>OX419633.1:6155578-8555578 GCA_948473465.1 Lithophane ornitopus
CATGCAGCTACAGGAAACATTATCTACGTGAAAAGAATAAAGGTCAAACTCATCCATCATATTCATTATCATAATAAAATTCTTAATCTTGGATGTAATCTTTCATATTCTTATCTTATTTTGCATTATGTACTTATGATTTTTTTTGTATTTTTCGTTAGAGCATAGCAACACATGTTTTGGAGAAATCGAAAAATCGCACTTATCTGTCAATGTCAACAATGTCACAGATTTTTTCTGCGATCGGACCACAGAGTCAGTACATTTTTAAAGAGCATGCTCTGTGTTTTATAGGATTGGACATCACTAGCGCGGAGGCATTTTGAAGAAAGCCAGACTGTCAAGAAAACTATTATTGCTGCTGCTGGCGGATGAGACGTCTTTTCATTTCTGTTTGTTGATTTTAGTGCGCATCGCTGGAATAAATATAACTTATCTATAAACGCAGAAAGGTACTGTTAATTTATTGTATTCAAACCTCAATTTATACTCTTTGATTCGTAAACAAATTGTGCAAAACAAGAGTGTTACGCCGATTACGTTCAAGAATATTTTCGTCGGATTAGTGTGAGCACATTAATGCAGTATCAGTTATGTGGCCCTAAGATGACCCTCTGATCAAGTTTTGTGTGTAATTGCAATAGAAAGAAATAAAATAAAATAATTCATCACATTCTACCAAAATGAAAATCATTGTTCAAAACTTATATGCTTAAGTACACACAAATTGTTTGTATGTAAATAATTCCCTAACTGGGTCATCACTATGATTTGTTCACCATACCTACTTTCTAAAAGTATCACCAAAGAATACATGCAGCTTTCAGTTATTCATATCACTTGTCAAATAAATACAACCCAGCTGACTGCCAGAGATTATCAAAAGATTGGGAAAAGGAATACTAAGATATCATTCAATTTTCGCATCAGTTTTAGAATCTTCATTGCTACTGTACTCAATTCTCTTTTATTTCATATGTAAATACCTACCTGTATAAAAAACTACACTTATGAATATTGTATTGTGTTCTAAGATTAACATCTCTTGAATTTACATAAAAATACCATGTCACATTGCGTTGATCTTTTAACATTCTAATAATCATTCTTTTTTTGGCTGCTCAAGATGCTGGTACGTAGGCTAACCAGGTCGTTATGGAACACGGTGCGCGTGGAGAAACGGCTACTTGCTTCAGAGCCTTTGAAACCACAACCTGAAGAAAAGGAAGGGATTGATCCCATTCAGGTGAGACTTTAATTGTATTGTTGAAATAGGGAAATGAGCACTTTTACTCTATTACAATTGAATGAGATTGTTGTAGGTACTCACATTTTATGTAACCATTACTTTTACCTCTATTATTTACGAAGATACAAATGATAGAAAACAGTGTTTGTTCGTTAACACTTTCAATGTCCCATGAACCACATACGGTTCTGTACAGTTGTTTAACGATTGTGTCTGCTCAGCGGACAGCGAAAGTGATAAGTTTACAACACATTATAAGTAAGTAGGCAATCCAATCCCATTTGAAGCAGTTACTTTGTTGTTATCTTCACACTTACATAATATTGCTAAAAACAATAAATTGTAACATCTTAAGTTACATTTTAAGTTTTTAACATTATAATCACAATGTTATATGTTGTAATACTGCAGCTGTAACTACTGTTTTCATAATAATCAAACTAATAAAGTAAAACTACATTTGTTTATTTATTGACCAATCACCACATTTGTTTATTTTCAGTTGGAGGCTCTAGACAAAGACATATGTCTATTAGTTGATGAGAAAGACAACTTCCTCGGGACAGCCACTAAAAGACAATGCCATAAAGTAGGCGATGATGGCAAAGTACTGCTGCACCGTGCCTTCAGTGTATTTCTGTTCAACAAGAGAGGAGACATGCTCCTGCAGAGAAGGGCTAGCCAAAAAGTAAATCCTACTCACTATAATGGAATCCCAATGTGCTGCAAATACATATATGAATATATATTAATTAATAGGCGAAAAATGCGAAAGTAACTGTGTCTGTCTGTTACCTTTTACGCCTTAATGGCTGAACAGATTTCGATGAAATTTGGTACAGGTAGACATGGGTTGGGTCATATAATATTTTTTATCCCAGTAGTATGTTCCCGTGGGATAAATTCCAACCTCCACACGGGCATAGCCGCATGCAATAGCTAATAATAATGTTCAGGGTCAAAGTCTACTTGGGGACTTAAAGTAGCTTTGATAAAAGTTTGAGTCCCAGTCTAGTTCAATTGGACCCCAACATCAAATTTTCCCTTTTAAATATTTTTCCTTAAACAACACTTTTTGTCTAAGCGGGCATTGACCATGTCCAATCGTCGTCGGTTTTATGTTAAATTGCTGCTCGCAGTTCATTTGTATCCCATGGATAATAGATGAAAAAAAATCATGACCTTTTTGACCATGACCGGTTGAATTGTGAAGTGTCAAGAGCAACAAACAACGAGCAACGAACATATACATAGATATAATAACTGCTATATGAAATGTT
The DNA here is from genome assembly GCA_948473465.1 of Lithophane ornitopus. Taxonomy (NCBI): domain Eukaryota; kingdom Metazoa; phylum Arthropoda; class Insecta; order Lepidoptera; family Noctuidae; genus Lithophane; species Lithophane ornitopus. The sequence goes on from OX419633.1 coordinate 6,158,108, forward strand.
TCAGGTAACATACCCAGATTACTACACAAACGCGTGCTGCAGCCATCCACTGTACATAGACGAGAAAGCTGAAGACGTCGTCACGGCAGCTAGACGCAGGCTCAACCACGAATTAGGCATTCCTTTAGACCAGGTATTTTCTTAGGCATTGTCTATATTAACACTGAGATAAATACACTTGAAGACTACTCAAAGTATCAATACGTCCCGAAACTTTATCGGAAACGCGTTCGGCGCAGGAGTTTCCCATCTATACGATTCTTTTTCTTATGTTGAATTGAAGGTGAAAAACAGTTATCTATATATTTAAAACACAAGGGTGACTGATTGACTGATCTATCAACGCACAGCTCAAACCACTGAACGGATTGAGCTGAAATTTGGCACACAGATAGCTATTATGATGTAGGCGCGCACTAAGAACGGGTTTTCGGAAATTCGACCTTTAATGGATGAAAAGGGGGGATTTCATTTTTATGTAAAATCTTATTCCTTGACTTAACAGACTTGGAACTTGGCACGAATATTTATCTAAGTAAATAATAAAGTTTGCCATTTTTAGTTTTTCTAAACTACCCCCTAAACGGGGATTGGGGGGTGTCAAAGTTTGTATAGAAGAATTTTAACGCGCGGTCCGATTAACTCGAAACTTAGTATTTATACTTAAAACCAAAAATAAAGACTAATGTGTAACAGGGTTTTTCAAAAATGTACCCCTAATGGGGTGAAAAGGAGTAGTCTATATCACAGCTCAAACCACTGAACGCATTGGGCTGAAATTTGACACACAGATCGTTACTAGGACGTAGGCATCCACCAAGAAAGGATTAATGGAAATTCGACCTATACAGGGGTGAAAATCTTATTCCTTGAGTTAATAGACTTGGAACTTGGCACGAATACTTATCCAAGTAAATTATAAAGTTTGTAATTTTTAGTTTTTCTAAATTACCCCCTAAACGGGGATTGGGGGGTGTCAAAGTTTGTACAGAAGAATTTTAACGCGCGGTCCGATTAAAGCGAAACTCAGTATTTATACTTAAAACCAAAAACAAAAACGTGTATCAGGGTTTTTCAAAAATTTACCTCTAACTTGGTGAAAACGGGTAGTCTATATCACAGCTCAAGTCACTAAACGGATTGGGCTGAATGTTGGCACACAGATAGTTATTAGGACGTAGGCATCCACTAAGAAAGGGTTTCTGGAAATTCTTTTACCATAGAGGAATAACGGGGTGTCAAACTAAGTAAGTAAAAATTTTAACGCGCTATCGGATGAACTCGAAACTCGATACGGTACCTACTAATACGGGGGTATTTTCAAAAATCAGCTCCTAACGGAGTGTAAAAGGGATAAAGTTTAAGGGGTAAATATCGTAAATAATTGTTAAGGATCGTAAATATTAATATTCGAAAACTATCTTTCAAAGGGGGAAGTACGAAATCTACGCGGACGAAGTCGCGGGCAAAGTGCTAGTCTTACAATGAAATGGAACACAATTGATTATTGAAACATTGTTGAACTGAATAAACTAAACACTACCACCAAAAACTCACATTTAGAGGAGCTCATGGCTAAGTAATAACAGCCGCTCGGGTCGATCCATCAGGTTAAGCTACGCTTGCCTGGGTTGGTCCGTGGATGGGTGACCATTTTCACATATCGAGACTCCTCCGTGCCTCAGATAGCACGTTAAGCCTTTGGTCCCGGCTGTCATTTGTGGATTTTTGGCAGTCGTTACGAGTCGTCAGAAGCCCGAAAGTCTGACAATCAGTCTAACCAAGGGGTATCGTATTACCCAGTTACTGGGTTGTGGAGGTCAGACAGGCAGTCGCTCCATGTAAAATACTGGTATCCAGCTGCATCCGGTTAGACTGGAAGCCGACCCCCAACATTGTTGGGAAAAGGCTAGGCAGATTGATTGACCAAAAACTCACATTGTTTATTTCATTTAAACCAATTACAGGCACTTTTGAACTGCCAAGGGATCTGTCAGTCGGAAAGATGACGTTAGTTGCCCATTCCAAAGCATTAGGTTTCTATGGGGAAGAATAGGCAGGAACACAATTTTTTACAGTGTACACTATTTCTAAATGAACTGCTATTTCCTCAGATGGATCCGGAGCTGTTCACGTTCATGACACGCGTGCACTACCACGACCCCGGCGACGGCGTGTGGGGCGAGCACGAGATCGACCACATCCTCTTCTTCCAGAGCGACGTCAAAGTCAAGCCCAACTCCAACGAGATCTCCGAGTACTGCTTCGTGCCTAAGGCTGAGTTTAACGCGTAAGTTTTTTTTCTCGAACAATATGATTTATTGAGATTGCCATTAGACATGAATTCAGTTCCAAAGAAGCGAGGTAGACCCGTCTCATTTGGGTGTCTGTAGTCTACCTCAAGCAAACCCAAGAGAATGACTCGACGACTCAGAACCGAAACATGCAAAGAATGACGAGGAGAGCGGACCCCAAATAAAATGGGATAAGGCTAGGCACAGGGAGAGAGAATATTATTTATTAGGGTCGGCTCAGACCGCGACGTGAAGCGACGCGACGCATCGAACTTTTCTTCACGGAAATTTCAGTGCGAGGGTTGACACGTGTCAAAGTACGCTGAGATGCGCGGGGCGTAGTAAATAAATTCGATATTGCATCGGATCGCTTCGCGTCTCGGTGTGGCGAACCTTATGATTAACACGTACAATGTTGCACATTTTTATGTTCTTTATGCAACCAACATTGATGCATACCTGTAGTATGTTACAGAGTATATGTAATACAGTATTCTATGGCTAAAAATATGTTTTTCTGTATAACTACTATAGGAATAAAACTTGCGAACAAAACAAATAACAAAAGGGGCAATTTTAGGTATATTACAAAATATAGTTAAGTTTACAAAGTAACATATGTGATATGTGTTGTGCGAATATTGGCGCAATGTTATGACATTGCGCCAATATTCGCTGAAGGTGTAGACAGACGAACTAGTGTTAGAAAGAAAACTTTTTGATGATAACAGTGGTATACGACATGCTAGGAGTGCCATACTGACAACATAACTCAGGCTTGTTTTCTCCGAAGGCATGCCAGCGGTTTACAGCCCGAATTCGACAGTTATGTTCAAGTCCTATGTATTATAGGGCGACCGATTCAAAACTACTATTATTATGAATATTTTTGACGTCATACATGAATTTATCTATATCACTACATTTTATAAAACAAAGTCCTCCGCCGCGTCTTTCTGTCTGTTCGCGATAAACTCAAAAACTACTGCACCGATTTTCATGCTGTTTTCACCAATGGATGGAGTGGTTCTCGAGGAAGGTTTTAGTATATAATTTTTCAAGAGATCCGTTCGGGCGAAGCTGCGGCCATCAGCTAGTATTAAATAAAATGTAATGCTGTTCGTTGGTAAGCGCATCACATGAGAACGGCTGGACCAATTTGGCTGTTTTTTGTTCTAAAATGTTAGTAATAGTCCGAATTAAATATTTATGGAAAGAAAAAAGGGAAGTAGCCCAGAAAATTGGAAAACTCTGGAAACACTGGAAGTACTTTTTCTATGGAATTTTTGTATGAATTATAGAAATTTGGACATGAAAACGTCTGTTAGCAGCCCTAATTATGTAACACACTTTGAATCACAATCCGAGGGTTTTGAAGGATATTCCTAAACCATTGCTTCATAGGTTTGAAAAATTCTTCTGCTCAAAAACGTAAATAACGCAATGAACGTGGCTGAACTGTCAAACTGAAAAGCATTGTGATCGATTGTCTGTATATGTGTGTTACGCAATTACCTCGTTATGCTCTATATATATACGAATAACAACCGGTCTGTACAACGAGACGGCTGCTAGTGTTATTTATTGAAAAAAAATGGGTGCTGAAGACATCACGGACCCGCTAAGGGCGCGATGGTTTTAATTTCATGAAAAATAAACATTTGTTTATGTCTGTCACGCACAAGCGGAGGCATTGATTGATGGGCGAGGATCGGTAAAATTAGTAAACACTAACCATATAGCCAATAGTGTCATCACAATGTCTCGTTTTATTTATTCATTCATGTAATTATTAAATTTAATCATGCGATAATAGATCGTGCACCATATAAACGATCTATTAGGTCTTTACCTATGAAATTGCCGTTCTGCAGTACTGGCCATTTCAAATCAAAATAATTTTTGTTTGGCTAAGAATTCTAATTTCAAATTAATTATATTTTAAAAACATGGATTTTTTTTTCCAAAAGTAGTCATTTCTTTATTGATTAGTGTTACATTTTCATCGCATTTCAATCTTTTTCGTCATCATGGATACGTTAAAAATTCGAGTAATTATGGAATATGAGTACCGTCGTGGCAGCAACGCGGCACAAGCGGCACGCAACATCAACGACGTTTACGGAGCTAACACTACAAACCAACGCACCACCTGTTATTGGTTTGCTCGCTTCCGTTCTGGAAATTTCGACCTGAAAAATGAACCTCGCGGTCGTCCGAAGACTTTGGTCAACAATGACGAATTAAAGGCGTTTGTGGAAGCTGATGATACACAATCTACGGCTGAATTAGCAGCAGCTTTCGACGTTAGCGTCAAAACAATATTGGTCCATTTGCGTCAAATTGGCAAGGTAAAAAAGCTTGACAAATGGGTGCCCCACGAACTCAATGATCGCCAGCGCGAAGTACGCGTCGAGACGTGCCTTGCACTGCTCAACAGACACACAAATGAAGGAATTTTGAACCGCATTGTTACCTGCGATGAAAAATGGATTCTGTTTGATAACCGCAAGCGCTCAGCAAGTTGGTTGGATCCTGGTTCAGCACCTAAACAATGCCCTAAACGAAAACTTACCCCTAGAAAAGTGATGGTCACTGTTTGGTGGTCTAGCGCCGGTGTGATTCATCACAGCTTCTTACCAAACGGGGTGAGCATTACTGCAGATGTGTACTGTGAAGAACTGAACACAATGATGGAGAAGCTGGCGCATCTCCAACCAGCATTGGTCAATCGCTCGTCTCCGCTGCTCCTGCACGACAACGCGCGACCTCATACTGCACAGCAGACGGTCTCCAAGTTGCAAGAACTGGGGTTGGAAGCTCTCCGTCATCCGCCCTACTCACCAGACCTTGCGCCTACAGACTACTACTTTTTCCAGAATTTGGATAACTTCTTGGCGGGAAAAAAATTCAATACCCGAGAGGCAGTACAAAATGCCTTTGAAGAATTTGTTGCCTCCCGTCCAGCTGATTTCTTTAAGAAGGGCATCAATAAACTGCCACTGCGATGGCAAAGATGCATTGATTGCATGGGTGATTACTTCGATTAATACAAATAAAAAATTCATGAAAAAAAATCGTTTACATTTTTTCATACAAAACGGCAATTTCATAGGTAAAGACCTATTATTTATAAATCATGAGACAGCCTGGTTTACGGCTAAAACCTATCCATACAAGATAGTTTAACAATTTTTTGTCTTCAGGTTCTTACCGACTTTGGAAGGTCCCATCACGCCCTGGTTCAACATGATTCGCAGACACCGGCTGAAGCTCTGGTGGGACAACCTACACCGCCTCAAGGAACTGACGGAACCCGACAAGATACAGAAGTTCATGAATGATACTAAATAAGTCAATACGCCGCCTTATAGTAGCTATAGACAATCAATTATCGGTTTTTATACCGGAGGAGAATGAAAAATAATGATTTTCTTTATTTTTATTTCATTAATGTCGTTTTATAAATATGGCATACATTATACTGTAGGTAACTTCTAGTGTTATATGTATATACTTAAGTATGTTTTATGTTATTGTTTAGTTTGGTAACTACCTCTTATGCATCAATAATTACACTATCTATGCTTTTACTACTACTTATGTTAATTTTGCGAGAAGAGTTAAATAAAATAAATAATCGCTCCTTTGTTTCTATTTGTTTGTTATTCCAAATATCATAAAGCTGTAGATAGTTATCCTATTAATAACGACGGGTGCTTACAATAAAAAAAATATTCAGAGAAAAATCTTAGAAACCACATTATGCTCTGTACAATTTCTATAAATGCAACAATTAATATTATATTTATTATTTAAAATGAAATGAATCGATGTTTTATTTTATTACCATATTCACCTTTTTTTAGGGTTCCGTACCAAAAGGTTAAAACGGGACCCTATCCGCTATCCGTCCGTCCGTCTGTCTGTCACCAGGCTGTATCTCATGAATCGTAGACAGTTGAAATTTTCACAGATGATGTATTTCTGTTGCCGCTATAACAAAAAAAATACTAAACTAACCGCCCAGCCCTTGGCCCTAAATTACTCCGTGAGCTAGAGCTGCTCTCCTCAGCCTGAGCCTCAAGAGGACTATCATAGTATTGTATCGTTCTGTAGTATTGTTCTCCGATGATGCCAAGATATCACTATGTGGTGAGGATTGATTTTTAGGGTTCCGGAGCCAACAAGGAACCTAACAAATCTATAGGTAGGTAGTTAACCAACCCTATAGGTACTTTCGCCATGTCCGTCTGTCTGCGGCTTAGCTCAGAGAGAGACTGTTAGTACTAGAAAGCTGTAACCATGCCGACGAATTGGTAAAAAAAAATCATGAATTTTTTTTTTTTTATGGCACCTCCCCTCTTCACTTAATTAAAGTTGGGATGTTTGTTTTTTCTCGTCTGTCCAATGGTGTGGGGTGTCGTCGTTGGAAAGGTCTTTAAAATATTGTGTTCGTTAACATTTTTGGATTCAGGGGTCCGTCTGCAAAATATTAAGCTTTAAAGTGCCAAGAGTCAACTGTCCCCCCCCTCCTACCAGAGAAATGGTTGGTTTTGGATATGTGAAAAACTTCACAGCAGTAGTTTATAATTACATAAAACGAAATTAAAAAGAAAGCTATCACAGCTAAGTAGGCTCTACAAGTTACATTTGCAGTTGCAAAAACATGTTCTCCCATAAATTCCCAATGGGAGAACATGTTTTTCAACTACAATGTTAAGTTTGTGCTTGGGATAAATTCATCCCAACTACAGAACCCTTGATGCTACGTGGTCCGACATGCACTTGGCCGGTTATTTTTTCATAGATTTAATCGAAATTTATTGACAAAATTAACTATTGCTCTCTGCTTAGGTAGGTTATAATAGGTCTATACCTATGAAATTGCCGTTTTGTATGAAAAAATTTTAACGAATTTTTTTCATGAATTTTTTATTTGTATTAATCGAAGTAATCACCCATGCAATCAATGCATCTTTGCCATCGCAGTGGCAGTTTATTGAAGCCCTTCTTAAAGAAATCAGCTGGACGGGAGATAACAAATTCTTCAAAGGCATTTTGTACTGCCTCTCGGGTATTGAATTTTTTTCGCGCCAAGAAGTTATCCAAATTCTGGAAAAGTAGTAGTCTGTAGGCGCAAGGTCTGGTGAGTAGGGTGGATGACGGAGAGCTTCCAACCCCAGTTCTTGCCACTTGGAGACCGTCTGCTGTGCAGTATGAGGTCGCGCGTTGTCGTGCAGGAGCAGCGGAGACGAGCGATTGACCAATGCTGGTTGGAGATGCGCCAGCTTCTCCATCATTGTGTTCAGTTCTTCACAGTACACATCTGCAGTAATGCTCACCCCGTTTGGTAAGAAGCTGTGATGAATCACACCGGCGCTAGACCACCAAACAGTGACCATCACTTTTCTAGGGGTAAGTTTTCGTTTAGGGCATTGTTTAGGTGCTGAACAAGGATCCAACCAACTTGCTGAGCGCTTGCGGTTATCAAACAGAATCCATTTTTCATCGCAGGTAACAATGCGGTTCAAAATTCCTTCATTTGTGTGTCTGTTGAGCAGTGCAAGGCACGTCTCGACGCGTACTTCGCGCTGGCGATCATTGAGTTCGTGGGGCACCCATTTGTCAAGCTTTTTTACCTTGCCAATTTGACGCAAATGGACCAATATTGTTTTGACGCTAACGTCGAAAGCTGCTGCTAATTCAGCCGTAGATTGTGTATCATCAGCTTCCACAATCGCCTTTAATTCGTCATTGTCGACCAAAGTCTTCGGACGACCGCGAGGTTCATTTTTCAGGTCGAAATTTCCAGAACGGAAGCGAGCAAACCAATAACAGGTGGTGCGTTGGTTTGTAGTGTTAGCTCCGTAAACGTCGTTGATGTTGCGTGCCGCTTGTGCCGCGTTGCTGCCACGACGGTACTCATATTCCATAATTACTCGAATTTTTAACGTATCCATGATGACGAAAAAGATTGAAATGCGATGAAAATGTAACACTAATCAATAAAGAAATGACTACTTTTGGAAAAAAAAACCATGTTTTTAAAATAAAATTAATTTGAAATTAGAATTCTTAGCCAAACAAAAATTATTTTGATTTGAAATGGCCAGTACTGCAGAACGGCAATTTCATAGGTAAAGACCTAATATTAGGTCTTTACCTATGAAATTGCCGTTCTAACGGCAATTTCATAGTTAAAGACCTAGAGTAATTATGGAATATGAGTACCGTCGTGGCAGCAACGCGGCACAAGCGGCACGCAACATCAACGACGTTTACGGAGCTAACACTACAAACCAACGCACCACCTGTTATTGGTTTGCTCGCTTCCGTTCTGGAAATTTCGACCTGATAAATGAACCTCGCGGTCGTCCGAAGACTTTGGTCGACAATGACGAATTAAAGGCGATTGTGGAAGCTGATGATACACAATCTACGGCTGAATTAGCAGCAGCTTTCGACGTTAGCGTCAAAACAATATTGGTCCATTTGCGTCAAATTGGCAAGGTAAAAAAGCTTGACAAATGGGTGCCCCACGAACTCAATGATCGCCAGCGCGAAGTACGCGTCGAGACGTGCCTTGCACTGCTCAACAGACACACAAATGAAGGAATTTTGAACCGCATTGTTACCTGCGATGAAAAATGGATTCTGTTTGATAACCGCAAGCGCTCAGCAAGTTGGTTGGATCCTTGTTCAGCACCTAAACAATGCCCTAAACGAAAACTTACCCCTAGAAAAGTGATGGTCACTGTTTGGTGGTCTAGCGCCGGTGTGATTCATCACAGGTTCTTACCAAACGGGGTGAGCATTACTGCAGATGTGTACTGTGAAGAACTGAACACAATGATGGAGAAGCTGGCGCATCTCCAACCAGCATTGGTCAATCGCTCGTCTCCGCTGCTCCTGCACGACAACGCGCGACCTCATACTGCACAGCAGACGGTCTCCAAGTTGCAAGAACTGGGGTTGGAAGCTCTCCGTCATCCGCCCTACTCACCAGACCTTGCGCCTACAGACTACTACTTTTTCCAGAATTTGGATAACTTCTTGGCGCGAAAAAAATTCAATACCCGAGAGGCAGTACAAAATGCCTTTGAAGAATTTGTTACCTCCCGTCCAGCTGATTTCTTTAAGAAGGGCTTCAATAAACTGCCACTGCGATGGCAAAGATGCATTGATTGCATGGGTGATTACTTCGATTAATACAAATAAAAAATTCATGAAAAAAATTCGTTAAAATTTTTTCATACAAAACGGCAATTTCATAGGTAAAGACCTATTATATACCTACCTACTTACTACCTACTAATTTACAAGATTCTGAGAATAAGGAAAAAGGTAGGTTATTTCCATGCGCTCTTTTTTCCAAACAAATATCCGACATTATTTTCCATAAAATAAAGTCGACAATAAATATTACAACCAAAATATTTATTGTAGTTATAAATAAGTTGGCTTGCATCATGCGACAATCAATGGTAATTAATTCTCAAGGTGAACAATAAAAATTCTATACATTGTAAGGATTTATCATAATAATGTGAAAATATGACTTTTTTTGTCGAGAAAACTACCTACTTAAATACATTTTCCGACAAAATATTCGGCATTTTACTTGGCTATCTTTTACAATATGTTGGGTTTTAAAACAACATATAACAGTGGCCGAAAGCTGTGGAATACTTCGAACGTGGACAGGAAGTTTGTTTGTATCAACGCTGCAATGAACCAATCTACGGACACCAAAGACATAACGGATGTGCAGGTAGATCCTTTTTATTGATTAATCGGGTTCGTCACTGTGGGCCCCGATCCCGCAGGTCACGTCCCGGAGGGACACGATTTCGATAAATTAGATCACATTTATTCTTTGTTATTTTTTTCAACTTGTATAAATGACTACACATCAAGCTATACATTTCCAGTATAAGCTAACCTCGCATTGTATGGAAATCCTATAGAATGCGAGATCAGCATAAACTGGAAATGTTATAGCTTGATGTGTAGCCGTGTGTACCGTCGACATAAAAAGTGCTTCAAGGTATGATAATGTGTTTGATTGGTTAATTTTTACTAATATACTACTATAGTGTGGTTCCAAATATGGAAAATACGTGGACTCAGGGACGAAACTATGATTTCAAAATTTTGTGAAATAGGTAGGTAGGTAATAGGTATAACATTACAAACTAATTATTGTGATACTTAATTATAAACCTGTGATTACTCCAGGACTATAATATTGTATTATTTTAACCATGATCTAGAAATTATCATTTAGAATAAATGATGATCCCTAAAGTTAGATAAGTCAAGTGTTTATACCTACTTAATAAGTATAAAAAAATGGTTTAAGACTTTTCCTGCCGATGGTACCTACTTTTAAGCAGGATTGACTTTATCAAGATAATAGAAATCGTTGCCCTCCGGAACGTGTACCTATCTATGGGATCGGAGCCCTCGGTGACGAACCTAATTAGTCTTAGCAAGTAGATATCCCGGGTAGGCCCACGGTTCACTTTCGCAGAACCAGAGCTTATTAATCCACAGAGAATTTTCATTAGCATAGACAAGGAGTTGAGTCACACACGGCGAAATGTGAATGCATGTTCAACCACACCAGTTTCAGTTTTAAAGCTGTTAGGAAAATGGCACCATTTTGGTATACCTATCACATAATATGCGCTCTTGCAGTACCTACCTACCGCTTCCGGTGTACCGGGAAGGATACGGCGTAGGCGCTGCCGCTAAATAAGACGCAATACTGATTATTGTACTTAGCTATATTTATTTCAACATGACTATTTATTTCGTTTAAGGCAGCATCATTAGACAACGACATGTGCTTGCTAGTGGACGAGCGGGACAACATCGTCGGAGCCGCCACCAAAAGGGAGTGCCACAGAGTCGGTCCTAACGGCAAGACGCCACTGCACAGAGCCTTCAGTGTCCTGATGTTCAACTCGGCCGGAGAACTACTCGTTCAGAAGAGAGCTGCTCAAAAAGTAACACTTCTTACTCCTACTGATATTTGAAACAAAAAAATGGCTAACCCTGTAGAACTGTTCTAATTCAAGCAAGGCACTGGGCAAACTTTCAAAGTCACCGCCTACCTAATTAAAGCAAGGAAGCACCTACCTATTTCTTTAAACTCTTATGTTTCAGGTAACGTATCCGTATGCCCTCACAAACACATGCTGCAGTCATCCATTGCTTATCAACGGTGTGCCAGAAGACGTCACGACCGCCGCTATACGCAGACTTAACGAAGAACTGGGGATACCTGAACATCAGGTAAGAAATTCAAAATAATTATGATGATCCCGAAAGCAAAAATATTGTGAACAATAAAAACAGTTTTTAGTCCAGTCTTATGTAACCTTACATTTGACTGCTCTGCGGGATTCTGCTGGATGTGGGCAGCGCAGAACTCAGTCCTTCTGGTGATTCTTTAGTGAGACCTATGTCCTGCAGTAGACTGGGTGATGAATAACCGACTAGCCATGTGGATGCGAAAAATGCTTTCCAATAGACGACAAGGAATCATTTTGAGAGGAATTGTTCAAAATCCCATGTAAATAGGTAAGTAAGCCGTGCACGGAACTTCTGTCAGAAGAAGCCTTATAGGCGGACTTTTTTCCAGCTAAACCGTGAGGATTTCACATTCATATCTCGGTTCCTATACGCCGATGCTGGTGACGGCGTGTGGGGAGAATACGAACTAGACCATGTGCTCATCCTGAGAAGCGACGCGCCAGTGAATCCCAACCCTAACGAAATCGATGACGTCAAATATATCCCTAGGAACAAAATAGACAGGTACGAACAATGTCAGTTAATCAGTTTATTTCCATTAGGTTAGGAGCCCAGTATTCCAGTATCTACCTAACTATCCCATTTGCCTGTCCATTTTACTAAGTAGATAGGTACTTACTGGGGTCCTACCTATAGCGAAAACTTCCCTGGGAAGCGCTAAATCCATTAAGTATTGTTCCTATGCAAACAACGGTGTCACGACCTATTTAGTAGCAATCGCAAGCTCCTGAAAACCGTTTATACACGACTAAGTAGTGCGTTTTGATCAGTTTCTTAGAAACCCTCAAAGACCCTGTGACCCCATGGTTCAAGCTGATACACCATCACATGCTGCCGTTCTGGTGGGACAACCTTCACCGCCTCAAGGAGATCGCCGAGCCTGAGCTGATACAATCATTTGTTAATCAAGAGTAACTTTGTATCAGTTTTTTTAATGATGTAAATAGGTTCTCAATTCGTCTGTATCTGTGCTTTTTTTTGTGTGTTTGTTACGCGATTACTCAACCAATTATGAATTAATTTTGATGTTTCTTTTTTTTGGTCGGTTGGTTTTTTTTTGTAAAAAGTTTTTATATATTTAAGTACAGTCGCAGAATGAAAAGGTTGATCAGTTTTCAAATAAATGCATTTACGCGTTGCAAGCACATGTTACCTTTTTAAACTGTGTAACAGACGAGAGTGTTTTATTGAAATATATGTTTAACTGTTTGACAACAAAGTTCAAATTTACTTAGACGAATGTTCCTAGGCTATTAATAGTTGAACTAAAACCTTTTTATTAGTTTGATCATGCCATTACATTGTGTCAAGTTTGATAAATCTAATGATTAAATCCTCTTCGCATAAAATGATTAAAACTATAAATGTGAATAACAGTTCCTGTCAATGTCATCATTGCTTTTTCATCTTTTCGTATTATTAATATTTTACAATGCCGAGAAATTTAAATATTCAAGAAAGAGCAGCTATTATTTATCAACAAGAAGATGGCTACACTATCAGTGAAATATCGCGAAACCTACATTTAACTAGGTATACTGTGAGATTTTGGATTCGAAGATATGCTGAAAAAGGTGAACTGATTGATCATCGGCATCGTCGTAATTCTGGTCGCCGTCCCTTCCTTAGTGCTGCACAAAGAGCCGACATGAGACGACAATATGAAGATAACGGTTTTGTGTCAACCAATTATTACGCTGAAATGTATGAAGTTTGTCCAAGAGTAATAAGAAACGCCTTACACTCAATGGGATTGCATTATAGACAACACGCAAATAAAATTGCTATGACTGATGCTCATAAGGCAGCACGCTTGGAATTTGCACGCATGCATTTGAACGACGATTGGAGTACGACAATATTTACCGACGAAAAATGCTTCAAATCGAGCCAACATGGGAGGCTACATATATGGAGATATAACGGTACAAGATATACAGAAGACCATACAGCCCAATTTTAGTTCCGGACGAATTTCGGCTAATTTATGGGGATGGATGTCAGCGGCTGGAGTAGGCGAGCTCGTTCTATTACCTTCAAGGGCAAACGCAACTCACTATATGTCGGTTCTGGAAGAGAGTATGCTGCCAAGTGTCCGAACCGTTTATCCGGCTGACGATTTCCCTGAGATTAGTTTTGTCCAAGATAATGGTCGCACACATACCGCTCGTATTGTGAGTGAATGGTTCGAACGGCACCGTGATATAAAAAAAAATAACTGGCCAGCAAAATCTGCAGATATAAATCCGATAGAGAACCTATGGGGTTTAATGGTGCAGCGTTGGGAGAACAGAAACGAAAGGACCAAAGAAGCCATAGAAAACCACTGTCAAATGATCTGGGAAGAAATGAGAGGAACGAACCTATGCTCCCGCCTTGTGGGTTCTATGAGAAAAAGGTTACAAAGTGTAATTGATGCTCGTGGTGGTTACATCTCTTATTAAACACTACTTCTTCAGTTATTCCTTATTTTCAGTTAAGATTGTGGGCTAATAATAAATACCAATCGATATTTATTTGGATCTTTATTTATTTATTTTAAACAGAACGGCCGAAGCCGATATATTTTCACATAAGGGATTGTTTGATTTATTGAAAACTAGCATTAAATTCGTTTGATTTCTGTGAACACGGGTATACCAATGATTTAAGTAGAACGGCAAGTTTTACTCGTTCTCAATTAAATTATTAAAGCGTGCTTACAATATTTACATAATTAAAAAAATTAACTGTTTATTTCTTATAAAAATTACAAGTTACATTTCAAAAATTAACTTCTAATCTTAACAGATTAGATTGAAATCTACACATTTATGATATTATACTTGGATTTACACATATATGATTTCAATGTTCTGCTCGCAAAACCAAAGATCGATATTTTTCGGGCCTCTTTTCGGCTTCCTGAAATAACTAAAGAATAGAGAGAAATAGTTTTTTTTTTAATTTTAACTCGCCTTTCATATCTTTGGGCGATGTAGTGAAATGACATTTATTATGACGGAATGTGTTATCAGTATCTGCTTTATCGACCGATAAAGATACCGACCGTGGTCAACCTTTTCATTCTGCGACTGTACATAAGTAATATTATTTAGATGTAAGTACGTATGTAATTGAGAAGGAATAATAAATCCATTAGCTATAGAAAAACAGTTATAAATTCCTCACCAGTCACCACTCTCATTGTCGAAATATTCTGTTTAGATAGGAATAGGTAAGTATCACACTTATTCAAATCTCATGTCACCTAGGAAAAATCAATAGGTAGGAAGGTAGTAATTTCTGTTCTCTGTGTGTTCTTCATACCAGCGTGTGTGGTTGGTGGTGGGCGGTGCACCGTGTGCAGTCAGCCCAATTCCCCTTCTGAGTAGCTAGGTACTATGTTTACTCCATGTATGGTGTTTGATGTGTAAGTAAATATGTTTTGACTCGCTCACCTCAGCGACATATCAAGACACTCCCTTAAAACTTATTCATAAATTGGCTTCAGCAACTCATCTGTGCTGTTGCCATCCGACGCAGATGACGTCACATATCGTTTCTTCCCGCGTCTGTACGACACAGAGACCCAATGCAAGGTTCGCGCCTGACGGAACTTCCTCTTCTTGAACACTTTCTTTCTAATTGGGTTCTTCGGTGGTTCAGTGTCGGTTATGGAGCGAAGGAGGTAAGCTTTGCAAGTGATCTGGTTATCAACGTGCAGGCCGCCCCTGTAGGCTGTGTGGAGATATCGCCCTGCTATTACTTGTATTATCTGTTCGAAATGAAGTCAATTTAGTCTGGAAGCAGATTACACTCGAGGACTCATCAAGATATGCAAAACAATCAAATAATCATGATCCTTATTGCAGGCAATCACCTAGGTAATATCTGCAGTACTTTCTCACATTTCATAGCGTAATTTAATTATTATAATTTAAGCAATACCTAACATATTATTTCCTCATGAGTTTTAATGGTAGATGTTTAGAGATAACTCAACAATACTTAACCATTGCTATTATTATAAGAGCCATCACGGCATTGAACCGCCAAGACACTGACATCATTTCACTGATCAGTTTTTCCTCACAGCCAGTGTCCCATATCGTCAGTTGCGTCTGCAAATATAAAAAAGTGCTTATAGCATCCCACTGCTGGGTAAAGGCCTTCTCTTTTTGCCAAACATTTTGGGCAACAAATGGCATTTTGATCTGCGCTACAACTGCAAACACGCCTACATCTTCACACTATCTGAGAAGCAGCAATAAATCGCGATAAATTAACACTAACCTCAGGATTATACTTGTAAATAGTGCCCTTTTGAGTAACTCCGTGGTGTATGCAAGGATACAGTTCATCTGTGGAGCAGCAGCTGTACGGGACGTTGTCTGATACGAACTTGTGGTTTGAACTGTTGAAATGATCGTATACTATTACTAAGTAGGTACCTAATAAGGAGCAAGTTCAGGCTCAGTCAAAAATTTCACTGATATAAGAGTGCATGGTAGGCCCCCCTATTCTGAGTAGCATCGCCCGCCGGGCTGAACTGTAGGGAAATTACTATCAACTCTATCTACCTGCCATTTGCCAGGCTAGACCACAAGCCGCCAGAGACCATTCTGATCATAGTTTAGTTTATCGCTCGTTGAGATTAAATACCTACTGATTATCTCAGACTTTAACATTTTTTCATAAGTATAAAAGTGTACAAAACAGTTAAAAGCGCATTACATAAAATTAAAAAATCGCGTACCTACACTGTAGGTAGGGGAAAGTGGTACCACTTTCCTCTACCTACAGTGTAGGTACGACCATAATGATCCCTAGGGGTAAACGATTATCTACTGTTTTACCGAATTTAATAGTGCCATCTAGTTTTTTGACTGAAAATAGTCTTCGCCACAAATATTTTAGCATTCCCACAAAGTGTCATGTGGTGGTGTGAGAATTATGTAAAATTTTATTCAAACAAAATAAAATTGATAATGGTGCCGATTCTCTTGTACACCGAACTAAACTAACTAAACTATCTCTAAAATTCCTTACTTTTGACTATGGGAATCTTGGAGCTATTCTGCCAAATAAATTCTCTAAATTTAAAACTTATTTTGACACAACTAAAATCGAATTTGACAACCGCGCGCCTCCACTTGGTACTTGTTTTCCCTACACCGTGTTTTTTTTTAGAGCCAGAGGCGCGCCATTCACGGCTGCCTCGACGTGTTTTTAATGGAATTTTTCAGTTTTTGTATGGAAAATAACGAAAAAAAATAAAAAATAATTACCAACATGTTGTGAATTAGGGATTTAAGGGTTTCCTAAAGGGTGTCGAAATTTTCATTATTTTTGCGATAGGACACACCGTTTTCGAGATATAAGCAAAAGAAAATAAAAAAATACAGTACTGTTTTTTGTAACTTAAGTCGAGGTGTTGGTTTGAATTTTAGTTCATGACATCTTATTTTATTCCACACATTTTTAATCGCGATTAAATATAGTCAGATTTAGTTAGAGGATTTTAGATATAGAACAAAATTTTAGGTTAAATCGTCAAATTCAGAATAGCATTTTCACTAAACTAATCTCAGTGCCATCTTAGTGCTGTCAAACTAAATTATAGTTAAGTTGTGTCATTTAAAGTCTATTTCAGAATGAGTTTGATCGTTTGACAGGACTAAACTAAATTTTAGTGATTTTTAATTTAGTTTAGAGAATTTTGTGACAAGAGAATCGGCACCGTTGTTTTATTTAAGGTAAGCACTAATTCAATATGATGTTGTTTAAGTTTATGTTATTATAATGTAATAGGAGTGATTGCGTTAGTTTCCAATGTTATTTAACAATATAATCAGCAATGATCGACTATTGTAAATGAATACCATGAGGTTGTATTTTGATGTTTTTTTAGAGTTAAGCATTTGGGGTAAAACGATCCTCTCATAGAAGGGCAAAATGATCCCAGGAATCAGTTTACCCACATTATGTTAATTGGTTGTGGTGGTTATGCATTATTTTTATAATTCGTTTTTATTGAATTGGTTAAAAATAATAATTTTTATTTACAAATTACAAGTATCAATCATGGATGTTGTGCTTTTTATATGAAATTAACGATCAAATTATGATCAGTAACTTAGTACTCTAGTTATCTTTTATTTCAGGAACATTGCCACAGAATAATTATGTACTTAAGAAAAACTACGCGATAAAATTAGAGCAAAATCTCCATGGTCAATGCTTTAGATGCTCTGAAACGTGCATGCCGTAAAAGGGACTACTCACACTTATTCAGCTCTTTTCAGCCATATAGCCCATAGAAAACAACGATCGCGTCGCGACGGAGACGCGTACGCATCCGTCGAATGCTTACGCGTCTCCATGTAAAATCCTTTTTTTCTATGAGCATAAGCTGAATAGAGCTGAATAAGTGTGAGTAGTCCCTAAAACTCCCAGTGTAAGCAATTCTCCGTGCCATTTAGGCATGGCCTTAAAAGGACGAGCTGAAGGAAAGAATATACACGCTATTAGAGGTGCCAATCTTGGAGAGCAAAAATTAATTTTATTTTGTTATTAAAAAGATTTAATTATTAGAAACATAGTTGAGTTTTTTAGCAAAGTATTTGTACTTATAGGGTTAACATTTTTGTTAAAATAAACTGATTTACCTACTTAATAATATTTTTTTAATTTTTTACTTATCTTTAACAGCGGGGTTAAATGATCCCAGGGATCATATTACCCCAACCCCAGGGATCATTTTAGATACCCGGGTGTACAAAATGATAATTTACTATACCTTGACAAAAATGTATATGTTTAAAGATCTTGTGAATAGAATTATATTCTCTTACTAAATTATAGGCTGATAGACTAGGTTTACAGAAAACTTATCAATTTCACAAAATTCATTGTCCATGTACTTTTTATATCTGTTCTCCCTTAGGGGGATCATTATGTACCACTTTCCCCTATTGTTCGTAGCGCTGTCATGGTTTTTTCATTTGGTCTGAGAGGTACCTTTACTCAAATTTGAAAGAAAAAGAAAGAAAATGTATTGCATAGCACATACTACTAACAATGTTTTCGAGTCCATATGTTCCCCATTCATATACCAGGGGATGTAGAACCACTCCTGGAAATTGACTCGACCGCAGCAATGGAACCTAGTCTGCAGTCTGTCTATAGCCACCTTCGATGGCAGATGGCTTGAGTATCTGAGCATGGCTTTTGTTATGCCGCCTTTTATTTTAGCTGCGGCAAAATTGTAAAAACCTACTTTACATAATTTCATAAGTTTCATCATTCAAATTGTCTACAGAAACCAAATGTTCTTTTTTTAGAATATTTTGTGTTACCAATAATAATGAACATGAATGAGTTACCTCGTATTATCGTAGACTGAAGTCCAGAATAAAACATGATTGCGAGGAAAATTATGATCATTATTATAAGCGCCCAAACGTAGTAGAAGAGGCCGTTCGTGACGTCATATTCTCTCTTTGGTAAACCAGCTTTGAATAACTGATACAAACCGTACAGCTGGTGAACAAACAAATCGTATGGTAACATAAAACATTTAGAAATTCAGTCAGTTTCAGCTTGCGGCCTCGCTCGTTCACCAACTCATAGCGGTTATGTATTGCGATCGGAGGGCTCCAGTAGACTTTGAAATAAGTCAAGGTAGGATCAATCCATGTAATGTAAGTAAAGGCAATTTGTATCTTACTTCACTTTGTGGTAAAGCTGTTTATAAATAGGGTACCTACTAATCATCATCTACTAGCCTTTTCCCAACAATGTTGGGGTCGGCTTCCAGTCTATCCGGTTGCAGCTGAATAGGTACCGGTATTTTACATGGAGCGACTGCCTATCTGACCGTCACAACCCAGTAACTGGGTACCTAGTAATGGATTACTTAATTTTTGTGGGATAGATGTCACAGATGTTCATTATGGGTCAACGATTCAATCGAGTGTACCTACAAAACTACCTACAAAATAAAATAAACTGAGGGAGGGATATGAAAACTTTACTCTAAACATACGTATTGTGAGCTCAGATTGTGAATAGGTATTATAGAAAGAAGATACCTCTATAACTACTGCAATAATAGATCCACAAGCTATAATAACAGGTATAGCATTGCCATCGGGCCAACACACGAGATCCAACAAAGTTCCCTCTTCACTACGAATTCCTTCTGATGTGTTGACTAACCATATCAAATAGAATATTACTACAGGCATGCATGCCATCATAAGCATCCGTATGTTGTTGAAGGAAGCCCACGTTAAATACATCTTTGTTTGATTATTAGATCGTTAATTTTTAAACAATGTGAACAGTGGCCGTATGTGATGATACTATGTTCCTTGCAGAAAATATACTCTGATGTACTCTTTGGTGGACTTAACTGGACTTAACACGTAAACACAGAGTACATTTTTATACGTAGGTAAATTAGTACCTAAAAATTAATAAAATATTAGTTTTAATTTTTATGTCAACAATTCAACATTGACATTGATAGTTTTCAAAGTTACATTCAAGGAACGTAGACTCAGGCGGGAAAGTCCGAAAGGGTCCCCCTTGGCAAAAGGCAACTGAAGGAACACGGGTGGGTTTTAGTCAGTAAAAGTCTCAAACGCCCTTCCGCTCCGCTCTGATGGCGAGGATAAATTCTACGTAATGATCTTTAATTATGGCCCTAGTTTTAACAGGCGCCCGAGCCGCGTGTATAGTACGCTGCGTTTTGGGCGCTCAATAAAATTTTATGAATTTCTATGTAACGAATATCAACCTATATCAAGCGCTGCCGTCCAAGAACGCGCGTCATGTAATTTATTACTTTATTCCCGAAGTAAGAAAGAAAGCATGGCCTGGTATGAGATACTAACACGGAGTACATTATTATTTACTAATAATACAACCATTCGTGCTGCTAGCACCAATACTGGTACTGTATACTGGTAACACTTCTTGGTACTCTTGGAACGCACCCCAGCATCTGTGTTAGTGCAACTGTGTTGTGTCAGTGTTTCTGTGCAGTGTTTGTCAATTGTCAGTGTCACTGTCCTCAGTCAGTCACTGTCACTGTCAATGGATAATTAGCGATGCATTGATTCAATAAAAAATGAGTGAAAAATAAATTTCAAATCGGAAAAAAGTCTATTTTTGTTCAATTTTTCATTTTTTTTCTTTTTAGTGACAAAACGATTACATATAATAGTGGTCTAAGTTACTATGAATGAACAAACTTATCGTAAACTATGGGTGATAAAGTTTTGTTTAAAAGTTGTATATCCAAAGTACAACTACTACTGCTTCCTCGTTTTCCTCTCGATAAAGTATAGAATTTGGTGCCAAAGGAGGAATTCTAATCGAAAAGCCATGGATTGTTTTGAAGTAAAAACTATTCCATTACATCTAGTAAAATCACTCATAAAAGAAAGATTGGATGATAACTTGCCAGTTCTTATGAATAAATGCATAATAATATCCAAAGAACAATTTATCCAGCTGGGTAGTGAAAACTTATTCTACCTAGACAACGGAGTACTTTGGGTAGCATTAAAATTAACTCCAGATGAGAGAAGAAAGCACCGAGAGAAGAAGAATAGCAACAAAGAAATACAATTTGGTCTTCACTTTATGACTTCAGAGTTACACAAAAAGCTTTGGATTGACACAGCACAAAATGGTGTTGATAATATACGAGTAGTGCCAATAGTTGGATCTAAATATGTCCCAGATAATATAGCATTTACTAATGAAAATGAGTTTTATAACATTACTTCATGTTTTGGTTTAAATATTTGTAAAGACATCAGTGTGACGTTCCACCCAGTGCCCAGTTTAGATAGCTCACCCAAAATAGCAGCAGCAGCTGAAGTGAGCCTCATAGTTAATGACTACGACTTAGCCAATGACTTCATCAAAGAGGTTTTAAATAATCATTTTGAAACACCTAAGTTAGTGAGCACTAATGACATATTTAGCATAGAGCTCACACCAGATATGACTGCAAAGTATCATTATAAGTATTTAGATTTAGTGCAATCAACAGGCAGACTATATTTCAAATGTAAGAAGCTGTTTAGTGATGTTGCTGAAATGAGTAATGAATCTAAAGACAAGGTAGTGCACACATTCTTTATAGTAAAAGGTGTGACTCAGCTAACTCTAGGAGAAAATGTACACAGTCTAAAGCCAAAGGATGAGTTCTTCAAGCCACAGCTAAACAAAAACTTGAATAATATGCTGCATCTGTGCCCTACAGGGCTGAAACACAAATTTAATCAGATACAAGAGACAATCCACCCATTTTTGACTGGAGAAATGAGTAAAGTATCTATTGAATATTCTATTTTAGGTAATTCACTTTTATCATAATATTTAAAAATGGCCTTAATATCATTAACTGGAACATTTCAGATGAGCTCTTGTCCTCAATGTCAACCCCTATTATTCCGATGCTGCTGCTCACTGGCTCAACTGGATCTGGCAGACATCTACTTATAAAAATATTAGCTAAATACAATGGTGAGTTGTAGACATGAAAATATAATTATAACTCAAAGCACCCATCAATTTGAAGTGATAAAATATCTTCCTGTAAATATTAAAAACTAGCTTCTGCAAGTGGCCTAATGTTACTCAGTGATAATATAGCTATGTACTGGTTAATTTTTTAAATCTATGTAATAGTTTTTGTGTTTATTCATTACAAACAAAAATACAAATCTTTTCTCTTTTTATATTAGTATATATAGTAGATAAACAAAGGCCAACCTTTTCCAACATCCATACAAAATAAATTTAATTTTACTTAATAAAGTATAACTCATTCTGTCTGTCTACTACTTTTTTATGCCTTAGCGGTTGAATGGATTACAATGAAATAGGGCATACAAAAAGACTATGACCCGGGTTAGGACATAGGATATAAGGATACATTTTATCCCGGTAGTACGTTTGTGGAATAATTTCCTACCTCCACACAAAAACTAGTGTTATTATAAAAAATAACATGATTGTTTCCAGGAATGAACTCCCTCCCAGTAGACTGCAATGCTCTCCAGAGTTCCACTGCTAAACAAACTGAGACCAAGATCAACTCCACAGTACAGAAAGCGAAAGCAGCTGCCCCCGTTATTGTGGTGTTGGATAACTTTGAGGTATGAGAGTATTAAACACCAAAGCGGCACGCTGTATAAATACCCCCTGTATTTATACAGCGTGCCGCTTTAATGGTGACATTAATTTAACACACGTATACTATTTCGCGTATTCATTTAATGAAAATATTTTAATTTCAATAAACGTTATTATTTACTGATTTATTTTCAATTTTCTAAATTACTATCTTGGAGCAACCTGTACTTAAAGAACTGTAGCGAAGAGGTCATTTGCCGGGGTCACCGATCATATGTAGGCAAATAGAAGGAAAGTCGCGCAATTTCTTAGAAAATATGCCGCCGACAAAGAATCGGCCGATAGAACATAAGCCAGCTGGTAGGTAGCTTCATGAATGAACCTTTTACACAGAGTGACCTCAATTTTGGTTGTTTTTATTATTTAGTTTGTTTGAAAATTTACATTTTTCAATTGATAAATTATTTTATTTTATTATAATTTTTATGATTACTGGTCACTAGCCCTACCCGTGTGTTAAATTAATGTCGCCATTGTAGCGGCACGTTGTATACGTTGACTAAAGTTAAGTGACAATCAAACATCAAAAATGTGTGGTTTAAAAGTCGCTAATCATTACTTAAGTTTAAGCAGCGTTTATAAATAAACCCCATATTGTTTAAGTCATAGTATAAGCATCTGTACATATATCATCATATTGTATACTTACTTATTATTTGCACCAACAACAGCCCCATTTTATGTCCAGGCAAATCACTGTTCATTGCAAGGTTGCCTGGAACAGATCGCGGAAAGCGAAAAGGCCGCTCATTGTATATTTTGTAGTTGATTTATTTTTTGTAATATATTTTTGTGGTGTACAATAAAGTATAAGTTTAAAAATAAATAATATAAATAAATAAGTCTGTTTATTGTAGTTATATTTATTAAAAGATAAATATTTAACATTTATTAGGCAAGGTTACATAGCTTTCTACATCTCTCTCTATGTTGCCGGAGCTGGCCAATTTTTCTGAGCTCATCCAGTTCATCCGGACAGTTTATCATGTCTGCCACGGCGATGCCGCTTGAATTCGGGCACACACTTTGTTTTCGCCATCCTTCGTCATGTTCTTCGTAAACCTTTTATCTTCTAGGTATTTGCAGTGGACCCCGAAAACAACGAAGACTGTAGAGTTTTAGAATACTTCATTAACACCATCACAGATTTGTACCAAAATTATACCAAATACCCAATTATATTCATTGCAATAACAGAGAGACAGGACTTAAAGCCAAATATGTTAAGAATGTTCCTAGAGAAGATCCACATACCTAGACTAAATGTTCAGCAAAGATACGAAATGCTGGAGTGGTTCGCGACTGTGATGCAGCTAAATATAGATGGGGAAGAACAGCTGTCGCCCAACCAGTTGAGCACTGATACAGAACTAGTGTGCCTAAATAAATCTTCAAGAGACGTCCTGCAGAGGGTAGCTGCGAAAACTGAGACTTTTCTATACGGAGACTTGGATACTCTACTTCATTTTGCAATAAGAGAGTCTTATTTGAAACAGCACAATAGTTACAACCAGCTACCCCCAGTCCCTGACTTGCATTTGGTTCAAGAGGAAGACTTCAATTCTGCTCTTGGTAAGCTCTTTAGCTTTTTAAGTCTCTCAACAATTAGCTATTTCAGGGCTTAGATTAACTAAACATAGATTTAAAATGTCATTTATTCCTAAACAGAGTCCATTCGAGGCCTTCAAAGTCAACATTTGGATGCTCCTAAAATACCGAAGGTGTACTGGGAAGACATCGGCGGTCTAGAAAAGCTGAAGAAAGAGCTATTGAAGACTATAGAATTCCCTATAAAATATCCACATTTGTTCCAAAATTCCAGCTTGAAAAGATCAGGTCAGAAATTCATTTGAATAGTTTTTAAAGATATTTTTTTTCAGCCTCCTTTTTATCTTTCTAATTCTGTTGAAGGTATACTGCTTTATGGCCCTCCGGGTTGCGGCAAGACCCTCGTTGCTAAAGCAGTGAGCACAGAACTCAATGTCAGCTTCCTGAGCGTCAAGGGGCCAGAGCTACTCAACATGTATATTGGACAGTCTGAAGAAAATGTTCGGAAAGGTGAGTAATAGAGGTGAGTAAAAACTCACTTGACACAACCTATTTAAAGTGTATTCACATTCTCGTTTCATTATTTATTTATTTAATACTTCAAGCAGAAATCAGAAATGTACAGAGGCGGAGTTAATGCCATAGGCATTTTCTACCAGTCAACCTTTGGATGATGCAGAGACAAACAGTGGCAGGTGCAATTACGAAAAATTGAGGAATCCTTACATATTATAAAACAAAGTCCTCCGCCGCGTCTGTCTGTTGTCCTGTACGCGATAAACTCAAAAACGACTGCACCGATTTTCATGCTGTTTTCACCAATGGATAGAGTGGTTCTCGAGTAAGGTTTTAGTATATAATAACCGACATCCACGCAAACGAAGTCGCGGGCATCAGCTAGAGTATTATAATATATACCTACCTAATTATATATAAATATAAGCATAAATAAATATACTAAAACAAATTAGACAAACGATGGGAAAACATTAACGTTGTGATGATACTGACAGCTTCTTACGAATGTGCTCGCGAACTTTAACTTTCATTACTCATTGTTTTCTTAATCAAATATCAACTTTACTATCGTGTGAATTAAGTTGATATCAGGATGACTCGTTTACTTTACAAAAATGTTAAAATTGTAGCAGAAGTTAAACTATGTGTGGGCATTAAAATAGCTTTTCCGAAATCAGATAAACTGGAAAAAAATTGACTACACACCATAACATAAAGTAAACCTTAATATTTCAGTATTCGAGGCGGCGCGAGCTTCATCGCCTTGTATAGTGTTTCTGGACGAGTTAGACGCGCTAGCCCCGCGGCGAGGCGCGGCCGGCGACTCCGGCGGGGCCAGCGACCGCGTGGTCAGCCAACTGTTGGCCGAGCTCGACGGCGTCAGCAGCGGGGAAGGTTGGTGAATCATTGAGCTCAATTATTGACTGAACATATTACGCAGAGGTATAACACGTGTTCGGATTTTCGGCGCTGTACCGGTGTTCTAAAGTTGTGTTCAAGTTGGGGCAATTTTTAGACACAATATAATTTAGATGTACTTTAGTAACTATATAGTTCAGGTTTATTACTTGCAATGCAATAAGTACGGTAGGCCAGTGACCGTTCCATAGACTGCTCAGTGTAGTTTGGTTCGGAACCTTAATTGTGTGAGACTTACTTACTCTTGGCCGATTTTTTTAAATATCTCTTACAAAACCGTATTTTTTGTTATAGTTTCTTGGGCATGGTAACTATGTAATTACGATATTTCCTCATGGGACTTACTTTGCAAGTCAAAATAGCATTTTTTTGTTTTGGTC
The DNA here is from genome assembly GCA_948473465.1 of Lithophane ornitopus. NCBI lineage: Eukaryota > Metazoa > Arthropoda > Insecta > Lepidoptera > Noctuidae > Lithophane > Lithophane ornitopus. The sequence continues at coordinate 6,184,290 of OX419633.1, forward strand.
CATACAATACATTGTCGATTGATATGCATCACCTAAAATGTGCGACAGAACCAGGAGTTCGTAGGTCAGGGACAGATCTCGGTATTCTGATGTCATTTTACATATATAAACTCACGCCTTCTTGCTTTATTCTTCTATCTATATATTGCATCTTATTGTTGTTCATTATTATATACATACAGTATTACAATTTACATCTGTAATGGCTCTCTGGCTGTTTTACCCAAGTCTGAATTTAAATGATTCTAGATGCAGATACGTCGAGTTTCGTTTTCATAATGGGTGCGACTAATCGCCCTGACTTATTGGAGCAATCGTTACTGCGCCCCGGTCGCCTCGACAAGCTCATATACGTGGGGCCCTACTGCGGCTTGCGAGAAAAAACCAGCGTGCTTCAAGCACTTTGTAGAAAGTCAGTATTCGTGTTACGCTAATTTAGTTCTTATAACACCAAAAGATACATTCATATTTGCCGTATGGCAAGAATGACAGGCGTTGTGTCAGATTTTCCCGATCCCTGGTTTTACCATCAAGTCCAAAACAAAGTTTACATATAGTGCCATCCACGAAAACGCGCCCCTCTCCGCGATTACTGTACCGTAAGCTGTACCTTAGTACGGAGCGGAGCAGAGTGGGGCGCGTCTTCGTGGATGACACTATCTATAATGTGGATTTTAAAATGATCCACTTACACCCTCAGTTGAAACTTAAGCTTCTAAATAACACTGTCTCTGAGATTCGTTTCCAGTAGCCATTTTGGAAAAGCAAAAAACACTTCAGCTTTCGTCACATACAAAAGAGACTATATTACTGTTGGTTTCGTATCTGCAGTTACAAGTTACGTGACGAGGTGGATCTGGAATCGGTAGCGGCTGCCTTACCGGACAGTTGCACGGGAGCTGACCTGCTGCAAGTCGTGTCAACTGCAAGGTCTGCTGCCGTCCGCGCGCTTGTCGCCAAACTGCATGCTGGTAACTTATTTCATACTTGTCTTGATAATCTTACTGCTGAGTGTCTTCGAGTTCGCAACATCGCACTGAGCGTATTGGACTATGAACAGTGACGGTATTAACAGGTCGAGCAATTTTCAAACACATTCGATTGCCCCATCGCGGCAACATGTTGCCTTTTAAAACTGTTAAACAAAAACTGTAAATATATAACGATATCATTATAATGCAGTAAGCCAAACTAGCTTGGTGATGGCGGCGCTGTTGGTGAGCAATAAATGTTAAACCTTGTCAATAAATTTTCAAAGTGATTTAGTTCAATAAATAAGTAGTCACCGGGTCAGATAAGTTTGTTGCACTAATATATTATTCATTCTGTAAAGACTATCAAACTGTATAAGTACAGTCCTTTCATAATTATTTTATCTTTGACCGCGACCCCCGCTCCTGCTTCGCACTGTTTTACGACTTGACAGAACATCGAGATTTCTTAGTTGTATGTAACTTCAATACTAACGTATTATACACACAAACCTTCCGGAATAAATTCACTAATCGATGGTGAAAACCTCATCAAAATCTGTTGCGTGGCTTAGAAGAACAATGCGGACATACAGACAAACACGAAAAGCGACTTTAATTTATAATTTTGTCTTTGATTATACTTCACTGTTAAGTCACAGGGATCTTTATTCTCGTTATAATAAGGTTGCTGTTAGCTTGCTGCCACTGAAAAATCTTTCAAAATCACAGTAAACTTTACTCTCATTACAATAAGGTTCCTGTTGGGTCGCTGCTGTCAGAGGTAAAATAATAATTGTGTAAAGACTGTACCATCGGTATGGACCATCACCTCGTATACAAAACCTCCTCATTCTTAATGTAGGCAAAGCCTACTTTGTAATAAGTGTAAGTAAATATAGCACGTAAAGTCCTCGACCTTCTAATTCTTTGACTGAACATACGCTATAGGCGTTCATCACATAACCCCGTTTTCATTGAACAAAATGTTGAGCACCAATCGCGCAACATCGCATGAAAACGGAACAATTAGCAGGTTGCCAGCAACATTTCAACATTCCATGTTGCCAGCATCGTGTTTCCCGCAACACAAAAGCATGTTGCCGAAACAATGTTGCGAAACTTTGTTCCAAAAAAAATACGTGGCTTTAGGGTAAATAATTATGCATTTAACTATAAACCCGCATTGGGCCCGCGTGGTGGATTATGGCCCACTCCCTCTCACACCACACAGGAAGGCCTGTGCCCTAGCAGTGAGAACATTATAAGCTGATTTTAGCAAAATGCTTAATCTTCACCACTTTGTTCAATAATTCATTCTCTCTCTCTCGGCTTTCGCAACAAGGCCTATAGATACCTTAGACGTAAAAATATATGTTTTGTTCTAGGTGCAGTGAAAGAGAGTGAATTAAGTCCTGATTCGGTTATCCTCGGAGTTTCCGAACTGCTACATGGAGTGGAAACATTCCGGTCGTCAGTCACTGAAGAAGAATTATCGTACTACGAATCATTGAAGTCACAAATGTAGCACCAGTTATAAATGTAGTCTCACATTATTTATAACATTACGCCTGTATTTCTGGTAGGGGTAGGCAGAGGAACATAGTACACCTACATTTCGCCTTTTATATAAATAAATAAATTATTGACTTTAAAACACTGTAATGTACCTAAGAGTAGAAATATTGTACATATTTATTATTATTGCAATAGGTGAACCATGGACTGAGATAAAAGAAATGGAAGCTTCTATAAAGCCTATTTGTTTTTTATTTACCTAGTTTTTTTTTTGTCCTTGCTTCGCGCGGCTTTTATGATATTTAATTTATCACGTTAGAGAGATTTGACCCATAAGATTAACCCTATCGATTGATGCTATAACACAGGGTGTTATTTGTCGGATTCTCCCGTTGCCCACCGCTGTACCAAACTACTCATTACGTGAGCACACTCATTACGTGAGCACACGTACGCACTGTTATTAACTTATTATTTTTGTTTTGTTTTTTTGGCACTTATCATAAGGTCAATATTTTCAAGATAATTAATAATAAATTGTTAATATTTTATTATTAAATAATAGTTACGTAATATTATAAATCTTATCATAGCTTCACGCATGTAATCCCTGAAGGCGACACAAAAGTAAATAAACAGCAATAGCGGCTTTTAGACCGTGAACAGTGCTGCCACCTATGACGAGCTTTCAGTTTTAACCCTATAGAGTTCCTCGTATCCTAGAACCCCATCGTCTATGGTTATAATGAACGTAGTAAAACTTTCGAAAACTCAAAATCGAACATCAAAATTATATGCTATTTTACTAAAAGCCGATTTGAAAATAATAAATAATAACTGTGCGTTTGCACTGGTGAAACAAACATTCACAAACGTGTTGAAATCTCTATTTCCTGTCAAACATTCGAACATCCAACATTGACAGAAAATAGAGATTTCAACATGTTTGTTTGTAATGTTTCGCCAGTGCAAATGCACAGTTAGCTAAAGCTAACCAACAATGGCTTGCACTACAAAAAGTTAAACTACGCATTTTCGTCAAAATCTGTGTTGACGTGAGATTTTGGAATCGATGCATGACATGTCTAGATCTAGCATTATAAAAATTATAGTATTAGTTTCTGAACGTAAATGTCAGAACAGTTCTATTCATAGACAATATTCTCCAACCTTCTTTCCGGTTTCAAGATGGTGAGTGAATAAGCTGTCGCTTTATTATTTTAGATTTTCATTGATAAAATCGTGATTATTACGTCTCTATCAACAATTATTATAAAAAAGTAACGCTTAAATATCAAGTGACAAAATTACGATTTATTTTTGTGTAACGAGTAAATTATTGTTGAGGAGTTAGGATGATGGGACCTCGTGGCGAAGCTTGTCAACAATGTTTTTGTAATTTCAGCCGCCCAAGAAGGACACCAAAGCTTCGGCTAAGCAGCCTCAGAAAACACAGAAGAAGAAGGAAGGATCCGGTGGCGGTAAAGCCAAGAAGAAGGTAAACAATTTGCGAACATCAAAAAGATAGGTTATGTGTGCGTGTGACAGACAGTGTATGCCTAAACTCTGGTGAAGTGAATATTGTGAGGATTAATATCAAACTACAATACAAATACACATGATCTGTGATTATAATGGACTCCTGATTACACCTGAGTTAACAAGGAATTCGTTTTGATTGGTGTTACCAGAATCCAAATAAATGTAGTTGCATTGCAAGTGTATCGCCAGATGATTATGCATCTAAACTTGAACTCTGTGAGAGTAAATTTACTGATATATTGAGGCTGATGGCAACACCTTGTATCCTGAACCATGTTCATAAGAATGAAAAAAGTTAGGAATTACTAACATATTTTTTCACCTTGCAGAAGTGGTCCAAAGGAAAGGTCCGTGACAAGTTGAACAACCAGGTGTTGTTTGACAAGCCCACATATGAGAAACTGTACAAGGAAGTGCCCCAGTACAAGCTGATCACACCTGCCGTTGTCTCTGAAAGGTTGAAGGTCCGAGGCTCGCTCGCAAGAAGGGCACTCATCGAGCTTAGAGAAAAAGGTATGATTTTTACCTTAATAACTTTGTTGCCTTACCATTTGGGAATTTGAGCTTGTCAAATTAATAATAGACAAAGTAACATGCTTTTTGAAGTTAACATAACTTACATATTTTTCCAAGCACAAGCCAGTAGCACAAACATGTAATATTCATTAATGTTATCAACATTATTGTTTATTTGAGCACTAGAATGTTATGGGTATCTGGCAGAAGGAACTGCTGGTCCAGACCCATCCAGAATCATTCAATCATAATCAATTATTGCAATAAAAATTGAGTAATTGATATTTAAGTAGGTAAATGTATTTTTTAAGATGTCACCTATGTGAAAATATGCTGAATGAAGAATATTTTTTTTTATATATATTTGTTGAACTAATATACTTACCAGGCTTGCCCAGACTGCTCCGCAATTGTAAAATATATTGAAATCAATCGGGTTTTTTTTTTTTTTTAGATCATTTGGTGAAATTAAAATGTTATGATGAACCTTATTACTGGATAAACCATGACAGTTACAAACTGATATATTGAGTCTGATCTTCTATTACAAATCACAAAATACCTTAGGTGTATGCAACATGTACTAAACTTGTCATCTTGTTGTTTCAGGTTTAATCAAACAGGTAGTCCAACATCATGGTCAGGTGATCTACACGAGGGCCACCAAGGGTGATGACCCCGTCGCATAAGATTATGTATAAGTAAAAAACAAATAAAAAAAAATAACAAAACATTTTTGTTTCATACATTTATAATCCTTCTATAAATTTACACACCACAGAAGATAAATTCACCTGGCATAGAGAACTGATTAAAATAAAATATTTTATAAACAATATTAGAAGTTGTATAGTTAGCAGTATTTTATTGTAGACTAATTTTATGTTTCTCATCAGGGTCGATGACGGCAAACCTAGCGGTAGGATACTGATCGCGCATGCGATCCTTAAAACTAGCCGCATGCTCCTCATTCGCTGTCTCGACCACCACATTGGCCTGAAATCAGCACAAGATAACATCATGCATGCTGATTATAGTATCAAGTCAATCATTGTTGTGTTTGCTGACAGATTTACACTGCTGAACAAAAGCTTAATCCTAACTAATATCAAAACTGTAAAAGTTTTTTACGCTTTCATGCTAAAACGTCTGAACGGATTTGGATGAAATTTGGCAGATTAGACCACCTGTGTTAGAACATAGGATTCTTTTTATCCCAAAGACTTCGCGGGGTACAGCTAGTTACCAATAAACCTACTTGTTGAAAAGTTGTTTGGCAATGTCGCCTAATCACGCTTGGCGTCACCCCACTTATACTTGAGTGTAGCTGCGATGATCGGCCCAGTTGCCAAGTGTTCGGCAATACAACAGGAAATATTTCCTTACCACCGAAAGCCGCAGCTGAATTATTTTTAACACGAGGAGAACGAAAAATGAAAACTTGTTTTATTGCCACAAAAACGCAGCGCACAGCTTGTCAGCCTTTTTACTCGATTGTTCCTATTTGCCTGACACCACAGCCCAATAAATAAGACGATGGAAGTCGGGTGCCCTGAATCCTGTTTGATATTCAAGGCCAGTTTAATGGCGATTGCCACCAATGTACATAACAAATTGACTTGATACATATAAACATTTCAACAGGATTTTCCAAAAGTACATCATTAACATAAATACCCAAGTGGTTCCGACATCGCTGTGCACCCACATCTGCTCTGTGACCAAGCTCTTAAGCACGGCGCTCTCATCGGATATGATCTTGGCGAGTTGTTCGAGCCCGCCATGGTGGTCAGGGACGGGCACTGCGAACCTCATCAGCCGCCCACTAGAGCCAAGGCCACGTTGTATAATACGCGCGAGCCGCCCGGAGTCGACGTTACCACTGCTTACAATGCACACAGCCCTGTACAAAATGAATTATTATCATCAGTTCAGATGGTACTATTAGTATCGTGATATCAACTGTGGTCCACATTGTCTTCAGGATGCCAGCCAAAATGTACTGTAAATCTTTTGGATCCGCAGTGTTAGCACTGGTAGCCCGCGAAATTCATGTTCCATAAGAACTTTTCCATGATGTTTAATGATTTTTATGATTATAATTCTGTAAAAATGAATCTCATCAGAAAAATCGAAACACTTCAGTTTTTATACAAAGTGGAGACGACAATACGACAAAAATGAAACTCCGTATATTTAATGTCGTTCTCGGTCTACATAAAAAAAAATAATCAAATATATCCAATAGTTTAGTTACGATAGCTAGTCAAAGATCGGCAAACCCCATACTCGGCCCAGCACTACTATAATAGTATGTTTGAAAAAATGACTTTTTTAATTTCGATGTTAGGATTTTATTTGCTAGTTCCAAAATACTCTTATGCGTCGTCTCCATATTGTATATATAGATATATTCCTAAATATACACATTTTTCTGATAATCCTTACAAAACATAAACTTGCAAGGTGTTTCGATTTTTCTGATGAGAATTGTACATTTGTTATGAATTGTATTGTATTATTTGTTATGGTCGTGAATCATATCGATGGTGGAAAGGTAAAATGGCTAAAGCGCCAAAACGTGAAATCTCAGAAATGAATTTTAAAGTTACTTTATCGTCGATTTTGATCAAGATACAACCTGAAACTGACCTCCAAAAAAAGTAAGAAAATTTGAAATTCGCGGGCTATCACTGCGAATCCGCCGATAGCCACTATTCTACTTCGGCCGGCTCAAAATCACTTTTTATCTCGCTCGCACCATACTGCTCGCGGACTTGGTGCAGGGCCACAGGCTAAGTACCTAGTACTGTAGAGGGCCGAATGGGGTGCTCGCCCTGGCGGCTCAAACGCGCCAATAGTTTAGGTAATTGTCTTTTACGGCGAATATATCGGAAATAAAAATAAAAGAAACAAGTAATATCTTAAAAAGTTAGTTCAGTTAATACTTATGCAAAGTTTGCTGACCTAATTTGAAGTATTTTTTAATACTAGCGGTTAATTGTTCGGTTTGGAAGTAAAATGGTTTAATGTAAAAAAAAATATCGAAAAAATGTTATGGTATCATGTTTTCGTCAAACAGTAGGTAGGTACCAACTTATTTATTTCAAATTTATGCTGCAGTATTTTCTTTAATGGAGTATCATGCTAAGCAATTTGAGGTACCTACCTAAAGACTTTCATATGAACTAAAAAGAAGGAACTCCTGAAAAAAAACTGGCGTAAACATGGAACTTTAATATTTTCTTGAAAGCTTGAGGCGTGAACGTCCAACGAAAATATGAAAGTTCTGCTTACGTAAGTTTTATTTACTTACTGTACTTTTTAGTTCATTAAATGTTCTTTTCATCAGACCCAACCAAGGTTAGGTACCTTGGTTGGATCTGATGAAAAGAACATTTTAGGTAGGTACCTACTTGTCGAGACAAATCAAAAGAGCCGAAAGACAATGGCGGGGCTATCTTGTTTCGTTGACGGGTTCTTATGGCGAGCTTTCAGCGCCATCAGATCCTGGAATACACTTTGGACTAACGTGCCTACCTATACCTATTCATAAAATTCAAATGGCCGAAACACAACGTGTATGAATGAATAGCTCTTGTCAAGACAAATATAATGAATACTAACACGACGGGGCTATCTGGTTCACCTGAAAAGTGCCCGTAACAACCTTCCGGCTCCATCAACAGACCCTGGAGACCAGCTAGTGTAATAGTACTTGTCAATACATCATAATAATATCTAGTGACCCCAATCACGATGGTGCTATTATTTGTTGTTGTGGAGTTCCTATAGCCACCTTCCGGCTCCACCATCAGACCCTGCGCACCATTTTTCGGCAATACTTAGCGCTTGCCGAGACAAAACCAACGAGTTCAAACACAGCAATCTTGAGGAGTTACTATGGCCACCTTCTTCATGATACCTATCATATTTTTGCGTTGTCACCGAAGTTACATACATAAGTAAGTATGCCAAGTTTCAGCTCAATCGGAAGCCAGGAAGTGCTTCAACAATGGATGACAAAGCGAGTAACCGGAAGCATACGAACGAAGCAAGAGCCTATCAGACCTGGCGTGCACAGTTGATTCGAGGGCATAAAATAAGTATACCTAATTTATTAAAAAGTATTTATTTCGTTAATTTGTACAGAAAAAGGTCTGTAATATTCATTTGTTCACATAATAAGTCAACAATAACACTTATTTGAATTACAGGATAAAAAAAAAAAATATGCCGATTATAACACTGAAAATGTATTTATAACCGTTCGAGAAAATAAAAACGTCAGGTCTGAAAGGGTAATAAAAGCTTGTAAAAATAACAATTTTATTATAAACTAGCTGGTCCCCGCGGTTTCACCCGCGTAGGTGTCGATTCCGTGGGAATATAAAGATAAAACGTATCCTATGTCCTATTCCAGGTCATGTCTACCCGAGTGCCCATCCTCTCCTCTTTAGAGTAGGGAACGTCGCGGAGACGCAGCGCCGGTGTCGAACGGTTCGCGTATTGCATTTTTATACTCGTGATAACTTCGAAATTAAATGTCCGATTCGAATGAATTAAAAAGTATTTTACTGCTACATAAATACCCTTGCTGTTATTTATTTGAATAAGAATTAATATTGTGTTGATAAAACTCCTTCGCAAATAATGCATTAATTTCGAACAAATTTGATTACTATGAAAAAGGTTATAGTGAGTCAATCTTAAAAGATAGACATTTTTTTAGAACTTTTAAAGAGGAACAATTCCATCGTACATGATATTTGCGCAACCTTAACCGTTTACGCAGCGCACGCAACGGAAGCTCTCAAAAGGGAATATTTTTTCGCGTTTTTGCAACATTTTTCATTTATGCTCCGCTCCTATTGGTCGTAGCGTGATGTTATATGTTATACCTTCCTCGATAAATGGACTATCCAACATAAAAAGATTAGATTCCTGAGATTAGCGCGTTCAAACAAACAAACAAACTCTTCAGCTTTATAATATTAGTATTAGTAAAGATATAGATTTGCATACCGTTTCCCTCTCAGCTCCGGCACTAGTCCTTGCATGACGGCGGCGATGGCACACACGCCAGCTCCGTCCGCCACGAGTCGCTCGCGCTCCAGCATCGATATCAATGCTCGAGCTATGTACAGCTCGTCTACTACCAACTGCAATATCGAAAATAGCCTGCTAAGTATAGTTCAAAGCAGCGCGTTTGTTTAGCTCTAAAATAATGGTACATTGCAAGTAATAAATAGTAGGTACACCGTAGGTACTTGCAGTGCACCGCACCTTATTAATTTTTGGGACAGTTTCTAAACGAATAAAACTAAAAAGCGTTGTTAAACCGAGGCAAGAAAACACAATGTAAAGCCTGTAGGTACGGAAGAAAGTATGGCCTCACCATCCTGTCAAGTCTGCCTTTAATAGTTGAGAATGCGTTGACCCCGACAGTGGAGGCGCTCATGCCGTCCGCCAGGTTTGGCACCACGTTCACTGAGACTGGTCGCCCCGCTTGAAGCGCCTTCATCATCTTCGGCACCTTTGAACACTCAGCTCCCTGAAATTGTGGTAAAGGTTTCAATATGCAAACAAACATTTAGCTGAAAAACTAAACATCCACTGCTGGGCATAACCTTCCTCAATAATCGCAAAGTTCTGGGCCTCTCTTATTCGGCGAATGTCCAAGACCGTCATTCCATCTTGTGGAGGCCTACTCACGCTGCAGCAGTAGGTACCTACCTGCTGATCTTTGAGTCAAATCGAGTGAATATTCTCTTAAGTTGTGGTATAGGAAACTAGCAGTGGTCTGATATGAATGGATACTATGAAGCTAACATAAACGAGGCAGGAACACTTGAGTTTCTTGCAGGCGACGAGCACGCTGGCCAGCAGTCCGCCGACCCCCACCGGCACGATCACAGCGTCTGCTTCGGGCAGCTGTGTGATGATCTCGACGCCCACCGTGCCTAGACCCGCCATTACCAACGGATTGTCCGTACTGAAAGGACATTAGTGGGTACGCAAAGTAATAATTTATAATAAAAAACCCTGTCATGCATGAATTGCATGAAGGCTCTTACATACGTGACATGTCGCGCGACGCGACTTTTAACAAAACAATTTCTGAGAAATCTTCACGGCGAACAATGCAGCAGCGTCGACATATCGCCCCAGTATGTAAGAGCCTTGATAGACGTAACATAGATAAATCTATAATTAAAGAGTGATATTTAATTCATGGGCATCCTCTTGATTTATGGTGTCATTGTAATTACCATAATGAACAACTTTCACTATGGGCCAAAAATTAAATCGCGAAAAAAGAAACAGCTGTTCCCAACATTTTGTCGAGATAAGCGTACATAAATATAGGGAACCCAGTGCGTGTCGGACCACGCACAATGAAGAGTTTCGTACCCGGGTGTTTCTTCGAGTTTACATTTATTTTGCACGTTTTTCTGTAATTTTATATTTTTTTCTAATTTAAAAGTAAGAGTAGTCGGATATAAATCTACATTGGAGGCAGTGAGGATATGTGTCTAGGGCATTGAAGTTTCCGCAGTACAAATTGAGAAAAATAGCATCGAAGAAATCTTGTGGGGATGGTAATGACATTATGTTACTGGTAATGAAATTTGTGTTGCTGGTAATGATTTTATGTTCCTGGGAATGACGATAAAAAGAAAAGCATTGAACAAATCTTTGTTTTTATTGTAGAACCAAAATATATTAAAGTATTAAATCAACATAGTATTACCTATACAGCTTTCAGTAACCACCCAAAGTAAAATAGGCAAAAATAAGTTTTTTTTTTTACCATCAATAAAATCAACACAAACATTTTGTTAACATCACTATTTATTCATTATTTCAGTCTCTTTTATTCTCTTCTTTCTACGCTAATTTTTAACTTTTCAGTATTTCTTAAAATGTCTTAACTAAACTCTGTATTTTTATATTTGTCTGATTTACTATATCTTTGATTTAATCACTCTACTTCTCTTCATTTTCAAGTTATCTTATTTCGCCGATGCCCGATACACCCTTGATTGTTGTTTTCATGAATCATTCTTGTTTTTATTCTCTTATTTTGTTATTTCGGCGTAGCGACGTCTTTTGCACAGCCTCTGCTGAGCAAGTCGCTCTTCTTTTCCTTGCTTCGTTTTCGCCATAAATCTGTGAATAAAATGACCCACTTTCTAGTTTAATGACTTCAAGGCGAATTATGATAACCGAGTACGTAAAAAATACAGTCGAACATAGAATCAACCAAATTTCTTCTTTTTTGAAGTCGGTTAAAACATAAATTCAACTCATTTATCATTACTCGCAACAATTCGTCACTTCCCACAACATGAAATATCCCGGCAATGACGTTACTGGTAATGACGATTTCAATTAAAACATGTCTGAACTTGTTTAAAATGTTCATGAGGAATAATATATTCAGTGGAAGTTTTTTAGGTTTAATATTATGTGTAAAACACTGAAATAATGAAATTGCATACATAAATAACTCACCGAGTAATCTTAAATTCCGGTAATGATGTTTTTCTTGACGAAGGCTGCGTAGAACAACTTTTTTCCAATTTTATTCACAAAATACACGCGCACGCCGGACAAGTCTTCAAGGTCGACTAACTACCGAAAGGGGGTGTGGATGGACGCCGCGCAGGATTGCGGGATATATAGCAAAGTGTCACTTTTTAAACTTCTTTTGTCCTGTTGCGTGTAATGACAGAAAACAAATGCCAAACGTTTTTAGACTAAAATAATATATTCCGTTTTTTAAATCGGCACTTATTTATGCATAAAATAAGAACATATATTACTATTATAACACTTACGTACATTAAATTGGTTATTCAGGCACCATTATTAAATTATTTTTGATAAACTAAGAATGTGCGTGATTTGAACGTTGTGGGCGATGGCGTTTGCTAAATATTTTATAAAATAGAATCAGAATTAAACTACATATGTTCACAAAGAGGATTTGCCTCTTTTTTAAATTATAATATGAAGCTAAGTTGTGCCTTTTTTCTAAAAAAATTACAGCCTAAATTTTTTTATTAGACTTGAACATAGTTTTTCGCTCATTTGAAGAAACACCCACCCTTCATTGTGCGCTAATTCCTTGCTAACTACGGAACCCTTAAAAAAACAATTGAAAAAAATGGTGCCTGTGTTTTGTTTGTCGGCTAATCTCCGAAACGGCTGGACCGATTTTGTTGGGACTTTCACTGGCAGATAGCTGATATTATAAGGAATATAATTTGGCTTTTATTTTAGAAAAAGAATTAGGGACCTCGTGGGCGAAGCAGCGGGCTGCAGCTAGTAAAGAAAAATGACTATTATCTACCTTTAAACTTAAGAAACTAATTGTTGGTTTAAATACAGTAGCGAAAGTACCTACTTATTTGAAAATAAAATCGGCCTATTAGTTTTCCAATTCTTTTAAAAAATGTTGTACGTCTACTCGCCGTAAATAAGCCACATCGAGTTTTAGAAAAGAACGTGCTCTTCGTCACTCACAGCTGTGCGCCAATCCATTTCTAAAACTCGATATCATAATAAAACGCCCCGGTACTGAAAGCTGTTTACTCGAGTAGTATCTGGTGGCTGTCCTGCTGCACTTTGCGCGCGTACTTAATGGCATCGTCTAGCGAGTCTCCGCACAGCACCACGTCGGCGCCGAGCTCGGAGCAGCGCTGCGCATGCGCGGGCGGCGTGCGCTCCGGCATCACCACCGTCACCTGCGCATGTGCAGGGAACAGTCACAGCGGATTAACAAACTAAACTCCTTAGGTACCTATTTTATAAACGTTGCCTAAAGTTAAGTAATTATAGCGTCTGCTTAAAAATACTTTTTACAAAAATAAAATAAAAAACCCGACTGCAAAAACACGTATTTAACTGAAAAGAGAAAAACAAGCATTATAATCAATAGAATTTTGGTACCTCTCGCAGGCGGGGACAATCAAAAGTGTAACTTTTGATGACCATTAGGTTATTGGTTTAAAATGCTTGTTTAGACACTATTGATTTAGGAGTCCGCGAGAGTATTAAGGTCCCGCATACGTACCGGCACGCCGATACAACTGCCGTGGTACGCCGCGCCCAGCGCCATGTTGGCTCGGGACGGCACTATCACGCCGCGCTGGGCGCCCTCCACGCCGTACGACAGCAGCGCATTGCGGACGCCACGCTCTGTGCAACTTCGGTTCAATGACAAAATAATAATTAACAGACATAATTATATTCAATTAACTAACATTCACTAACTATTAAACTATCAAGGCAAGGGAATGCTATAAGTATTTTATTGGCGACGACGTAATTGGGGTGCATATTGATGGATTTCACAGTTACGTTAAGACCAAGTAGACCAACATACAATAGTTGCATTCCATATTTAAAAAAGTTAAAAATACGTCTTCCTATTACACATTGCTTTATACATTCTAGAAACTGCATTATTTGTAAAAACAAATCCACATTATTCAAAAAACTATGTTCAATGAAGAGATCACCGATACGTGCTCAATATAAAAAGTGTTAAAAACTTTAAGAGGTGTTTTAGAGTATCGAACTGAATAACTTTTAATAAGGGACCAACATGAAATCGCGAAAAAATAAACAGCTGTTCCATACATTTTGACGAGGTATCTGAACATATGTGTAGGAGAGATTTTTTTCGGGGTGTAAATAAGTTTAGCCATAGCCATGTGTAAGGTGTAGCGAAACGGTGTATTTTCCTCACAGTGAGGAAAATACTCGATTCATGCTATGTTTAAGTTGAATCATGGTTGAAACGAATGAAAAATCTAAATGTATTATGAGGTTATGATATGATGTAAATGACTAAATATTATAAAAAAATATTTACATAAGGAAGGTTATTCAGTTCGTAAGTTTAACGTATTTGAACGTGTTTTATAGAATTTAACAGCACAGCCAGGCATTTTCACGCACCTCCGCGCGCCTTGAAAACGATTTATGAAGTGCGTTAGAATCGATTTGAAAGTCGTTGTTATGAACGTACTAGAACATTTATTTGTAATTTTACAGAGGGGAAAGCGTTCGTAAGGCTGCTCCAGTGTTAGGTATTGTACTCAGTTTGCATGTCACTATTGGCAAAACATAGCGCAATACCAAATTTTTAACATCTTTGTAAGTAGGTAGGTAACCAGTTTGACAAATAAATTATTCTTATCCTAATTCTTATTACGTTAATTATAAGCTCTGTACAGATGAACCACTGTGTTACAGTATAATAAAGTAACAGTCTTATGTCTCGGCAGTGACCTTGTAATAATTACCTACGGCCGCTCGGTAAATAAACATTCCGTGCCGTGTCCGTACTGCCTCGCGCTCGTGATTGTTGCATACTCACGTACTGATATACACTAATCTTTCGAAGCGCGTCGTTTCGGCCGTTTTCTATGAAGATATAATACTGTTACTTATTTATACTGTGACTCGTGCTACGACCGACCCGCGTATCTTCTCATAGGCTACGCCAGCTGCACTGCAGCGGTGAAACCGTTCCGCTACGTGCAAGTACGCTGTAGCAGAAACCAAACTGCGCTACGACCTAACCACGTACGTTCTCATAGGCTACGTCAGCTACGCTGTAGCATAGAAACTGTTCGACTACGACGGGTCACCTGCCATTGTACTTATGTACGTCGGCTACGCCAGCTACGCTGTAGCAGACTAGCAGATATGCTACGACCAAACAGCTACGCTGTAGCAATGAAACCGACCCGCGTTATAATAATAATAGGACGAGCCCATCATTCTATGAAGTCGGTTGAAAATAGTTTAATTTTAAACGAACATCGTTTGCGAGGATATTATTTGCCCAAAATAACCCCATACTTACCTGCCCGTGTACTGTAAATTCTCACATTTCAAATATATATTGTAGTCCATATATTTACTGATTTTTGCCTCCTGAAAACATGTAAGCTTGATTATTAAGCATAAACTTAATACTCATTTTGAGTTATTTATGGGTTTCATCGGGTTTTTAATATGTAAATTGGATTCATCATAGGGTTTTTTTTTGTAATTTCCCGATAGTAGTCGAGGTACTAACACAAAGTGGTGTGTGTATGATGCCGCCTTCGATCTTTTCCGCAGCTAGTTTGATTTCATTGAATGATAGAATGTGGGGATGGTCATCCTTGTCGGGCAATTCATTCTGAAATCAAACTCTCATCAAAATACCTTAGGCCTTTGACACATTTAATGGTTTACACACTATCCAATAATCACCATTTTCTTTATTATCGTCGACATGTAACTGGAATTTAGAATTTATGTACTGAACTATACGTCTGTATTATTTGCTCATGCTTTCAGACATAATGATAAACGACATTCGTTGACGCTTTGACGTGACACAACTTCTGGCAGTGGATGACAGATTTTACGACTGCGGTTATTAATAGGTATGTGCTAAGAAGGATTGATACATTATGTAGGTAGGCATTTTACATACCTTTCTATTAGAAAGAATTATCTGTAGATTAAAAAAAAAGCAGGACGTAAAAACGAAATGAAATATTTGAAAGAATTTTAATAATTTATTGTCATTTGTATCGGAATGAAATTATTGAGCATGATTACAGGCACGGCTACGAAACTGAACCGAAACAGGTCAAACTATAACATAATAAAGTGGGAATGTGGATAGTCCTTCACCAACTTCTTCTCCAAGTCCTTGGCGTGGTGCAAGTCACTTGTTTCAATCAGCATGTTCACCTGGAAGTATAATAAACCTACATTCAATGATATTTATAAGTAAAGCACCCAACATTCGATTTTCAAGAACGGCACAATATCACACTATTAGGCGCGGGAACACAAGTGGCGAGAGGCGCGGGCGTACCATATTTCGCCCGCGAAACTTCGCTCCTATTATAGGTACATTTTCTATATTTATTACATTTGGGAAAACAAACAATGGTATATTATTAGCTATTAGCTTAAACAGTGTTGGCTTCAAATTAAAATGCTAAAGATTTTAGCAACATCAGCGCTATCAAATCTATTTTTAATGTACTTGTTCGAAGTAAGTTGGAGTCCAGTGCATGCGCCTGGAACCCGCACGAAAAGAAGTACACTTTACTCTTAGAAAAAAGTACAAAAGGCTTAGCTTAGGTATCTTTATAAACGTTTAAATGGATACTATCCGTTTTTGTACCCTTCGAACTTTCTTTTGGGCTGTTTAGGATACAATTCTCTCGAGGTTAGAAGGAAAAACCGGCCAAGTGCATGTCGTACCATGCACAATGAAGGGTTCCGTAGTTGGGATGAATTTATAAAACAAACTTAACATTTTAGTTGAAAAACTTGTTTTCCGATACAGAATGTATGGGAGAACATGTTTTTACAACTGCAAATTTAAGTTGGTCGATTATTACTCGGTAACCTGTGGAGCCTACGTAGCAATGATAGTTTTCCTTTTAATTTCGTTATATATACTACTGCCGTGAATTTTTTCAAATATCCAAACCCAACCATTTAGCTGGCAGGGGGGGGGGGACACTTGGCTCTAACAAAAATTAGCACTTTAAAGCTTAATATTCCGCAAATGGAAAACTGAATCCAAAAATGGTTTCAACAAACTCACAGTATTTTTAAACGTCCTTTCCAACGATACCCCACACCATGGGATTATGAGAAAAAAAAAACCATCCCCACTTTACATGTACCTACCGTAAAAAAATCTTTTTTACGATTTTTTTACCACTTTGTCGGCGTCGTTTATATGTATATACCAAATTACAGCTTTCTAGTACCAACGGTCTCTGAGCTAAGCCACGGGCAGACGGACAGACGGACATGGCGAAACTATAAGGGTTCCTTGTGGACTACGGAACCTTAAAAATGACCAAATTATTAATATGTGCAAGATCCTTCACGGAAAAACAGATGCTCCTGAACTGCATGGTGAACTGTCCCATCATTTTGTTCCGTTAAATTACAACCGTGGCTCAGCCCAGTCTCCTATCCCTCGCACACTCTCGGCGCTCAACGCTCTCTTGGATGCTAAGCCTGACTGTGATGTGTTCGCGGATGAATAGAAGAAGATTTTGTCCGTATGTCTGGAGTATTGTGAGATGAGCGTATGACTGTCGAGTAGTTGTACACTTTTGTTACTGTACTCTGAAATGTGTTTTTTTTACTAATGTAATTGGCCCAGGCCGTTTTATGTTAAAGTAAAATAAATAAATAAACTTAACAATTATACCCACAGTCCACTTATACCCAGTGCCGTAATTAGGGCGGTGCCAGCAGTGCCCAGGCACAGGGCGCAGACCCTGGAGGGGCACAAAAATTACCAGACCAGGGCCACTAACAATACCTATTTTTTATTTTTTTTATTTGGGGTCGTGTGGCGGTTTTTTTTTGTATGAAAGATTTATTTTTATAGACAATCCATTTTATTGTCAGAACCATTTTCTAATCATAAGATTAGAAAATATTTCAAGGGCGCGGTTATAGCAACTCGCACCGGGCGCATAAAAGCCTAATTACGGCACTGCTTATATCCAGACCCACAACATTTTCCATATAAAACTATATTACCACAGATTATTAGATTACTATATTATTGGTATACTTATATTAAAAAAACCGGCCAAGTGCGAATCGGACTCGCGCACGAAGGGTTCCGTACCATTATCTATAAAAAAGGCAAAAAAATCATGTTTGTTGTAAGGGAGCGCCCTTAAACATTTATTTTATTCTGTTTTTTGATCAAGCTGTTAGCAAACGTTAACTGCAGCAGGGCTAACTTAATGAAAAAGAAGTTAAAAGAAAAGAAAAAAAAGTTAAACAATATTCTAACGCTATTTTATTCTATCTTATTTCTATTTTTCATTTTTTTTTCTTTATGAAATATGAAAGGAGCCGCCCCGCCCGCGCCACTTGCCACTTGTGTATGTCCCGCTCCTTAGGTGACACGACACATGGAAGTAGGACGGCATGCGGCATGTCGTTATTATCGGGAGCGAAAAAAAAACGAAGAAAATATGGATAATTAGACAAAGGACAATGGGAAGAGTTTTATACCGCAACCACCTTAGTCGTTCTTGGAAAAAGCTATCACAAAAATCAATTGATAAACGATTTTTCTACAAAAGTAGTCCAAGGTGATATATTTGAACTTTTATTTAACGCGGTAACTCTTTTCTATATGTATAACTCGGTTCCTGATGTAAGTTTATACACATATATATCACGCCTGTATTACGGGTTGGGCAGAGGTGTACCTATAGTACACACGTTTCGCCAATTATGTTTAAGGCCTTGTTTACGGAGACGCACGGCGTCGCGTGTGGCGTTGGGCAGCGTGGCCCGCGATGAATTCAAACATATGGCTTTGTATGAGTGCGTTTATGGAGAAGTGTTTTTTCATGCGTTTGCTTGAAATGGGGCGTTTTACGCGCCGGGGCACGCAGCGGTGCCCGCGGCGGCGCACGCATCGGTGCCCGCCGCGTTCTTCGCTACACGCTTGACGTTTCGCGGCGGGCACCGCCACTTTTCCCGCCACGCATCTCTATGAACAACATCGTACATTGCCATAATATGTTTGTGTTTACGCGTACGATGGTAAGTGCCGCTGCACGCGCCACCCAACGCTCCGCGTCTCCGTAAACGAGGCCTTAGTCCCATGTACTAAAGGGGCGAGTCAATTGCCATCAAGCGGTCAACAGACCCGGACCCGGACCGCGGGCCGGTATGTTAAGGTTATGTTACCTTACCGCATATTAACTTTTGTTCGCAATATTATTCTGCACCCAATGAATACTGCATGAATTTTGACTGGGAAAATATACAAAATTTTGGTAATACTTATACTTAGTGTTTTTAACGTGCCACTGCGAGCGCGTAAAGACTTCTTTTCATCTAAGTTTAATATCATTGCGTACATTAGTAAAGTCATAGGTACTTTGATTAGAGTGTCGTTGTCAATGGCATGACAGGGAAATTAATTGTTTCCTACGCAAATTGACCACTTACAAATGAAATTGTCCGTTTATTCATATAACAATACTGTCATTCTTTGACAGTTAAATTGCAATAACACGACAAATGGACGTAGGGTGTCCATTTGCTAAACAATTAATTTCTGTGATTGTACGGTATTGTCAATTTTTGAGTCAAGTCACATAAGCTTATGTAGGTGTATGTATACCTACACCTCTAAGTTGATCTCTCGCTGCTGAGGAAAGAGAATAAGATGAAACAAATTACATAAGTAGTTAGGTACGTCTCTACATACAGAAACAGTAAAAATATCTCGTCTCATCCAAGCGCGTTCGGGCACGAAGCTCTTGACGTCAGCGCCGATGTCCATGACCTTGGCCAGCAGCTTAGCCATGGCGCCGGGCACGTCTTGTAGCGTCACGCTGAACTTGACCAGCCGCCCCTCGGCCGCCATGCCGCGGTCGATTACCCGCGACATTCGGCTGCTGTTGATGTTGCCACCCGACAACACACACACAATGCTGGCAACAAACATCAAACGATCAAAAGCCGCATCGGGTATTATATAGTTAAATTGTCATCCCACTATTTATTAATTTTTGGATAGTGATCCCGAAATTAACAAAAATAAAACGAACACGCATTTCAAGATGCATTGAAAGATGCACTATCTATTATCTTTTCCGTCGAATATGAATGCGTGATTTTCACCGCACTGCTTACTTCTTGCCGCGTAGTTCTGGTACTTTTCCCGCCATGACCGCGGCGACAGGGCACGCCGCCGCCCCTTCCACCACCATCTTCTCTCGCTCCAGAATGTTGATCATAGCACGCGAAATCCAAGCTTCATCAACTGTTATCTATAAATATATGAAATGTTTGTTTGACACTTACTATTGTTTGATAAATATCCGCTAACTATACTCCATTTGAAATAAGATTAGACGTATAGATTATTTACATTCCGTTCAACCGATATTGAATTATATTGCGTTGGTGGCATGAGAAATGGCAGCCGCAGTAGATAGTTGGTATTGTGTAACTTTTTTGCTTTTAGAATAGAATAGAATAGTTTTATTTTGCAAATATGGGTAATACATAATAGTTCTTAAGATTACATTTAGCTCAGCCACATTTTACCAATCGGCATGCAAACATTTGAAATTATTTATAAACACTATTATTACACTTATTTAGATCAATTCATTTATTACACTTATTTAGATCAATTCATTACTATTACGATTATTATTAACCAAAATCAAGATGTCAGAAATCAATATGTCAAAGATCAAAATGTCAAAAATCAAAAAATGTCATGCAACAAAAATCAAAATGTCAAGAATCACTAATTAACAAATATTTTTCTCCGATAGGAACTCAGTTACACTGTAGTACTTATGTTTTATCTATCAAAAAATTCCGTAATCTACTCTGTATTTAAAGATTTCCAACAACTCGGTAATTTATTGTAAATAATTGGGGCCATGCAAGAAACGCTCTTACGCATTAAAGTGGTTCGACATGATACTTGACATAATTTGCTGTTGTCACGCGTATTCCTTGGGAATACAACAGCCAGGCGCTCAAAACGAAATGGATCTTGCTTGACAAACATAGCTACTTCGAAAATATAGATACACGGAAGTGTCAAGACTTTATGTAGGTAACCTAAAATAAGGCGCGCAACTGTCTGTCGATTTAAGTTTTAACAATGATCGGATACATCTTTTCTGGGCCTTAAAAGCTATATCTCGATCAGTTGAGTTCCCCCAGAAAATGATACCGTAGTGCAAGTGCGATTCAACTATTCCGTAGTAAGCCGTAAGAAGTGTTTTGACATCTACAATGGAGGATAATTTATATACCTAACACATATGCGGATGAACTCATTTTTTTACACAAACTGTCTATATGTGCTTTCCAATTTAAGTTGCAATCTATTTGCAACCCTACAAATTTGATATCCTCTGCTTCCTCAATTTTGTCATTTTTGTAATGGATGTTGAGAATAGTTCCGCCGGGAGTACGTTGTCTAAAGTGCATTATTTTTGTCTTACCTAAATTATTTTTTAAATTATTTTCTTTTTGCTTTTATTTTCTTTAATGCTATCCTTATGCCTACGGTATAGAAGTCAAAATCGGTTGAACGGACTGTAAAAGGGTTTGTTTTAAATGTCTAATCTTATGACAAATAGGGTATAGGTAATAATAGGTATAATAAAATAACACAGCATTAACCAAACAACGTCTATGTCCTGTTGGCTATAGGCATCCCCCAATCCGCTGTTATGTATGCCAATTGGTAGATTTTTTTTCATGATCCATAATTATGTTTCTACTTTACGAGCTAAATACACCACAAAGATTATGCCATAACGCTTGTACACGTGTAAGTGTTTCGAACATTTTAATAGGATGGTATTCAGACAAACCATTCTATCCAGGTATCCCCTGATAATGTTGAAAGCGTTTTGACTTGCGATGCCACTGCAGAGGCTGTCAGCAATGGTCGGTTTTTGCTGGATCATGACTGGCTTCTTTTCTTGGAGCGCTCTAGTCATTGTAGGAACAGCCGAACATTCCACGCCCTAACAAAAAAAGCTGCGTGAATAACTGTATCATCTAAATATTACTGCTTTAAGTTGCTTAGTTAAGTAATATAGTGACTGTTTAACCATACATTTTTACCCGACTTCGGCGAAGAAAAAAGGAGGGTTATGATTTTGACCGGTATGTATGTACGTTCATCTGTTCCCTCATATCTTTTAAACGACTCATCACGATTTGACAAATGAGGTATCGTTAGATGCGTCTCCTCTAGAGAACATAAAGTCGGGAGCTAAAAAAAAAATATTGTTTAATCGTACCATGTTGGGTATCAAATGAAAGGGCTTTAATGAGCACATTTCAAAAATATACCTTTAGATTATAACCCCAAAAGAATTTTAAAAAAATTCAAGTAATAAAAACTAAAACTACTACCATTATATTTTTCTTGATATGAGTTCTTGAGTACCTACTAGTAGGTATAATTCCTATTGAGAGTTCCTATTCCTAGATTATATTAGAAATAGTAAGGCTGATCATAGAAGTAAAAAAAAATTGTTCATTAAGCCCTTTCATTTGATACCCAACATGGTTCGAATAAATAATTTTATTTTTTTAGTTCCTCAGTTTATGTCCTCTAGAGGGCGTAATGTGACGTCACATAGCCTATAACCACCGGACGATCAAGACGCTTCCAACGATAGCTCATTTTTCAAATTGTGATGAGTCGTTTACAAGATATGAGGGAACAGATGAACATACATGCATACATACATACATACCGGTCAAAATCATAACCCTCCTTTTGCTTCGCCGTAGTCGGGTAAAAACAAGAGCTCAAATCTAAACAAATTCGATGTCACCCGAACTCCATCGAAAGTCCATCAGCTTGGCTGACTCTGTCTTTTTGCAACCGAATAGTCGGCCATACATAGAGATATGTATATGCCACTCATGAAGGCGTTTTTATTTGGTACCTACCTGGATTGCATAAAATAAGCTGAGTATTCTCTTTTAGTAGAAGTCTAGATAGGTAGTATTAACAATTATATCATACGTATATCAAACAATTGGGCTTAAGGCTCTTGACAGCTAGCAGGAGGCCCGCCACGAGCCCGCCGCTGCCGACAGGACACAATATGGCGTCCATGTTCTCCATTTGTGTCAGCAATTCCAGTCCCAACGTGCCGTAACCCGCAATCAAGTCCAATCGGTCTGACCTACGCATTAACGAATGAATAGAAACTTATGCTATACTTGCCTACCTAAGGCTGAAAATGGAGGTAGCACCGACGTTGGTCGTGCGTGCGTACCTAAATATGCTCACGATTTCATGGCATGTCGGTGAGAGCGAGTCCATTTTATGAATCGGGAGCACATAATATTGACTTTGGCCAGCATACGCGATCGATGTCAGCGTAACAGTCCACTTCCGGCCAAACCTAGGTAACTCATTATTATGTAAACCCATAGATATTATTACCTACAGCTATGATTAATCGCATCTCCCTTCTTTTACTCTGACATGAACACGGTAGGTTATTAATAGAAATATATAGGTAACTAGGTAGGCATGTAAGTGAGATCGTGTGACTTCGACCGACCAAGTCTTGTCTATTGCATGAATCTCCGCTCAACCGTCGATTGGCCTTTAGAAGGCGGATAAAAATTAAAATTCTATTGTGTCTCGTTTGTTACAATTAGAGGTTTATGTAAGTACTCAATTCTATCACAAGAGGGGAGAAAGACAATGTCACAGAGGCTTAGGTACTTAACGATAAAATATGAGAATATCATTTACCCGTGCACGTAAGTGGAGCCGATTTCATCACAATAAGTGAGGGCATGCAAGCTGGCATCATTGCGGTCATTGCCGTGAACCTTCACGATGGCAAAGTTCTCCTTGAACCGATGTTTATCAACGAGAGGACAATCCTTTGGTACAATCACGTTGATGGGCACTGATTGTCGAAATCCATAGTATGTCATAGCGCTGACGAAGTTTCGGCCCCCCGACACCGTGCACCCTTTGCTCTTATCTGAAGGCGACAAGCTAGAGAGCACGTTACAAGCTCCGCGCGCTTTAAAACTACAATGTAAGTACAAGTTTAATTAATAAGGCATGTGGTGTTGGTCTTTTTTGGTTAATTATTAACTATTTTCATACATACCTTCCGGTGTTTTGTAAATTTTCGCATTTCAAGATAACATTGCAAAAGGATCTTCCTACATGTTTTGCTTCCTAAAAATATGATTCGTTATTATTTGTAATGCATAATAATTATTAAGTAGGTATAAGTATTTAGCATACCTATATAGATATTTCGGTGGAATCATCGGAATCACCATCAAGTCGTTCGGTCCACATTACTGACGTGACTCTGACGACTGCATGGTAGGTGGTTATCATTAAGAGAGTCTATCTATAATACCTCAAATTGCCTAGCATGATCCTCCGTTATATCGAAAATACTGGAGGAAAATTTGGAAATATGGTAAAATTGAGGATTAGGTAATCTTACGATCACTAGCTTGGCAGTTTTTTTTTCCATTATTTTCCTCGTTAAAAGAAATAGCCTTTTCCCCGCCGCCGCCGGTCAGTCCGAACAGTAGTGTGGGAGCGAGATAACGAGTCAAACTCAAACTCGAGGAGGTTTGCCTATGTAAGATACTATGGAATTACCTTTGAATGTTTTTATGTGCGGCAGTGGACTATAGGAACCTACCTACCTACTAGGCCGATAATACAAACGATATAACTCACGATGACTGGTGTGAAGACAACATATTTCTTGATCCGATTTTGTGCATCTTGTATGTCTTGTAGTTTTAATTTAATTTTGCTCGGGGTGTCCGTTATTGGTTTTTTATAAAATTCCTGTAGAACAGTTAACATTTAGGTACTAATAGGCGTGTGGTTTCTGGTAAAATAGACTATAGAAATTATGGCTCTATACAATACCTATGTATAGACTAGCAGTTTTATATTAACGCTAAATATGTAGGTACCTACCTAGTTCTTACAACTGACTGCCAAAGAAAGTCATTATCCGTAGGTAGTTAGTTATTACCTTTGCCAGCAGTAGTTGGGTCTATCCTGGCCCAGAAGGAAACTACCGAGCGGTATCGTGAAAGGGCTGATCACGCTCGGAGAAAAAGGCGTCACCTCACAGGTCGGGTCGCTCAGAGGGGGACTCCGCCCACCGAGTGACCTCAAGAAAGGTGACGCACAACGGCCACTTGTTGTCTTGCACACTTGCATAGGTTTCGGGGAGACAATCTCCCCAGGAATGTTCTCTAACAGGCGTTGTACAGAGGGGGTTTCAGATCGGTCTTTTAAGAAGTAATTAACGGTCCTTCCATGTGTAGATGGTGACCGCCGGGGGGTTTAGTGGGTAGGTAATGTAAAAATCCCACACTCCCCGGTCTTATCCCCAAATAGATACCGAACGCCTTTTAAAAGTTTAAGTACCTACCCAAAAAAATAAACTTGTGCGTTCGGGGGACCCCCGTCAGGAACATACTCATATATTATAGATAAGAGAGAAAAACTCGCATGGAGGGGTACACAACGCTTTTTTCTTACGTCACGATTTCTACCAGACAACTCCTACCGCAAGCCTATTGGTATTGCTCGGGCTTCTGTTGCTGTACAAGAACATCGGTCCGTCAGGTCTGAACAATGGGTCTGCATTGTAGGTACTTTTAGAGAGTTCTATTTACAACATACAAATCTCGTCGGGCTACAAGACAACTTTGCTATTCAAGATATTGCATTATCCTCG
This sequence comes from Lithophane ornitopus, assembly GCA_948473465.1. Lineage (NCBI taxonomy): Eukaryota > Metazoa > Arthropoda > Insecta > Lepidoptera > Noctuidae > Lithophane > Lithophane ornitopus. The sequence goes on from OX419633.1 coordinate 6,210,175, forward strand.
AAGATAGGTAGGTACTCGGCGACGCGGGCGGCGTGTAGGTGCGGAAAGTGAGGACAGGACAAGTGAGGACTACCTATACCTACTTACCTCAGGCTCTTCGTTACGAGGCTCATATTCTTTCGGAAAACTATCGCCGGGGATATTGCACGTTAGAGACGATGCAGTTGGTTCAGATTCAGCTACTTGAGACATGTTTTATTGAGGACTCTCTCCAGTACTATTGTAAAAAATAATATAAAAATGATTTGACGTTTTATATTGTTCATTTAGTTATGTTTCTTTTTATTTTTGCATATTTTATTTATTTTGCATATTTTTTATTCGTTGAAACTAAAATTTGAAGAATGCAGTTTAATGTCAATTTGACATTAAAGATATTTTAATTTCTTAACATAACCGACAAATCGATTTCCCACTAGAGTGCGTTTCATCAAATAGTTCCTTTGTCGTAATGTTGACTTAACCGCCGTCGTAAAGGCGTACCGTATTAGTATTGGTCGGTATTGGTCCTACAACTAGTGTTGCCAGGTCCGATTTGTTCTAAATCGGGGCAGAAGGTAAAAAAAATCGTGATTTAGGGTTCTAGATCGGGACAACAAAAAAAACAAGTTTTTTTAGGGTTCCGTACCTCAAAAGGAATAAACGGAACCCTTATAGGATCACTCGTGCGTCTGTCTGTCACAACTAATTTGCTACGAATCTAACAGACCGATTTGTAACAGACCGATTTGTAAGTTGAAATTTGGTACACATAATATATTTCTGTGATGCAAACACGGACGAGTAACGTACCTAAATAAATTAATGTTGAATATGGAGGTCGCTTTTGGGGGGCAAATAAGAAAGTTAAAAAAAAAACGTTATACTAAAAATCTATACATATAATAAATCTGTAGACGAGGCGTTTCTGTACAATGAAAAAAAAAAAAAAAAACGTAGATGGAGTGTCCAAGAATAACCAACAGATGCCTTTTCTACCATTTTTGGATTTTTTGTCTGTTTGTCTGTGTGTCTGTTTGTCTGTTTGTCTGTTCGTTTGTTTGATTGTTCCAGTAGTTCACGTAAAAAGTACGAAATCAATATGGTTAACTTATACACTCAAATATTGTGTGTAACTCGATGTTTCATTTAGTCTTTGTTTCATCGCAATCGCTTCAAAATATCAAAAGATATAAGAGTTTAAAGTATTCAAGAAGAAATTTTCATTAGGTACGTAATGTAGATACACGTAACGACATCTATTGTCGTAAAATGACACTAGCGTAAAATCAGGTAGGTTTGTGAGAACGTGTGTAACACACGATCATAATCATCATAATTATGTTCACATACTTCGCGCGGAAACATAACGCGATACATTGTGAATTCACCCAATCTAAAGTTTGGTTAATTCAAGTTTTCCAAATCTATTGTTTGGTAGTAGTGCCATAGGTGGCGCTATCTATCTTTTAAATCATGATGCAAATATTAATCATGAAAAAATGGTGACAAATTTTAATTTCTTAAAAATTGTAGATTCTTACATCGAGCAAAAAGTGAGTAATTAAGGCACGAATACGCTTACTAAATAAACACGAGTAATCTACTTTTCTTTCAACTACCAATGTACCTGCTGCGATAAAATATACCTGCTCAAGGTTAACTCAACTCAACCCAAATCAAGTTAGGTCAAGTTCAGGTCAAGTCAGGTCAAGTCAGGTCAAGTCAGGTCAAGTCAGGTCAAGTCAAGTCAAGTCAAGTCAAGTCAAGTCAAGTCAAGTCAAGTCAAGTCAGTCATGGAACCCTACGTCTTTTCTACATAGCTTACAGAGTGTTCGAACGTATTCCCATATATTTTGACAGTATCACTTCGTGCTCGATAGATGGCGTTGTTCATTTAACGTCATTTTCTGAATCGCGGTGTTAAGAGTCTCCGTAGAAGAATGACTTTCGCCGAATTCATAATTATCGAACATTTGGCTCATTTTGAATTGAACACATAATCCATACTAATCGATGCTTAAAAGTATAAATTCGATAGTAACTCTTAGATTTTAATTAAATAAAAAAAAAAAAATTAAAAATAAAATTTGGAGAGATAGATGGCATCCCGGCGAAGAACATAGGCAATTATTTTCTCAAAAACAAATTTAAGGGGGGGGGGGGTGGGATATAGGGGATGAAAGTTTTTATGGGAAACCTATCATTTTTAGGGTTCCGTAGTCAACAAGGAAGCTTTATAGTTTCGCCATGTCCGTCTGTGTGTCTGTCTGTCCGCGACTTAGCTCAAAAACTTTTATTCGACCAACTTACATGTGCAGTTGCAAAAACCCAAACATTCTGTATGCGAGAACAAGTTTTTTAACACTTTGAGGGACAGTAAACGCCCATAGACGTAATAACAATAAAACTTTGCGAAAGTTTGTTTGATAAAATAATTCATCCCAACTACGGAACCCTTCATTGTGCATGGTTCGACACGCACTTGGCCGGTTTTTTTTTAAGTTAGGGCTATGAAAATGTATGCTTTTTGTAACTAACAAAGAGTTACGTTTTTCTAAAATCATCCCTCATGAGGGTAAAAACCCTTCTTTACCCTCTTGATTTTAAAATTCACATGTAAGTACTTATTATTGACATTTTTGCGGGACTCTCTTCAAGAGCGTTAAGGGATTGAGAATATAGTCATAGTCCGTATCTTGAGAATCTGTCCACTCAATCAAAAGTTATAACTACTTGGCTCTTGGCTTGGAACGAAGAGTTTGAGTTTACCAGTGAGTACTTACTCGATAGATGGCGTTGTGCAAATGATGCGATTTTCTTAAGGGGGATGCGCCGGTAGCCCGCGAAATTCAAATCTTAAGTTTTTTGCAATTTGCAAGTCAGTGTCAGGCAGGTTGTATGTTAAAATGAAATTATTTATTCTGTAAATAGGTTATTGGAATCACTTTTACACGTCGTAATAATATCAAAAAATTGTAAAATTAAGCTAGATGAGGTCGGCGTTTCCTATCTGACTACTCTGAGAAGAAAGGCCGAAACCAACTCACAGTCTCTTTTAAAGTCCGGACATACCTAGGTCAGATATTGGCATATTGGTCAGGCCCTATGAGGGCCATGTAGATTAGAGTCTGAAATGGTCTTTTGAGGAATGAACCACACAGATTTGAGTGAACCTGTCCTGTCACTGCAAGCATTTGTCAGTAATAGTGGAGCTCAGCTCATAACTTAAGGAGCTCAACGACTCGACGAACAATACCAAAGAAAGGACATTTGTGTAGGCCGCATCAAGTTCTCAAATTGCCAGACCATTGTTAAAACTAACTGAGAACGAAAAAATATAAGAATAAAAACAAAATAAACATCCACATAGTCCTCACATTCACAATAATACAATACTTTACAAAGCAATCATGTCATTTTGTCAATATCCTACATATAATATTCAATAATGTGAATTTGTATATAAAACTGGTAGGTATATTTTGATGATTTTCACTTATTCAAAATGTCACAATGCCAAAATGACAAAATGTTAGCAGAGCGAGCAGCTCAATCCCATGCTTTTTGTCTTCTAAATAATCTGAAATTGTATAGTACCCTTTTTTACAAAGTTTGGTTTTAATACAGCTTTTAAATCGTTTAATGGGTAAGTTTCGAATGTCAATATGATTTATGATCCGCGATCGTAGCAAATAGTAGCTTTACAGAATAATAACCATTAGATACAGGAATACAACTCCTGCCATATTAGTTAGATTAGATAAATAAATATTTGAAACAACTGCGACTCATTATTTAGATCAACATAAAACTTGATACTGACCTGTAAAAAGCAAAATCATAAGAAAATTTGAATATCGCAGGCTCCCCCAAAGCTTTCGCCTTAGTTTCCATCGTCCATACAATATGCCATAGTTTTTTAATTAATCTTTATACAATATTTTTTCATTAATCTTTCTGACAGTTTCATACTGCTGTCCATACTATCCACACTATCACCACAATATAGATATGGACTACCACTAATATATAAAGTTACTGGCTGTCTCATGTCTGTTACTTTTACGCCGTAACGCCTAGGTCGCCTAGACAGACCACGTGGGTTATGGGACATAGGATACTTTTATCCCGGTAGCACATTCCCGTGGGATAATTTCCGACATCCACGCGGGCGAAGCCGCGGGCAAAAGCTAGTTATTAAATATTATATTATATTAACGTTTTATTAAATATTATTTTTTCAATAATTTTAAAATAAATACTTTTTCTTCCAACTACGTAGTAATGTTATCATTAATCACTACAAAACCGATCACAAAGGACGGCGTTCTTGCTTAGAACCAAAACAGTGCAATAAAGTTGTATTAAATTTCATTATTGCACTGTTTTTTCATAATTGCACTGTTTTTTCATTATTGCACTGTTTTTTGATTATTGCACTGTTTTTTCATTATTGCACTGTTTTTAGGGTTTCATACCCAAAGGGTAAATCGGGACCCTGTTACTAAGGCTCGTCTCTCCGGCTCTGTCTGTCTGAGTTGACTTGACCTGACTTGACCGGATCTGACCGGACTTGACCTGGCTTGACCGGACTTGACCTGACTTGAATTAACTTGACCGGACTTGAACTGACTTGACCGGACTTGAACTAACTTGACCGGACTTGACCGGATTTGACCGGACTTGAACTGATTTGAACTAACTTGAACTGACTTGACCGGACTTGCCCTGACTTGAGTGACTGAGTGAGTGAGAGCGTTGCGTTGCGTTGGGTTGAGTTAATAACCTTTTGCCGCAAAAGTCGCGGTATAACTTTGTTTTCATTAACTTGAGTAGGTATATCATCTATTTTCTTTTTTTTATCACGGTTACATTGGTAGTTGAAAGAAAAGTAGATTACGCACCTCGCTAAAGTGAGTAATTAATGCACTCGTGTTAATTTAGTGCCCTCTCTCACTTTGTGCTCGATGTAATAATCTACTATTATAAGTATTTAAGCAAATAAACTGAGCTTAAACTGAGAAAATAACTGTGCTTAAAAATTTGAATTTGATGAAAAAATGTTTTTTTTAGGGTACCTCCCTTACACGTAAGTTGGTGATGTTTTTTACCTCGTCAATCTCATGTTGTGTCGTTGAAATAGTCGTTTAAAAATATTGTGAGTTTGTGAAAACTATTTTTGGATTCAAAGATCCGTTTGCGAAATGTTAAGCTTTAAAGTGCTAATTTTTGTTATAGTCAAGTGTGCCCCCTGCCAGCTAAATAGTTGGTTTTGGATATATGAAAAAATCACGGCAGTAGTATATGTAACGAAATTAAATGGAAAACTATCACAGCTTACTAGGCTTTACAAGTTACCGAGTAATAATACATTTGCAGTTGAAAAACTTGTGCTCCCTTATAGAATGTAGGTACAGTGTTAAGTTTGTTCTTGGGATAAATTCATCCCAACTACGGAACCCTTCATTGTGCGAGGTTCGACACGAACATGGCCGGTTTTTTTTAATTTAGGTTTAATTTATTGTGTTTCGCAACTTAAATTACTAGTAAGTCTAAAAAAACTTATGAAGCAATGGTTTAGACATTTGTTTCAAACCAATTCAGATTGTGATTGATCGTGTATTGGGTACGCAATTAGGGTGCTGGACGTGGTATTGATTTATCGGGACATTTAGTGTCCCGATCAGGTGCAAATCGGGACGCGTCCCCAGACCCCTGAAAATCGGGACACCTGGTAACCCTACCTACAACAGTGGTAACATTACACAACAGGTAACATTACGGCCTATGAACTATTTGATGAAACGCACTCTAGACCTACTTTTTCACAGTTATTTTACCTCTGGCAGCAGCAACCTTATTGTAACCAAACTCGTGTAGACTAGTTTCAACCCTGTCCAGTGCTGCCTTCGTCGAGGCAGGTTTATAATAAAAGAGCCCAGTAATGTGAGAGGGTAGGTAGGTAAGCACCTACCTAGTTCTGTGGACAGTATAGTAAGTCGGTCCAGCGCTGACTTGACTTGCAACTGGGCTCATGTAGAAACTAGTTTCAAGAGTTTCAACCCAGTCCAGTGCTGACTTCGCGCCCTCAAGTCAGTCCAGGACTAACCTACCCGTCTATTATCGGGCCCAGTAGCGTCTCCCGCCCGACTTGCTACCGATCTCCTCAATTCTCCTCACTGACCGGGTCCGAAAATCCGTCACTGGGTTCAGTCACTGCCATCGTTTTATAGAGGCATCAAGTCAGTCCAGTTAACTAACCTAACCGTCTATTTACGGGCCCTTTTTGTAACGAAACTTTGGCAAAAAAAGAACCTTGTCCATTTAGTTATTTAACTAGGTACTTAAATTAGATCTTCATCTGCTAGTCTTTTTCAAATCCTTTGAAACAGCTGAATACTAGCAGATAATAGATAATAAAAACTGATAAGTATTTAGTATTAGTCCAGAAAAGGCCAAGAAATAATGATTTATACTAGCTGCGCCCCGCGGTTTTACCCGCATAAATCTCGATCGCGTGGGAATATTGGGATAAACAGTATGTTGTGTCCCAATCCAAGTCATTAGCCGTTTTGGCGTGAAAGCATAACAAACAAAAAACTCAAATTCACATTAAAAATAATTATTAGTTAGGATTTATCTCATTGCACTAGTTGAAAATGGCAAGTGGTACATAGTGTAGAAATATTAGCGGTGTGACCACGAGTCCGCACTCCGGGAAAATCATTGCTGTTAGTCACACTGGTGTTACAACCTGGTGTGACCACGAGTCCGCACTCAAATTCAGTAGTACACAGTCAACCATTTAAGTTGGTGCCAACATAAACTCATTGGAGTTTTACCGTGCACCAAAAATAGAGGAGGTAACTAAAGATAATTCTGTATGAAACATTAATCATTATCCAGTTATGAGCTAACTGTAACAATACCCAATGTTAATGTGTCATTGCATTAATGCCATTTAACTTGCTATTAAAGATTTATGTTGCAAAGAACAGAACTGGATTAAAGGAATTACCTCACTAAACGAGTTTTGATTGCAATCATGTTTTCCATTCTCTTGAACATTCAACATAATTATACCTACTTCATGATGCAAGTGTTAGTGATTAATCTAGTTACACGCAGTTGGTTTATATCGGCGACTGCAACAACACTAGTACTTTAAAGCTAGCTTCAAAATGGAGAAGTATCTACGAAATCCATCGGTATTTATTTATATTATACACAGGCTTTATGCTTCATTAAGTGATTACTGTAAAATAACAACATATTTATAAAGTTAAATGATCAAACTTTTAATAGTATTAATTTACATACTAATTGATAGCTAATGCATCATTCTGAGCTTCCTGTGCTAACTGTACTTGTAAATTGAGCAGTTTATTCTTCAACACCACTATACCCATAAGGACAATGTTTTCTGGCTTGAGTGCACCTGATGACTCCACATTATAAAAGAATTTGTTTGGTTTTGCCTCCCAGTTGAAGTCCGCTTCATACTGATCTTCATCAAGCTCGGTATGTTCACTTTTTGGCCACTCATCAGGTTTAGGAAACAATGTATGTCGCATAATATTGTCAGGATCATATTCAAAAGAAACACCGGCAGTTGGGTTCCATTTCGCATGTTCCTTGCCAAATCCTTTCTTTGCATATGCTCTCAACTTCAACTCTTGACCTTTACGTAGTTTTATGATTAAAATCTCATCAGTCTCCCCATAGTCGGCCTGGTCCTCGTCCCTGTGTCGTGACGTCACTGGCACCACTCTCGGATCGCTTGATTTTAGATCTGCCGTAGTGACGTGTCTTGTTTGATCTCCTGTACATTTTACGTCCAGTGTAAACTCTACGCTGCATTCTGAACAGAAATCAGCACACATACAATCTCGCGAATAACGAATTTTATCAACCACATCATCTGATATAAGTGGAATGAGACCGATGCGATGAGCCAGAAATTCGTCGCTAAGCACGGTAGAATTAGCTTCTAGTTGTACCCAATCAATAGCCATCGTCGGGGTTTCTGCTATAAACACACGTCTCATACTATTAGCGACGCTAAGCTCGGTGTCTTCAACGACGAACTTAACATTGTCGTCTGTTAGTTCTGTAATGTGGACAGAAGGCTGATTGGCATAAGGCATCTTCGTTTGTAAACTTTACCGTGAGCCCGAGAAATTTATACGATGCTTTATTATTGTTTTCAATATATTTAACAAAACAACAAGAGGTAATAGCAAGCTATCCTCGCAAGATCACAAATTCATAACACAACGCCGTGAACGCCATAATGACATTGACAAATGAATGACAGGCGATTCACATTTTGACAGCGAGTCCCACAGACTAGCGAGTCCACAGATCAAATTAACATAAAGCGCGCTACAGCGGCACTAATTGTATTGCTCAGAAAAATTGGATAGAAATAATAAGAAACGTATCGACTTACAAAAGGTTTAAAGATAAAAAATATGGAAGATAAAAACGTAAACTGTGACTCAAGGTAAAAGCGCCAGAGTGGCAGGTAAATTCCAGTTTACGACTTCTAAAAGGACGAGGTTATCATACGTTAGTTTTTATTTGTAGGTCAATATCATTGTAAAATGTTGACCAAAATATGATTTGCAACCGTAACGAAAAAGTATCAGAATTATCATCAATACTAGGTACTCTTGAATATTATGAATTTAAAACATAGCATATTTTGCGCAATTTTTCGCAATTTATATACAATCTATTTACAGCAATTTCAAGTTTGTATTATTTACAAGAATTGCGTAATTTAGTGGCTCGTGTAAGAGCACCGTTAAGGCCAAGGGATGCACCGAAAACTGTTTGACTACGTTTTATATACTGTACCTACGGCAGAAATAATTCACCACATTCCGTTAGCCCTAACCTGCGTTTTGTTTTTATAAGTAAAGGTTGTATTTTTGAAGACAAGTATTATTTTAACCGACTTCAAAAAGGAGGAGGTTCTCAATTCGACTGTACCTATGTTTTTTTTCGTGTTTTTTATGTGATTACTCCGCCAATAATTGTTGGAGTAATAAAAAAAGAATCGATTCTTTTTTTGTTTGGTAGGTCATGCAGTCATGCTTCAGACTTGGTCCCATAGAAATTTTATTAAACATTGCTTGAGTAGTTTTTGAGTTAGCTTCAATAAATAGTTATTTGTGCAACAAGAGAGCAAAGTTGTTTTTCAATGCGAGTGTTGATTTTGAATCCCGAGTAAGCGAAGGATTCTATAATTGAATCACGAGCGTAGCGAGTGATTCTATCTTAGAATCCTGAGCGAGGGATTCAAAGGCACGAGATGCAAATAACTTTGGTCTCGTGTGACACATACAACTTTTCACCTCAGCAGCGACAACATATGAGATATTAGAACACATTAGGGGAACATATTAGGGGTTTAATTTCTGTACAGGTTCAACAAGGTAGGTAAGGCAATTTCATATTTAAACCCATATTATTGCCTAAAGGTAAAAAATACAACATGGTAAACGTAAACCACATGGTAAACAAACCACATGTACCTATATTTGTAAAATGAACAATATAAAAAAAATTAAAGTTAAATTACTTATTACATTTAAAACCTGTATGTGTATCCGAACGTATATTGTTTGTTTGTTTTTTGGGCCTACTAGATATCGAAATTAAAATCGAACTTCGAATCGACTTGTTTCTATCTCTCGCTTTTTTCGTATCAAAGTAAAAGTGACAGAACAAAGTGAAATTCAAATATTTCGAATTTTGTTAGTAGACCTATGACATTTTCTCGGAATTTAGAAAAAAAAAAAAAAAAAAAATTACTTTGTCTCACGCTCGCACCAAAATTGAATTTTGCACATTGTCTGTAGACAGCAAAACCTGCTTGTTTGAGGTGCTGAGGTGAAAACGTATTTTTCCCACTTAGCCTATAAGGATGATGTTCTAATTTGTGGGGTAGTTACCACAACGAAAAAGTGAAAAATAAAAATAACTTTAATTTCGGAAGTCGGTCTTTGGTTCCGAATTTTCGTGTTTTGCCACCGACTTCTGAAATTAAAATGGTATTTATTTTTTAAGATTTTTATTTCACCTGTTTGTAAAAATAAATTAATGATATCCAATGATTACAATAACAATGAACTAAAATGTCTCATTTCGGTAACAAATTCTTTTTTTTCTAGTCCAAAATGGCCATTGTTTACCTCCAAAAAAAGTTTTTTATTTCAAATGTTTTGATTTGACGACAGGGCTACGGTATTGAGGACAAAATCAAGTAAATAAGTATTTCGCGAATTACAACATCAATAAAGCTTATCAATATACCAACTTGAACAAAATTAAACAAAAGATAAACCACTCATTTTCGAAGAGCGCGTCTCCGTAGTCGGTCGAAATTGTACCAATTAATTGTGAATAGCTTGATTAAAACAATTATTATACACAGATAAATGGAGCATTATAAGTTTGAACCCGCAGTAAGTGCCTACTTACTTAAAACTGATAGGTGCCCACCTACCTACTGGCCTAATACATGTGCTAATACGTCGATAGACAAGGCATATTCCATCACGAGCATAGTTTCACCTTTAACCCTTATCTTATAATAATTAGTGCTTTTATAAGCGATAACGTCTCGAAACACTCATTTCTCTGTAAGAAGCCAAGGGGAATCGATGCCTTGCGGGGGATTATATTTAATTATGTTATAGTGATGTATTCGAATATTATGTTGCTCCAGACGGTTGAGTATGATCCGATGTGCGATAAGGAGAAGCCACAAAAAATATCATTTGAAGATGTATCGGCGGCAGCCTTCAGAATTCAGAGTGAGATCGTGAAAACGCCATGCGTGGTGAGTGATGAATTTTGATAGCTTACTTAACAACCTGCCTGCTTCTGCTTGTTACATTTTGTGTAAATATCAAAACCCATACCAGTACCCACAGTATACCAGTAACCCAGTAGCATGTCTACTCTAAATGAAAAGTCGGAAATGAAAGAAATGTGTTTTTGGCTTAGACTATTAATTTATGAGGTTTAAAAAAAAAATCTGCTGTTCCCTACATTTGTGTTCACTTAAATCGACAAAATGTATGGAACAGCTGTTTTTTTTATTCGCGATTTCAATGTTGGTCCCATAGAAAAAGTTGTTGAAAATGATGAGTACAATGACCCCTTTTCGGGTTTAGCATAAAGAAAAAATAATATTGTATACTAGGCTTAACACACGATCAATTACAATCTGAATCATTTTGACGGATATTGCTAAACCATTGTTTCTTAAAGGTAGGTACCTATTCGAAAAATTCTGCTCAACAACGTAAATGATCGCAATTAATCGCAAGTAATCTGGACGTAGAAAAATATTTCGCATTTTCATTCGCACAATAAGAAATCTCCTAATCTTTCTTCATTTAATTTTGTGACTGTACCTTTGCAATATTATTAAACCCCTCTTACCGTGCGTTTGCACTGGTGAAACATTACAACAAAACATGTTTAAATCTCTAGTCTAGTCAAAAATTGTATGGAACATTGACAAAAGACAGAGATTTCAACATGTTTTGTCAGATAGGTACCTACCTAATGATCTAATGTGTGCATTTCAGAAATCTCACATGTCTACAACCTTTGGGATGGACATTTATTTAAAAAATGATTTTCTTCAACACACTGGCAGGTAAGGCCATTTTATTAATATATTAATTAGGTACATATACCTAGAAAGGTACCTACGTTTATATCACGAAGCATCATTGATCTTAATTTAAGTACTTATTGTACCTATAACAGTGTATAATTGTTTCTGTATCGGTAGGTGCCTCGGCCAAAAGATCCTGTCGCAGTCTTGAGCTTACGCACCGACAGATATATTATTGCTTCGTGAGATAAATGTCAAGTCAACCGCACATCAGTAGTAGAAACACTAGACATGAAAAAAAAGTACATTAAAATATATTACGTGTACGTTGTTTATATAATAAGGGTTTTCATTTATCGACAGTTTCAAAGAACGCGGTGCGCGAAACGCCCTGTTGTTGCTTTCAAAGGATAACAAAACCCGCGGCGTAATTTCCGCATCTCTCGGTAACCACTCGCAGGCCTTGAGTTACCATGCGAATAAACTGAACATTCCTGCTACCGTCGTGATGCCGAACGTGGCTCCGATCATGAAGATAGAGAAATGCCGCTCTTTCGGAGCCAATGTTATCATACATGGACACGACATGAAGGAGGCGAAGTATCACGCCATGAGTATGGCCCAAGATCACTCGCTTACGTATATCAACGGGTGAGTTTAGTTATTTTTATTTATTTAAAAGGCTGTGTGGATCATGATCTTTTTGAATTATTAGATATGTAAATTGTGTAGTGTGTTTTATAATCAATGCATGCATGGCTTCCAATGCGGATGCGTTGATCAAGTTTCCCGACACGGAACAAGTACTTACATAAAAATAAAACAAAACAAAAAAAGGTTATTGTTTTTATAAGTAGGTAGGAATAGGAATTAACATAACAGCATCGAAATACGATGATGTTTGTTTTTAATGCCTTGCGGGTAAAAATTAAATAAAAATGACAAATAAAAAAACATTTGTCAGGTTTATTTTACCCGCAAGTCTTGGTGTTGACCTACACCATTTTTTACCAAAAGTCGCTTACGATACAGACCTTGCTAATTTTCTAACCTGGGACACTTGTTGAGGTAGGTACGACCACCCTCACATCATGGCGGGGCAGGGCACGGTGGGGCTGGAGATCATCGAGCAGGTGCCCGAGGTGGACGCCGTGCTGGTGCCGGTGGGCGGCGGCGGGCTGCTGGCGGGCGTCGCCACCGCCATCAAACACCTCAAGCCGCACGTCCTTATCTACGTAAGTGCTATTTTCCCGAAGGCGCAACAGCAAAGACAGGTTGTGTTTTTCACTCGTATCTATGTATGTGGGAGTTTCACTCGTATCACCCTCGATTCGAGGGTATAAAGAATCCGGCTCGCTGGTCGCTGCACTGACTACTGTAACGCGTTACTATACATTTCTATGTTACAAACCAAAGTTGCAAGTCAAGTTTAAAAAAATTAAACACATACGTATCTACAGATACAGTTCGTTTAATACAAAGGTTATCTGAGGTCTGAGGCTAATTCCTATCTATTTCTAGATTACATATGTATAAATGATCCAATGTTTTCGGTACAAAGGAGTTCTATCAAAATGCCTAGAATTTGATCATCTCGTTATGATCTAATTAGCACCCAAATTGCGTAACAAACGATCGATCACAAATCACAATCTATTTCATTTTGACAGTTCAACAACATTCGTTTATAACGTTAATTACGTTTTTGAGCGGACAAATTTTTAACAGACTTCTAAAAGGAGGAGGTTATTAATTAAAATGTTTATAAATGTATATACCTAGGTTTTTTTTAATGTTTGTTCGAGCATAACTCCGTCATATAAAGACAAATTTGCAAAATTATTTTTTTGTTTGGAAGGGTTTTTATAGTTCCGAGATGGTCCCATTGTCAGGTCAGGATCTGATAAGGAGATCCTGGAGAAATCGAGGGAACTTTGCAAATATTATAAGCACACTATAGCGATTTTGGTATTTTTTATAGTAATTCGTGCAGTTGCCCTCGGAAAGCACCATTCGGTGAAGTGGAACTGATGATGAAACCATAGATGGCCACTGGAACTAGGTACTCGATACTAAGTATTTTACGGGTTGCGATTCGATTACTTTAATATGGTTGCCAAGCAATTTATACTCGTCATATGGTGAAGTGGAGCCGATAGTCAAGTACCAGGAGAACTCAACGATTAACGTCCCTGCATCGGAAAAATAAATATTTTGTAAAAGGTGATGAGCAGTTGACATTAGGCTATTGTAACTTAAATAAATAAAACAAACTGACGCACTAAAAAGTCACTAAAATGGTAGGTAGTAACTAAAATTTCTGAAGTCGGTGGCAAATACCAAAAATACAAAACCAAACACACCGACTTCAGAAATTTTAGTTATTTTTCAGTTTGTAGTGTTTTTATGGAAGTCGGTTGTTATTTTTAGTTTTTGGGTAAGTATTAAACATTAATATGGAACAGCAGTTTTTTTTTTCACGATTTCTTGATTTGTCCCATTTTAAAAGTTATTTAGTCTAAAGCACCTCGTTAAAGTTTGTAAAGTTAGGTCATTTTTGAACACCTTATATACCTACTTATTTCACTGTAAATAAAAATTACCTTCTCAGTAATCAGTTAAAACAGAAACGTAAAAAAAATTAGGTATCTTAGGTACCTACAGCCTACACTCCTTAACAATTCTCTGAACTGGACAGGACTGGACTTAGGACTTGTTGTGTGTGTTAACCAGATCATTGCTTAGTCTATCTATATCTTTCCACATATTTATTATTTCTAAGACTAAACACAAATCTCTGCTGTAGGTAAACCGTAATTTGTGTCAACAGACTCCTTTCGTTGTGTACCTATAAACGAAGTCAAAGGTCACGCAGATAAACAAACATTGACACATACTTTTTCTTATCGCGTAGTTGGCTTAATTTAGTTCTTGCTTTGATTAGGAAAACCCGGAATCCCGGATCAATAGATCAATGATAGCTCACTATTGATCCGAGTTTCTGGGTTTTCCTGACTGATAACAAAGTTACCATATACCTTGGGACCTTAGATAATAGTATAGTAAATAGATAGCGTAATTATTAGGTAAACCTTTATACCTACCTGACGGCAGTTTTGCAAAGACAGCTCACTAGCTGTCTTTGCTGTCTTTGGTCGCGGTCGGTAGGATAGGTCACTACCTATCCTACCGACCGCGACCTAGGTATGGAGGGACTACCAATTTAATTTGGCAGCATTATCCTTCTCGGAGAGACCACGGGTAAAAAAATTCGCGTGGTACCTTCCAGGGACCACGGGTAATAGACGGATACAGGTATACAGACCTAATTCCTATCTTTACTTCTTCGGTAGATTAATTCAGAACAAAATTAGTGGTGTAGCATGGCGAATGGCGATGCTAATAAACGCATTAACATGATGTAATGCGGTATCTTTTTCCTTGGACTCAAACTATAAACAACAGCTTATTCGTATTCTTGTTCACACCCGTCATAAGCAGTTTTCGCCTATAACATAATAATATGATATGATATACTTACTACCGAAATGACATTGATGATGATAGCGCCCGAGGCGGCGCCGCGCCTGCGGTATTGTATAGAGTAGGTATGTCACAATAAAAAAACCGGCCAAGTGCGAGTCGGACGCGCGCATGAACGGTTCCGTACCATTATCTATAAAAACGGCAAAAAAATCATGTCTGTTATATGAGAGCCCCCCTTAAATATTTGTTTTATTTTAATTTAATTATATATTTTTAAAGTAAATATATATCTAAATATTCTGTGCGTATTTCAACCATCTACCTGTTGCCGTTATCAATAACGAACAAAAAAATCACGTTTGTTATATGGGAGCCCCCTTAAATATTTATTTTATTCTGTTTTTTAGTATTTGTTATTATGCGGCAACAGAAATACATCATCTGTGAAAATTTCAACTGTCTAACTATCACGGTTCATGAGATACAGCCTGGTGACAGACAGACAGACAGACAGCGAAGCCTTAGTAATAGGGTCCCGTTTTACCCTTTGGGTACGGAACCCTAAAAAACTTACAACAACATACAAGCAACTTACATTTATGTATTAAGTACCTAAAACAGTCCTATTTCAGCATTAATAACTAAATATTACCGCAACGGTTGTGATGTTTTGCTTCGTTTTATGGGGAGCCATGTCTCATAGTTAAACGTTCGTCAATATTTAGTAGTAAAGCCAATTCTGTAGGCCCGATCCTGGAATTTGTAGTAAAACCCTTAAAAAGTTACCTACATTTACGTTTAAGGCGAAAACTTAGGTACCTCGCGAAATTCAAATTTTCTTACGTTTTTGGCAATTAGCTTGTATGTTGATTATAATATGATTCGCTACCGTAACAAATATGGATTTACATAATTTTAAAAATTAGAATCAGCAATACAACTCTCTAAGTTCATATGTGCGGATGACTTCTAAGGTGGCTTGAGGAGCCACCTTGGAAGACGAAAACTAGACGACGGATATTCTTGAAAATTTGGTAGGGCTTAGCTAGTAGTATTTATTAGCGTAATCTGTACACAAAAAAATATGGCGTTTGTAACGAAACTGTGTCTGTATTTTTTTTTATAATGTTGTACAGGGCGTGGAGACGGAAAAGTGCCCCAGCATGCAGTGCGCGATGAAGCACGACGAGCCGATGAGCGTAGAGATCAGGTCCACGCTGGCAGATGGCCTGGCTGTGCCCACCGTCGGGTACAACGCTTTCGCCACCGTCAAGTGTAATGTCGACAGAATGGTAAGTGCCTCCCTAGTCGTCGCTACTTCTAGAGTTCATGGTCAAATCCAAAAATTACCGGTATCATTGAATTTTTTGTCTGTTTGCCAGTTTTAATTTTAACTAGCGTTGCCACGCGTTTTCACCCGCGTAGGTCTCGATCCCGTGGGAATATAGGGATAACACGTATCCTATGTCCTATTCCAGGTTATGGTCTACGCAAGTGCCAAATTTCATTCTCTCTAGAGTAGAAGTCGCGGCGGCGTCGAACGGTTCGCGTATTGCATTTTTATACTCGTGTTATCTTCGAAATGTCCAATCCCGAACGAATTAAACAGTATTTTACTGCTACATACACACCCTTGATGACCAAAACTATTTATTTTAATAAAAAATAATACTACGATACGAATGTAACCAACTTTTGTTTCTACCGGCGATCTAATTAAATTTTAGAACACAAAAGCAGCTATTGTGACATAACTTTGATAGATACATTCCCTCGCGGACTTTTTTGTAGGTAATAATGAGTACTTTAATCATTTAGTAAGTATATCATTTTTATGTATCATCAATAGTTTTCTCAGCGCACGCCAAATAATGAATTTTATAGGCACCATTTTGCTACTTTGGGTTACATTATTGCAATTTTCTGGACCTCTTAACTTTTTTGCAAATAAATTATTGACTATGGTCCTGATAATTTAGCTTTCCTTTGGTGAAAAAATGGATGAAAAAATGGAAAACAAAAAAAATCTTAACTTAGACTCAGATGAATGGGCAAAACGGCCCTAGCTAAATATTTTTCAAGAGTTGAAGTTGGCGCGACCGCGCGAGGCGCCTCGGACCACAAGGCCAATAGATAGTAGGTGAAGGCATTGGTTTTCATGTCTTCCCCCAGAACAGAGTGTAACCAATCCAGATGTGTTAAGAATTACCTAAGATAAGAAATTTTATCGTTTAATGGCTATGAGTACATGTAGCCGATTGACGTATCGGCTACGTATTGTATTTTTGTATAAACGAGAAATCGAATCGTATTTAAATTGCGTAACTTTATCGCATTAGGTACCCATTGTGTTGATAAATTATAATTATTTTTGGAAGTAGGCACCTATAGCTAATGCTTTTCATGGTATTCTTATCGTCCTATTTTACGGAGATTCTTTTCTCAAGATTTTTATTTTTGGTGTGGATAATGGTTAGGTTTATTCAAGCATGGCACGCAGTGTTCTATGCGTGCCTTTATGGGAGGACATGCGGTCGCAGGAGCAGCCGCACTTGGTGATGGGGCCCGCTAGGCATGGCGGGCTGATACCAGTCGGGGGATTCGGCGAATGTACAAGTATCTCCCGGGCCCCCGACTCATGGTAGTAGTAGGAACAGTGGGGTTTTAGTTCTCTCAAAACGGAGGGTATCCATGAGGATCAATAAAATAAAAAAGTTTACTCAAGCATCCATCCGTGATCCATTTATTTTAATGCTCACCTACCTCAAATTAGGGTATGTGAGCATTAAAATAAATTGAGCCAATTACCTGTTACCGACTGTTTTTTATTGTTTGACAGATCACTGTGAACGAGGACTGGATCGCTCGCGCCATCTTGCGCCTGATCGAGCAGGAGAAGTACGTTGTGGAGGGAGGGGGGGCTGTCGGCGTCGCCGCCATCATGGCAGGACTCGTTCCTGAGCTGGCCGGCAAGAAGTTAGTGCTTTTAATTATGAGTGTCTTTTATCAAACAAGAAAACCATTTGCAGAGTCAGCTTATGTTACGTTTCAGGGTGGTGTGTATTCTGTCGGGCGGTAACATCGACACGACGATCCTGGGCCGGTGTCTGGAGCGAGGCCTGGCTGCTGAGCAGCGCCTTGTGAAGTTCAAGGTGACGGTGAGCGACCGACCCGGCGGCATCGCGGAGCTCTGCAAGCTCATCTCTTCGACCGGCGTCTCCATCAAAGACATCATGCAAGAGCGCGCTTGGGTTCATGGCGATATCTTCAGTGTTCGGGTAAAGATCATAGTTTGATTTCTTATAACTTTTCGTTTTACGTTTACGTAGACTAAGCAGATTTCGAAAAGCTGAGGTTCATGATTTTAATTTTGTTTATAGGTGAAAGTGGTGTGCGAAACCCGTGGTCCTGAGCACTTGGAAGAGCTACGCGGAGTGATCTCTACCACGTACCGGGAATGGGACTTCGCGGGCGAATACGACGCCTACCCGCGCCGAAACAGCACCGAGTCCCTGGACGAAGTGTCACACTAACCGATTGACATAATGTAGTGCAGCCAATGTACTGCAACTATTAACTACTTAATATTAATATCAGGTGGCATGGCAGTGCTCCAGACCTGTGTAGAGGTGTAGAGGTAACTAAATAGACGTAGAGCCCGATTAGCCAGAAAATATTATCTTCATGAATCAGGAGCAGTTCAAGTCTAAACTGTGCCTTTCAAACAAATAGAACTTAGTGGTTACGAGCAGCTAGGCAGCTACTCGATAGGCGAAAAGGGGGTGTGAATGACAAATAAAAATTATAGTTTGAGAATGATGAAGCTAAGTTTGATGTGTCATATTATTTTACCTATTCTATTGAAAACTGAACAAAAGATATTTTTTAATTACCGAATTATTTACATGTTACTTTTACATATTTAAATATTTTCATATTTAGGTACATGGTCGATTTTCTCTAATCTTGTTTGTTTTAAATATATTTAGTTAAGAGCAGTGGTGGCCCAGTGGTAACGGCCACGACTTACGAGTTGTAGGTCGTAGGTTCGAACCCTGACAGGCGCATCGCCACTGCTCTCAAAACGGTGAAAGAAAACAACGTGAGGAAACCGGCATGTCCTAGAACCAAAAATTCGAAGGCATGTGACATCCACCAACCCGCACTGGGCCCGCGTGGTGGATTACGGCCCGCTCCCTCTCACAGAGGGAGGCCTGTGTCCCAGCAGTGGGAACATTATAGGCTGATTATGCAAATATATTTAGTTTGTAAGGTATTTCTAAGGGTGGTTCACATAATTATCTGTGATAGGTAGGAAGAATAATATTCTGATGACATTATTAAATTACTTCAATAAGCTATTTTTTAATTTAAAGTATTGTATAAACAGTCCGACTGCAGGTTAACTTAAATAAAATATAATAATAATACCTACCAGCTTATTAATGTCCCACTACAGGACAAAGCCCTCTTCTCAAACAAAGAAAGTACGAAAAATAGTTATTTGTGCAACAAGAGAGCAAAGTATTTTTTTGGTGCGAGTGTTGATTTTGAATCCCGGCGAGTGATTCTAGGTTAGAATCCTGAGCACAGCGAGGGATTCAAAGACACGAGATGCAAATAACTTTGGTCTAGTGTAACACATACAACTTTTCACCTCAGCAGCGAGAACATATTAGATATTAGAACATATTAGGGGAACATAATAGGGGTTTAAATATGAATTTGCCGTTTTGTACTGAATAACGGAAACCATTTTTTTTCTGAGGTAAAATATATTTATTTTATCAAAGTATTTTCCCCATTGTCTACACATTTCTGCCATCTCATGGGAAGGTAATTTATGCCTTTGCGGTGTAGAACTCTGGGGACCTGGACTCAACAAACTGAGTACGCAGTGAGTAGGCTGAAGGCATTTTGTATTGAAACCCCTTCATTTCTGTACAGGTTCAACAAGGTAGGTAAGGCAAGCTTCAACACGCGGTTCTCTTTGCAGATAAGTCAAATCATGGGGCACCTATTTTGCAAGCTTTTTGTCTCACCGATTGATGCATCGCATCTAATTAATCGTTATTTACCTAAGAGGCTGGTCTTACTCGGGGTTCATTCTTCAAATCGAAGTTTCCACTACGAAAGCGATTAAACTAAAAACGCACGGTGCGTTCATTAGCCGTATCCTCTCCAAACACAACATTGATATTGCGAGCTGTTTCCGTTGCGTTAGTTCCACGTCGGAACTCGTATTAAAAAATTACTCTAATTTTCAATATAAGTACAGTACGACACAACTCAGATGTAGCATCGGCAAAATTCGTAAAACCGATCACAATCCGACCAGAATGCGCCTTCAAAACACACCAATCTTTATTACTGCTTTAGGTGAAAATGATCTTTACGCAAACGCAATAACTTGTAAAGTTATATAACCAAATACATCCGTAAAATGAATGCAAATTTTCACATTTATGCTACATCTAAGTTGTCTTTACTGTTAAAAGCTGAATGCAAAACAATTGAAAGTAAAAAATCGAATGTTGTGAAAAAAGTTTCACTCTGACACTCTCACACCATGATGCAAGTTTAATTTTAATTCAAAGTGGCCAGTACGTTTAAACGGCAATTTCATATTTAAACCCCTATTATTGCCTAAAGGTAAAAAACACAACATGGTAAACGTAAACCACATGGTAAACAAACCACATGTATATTTGTAAAAGGAATACTATAAAAAAAAAATTAAAGTTTAATTACTTATTACATTTAAAACCTGTATGTGTATCACAACGTTTTTTTTATGATTTGTTTATTTTTTGGGCCTACTAGATATCGAACTTCGAATCGACTTGTTTCTATCTTTCGCTTTTTTCGTATCGAAGTAAAAGTGACAGAACAAAGTGAAATTAAAAAAAATTTTGTGAATAGACCCATGTGACATGTTCTCGGCATTTAGAAAAAAAATAATTAAAAAGTTACTTTGTCTCACGCTCGCAGCGAAATTGAATTTTGCTCACTGTCTGTAGACAGCAAAACCTGCTTGTTTGAGGTGCTGAGGTGAAAATTAATAAATCATTTATTTTGGTACATATATATTTCCTGAAGCGGCGTAAGTATAAATAATATTACTATGTAATTAATTATGTTTTCGAGCCATTTGGGGTTAAAACCCACGGGTCAAATTTCTCTCTAACACTTCTATTAGGTACTGTAAGTATTTTGCACATGTCCTTCATTCGTGGTTATAGAACTTCCAGAACCAATAAATACTTGACCTTCTCATGCACGGGAAGCACCTTGTTGTATGTACCTACCTACTTACATACAACAAAGTAAGTTTTCATAATTTTCTTTACACTCGAGGTTTTGGCCTAAGGGTCAGCTCAGGCCGGGACGTGAAGCGACGCGACGCTGCTCGCACTTTTTAACAATTTATCGAACTTATTTTCTTCACGAAAAGGTATAATTTCAGTGTACGCTGTGTTTCAAAGTACGCTGACATGCGCGGTGCTGCGCAGCGCGTGTAGCTTCGATATCGTATCGGATCATAAAAAAGTGTCGCTTCGCGTCTCGATGTGAACTGACCCTAACAATACCTTGTTTACCAATACTTCATTTCATAAGTCGAATTTGCAGCGATTTTAAACTGTTCAGATATGTTTTAAATGTACGGCCATAAGTATTTAATCCATAGCTTAGCAAAGACTCGCGAGAGTGAGACCAAAATAAATCACACACCCAGCGTTTTTCTACTCAACAGACCCTTCAGCATATAGAACTTACTTAACACTGACTTAGGCTATAGACACATCGCAAGTGTCACGCTTAGAGGTTAGCTAGGTGACAAGCTGAATGGTCGAAATGCTTCGATTCATGATGGCCACAACTGTGTGGGTACGAGAGAGCGCTAGGTTGCCATATTGAGGAGACTCGGGAAGTGCTCGCCTCTACCTCAAAGGTGCAGCATAAATCGCAGTTAAGAGACGAGAACATAGATGTAGGTACTGCTCAAAAATAGGTCACCGCATTAAAAATTGCAAGCAGTGGATTAATGATGGCCGAAGAAACCTACGCAGTCTTCGTCTAAGCAGCAGCAAGTGCAGAATATAACGTTGATGATTTACACTTGCTCTGAAGAAAGCGATGTACAAAATTGGTATGTAGATAATGGTGCTACGACTCACGTCAACAATAGGGGAGACATTTTCACATATTTTGAGGACTTTGGATCGAACTACACTGTTAAAACGGCAGATGGGACTGTAATTCCTGCAAAAGGGAAAGGGCCTGTGGTAGTTCAAACCAAAGTTAACGCCAAATACTAAATTTAACTCTGAGTGATGTCTGGCCTGTACCGAAGCTTACCAAGAATTTTCTATCCATGTTAGCTGCACAAGATAAACTGCAAAATAGCACATTTATTTTCACCACGAAAGAGTGCAGGCATTAAATGGTCAGATTTTAGCAGTTGGAAACAGGAACCAGAGTGAAGGACTGTATAAGTTACAAATGAAGACAGTTCTACCAAGCAAACCAGTAGAGATTAATGCTGTTAATCCATCGAACATACTCCAGTTATATCACGAACGATTTGGTTACCAGAACTTATTTAATTCGAAACAAAAGTGAAGTAAAAGACAGGATTATTCAATGTCAAGGAGCCAAAAATGCTGGACATGTAGACAAAACGCTATTGATTGACAATGGCGGGAAATTTAATAATAAAGTAGTTCGGGAGGTACTTACCAGGCCGGGAATAATCCAGCGGCTCACGAAGCCATACACGCCCGAACAAAATGGGTGCGCAGAAAGATAGAACAGGACTCTTGTGGAAACAACTCGTTCATAATCTCAATAGCACGGGATCCAAAAGAGAAGAAGAGAAAGTACCGTATGAGCTGTGGCATAAGAAGAAGCCTAAGATCTTACACTTGTGTGTGATAGGGAGTGAACGTTTCTTTCACATTCCTAAACAGAAAAGGAAGAAGCTAAGTAAGAAGGCTGTCAAAGGTAGAATAATTGCATACGATAACAACGACGGATATCGCATCTGGAATAGAAAACAGACCGAAAGATGAAGGGAGGGATGTCACCTTTTGTCCAACAATGGAATTGAGAATCGCAACGGCCTTGGGACCAGGTCCTCAGGAAGATGTGAATTTACCAGTAAGCGGTGCGATAGAGGGAGATTCTGTTTTGATAGGACAGGATACAGAGGGAGTGATCTCTCCGGAAGATGTTTTTCCACAACATGTAGTTTCCCTTGTAAGACAGTCAGTCCAATTAGAGGGAGAACAAGAAAGTGAGATCATAGAAAATGAAAACGCATTTTCAGATTGTGGAACTGAAGAATTTGTAGATGTTCCTAATGTTTAGATGCCGATGAATTCAGAGAACGATGTTTCTATACCGGTCGTTCCACGCGATAATCACAGAGACAGAAGTACTCTACGACCTCCACAAAAATTGGATGTCTTTAAATTATTCTTGGTTGATTCGATTCTAGAAAGAGAACCTTCAACGTATAAAGAAGCAGTATTAAGTGTACAACTAAAGATAGATGGTTAGAAGCCATGAACAAAGAAATCGATTCTTTACAGAAGTTTAAAGTGTGGGACTTGCTAAATCTACCGAGAGATGTAAATGGGTTTATAAAGTTAAATCCAATCCTGATGGTACACCGAGAAATATAAAGCCCCATTAGTCGCGAAAGGGTTTAGGCAAAAGAAGGGTTTTGACTTTAATTAAACAGACAGACTGGCACCTGTAAGATCTTTGCTAAGTGTTTCGGCAAGAAAGAAACTGCATCTTATTCAGTTTGATGTTGCATCAACCTTCCTTAACGGTGTTTTGAATGAAGATTTGTATTTGATACAGCCAGAAGTCTTTGAGGTTGGGACATCAAGAGTATGTCACCTAAACAAGAGCCTCTACGAATTAAATCAGGCACCGCGCTACTGGAATTATAGTTTTTCAGAAACTCTTGAATCTTTAGGTTTTAAGACATGGAACGCTGATTCATGCCTATATATGAAAACCATGGGTGATAGGAAAATTATAATAGCACTCAACGTCGATGATAGTTTAGTTGCAGCGAGTAATAAAAACCTTGAAAATGAGTTCATCAATGACTTGAAAAAGATTCTGCTGATTACAAGTTTACAACCAAGCCAGGTTCATAATAACTCGGGTTAGAAATAGAGCAAATGGAAGATGGCTTGATTTTAATAAAGCAAGAAGCTTACGCAGGAAAGGTTTTGGAGAGATTCAATTTGAGAGACTGCAATCCAGTGTCGACTCCTTTACAAAAAGAAGGAATTATTGAAAAAGGGAAAGCTGAGAATGAGTCACAGCCATTTCCTAACAGAGAAGCAGTAGGCTCGCTCACTTACTTGATGTTGGGCACTCGCCCTGATTTGGCTTACGCTGTAGGAGTGATTTCGAAGAGCTTAGAAAAGCCGACTTACAGTGATTAGTGTATGTTAAAGCGCATAATGCGATTTTAAAAGGATCATTGTTTAAAGGAATAAAGTATGTTCATGATGCGGATTCTCCTAACCAAATTAAAGCTTACAGTGACGCTGATCATTCTTGATGTTTGAAAACAGGTCGCTCTACAATCAGGAGTATTGTGTTTCTTTTCAAAAGGTGCAATCTTCTCGATTAGTCAACGACCAGCTTCAGTAGCCATTAGCACCACAGAAGCCGAGATTGTGGCAGCAAGCGAGACTGCAAGAGAATTTCATTTTGGCTAAAAAGACTATCCAAAAATATGAATGGTCAACAATAAATTCCTGTTTTATTCGTGGATAACGAAGCTGCGGTGAAACTAGCGCATAATCCCGAATTTCGTCGAAGAAGCAAACATGTTCGTATGAAAAATTTTTTCGTTATAGAACTTGGGCTTCAAAACAACATTGTGGTCGAAAGCCTAGCTCTGCTTCACAGCTGGCATCTGTTAGCTACTGACCCAGGCTACACCCTGCCCTGACCCAGGCTACAGGAACTTTGTCAGAACTTTGGTCTGAAGGAATAGAAGGCCGACTAGCAGCAGAGGGTAGAAAGAAAGTATTAAAGCCCCTTTGGCATGTTACAGCTGCAGTGACATAGGTAATAAAAAAATAACATTATATCAGTGCTGTATGTCAAGAGAAGCAGTCAAGTTGGATAGGTACTCATTTTTTTTGTACTTACTCTGCGACTTTCACACCTATTATATTATTTTCCATTTCAAAATTCTTTCAGTGAAAACGGCACCTCCATTAGGAGTAACCCTTGATAACTAGGCTCGACGGTATGTGTCGTGCAAGAACAGCTTCAGCCTGTATCACCCAAGTGTCGTCGTTCTCTCTAGTTGGATGATCAATTATAGTGCTCGACATTTCGGGTACTTACTCAAAATGTATTATTTCGTACACGCTTTGCTACTATGTTATATTTAAATAAAGAAAGATAATTCGGTTAATACTGAAAGTACATAGTATTTTATTAAACTAGTGATAATAAATAAAGAACTGTGTCCTAGCAACCATATAGATAGATTGGGTCTGAGCCTCTACCATGAGATGTCATGTCATCGAAAAATTACTCGCTACCCTACCTCAAATTGCTTAGCATGATCCTCCGTTATGCCGAAAATACTGCAGCAGCCTTTTTGAAATAAATATATGTTAAAGTTGACGATTGATGCTATATCCTATGTTTGACGAAAACAGGATTACATTTTTCTCTATAAAAAAAAAATCCAAAGTTACCTCTTAACCGAACTATAAACCGCTGGTATTCAAAAATACTTCAATTGAATTAGATCATGAAACTTTGCATAATAACTGCACTAACTATAAAGCAGGTTTTATGTTTTTTTTTTTAATTAACTTTATTTTCATCATAAAACAATTAACAAAACTATTCGAGGCTTGGAGTCGACAGCACCCCCACTCCGTCTTTGAATGAAAAACAACGGTTTATGTGCAGAGGTGGGTCTTACAGACCCTTCACCCGTTGATGTAGGTATTAACCCTCGTTTTGCCTGATAGGGTCAGCAGTGTTCTGAAATTCTATATATTCTTCTATGTTTGCTAGTTTGACAGCTTTTCACTTGTTTCAGTTCTCTCGGTTAGATTATCCGAGTGCCAAGACATTCACCTGCACTAGTAGGTTTTTTTTATTGCTCTTGAGACGTAATTACAAAGCCCTTTTTTGCAATAGAAGGGCTTTGACGTGTATTCACCATGTGTCATAAGCATCCCTTTTTAGTGGGTTAATTCGTTTATCCACCCCAAACAATCCTACCTAAGGTGGATACTCGGAAACGTATGTCCGAGACTCAGACCAAATACAAAACCAAGACAGCGCTGTCAACAGTGACGAGAGGCCTTAGACAAAGTGACATTCTGTCAGCGATAACGATAATGGAAAAGGCAAAAATGTATGAGACTGACATAAGCTATCGAAAAGCTAATCAATTCTGTTGAAAGTCGTTGTAGAAATACGAAACGCTTTCGAAGCGATTGTTACTTGTCTAGGCCCTCTGAGGTCGGTTTCGTAAACATGTGTGTGCACTTAAAGTTTGTTTTAGATTATTTTGACATTTCAAGTGATTGTTGTTTGTTTTATCAATTTGGAGTTTGCCATATTTGCACCTGTCAAATTAGTCTACGTACGAGATTGATTTTTTGGGGTAGTTCAACGGAGTCACACTTTTTAGTGGTTCAATATATATGTGACTCATTTTTCCTCACTTTTATTTTGGGTGTGTGTAACCACAGCAATGAATTTCATAAGGAAAAGTGCTTACTAGTAATGCCTATATGATAGCATACAAGATCGCGTCGATCGCGTACCTATAGGTACATAGGTACGCGATCGACGAGTATACTCGCGAGACTTGCGTGAGACGGTCTTTCGGTTAAGACATAAGGGAAGATCTGCGTGATTTCAACTTAAGTACCTAAATCAAAATGAACACGCTTTTGTACGCGGAAGAGCAGTATGTAACTTTTTTATTTGGTCTGAGTATGTAACCTACCACAGGCGTCAAGTCAAACATTTTTAGAAAAAAAATGTCATCTCTTCGAATAAAATTAAATTTAAAAAGCCAACCTCCTTCATGCAGACCTTCTGTCATCTCTAAAACTCAGAAATAAAAATTAAGTGAAAATTAAGTTGTCAAGCATAGCAAAATGTCGGCATTTTCAGTATACGTTGAATAATTAACTAAATAATACGGTCATATTTCAGGCACAATGCAAAATTAATAGTTAAAAAATGTAAATATTTACACAAAAAAATTCAATAACTCCAGAAAAACAGTAAAACCTCGAACATGAACCCAAAAGACGTAAGTAATTCGTCATTCGTTAGTCAAACTGCGGATATCATCGTACTTCATCCCAATTACGGAAGCCTCCATTATGCGTGGTCCTACACGCACTTGGCTGGTTTTTATTGCCAAACTGGCCATAAAAATCGATTCGTAAACTAATTTTACCTGTTATAGCTACTTCCATATGGGAGAGCCTACTATGCAAAGCTATATTTCGCCAGTGCAAACGCACAGTCTCATGAATATAAACATCTTTTACTTTGGGACCAAATCTGAGTAAGACCGGTACAACCTGTGCGCATTAACATGGCACCTGGCATGGAACTCATTGCACCCCCGGTACCCGCGCGGCACCCCGCCGTCGCCGTGCGGGGTAGCGAGGGGAGGTACAAACGTCATTAAGCCAGGTGCCATGTTAATGCGCACGGGTTGTACAACCCGTGCGCATTAACATGGCACCTGGCTCGGAACTCAATACTCCCCCCGCTACCCGCGCGGGGCCCCGCTCTCGTCTTGCCGGTAGCGTTAGCATCACAGTTTCGGAGTAATTTGTTACTAGTTGCGCCCCGCGGTTTCACCCGCGTAAGTCTCGTTCCCGTGAAAATATCGGGATAAAAGTATCCCATAGCGTAACAAACTAACTCACATTTGCATTTATAATATTAGTTTGGATTATGTCGTCTCTAGAATAAGCTACAACACCTCCTCGTAATTTTAATTAATATAAATATATTATTATAATTATAAATATAGTAACTTTTGCATATCAATAATAAAGTATGTAATAAAGTATACGAACTAAACCAACCTAACTAAACACCTAATTTCTGTTTCGCTACAAAATGTTTGCGATGTATAGCCTATTCCCACTTCTTTTTTGCGTTGTATCTTTGGGAAATATATGAACACCGGGGTTAGTACATCCTGGTACAGCACACAGAGGCATATTTCGAGAAAATTGAAATTTACTGAATGCTAGGTTACAAAATGTATGGAATTGACAGTTTTCAATGGCCATCTCGACGATTCGCCACCTATCCTGAAAAAATGTCAGTTTACATCCCTATTGATGTGTATAACATTTTTTTTTTTCTATCTCTTTGCCAAATGATCCGTTCAGCCGTGGTGGCGTGAATTGAGTAACACACATCCATCCAATCTTTCCCATTTAATAAGATAATAATAAATGTCATTATCAATATAGAATCACACAGTGACTATAATTCACAATTATAGTCACTGTAATAATAGTCACTGCTATTATCTCTTATGAAATCCTTTCCTAGAAATAAGCTTGCGACAATAATATAATCTCATTCATTGTGTCTAAATAGTTTCTATTGTCACGTTTAAAGCATCGTAAAGTAGTATGTTATGAGAAACTACTAAGCGCAAAATAAATGTTGATATTCAATAAACTAAAATAATCACTCGTCCGGCCCTCGCGACCATGTATGATCTCACAGGTACGCCGCGCGCGCGCGCCAATCCGCGGGCAACGCTGCCCGCTCCGTCGTAACTAAAACCTATATAGCTACTTAGGTTGATGCGCATTGAATGAACATTTCATGAAATCGTCAGTCAATACACTTACATGAACTTAGAGAGTTGTATTGCTGATTCTAATGTTTATAATTCTGTAAATCCATATTTGTTACGGCCGCTAATAATATTTAGATCAACATACAACCTGATACTGACCTGCAAATTGCAAAAAACGTAAGAAAATTTGTATTTCGCGGGCTACCCTAGCGCGTCCACCACGTCCAAAGCTTTGGTAACGAAAGAAATACGAAAAAAAGCTTAAAAAAACGAAAGATCAAAGTTATCTATTTTTAATTATCATGTTTAATACAAAAAAAAACCGGCCAAGTGCGAGTCGGACTCGCGCACGAAGAGTTCCGTAACATATGTCGGGGTCGGCTTCCATTCTAACCGGATGCAGCTGAATACCAGTATTTTACATGGAGCGACTGCCTATCTGACCTCCACATCCCAGTTACTGGGTAACACGATACCCCTTGGTAAGACTGGTTGTCAGATTTCGGGCTTTGACGACCCGTAACAACTGTCAAAGATCTAAAAATGACAGCCGGGACCAACGGCTTAACGTGCTTTCCGAGGTACGGTGGGTCTTGGTATGTAAACATGGTCACCCATCCACAGACCAACCGTGGTAAGCGTAGCTTAACCTGATTGATCGACCCGTGCGGCTGTTATTTCTTAGCCACAAGCGAAGGGTTCCGTACCATTATCTATAAAAACAGCAAACAAATCACCTTTGTTGTAGGGAGCCCCCTTAAATATTTATTTTATTCTGTTTTTTTTGTATTTGTTGGTAATTTTGGTATTTGTAGCGGCAACAGAAATACATCATCTGTGAAAATTTCAACTGTCTAACTATCACGGTTCATGAGATACAGCCTGGTGACAGACGGACGGACAGACAGGCAGACAGCGGAGTCTTAGTAATAGGGTCCCGTTTTAACCTTTGGGTACGGAACCCTAAAAAACGAGGTTAAACTTGTAATAAAGCGGCGTTTTTTTTCAAAACATCAATAATTTAATACTTTGAATTGAGAATTAGACTCGATTTATCAAATAAAACTGTGATATGTAAACATCACCGTAAAGCACGAATCTTCTAGTTTATTTTGATGTATAACACTTGTAAGAATGAACCACAGTATTTACGACATATCGCAGACACACGCCAAGTAACAACACGACACACGCGTCAACTGCAGATATAAAATTCTCATCCAATTGTCAAAGCATCACGACGATGGTGTGGTGCTTTATGTTAAAAACATAAAAAGTTACACAGTTGAAGAGCCCGTCTTACAGGACGCCAGTTGCCTAATACTAAAAATTGGTACCGACAAGGCAATCTGCATTTACCGTTCTCCGTCCATCAGAAATATAAGTAAATTCCTTCAATCTTTAGACTCTCTCTTAGCGGAACTTACTTCGTATAAAACCATAGTTATTGTAGGGGACCTTAATATTGATATTGCCTGTTCTCCATCTTCTAACCAAACCTCAGACTATCTAGATCTCATAGCCTCCCATGGCATGTTACCAGCTCACACTCTCCCCACTCGTGAAGCCGCCTGTCTTGATCACGTCATGCTCAAGACCATCCTCTCAGCTGTCACCATAGTCCTACACTCTTCTGTCACTGACCACGACCCTGTACTCCTGTGTCTCAAGCTAAAAAACCGCGTCAAACCACGTTCACTCACCGCCTCGAAGACGAACTTTACCACTCTAGACCACGCGATGAACACTACAGACTTCCAACCGATTTACCAGCTTACTGATGCTAATGAAGCCACAGACCGCTTAATTACTACCCTTATTAGACTCTTAAATAACCACACATCTATTATCAAGCTCCCAAGCAATCAACGGTTGATCAAACCGTGGATGACCATCGGTATGCTCCGCTGTATCCGTAATAGAGACGCCATGCACTATAAACTCAAACGAACTCCAAACAACAGCGTTTTATCTATTACCTACAAAAGGTATAGAAAATTTTGCTCTAAAATATTAAAAAAGCTAAAAAGAGAATAGGACAGGACAGAACTGAGAGAGGCCGCTAATGATAGTAAGAAAGTTTGGAAAATAATAAAGAGAGTAACTCATACTGAAAAACCAAATACACCCAATACTGTCTTGTTAGCTCATTCTACCTCACCCCAACTCTCGGTAGATGGAGTGAACGAGTTCTTTGCTAGTGTGGGTCGGAATCTTGCTCAAAACTTTTCATCTCCCCCCGGCAGTGGAAAATTTAATACAGAATTGACCACCTCACCTTCGACCTTACAATCATGCGTCATGTTGAACACCGACGAGGCTGAGGTGGATGAAATAATCAAATCACTCAAAACAGACTCTGCCACTGGTTGGGATAACATTTCGACCAACTTTCTAAAGCGCTACACACCAATACTTGCTCCTCTGCTTACACACATTTTTAATACTTCCCTTAATACTGGCACCTTCCCACGTCACTTCAAGAAGGCCATCATCCACCCAATACATAAAACTGGGGACACACATTGTGTTAATAATTACCGCCCTATTGTAGTCTTGGTCGTCTATTTCCAAAATTCTCGAACGTATTGTGAATAAAAGGCTAGTGAAGTATTTGGAAGATAAAAAACTTCTCTCTCCCAATCAATTCGGATTTAGGCGCGGCAAATCAACCAGCAATGCCGTTACGGAATTAGTCGATTGCGTCGTCAAAAATATTGACAAGAAGAAAAAAGTATTGTCAATATTTTTGGACTTGAAAAAGGCATTCGACACAGTTTCGATTCCTATCTTGCTTTTAAAGCTGGAGGAACTGGGGATCCGAGGTAAACCTCTTGAATTTATGAAGGATTATCTTTAAAATCGAACTCAGTGCTTAAAAATACAGGAACCACTACAGTAGAGATGCGCTTGTCACTTTTGGTGTCCCCCAAGGCAGCGTGCTTGGGCCAACTCTGTTCCTAATTTACGTTAACCAGCTCTGTAACTTAAAACTGGGACACGAATAGCGTTCGCCGACGACACCGTCCTTACCTTTTTCAGCGATTCTTGGCACGATACCTTTAACACATCACAAAAAGGACTCAATACTGTTCTGCAGTGGCTTAAGACGCATGCCCTCACTCTAAACACTGACAAAACCAAAATCCTTACCTTCTCTATGCGAAACTCCACACAAACTTCTGACACGCAAACTTTAACAGCACACTCGTGTTCACTGCCGAGCATGGTAGCTTGTTCCTGCCCTAAACTAGAGCGATGTAGGACTATAAAATATCTCGGAGTGATTGTTGACAACGGCCTGAGTTTTGCAGCTCATATAGAGTCTAACAAAAAGAGTCAGAAAACTTATTTTTGTCGTTAAAACACTTCGCCACGTTGCAGAACCTCAAATTATGAGATGTACTTACTTCGCTCTCTGTCAGTCTCTCTTAAATTATTGTATCTGTGCCTGGGGTGGTGCTCCCAAAACCTTACTCTTAAAGCTGGAAAGAGCTCAGAGAGCCGTGCTAAAAGTCAGTACCTTTCGACCTATCCTTTTTCCAACTGAGAAATTATATAAGAACAGACTCAACTATAACAATACAGAGCTCTTATTGTTGACTTAATTAACTAGGTATAATCTGCACAGCGCACTATCACGCATAAGCACATACAAACCCACATACACACACTCTCACACACACACACACACCCTCACACACACACACACACTCACTCACACCCACACCCACACACACACACTCACACACACACACACACACCCACTCACACACCCCCACACTCATCATCTACCCTTTTTATCACTTTTTATTTTATCTTTGTTTTCTTGTTTTGCTAAATGATTTATTTGTCTGTCCACCTACCTGCTGTAAAAATGAAAATCAAGTTCTCGTAAATTGGACAAACTTTCTTTACAAGGCACCCACGAAAGGGTTGGGCCTAGCACCTTTAATACAAGTTGTCTTGTCAACTTAGCAAGGGTGCTAGAGTCTCCAAACATATTAGTGTATAACGTCTCCATCTGTTTGTTGTAACCTAATGTTGTAAATGTACACCTTTTTATTGCAAATAAATTATTATTATTATTTTTTAGTCTTTGACATTTCTCGGGACCCTGGGGTCCCGGCCCTTTGGAAGGCGTACGAGGGGCCGAAGCCAACTCGCAGAGGCCCCTTAGACAATTTTAAATGGAATGAGGCACCAACCGACGATTATCCCTGTTCGCACTATGCAAGTGCAGCCAAGGACAACCCCCGGTTGGTGTAGGACTATTGCAAAACATGGAAACAAAGATATTGGGGCTATGGGTTTTGGTGGCTTAGTGAACTGGTTATATTGAACTATGGAAAGGCTATGGCCCCTGCCTGATCAATGTTATGGTATACATGGATAAAATGGCAGGGGGTGACTAGCACACTCAATAATGGGCCCCCGAAAACAGTCGCTAGCACAAAGTGACGTAGCGACAAGGGGGCAACACTTCCTGAGGTGCTTGAGGAGTGGAGAGGTATTCCACGGCTTTCAGAACAATCCCAGAGCCCGGAAGATGGTCAAGATCCCTACGAGCACTTACTGGAATACTTCGTTCCTCCGAGCACGTTTGCTCTTACGAGTCTCCACTCAAGCCAGCCAATGAAGGCAAGAATGAGGTGGGAGCTCTGTTCCTCGTCAGTGTTCACTCCAGCCGGCCAATAAAGGCAAGCCAGAGGTGAGGAACAAGACTTCTCCCGGGAGATCGGGTCCGTGGGTTCGCAACTGCCCAACAGCTCGCCACATGCTGCCCTGCGGGTTTTTGTATCTCTCTTGGTCTGGCTCCTCACTCTAGACCCGTTCCGGCAAAGTAAACTCTACCGGCACAGACCTAGAGTTCGGAGCGCGCAAGCCCCACCACGACGTCAACGTAGAGATACGGCGGTGGGGTTATTATTATTATTATTATCACACTGCAATCTCGTGTTTTATTCGAACTTTATTTCATCAGCTATCCATATAATCTGTCAAACTGTCGAAATAGTATCGCATTTTATCATTAGATGGAATTAAAGAAGATTAGTCCCTTTGGATAGTGTACTATCCGGGACGTATTACGTGACTTTTTTTTAGGAGAGTATAGTATCCTTAGACGTGTGAGTGGTTAAAAATTTTTTTTTTTTTTGCACTCATTACTTTAAACGTCGTTCATTCGAGCCAGGTGCCATGTTAATGCGCACGGGTTGTATAGGGTCATCGAAAAAGAATTCTGTTACGGTTCTAAAAAAATAATTCAATAAGTACTTCTGTTTTTTTTCTACTCCGTTTCAGAATTATTTTCTGAACAAGATTCATTAAACTGATGACTTTTTTTCATACTATTAATACCTAATACAAAAAATAATTTTAAAAAATTTAACATGTCTAGGATCCAGAATACGACGAGTGGTGTGATCCAGACAATCCACGTAAAATAAAATTTGAAGGTGTACTAGCTGCTTCAAAACGAATAGTAGGCCAAGTTGTTCGGACCCCATTGCAGGTACTCATTTACTTACACGTTAAACATTTGGGCTGAACAGAACAGTACAAAATTACTTAAAGTTGGAGCTGCAAAATAAATAATGTATTGCATCTTTATTTTTGTAGAAATCTCACATGTCGCAGAAGCTGGGTTTGGAGTTGTATTTGAAAGAGGAATTTTTACAGGTCACAGGAAAGTAAGCACTTATTTTAATAATAATAAACTCGTAAATGTAAAGTACCTACAAGTACAACGAGGTTGTACCTCAAAACCAATTCTTGTTATAGAAATTAATTCCGTGTTTATTATTTAAGTAAAGACGGCTAATCGTCTAGGAGTTTTTGGTACGTACCACACACTGACACACGTCTCCATCCGTAAAGACGGCGCCAACACTATAAACTCACTAAAGGACAGTAACGCGTAACCTAGTGTAAAAGCCTTTTTAGGCGTCCGTAGTCAACATCAACGTGTTCGTCCACCTGTCTGTCCACGGCTTAAGCTCAGAGACTCTTAGCACTACGGAACCTTCGTGCCGCAAAGCCGAACACACCGGTGTACATCTCCCGCCTGCACTACACCACTAAGGCGGAGGACATCGTGGTGTACGTGCGCCAGAAGATCAGGTATACGCCGAGGGTGCAGTTGCTGGAATCGCACCGGAACGTCAACTTCAAGGCGTTCGTGGTGCGTGTACCGAACTGTTATCTGCCCCTCGTCATGGAAGAAGACTTTTGGCCGCAAGACGTAGTGTTCCGTCGCTTCCGCGAACAAGTACCTCAGGAAAGCACAAAGACAAGCTAGTGCAAAGTGCAGTGCTACTAACATAGTCTTAAGCCTTATTTATTAACACTAGTTTTTGATTTAAAATTTGTATGTCTAGGTTAAGGTATTTTTCTATGGGCCTGTGTCGCCTGAAATAAATGGTATTATTATTTTAAAAATGTCTTTAACATATCTCGGGACCCTGCGGTCCCGGACCTTTGTAAGGCGTACGAGGGGCCGAAGCTAACTCGCAGAGGCCCGTTAGACATCCATAATGAAACGGGGCACCAACCGACGATTATCACTGTTCGCACTATGCAAGGGCACCCAAGGACATCCCACGGTTGGTGTAGGACTATTGCAGGATATGGAAACAAAACAATGTTATTGAACTATGGGTTTGAGTGGCTAAAGTGGACTGGTAACCTGGAACTATGGAAGGCTATGGCCCTGCCTGATCAATGTTTTATATATATATATACACGGATAAAATGGCAGGTGGTGACTTAAATTGCACACTCAATAATGGGCCCCCGAAAACAGTCGCTAGCACATAGTGACGTAGCGACAAGGAGGCAATACTTCCTGAGGCGCTTGAGGAGTGGAGAGGTATTCCACGGCTTTCAGAACAATCCCAGACCCAGAGCCCGGAAGATAGTCAAGATCCCTACGAGCACTTACTAAAATACTTCCTTCCTCCGAGCATGTTGGCTCTTGCGAATCTCAACTCAAGCCGGCCAATGAAGGCAAGAATGAGGTGGGAGCTCTGTTCCTCGTCAGTGTTCACTCCAGCCGGCCAATAAAGGCAAGCCAGAGATGAGGAACAAGACTTCTCCCGGGAAGTAGGGTTCGTGGGGTCGCTATTGCCCAACAGCTCGCCACATGCTGCCCTGCGGTTTTTGTATCTCTCTTGGTCTGGCTCCTCATCCTAGACCCGTCCCGGCAAAGTAAATTCTACCGTCACAGACCTAGAGTTCGGAGCACGCAAGCCCCACCACGACGTCAACGTAGAGATATGGCGGTGGGGGTATTATTACTAGAACGCTAATAATTTGGCATGGGTACGTGATTATTATTCACACCGACGAAGGATCATTATAGGATCACTCGTGTGTCTGTCTGTCTGTGACAGCCAATTTGCTCCAAACCCAATGGAAACCTACTGTGAAATATATCCAAATCAGTAAATTAGATTCAGATAGTATAGGTATGGTACCAGCAATGTGATAGGTTGTACTAAGAGTAACGAAGTATCTACTATCTGTTAGATATTAATGTATTTCGGTCGGTTATTAGCACGCTGTTCAAATTATGAGATGTTAAACAAATTTTTTATAGTTTCAAGGAACGCGGGGTGTGCAACACTTTGGCATTGCTAAGCGACGAACAGAAGAAGAATGGAGTAGCAGCTGCTAGTACTGGAAACCACGCCTGCGCTCTGTCGTACCACTCTACTCGGTTGGGTATACCCAGCATTGTCTACATGCCTGTGCGTGCACCTATTAATAAAGTCAACAAGGCAGAAAAACTAGGCGGAAAAATTGTATTACATGGTGCAACGTTGGCTGAAACAAAACTATTTGGTATGACCAAATCAAAAGAAAAAAAAATGATGTATGTTAATGGGTAAGGCTCAATCAATTGATTCTTGTGGATGCTAAGTTATTTTTCCAAATACTTAGGTATGAAGGGGTATCGAGTGGCCTATATCCTCTATCCTATTCGATGCTTCTCGATTTAATCTTGAATACTTCATCATTAGTAAAATTATTTATTTGCAGTTTCGATCACCCAAATATTATCGAGGGTCAGGGCACCATTGGTATTGAAATTATAGAACAACTGCCTGGTGTGGATGCGGTGTTGGTACCGTGCGGGGGCGGTAGTCTCCTTTGTGGCATTGCAATTGCTGTGAAACATCTCAAACCCGATGCTGAGGTTTATGTGAGTTATCATCTGAACATTATTATATACTCATTTATTTATTTAATAAATACTGGATAATGAATGAGGACTTTGAACATAATTTGAATCCTAACTCGCATTTTTTCAGGGCGTTACAACAGATCATACAAACTGTATGGTAGAGTCACTTAGGAAGAATGAACGCGTCTTTCTTAACTTAGAGCCGTCAATTGCTGATGGATGTTCTGTTAATAAGGTCGGAGTCAACACCTTCCATACCCTTAAAGGACTTGTCGATAAAATGGTAAGCACATTAAATCATCGAAGAGCGAGCTTCACATTTTTTCTGCCAATCTGCGCGAAGTTCTAAATGTTTTGCTTATAGGTTGTAGTAAGAGAAGATTGGGTGGCTCGTGCGATTATGCACATTGTTGAAGAAGAAAAAGTCGTTGTAGAAGGAGCCGGGGCAGTCTGCGTCGCAGCTGTTTTAGCTGGCTTGTTCCCTAACCTTAAAGGCAAAAAGTAAGTGCTGATAACTGAATTGAACAGACTCGCTAGCTCTCTGGACTAGGCCCCGCCTGCTTTTAGAGGTAATTCCGTGATCACCGTAGATGCGGTACCGTGCGGCGCGTATATGCAGAACACAGGGCGCTGTGCCCCTAAAATATCTCTTCTTCCGCGACTATCTCAGACTGAGATTGGCAATTTAATTGAATCAAAAATAGAAGTGGCACCGTCAAACTTTTTAATTTTACTGGATGCCACCAGTAAGAAACTTTCATCGTGTTAAATCATTCATCATCGGTTCTCGAACTCAAACTGAAAGCATTTATTTCAATTTAACCATATACAGGCATTTTTGAATTGTCCATTCCCAAAGAGTAGAAGGTACCTAAGGAGAAAAACGGGTAAGAAACTCCATGGACGCTCTTTTAAATTATATTGTTACAAAGGAGGAGCTCGTGGCTAAGTAATAACAGCCGCACGGGTCGATCGAACGGTTTCCGGGATTGGTCCGTGGATGGGTGCGTAAGGGGGTGACGCTGGGACGGTGACCATCTTTACATACCGAGACTCCTCCGTGTCTCGGAAAGCACGTTAGGCCGTTGGTTCCGGCTGTCATTCGTGGAAGAAGCCCGAAAGTCTGAAAAGTCAAGACAAGACAGTCTTACCAAGGGGTCAGATAGGCAGTCCGTCTATGTAACATACTGGTATTCAGCTGCATCCCGTTAAACTGGAAGCCGACCCAAATATAATTGGGAACAGGTTAGGCAGATTGATTGTTACAAAAATATTATTATAGTTACATAATTAATGTTGAATTTATGCTTATACTTATGTGAGAACGATATAAAGAAGACGGACACTTGAGAAGCGTAAGCGTCCAGAGTACAGCAAATAGAAACAATAAAAAAAACAATTCAAAAATAAAATTATTAAAATAGGCAGCAAAGCAAAAAGGCAGCTAAGTGATGACCAGTCCCAACTGACGGCGCCCGTTCACGAACATGACGCATAGATCAGCAGCATTCAGCTCAACCATTTTGAAGGGAGCTAAATGATCCAACACACGCGCCACCATCACCGTGACATCTGACTCAGTAGTCCGACTCTCTAACTTCTATCTATCTGTTAGCTATGCCAACCAAAAATCAAAAGTTTGAGTGATGCCCTGTGAATCCCACAATCACCTTGCTCTAATAAATGTATGTTTCAGAGTGGTTTGTGTCTGCTCTGGGGGTAATATCGACACTACTACCCTAGCGCGTGCTCTAGAGCGAGGCATGGCAGCAGAAGGTCGGCTCGTGAAGTTCAAAGTGACGGTGTCGGACCGGCCCGGCGGGCTGGCCGACCTGTGCACCATGCTGGCCAACATCGGCGTCACCATGCGGGACTGCGTGCCGGAGCGGGCCTGGGTCAAAGGAGATGTCTTCAGTGTTCAAGTAAAGTGTTTAAATGAATCATCATTCACCACTTTTTTCTATTGCCTCTACTACTTTAGGTAAGTACTTAGTTATAGAAACACCTTTGTTGCAGTTAAAAGTGATTGTTGAAACCAGAGGATGGGATCATACTAAAGAGTTGGTAGAGTTAATCAAGAAACACTACAAAGAATATTTCTTCCAAGAAATGGGTGAGAAGACAGATGCAAGCGCGGGAACGAAACGCGGGCCGTGTCTCGCGCCGAATCCTATGTGCATGCAGAAGTAGATATTACATACGACTTATTGTGTCGTGTCATTACTATATACTCAGAATTACACCTTGTCATCCTATTGGGTTTTGTTTTATTTCGTTAATGTGAAAAGGGTTGCAAACCGTCTAATGAAAAAATTAATTAGCCGACTAATTTTCTTTTTTTTTATTTAGTTGTTGTTTTTGTTCCATCTCGCTTTTGCATGCCACAAAGCCGCCTCAGGGCTGAACGCGTTCCTGCCAGGGTTGCGGGAAAGTCCGAAAAGGATACCGGGACCTTGGCAATAGGCAACTGAAGGAACACGGAACCCGAGGAAAATACAACTTGAAATTTTTTTTTGCTATACTTGAACAAATCTTAACTAACTATGAACGAATTATCTGTAATACTCTCATTTCTCTAAGGCGCAACATTTTGCTGGGGTTACGCATACACCCTAATTGGAGTCTATAGGCTGATACTGTACACAGGACACACACATGGTGTGCAAGCATATTATAATCTTACCAAAGGGAACTGGGCAAAAAAATAAAGTAATAAAAACTAAAACCCAACTACGCCTAAAAAGGTATAAACAAGACACCACAGACAGACAAATTAAAAATTCGGAGTCACACGTGTTATTAGGGCATAAATCGAACAGATTACGTGTGACTCCGGATTTTTAATTTGTCTGTCTGGTGTCTTGTTTATACCTTTTTAGTCGGAGTTGGGTTTTAGATTTTATTACTGTTTTTTTTTTATTATTCTTATGGGGTTATAATATATATATTTTTGAAATGTGCTCATTATGCCCTTTCATTTGATACCCAACATGATACGATTAAACAATTTTTTTTTAAGTTCCTGACTTTGTCCTCTAGAGGGCGCCATTTTTAATTTAATGTGACGTCACATAGGCTATAACCAGCGGACGATCAAGAGGCTTCCAACGATACCTCACTTGTCAAATTGTGAGGTTGTCAAGTTGTGTAAGAGTGGTTTAGAAGATATGAGGGAACAGATGAACATACATACATACATACCGGTCAAAATCATAACCCTCCTTTTTTCTTCGCCGTAGTCGGGTAAAAAGGGGTCTATGAACTTTATAGCAACATGGTATGGAATTATGGATATTATTTATAGCAACATGGTATAATATAACCTCTGCCTTATAAAGGGTTAACCCTTTATAAGGCAGAGGTTATATTTTTACCACCAACATATTCTATTTTTCCTCTTGCAAGAATCATAGTAGGATTCCTACTTTTTTTTGCACAGGCAACGGCAAAAAAATCTTGCAATAATTTAAAAAAATCTGACGTTTGAATTGAATGTCATTTTTTTTCATGACGGCACTAGTTGTCATAAAAATTGCGCCATTTTCAAATAAAATTTTCATCTCCGCGAATCCTGACATTTTTTTTCTTTTTTTTTTTACGTGTTTGTGCTTATTACTGCAAAGGATATTGACCGATTTGGACCAAATGCTGCCCATACATGGGAGTGCTTCCAAATGGTTCCTTGCATCAATGTATACATAATTTTTTTTTTTTTTTTTTAATCGTTCCCAGTGTTAAAAAGTTATTGCCTGAGAAAGGTTAATGTTTTTCAGGTTCCTACCAGTGGCGTGTCTAGGGGTCAAAATCAGGGCAAACAGACAGGTTTTTTACGATTTAATGAAATAGCTAAGTGATCGATTTACGGATTTTCTATGTTGTTCATGGTAACACCATTATTATATAGTGTTATTTTTTAATTTTTATTGATAGGCTTAATTTTGAAGCCAAGCCGGGCTTTTGGGCTTCTATGGAAGGAACGCCACTGGTACCTACCTAGTTTTATTTACTTAATTATTAGAAATCTATAAGATAGCATCGTTGAGTTTGAACTCGTTGAGTTTATTTTGACAAGTGCTATAGCCTCACATGGTGTCCAGGGTCTGATGATGGAGCTGGAGGGTGGTTACGGGCACTCCTCAAGTAAACCAGATAGCCCCATCGTATGTGGTTTCATTGGATACAATACGTATCCAATGAAACCACATAGAAAAGTCCTATTACACTAGGTGGTGTCCAAGGTCTAATGACGCAGCTGGAAGGTATCCATAGGAACTCCTCAACCAAAGAAGACAGCACCATCGTCTTTGGACTCGTTATATATATTGAAAAGTGCTTTACATTAGGCAGTGTCCAGGGTCTGATCTTGGAGCCGGAAGGTGGCCATAGAAACTCCTCAACCAAACAAGATAGATACACAACAAGATAGCGCCATCGTGTTTGGACTCGTTGGCTTTGGCTTTGCAAGTACCTAGTATAACCCAGGGTTGTATCCAGGGTCTGATGATGGAGCCGTAAGGTGGCCATAGGAACTCCTCAACCAAACAAGATAGCACAATCGTGTTTTGAAACGTTGGCTTTGTCTTGACAAGTACCTAGTATAGCCCACGGTTGTATCCAAGTTCTGGTGATGGAGCCGGAAGGTGGCCATAAGAACTCCTCAACCAAATAAGATAGCACCACCGTGTTTGAACTCGTTAGCTTTGTCTTGACAAGTACCTAGTATAACCCAAGTTTGTAGCCAGGGTCTGATGATGGAGCCGGAAGGTACCCATAGGAACTTCTGAACTCCTCCTCCGCCATTGAATGGTTGTTATCCATCAATAAAAAATACTCAATAAAAAATTGTTGTTCTTAAAACTGCTCGGTTAGTTTTTATTGAGCTTTGGTTAACAGACTAGTATAGGCCCAAAGAACATAATGCACTATGTGTCCATTCTGGGCAGCACTTGGCCCAACTTTCATTTATGGATGATCATTAAAACATATCCAGCATGTAAATGATATGCATACAAATGAAATAATACATGTGTTGTTTAATATAATTACTGTCATTATTTAACAAAATGCGCCATCGGTTGGTTGGTATTCATCAATAAAAAAATAAACACCAAAAATTAGTTTTTCTCAAAACTCCTTGGATAGATTTTATTGAGCTTTGGTTAACAGACTAGTATAGGCCCAAGGAAAATAATGCACTATGTGTCCTTTCTGGGCAGCACTTCAAAATGCGCCATCGTTTGGTTGATGAAATCCTATAGTGCGTTTGAGAAAAAAAAGTTCTAATGCCGTAATGTCAGCTAAAAACCGGCCAAGTGCGTGTCGGACCACGCACAATGAAGAGTTCCGTAGTTGGAATGAATTTATGCCAAGAACAAACTTAACATTGTAGTTGGAAAACATGCTCTCCCATACGAAACGTATGGGAGAACATGATTTTGCAACTGCAAATTTAAGTTGGTCGATTAAATATTAGTATTTTACTCGTTAACTTGTAGAGCCTCTTAGCTGTGATGGTTTTCCTTTTAATTTCGTTATATATACTACTGCCGTAAATTTTTTCACATATCCAAAACCATCCATTTAGCTGGATGGGGGGGGGGGTGTCACCCCCCCTGCCAGCTAAATTGTTGACTACTGAATGCATTGAATGCTTGACTAACAAAAATAGCAATATATAATAAAGCGTAATATTTCGCAAACGGATCCCTGAATTAAAAAATGGTTTTCACAAACTCTCAATATTTTTTACGACCTTTTCAACGACACCCCACACCATAGGATAGACGAGAAAACATAAAATCAT
This sequence comes from Lithophane ornitopus, assembly GCA_948473465.1. NCBI lineage: Eukaryota > Metazoa > Arthropoda > Insecta > Lepidoptera > Noctuidae > Lithophane > Lithophane ornitopus. The sequence goes on from OX419633.1 coordinate 6,253,136, forward strand.
CCCCAATAGGTGTAGGGGAGGTGCATGTATCAGCACCATTATTCAGCTCAACCATTTTGAAGGGCACTAAATGATCCAACACAAATATCTTATACTGAGCATGTGGGTTCAAAAGTTACAACAAAATGTGGGCGCTTTTAGTCTCATAAAGTAGAAAGCACTGTACAACCACAGTACGTACCACAGAGACCGTGATCTATAACGGAGACATCTCGGCGGCGGGCGACCGTTGCACTGCACCTGTGACAGCAGCGCAGGCGCGGAGATTCCGAGCTCTGTGGTACAAAGACGATAATGTCAAGAACTGATACATATTTTTTTCTAAAATAATGTTGACATTCAATATGTTTTGAAAATACAATTATTGTCAATCCCGTATAATCAATATGTAAAAAATTACTAGTGTGCAATCGTAACAAAAAGCAGAAAGATATATAAAAAAATTATGGGCAATCCTAAAGATGCAAGTATATTTCGAAAACTCTAGTTACAGACGTAGTGAATCATTATTCTGCACCATTCTGAACCCTAGCCTATTCGAGGGGGTTTGACTGTGTTTGAAGTGGCTAGCGTGCAGACTGTGAGAATAAGTCATGTAGGTGCTAAGAAGCCATTCTGGCCCTCAAACTATTACGACTAGCTTTGGTTGGACTTAACAGAGAAACAACACGAGCAGGAAATCCATGGTGTACTAGTAGTCAAACCCAATTGCACAATAGTATTTCTTTTGAAAATGTAAAATATTTTTCCAGGATCCAGAATACGATGAGTACTGTGACCCAGATAATCCAAGAAAAATCAAATTCGAAGGGATATTAAATGCATCACGACGTATGATAGGCTTCATTAATCGGACACAATGCCCGGTAGGTACGTGATATCCTAATAGTTTATATGCCAGACGGGCGTGATCCCTGGACGCGAAGGTTAAGGAAGGTATATGCCTATCCAGGTTTATCCCAGTATGAGGGTAGGTCTAGTCCAGGCGACACTGACGTCCCACACCGATAGGTTCCGGGTATCTTCGTGAATTCAGCTAGCGGCTATGTCCTGAAGTCTTGACGGAATGGGGTTTTTTTGTGGTAGAAATAAAAACAAAACTGCACTGTTAAGTCTTCATATGTGCCCAGGAAGCGGTTTGCGGGACTCTTCAGGAGTACTAGTTTAAACTTGCATCATGGTGTGAGATTCCAGGGTGAAACTTTTTCACAAGATTCGATGTTTCACTTTCAATTGTTTTTGCATTCAGCTTTTAAAGGAAACTATATTGAAAATTAGATTAATTTTTGAATACGAGTTCCGACGTGGAAATAACGCAGCGGAAACAGCTCGCAATATCAATGTTGTGTTTGGGGAGGATATGGCTAATAAACGCACTGTGCGTTTTTGGTTTAATCGCTTTCGGAGTGGAAACTTTGATTTGAAGAATGAACCCTGAGAAAGACGGCTGGTCTTTATCAGATAAATAACGATAATAGATGCGATGGTAGAAGCCGCTCCATACAAACTACCAAGGAATTAGCGGCATGGTTTGATGTTAGCATAACCCAAAATAATGACCAATTTTCATCAATCGGTGAGACAAAAAGCTTGAAAAATAGGTGCCCCAAGATTTGACTGATGTGCAGAGACAACCGCGCGTTGAAGCTTGCCTTACCTACCTTGTCGAACCTGTACAGAAATGAAGGGGTTTCATTACAAAATGCCTTCACTCAGTTTGTTGAGTCCAGGTCCCCAGAGTTCTTTTTTTTTTTTTTTTTTTTTTAAAAACGTTGCCCCACACTAGGAATTTCTTCCTGTATCGCGGGTGCGTAGTTCTACCGCAAAGGCATAAATTACCTTCCCATGAGATGGCAGAAATTTGTAGACAATGGGGAAAATACTTTGATTCAATCAATATATTATACCTCAGAAAAAAAAAATGGTTTCTGTTCTTCAGTAAAAAACGGCAATTTCATATTTAAACCCCAAATAATTATGTTCTAATATCTAATATGTTCTCGCTGTTCAGGTGAAAAGTTGTATGTGTTACACGAAACCAAAATTATTTGCATCTCGTGTCTTTGAATCCCTCGCTGTGCTCAGGATTCTAACCTAGACTCACTTGCCACGCTCGTAATTCAATTATAGAATCCTTCGCTTACTCGGGATTCAAAATCAACACTAGCAGCAAAAAACAATTTTGCTCTCTTGTTGCACAAATAACTATAAAATTAAAAAGTAAACAATCATAGTTTTAAATGAGTACCGATACAGCCGATACCCTGCATTTTTATTTCGGAATTCTAATTAATCGGTACTTTAATATTAGGAATTCCTGAATAAAAAAGTAGCAAGCATTTTTAATCGTGGTGATCGACAGGACGTTTTATGCGACATTTTTACTTACCTAAGCACTTAGTAGGTACATTTTGATATAATTTATAATTGGAATTATTTAATTTCACCAATTTGATTGATCGCAGCGGGCTCACATGTCGGAGAAACTAGGAGTGGAATTATATATGAAACAGGAGTTTCTACAGTACACAGGATGGTAATAAACAAACTCATTTCGCTCAATAATTATTCAGTCACTTCATGTTTTATAAACAATTTAAGGGGAAATAGGGTCGGCCCCTCTCCATACAAACACTCTCACCTGTTTTCTCTCTGGTTTATGACCTGTAATGATTTTTACAGTAAAATAAATAACAACTAGTTCTATGCCTCTATGTTTTCCGTTTTGATGATACATTATCTGTAGAAGCACAAGAACCCTCAGAAAATTGCCTGTTTAGACCGCTGTCATCAGAGGCCTATTGCACTTTGACAGCTATTAATGAAAAAAGAAAAAGATAGGGGGCACAGTAAATATCCTTCTTATTCAATTTATAAAATATCTTTCAAATTGGTACAATATTGGAGGAGGAAATAGACGAGAGCCGAACCTAGAATGTGACTATGACTATGACTTTTTGTATGGAGAAAAGACCGACCCTATTTCCTCTTAAAACAATATTTCACTGAAAACGCTGAACGCGTTTTGAAAGTAATATACCTAGCTACGCCGTAGCACGATGTGCTACTCTACTACGAGAGCACGCCGCGCGCCCTCCGGTCGTCCGGCTTGCGGTAGGCTCACCGACCATTTCATTCGAATAGCTTCCAACGGTGACATTGTTAGAAATTCCAAAGGATAAAAACTCCATGAGATGTAAGCAATGATAAAATTTAACGAAAAAAAACAATAATTGCATAATTATCTTAGGTATCGAGATATAATTTATTAGAAAAAGCCTGTAATATACCTTGATGTTCTTTAGTTGTATTGTAGTTCCTCTCCCCTTTCTACCTCATCATAATAACATTATAAAATCTTAAGTTTCAAGGAGCGCGGAGTACGCAACACTATGTTGATGCTAAGCGAGGATCAAAAAAGATTTGGCGTGGCAACTGCCAGTTCTGGCAACCACGGCACTGCTGTGGTCTTTAATGCTTCCCAACTGGGCATACCGAGCATAGTCGTCATGCCGACGAAGGCCCCTTTTACTAAGAGAAGCAACGCAGAAAGACATGCATTGCAAGGCGGACAGATCATATTGCATGGTAACAACATGGCAGAGGCAAAACGATACGCTATGACTTTAGCTAAAGAAAAGAAAATGATGTATATTAACGGGTAAGGTTGTCACAGAACAGATTTCCCTTCTTTTAAAATATGTAAAACAAGAGAGGCTGAAATAAAAATTTGCTTTCAGTTTCGATCACCCAAACGTAATAGAAGGTCAGGGCACCGTTGGTATTGAGATATTAGATCAAGTGCCTAATGTGGATGCGGTTTTGGTACCGTGCGGGGGCGGCAGTCTCCTTTGTGGCATTGCAATAGCTGTGAAACATCTCAAACCTGACACAGAAATTTATGTGAGTGTCTTTATATTAATAAAGGCCAGCATAATGCACTTTGAACACCATAAGTCACTAACTAAATAAGCTTTTAGTTGTAGTTTGCCGATGCGTTGTCAACCTCATAGAAGTTGAAACGTATAATAATCCTAATATAACCTATAGTTTCAATCAGGGCCGTAGGCAGGGGGGGGGTTTGGGGGCTCAACCCCCCCCCCCCCCCCCCCGAAATGGGAGAAACCAGAATCTCAATCCAGAGATCGGGTACCTCTAGGGTACCTCCTTATACAGATAATTGTAATCTATTTCGCATAGGCGTACTTTATAATCTACAATACCAGTAAAAGTATGCTTAAATACTGTATTTTTATCGACTCTGACTTTGTATTGAATAAATTTCCTCCCAGGCGGGTTGCTAAAATTTTCGAGCTCGCTCTTGCATCTTTTTTGCATCATCCTTCTCAAACTTTTCTGCATATTAAGTCGATAAAGTTACTTCTCTTTCTGTATGGTCGGTCAATGAGAAAGAAAACCTAACTTATTTGAAGCTGAATGCTAAACATTTTGAGCTCGCTTCGCTCGCAATAATTTTTAAAAAATTGCCGAAAAAGAAGAAAATTGCTTTTATTGCTTAAATTCTGTATTTTTATATATTCTGACTTTGTATTGAATAAATTCCTGCAACTTCAGCGTTCTCTGAGATATTCTAACTTCCCCCAGCCTCTCCCTGCCAGGGTGCGAAAATTTACGAGCTCGCTACGCTCGCTCTTGCATTCTTTTCTGCATCATCCTTCTCAAACTTTTCTGCATATTAAGTCGATAAAGTTACTGTATGATCGGTCAAAGACAAGGAAGCCTAACTTATTCGAAGCTGGATGCTAAAAATTTTGAGCTCGCTTCGCTCGCAACCATTTTTTTTAAGATTTCCGAAAAAGAGGAAATACTCTTTTTTTTAAATCTGTATTTACTATTTTTCTACCCTCTCTGAAATCAGAAATACGTACTTAATTTCTTTAAAAAAAGTTTGCAATAACCCCCCCCAAAATGAATTCCTGGCTACGGCCCTGGTTTCAATACGTAATAATTACCTACGGAACTGGTCGTAGCATAGTTATAGTATTTGCCTGGTCCCCGAAAACGAATCCTTTCACAGGGAGTTCGAATTCAGCTACTGAGTTCAGATACTTGTGCAAAAATATTATCCATTTTGTTTAATTTAGTTTTCGCAATTACTTACCTAAAACGTTCTTCTAAAAACAGGGAATCGAAACAGACAAAACCTGCAGTATGACGGAGGCATTCAAGAAAAACGAACGCGTCTTTTTTCCAATAGGCTCAACAATTGCCGATGGATTAGGAGTCAATAAAGTAGGAGTAAACACTTTCTTTAACCTCAAAGGGCTGCTCAATCAAATGGTGAGTTTAACAAATTAGTTATACCAGCGAGCTTCTATCGGACATTTCTCCGTTTCTCGCAGAAATTATTTTGATACAATAGAAGATGAAACGTGGCTGCGAAAGTATTCTACAATCATTTATTTCGTTTTGTACAGTTTGTATTGTGCCAGCTTAAGTCACGTTAGGTTAGTAGTACCTATATCTTTTCCAACATAAAAATTGTTCAGTTTCCGGAACGCGAGAGTGCCCAACAGCACAAAGGTGAGCGTTCCTTTGATTACCGCACCTACGTAGTATTATAATATCTGTGCCGCAACTTATTGTTCATGCGTTGAATTGGATGTCCGCTCCGCTAAAGACATAAAAGACACATTACAATTATTTAGCTTTCCCGTGCGTTTATCAGGAAACATTAGCAGGGATCCTAATACCATGGCAAAGATTACCGCAGTGTTGGCTTGCTCGTCGGTGCTTTCAGATTGTTATAATAAGTTTTTGTTAGGTGGTTGTTCCAGAAGACTGGGTGGCGCGTGCGATCATGCACGTCATTGAAGAGGAAAAGTTTAATATAGAAGGCGCCGGAGCAGTAGGTATAGCTGCTCTTATGTGCGGCCTGTTACCTAAGTTAAAAGGCAAAACGTTAGTACCACTTTATTTTATTCCTCTGAATCACTTCAATATCCGAGTGATGTTCTCTTAAACTTCAGTTCGATGTTATGGGTTCGTACTATGTTCGTTTTACCTTTACCCGCCCGTAAATAGGGCCTTGAATATATTTTTAAATTTATGTAGGTACACAATAATTACCTACCCCCGAAAAAGTTTAACCTACCTACTTAATCTCAAAGCTAATGATTGAATCGATCGAATTTCAGACAATTATTCCATTTCAGAGTTGTAGTCGTAATAACTGGAAGCAATATCGACTCGACGACGTTAGGGCGCGCCCTTGATAGAGGCATGGCGGCGGAAGGTCGGCTAGTGAAGTTCAAAGTGTCGGTGTCAGACCAGCCCGGCGGGCTTGGCGAGCTGTGCAGCAAGCTCGCCAGCATCGGCGTCACGATGCGGGACTGTGTGCCGGAGCGAGCCTGCGTTGGCCTAAGCGTTTTAAAGATTCAGGTAAGGAATTTTGCAAATAATAATTTATTGCCCAGCTGCTATAGGCGAGGTATTTAAAAAAATTCCAAAAACTTAGTGTCAGAAGATTCTCTACTAATTAAGACAACAATTGAATTAAATCAAATCTTAGTTAAAAAAAATTAGAAGTTTGAGGAACAGGATGTAAAGTTCTCATCCTCTATAGAAAAAGAAAGATCCTTCGAAGAGACGGGTTTCGTGTCTGGCGGGCAACTGCCCAACGATTGATGTCGGGAAATCTCCGGAGACCGAGAGTCGATAGTGGGCTGAGTCAAGTGCGATACTTCACAGTGCCAATTGAGGTTCCAGTGAGTCGGAACCGGGTATCGCATAGTTCGCGGTGAGTCGGGATAACGCTGCGTTATCATTCAGTGAGCCGACTGTGGTAAACAGGGCCGGATTTAAAAGTGTAGAGGCCCTGGGGCTACCGAGAAGTGGAGCCCCAAAGAATTTTACGAAACAGTATAAAAAAAAAATCATTTAATTCGTTGTTCGCTATCAGAGTCATTGTATGTCAATGTATAATTTTTAACACCATCAACCCCGGACACGAAAAGAAAATTAGAAAAAGTTCCTTGTGAATGTGAACTTTTTTTTAACCGACTTCAAAAGGGAGGTGGTTCTCAATTCGGCGGATTTGTTATCCTTTTTTTTGCGATTACTCCGCCTATTTTGAATCGATTTTGATGATGATTTTTTATTTGGTAGGTCATGGTTCAGACGTGGCCCCATATAAATGTTATTAACTTTGCTTGGGTAGTTTTTGAGTTAGCTTCAATATTACGTATTTTTCCCACTTAGTATATCTACACAATGTTTTAAGTTACTCCGTCACTATTATTTACATAGCAGCAGCATTCGAATTTGTGTCGGGAAAAAAACACTAAAAAGGGTTTAGTGTTTTAAATCGGTTGTTTTTTAAAAGTTTTTATTATATAAAAAATCAAGCCGTTGGTCCCGGCTGTCTTTTCTGGATCTTTGACAGTCGTTACGAGTCGTCAGAAGCCCGAAAGTCTGACAACCAGTCTAACCAGCTGCATCCGGTTAGACTGGAAGCCGACCCCAACATTGTTGGGAAAAGGCTAGGCAGATTGATAAATTGATTATATAAAAAATCAAATTGTGGAGGCCCCTGTTTTGTGGAGGCCCGGGGCCATGGCCCCTGTTGCCCCATCTTAAATTCGGCCCTGGTGGTAGACTGCTGGCGTCGACCCGGAAAGGGTTGAAGAGCTCTGCTTTGTGACCGGTTGAAAGTGCATTGTGCTGTGCCAAGGTTGCTGATGGTTTGGCGTTGACGTCACATTAAATTTAATACGGCGCCCCCTAGCTTCATAGTCATGAACTAAAAAAAAAAATATGAAGCCGTGTTGGGTATCAAATAAAAGGGTTTAATTTAGCACATTTCAAAAATTTATAGGTAAAACACCAAAAAAAATTAAATAAAAATAAATGTTTAAAAAACCCAACTACGACAAAAAAGTCAATTAAAAAGGTATTAACAGACATCACAGACAGACAAATTAAAAATCCAGAGCCACACGTGGTAGGGCATAAATCATACAGATACGTGTGATTTCGCATTTTTAATTTGTCTGTCTGTTGCGTGCGTTCCGTTACCACATTATTCGTCATATCATTCATAGTCACACTACACATGCTTCACAAGGAACGCATTTCCACAGCATTTAATCTACTATCATGCTTCTTTTGCTACACCCAACATTCACTTCCATACATTTATAAGCATAGGCACCAGCACACCATATTGTGAACAGCCAGTCGAACCTTTTCGGACATCAACTGGTTGGTCACAATAACATATATAGCACCATTCACTTTATTTCCCATTTACTCTGTGAGTACTATCATACGGGGCACTATTGCCCAGGATACACAAGGCTAGTTTTTCACAGCTAGGAGAGCAAGCTAGACCCTCTTTATACTATCCTGGCTTGCTGTCATGGCTTGGCAGAAGCTAGTGGTGTTTACACGATACTAGTAAATAAGCCAGTAGCATTGCGGTGACTTATTCCGTAGAGTAAAATTATCCGATTGGGTACTATCTTCTGTGGCTAGGCCAAGATAGTGAAATCGGAGGTGAGGGTCGCTATACTAACTAAAAATGGAACCCCATCCTATTAAACTATCCTGGCTTGAGATTGAGACGCTAGCTTACTAGCCTAGACATGAAGCTAGTTCTGTAGACGAAGCCAGAGTTATTAGCTTGCTAGCTTACTCACAGCTGACCTACTATCCTAGCTTCAAAAACTAGCCTCGTGACGTGTATCTCGGGCTTATATGTATACGCGGCTTAATTGGCGTGATGCGTAACGTAAAATAATTATTATAATCACAGCAGCAACAGTAAAAAACCTTTGAATGTTTCAGTTCAAAATAATTTGTGAAACCAGAGGATGGGACCATACTAAGCAGATGGTGGACCTAATCAAGAAAAACTATAAAGACTATCTCTTCCAAGATTTGAATGGCATGGCTGACAAGCCGAGCAGAAAGCGCCACCCGTGTATCGCACCGCACCCTGTGTGCATGGGCCAGTGACAGCTCGGCCGAGCCAACTGGACCGGCTCCTGCAGTTGTGAACACGAAATACGCCATACAAAAAATATGGTTGTCCCAGTAGGTTTTAGGTAGTTATGCTTGTTTTTAACCCTGTATGTCAGACTTGGTCAGTAAATAATTGAATGAGGGATTTTATGTGTATTGATTGATCTTATAAGTAAATACATAAGTTGAACTAGCCCTAAGTATTGTCATTTATTTATTTTAAGTACAAAATAAGCTTACAGCGTTGACGTCGTGGTGGGGCTTGCGTGCCCCTATGAAATCTTGGTCTGAGCCGGTAGAATTAACTTTGCTAAAAAGATCTAGGGTGAGGTGCCAGTCCAAAAGAGATACTTACATAGACCCGCAAGGCAGCATGTGGCGAGCTATTGGGCAGAAGCAACCCCGCGGACCCTATCCCCCGGGCGAAGTGTTGTTCCTCATCTCTGGCAAGCCTTTCTTGACCGGCTGGAGTGAATACTGACGAGGAACAGAGCTCCCATCTCTTTTTTGCCTGTATTGGCCGGCTTGAGTTGAGATCCGCGAGAGCAAACGTGCTCCGAGAAAGGAAGTATTCCAGTAAGATACTTACTGGTCTATCTATCTAATCTTGACCGTAGTTCCAGGATTGTCGTGATAGCCGTAGAATACCTCGTCAAGTACCTCAGGATATGTATCGTGTTAGTAACGATACCCATTACGTCTGAGAAGTTTCGCTAGCTAATTTAATTTGATGCTGTATTTAACTATTTATAATTTATCTGGCAGACATACTTTGAACTGAAACGTTTGCACTTTGTCGACAAGGAGTCGAGAACCATCCGTGTACCGTCGAACGCGGGCAGAACAGCGCTGAACTCTATCTATAGCACTCGCATGATAATAACACAATATTTGTCCTCATTTTATACTTGTTTGCCGCGAAAGCTGAATAGACGCGGAAAGAGGAACGGATGCGTACGCGTCTCCATACAAAATCGTTGTTTTCTATGGGCCTAAGCTGAATAGAGCTGAATAAGTGTGAGAGTCCCTAAGCTGGAAGAATATAGTAGGTATACAGGGTGCTAGGGTAGACACCGTTATCCTTAAAATCGCGATAAAAAATCAGCTGTTCCATACATTTGTGTTCACTTAAATCGACAAAATGTATGGAACAGCTGATTTTTTTTTTGCGATTTCAAAGTTGGTCCCATAGAAAAAGTATATTATAAATGACACCAAACCACTCGTTTCAAGGATGCGGTGTCTACCCTAACACCCATTAAGGTATACCAAACTCTTTAGTTAGGTATGTGCTCATAGAGCATCTTTCGATCATAATTCTAATGTTACTTATGTCATATCTTATCTTCTAGAGTCTGCGCCACCGCGCCACCACGGCGCCACCACTCAAGTCCGATAGACGCGGCGCTAGTGTCTATGTCATTGCATTAAAATAAATATAGTTCCTTAATTTTCCGCCGGACTTCAGTGGTGGCGCGCACTCTATTTTTTTTGGTTTGAAACCTTTATTTTAAAGGTCAATCTTATTACATACAAACTAACATTATAAATGCGAATGTAACTCTGTGTGAATGTCTATTACCTTTTCGCACCATAACGGCTAAACGGATTTGGGTTTACGGAATTACGGATAGATAATAACCTGGGTTAGGACATAGGATACTTTTTTATCCTGGTAGTACGTGGATAATTCTCGTGGGATAATTTCCGACCTCCACAGGGGCGAATCCAAGGGCAAAAGTAAGTTCTTTCTATAACACAGAGATTTAAATACTTAGTTTTGTACCTATTTCATAGAAAGAGCTTAAATATAATACATATTTATTCTATGTTTACAACTTACATTATCTGTATTTAAAAATGTGTGGTAGTAAGACCATGTGACCACGGAGCTTACAATCTTGCCGTAGGTGAGTAATGTTCCTTGTAAACAATCAATGTGACAATATATAAAAATGTATTCTGTGGTGACAACAAAATGGATGACATGATCATGTGGCAATAATAAGTAGAAAAAAATATGTTCCTTGCAATAAGGGCAGTAGTCATAGTTTGTGTATAGCTGTGTATTGCGCCAACAGCTGCTCTAGTGGCTGCTCTATGATGTAAAAACAAAACCAATGCAATGTTTAATATAATTTGAATTTGAACGGTAGCAGTTGGACCGGATTCTTCAAAATGACCTCATTTACATATAATTAATTGATAAGATTTACCTACCAATATGCCCAGAGAACTGTTGCCACCTCCGACCCCCCCAAATTGTAGAGAAACTCTCGGTTTATCACCGTCGGCGCTTGCTAACCGTGATTTGAATATTGCATCCCCTTGGTGCCCCGTAAGTTACTCTTTAAAGATTGTTGTTATAGATAAGCACCAGCAGTCAGTTTATTATAGCCCGCTGATTTACAGTTCTTCGGCCTTAGTCTGTAGCAGTCTAGTACAAGAGCATCATCGAACTCTTCGCATTCTATTATTCTAGCACATACAAGTTCATCACCATCCCTTGTTATCGAGACAGTTTCCAGCCACCGATTGTGTTTTCGCAACACTTTATATACTTAAAGGCAATTTCCCAAACCGGGATAAGAATATCCTATATGTTCCAACTATGTGTTTGATCCAAATCCTACTAGTACCATAATACTAACTCATACTAATGATTGAGATCCTATTGTGAGTTCATGCAAGCCTAGTAGGTACTTTTTGTTAGGTTACTGCTCAGAATCTGTGCGTCGGCATGCTGTTGTGAACAGAATACAATCTTGTATGCATGCAACTTATGTAGGTTCTACTGGGATTTAAAAAATCATTTGTGTTACATCATATATTTTGATTCTGCAAGTCGATTTTGATGAAATAAACTAAATGTTGCTCATAAGAAGCCTATTATCTTTCAATAATTCGATTTTGAATCCACTGCGTGGTTTTTACGTGATGCGTGCACAAACAAACCGACAAACAGACTAAAATGTCAAAAAACGCACAACCGAACAAACAAACCGACAAACAGACAAAAATGTCAAGAAATGTTCTATTACGTAATTATTTCTCGCGTCATCTAGTATTTTTTTGCAAATCTAAAAGACACGGAAAGTTTACGATTTTATTACTTATATTAGATTATGTTATGTATAGATTATATAATTACTTTTCCAGATACCACTGCAAACCAACCTTGAATATGACCGATATAGCGATCCAAAAAAACCTAAAACTATACACTATACCCATGTCATGAAAGCAAAAGAAGTATTAAGAAATATTGTTCCCACTACTCAACTCTTGGTAATATATAATATTTGTACTTATACCTCTTGCATTTAGTTGGGAGGAGCTCGTGGATAAGTAGTGGTCGGGTCGATCCATCAGGTTAAGCTACACTTGCCGGGGTTGGTCCGTGGATGGGTGACCATCTCTACATACCGAGACTCCTCCATGCCTAGGAAAGCACGTTAAGCCGTTGGTCCCGGCTGTCAAACAACATTCAAAGTATTACCTATCATTATGATTGGGTTTTCGCTTCGTTTGGTTAGAAAAGGTGCCATACAATAAAATGTTACATAATGCTCCATAAGGCTCCATATTTAAGGGCCATCGAATGAACGACTTAACTCTTCAGTGGGGTTAGTACGGTCCCTGCTTAAACCCAAAATATGGTTTGTCAGACGAAAATTCAGAAATTTTACAACACCGGTATCTCGCACAGACATTCCGATGTTCCATTCCGGAATCCAATACCTATAAATTTTATCATTTCGTTATTCCAATATTCATAATTTTATCCCTTTCTGCCTATAGGTAACATACACAAACCATAATTATACAAGCACCCTAATTGCGTAATACACGAGCAATCAGAATTGGAATCGGTTCGAAACAAATGTCTAATCCATTGCTTCATAAGTTTGTAAGTTACGTTGTTGAGCAGATTTTTTTTCGAAGCAATGGATTGGACATTAGTTTTAAATAGATTCCAATTCTGATCGACCGGGCATTACGCAATTAGGGTGCAGGTAATATACCAAATCTCACTTTATTTTCAGAAATCAAAAACTTGTGAAAAATTTGGCATGGTTCTATATTTTAAAGTAGAGACTAGGCATGCAACTGGAAGGTATTTTTATTTTTGGGTATAAACAATGTATGAATGATTGTTTTTAAATCTTAAACCTACTTCATTATTCTCTTAATTACTTGAACAGTTTCCACGAACGATCGGCAATATATGTGTTACGTAAACTAACTCTGGAACAACGCAAAGGTGGTGTTTTCACGGCGTCAGTAGGAAATTGGGCTATGGTAAGTTATACCGATATAAGTAGGTACATTTCAAAACTGATTCGCATTATGTCTATTGAAAATGGTTCTTTTTGTATGAAGATTCGTAGGTTAACAAAAATTATTTTCCTTTCTGATGATCCAGGTCGGAGTTGGAGGAGGGATTCAAAATTGCCTGTAATTGGTTTTAATTTAAATAAATGCTTTGATCTTCATACAAAAGAGCCATTTTCAATAGATAAAATGCAAATCGATGCAGACAGATGTGATTTCACCCTAAGATTGTAGACATTAGAGATTGCAGTCTAGTTAAAAAAATCACCACCCTTGCAAAAGAAATTGCGTTTTTTTCTGTGTACAGGCATTAGCACATCAAGGGCATCTAATGAAAATCCAAGTAACTGTGGTACTCCCCACGTGTACACGTTCATTGGTCGTGAACCAGTGCCAAGATTATGGGGCCACTGTTGTGCTCTATGGGAAGAACATCGACGAGGCTAAGACATACGCTTTTAAACTAATAGCTGACCAAGGTCGCGTTGGTACCTACCTGAATGGGTAATGACGCATTAACAATTCATATTTCATATATATATATATATATATATATATATACCTATATATATTTTAAATTCATATTTTATTTTTATTATTAATGCTCTGCGCATCGTTTGATCTTGTTATTTTCTAATAATAACTGTATTCATAACTAGCCAGTATGGGTAAGTTCATTACAGGCCAAAGAGAAAAATGCTGAACCACGAACTCAATTTTGAATAAAATAAAAGTGGCACTAAAATTTATTGAATAAAAATATGTTTTTCAAAGATATTTAACTTATATAATATAATATAATAAATATTCTTCACATTACAAACATAACATGTAACAATCGTAGCTCTAAATTTGCTAAAAGTTATCTCAAATAATAACTTACTTTCGGTAGTTAATTGATTCAGGCGCGACTTTGCGGAAATCCATTATAAAATACAATAGACGTACCTAGATATATTTAGTAACCTATTCCGCTTAACTATTCCTCAAGAGTTAAAAAACTCTGTAAACTGTCGACCAGTAGGTATTTAACCTCTCAACGAGGCATCCTCAGGATGACGATTGACCAGTCGTGAACCAGAACGCCGCGGCAACACGGCGAATTATCTATGTCTATTGTATTTTACTTTCGGTACTTTGATCATGATCACCATGATCGATTACCTAAATACATAACTTTTCGAGGTAGCCATCGATTTTATGTTCTGCACAGCTGAACACATTTAAAAACCTGTCGTGTAACATTAAACAAAACTCGATACTTATATCAATTAGGTACACACGTCTACACATCAATCTATACATTTCTAGTATAAGCTGACCTCGCATTGTACGGAAATCCTATACAATGCGAGATCAGCATAAACTGGAATTGTATAGCTTGATGTGTTAGCCGTGTGTATATAAATACTATTTTTTATCTTTCTTTAGCCCATGGTTCCTTTTACCATGTTGTCTCTAGGACTGAGAAAGAATCTACTCACACTGGCAAAAAAGATCAATTTTTGTATACAGGTAGGTATAAAAAATAGATACGGTACTTGAGCTTGAGCGGTAATTAAAAAGTTGGTCTTTCAGATATGACCATCCTAAAGTGATAGCTGGAGCAGGGTGTATCGGCGTTGAAATATTAGATCAGTTGCCCGCGACCGACGCCATCCTTGTCCCTGTCGGCGGTGGGGGACTGATAGCAGGCATAGCCACTGCTGTCAAACACATTAAACCCACCATTCTGATATACGTAAATTTATTTTCCTTTTCACAATTTTATTTAAAAAAAACCAATAACATCACTACATTGTGACTGCATTAAGAAATACATAGTAAGTACCTACAATTTGATGCAAGCGTGTTGAAAACATTTGTGTAGGTAGGTACCTAATTGTCCCTATCACATCGAACACCGATAACCTCTTGATTTCTAGTAGTTTTATCATTTCGTGCATGACTGGTAGGTATTCATTAAGTATTACTTTTTTACATCTTTTAATTAAACTTGTTCTGTTGCTAGGGACTAGAAGCAGCCAAAAGCTGCAGTTTCGCTAAGGCCCTAGATAACGAGAGGCCCTACAGGACTGCAGCTGAGGAGAGTTTAGCGGCCTCACTTACTGTGCCGAAAGCCGGTGACAACGCATTCCACACAGCACGGTCACTTATCGACAAACTAGTGGGTCTCACCTCTCACCTCACGTACCTACCTATTATATAAAATATGCTCGTTGCCCTACTGACACTACGCGACACCAAAAAAATATATTAATAAAACCGCACTGTTAAATTTTGAAAATCCACTTTTAGTGGAAGCCCTGGGGGCTATAACCTCGGAATTAGATAACTGAATGAATTCGTGTAAAACCTGGATTGTGTTTTTACACGGAATAATAAAAAGTTTGTACATAAGTAGGTACTTAATTTTTTTTAGCGCTTCATTTTTTTTTTTTTCAGGATATGAATATTGTATATTTTTTTAAGCAATGTTTTTTCTGAGAATTTATGTTAGTTAGGAATTCAGTAACAAATGAACAAAAGCAAAACATCTTAAAAAGACACCAGATTAAAAAAAAAAAAACGGTCACTATGCGTGTAATGTATAGGTAGGTACTTATGTTTTTTTCTAATAATTAACGGCTGAGTACTGTACAAATACAATCCTGTTGAATAGCTTCAAGTGTTGAAGATAGACTCTAATACAACATAATGACCTAAGGTATTGGTCCACGACGACTGGACGGCACGAGCGATCTTGCATTTGCTAGAAGAGGAAAACATAGTAGCAGAAGGCGCAGGCGCAATCAGTTTGGGCGCCCTCATGTGCATACCTAAAATACTTCCAGAGTTACAAGGCAAAACGTAAGTTAAATAGTAATTTTACTTAAAAATAGCAGACTGTACCGACGCGTTGTCCTGTATCCTAGAACTCGATCGCAGCGCCACACACCGACTACTCAAACACACAAAAAAAATCATGAAAATCGGTACAGCCGTTTAGGAGTAGTTCAGTGACATACACACGTACCTACAGAAGAATTATATTTTATAAAGATAAGTACACTCTCAGCACGGAAGTGGCACGGAGTCACCCATAGGTACTCATCATCATTATGAACAACTTTCAATACGGGACTAACATTCCTATGTTCACATATATGTCAAAATGTAGGGAACAGATGATTTTTTTTCTCGATATCAGGGTTGCTCACATAGAGAAAGTTGTTCATAATGATGAGTACAATGACCCCTTTAAGGTGAGCATCAAGATGACGGAATCAAGCCCCCAATTTAAAATTTATCACATTTAAGTGTTTGTACTACATATGTACTAATTGTACCCTAAACAAGACATTTGTACTAAAGATAAAGAAAGTATGTCAAGACTTCCCTGGTCCCGCCACTTTGACGTTAAAGTGGCGGGACCTTCTGGAAGCGCTACTCAGAGGCGGGTAATTCACACCTGAAGACTTAGACTACATATATACAGGCATATACTCAATTTTTAATACAATTGTAAGTGCCAAATTGAAGTTACTGTCTATCCGTCTGTCACCAGGCTGTATCTCATGAACCGTGTTATTTAGACAGTTGAAATTTTCACAGATGGTGTATTTCTGTTGCCGCTATAACAACAAATACTAAAAAACAGAATAAAATAAATATTTAAGGGGGCTTCCATACATCAAACGTGCCGTTTTTATAGATAACTAGCTGCGCCCCGCGATTTCACCCGCGTGAGTGTCAATCCCGCGGGAATATCGGAATAAAACGTATCCTATGTCCTATTCCAGGTCATGGTCTACCCGTGTGCCAAATTTCATCCAAATCCGTTCAGCCGTTTTAGCGTGAAAGCATGACAAACAAACAAACTCACTTTCGCATTTATAATATTAGTTAGGATGGTACGGAACCCTTCGTGCGCGAGTCCGACTCGCACTTGGCCAGTTTTTGTCCAAAGATAACGATGAATGTTAAATAACTTTTGATGTACTTAGGTTTTGAATATGAAAATTACACACGTTCATGTACTAAGGACGTACTAAGTTTCCACATTTGATTTTGCGCGAGCTCTAACGATTTTAATATTAATTCTGCGATAACATAAATCATCAAATTGGCGGGACCAATGTTTTAATCACACTACTTTAATTTGGCACTTACAATTGTATTGAAAATTGAGTATATACCTGTACATATGTAGTACTAAGTGTTCAGGTGTGAATTACCCGCCTCTGAGTAGCGCTTCCAGAAGGTCCCGCCACTTTAACGTCAAAGTGGCGGGACCAGGGAAGTCTTGACATACTTCCTTTACCGTTAGAGGTAGAAATGTCTTGTTTAGGGTACAATTAGTACTTAGGTAGTACAAACACTTAAATGTGATACATTTTAAATTGGGGACTTGATCCCGTCATCTTGACGCTCACCCTTTAAGAGGATTAAAACGAATAATATTTCACCGTTTAAGAGTCCTATTGCAACTGTGGACGTGTTTCGCAATTATGTAGCAGTAGTAGATAAACTGAGTGAATTGTAATTTTCTTCAGGGTGGTTTGTGTCGTGTCTGGAGGCAATATAGATTTATCACATTTACAACGGGCTATTTTACACGGGAAGGCAACTGAAGGTCGTATTTTCACAATGACCGTAAGAATCGATTCATCAAACTAGTACTTAGATTAATAATGTTTGATCTATTACCTAAATATACCTATACATCTGGTTATAGATATGTATGGGGCTAGGAAAGGATGTTATACGAAATAACATTTTAAAAGTGATGAAATACATGCAATGTAACATATTATATTCTGGAGCGGAACACAATTGGCTTGAAGAAAATAAATTACTTGATAACTACGTAAGATAACTACCATTAAAATACATAATTGTAATACCGGCGCCAGACACAGCAACACACATTTGAACACCTTGTTTGAACACATGTGAGGGTGTTTGGGTATTTGGTCAAAGTTTGATGTCACATTTATTACCGATTCACAAGTGTTCAAATAGGTGTTCACATTTATGTGACTGTGTCTGGCGCGCCGGCTTTGTGCTATTACGTTCGGTAACTTGACAAGATGTAGGTAACAACCGTACCGTACCGTAGTGGGCGTCTGGCCTACATTAAGGCTCCCACAAACAGGCGCGATATCGCGGGTGTGACAAGTGACGCGCTGCCTGTCGCGCCCTCGATATCGCGCTAGGGTGCACGAGGCTTACATACTGGCGCGATTTGTCGCGCGACGCGACTTTTAACAAAACAATTTCTGAGAAAACTTCACGGCGAACAATACGGCGGCGGCGTCGTCGCGTCGCGCGACATGCCACGCCAGTATGTAAGAGCCTTTAACATCCCATGCCAATTTCGGCTACGGTGAGTAGGTACCTATCTACTATTTTGACGACTACAGGTTATACACGTAGGCCCACATTTCTGTAGCCCTGGAGAGCTCTGAAAGATTATGGGAGTGAGCTTAGGCTTACCTGGGTTCAGTGTTGCAGGAAAAAGTGAAATTCAGCATAAAAACTTAGCATTAGTATTGAAAGAAATGATGAATATTGAAAGAAATTATGAATGATGAGAAATGATTGTACATGGACGACGCGCGACGATAGTTTAAAAAAAGTTTAGAACGGATCCCTATATTATCCCTGTATGTTAGTATAACGTTAGTGTATTACGTTCAATAAAATGTCTTTTTTTTTGTACAGATCACCATTATTTGTGAAACCAACAATTTCAAGCAAGCGAATATGTTAAAACATCTTATAGAAAAGTTTTTCCCCAATACCTGCAAATTTCCGGGCGACACCTTCAAGCCCAAAACATGCTGCGTATGCTTTCCAAACCTTTTATACTGATAAGATAAAAAACAATAATGTTCTTTATTTTAGGTAGGTGGGGCAACAACTAAGTAACAAGTACTTATATGTATTTTTAGTTGTAAGGGGCCATTCATAAATTACGTCACACGTTGCCTGTCGCGCCTGCGATATCGCGCCTGTTTGCACGAGCCTTTAAGCGAGAGCGGCGCGCGGGGTAACAAAGTGTCACATTTACAAGTGTGACAAGGGGGGTCATAAGCTTCGTAACATCACATGTAGGTATACATGTGGTATTAAAACTCTAAATCAAATTAATAATAATTCATTTGTTATGTTCACGTTAAAATTTCTAAAATGTTTATTGTTGATTTTATGAAAAAAAAGATTCTAAATACAAATATATAAATATTTAGAAGTGTTTTTTTAATTTAACAATTTTTAAATTTGATTTTGCAAAATATTATACTTATTCGTCTTTTTTTTATTCTTACCCCTTTGCTCGAAGCCTCGGCCCCCTATGTACCTAACGATGTTATTATTATACTGTAGGTATTTGAAGAACCGTACAATTGCAACTAAATTGCTATATATATATGATTACATGAATGTTGCATTTTTGAGTGTATAGTGAAACATTTTTTTAGATCAGACAATTATTTATTTAAAATTAAAAGATAGTTTTACTACCAAATTGTTTTTTATTTGTTTTTAGCCCCATAAGAGAAAGGTAGGTAGGTATAGTCTTCACCGGGAATCATCATGAACGACAGAGCGATCGTACCGTAGTACCTTATATGAACAGCACGGGCGGACTCGTGGTCACACCAGGTTGTAACATCAGTGTGACTAACAGGAATGATTTTCCTGGGGTGCGGACTCGTGGTCACACCGCTAATATTTCTACTCTATGTACCACTGAATTAATAGTGCGGTGAAAAATTACAACCATGAAAGTACTTATCTATTTTATTATTGTAACCTTGATTAAAAATTATACTTAGATTATCCACTTTATGCAATTCCAAAATAGTTTCAGATCTTTTGAGTTACAATGACAGTCTTCGACTGGAGTAGTAGCCCGACAGAGAGAAAACTTCATACAAACGCGCAATTATAGGATTTCATAGGATCACTTCGTTGTCCGTCTGTCCGTCTGTCAGTCTGTCAAGACCATTTGATACTTGCATATAAATTAAAACCTAGGGTACTTCCTGTTGACCTAGAATCATGAAATTTGGCAAGAAGCAAGGGCTCACAGGACACAGCACAAGTAAAGGCAATATTCCGAAAATCGACAATTTGTGGTTTTATTTAACTTTTTGTTTTGCGATTACAAACTTAAATTTGCAGTTGGAGAATTGACCGCCGCGACGAATTTTCGTGTATACATTTTTATCTTCGGAGAGTTTACACCCACAGTTTTTATCTCTTAACATCTTTGAAAAATACATGGACCCCCGTATTTTTGTATTCAACAACTGCACACCAGAATTTTAAATAATAATGAGTAAATGAAGTCGTTGTTTGCAAAAAAAATATGAATAGTGTATGATAGCTGTCAAATCCTTGGACTAGTGATAGTAGCGACATCTGAAGTGCGCAAGTGTCAGTTTTTACACGACTGCCCAAAAAAGAGTGTAATGTTTTCAGGGTTCACGTATGTATGTATATATGTGAGTTTCTTTATTCCACCTTTCAAATGCCTGAACGGATTTGGGTATCGCTAGAATCCTTACATTATACCGAGTGACATAGGCCATGTTTCTTAAAAAAAAAAGTGCTGGCAGTATGGCTCCATTTTCAAATGTGAAAAAAAAAACTTCGTTTATTTACAATATGGATATCCAATTGAAGTCCTTGATGAGCATATTCCAAAACTATATAATTTATGGGCATAAATTCTACATAGGTAGGGTGTACATGCAAAAAATACATTTCATCTTTGGCAACAAACGATTTAATCAGACTTTAGTAACACTGCAAATGAGTTAATGGTTTGCTATATGATTCAGTCATTATTAGAATTCTTTCATCATCACACAGTAGGTATACTTAGGCAAATAATAAAAAAGAAAGTGAACATTAACACAATGCCAACTATTGCATAGCGGTAAACAAAAATGTACCTAATCTTCCAAAAAAAAAACTTGTCACTAAAATGTATAAAATAAAAATAAATAATTAAAAAACACGACTTCCTCGTTTTTTACTTTTTAGTTCGTTTTTTAGCAGGGCAGTCGTGTTTTTTAATTTTTTAATTATTTTTATCCCTATTGTTTTGACAAAATCGTGGCATATTGTGATGGCGACGTTAGTTTTGATTTCGGCCGCGCGACAAAATAACCTTAGATCGATAAAAAAAAAGTCTGACGTTTCGTGTCTTATCAGTTTGTCAAAAACAACATCGAGAACCACACAGAGTAAATATTAATTTTTTACGTAAATATGATTTTTGTACAGTCACGGACTTTAATTGATGAGCCACTTGGCACTGTTCGCATTTGAGCCGTGTAATGCAAATCGGGCTTAGTCGGTTATACTCGTACATCCAGACACGGAAAGTCATGTCTTCATATTATAGAAGAAGAAAATTATATTTTAATATCTTTACCGGTTGGCTAACCTGAGAGCCAGAAATACAAACTTGACAGCAGAGTGACTAGCCAAAGTCAACCAATTGCAGGTCTAGCAACCTGCGAAATAACATAGCGACGATTATTTTAGCGTAGCCATGGTAACGTTAGCTTACGGAGAAATTTTAATTAGTCATTTTGACAAATTCGAAAATAACGTCTCTGACATCGACATTTCAACTGTCACTGTCTTCGCATAGGTTTTCAGAATTATCAAGTTAATGAGCTCTGATTCAAAGGAGGTCAGTATCAATTAGATTCGATAAACTTTGTATTTATTTTTTATTGAGAACTTATTAGTCAACCTCTATGGATAAGACTATTTCCGATTACTAGTAATTTGTCATCTTGTTTACGAGCATGCGATTTGAGTTCGTGTTTAATCGTGTAATCTCGTAAATGTATGAAACTGCCAAATTGAAAAGTTTGAAAGTGGCTTATCAATTAAAGTCTGTGACTGTACATCACAAGCGTAGACAAAAATGTACTCGTCTCTGTGGCGTACACAGCAGTCACACACAACCACGTCACAACCATGCAAGCACACACTATGTGACCCTAAATTCCAAATATCACAAAAAAACGAAAAATACATCTAAATCAGCCTTCCTTTCCTACTAATCAACATGAGTCGAAAAATTGTAAGTGCAACCTAGACGTTATTAAATATAAGTATTTGCTCAAATGATTTAATTGCTGGATCGTCATGCTGTAGGATTGTTCTTGGATGAAACCTGTCTCTGCTGAAATTGTGCTTAATTTGTTTTTTACATTAGGGACCTCTCGCCTGATTTACCGGATAGGTGAGGCGGGGTGTAAATGGTGTAATTTATGTAACTAACTTTTAGGAAGACTTCGATGAATTTTGTGACCCGGAATGTCCCTATATACTCAAGTATGATGATGTTTTACAAGCAGCACACAGAATACGGCCATTCATCGTCAACACGCCGGTCATGGTAAGTTTAAAGTTATGCAAGGAATGCGAGGACTCGCCGATTGAAAAGATTTTCTAAATAAACAAAATACTGTTTAGGATTCCGTAGGTACCTCAAAAGGAATAAAAACTAAAACGGTCCGTAAAATGCAATCTGGATTTATAGCTCAGACGAAGTAAAAAATCTAGACAGAGCGCTGCGAACAATAAAGTGAAGCATTCGAAACTACACCAAGCTCTGTGCATACACGCTCGAACGCACACATTTACAACCAAACTACACCAAATCGATTATTTACAGCTAGTCTGTCAATGAAGCGTCACGCTGAAACAAATTAAATTATTTTACCGCGAAAATGCCGCCTTGTGCGGTGAAAGGGTGCAAAAACAATTCTTAAAAAAATAAAAAGCCAGTTGGCATCACGTTTCGTATGTAAGTAAACGTAAAAACTAGATGAAAATCCATAATTTTAATAGATCAAAATATGACAGCTTGGAACACAAAATCTGAACCAAGTGTTGTCACTAGTATGCGTCACAATTTTCCCTGTTTATTGGATAAATAATTCATGTGATGCGAAACGTAACATTACAGGTTCATTTTTCACATTTGGACATGGAGGCATACTGCCGCCATAATGTTTTTTTAAACGTAGCCTATGTTACTCGGGATGATGTAAGGATTCAAACATACCCCATACATCCAAATCCGTTCAGGCATTTAAAAGTTATGGTGGACTAAAGAAACTCACATACTTAAATACATAGGTACAAGAACCCTGAAAACATTACACTCCTTTTTGCAGTCGTGTAATAATAAAAATGTAGTTACTTTTAACTATTGTTTTATTTTCTTGTCGGAATCAAGCGAGGTACCTATAAACAATTTAAAAAATATATAACGCTAACCTATCTATTTACTTGTCCAGTCCCCCGCCAATAGGGTAATGAGTTTTTACTGAGCGGCAACACTCACTAAGTGCACACATGTTTACGAAACCGGCTTCACAGCGCTCTGTCTGGATTTTTTACTTCGTCTGAGATTTATAGGTGCAAGAAAAAAACTCGTCGAATGCACCTCCTCATCAATCAAGACAATATCTTTCTCAAAATCGGGTTGAGTAGGTACCTAATGAACTTGAAAACACATCAAAATAGGCCTTTGAGTGTTTGCAATTACAAACTTACATTTTCAGTTGGAGCATCGACCGTGGTCGATCGAACGATTTGTAGGAGAATTTTTTTTTCAACCTCAACGTTTTTTAGATATGTTTGTCCTTCAATGTGGAATTGGAAATTCAAAGCCCGTACAATTATTCTTTACTTATTTAATTCAAATCGGTACTCTCCAGTCTATCATAAGTATTTTTTCAAATGTGAAGTTAAGTTTGTCCTTAAATCCGGAATGGGAAATTCATAGGCTGTGTAACGTGAGTGAAGCCGCAACCGGGCAAGTTTGAACCAACGGTGCACAAATCCTACTCGCACTTGTCCAGATTATTTTACGAGGTTCCTACCTACTGCCTACTGCTCACTTAATTGCAGAATTACATTTCAGGCAGCACAAACCCAGAAAGAATTGGGTATATATATTAATTATAAATTGGAATTCATGCAAAAATCTGGCAGGTACGTATCCCTTTCTCATACCTAATTATAAATGTGAAAGCTTGTACGTTTGTAGGTAAGTTTGTTCATTAGGACATTTGTTAAAAGGTAGCCCGGGATATTCAAATTGTCTTTGGTTTTTGAAATTTGCAGGTCAGTGTCAGGTTAAAGTGATCAAAATATATATTTACAGAATTATAATCATTAGAATCATCAATACATCTGTCTAAATTTGGCCTGGAATGTCATGATTTCATGAAATTGTCATTCCTTAAAGTAATAAGTGCTCAGGGACCGACGCGACACCGCGCCACCGCGCCGCCACCGCTCCGCCGCCGCCGCCGCGCGTCTAAGCTGAGTATATGGAACGTTGCCAGCCGCCACCACACCGCTAATTTCAATTTTGCAGGCTACCTTAGCGCATCCCCCTTAACGTAATACGTTAGTAGGTAGTAGCTCTTAAATAAACATTCATTACAGTTTCAAGGAAAGAGGTTGTTTAAATGCTCTTCAACTTTTGCCGGGTGACAAGAAGAAGCTCGGAGTAGTAATAGCTTCAACAGGTAATGAGGCCATAAGTATGTGCTATCATGCAGCAACAATGGGTATCCCGGTCATTGTGGTTATGCCCGTAGCATTGGCCATTGACAAGATGCAAAGATGTCATGGATATGGCGCGAAGGTTGTTGTGCACGGATCAAACTTGATAGAAGCTCAAAGATATGCTCGAGCTCTAGCAAGAGACAAGGGACTTACTTATATTAATGGGTATGCATATATATACATTATTTTTACGTTCACGATAGCTTTAGCATTTTCATTGCAATTATACAATTTTATGGATATAAAAAAAGTTGTGCCTCCCAAACCGGTGCCGGCACCCAAAATCTACCAAAATTGCCTAAAAGGCAATTTTCAAGAGAGACATACGAACTACGCATTACACCCAACATCCTACATCTCGCAAGCTGTAACTCTTCTCGCGTGACTAACACATATACAAAAACCCGACAATAACAGTTGGACAGTAGCCCACCAGCCACAAAACTCCTCTGGTCGAAGGATACTGCGTTTTTAAAGGATGAGGACCTTTCCACCCTGTTCCTCATACCTCTGAACTGGTGACCCGAACTTGAACGCCAGCGCAGCCTTCCTGCAGCTTCTTCATTGTGACGTCAACTTCACTACCCCAAGCTCTCGAGCTGCGAGTATCAGCCAGCCAGCATCCACGCCTTCAACGGGTATCCTGACCACAAGCATGCAATGGACGCGCAGGTCGCGTAGATCACAAGAAAACGGGGGGAGAAATTCAGGGAAGCCGAATGTCCAAATGGGGAAGATTTATCTATAAACAATGGTTAGATAGACCTGCTGTCTTGTATCGATCAGAATGTTGGGCCGCATGCAACTGCATGCGGCTGAGATGAGAATGCTGAGAGGGATGTGTGGTGTTAATGGCGAATGGATACATTAAGAAATGAGTTAATACGAGGAGTTTGAAAGTGGCTCCGGGAACTGAAAAGTTAAGAAGTCTGTTCACATGGTGTGGGCATGCGACGTAGAGGAATGAAGAAAATGTCGTGAAGAAAGTTTTGGGTATATGAATGTGGATGGCTATAAGAGAAAGAGAAGAAACGATGTGGCTATAAGGGGGGACTAATAGAGTAGTATGGAAGAATATGTTGCTCTGACCCCAAATAAATTGGGATAGGGGCAAGAGAAAGATATTGACAGAAGTTACTTGCTAAAACTTTTGAAGAACATTTCCGTTCTGTACCTAAATCCCCAAAGTCATGATATCTACAAATAGGATCAACAGGGTGGCCTACGAACCTCTTAGGTATGAAAGGGACGCCCCCTATAAACATGTGACTTTAGAGGTATAAGGAACAGGATGTAAAGTTCACTCAAAGTCTAACTAAAGAAAACAACAACAGGCAACTGCCCAACGATTGTTGTCGGAAAGTTATTATATACCTATGTTGGTCCCGCGGAAAATTATGCTTGCGCTATGCAGAATTTGTGTGACGGTCTTTGATGCGTAGTTAACATGTGGCGATATAGATGCCATTATGACTGTTTCCAAATTACCCTAGGCTAGGCTGATAAAATATTCGTTTTTCTAGTTAACCATAACAAAGTTAAGATTACTGTTATGGTTGGCTTACCCTGAATTTATTTATGTGCATACTATGCGGTAAGAAAAACCTAAAAATAAACTCTATAACTGTCATCTTTATTAAAAAATCGGTTTAATTTTACCCGACTGCCCCAGAAGGAGGGTAATGTTTTTCGAGAGTATGTATGTATGTTTGTAGGTATGTTTGTTTGTTTGTATGTTTGTATGTAAGTAAGTATGTTTGTATGTCTATTTCTTTGGCACGCTCTGTAGCCTAAACGGCGAGGTGTCGTTAGGTTCGTCTTAATTGTGAGAGTGACATAGGCTATATTTTTTTTATATATTTCATCTGCAAATACAAAAAAAGCCTGCCAAGTGCGAGTCGAACTCGCGCACGAAGGGTTCCGTACCATTATCTATAAAACCGCAAAAAAATCATGTCTGGGAGCCCCCTTAAATATTTTTTTTATTTTAATTTAATTATTTATTTTTAAAGTGAATATATAACTAAATATTCTGTGAATATTTCAAGCGGCTCCTATTGATAAAGGCACCTGTTGCCTTTATCAATATCGCAGCAAAAAAATCACGTTTGTTGTATGAGAGCCCACTTAAATATTTATTTTAATAATTTTTTTAAGTATTTGTTGTTATAGCGGCAACAGAAATACATCATCTGTGAAAATTTCAACTGTCTAACTATCACGGTTCATGAGCCTGGTGACAGACGAACAGACAGCGGAGCCTTAGCAATAGGGTCCCGTTTTACCCTTTGGCTACAGAACCCTAAAACCGGAGGGGAAGGTTTCTTAAAAAAAAAAAAATTACAACAATATTGGTATCAAATATAAGCTACGGTACCTAATAAGTTAATTCCAAATATACCAATAACCTGAATTATGGTGTAACTTTTGTTTGTTCCCGCCTGCAATACCTTACAAAAAACAAAGTTCAATGCTTGTTTTTCTCTTTTCGGTTATAAGTTTTTGCAGTCAGCTTTTTTGTTTTTTAAATAATTTGTTTTATTACTTTTCAAGTCGTGACCATCCACATATACTCGCCGGGTATGGGACTCTTGCTTTAGAAATTTTGGAAACCACGCCATTCCTGGATGCTTTGATTGTTCCAGTGGGCACTGGAGGATTAGCCGCTGCCATGGCTACCGTTATTAAACACCAGAAACCTTCAGTTCTTATTTATGTAAGTTATATAGCTATTGTAGCTCTATGTTTACTTTACCTATCAATAAAATTTCCCGTTACCAATTCTCTCTTACCTTGTGCCTCATCACCTGCCTAGCCATTTCCCAACTATTTTGAGGAATGCAGCTGAATACCAGTATATTACATGGAGCGACTGCCTTTCTGACCTCCACAACCTACTACTACGGGGCTACTAAGGTTGCGGAAGATTCTTGCTTTCCCGCGACCCCCGGTGTAGGTGGGATTCGGAACACCGGGGTGGTTTTTACTCAGTAAGAGTCTGACAGACCCATAGAGGACTTTCCAGACCGGAAAAAAAAAAAACTACTAAAGTGCTACTAAACGTTAACAATTTTTCTCGCAGGGTGTCCAACCTGAGGCGACGCCGACGTTTTTCAGATCTTTGGAAAAAGATGAACCGGTCTCACAACCAATAGAAACAAACGTCGCCGATGCTATTACTGTCAGTCACGTCGGTTGTAATGCATTTGCCACCTCAAAGCCGCTTCTAGACAAAATGGTAAGTCATAGTCTTTTATTTCAAGTAGAAACATTTTACACAGGCAGAGCCATCTAATCCGTTGGCACTGCCAGCATAGCCGATACTTCTCACTTGAAACGAAGCAGTTACCTACCAGAAAGATTTATTTTGTAGTTTGTAATTTTGAAAAAAATGTTTTGTTACATCCGAACTAGATAACTACAGATATATCCTAACTTTATAGCTGTAACTAACACTATGGGCCTTGGTTGTCTGGGAATAAAATATTTTTATTTTATTATTTTATTTATATATAAAACGGGGGTGGACGGAACATTGCAATCCAAAAAATAGTTTTGGTCCCTATCGTGTCGTGGGGTACCTATCCGAATCACCCCCATGTAGGTATTGTTTATCTTTATTATTTCTAGGTACTTACATATGTTCCGCGATTTTTCATGGTTTTCGAAGTATGGATTTTTTTCTGAACTTTTGAGAATTTTTGAACGAGAAAATGGGCAAAAACATTATTTTTGTCAATTGTCTGATTTTAAGAATTTTCCACCTCGCTGTCTTTGAAGGCCGATTTGGTTTGCAGTGGAAGGTGGGTGACACAGACGTTCGCGCCCGGAACTGAAGGAAACTCGAGTACAATCCCGCAGTTGTATTGTATGTCCAACAGTTTGTTGAAGACATAAATGTTGCCTCTGTTACTTTTCTAGATAAACTAAGTAAGAGTGTTAGGTTTCTATAGAAGAAGAAAGCATCATATGGCCTGACCAAGATTATGTCTGGACTTTAAAAGAGACTGTGACCTCTGAGTTTGTTTCGGCCTTTCTTCTCAGAGTAGTCAGATAGGAAACGCCGACCTCATCTAGCTTATTTTTAATATTTTTGTAATATGACGTGTAAAAGTGATTCCAATATCCTATTTACAGAATAAACAATTTCATTTCATTTCATGTCCACCTTACACTTATAAGTACCTACCTACTTATTATGAATCTATCTATACATAGGTATACCTAAATAAAAATGAAATGCTTTTCGTTGGTAAGCCCATCACTTGAGAACGACTGGACTGAATTGGTTATTTTTGTTTTAAAATGTTCGTAAAAGTCCAAATTAGAATTTTATAGAAAAAAAGAATGAAAAAGTTTCCCGAAAAATTGGAAAATATATGGGAAAACGGAAAGTGCTGTTTTGTATAGGAATTGAAATTTGGCAGCACAACGTTTGTCGAAATAAAGAAAGAAGTCATTAGAGTTGTTTAACATTTCATCTTTTAAAGCTCCTAGTGAAAGAGGACTGGGTCACCCGCGCAATGCTACATTTATCAGAGAGAGAAAAGTTCATAGTGGAAGGAGCTGGAGCTTGTACACTGGCGGCTATCCTCGGAAACCTTGTTCCAGAACTGAAATCAAAGAAGTATGTATCTAACTTCCTGAGTAGCATCTTTGGTCTATAACTATAATCCCTATAATATAACTACCTACTATAGTAGGTACTTCTTTTTACGGCGAAGCAAAAACGAGGGTTATGATTTTGACCGATATGTATGTATGTATGTTCATCTGGTCCCTCATAACTTCTAAACTACTTCATCATAATTTGACAAATGAGGTATCACTAGAAGCGTCTTGATCGTCCGGCAGGCTATGTGACGTCCATATTCAATTTAATGTAACGTCACATAGCCATAAAGACAAAGTCATGAACTAACAAAACTTTTTTTTAATGTTACCATGTTGGTTATCAAATGAAAGGGCTTAATAAGTGCACATATTTATTGTATTAGGTACACCACTGCACTAAGCACTCGCACGTCACGCACGTCACCGCAATCCTCCTGCACCGCACACCTACCTCAGGAACTGCCTCAGTCAAACTGTAGGCATGTGTAGTGAAAAGTTTTTGCCTTGTTTTACAATAAATTACAAATGATGTGAAGTTTATCTATACCACGTATTAAGGCTCTTACATACTGGCGCGACTTGTCGCGCGACGTGAACGACTATTGCTTACTTTGCTTCTTCTCATTTCAATACTATACACATAATGCTTTTATTTATAGTGTGGTCTGCTTACTAACTGGAGGAAATGTCGATAATATCATGTTGATTCGTTGTTTGGAAAGAGGATTAGCCGCCGAAGGGCGTTTAGTGAAGTTTAGGGTAAGAAACTATAATATTATTAGGTACATAAATATATTCATAAAATAACGTGATTTCAATATGTACGTGTTTCATAAACTCTTACCTGATGAACTTGACAACAGGTTGGTATAAGGAACGACGCCTCAGCAAAAGCTAAATTAGTGAGTCTGATCGCAGCCGGGGGCTACAATATTCATCGCCACTTTCAAGACAACTCGTGGACAGACGGTGCGGATTACTTTGTTGAGGTATGTTTATAGATTAGATCTTTAAACTATTATATTAAACTAGCTTTTGCCCGCGGCTTTGCCCACGTGCAGGTAGGAAAGTATCCCACAGGAACGTACTAATCCAGGTTACAAACTATCTGTGTACTCAATTTCGTAACAATCCGTTCAGCCGTTTTTGCGTGATTGAGTAACAATCATCCAATAGTTATTTGTGCAACAAGAGAGCAAAGTTGTTTTTTGGTGCGAGTGTTGATTTTGAATCCCGAGTAAGCGAAGGATTCTATAATTGAATCACGAGCGTAGCGAGTGATTCGCACGAGATGCAAATAACTTTGGTCTCGTGTGACACATACAACTTTTCACCTCAGCAGCGAGAACATATGAGATATTAGAACACATTAGGGGAACATATTAGGGGTTTAAATATGAATTTGCCGTTTTGTACTGAAGAACGGAAACCATTTTTTTTCTGAGGTAAAATAATATATATTAGGTCTTTACCTATGAAATTGCCGTTCTGCAGTACTGGCCATTTCAAATCAAAATAATTTTTGTTTGGCTAAGAATTCTAATTTCAAATTAATTTTATTTTATAAACATGGATTTTTTTTTTCCAAAAGTTGTCATTTCTTTATTGATTAGTGTTACATTTTCATCGCATTTCAATCTTTTTTGTCATCATGGATACGTTAAAAATTCGAGTAATTATGGAATATGAGTACCGTCGTGGCAGCAACGCGGCACAAGCGGCACGCAACATCAACGACGTTTACGTAGCTAACACTACAAACCAACGCACCACCTGTTATTGGTTTGCTCGCTTCCGTTCTGGAAATTTCGACCTGAAAAATGAACCTCGCGGTCGTCCGAAGACTTTGGTCGACAATGACGAATTAAAGGCGATTGTGGAAGCTGATGATACACAATCTACGGCTGAATTAGCAGCAGCTTTCGACGTTAGCGTCAAAACAATATTGGTCCATTTGCGTCAAATTGGCAAGGTAAAAAAGCTTGACAAATGGGTGCCCCACGAACTCAATGATCGCCAGCGCGAAGTACGCGTCGAGACGTGCCTTGCACTGCTCAACAGACACACAAATGAAGGAATTTTGAACCGCATTGTTACCTGCGATGAAAAATGGATTCTGTTTGATAACCGCAAGCGCTCAGCAAGTTGGTTGGATCCTGGTTCAGCACCTAAACAATGCCCTAAACGAAAACTTACCCCTAGAAAAGTGATGGTCACTGTTTGGTGGTCTAGCGCCGGTGTGATTCATCACAGCTTCTTACCAAACGGGGTGAGCATTACTGCAGATGTGTACTGTGAAGAACTGAACACAATGATGGAGAAGCTGGCGCATCTCCAACCAGCATTGGTCAATCGCTCGTCTCCGCTGCTCCTGCACGACAACGCGCGACCTCATACTGCACAGCAGACGGTCTCCAAGTTGCAAGAACTGGGGTTGGAAGCTCTCCGTCATCCGCCCTACTCACCAGACCTTGCGCCTACAGACTACTACTTTTTCCAGAATTTGGATAACTTCTTGGCGGGAAAAAAATTCAATACCCGAGAGGCAGTACAAAATGCCTTTGAAGAATTTGTTGCCTCCCGTCCAGCTGATTTCTTTAAGAAGGGCATCAATAAACTGCCACTGCGATGGCAAAGATGCATTGATTGCATGGGTGATTACTTCGATTAATACAAATAAAAAATTCATGAAAAAAAATCGTTTAAATTTTTTCATACAAAACGGCAATTTCATAGGTAAAGACCTATTATTTATTTAAATCAAAGTATTTTCCCCATTGTCTACACATTTCTGCCATCTCCTGGGAAGGTCATTTATGCCTTTGCGGTAGAACTCTGGGGACCTGGACTCAACAAACTGAGTGAAGACATTTTGTATTGAAACCCCTTCATTTCTGTACAGGTTCAACAAGGTAGGTAAGGCAAGCTTCAACACGCGGTTCTCTCTGCAGATTAGTCAAATCATATGGCACCTATTTTGCAAGCTTTTTGTCTCACGGATTGATGCAAATTGGTCATTATTTTGGATATGCTTAAGCTAACATCAAACCGTGCCGCTAGTTCCTTGGTAGTGTGATATGGAGCGGCTTCTACCATCGCATCTAATTCATCGTGATTTACCTTAGAGGCTGGTCTTTCTCGGGGTTCATTCTTCAAATCGAAGTTTCCACTACGAAAGCGATTAAACCAAAAATGCACGGTGCGTTCATTAGCCGTATCCTCTCCAAACACAACATTGATATAGCAAGCTGTTTCCGCTTCGTTAGTTCCACGTCGGAACTCGTAGTCAAAAATTACTCTAATTTTCAATATACTCTTCAATATTTTCAGTACGACACAACCTCAGACGAAGTAAAAAATCTAGACAGAGCGCTGTTAACAGTGACATGAAGCCGGTTTCGTAAACATGTGTGCACTTAGTGAGTGTTGCCGCTCAGTAAAAACTCATTACCCTAATATTTTGTCTTAAGTAGGTACTGGCCAAGTAAATAGATAGGTTAGCGTTATATATTTTTTAAATTGTTTATAGGTACCTCGCTTGATTCCGACAAGAAAATAAAACAATAGTTAAAAGTAACTACATTTTTATTATTACACGACTGCAAAAAGGAGTGTAATGACGACACGGTTGGCGCAGCGCCTGAGCGATGGACGGCTGCGCAACGTGTCGCGGGTTCGATCCCCGCACGGAACAAATATTTGTATGATATGCAAGTACTCGTTCCGGGTCTGGGTGTTAGTGTATGTGAGTTTCTGTTTGTAAACGCACCCACGATACAGGAAGAAATTCCTAGTGTGGGGCAACGTTTTAAAAAAAAAAAAAAAAAAAATGTTTTCAGGGTTCATGTACCTATGTATTTAAGTATGTGAATTTCTTTAGTCCACCATAACTTTTAAATGCCTGAACGGATATAGATTCAAACATATCCCATGTTTTAATCCTTACATCATCCCGAGTAACATAGACTACGTTTAAAAAAAACATTATGGCGGCAGTATGGCTCCATGTCCAAATGTGAAAAATGAACCTGTAATGTTACGTTTCGCATCACATGAATTATTTACCCAGTAAACAGGGAAAATTGTGACGCATATTAGTGACAACACTTGGTTCAGATTTTGTGTTCCAAGCTGTCATATTTTGATCTATTAAAATTATGGATTTTCATCTAGTTTTTATGTTTACTTACATACGAAACGTGATGCCATCTGGCTTTTTATTTTTTTAAGAATTGTTTTTGCACCCTTTCACCGCACAAGGCGGCATTTTCGCGGTAATATAATTTAATTTGTTTCAGCGTGACGCTTCATTGACAGACTAGCTGTAAATAATCGATTTGGTGTAGTTTGATTGTAAATGTGTGCGTTCGAGCGTGTATGCACAGAGCTTGGTGTAGTTTTGAATGCTTCACTTTATTGTTCGCAGCGCTCTGTCTAGATTTTTTACTTCGTCTGAGGACACAACTCACATGTAGCATCGGCAAAATTTGTAAAACCGATCACAATCCGACCTGAATGCGCCTTCAAAATCACCAATCTTTATTGCTGCTTTAGGTGAAAATGATCTTTACGCAAACGCAATAACTTGTAAAGCTATATAACCAAATACATCCGTAAAATAGAAATTAATGAATGCAAATTTTCACATTTATGCTACATCTAAGTTGTGTCGTACTGTACTTTACTGTTCAAAAACAAAAATCGAATCTTGTGAAAAAAGTTTCACTCTGGAATCTCACACCGTGATGCAAGTTTAATTTTAATTCAAAGGGGCCAGTACCTTTAAACTGCAATTTCATATTTAAACCCATATTATTGCCTAAAGGTAAAAAATACAACATGGTAAACGTAAACCACATGGTAAACAAACCACATGTATGAAAATGAACAATATTAAAAAAAAAATAAGTTAAATTACTTATTACATTTGAAACCTGTATGTGTATCCGAACGTATATTGTTTGTTTGTTTTTTGGGCCTACTATACCCCATTTGAAATAAGATTAGACATTAAAACAAACTCTTTTACAGTCCGTTCAACCGATTTTGACTTCTACACCGTAGGCATAAGGATAGAATTAAAAGCAAAAAAAGTTACACAATACCAACTATCTACTGCGGCTGCCATTTGTCATGCCACCAACGCAATAGAATTCAAAATCGGTTGAACGGAATGTAAAAAAGGCTTACCTATACGTCTAATCTTATTTCAAATGGAGTATAGATATCAAAATTAAAATCGAACTTCGAATCGACTTGTTTCTATCTCTCGCTTTTTTAGTATCGAAGTAAAAGTGACAGAACAAAGTGAAATTCAAATATTTCGAATTTTGTGAGTAGACCCATGACATGTTCTCGGATTTTAGAAAAAAAATAATTAAAAAGTTACTTTGTAACCTACCTACCTATTACCTATAGTATCCCATTGCCCTGCCCATGGGATTGCCTTTTGAGCATACATAAAATGTTGTTTTTCATGCTCTTCAATACTTGGAACTAGATAAATCTTATCGACGTCAATTCATTCAAAAGGTACGTGATTTAACTAAAGTAATTCAGTCAGAATTACTTTAGTTAAATCACGTACCTAGTAAAACAAGTATCTACAAATCAAAAGGCAGCGAACTTACCTCAACACTCGTATGTTTTGTCGTTTGTGTTCTCAGTAGCAGCCCGGACTCTGGCTTGTGCCCGATTGATGGCAATAGGCTCGCCCCCTATTACATGGGACTTTAATATAACTGGCGAAATGTGGGTGTACTATAGGTACATCTCTGATTTCAGGGATTACGGCAGTCTAGATAGCGCCACTTTTATGCCGCAAGCTGGCGGCGGTACTACTTATAACATACATAATTATTAGTGATAGCGTGCCTATTGTGGCACTCTGTACACTTCCATTCAATTATCCTCCCTTTTCAGATGAAAATTGTATGCGAGACGAAGGATTTGGGGCATGCTCTGGAACTGAAAAGGACCATAGAAAGAGCCTATCCACAAACTTCCGTATTCGAAAATGAACCATTTAACGACAAGCGGACATGTCCCTGTTACATAAAAAAAGTCGCTTAAAACATTATCTTGTATCTACCTACCTAACTAATTTAAAAGTTATACTTAGGACCCTTCCTTTCTTTCCTACTTCTTTATAAAATTAACAGTCAACACCTATTATTAATTTAAGTTTTAAATTAATTGTACACTATGATTGCGCGTTTTATTACATTTCGCTACTTGTCTAATATACTAGGTACCACAACCTTGACTTTTTTTTAAGTGAAAGGATGTGAAGCAGTTTTCTTCGACAAAACCTTGCTATAGAATGCGTTATAAGACCATGTTAAAAGGACAAGGTGGTCCCGCTGCCGCTGTTAGTTTCGTTATACCTAATCATAGGTAGGTACTTAACTTCTTCATTTCTTATCTTTAGAATGTTATTTTGCCTGCCACATAGGACCCGAGAGCGTGACGAATCGCCCCGGCCCGTCGGTAAAGGCTTGTCGTCAACACAACACACATCAGCTCAGGACAGTATTAGTATAGCCTCCTCAACTCGAACCGCTCAGCATTATATGGTGTTTGATGGTTGGCATGCTTTCTATGAAACCCCATACTGCAATGCACACTATAAAATCGTATTCTAACGGCATCATCGCCTCAATTTGGAATGAATAAACTGCATACTAGCCTACCTAGGTACGTACGGTTAGTGGTTCTCAACTCGCAGTCACCAAGCTTATGGCTGGGCGACGCCGCGGTCGATAAAATTATCGTGGTTAATACTGGGTGTAAGGGACACCCCTCCGCAAACTGATAGGATGAATTCAGTATATCATACTAAGACGACCGTTATGGGAATCCAATAAACCTGATTTGTATTATTACCTCACATGCAATGTATCGTTACCGTGGCACAACGCACCGCACTCCCCGTGGCGCGTGCTCGCGTCACGTGATTTACCAATGTAAATTCTAAGCTTCACACGTCGTTCGCTATAGTATTTCAACATCCATTGCATTTTTTATTTTAGTTGTTTTATTTACATAAACGGAGTGCAGCGTACAGAGAATGTAATTTTACATTGAAATAAGGGCCTAAACACAACCGCGTTGCGGCGCGCAACGCAAAAATTAGCGACGGCACCCTAAGATTTTCATAGGAAATGGCCCGAAGCCGCCGTTAATTTTTGCGTTGCGGCGCCGCAACGCGGTTATGTGTTTAGGCCCTAAAGGAATAGTAACTGAAAAAACGATAAAAAAATGAAAATTTTCCTTTGAAAATTTCCGGTGTATTATGATCCAAAATAAGGAGCTGAATGCCTCCTATTAATTTGCGGAGCGCTGCCACTTACACCCTGTATAGGAAACCATGTTTTAGAATTGGTAATTAAATTCCTCTCTTTTTTTCTATGTATTTTTTTACTGATATAGGGATCTCACTAAATCATTGAAAAGAAAACTCATCGACAAGTGCATCCTGCCCGTCCTAACCGATGTTGCACAAACTTACTGAACAACAGAAGTCCAAACTCGAAGTTTTGCCAGTGGGCAATGGAGCGCAGCATAATAGGTGTCAAGTGTCAAGCGAACGGACCGTAAATACCACCCTGCGCT
The DNA here is from genome assembly GCA_948473465.1 of Lithophane ornitopus. NCBI lineage: Eukaryota > Metazoa > Arthropoda > Insecta > Lepidoptera > Noctuidae > Lithophane > Lithophane ornitopus. Next base: position 6,290,285 of record OX419633.1, read on the forward strand.
CCATAACTCAAGTAGGTAGGTCATGTTGGAGACAAAACGGCCAGGCTGAAGTGGGAGTGGGCCGGCCACGTCACACGAATGCAACCGGAGAGATGATGGGCAAAGATCGTCACTGGACGTTTGAAGGAGCAAACATGGCCAGAAACCGCACAAAACACAAAGATGTGGAAGGAAAAAGGGGAAACCTTTGCCCAGCAATAGGACACAATATAGGCAATTTTTTTTTTAACTGAAATTGTGCCTTATTATTGGTATAAAATGGTAAGTGGATTGAAATAAATCCTTCTTTAGGTCTCGAAAGGTTACATTTTAAGTAGGTACCTAGTAATCCTAACCAATTAATAAGTAAATCTTCTGATTTTCATGTAGTTTGTGACTAACTGGTAAAACCTGACCTGTGGTGAATAAGTAAATACCAAGAAGGTATTGCGCAAATGTTGTTGCCACTTGTACTACTTGCTTTATTAGTACAGCAGCTACAGGAGACTTCATATAGGAGATAAAAAAAAGAGAGGAGATAAAAAAAACAATGTTTTATTCTTAATGAATTTTTCTAATGCATACACCTGCACTTATACAACACTGAATATATTCAAAACATAGAGGCATACATATTTTTATATTTATATTGTCTGCAATAACATGTTAATACACTTAGAAAGAAAGCAACTTAACTATAAGTCTTATCCATAAATGTAGCCATTCTGATATCCCTCTTACTCAGTCCATTGACATCATGAGAAGACAATGTAACCTGTAATATGAAGACACAGTTTAATTTCTTAACATTAAGTACAGTTTTAAATTTTTAATACCACAATATTGGTAAGTACCAGGTACCTAGGTATATCATTTTATAAAAGGATTGATTGACACTCACTCAGGGTCATTCTATTGTATAATTTATTAGATTCTAGCGTGAATATGCATAGTAAATATGTATACTACAAAAAAAATATTGTTGCTTCACAAATTAAAGGACCAAAACTAATACCCTAACCCCAATAACTAGACCAATATTAACATTATGTACCTAACTTGCATTTGCACAATGTTACATCAACAGTAATCAGTAAGTTACAAAAAATGACATTGAGCTTAATCTTGATTGGAAATTATTATTTTGATTTAATTAAATGACTGCTTACTTGAAGTTTATTATAAACATTAAACCACTCGGGATGGTGATCCATTTTCTCAGCCACCAGTGCCACTCTACTCATAAAGCCAAAGGCCTGATTGAAGTCCTTGAATTGAAACTCTTTCTCAATAGCATCCCTGTTGCTTTGCACTTTCCAACCAGACTGTAACAGTGGCTGCAGCTGTGCGTCACGCTCTTCTTGAGTCAGTTTATCTGCCTATAAAACAATACCCGCATGAGATAAAAGAAACAAGGGTCGACTTAGTACATAAGTAAAATTATAGTATTTGACACACCATTTTCCTTGTATTGGGAGAGGTTGACGAAACACTAGCGTATCGCGCGGCGGACCGACTGGCATTGAGCGCAGGCTTCGTCCCTGCGGGGTGAAAGTGTATCGCTATATAGCGAATACTGTTCAAAATTTGATCTGTGAACATTGGTATCAATAGATAGCGGCAACCAACAACAATATTATGAACGTTGAGTTCAGTATTTGCTAATCCATATAATTGGTAAGTAGCCAGAATCGAGATTCAGTCAAGTTTTAGGTAAGAAACGTAAGAAATGGTTTATTATTTTTTATTTCATCAATAATCCCCAGTCGGCTCGCTTTGCACATCTGACACTGACAATGACATCTTTCAACATTATTTTGGCTTTGAAACAAGTCTGGCGGCAGCAGCCATGGAATTAGTATGTACTACATAGTACAATATTATAAGGTATTGCATACATACAGAATCCTATGAGGGATGTGCGGTTTTAAATGGGTGATATACGTGCGTACTTAAAGTATGCGGTCTTTAAGTATGCGACCTTACCCGGCCGTAGGTGACACACGTGAAACTTACTCATTTCATCTTCAAATGGACTCACGGCGATGACAGACGGGCGAGTAAGCTCGCCGAGCCATAAGTCCGCGTACTTGCTCGGACGTCTATCACCCGTTTTAGACGAATGGATAGATGAAATGAATGTACACACGGCTAAACAAGCTATACGTTTCCAGTTTATGCTGATCTCCGTACATTGAGGAGTCTGAAAGTGACACTGGTGAATGAAAAGTTGTGCGTAAATCGGTTGTCAAACATTGTATCGAACATTGACAGAAAACAGAGATTATAGTGGTGGCACTTCACAAGTTCACATCGCTATTCGGTATTCGCAGTTTAGTGTAGAAGTCCGAATAACTCGAACACACCATCCACACATCGTCATGAACAGCGAATGTGCCGAACATCCAAGAATATTTTTGCTACCTAGAGTCTGGCCAACGAAAGTTGATCCTGAAAACACGCGCGAAATTTTAAAAAAAAGACTGTTTATCCCTGTACGTTTCGTTTGCTAGACTCTAAAGTTGGTGATAGTTGTGCGTACTTAAAGTACGCGGTTTTTAACTTCGAGACCTTACTCGGTTCGCCGTCGGTGACACACGTGAAGCTTGCTCAAAATTTCATTGTTGGATCGCCGACACACGGGCGAGTGAGGTCGCCGAGCCATAAGTACGCGTACTTGCTCGCACGTCTATCACCCCTTTTAAGATAACCGCTATAAAACCTTGCCGTGATATCCGCGACTCGTCAAAATATTTTCTGTAAGTATGCTAATGCTAATCTGAACGCAATGATGGACGTGTTGACGGCAGCAGCGAATTATTATTGCCTCTGTATTTACCAATACATGTATAAAACCGCACTCTACTGAGCAAGCTATTTGTGGACGGTAAACGGTCCTTTGTTATGTGGGCAAAAACTAACAACCCGGATACGAGTATTCGTGTATTTGCATATTCGTCTTATTCGTGAAAAAGAGGCAAATAGAGTAACTTTACATCGTCGTATTTGGACAATTTACACGAATAGCGATATGGAGTGCCACCATAACATGTATAGTTTATTCGCACTTCCCAACATTTATTATGATCTAATACTGCACCTTTCGTTTTATTTCAATTTAAAAAAAAGAGCAAACCTGTGAGTTCTGTGTTCAAAACGGGGAGTCAATAGTATATACCTATCCGGCTATTTGTTGGATGTACAAGGAAATTTTATTAATATAAATTAAGTTTTATTTCAGACAACTTACTTAGTCCATAGTAGTACAATTCAAGAATAAAGAGCTACCTACTCTATTTATTTGCAATTACATTACATATCACTACATGCTAAGATGTGTCATGTTAAGTTTTAACAAATGAGATCCATACAAGGCGTGGACCTCAAACCAACAAAAAAAGGTAGACGGAGCGGCGCGAATATCAAAAGTGAAAAGCCACCTTTTTTTCCCTTTTGGAGAATAATTTTGTATGGGTAGGATAATATTTACGAGTAAAGATATAGTCTGGCCAACGAAATTTGATCCTGAAAACACGCGCGAAATTTAAAACAACAAGACTGTTTGTCCCAACACGTGTTAAGGTGGATGCGCTAGGGCGGCCCGCGAAATTCAAATTTTCTTACGTTTTTTGCAATTTGCAGGTCAGTATCAGGTTGTATGTTGATCTAAATATTATTAGCGGCCGTAACAAATATGTATTTACAGAATTATAAACATTAGAATCAGCAATACAACTCTCTAAGTTCATGTAAGTGTATTGACTGACGATTTCATGCACTAAAATTTGAATTTCGCGGGCCACCCTAGCGCATCAACCTTAACGCACTGTGTACAGGGATGAAGTCTTGTTTTTTTTTCAATTTCGCGCGTGTTTCAAGATCAACAGACTTTCGTTGGTCAGACTCTATTTTGTGGTATAGCTATGTAGGTTACATGACATTATGACATATAAACTTCTACCTTTTAAAGGTTGGCAGTCATTTTTGCCTTGCACTGCTTGTCTTTTAAAGATAACATATTTTATAATGTTAGTGGTTTTAATTTGGAATGCTCTGAATACCATTTGGAGTAATAACAAATTGTATCATGGTATTAGGTAAATGCGGTGAAAATACTACAAGTAGTTCTCTAATATATGTTTCATGTTTACAAGTAAGTAGCTTATTTCTGGTTTTTAGCAGCTGTTTTACATCAAATGTTTTTAAAGTCTTCTTTAACATAAGCCTAGTGGTGACCATGTTAGACCATGCAAGACCCAGAGATGGCAATACGTTGGATGAATCTTCAAAGGATGCTGTAACTTGGTTTATACAGAGAATGGCTAAGTTGAATTCTTGTGCCAATGTTGTCAATACAGTAGCGATTTCTCTTAAGTCTTCTGCTCTCTTCACATAATTAGTATTTTCACATCTAAAAGGTGCTGCAATAGAATCAATTACTATAAGGGATAAGTCATGCTGTTCTAACAGCTTAGGTAACCGTACACTTACACAAGAAAGCAAATCTTTTGCTTCGGTTATATGTTCCACAAAGACATTTTTTCCATAGTCAATTTTGGAGTCGTACTGTGGAAGATTCTTTTTCATTTCCTCAAATCTTTTAGTTGGAAATATATCTTCAGTACAAATATAAACACACCCATGGGCCCAATTTTTTAGGGATATTTGTAAGGCTAATTGGGTCTTTCCACTTGCACTTTCGCCAAAAACCTCTGTTATTGTACCTTTTTGTAGACCACCATTCAATAGAGTATCTATGCCAATACAGCCTGTTGATATTCGGAGTTTAGTGGCATTAATTTTGTTTAACTCATTAGCTGCAGTACTAATGGGGCATATATTATCAGCCAAAATATTTTTTAATAGTAAGATATCATCAACACATAGTTTTGTAGACTTCTTGATATCCCAAATAGAAAGAATCATTATTTGTCTAACCGTGGATATTCCAGCTCTGTCTATTACCTCATAAATGTTGGGAGGTAATAAATGTTTAAATGCCATCATCATAATATTTTAAAATATTTAGGTGATAAATTTTCAAATACTGGTTTTCACTTTTCAGTTTCACAACGGCACAACCACACAACAAGTAATATTAATTTAAGGTTCCAGAATTCACAGATTTAATTTATTTATTCTCTACCATCCTATGACAGTGACAGCGTCACAGCTGACTTGATCACTTGACCAAAGAGTATACTTTTTTTTAAATATTCTTTGGACTTGAACTTGACTGCTTAATTGATGCAACTGTTACAACAAACGCATAGTTATAAAAAAAAAACATACAGACGAATTGAGAACCTCCTCCTTTTTGAAGAAGTCGGTTAAAAATTGAGGCCATGAGAACCGTATTCTCCTAATACAATGGACAAGCCTTTAAGTACCCATAGAAAACAAAGACAGTATTTTTTTTAACTAGCACTTCAGAATCCATACTTTTTACATTATAGTTAGAATAACAACTGGAAAAAATCTTAGAATCAATATTGTAAAAAAAGTAGTTAGGTTAGGTACAATCTAAGAAGACCGTTTTGACAGCTATAAAAAACCTTTGTGTAGCAATGAAAAAAAAATAGTTTCTTGTATACTGATTCTCGAGACATATCGATTAAACATACTTAGAGAGTTTGTAATCGACGACTTATCTGCATTGCAACTGATTCTCAAGGCATAACAATTTATTACAAATACGAGAACGAAACGTCAAAACGGACTTCTTAGATTGTCGCTAGTGTAGTTACATCGTATATGAAAAGATACATCTTATATTAGAGATAAACTGAGGATATGCTTCAGACCACGAAGGATACAATTAGTCTAAAGCATAGTATAGTAAAAGATAGATTGAGATAGATGGTCTAAAGTCCGGCGCTGCCGCGCCGGAGCGGCTCCGTCGTCGTGTATGTATAGAAAGCCTAAAGCTTCAGTCATCTGATCTGAATCATTCAGTCAGAGTATAATAATATTAAGGGAGAAGAGAGCCCTCTTGTGCCATTTCGAAGCATACAGATTCGAAACGCTATCTACATATCTTAGCGGGAACTAAGGCTCTATAGGTGTGTGTGTGTATGTATGTATAGGTGATCCTTCAACGTAGCCCGCGTTTAACTTAATTTTCCTACTTTTTTGCAAATTACAGCGCTGTTTTACGTTATATTATGTTGATCAAAATGCATTCAGTACTCCTACCGCTGGAAAAACAGCGTAGCAGTGGATAAAACTGGCAAGATTTGTGACCTGTATAAAAATAGTAGGTTGTTTCTTTTTGCCGCTTCGGTCTAGTGCACAAATTAGTCCTCTAGCGCGTGGCCACGAAAAAACAAGATGGCAGCGTTAGTTCCGATTTTGGCCACGCGACAAAAGATCCTTGTACCTAGGTATAACTTTATCCAATGAGATGAGCATGTAATTATAGCCTCTCCGCAAACATCATGGGTTTCATCGATATTCAAACATGTTATAAAAACAAATAATTTTTTTTTTTTTTTGGATTCGATAACCGCTTTGTTCGTCGGCATTTTGAGTAGATCAGTCACTAAAAGGGTTAAAGATAAATGCAATTCATTTATTTATACGACACATTTTATTTATGCGGAAATATACGAAGACAGATGAAAAATAATAATTAAACAACTATGTAAACTATTTATAGGTAAAGACCTTCGGGTGTGCCTTCCTTCTTGCGGTATAGGACACTTTCCTTTGATTTCTTGAAGTCTTCATTTGTTACTTTCATGCGGCGTTCTCGTAATGCCATTAAACCCGCTTCGGTACAAATAGCCTAAAAAATAATAACCACTATGTTCATACTTTGAAATAAAATAGATAAAACACTATGTTCCGTTTTATCCAGTTTCTTTTAGCTGAACTGGAATCTATGCATCCACACATTTTCAATTATAAGTTGGCTGACTCAATCGCAGAGTATAGCACAGCCCGCACATTGTCCAACTAAATCATAATATAATATTATATTGGTTGTTCGATAGTTGGTTAACTTACAATTATTGTATGTCTCCGGGAGCTCTATGATTTAAAACTTCTATGTTCATTGTGTTAATTGTTCTATTACTTTACCTACTACTAAAAAACATTTACACGTGTGTTACAGAGACAAAATCAGGAATAATTACTACCTTAATATCAGCGCCAGAGAGATCATCTTTCGACATGATAAGTTCCGACAAATTGACATCATCAGCCAGCGTCATTCTTGATGTGTGAATGGTGAAGATCCTTCTCTTGGTCTTCTCATCAGGCAAAGGAAATTCGATTTTTCTGTCTATACGTCCAGGGCGAATCAGAGCCGGATCTAAGGTTTCTATGCGATTTGTGGCCATGATAACCTGCAAATTGAACCCTATGTTAGTATATTTCTTCTGCATGAACAGCTTTTAAATTTTTTGTGTTTGGACTATATTCAGAAAACGGAACCTTGACATTATACTAGAATTATGCACCTATTATAAAACAAGTTGCTTTCTGGGTTATATCCAACTTACTTTAACATCACCTCGTGAATCAAACCCATCAAGTTGGTTGAGCAACTCCAACATAGTTCTTTGGATTTCTCTCTCACCACCAGAGTTGGAATCATAACTGTAAAATTATAATTTGTTAGAACAGTTCTTTGGACATAAATTAATCAGTAATTAAGAATATTTAATGTTTTACCGTTTTGTGCCTACAGCATCGATTTCATCAATGAAAACAATTGATGGGGCATGTTCTTCAGCCACCCTAAACAGCTCACGAACCAGTTTGGGGCCATCTCCCTGCATAAATCAATATTTTTTAATGGCGAACTTATTACCAATTTCTTTTTATTATTATTATTAATTTTTTTACATACCAAGTATTTCTGAATAAGCTCTGAGCCAACAACTCTCAGAAAAGTAGCAGAGGTCTGGTTGGCAACAGCTTTAGCTAACAAGGTCTTGCCAGTTCCAGGTGGACCATAGAGGATCACACCCTTAGGAGGCTTGATACCCATCTCCTCATAGTACTCAGGATGAGTAAGCGGCAACTCTACAGATTCCTAAAATAATATAATCAGGTAAGTTGTATTATAATGTTGTGTTCACTGTTTTATGTAACAATGACCTGCAGTTTTATAATCGATTTCACAGGTTGTTTTTGATCAACCAGATAATAAATAAGTGGCATAGTTTTTTTTTTCCCACCTTTATTTCCTGTATCTGAGTGTCAAGTCCTCCAATATCAGCATATGTCTCCTGCGGAGCCTTCTCCAGCTTCATTACAGAAACCATGGGATCTGTATCATCACCTAGCACCCCTACCACAGCATGGACCTAAAGAAAACTTATTTAAACCAGTTGCACTTTAAAAGGTGTAGTGTAAACAGTCAAATTTAGTACAGAGCGACTGTTTTTTTGTGACATTATAAACAAAATGGTGGCTAAATGATCCGAGACAGTGCAGTGCACTGTGTGCAGTTTGTCAATGAATAATGGAGAGAATTTTGTGCTAAATTGAACGCTAAATTCACTTCCTTGTGGAACTACAGCTGGAAATATAGAGATAAGATGTGGGGATTTATGACTGTTTGTCTAGGACAATGTAGACTATTCAATACAATAGGCATGAGAAGTCTATTTTATATTCACAGGATGATTTCATGCTCAAGTTATGACGTTTCTTTTTTTTTTTTTAATTAATTTACCTTATGATTCAACAGTACTGAGCAGCCAGGCTCCAGCTGGTCCTTATCAACAAAGGAGAGGATGCTGACATAGTGCTCACTGCCCACAGATGTCGACACTATAGCATGGTTGTCATCTATGATCTCCTCCAAGTTGCCCACGGACATTGGTGTCCCTCTAAGGTCATCCACCTGACAAGATTATTGAGAAATTTTAGGAACACCATTGGTATATTCACATTAAAAACATTTTGTATAAGCAAATAATTAAATTCTTCAAAATAATTCTCTGGTTTAGACTTAGAGGCATAATTTTATAGCAGAGAAAGAATAAATTAGCAACATTACTGTTTAAACATAACCCTTCATTGCAGTTGGGTAAAAATTTTGTATTTTGTTTGTTTTGGCTTCTGATTGCCTAAATGAATCCCCATAATAGAATTTCTTGGTGAGAGAAAGCATAACTTGTTATTGTTTTTTAATCGCACAGATGAATAACATGACTGTTTTGGTAATGTGGATGAAAGAATGAAAGAGAAATGGAGAGAGCAATTTGTGTAACCTCAAAGAAAATAAAGATTATCACCTTCGACCTTTCTTCTTCAATTTTCTCTTCCTGTGGCTTCAGTCTTTCCTGGTTGCGAATGAATTCCTCCTCCATGAGAAGATAATCCTTTATTCTTTCTAATTTTAACAATTTCAGCCTACACCTTGTGTGTGGTGTTACTTGAGGCAGTTTCAAGGCAGCATCAGGTCCCTTTGCCTTGCGCTTCTTCTTACCTACCCTAGTTGGGATTGGAGGTTCGTATTTCTTCTTCTTATCCTTGTCATCTTTCTTGTCTCCGCCACTTCCACCGCCAGATTGGTTCTGACCCTAAAAAAAAAACGGTATAATGAATTCGATGAGGCCAAAATCTAACACTGTTGGTAATTATTTAATCAAGACTACGGAAAGTTGTTCGTTACCATTTTATATTCCTATTGTAATTCCAATACACTAAAAAGTAATCTTTTCAACTTCTACCAAAATCAATGACTTCACAAACTGATGATTACAAAGCGGAATTTGAAGCACAGATAAAAATACGTGACTTTGTTTGACTACAGATGACAGATGCTAAAGCCGCGTCCCCACATTGGCCGCGCGGCTTTATGTGTCGCCAAGGCCCGGGCTTGCGAGGCTTTTGTCTTTTAGGGTTCCGTACCCAAAGGGTAAAACGGGACCGTATTACTAACCGTGTGTTTGCACTGGCGAAACATTCACGACAAAACATGTTGAAATCTTTAGTTCCTGTCAATGTTCCATACAATTTTTGACAGCAACTAGAGATTTACACATGATTTGTTGTAATGTTTCGCCAGTGCAAACCCACGGTAAGGCTCCGTTGTTTGTCTGTCTGTCCGTCTGTCACGTCTATCTACCCTATAAAAGGGGTGATAGACGTGCGAGCAAGTACGCGTACCTATGGCTCAGCGAGCTTACTCGCTCGTGTATCATGCTAAGTACGCGGACTTAAAAACCGCTGAGTAAGTTTGTCGGCGATCCAACAGGTTTGAAATTTTGCTCGAAGCCTGCCTTGTCTCGTCGTCTGTCATCGCCGAAAGCCGCCAATTTGACAATGAAATTTTGAGCAAGCTACACGTGTGTCACCGACCGGCGAGCTGAGTTAGGTCTCGAACTTAGAAACCACGTACTTTAACACGTCTATCTATGTCGGCATGGTTGCCCCAACCATACAATTTTGGGGTTACCGAGCGCTTGAATGGCAGGAACTACAGTTCAACATGTTTTGTCGTAAATGTTTCGCCAGTGCAAACACACGGTCATATCAAAGATTTGACAATCTGTGCCGAGTTGCTGACAATTTAACTTTTGACGTGTTTGCTCGTCGTGTACGCCTCATGTCATTTTATAGTTTTTTGTGGAATGGACTACTAAATACTTACAAAGTGGTGTTGTGATTTTGAAACAAATTATTTGAAACGTGACTATAATTATTACATTTATAAACAATGATTTCTTAAAATGTATCTGAAGTATTTAATTTACAGTGTCCATTTTCGTTAAAAACAAACACTTTCTCTCAACAGCTGATGCCAAACGAATTTGGCAAAATTCTTTATATTGCAGCCGTCTTTGACCAGTTTTCAAGATGGTTTTAGCAGATTTAGGTCGGAAAATAACCACTGCTTTGCAGTCGTTAAGCAGGGCAACAATCATCAATGAAGATGTATGTAAATAAATATGTTAATCAATTTTTGTCTGTAGGGTACTTAGTTTATGTTAATTACTCATACACTTACAGGTATTAAATTCTATGCTGAAACAAATATGTGCTGCTCTTTTGGAAGCTGATGTCAACATTCGTTTGGTAAAGAATCTTCGAGAGAATGTTAGGGCAGTCATTGATTTTGACGAGATGGCTGGTGGTCTCAACAAGCGACGGATGATACAGTCAGCTGTGTTCAAAGAACTTGTCAAGGTAGGATCAATATTATGTTTTCTGCCCAAAATACTAAACATAAGAACCACAGAATGTACTAGCCCCTTGTTGTGTACTATTTAAATACTAAACATAAGAACACAGAATGTACTAGCCCCTTGTTGTGTACTATTTAAATACTAAACATAAGAACCACAGAATGTACTAGCCCCTTGTTGTGTACTATTTAAATACTAAACATAAGAACCACAGAATGTACTAGCCCCTTGTTGTGTACTATTTAAATACTAAACATAAGAACCACAGAATGTACTAGCCCCTTGTTATGTACTATTTAAAATTGTCAGTCATTTGCAAGTAATAAATCTGTGGATTATCCCTTATTGATCAACTATTCCAATAGGTATCTCTGTTTGAATTGCAACTTTACAAAGAAGAACTTAATGTTGTAGTCTACTTCAAAAGGGGCTTAGTGCCATCAGTTGTGTATTATTATGACTGAGAACCAGCTATCAGTGGTGTAGAGGCGAAAGAACAATGTCCTATTGTATAATAGAACAGTATGTTTAAAGCACACATTTTGTTTGCTTATAAATACACTAGCTACCCACACCATTGCCTATGTAGAGGGTGGAAATTTATGTAATGCAAAACTGTTCAGTCATTAAAGCGTGAAAAGGTGACAGATAGACAGCATTACATTTTCCTTTTTTTTAATGTTAGCCTACTCTGTCCCACAGCTGAGCAAAGGCTTCCCCCAAATTCCATCGATAGCATATAATTTTTTTTTGTAAGTTTGTATGTAGGGGTAATCTCTAGAACTATCACGGTAGCTCGGTGGCAGAAGCGGACGAAGCCGCGGGCATAAGCTAGTATATAATATTAGAACTTATGGAATTTTGAAGAAAATACATTTATTTTTCTTCCTTTGGACCTTATATATTACAGCCTATAGTAAGAATACTGTGTGAAAGAACCAATATTTTTATTATTCAAATAAAGTGTTTCATATTAACCATTTACACAGCTTTTTGTAAATATTTCAGCTCGTAGACCCAGGTGTGAAACCATACCAACCTATTAAAGGCAAACCCAACATCATCATGTTTGTAGGCCTCCAGGGTTCTGGCAAGACCACAACATGTACAAAACTGGCATATCACTACTTGAGGAAAAACTGGAAATCATCCCTAGTGTGTGCTGACACTTTCAGAGCTGGTGCCTACGATCAGGTCAAACAGAATTGTACTAAGGCCAGGATACCTTTTTATGGAAGGTTAGCTTACTTTGTTAACTTTTATTATCAAATTAATAGTGTTAATTGCTTGAAGCCAAAGAGTAAATGGGTAACTGTTACCCCTTCTTGTCTTAGAACTTATTATTTATGCTATCCCCTCTAATATCAGGCCACTTATTCCATACATGTGATAGATACATGTGATAGACCAACACAAGCACTTAGTAATTTATTTATGTTATGGAAATCTATACTATTGTATATATTTCTGTTCACAGTTACACAGAAGTAGATCCAGTAGTTATAGCAACCACTGGTGTGGAAATGTTCAAGAAAGAAGGATTTGAGATGATTATAGTGGACACAAGTGGTCGTCACAAACAGGAAGAGTCATTGTTTGAGGAGATGTTGGCTGTTGCTAATGCTATTGTGAGTTCTTGAAGTACATTTTTAACATAAATGACAGTTTTATTCTCATCAATGAATGATGGTTGATGACAAATTTCATATAAAAATTAATGAGATGCTTCTTTTATGTAAACCTATACTATCTAGACAGACTTTAATACCTATTTAACTAATTGTGACTTTATACAGAAACCAGACAACATAATATTCGTGATGGACGCGACAATTGGTCAGGCTTGTGAGGCCCAAGCTAGAGCCTTCAAAGACAAAGTAGACATTGGTTCAGTCATCATCACCAAGTTAGATGGCCATGCTAAGGGTGGTGGTGCATTATCAGCGTGAGTATTATATCACCTTGTATGATTGGAACAATCTGTAAATTGAAAGACGGCCTTTTAAGGGTTCCGCACCTCAAAAGCAAAAAACGGAACCCTTAGGCCCGGCGCACATTGGCGGCACGCCACGGCAAGGGATTTTTATGCGACGAATTGAAAATTCAATGGTGATGCCTAAGGACGTCGCGGCTTGCCTTAGGGTCAGTTCACACCGCGACGCGACGCGACGCGCACTTTATTATGATCCGATACACGCTCTGTGCAGCACCGCGCATCTCAGCGTACTTTGACACATGTCACGTGTGTGTGTGTGACTCTGTGCACAGAAATTATACCTTTTCGTAAAGAAAATAAGTTCGATAATTGTTAAAGAGTGCGCACAGCATCGCGTCGCTTCACGTCGCCATTACCGTTGAAATTTCAATTTTAATGTCATACTATTAAGGTACATTTCTATTCGTCGCATAAAAATCCCCTGCCGTGCCGTGCCGCTAATATGCGCCGAGCCTTATAGGATCACCCGTGTGTCTGTCTGTCTATCCGTCCGTCTGTCTCTCATAGCCAATTTGCTCCGAATCCATTGGACCGATTAAGTTGAAATGTCAAGTTTGGGAGGCAAATTAGAAAAGAAACAAAAAGTTTTGCAAACTGTACCGTGTGGCTATCAAATGAAAAAAAGGGCTTGTTGCGAGGATCATACATTTTTTTTATAATTTTAAAATAAATACTTTTAAAGATATTTAAGAAAATAGATGAAAATTTACGATTTTAGGCTTATTTTAATAGTTTCGGAGATAAGGGGGAGCCCTTATCTCCGAAACTACTGAGCCTAAAATTTTGAAAAAACATAAAATAGTGTTATACTTATAGATTACAGGAAAACCTATAAGAAGTCTATTGACTTAAAAAAAGCATGGTAAATCTCCCAATGTGCATACAAACTTACATTTGCAGTTGGAACGTATGGGAGAACATGTTTTTCAACTACAATGTTAAGTTTGTTCTTGGGATAAATTCATCCCAACAACGGAACACTGCGTGGTCCGATACGCACTTGGCTGGTTTTTTTAAGAAACATTAAAGTTGGTCAATATAAACGACATTAGGCTAAAAAATGATGGTACCTGGTCCAAATGTCCACCACTCACGAGACCTATGCCACTGAATAGATTAAATAAGCAGTAACTTGTACTTGTAGAGAAAAGTTATAGCTATTTAAATTATTATTTATTAAATTGTTTAAGCATTAACTTCGTGATTACTTAATTTAAAAAAAAAATGGTATCAAAAGGTTTGTTTTAACAACACAGATGCTGGTTATTATTTCTGAATTAAAATTACTTAATATTTAATAGACTATTCAGTTACATAGGTCTCATTAGTGGTAGACATTGGGACCACTTTTCTCCATTGTCATTTGACCTCGAAACTTTTCCAGAGGTTGGCTTCGTTTGTTGCATGTGTAATCGTAACGATTTCTTGTAGCGTGTGTGTCACCCATTATACTAATTCATTGATTCTTTTCTTTTTCTCTAATTCAGTGTGGCTGCTACAGAAAGTCCTATCATCTTCATAGGTACTGGAGAACATATTGATGACTTGGAACCATTTAAAACCAAACCTTTTATCAACAAACTGCTGGGCATGGGAGATATTGAGGGTCTTTTGGATAAAGTAAATGAGCTCAAACTTGATGATAATGATGAATTACTAGAAAAACTTAAACATGGACAGTTCACATTGCGTGCTATGTATGAACAATTTCAAAACATCATGAAAATGGGACCCTTTTCACAAATTATGGTAAGCTACAATTTACAATTTGGATTCATCAATGTGAGTCATAGTTATTGGTGCAGAGGTAACATAACTTTTTTTACAGGGTATGATTCCAGGGTTTTCCCAGGATCTAATGTCAAAAGGTAGCGAACAAGAATCAATGGCTAAACTGAAACGTCTTATGACTATAATGGACTCAATGAATGAAGGAGAACTAGACCACCGTGATGGCGCCAAACTTTTTTCGAAACAACCCACCAGGATCACACGAGTGGCACAAGGCGCGGGCGTCACAGAAAGGGATGTAAAGGATTTAATTGCTCAGTACACTAAGTTTGCAGCAGTTGTGAAAAAGATGGGAGGTATCAAAGGATTATTCAAAGGAGGTGACATGGCAAAGAATGTAAACCAAACTCAAATGATTAAGCTTAACCAACAAATGGCAAAGATGATGGATCCACGCATCTTACAGCAGATGGGTGGTATGACTGGGCTTCACAACATGATGAGACAGTTGCAGCAAGGCTCCAGTGGGATGAATAGTTTAATGGGTGGCAAATAACACTAGATTTAGCTATGCCATAAGTCAACTTTAATTATTGAACTGTATTTTAACCAATAAAGGTGGACACCTACTTCTGTTTTTGTTTGTTTTTGTTTATTTTTAGTATAGCAATGATTTAGTTAGATAGTTCTTTTATAAATGAGATGGGAGACCATAAGGGTCAAGATAGTTTTACTAAAAGATCAACAATTTTGAAAACTTAGTAAAGACAGTGGAATTTCGCACGAGAGTTTGAATCAAAGGGAAAGTATTTAAGCGTATATGTTTGAATCCCAGAATTTGGATGTTTATACTTTTTGTAAGTTATAATAAACATCCAAATCATATTAGCGGGATAATACTAATGATTGTAATACTATCAAATTCATGCAAGCCTAGTACTTTTTCTTTGGTTACTCCCATTTATGATGTAAAGTAAAAAATTGTCAACTGTTCAGCAATTCCGTTTTTTTTTATGAAAACGCGATCACGACGCTATCTACCGGGTCCAATTGTCTTTACAAAACCATCGAGCTACCCACTCAAATATACACAAAACATCCAAATCGGTCTAGTCGTTTAGGAGCAGTTAGGTGACAACCACACGTATAGAAGAGTAATATAATTATATTTACACAAACCCGTATAAACTCACGCCTTCTTTCCATGGGGGTGGCAGAAACTACAGAACGCCACCTTCTCTGATCCTTACATAAACTATATTCGTAACACTTCACTTTGCACCAGATTGTCCTTGTGCTGTCCTGTGGTACTTGCCCACGGAAGCGAAGGAACACCACATCCTGCGGCCACAAGCCTTCTTCCATGACGACGTCAGTTTAAAATCTCGCGCGAAAAGTAGTTCTGGAATACTGTAGCGCTAGTGAATAAAAGAGAAAAAAAAAATTGTTAGTCCAATATCACACAAAAAAAAAAGTTTTTACATAACATAAAAACTAATTACTCTCTAACAATTTTTCTTTTACTCTAACTCTCTCTAACGATTAGTACTAAAACAAAGGTTCAGAAGAAAATAAAATCGCTCGCTAACTTCGCAGAGGTTATTTTTATTCTGTGGCCATGTTTGACGATGTGATTTCTGTGACAGACTACAGAAAATAAATTGGATCTGTGCCTCTGAATAGTAGGTACCTATGCAAAGAGTACATTTTTTAATGTCAATAAAATGTCAAATTGTTAAATGTTAATTCAATAATCGTAATTAAAAATTGTTTTTGAAAACGTTATGCACACCATATGTTTAGGAATATTGTTTGGTAGAAACATCTCGAATAGGGTATTACTATTTAAATATTTACTTGAAATCATTTTTTATAGGTTATATTATATTATCCACAAGATGATTTGTTTGTAAGATATGTTTGGTGGATGTAGTGTTTTGCCCCTCTAACTCTTCTTACAGCCTCGTTGGTTTCTTTTCTTGGTCGAAACCGCGACTTCTGAGGTCGGGCTGGGTTCGATTGCCAGTTGCGCAATGTCATTGTTCCGTGAGAATTTGCTCACAAGCAGCCTGGAGTTTGGAAGTCTGTGATGTGCCACCTCCGTGAGTCCGTGCCTCGGAAAGCACAAGGCAGTTGGTCCCGCGACTGAGCTGCGTTCGATCGTGTCGGATTGCCGTCCCATCGGACTATGACAGTGAGGGAAGAGGGAGTGCACCTGTATTTGCACACATACACACATACACTTCAGTGTAATATCTCCTGTATACTTGTTGTGTACTGTCTCCACTGAGATTGGCCGCTATGACCGAAATTCCGTCAGAAGACTAGGGAGAATATTTTTTAGTAACTCTATTTACAATTTTTAGGCATACACAACACACAATACCATTACAACTTTGAGACGCAAAATACGCTCCAAAATGGACCAAGAATTAAAATGTCGAGAAAATCCAGTTGTTCTGAAGTTGGAATCAGCAGAATTCAAAAGCATATTCACTCCTGAAGTCACAGAGCTCAAGAATTTATTTGACAAATACAAATATGAAATAAGGGTAGCTGGTGGTGCAGTCAGGTAGTTAATCTTGGTATTCAAACATAGTATGTAACATTGTAAAATAAGTATTCAAGCTAGGACAGTCCCGTCTTCCTGACAATCATTACTGTCCTAGATTGTTTTTGCTGCTGCATTGTTCCTGGCAGTTAAACATATTTTTTATTGCAGTTATTATTGTGTGTAATGTTAGCAATATAACTAGTATGACTGTCTGTTATATTACCTACATTATTTTTAAATAATGGATAAAACATTTACAGGGATCTTTTAATGGGTCAGAGTCCAAAAGACCTTGATTTTGCTACTACAGCAACGCCAAAACAAATGAAAGATATGTTCACTGCTGAAAACATAAGAATGATCAATGCTAATGGTGAAAAGCATGGCACTATTACAGCCAGAATCAATGATAAAGAGAGCTTTGAAGTAACTACACTTAGGATAGACATAGTCACTGATGGACGCCATGCTGAAGTTGAGTTCACTACAGACTGGAAACTAGATGCCAACAGGAGGGACCTCACAATTAATTCCATGTTTTTAGGTGGAGATGTACTTATTAATATTATTCCTAACTTCACTAATACATATTTTGTACCATGATAATTAATAATTTTTTTGCAGGTTTTGATGGCTCTGTGTATGATTATTTCTTTGGATATGAAGATTTACAAAAGTGCAGAATAGTCTTTGTTGGTGATCCTGATAAAAGGGTCAAAGAGGATTATCTGAGGATATTGAGATATTTTCGTTTCTATGGAAAGATAGCAGATAAACCTAATAATCATGATGAAAACACACTGAAAGTTTTAAAAGAAAATGTTATGGGGCTGCAAAATATATCAGGGGAAAGAATTTGGGTGGAACTTAAGAAAATGCTTCAAGGAAATTTTGCAGGAAGCCTTTTGAAGACAATGATTGATGTGAGAGTTGGAGAATACATAGGTAAATGCTTTTTATTATATTGTAAATTAATATTTATAACTGCATTGTCAATGCTCTTGATTGTATTGGTTATGTTTTATTGCACAAAGCATTATTTTATGCAGGTTTACCAGCATCTCCTAATGTTGAAGAACTAGACAGAGTGTTAAAAAGAGCAGAACATCTAAGGTTGCATCCAATAAGTTACCTAGCAGCTCTTCTAACAGACCTGGATGAGGTTACAGTTTTGTACAGCAGACTCAAGTTCTCAGGCTATGATAGAGACCTTGCATACTTCCTGGTAGAACACAGAGGAGACAAAGTAGCCAGCAGGCCATTATTGTGAGTTGATATACTTTGTATGTCTGTTACCTTTGAATTTGACACACACATTTGTTAGACCATGATCTAGATTGTGACAACCTTCTGGTTAAAGGATCCTCAAATTTCAATGGAGGATGAGCTTTCCCCCCCGTTCTTCATATCTTTAAAATACATTTATTGTCATAGAATTTCTTTTTAAAGATTGTATTGATATTTCAGACCATATGAAAAACTAGTTTTAAACACCAAGATAAAACAAAAGGATGCAATTGAATATGTTAAAGAAGTATTGAAGTATAGAGGAGATGTGCTTTTAAAGCAATTTAATGAATGGGTAGTGCCAAGATTCCCCATTAGTGGTAAAATGCTGAAAGATGCTGGAGTCCCACCGGGCAGAATGTATGGTCCCATTATAAATAAGCTCAAAGACATTTGGATTGAAAATGAATACAAACAACCAGAAGAGGAGCTTATTAAACACATCCCCAACATTATAGAGGAATTTGAGAATAAGAAAATAAAACACACCTAAAAATAATTACAAAGTTTTATTTAATAAATTAACTATGATACATACTTAGCTTATCTCGGATTAAATTAAGTCGCGGCTTCGCCCGTGTGGTATGTCGATAAAAAGTAGCCTATGTCCTTTCTCATGCTCTAGACTATCTGTGTACCAAATTTCATTTAAATCGGTTCAGTAGTTTTGGCGTGAAAGCGCGACAGAGACGAGAGTTACTTTCGCATTTATAATATGTAAGGATATTTGTCTTAAAATATAATCAAAGCATTTGATTCCTGAAGGAACCTTATTAAATAATTATTTCAAAAACTACTGAACCTTTGGTGCTTCATAAGATTCATACCTATTACAGCCATCGTCATCATCTCTGTGTTCTAAAAAGCATCTCTTACAAAACAGATATTTGCAGCCTAAGCACCTCATCCTCGCATCTTCATTGCATATTTCACAAAAAGGCAGTTCATCAGATGGCATAATTATGTCGTCCTCTAAAGATGCCTCTGCCTTTATCTAAAATAAAAGTGAATCTTTAGTCAAACTATGTAACAAGTTAAATAATTATTAATTTAGTCCCTAACCAGCTCTATATTTGAACACCAAAATAAAACTAAATATACCTTTTCAACAATTTTTTTAACAGTGGCCTCCTCGTCATCTGAGTCATCATTCTTTTGAATTGTTGTAGTACCTTGTGAGCATGGGCCTGGGTTAGATCCTTTAAGTTTTTGCATACGGGCCTCTATATCACTGATAAGACCATCAAACTCATCTGTGTATTTAGTATCAATGTTAGTTTGTTCCATGTATTGCTTTATCAGGTCATTTGCTTGCTCTTGTTCTGTCCTCGTGTCTGGAGGCGGTAATACTGGCTAGAACATAATGGTGAAAAGAGCAAGTAAAGAAGACCACAGGTCTAAGACTTTATAAATAGAGATTTTGAAAAAAAAAAGACAACCCCTACCTTAGTGGTAACAACTTCAATGGGCACTCCTTTTAATTTTGCCAGTCTTGAATATATCTCAGCATCTGAAGTAGAAGGAGTTTCACCTTTGATATTCTGAAGACGACTTTTGATATCTCCGTCAGTTGTTAATGAAGAAGTTATATTTCTGCCTTCTTTTAACTTTTGTAGCCTTTCTATTATTACCTGATCTTTTGTCCCTGCATTACTGTCAGAACTAACAGGTTGTTTTAGGTCCATGGCACCGATTCTCCTAAAATACACAAGATATGTTAGGCATTATTTCAGTCAATATTATGTTTATGAGGTAGGAAGGTACCTATGTGATAAAACTGTTTTTTTTTTCCCAAAAATCGAATTTATTTACCTGTAGTATGCATCAGGTGCTTCAACATTTTTAGGCTCATTCGGTTTTGAATGATTGTTTTTACATTTTGCACATACCTAAAACAATGAAGCATGTAATAAACCAGTTGTTGAATTTATTGACTCATGCATTAAGTATAAAATAGCGAATCCTTGCTTATCCAGATTATAAACTGGATTCCTGAATTCAATGTAAGCAGAAATATTTCAAACTGGGTAGTGTAAGTTTCTGAAAATGAATGAAATGTAAAATAAATATTTGAGTAGGTATCAAAGATCAATTAATTTATACTGTAAAATACTGAAGACTGAATTAGATCATGTGAGGAAGAAATGTTCTCCAAAGAAAGAATTTTATGAATCTGATCATATAGTTTTATGCCTGTATATTGAGGTTCCACTGCACACATTTATTTGGCCTGACCTTAGTTTCAGCGTTGAGTTTTGATAAAAACATTTTGCTGTCCAAACATTTGGAGCAATAACTGAAGCCGCAACTGGGACATCCTCTCTGAAACCATCTTATAACTTTAATAATTCAGCTGGGTATGAATAGATGATGTAAAAAGGTAAATAGAATGGAGATAAATAAGGAATTAATATTTCATAGAATAATTATACCTCTTTACGAAGCAATGAAAACGGTTTTGTACAGGAATTACAAGACATTTTAGAACGTACAAGATTAGAACTCTTACGAGCACAGACGTACTAGTCTCACGAGCTATCAAGAAATCTTTGCAAGGAATTACAACTTACTAAGAGTAATAATCACAACACTGAACACAATTCACAATCAAGGAACTTCTTGTCAATGTCAATCAATTGTAAAAACCGTAGACAGAAAAATCAAATTGAGAATTGACACTGACACAGTAATTGATGTTGCGCCCGCCCCCAACGTGTACCTATCAAATGCTTCTTAGTCGATTAAGCTCCCACGGGCAATATTTATCGAAGTCGAATCAAATCGCGTAATGACTTAAGAATGGAATAGATGGAAAGCGGTACCGCATCCTGCATCGCATACTCATATCTTTATTTGCATTCCCTTTTAGATAAAACTAAGGGCCTCCTTCCCTTGAATATGCGCTAAAATGGCCCGGAAAATTCAAATCTTACGTTTTTTGCAATTTGCAGGTCAGTGTATGTGTGTAAAAGTGCATCACTATTCGAAAGATAAGCTTGCCTTCTATATACTCTGTGATTTTGATTGCTTTCTTTGTTCTCTGTGGTTTTTAGTGGTGGGAAATTTTTGATGGATGAAATGAAAGTTGAAACCAAAGAGTAAATTTTTTAGTAGGGTTGAAACGCAACCCTTTTTCCAACGACGAAAACGGTTGCAGAAAACGGTCGACCGTTTTCTAAAGAACGGAACTTAAGGTTGATGCGCTAGGAACGAAACGCCCACGAAATTCAAATTTTCTTACGTTTTTTGCAATTTGCAGGTCAGTATCAGGTTGTATGTTGATCTAAATATTATTAGCGGCCGTAACAAATATGGATTTACAGAATTATAAACATTAGAATCAGCAATACAACTCTCTAAGTTCATGTAAGTGTATTGACTGACGATTTCCGAAATTTTCATTCAATACACTTACGTGAACTTAGAGAGTTGTATTGCTGATTCTAATGTTTATAATTCTGTAAATCCATATTTGTTACGGCCGCTAATAATATTTAGATCAACAAACAACTTGATACTGACTGCAAAAAACGTAAGAAAATTTGAATTTCGCGGGCTACCCTAGCGCATCCACCTTAACCAACAACGGGTTTGACCGTCGTATCACAAACTACAGCTTTGACATTATCGACTGTATTTCCTTGATAAAAGTTTACTTTGATTGTAAGGACTCTTTTGTAAACGAACGAACGCGTAACGTTGAATTGTTGAATCATTGCGTTCTCGACTGTGGTTTCTGAGGCATAAAATGCAAAATCGTACCAAGGAATTCGAAGCCTGGTTTGTTGCAACGAAAACTGTTTGAACCTAGAACGTAAAACGGTTGCATAGTCGCAGAACTCAAGTTTTTGAAAACGTTTCGTCGTCGCAACGCCCACCCCTAGTGACTTTGTTGCTTTTGCTTTCGAACGAAACCATTGTGTTCGAAACGCGTAGGACGTAAGCAAAAAGCTGTTTTACTGAATACTCGTATCCAACCTGCACTATATGTTTATTATACAGTGTTCAACATAATGTTTGAGATCGAAAGAATACTTGAATGAGTGATAACGGCAGCGAAACAGAGGAGGCGACTGAGCAGACGGCACTCATGGACGGCCACATCGCTGAAGCCCGCCCCGATCGGGTGATTGCGGAGCGCATAGCTAAAAAAAGAAAAACTAAATCCGATAATCAGCGTTCTTATGGCGTAAGTAAATGAAACTACACTTTATTTACATTCAAGTGACTGCTGCTGTTGGTAAAAACTAAGATAAGACTTTATCATCATTCAACACCCTGCATTGAAAAATATTTAGTACGTACTGTGTAGCCTTGTCACCTTGTGGTTGTAGTTCCAATGATTCACTCTAATTGATTGCTTTGTGGTACCTACACTTACATATTCTTATGAATCATAAAGTTTGCATTCTACTTTTTTTCTCTAAATGTTGCACACCACACATTTTAACTTTTTGTTATGAAGACTTTCACGAATAGTTTTGTATGTCTACTAAAATGCAGGAGAATCTAAGAACCATTTTGCAGAAGACAATACCACAGAATATAGTAGCCATCAGGAAGAAGGACCAAGCTACAGGCAATCAGGACTCCAGATAAATCAATTTCTACTGACTCATACAAGCTATAGCAAGAGTAACTAAAACATTATGTGGTTCTTCTGTACACTGAACAAATGAAAGGGAATTCATATTGCATCTGATATGTAGCATTGACACAAAACCCAATGGTATCAAAACAATTGCTTTATCAGTGTTTAATTCTTATGTTTTCTTGTTCAGAGTGTTGAGGGGCTTCCAAGCAGTGGGTCAGGGGCAGGCAGCAGTTCAGCACCCAACATGCCTCCCCAGCCACCGCCGGCAGAGCCACAATTAGAAGAGCTTGAACTTAAATATGGGGCCCGCCATGTCATCAAACTGTTTGTGCCGGTCACGCTGTGCATGCTCGTCGTTGTCGCTACTATATCTTCAATTAATTTTTATTCAGTTAAAGATGTATATTTGTAAGTATTAATCCACTTGAAAGAAACATGAAGTTTATGAACGGTTAATACACATTTTCCTCCAAGTGCAAATTGTAAGCTGATTTCTCATTGGGCAATAAATGTCTCCACATCATCCAGGGAAGATGTGATTTGAGGGTCTCAAATTGAAAAAGCTGTCTTTTTTCCAATGTGCATGGTAAATTGAACTGGTACCATTTAGCTTTAAAATATCTAACTTTGTATAAAAAAAAATTTCAGAGCCTACACACCATTTCATGAGGAAAGTCCATATGCAGTGACAAAAGTATGGAATGCTCTAGCCAATTCATTGATCCTGCTATGTGTCATTGCCTTAATGACCGTGTTGCTCATAGTACTGTACAAGAAGAGATGTTACAAAATCATCCACGGGTGGCTTATACTGTCATCACTCATGCTGCTGTTCTTGTTCTCATATTTATATATTGAGTGAGTATCAGTCTTTGTTTGATTAATAGGATTTCCCTTAAAGTAATTAATAGCATGCTAATATTAATATCTCCAATTTGGAAACTAAAATTTCTGTTTCACCAACAGTAAGGAGCCAGTTAAACGTTAACATTCAACTGACCCCTCACTGTTTGTAAGCCATCTACCACCTTCTAACAGCCCCCTGACCATGCTTAGGGGATCCCTTAAACTTAAGGTGGGTCAGTGAAAACGGGCATAAATTGTTCAAAAAATGTTTCAATTCTAATCATAATCCATAACATAAACACATGTTCAGGGAAGCACTGAGAGCATACAACATACCGATGGACTACATAACCCTATTGTTCGGAATGTGGAACTTCGGCGTGGTCGGCAT
Organism: Lithophane ornitopus; assembly: GCA_948473465.1. Taxonomy (NCBI): domain Eukaryota; kingdom Metazoa; phylum Arthropoda; class Insecta; order Lepidoptera; family Noctuidae; genus Lithophane; species Lithophane ornitopus. The sequence continues at coordinate 6,314,813 of OX419633.1, forward strand.
GATCGTGATCCATTGGAAGGGTCCGCTGCGGCTGCAGCAAGCCTACCTGATCTTCATTGCGGCGCTGATGGCGCTTGTCTTCATCAAGTACCTCCCTGAATGGACCACGTGGGCTGTTCTTGCTGTTATATCTATTTGGGGTAAGTAATAGAACTAATACACTTAAATAATAAAATAAAAAAACAGCCAAATGCGTGTCGGACCATGCACAATGAAAAAATAAAATGAAATGAAATAAAATGAACTTTATTTGCAAGAATTGTAGTACATTACATAAGGTCGGGTTTTTTAACAGTTTCTCAAACAATTCGCTAAAACTAGCATGCAAAATTACATTAATTAAATAAATGAATGAAGCTAATAAAATTGGAACATACATATGTTACAATGCTGCAATGCAATATGGAGAAGTGGAACTGATGGTGAAGTACCAGGAGAACTCCTCAACAATTAACGTCCCTGCATCAGGAAAAGCATTATTTTGTAAAAGATGATGAGCAGTTGACATTAGGCTATTGTAATTTAAATAAATTACAAACTGACCCACTAAAAAGCGAGAAATAAAAACTTTCACTCACTTTATAGTGGTTTTTTGGAAGACGGTTGTATTTTTTTTTTTGTACATTATTTTTTTCTCAATTTATCATAGTACTATTTCAAAATTAATCTTTTGTTTCAGACTTAATAGCAGTGTTAACACCAAAGGGTCCCTTAAGAATACTTGTAGAAACAGCACAAGAACGAAACGAACCAATATTCCCAGCTTTAATTTATTCATGTGAGTATTGATCACAGTTCTGTTTATATATTTAAAAGCAGATTGCTGAACTGTTAGTCATTAGTGTGTCTAGCTAAAATGTGGATTATTCATAAAGTGGAATATGGAGTAATGTCATATTATAATTCAGTGGATACAGTCATTTATCTATACAGGGTGGCAGGGACATCGACACGCAAACTGGAACCATGAATTAAGCACAACATAATCCTAGACCTAGACCCAGGATAGAAATTTTTTGCCAGTTACAAAAAAAAAACTGTTTCTTACAAAAGTGCATTCAAAATGTATGTAAAAGCATTTTTTTTTTTAAATCACCGGTGGAAAATTTCGACGCGTGGGGGACCAGAATCATTTACTGAATCCCTGGTAACAGGTTTTGCGTCGATGTCACTGCCACCCTGTATATCTAGGCCATACATTGAAATCATAATGAACTAATAATCTCTCTTACTGCCTTAATCCATCAGCAGGTTGTCGTTTAAAGATCGGTTTTAGCAATAAAACCGGCCAATAAAATTTTGAACACCATGTACATAATAAAGGGTATTCTATAATATTGAATGTTTGTGTTTCAGCGACAGTGATGTACTGCCTGGCGGCCACGACGCCGGGCGGCGCGGCCGAGGCGGCGCCCGACGCGGCGCGGCCAGGTGAGCCGCGCGCGCGCGAGCTGCGTCCTCTCAACCCGCACGGTCCGTGTTCCCGCATCCCACTTATCCCATACGCTGTCATCCTTGCGGTCATCATTTGAGCGCTACTAATAATATAATATTATTGAACTCTATGACTAAAGTAGGCAACTGCTCTGTTGATAGGGTTCCGTAGTAAAAAAAAAAAACATGTGTATGTGATGAACATTTTTTCAATTCAGGAATCCGTTTGCGAAATATTAACATAATATAAACTATCACAGCTAAATAGGCTATACAAGTTAACAAGTAAAAAGGTACCAACTTATAAAATGTACTTGAAAAAAACATACTTATTTTTGCATTCGATAAAATCAATACTGTGCATACGTAAGTATTCATCCCAACTACGGAACCCTTTATTTTGCGTGTTCCGACACGCACTTGGCCGGTTTTATTAGAATCAAACTTCACAATGCTTCTTAACTCTTTTTAATTAATCCTTCCAAAGCTTAGTTTTCTTACTTCTTTATTTTTAGCCAAAGAGCGACGACCGGCTTTTGTTGTTCTTTTTTTTAAATCGATTATCCTAAAACATCTTATAACCAAAAATAGTTCATAATAATGAACATTGTATGTTAAGATCACAATGATTAATAAGATGTCATGTCCAGCTCCAGTACCCGAACAGGCACCTTGCGGGATAAATTGGTAGTGTCTATCCCTATTGCGTAATAATCTGGAATTAATATCCTTTGCATTTCGACAAGTCAACCATTATTTTTGCTGCCATAGGTTAATCCCCTACCAAAAATCGCTCAACGCGTCTACAGAAGTTTTCACTTCAAAAAGGATTGTCATTATTCCGGCTGTTACGCAAGTTAACTGTTACTTTTTAGGCTTCTAATGAATGCATACTTTTTAAATAAATGAGCCTTTTTAACTTTCTGGCCTGTTCTCACAGTCGGTCGCAGTAAATAAGATTGGGTACCGACCAAATGAGTTAAGGTTAGGTCAGAACCGTGAACCGAGCGGTGCCGCGGCAGCGACCGGCGAGCGCTACATCCAAGTTGGTCGCAGTTACTTGGCTATTTAGTATTTTTAGGATCCCAAAGTAGGAATTATCTGAAGTTCGATTAAAATGTCTTATGACAAGTGGTGCCGTGTCCAGGCGGGCGGGAGGGCGCGGCGGGCGACGCGGCCGGCTTCGACGCGGCGTGGCGCGCGCGCGCGCAGCAGCAGCGGCGCCTGCGCGTGGACAGCGCGCCGGGCGCCGAGCCGCCGCGCTACACCACCAGCGTGGAGCCCGCGCAGCCCGCGCAGCCCGGCCCGGACGACGAGGAAAGTGAGTCCACAAGAGGTTTCTTTTTACCTTGATGCAGTCCTGGAAAATGTTTAATTTTTTATTATTATTTTACAGCTAAGTTCAAAAAGGTTTCAAGAAAAAAAATCGCTGTTATAATTTAGTGCACAATATTGATTTTATCAACAGCAAAATACAAATTTAAAATATGGATTTAGATAATTATAATCATTAGAATCAGGAAAACAACTCCTTACGTTAGAATAATCCTAAAATGTCATGATTTCATGAAATAGTCATTATTATAAATATAAATAACATACAACCTAATACTGACTAGTAAATTGCAAAAAATGTAATAAATTTTGAATTTCTGACGCTTTCGTCTTAAATAGCAAAGTCACTTAGAAGAAACTCAATCATCTCTTTATCCGACTGCGCGACCACAATAACAGGGTTATGTTTTTCATACCCCTCGAAGCATCCTAACGGCAGGATGGATTTTAATGCATGAGGTCTCTATCGACCCGTCTAAGTCGCGCGATGGTTATAGGGGCACTCTTTGTATAAAATCAAAATGGCGGAATTTAGACGTCAAATTTTTTCGTAATTTCTAGGGATGCAAGAAGTGCCAAAAAATATCCATATATATCGTACCGATATTTAAAAAAAATATCGATATCGATTTCGATATATCGAAAAAAAAAAATCGAAATATCGGAGATATTTTGAAATTAAAAAAAAGAAAAGATCTTTAATTGATAATTTAAAAAAATAAAAACTTTTTACGGCTCTGTATTCCGGCGATTTTACTCAGTGGCGACAACGGTATTGCTATTGGAAAAAATATATCGTTTTTGATACATTTTCGATACTTGATATTTTATATCGATATATCGAAATAAAAAATATCGCCAAAAAATATCGATATATCGAAAAAAAAATATCGATATTTTTTCTGCAAGCCTAGTAATTTCACTAAACCATTGTTTAGTGCATGTTGCACTGAATACATCCCCTTTCAAATTTTAAATAGTATCCAAGTAAAATGGCTGTGAGACAGACGGGCATGACGAAATTTTGAAGTGAAACCCTAAAAAGGTAAACTTTTTTCATGGAACTGTAACTAATTTTTATGATTGGTGGTTAATTCTCAGAGGGCGTGAAGCTCGGGCTGGGCGACTTCATATTCTACAGCGTGTTGGTGGGCAAGGCCAGCTCGTACGGAGACTGGAATACAACTCTCGCGTGTTTCGTAGCCATATTAATTGTGAGTATTTTTACGACTATATGTATGTATTATTACAGTGTTCACTTGTCTGTAGTGTCCGACCGAAACTGGTTTTTACGGCCGAAACCGAAACCGAATTTCGGCTACAGTCTCAGTTTAGGCCGAAACCGAAACTTCCTTACAAGGATCATGTTTTGGGGGTAAAAAAAGAAAACGTTATTATAATCAGTTTTTTATCTTTAAATCACAACAAACAAAACGAACTGCAAACACTAGCCATTCACGACATGATTAGGCACGTGGACGCGGCAAAATGTCTTCGTCGCTTACTCCGTTGGATGGAATTTAACGCGCCGAACAACAGTTTCGGTTTCGGCAGGTTTGCCGCCGAAACCGAAATTAAAGCGAAACTCGTTTTTTTGCCGAAACTCGACCGAAACCAAACTTTCGGTCGGACACTACTTGTCTGTCTCAAAATCTTCTTTGGATCTAGCGCGGATTCTCGTTCGTTGCAGTCCGATAAATTGATTGGCCTGCCTATGTATCCTGCTCAATTCGCCTCAATCATAAAGTGGACTGATTTTGTTTTGTCAACAGGGCTTGTGCCTGACTCTTCTTCTACTAGCGATACTCAAGAAAGCGCTGCCGGCGCTCCCCATCTCGATAACATTCGGCTTAATATTCTACTTCGCGACGAGATGCGTCGTCAAGCCGTTTGCGGACGCGCTCGCGGCCGAGCAAGTGTTTATATAGCAACCGCCTTCTTTGCTCACTAAGTAACATTGAGAAGACTTGTTTATGATGTACGGTGGAAATAAAACACTGTTACGGTATGCCTTACATACAACAAAATTATGTTTTAACTGATTGTAGGGCTCAGATGCCAATTTTTATTACAAACAAAGTTCCGATATGTATGGAGGATCGACTAATACAGGTATAAAAATTGTTGCGTTCAAGTTGAAATAATAAGTGTAGATATTAGGAGATAGCGCGGAAAAGTGAATTGAATATTTAATGCAATAATTTAAATTGAATTAGACATCAATAGTGTTAATATTTTCAATGTACATAGTAATATTTATTGAAAATAAAAAAAGTATTATGAATAAGATATGTAACAGTTCTTATATTTCTTCTTTTTGATCTCTCTTCTATTTGGCAGAACCATAAAATGCCATTACTTTTTAGAAGAAAAGCTATTCAAGCTTAGGAATGCCATTCTTATAAGTATGTAAGCATCTGTTGCGAACATTTTCGATATACATAGTTGAAATTTAACATTCCATTATGTTACGCGTTGTGCATTATTTTGTATAAGTAATTATGCTCTCTTGCATCTGTAACCTTTTGTGTTGTAACAATTTGTGAAGAATGGAGTGATAATGTGAGTGGTGTGTGGCGGACATCGGTTCGAGCAATTCGCTTATTGCAATGAAAATCGCCCTTCTTGCAGAGAGACTTTACGCGAAAGATTTACAATATACTTAGTAAAAATATAGATTATGAGTTGAACCGTTGCGGCATCCTCCTCAAATATCCGCGTAACTCCAACAGTCTTGATACAAGCATGAAAAGGCTTATATGCACATTGAACACCCTTAGGCCAGTTACAGTACTCCACCAACAGTCGTCGGTGCGTAGCGTTGGTCCTATATACTTATTTAACTGCAATTTATCGAAAAAAGATATCTATATAAGTATCGGTGAAATTTTCTATAAAATTATTTTTTCTTATGCAGAACAAGTTTTTTATTCATAATAAATACCAAACTAGGAAAAAAGTCTACACTTTACGGCCCTAAATTCCAGCAGTTTTAGTCAGTGGCGACAACGGTGTTGCTATTGGAAATATATCGTATTTGATATATTTTCGATAGGTAATTGATATTTTTGTATCGATATATCGAAATAAAAAATATCGATATTTCGATATTTTTTCTACAAGCCTATATCCCACGGGTACGTACTATCGGGATAAAAAGTATCCTATGTCCTAACCCAGCTCAGCTCATGGTCTACCAATGTGCCAAACACCTAAATCCGTTCAGCCGTTTTAGAGTGAAAGCGTAACAAATTCACTTTTGCATTTATAATATTAACTAGCTGATGCCCGCGACTTCGCCCGCGTGTTTGTCTGTTATTGGTGCCGATTCTCTTGTCACAAAATTCTCTAAACTAAACTAAAAATCACTAAAATTTATTTTAGTCCTGTCAAACGATCAAACTCATTCTGAAATAGACTTTAAATGACACAACTTAACTATAATTTAGTTTGACAGCATTAAGATGGTACTGAGATTAGTTTAGTGAAAATGCTATTCTGAATTTGACGATTTAACCTAAAATTTTGTCCTACATCTAAAATCCTCTAACTAAATCTGACTATATTTAATAGCGATTAAAAATGTGTGGAATAAAATAAGATGTCATGAACTAAAATTCAAACCAACACCTCGACTTTTACAAAAAACAGTACTGTCTTTTTTTATTTTCTTTTACTTATATCTCGAAAACGGTGTGTCCTATCGCAAAAATAATGAAATTTTTGACCCCCCTTAGGAACTCCTTATAAACCCTTGTAATATTTTGTTTTTTTTCTTTATTTTCCATACAAAAACTGACAAATTCCATTAAAAACACGTCGAGGCTGCCGTGCATGCCGCCTGTGGCTCTAAAAAAAAAACACGGGGTAGGGAAAATAAGTACCAAGTGGAGGCGTGCGGTTGTCTAATTCGATTTTAGTTGTGTCAAAATAAGTTTTAAATTTAGAGAATTTATTTGGCAGAATAGCTCCAAGATTCCCATAGTCAAAAGTAAGGAATTTTAGTGATAGTTTAGTTCGGTGTACAAGAGAATCGGCACTATATACTAAAACCTTACTCGAGAATCACTATCCATTGGTGAAAACAGCATGAAAATTGGCGCAGTAGTTTTTGAGTTTATCGCGTACTGGACTAGGTAACACTTTCGTCCTTGCCGCGACGTGAGGTAGGTACTTTAGGGGTATGAGGAACAGGGTGTAAAGTTATGTGACGTCTGTCTGACGTCAGGTCTTTGATGCGTAGTTCGCATGTGGCGATGTAGATACCGCCACAGTACCATCACGTATCAATAAAACGAAAAAGACGAGTCTATCCCCCACTGCACGCATACGTCACCAATACTGTGAATGTTATTCATAGTAGAAACGCACATATTATCACTCCGTGCCCTATTTTATCACCATAATATAAACATAATATTCATAATATTTTCCTTAACAAAAATAAAATGATAAAATTACGATTGTTGTATTAATTTTATATGCGCATTACGGGGAACTATCTGATTTTAATTGAGGTTATATGGAAAACAATCCGTAGTTAGGTTTAGAAAAATATCAAGTTGTATGGGCCAGGATGTCCAACTTTTGTCAGAACTACCTCTTGAACACACCTCGCCCATAAAACGGCTTAGCGAGTAGCCCACTAAAGATCAAGTCTGCGGGCACGAAATAAGAGGCGGCCAAGCGATGGCGCAAGCGGCATCAGCGGGGCGGTTGATCGCGGCCGCTTCCTGTTTCGTGCGCATCTCTTTGAAATGCTATAATTTACTTACTTTTGTTTATGTCGCCGCCCTGTTTGTATACTATATTATAATATTAATTATATATATATATATATATATATCAGTTAGGATCAGAATATTTATGTATAATATACTAGTAAGGTTTATCGCGGCGCCTGCGCAGCCACGCCAGCGACCTTAATGTTGTCTTTTGGGACGGAAATATACAGGTTCATTAAAAAAGATTATATAAAAATTAAAACGGTTTAATATATAATGTACATTATGTAATAAAAATATACTTTTTAAATTGCTTACACGTCAAATATTGCTGTTATACAAGTTGTCACTGAAATAATAGGAAACTTTCATAAGGGGTCATGGTAGTCATTATTATGAACAACTTTAAATGTGAGAGGAACCCTGAGATCGTGAAAAAGAAACAAAATTTGTGTTCACAAAACTACAAAATGCAGGAAACAGCTGTTTTTTTTTTTCACAATGTCTGGTTTGTTTCCATAGTAAAAGTTGTCATATTGATGAGTAGGTACAATGGCATAAGAGGTCTATAATTATTTCAATTACTCCTTGTTTTTATTAGGGATGAAACATAAGTGTACTTGTTACTGTGATAAAATATTACTTTATTTATTGCTTTAACTAAGCTGAAAGTAAGTAAGACACTGTGACACCGTCTTAAAAACATTAGTATTTGTTCTCTCGGTAAATCCCCCAACAACACATTCTTCAAAATGCATTCGTTGTGGTGATATTGTCAATTGTAGCTTCAGGTAAGTATTTGTTGGCTTGCAACAATAGAGACTCTATTTGTAAATAATCTTCAAATGAATAAACATTCATAATGTTATCCATATTATTGCACTAAATGGTGACTGGTAACTTACTATCGGAGTAACGATAAACGGCACAACATGACGTAACAAGTGACAGTGTGATTTTAATAGGTACAATGATTTGCACTAAAACATTAATTATTATTTATAAACAAAATAAGATTATTTATAACAGTTTACGCATAATTAAAAGGTATCTTTTTGATTTGAACTAATCTGAATGAAAGAATTTTTTTGATGTACTTAACATAACATATTTTTGTAATACATAATTTATAAATTGGTCCAATTTGATAAATTTAAACTAAACTCGTACTTATATCACAATCAAAAATAAATAAAACGCCAAAAAAAAGTATGCCTAGACCTTAACTTTATACCACTAGGTAATTCTAAATATTTTAAGAATTGGAATAATAACAGTGCCAATACTATTTACCTACAGTGTTGTGTGATTTTCGCAATTGTACTATTAGGGTGGGGTCTGAGGAGCGTAACCATAGTAATAAAAGTGTAATACTAATTTGTGTCGAGTGCGGCGTATAGTTTCGAAAATTCTTCGTTTTAGTTTGAGCAATGCAAATCAGGCTAGGGTAAGCACTTCTGTCCCACCCTTATACTACCAATTAATAAAATCATGTAAATTACAAAGAAGAAAAAAAAATAGTTTACTGTGTTGCGTTAAGATTCTATTTTCTATCAGGCGTATTTTATGTTACAAAAGGAATTAAATTGGAATGACTTTAAAACGATTTAAAACAAAGGTACCACTAATCACGAGCAAGTAAATGCAGCTTGCAGATCTTATCAAATAATTCAACACAACGTAAACTACCTACAACCAATGTTCAAGTTTCCCTTCATAATTTGTTCCTTTGAGAGAGATCGTTAAACTATACAACACAACCACATTTACTTACTAATTAGCCACATGGATCTCAGCAGGACCATCTCTTTTAATCACTTTTAATGTTTCCTTGGTCGGCTTGGCGGTGTCTGACGGAATTTCCTCCTTAATTGGTTTGGGTTTAATTTCAGCAGTTTTAGGAGCATCTTGTTTGACTGCTGGCTGAGCTTTCTTGGTTGCTTCATTTTTTGTTTCTGTTGGTGTCTTCGGAGGAGGAGGAGGGGTAGTTTTCTCAGCCGGCTTTGGAGGAGGCGTTGTTTTTACTTCAGGTTTAGGAGCAGTAGCTTTGGGTTCACTTTTTGTTGGTGCTTTTGCAGGCTCTGGTTTTGCTGCAGCAGGTGCAGGTTTGGATGGCGATGGTGCCGACGGTGCTTGTTGGGGCGTGTTGGGCTTTGTGGCGGCAGGCTGTTGTGCGGCAGGCTTAACTTGCTGCGGTGGCGTGGGTGCTGCCGGTGCTACTGGTTTTGCTACTTTTGGCGCTTCCCTCTCTACTGGTTTCGATACTTTTGGCGCTTCTTTCTGTACTGGTTTCGCTACTTTTGGCACTTCTTTCTGTACTGGTTTCGCTACTTTTGGCGCTTCTTTCTGTACTGGTTTCGCTACTTCTGGCGCTTCTTTCTGTACTGGTTTCGCTACCTTTGGCGCTTCTTTCTCTGCTGGTTTAGTTGCCATTTTAGGCTTTTCCTCAACTTTAGGTTTGGATTCCACCTTCGGCTTTTCCTCTACCTTAGCTTTAGGTTTTTCTTCAGTCTTCTTGATAGATGCATGTTGGACTGGTTTAGCTTTTTGTGCATTCTTCTCAACCTTAGGAGCTTCCGACTTTTTAGTCGATTCAAATGCTTTTTTCAAAACAGGAGGGACAGGTACTGTTCCGACGAAATCTTGTAGATGTGGACTGCCAATATACAGTTTGTCGTTGAACACAATAGCGTCACTGACGTGGCCTAAGGTTCTATCTGTGTTATAATATCCAGCTACAATGTTTCCATCCCAATCCATTTGCAGTACTCCAGACAAGGCTGGGGTTAAGCCAGATAGACTTTTAAAGTGTCCAACCTGTAAAGGAAATAAATTAAAAATTTGCAATCAATACAAAACCTATTTTCATTTTTAAGTGTCAAGTTAGTTTAGATATAAATAAACCCGTAACTTTCTTATGTGCTAAATGGAACATAAAGGTAATTATGATTGTATGATATCAAAACTCTTTCTCAGCACTGGCATATAATTAATAGTAGTAGTACCCAAATATACGGAATTGCAACTGAAAGCCTTTATTGAAACTTACATACAAACTATACTTACAAAGTATACAATCTCTTCAAACACAATGTGTGGGTAAATGGTGTTGAGATATTCGAAGGGTATTTCAACGAGTCTGTGTAGACGCGCAACCAGCTTCCTGACGAGTGGCGTGGCGGCCAGCAGCTGTGTGAGCGGAGGTCGGTCCTCTTCGAACACGGTGTACAGCGCCACCAGCAGGCCCGAGCCGTCGGGCAGCGCGCGCGAATTATCGGGGACGCCTGTTTGTACAGATGGACAGAACGCTTAAATTCAACACTATCAAACGCTAGGAGCATGATGACAGCTCGTGCAACCACTATTTATATACTGGAACACCTGTGTCAATGATGATGTAATGAATTACCAACATTATTTGCAGCATTCGTTAGTTTTAATAGTAACTAGATAGTCCGGATAGTCGTCGCAGTCATGTTTTCTACCACTATTTTCTTTATTGCTACGATAATATTTAGCACAACAAAATGTTACGGTCAAAATATATACGTGACTGATGTCAACTTTAGAATAGAACCTGGAGCACGAATGTGCGTCTTTGAATCAGGGAAAGTTGGACAGATGCTGGAAGTGTACTACCAGGTGTTGGACGGACAACACGGGGATCTGGATATTACCTTTGAAGTAACCGACCCCAATGAAGTTAAACTTGTGACGGATTTTAAAAGTTCTGAAAATTCTATCATCATGAATTTGGAAGTGGATGGAGATTACGCCTTCTGTATGGACAACACGTTTAGTTTAATGAACTCCAAACTCGTATTTTTATATGTCCTTGTAGAAGACCAAGATTCAACGGATAAAGTTGAAGCAGAAGTGGCGGTCGAGGGTGCCGAGGGTGCTGAACAAAAAGAAGTGCTGGAGTGGCAGGGAATCGATGAAAACGGCAAAGCGTATTACGTGGAAGTGGCTCCAATGGCAGATTCTTTATCTCTGACGTTAGGGCACGTGGTGAAGTCTCGACGTCTGCTGAACATATATGCTGCGAGCAAGTCGCGCGACAGTTACATGGCGTTTGAAGACACATTTATCGTAGACGTGTGGTCGAGCTTTCAGATAAGCCTAATGTTTGTTGTTGGTATTTTGCAAGTTTATATGATTAAAAAATTATTCAATAGCCCTCGTCGTGGATACAAAAGCATTTATTAAATATTTTATTAAAAAACCAACCAATAAAGAACTTTGATAAATATCATTGTATATTATTTTTGTATTTTTAACCGACTTCTAAAAGGAGGAGGTTGTCAATTCGGAGGTTAGTGTCTTTAGTTTTTTTTTTTCGGTTTTAGCCACCGTAGGTCGTGGCGTGGCGTGGGGGTTGTTTTTTTTTTTGCTAAAAACATATTATTTTAAATATAACATGTCGATTAGTCAGGATTATGGTGATATTAACCAACTGCAGGGTCGCCAAGCAGTTCGTAGCATTAAGTAAAAAGTTGCTTTTCGTAATTCAGCAGATTTTGTATAAAATATTTAAACAATTTGATTTAGAGAATTACTTACCTGGCAAACCATCAACAAATACTTCAGACTGTCCCTTTTTAGGTCCACTGATATAATATTTCATAATTCTGGCACGGGAACTCTCAGAGACCAGTACAAAGTCATTGTTAGGAGACAGAACCACACCATTCGGGAACCACAAGTCATCGAGAAGAACTTTACTTTGGTTCTTGGCAGCGTCATAATGCAAAAATCTAAAAATAAAAACATTTGTGAATCAATCTGATCACCATTAGAAAATAAAATATTGTTGTATAAGTATTTAAGTAAAAGGTTTAGGTAATGATAACTCGTATTACCTTCCTGTAGGGTCAGTCATAAAGGATATTGCACCATCCTTCAAGTGAAAGTCACTTGAAGAGTCTGTCCAGTACAAGTCTCCATTCTTGGCCAATGCAATACAGTTAAACAGTTTAGGTCGGCGCTTCTCAATCTCCACTCTGGGCGAGACTAGCAGCTGCTTCTTGTTTGTCTTCAGGTTTACCTTCCAGATGCCATGGTAAGCATCAGCTACATATAGAGATTCGTCTTTTTCATCTATTTCGATCCCAAGGGGTCTGCCACAAATATGCTCATGGATAAGTCCACCTAAAATAATTATATTTTATAAGTACATACAGGTTGTTATTTTGAATAACTTTATATGGAAATGAATATTTATTCAATTATGCAATCAACTGGTATTGAACCCTGGGTTAAGAAATGGAATACAATGGTAAAAATGCACAGAAAACATCAGCAAACAAAAGGAAACAAAATCGCACACACAAATCAAATCATTTATTAATTTGCAAACTTGGGTTATTGGTACACAAATGTCTTATAATGATGTCATTGACAAACGAAAACTACATCAGTTGTTTACATATACTATACCTACTTTAAACCTGAGCAGTTTATTTTTTATTTTTAGGAAGGGTTATCTGCGGAAATGAATTTAATATATTTTTGTTTTACTTTAGACAAAATGCATAATGCGAAAGATTACGAAGCTATTATTGCTCATGCATCCATTGCTGTCCTTCAGTCTGATGCTGTGCACATATTATTGACAGCTTATGACCTAAACCTAAGTAACTGGTGTAGTGGGTATTTACTTTACTTACCTACTCCTCTGCCTAACCTTTCTGAGAATATAAGCGTGATATTATATTAATATATATTATGTTAATATATGTATAGTATTATGTTACTTGTCACATACTAATGCAAAAAAACACAAAAGACCCTTCAAGTCCCTTTTACAAACAAAAATTTGCTCAACATCCCAATACTCCCATCAGTCACAATAATGCACTTCATTCTAGCATTACCAGACATCCAAACCTTTAAAATAATCAATGAATCTTCTTAGACCCCCATATGTAATTTTTCTTTGGTCAGGTTCCATTGTTCATTTTCGAATTAGAAATAAATCATAGTTTCTTCATAGGAACATTTCTCCCTTGTATGCGTCATTCTGTGACCTATAAGTATTTCCATAAAACAAGCCAAATCAACTCTCAACTACACTGAAATCCCTATCATTATAAATTGAGACGTACTGATGTTTTCCAACTTCCATGTGGACAGATTTGCAGGCACTTACTAGTCTTATAATAAAGAAATTTGTATTTAAACAAAATTACTCACTGCATGGTTGTCCAACTGTAGTCACAAATGTAACATGACCTTCGGGTGACAGTTTGACAATCTCCCCAGTCGCAAGACTTGTGTACAGTTCACCTTTAAATATTTGAAAAGCTTCAGGTCCTAACAGTTTTCCACTGTATGATCTCCCAGCATTGTTTAAGGCACTATTTAGGGCTAATGGGCCAACTCTTGGTTGTACTGGCGATACCCTAAAAATGGCAACAATTTGATATACGATTCTTATTCAAAAATTGAAATAATGTTCAAAACACAAAAAAAATGAAAACGAAACTCCTAATATTATTAGAATATTATAATGTTTACTCACTCAATACTGGTAAACTTTGTGTATGGTGGCAAATTAGGAATAAAAGTAATTATGGTCGCAATCAGAGCCAAATACAAAGACAGCTTTATGATAGTCTTTATTAACCTCTTTACAGCATTAAATATGAACCCCATTGTGAAAGTAGATACCTGAAAAGTAAAATCAATTAATTCTATAACCTATTATTGTGCCTTTTTCAAAACTTGGATCAGTGATCAGAAAGTTTTGGTTGAAAGGTAAAAATACTTGTAACAGTTAAAAGTGTAATTTAGTACTTTACAGTGTTATCCAACTCTACAACTTTCATATCGCCTTCTAACAGAAGCACTGTCAGAAGTACAAAAAAATTACGTCCAGCAAAAGAAATTGGGATGGACGTGACGTAGGAGTGATTCAATAATTGGCACAATAATATTTTTTTAAAGTACATAGGTTTTTTGGGATGTGGGAGTTATCTTGTACCGCGCTACAGCGTACGTAGGTATATAATTAGTCAAGGTACAAAAGTAAAGATTGCCTCAAATACGATGAATGTATCATTGATAATTGGAAATTTTAATAATTGGTTTCCCAAAAAAAGAACGCCAACATGCAAACGTCAACGTGGCTGTGTTGTAGTCAATTTAAGATTAAATATGAAATACTACTAGGAATGCGAGTCTTCTAAAAATATAAATAACGCCGGTCTATTTAATTAAATTGTATAAATATTAAGACGAGCAATGACAAGTATCTATCGACTTATCGACATAAAGTTCGACAAAGATTAGCTGCTGCTGCCGTTAAAGTACGTAGCTAGCCGCGAAGAACGTGTTGATATTTTTTTTTTTGCCTTAATTTTATATAAAAATCTTTATTTAAATATTTACCTTAGTTAAACAAATCACCTGTACTAAAAGCCACGAATTAATTATTCCCCTATCCCATTCATATTCATCTGTCAGTCAACCACTGGCGAAGTGCTGTGAACGAACCAAACTACAAAAGCAGTAATTCGATTAGGTACTCGCTCGACAGACTCGACTCATTGACTCGAAGTGTCAACGGTACGCCAAACGCCAAACGCCAACTCAACTTCAATCGATTTGTGGATTCTTCGTTTGCAGAATTAAAATCGATTTTAGTCTTATAAAGAGAAAGGAAAATAATTTGAAGAGTATACCATTGTTCTTTTTACTCTGTCTAGCTAAGGTTTTAGTCAAATTTGCTCTCTTTCAAGTTTCAAACCATTTTAACCTCTTAAGACCCCGCACCCGCTAAAGTCAATACTTAAAAAACGTTTGCAATGTACTCAATGCATACAAAACTTCATCTGCTACTGAATCTACCTACCTACTTGCACATTACGAAAGCACATACATAATATTAAATTTTGCTGTAAGTAACTAAGTCGTCTGATGACTAAAATTTCTGTGGCACAACAAACATTCAGTCGATTATAGATTAAGCCAATGCCTGAATGCTAGTAAAGAGCTTTCGAGTGCTTGCAAAACTTGTGCATTCGCTTTGTTTTTGGTTAACGAACATTTATGACTATGTTTGGCACCTTCATATGGAATTCAGTGACTCCCATCATATATGTACTCTGTGACTTCCACAAATACCACTACGCCTTCACAAGCCACTCGGATTCAATATCTCCTCTTGAACATCTTACACAACTTGTCTTATCCATCCTAACTGCGTGAGTGATTTATACATACGCTCGCCCTATTGTCTTCATTTCTCCTGGAAGAAAAAAATGCTTAGAATGCTTACAACTTGAATTTCTAGGCATTTTTTTATAGGTATCGAGGTATCATAGGTACCTTTGTACTTAAAAGTTGCATGTGGATTCTCAATAGTTCCAATATCCTTGCGACACCCTCTGCTACATTCAAAGTATTCCAACTCTGTAATATTAACAGGCCGTAACGTTTTGCAAAGATTTAATTCGATTTAAAATAATCGGATGCGGGCATCACTATTTTACTAAGTTGAACACGTCAATGTCATGGACGTCATCGACATCATAGTCCTCGGTCATTGACAAGATTTCGTGAGTTCATTGATCTTACTGAGTATAGGCCCTTTGAGTAGCATAAAAAACTGAACACAATAAAAACTGTGTTGGCTCTTGGCTTGGAATCAATGGGGTTAATTAAACAATGAAAGCTCATCATAGGTGGCAGCACAGTTGTCTGTCACTGTTGTCGTCGCTAAGCCGCCATTGTTGTGTTTATGTTTATTTTTGTGTCGATCACAAATTATATGAAAACGAGTTAAACATGCATGCGACTTGGAGTGTATTATGCATGCATCCGAAAGACGAGTTAAAGAATTGTAGCAATCTCCATCAGGGCATCATTCCTTTTATTTTATTTCTATAAAAACAACTGTGACTGACTGGTATTATCGGTGTAGGGGCGAATTTGTGTGGGGTAGGTACCACAACTAAAAAGTGAAAAATAAAAACTTTTTACAAAAAATAAACAACCAACTTTGAACCGACCGTTACGTTCATTTTAGACTACGCTATAATATAATAGCATATTATAGTTCAATCACAACAATATCGCTCGCCATACATGTATTTAGAACACGTTCACACTTTGCTATAATATATTATTGGAAATGTATGGCGAGCGATATTGTTGTGCTATCAACTGTAAGCTACATGCTATAAATTATTGCGTGCATAGTCTGAAATGAGCTTTTCACTTTTTAGCTTTTTAGTGTTTTTTTGGGAAGCCTTTGTTTGTTTTTTGTAAAAAGTTTTTATGCATGCTATCACTACATGGCAGAATGTTTCTGTAGTACTGAATTTTTACCCGGACTGCCAAGGAAAGGTTATGTTTTTCGCACGTATCTTGTATGTATGTTTGTAAATTTCTTTATTACCTCGTATCTTCCAAACGGCTGGATGGATTTCGATAGTTAAAGTATCGTTATATTCGTCTTAAGAAACCAAGTTGTTCTTATATCGGTGTAAAAAAAAACAAAATATCTGTTTGGAGTTTTGGAGCGAAAGAGATACGTTAATTAAAAAAAAAAAAAACAAATCTATCGAATAGGGTATCAAAATAAAGGAAATTAAACAGGGATTACAAAAATATATATTTAAATTTAATTAGGAATAATAAATTGGTTTAAAAGTTTTGATAGCGTAAAAATGGGCCATGTTTGTGTCGGACCTCGTAAATCGCCTGCGAAGCCTTGCACAAGCTAATTTACAATAAACTAAAAAGCTGAAAATTAAAAATTAATTTAAAAAAACAAAAAGCCCCACTGCAAAAATAGTACAGATAAAAAAGCAATATTATTTATTGAATTTGGGTAAATAATATTGATTTTTTATCTCTTTTCAGTTGAGTACTGTTTTTAATTTTTTAATAACTTATTACCTATCATCTTTTCGATCTACCACATTTTATGCATGATTTGATTTTCAAAAGGGCTGGGTTTTGAACTAAGTAATGCCAACTTTGTAAAACTTCAAACTTTCAAAGTGTCTTGTGTACCATAGATTAAAAAGTTCGCTCTTTTTATGTGTAGAAGCCGCCATTTTGGACGTGTTCCTTACTGCGGTGCAGCGCAAAATCTAAATAATTTGCACAATGGGTCACGCTAACATTTGGTATTCTCACCCTCGCAGATACGGCCAGGGCTCCCGCTCATGGTATGAATTCTTGGAAAGTGTATTTTCACAAGAAAATTTTCTTGGTTAGAACACGTGTTTGAAGTGTTGCTCTGCATGTTTCAGCCGCGCCTGCTCCAACAGACACGGTCTCATCCGTAAGTACGGTCTGAACATCTGCCGACAGTGCTTCAGAGAATACGCTCACGACATTGGTTTCAAGAAGGTATGTACCCATGTCAAATACTTATTCATGGTTGTTTTGGTTGTGGAAAGAGACTAACATGTAGGTAAAATTCAGTCATTCAGTCAGTCAAATACGTACACATACCTGCAAAGTATATAAGCCCCTGTCTTCTTTTTCGTAGACCAATCACAATGCCCATATAACCCAAAAGTTGACTGGTAGAGAATGTGTTGAGGCATCAAGTTCCCTAATATGAATATACCACTAAGTACTGTACCTACTTACATGAAGTTCAAATAAATATATTAGATTATTAGTAGTCTAATATCTTAAATACAAGGTTGCATTCCACATGAAATTGGATGGTAGGTTTACAAAGACCATGTTATGCACAGCGAAGTAGGAGAGAGGAAGAGGGCTTTAATTTAACAGCATAGGGTGTGATAAACTTTACAAATGGTTGTAAATATTTGTAGTATAATTATACCTACATAGAAACTCCGTACATTGCCTACTATTCAACCACTGGACAACCGTTTAGGGAATCTATGAAATCATACCAATGAACAATATCCAAAACGAAATCCAAATAATACTTTATTAGTATGACTAATTGCCCTTGTGTATACTATTTCAATACTGGACAACTGGCCAGCATTCAAATACACTCACGGACTCCTAAATCAACTAGCCTGCACTTCATGTAAGCTATAGTTATAGCAGCTTATAACTTTAAAATGATTGTGAATTCAATGATGACACTAAAATGATGGCCAGTATGTCGGTATCAAAACAGCATAAAAACTTTTTCTTGAATCCATCATTATTTTGGCCTTTATACCTCACATGGAATTTCATGGTGGTTCGATTGAGGAGTCCAGGAGGAATGTAGTATGGGCGGGAGGTTATGTTTAAAGTTAGCCTAAATATTTACTAACAACTATTTATTAACAAAGGACTTCAAATATAAAACATTAACATACAAACTAAACCCTTATGATTATGAAAGATGTGCAACCTAAACCAACCATCTTACATATTTGGTCCTAATTAGCTGTCCACCTCTGTAAGTATAGGGATAAAAGGATATTGCAGCAGCGAGAGTGCTGCTGGCATATCTGAACAATACAAATCAAAAGCAACATAATAATAATGCTGCATGTATATCACCTGGTGGTTTCAGTTGAGGTCACACAGGGCATGTTATGGAACCACAGTTTATGATAAAACATACATGATTATTAACATTTTTCTTTTCAATTTCGTTTGGTAGAGAATTTTATCTTGTCTGTAGAACTTCTAATTAACATATTTGTTTCTTTTGTTTCAGCTTGATTAAAATGTTTAGCAAATAAACTTTAAATTAAGTATATAAACTGGTTTTAATGTTCAACACCAACAATTCCTGAATAATAATGATTTTGTCACTAGACTTCAAGAGTTAATCAGTCATGTAAAACAAAACAAATTCCCTTAAAATGAGAAAACAGCATTGAATCCCTTAAATTAAATATTTTAGGTACCTAATTTTTATTGTTCATTTCCACATAACTAACAGACAACAGTTTATTGCCAGAATTGAAATAAAACACATAATGGAAACTATAAAACATTATTTTATTTTACAAAACTGTACAAAAGTATAAAAGAACAACACTAAAATCACAATAATATTATTCTACGATTTATTTGCGTTAGCTTGCACCTGACGCAGGTTGACTAATGTGGATCCAACTCTCTGAAAAATGAATACACCAAGAGTAAGTGAAAATACACATTGTAGAACTGTAGGTTTTCGTTTGGTGTTAGCTGGTATGTGATAAGCATGATCATTGAATTTTGACATGTATAGGAATCTTCTATGACCAGATAAATGATTCTCAAAGCCATCCACACATGTATGTAAGTTTAAGTTGGGTCTACCTGTCCGACTCCAGCGAGTAATGCAAGAAGGCTGCGCTGTGGTGGTCTACAGTGTTTCTTGCCGCCCTCTGCGCAACACAAGTTGGGGAAGCAGTCCACACTGGAGCTGCACTTCTGAGGGAACAGGTCGTATTGTGGAGGTGGCGTGCACTGCAAGTATTGCTCAAACATCCGCACGGCTAAAACATAAATGTATGATTTTTATGCAGTCGGTACTTAGCAGTAGTAGGATATCGAGTAAACGTTGGCTTTTGTTTTCACCAGTTTTCGTAAAGATTTTCAGTACCCACCAATCATCTGGCTTCTCAAAAAATAGCTACTTAATACATATTTTAGGTGTTGTTATTGGAGTCGCAATCTCATGGTTTACCCGATAAGTAAAATAAGTCAGGCGCCCAACAAATGTTTACTTACGTCCGTCAATTTGGTTGGCGACGGGCACAAGATCAAGTCGAGCCCGGGCAGTACGGCAGTAGGAGCGTGTGCCATCAGGACAGCAGATCCGCGGCCAGCAGTCCGAATCGGCCTTGCAAGTTTGAACTTCAAACAGTAGTTCGCCGAGCGGCGCCGATGGACATTCACGAGGAATCACGCCCAACAAAGCTGCAATAGGGAAATAGCAGTTGATGAGTCTAGTATTTAACATCACGCCCTTGAAGTGGTGGGGAAGTTTTGTAATTTGGGAAGTTTAAACCTCTGAGTATAGGTACCTACACCTATACTCAAAGGTTAAAACTTCCTAATCACACAGCCTAATTACCATGAACAAATCCAGGTTCCGGGCTGCTACTGAGATTTTCCAAATGGAAAAAATTCGCAATAACTGCCCGACCGACCGGGATCGAACCCGGAAACTTCGCTCAGCAGTGGCGCTTGCGAACACTGGAGTAACGCTGAGTAGAAATTATATATACTCTAAAGGTTTCGGTAGTTAAAAATAGGTAAACAAATCGTAAAAAGGGTTTTTAATAGTTAACACTTGTTTAAAAATACGTTATAACAAAATTAAATATATTTTCGATCACAGGATAGTTTCCTCTTTTATTATAGTATGCTAAACTTTATCATTTATCCTTAAACTACTATACGTAGATATAACTGCTTGAGCATATTTTTTTAGTTAGATTTATTATAATGATATAATATTGTAAAGAGCCCAAAAAGACAGGTTCCCCAAATCTTTTAAAAATACAACGAATTAGATAACGTTACTAAATTGAAGAGAACGTAAGGGGCAGGTATTACGTTTACTCGGTTAATCAGACGCCTTTGTTGACAGCGCTAAAAGAAGAACAGAATACTTGATGATATCACTGAACGCTTCATTGTTAACCCTTAATAAGGCGCGAGCCTGTGTTAAAGCTAGAAAGTAAGTTAGAGTGGAAATAGGGTAAATAGATACTGCAGAATTTAAAAAAGTAATTTAAAAAGGTGGGGGTTGTTGTTTTCCCCCCCTTTTTTGGGTGGGAAATAATGTCCCCTTGCCCGATTATGTATGTGCACTGTGTCTCGAAGTGGGAAAATAATTCCCTTTGCCTGTTTAGGATACGAACTTTTGCCCTAGTTTTGTTGTTATTCAGATACTAGTATTTCCCCTGGTTTCGATTGTTACTTTTATAAAGATTTTTTTTCTACTGAAATTGGTTATGAACTTTTATTGTATTTACATAAATATTGTCATGCATGCTAAATAAAAAGCGATATCGCAATCACATTTTTAATTAATAATAAAAGAATTCAACTATTCTTGAGGAGAAGCCTCATGAAAGGATTTAAAACAGTTTTTTGTGTAATCGTGCTGTTTCCTTCCAAAACATCTCTCAGAGAACTTTCCGAATATAATCCTGTACATTAAATATTTTCTTCTAAACTATAAGAAGCACCTAAAATTTACTCAAGACGACTTTCGATAATGGAGTCTTCAATCACATTTAGGTTATCTGCTGGGCTGGTAACAGCGGCTGTCTGATAATACTAATAGGCATCATCGTCAGAGTCAATGTCAGATAAATCAGACAGGTTGTCCACCATGGCTTCCAATTCCGCCATGCTTTGAAGTCTCCTATTTTTCCTATTCATGGTCTATAAAAGCTGTAGGTAAATATATAAAATTATGAACATGTCATTCACAAAAACAGCCATAAACGAAAAATATTTTAGGAGGAGTTGGTACTGAAAAATGTATTTTTTATATAAATAGTTACGTGTCTAAGTGCAGGCGCAATCGGGCAAAGGGAAATAATTTCCCACTTTGTAATTTGAACTTTTTACGGGTAAAGATCGCTAGAATCCATAAGAAAACTATACGAAACACTGCTGGAATAATCTATTTAGACGAAATAAAAAACATATTCTACTTACAGAAATCTTTGTTGAACTATTTGAATATTTTTCTTCAAGGTCTCCGAAAAATAACCGTTGTCGGTCACTACTTCCACGTCATGTCATTTTGACATTGACTTATCATCCACAAGATGACATTATTACCAAAAGTATTGCCAGTTTAGAAATTGTAAATTAAACAAGAAGCTGATAATTAAACTTGTGTTCATAAAAAGGTTAAACGTCATGTAAACTTAAATATTTTTCAAAAGAAGACTCGGTGGGAAATTATATCCCCTTGCCTTATTAAGGATTAATGTAACAGATAGTTCATCAGATTCAGAAAAGAGCCTATTAATATGTGACTCTATATAATATAATTTTAACATTTGAAATATAAGGTTTAGCATCTATGAGTCACGTGTTTTTTTTTGTTTACCCTTTTTTTTAAACTACCTAAACCTTTGGGAGTATAGTTTTGGTAACTAACGAGGCATTCAGTCTGTTGGTATAATTATTATACCAACTCTTGTGTTCAATTTCCAAAAAGTTAACTAGCGATGAGTGATATTAGTTATTTAGAGGAGCACAGAATAAATCTATTTATATTGTGGTTAGACTGTAAAGTTAGATAGATACAGACCGTTCGACTGATTCGATTCGATTGCTAAGCTAAGGTCGGTTTAGGGGGACGCTACAAAATGGTAGTTTATGGTAGAAATTGTAATTATTATTAAGTACTTACTTCACAATCTATGTGCTACGAAACCATTAGTTTCCTAAAAACATAATTATAATCATCATCATCTGCCTAGCCTTTTTCCCAACTATGTTGGGGTCGGCTTCCAGTCTAACCGGATGCAGCTGAATACCAGTATTTTACATGGAGCGACTGCCTATCAGACCTCCACAACCCAGTAACTGGGCAATACGATACCCCTTGGTAAGACTGGCTGTCAGACTTTCGGGCTTCTGACGACCCGTAACGACTGTCAAAGATCTACATAATGACAGCCGGGACCAACGGCATAACGTGCTTTCCGAGGCACGGAGGAGTTTCGGTATGTAAAGATGGTCACCCATCCATGGACCAACCCCGGCAAGCGTGGCTTAACCTGATGGATCGACCCGTGCGGCTGTTATTACGTAGCCACGAGCTCCTCATTACGTAGTGTAGGATTGTTTTATATTAAATAAAATTTAAGTTACCTACCACTATTTTCCTTTTTTAAATTAGGTACCTACCTACTTAATCACTTAGCATAGCACTTAGTTACAAAATACCTACTAATAATAATTTATTTACCATAAACATTTCCACCATAACAGTAGGTAATTGTGGCAAATGAATTCGATAGCGAATCGAGCGGTTGTGAGTAGCTGTGCTGATCGGTTCTGAATGGTACAGCACCCTAATTGCGTACCACACCAATCATGACCAATTATAATCTGAATCATTTTGAAGGATATTGCTAATCCATTGCTTCCTACGTTCGAAAGTCTGCTCAACAACGTAATTTTCGCAATTAATGTTGTTGAACTGTCAGAAGCTAGCGCATCCAGAAGTTGGGTAGTTATATGGGACTATTTTATCCACCCCAATCTTTACAGATCCATTCCGACTTGTCTGTATCTACTGGGATGCCTCGGGACCATGGTGTTAGCAGATCTTTAGGTACCGCACATCTGCTATAAAAGTGATCTTGAACTGGCCAAACGTCAATACTTGAATAGGAGTATTACCTATATTATTAACCTGCGGCCGACTGATCAGAACTGCCTGCACTATAGATGTAGGTAGGTAACCATAGATATAAGAAAGAAGGATGTAACCCACCCCATATGTTTTTTATATGTACAGGGTGATAAAATCAACTTAATAACAATCAAACATGCTGCTAAATATGCCGTACTTAGGTAGGTACCTACTCGTAGGCACTTTTCTCATTTCCGTCGCAAAAATCTAACACGCCCCAATGCGTGCAGCACGGTGCAGGCACATTCATATTTCTCAGGTCAACTTGTAAACCGGTATGAATTTACGTAATTCGCTACATGGTTATTAGGTACTTAAAGTAGTTATAAGAGGTTAAAAAAAACATACGTTGGTGTGGTTTGGGTGCCGAGGTAGGCCGCGGCGCCGGAACACCTTTCACGCAGCGTCCCTCACAGCACACTTGGTCGGGCCCGCTGGTCGCTCTGCATTGCGAGTTTTTCTCGCACGGAATTGGGAACAGCACCACAGGCGCTTGTCCAGATTTTGGACACACCAGTTTCTGCGTCTTGCCTGTACTCGAGTAATCCACTTTAGACTCGTAAACGGATACAGAGTTGTGTGAGCGTGAATAAGTTACGTCAGCAGTTATGGCATTGCCTAAGAACAAGATTATGAGCCTAGTTCATTATCAAATGCCTTTGTTATGGCGTGGCATTCATTTTTCTAGGTTCAAGATATTTTTTAGTACCTATACGAAAATCAAAAAGTCAATTAAATCGCTCTGGAGTGAGATATAGTCAGATAGGTAGAGTAGGTAGGTACCTACAGATAAACGAAGGTTGCAATTTGTTTAAAAAAACATGAACACAGGTCTTTAATTGTTTTATTTTTATCATAAAAATGTTTGTAAGACTGAACGCAACAGCTAGGTACCAGTGTTTAATTACCTATATGTAGGTATAATTAATTAAGTAGGTAGGTACGTGTAGGTATCACACGCTATAGCCCATACATAATAGCCGTTCTCTGTGTAAAATGCAAGGATGACGTGATGCTGATGCTCCCACAACCAGGCGCGATATCGCGGGCGCGACAAGGGTAGCATCATATAGGTAGGTAGTAAAAGTACTCTGTGGGTAGCACTGTCTGTCGCACCCGCGATATCGCGCCAGTTTTGACGAGCCTTAAAATTTAAGATTGTCGGTTGTTTTTTGGTACTTACTACCTACGCCTACGCACCAAATTACGCCACTGTTTCCAGTGTTTCTTAGTATTTATACCTACCTATAAGTATAAGTAGCTTAATTATATCTAAAAGTTACCTACTAAGATTTTATTGCGCAAAAACTCCGGTTAGCCACGTCCTATATTTTCAAGAACGCTGTGACAGCCTTGATCGGTTTTCACGAGACACGCCACGACACGGATTCTATCGTCTTTAAAATTATTTTGATACAGGAAACAATCATTATCATTATTACTTAAGTACCTACTTACAATGCAATTATACAAAACAAATTTTGATTATTTAATGAACAATATCCCACAGTCGGCTGTGCGTGTCTTAAATATTTAACAGGTATCAGGAATATAGCGGTACAAACAGGATAAAACCTATTAGATATGTATCCTTCATCATAATAGATTCCATCTTTGAAATTAATTTCACGTATTGGTATTTTTTAGGCTCAAACACACCACACATCGTAAAATAATAGATATTAGGTGGTACCTACATAAATTAACCTACATCAGGCCTGTAATCCTCGAAGGAAGTCAAATAATTTATTTAAATTAAGTATTTAATTTATTTGACTTTGACTATGTTAGGCAGAGGTGTACGTGTACCTATATAGTACCTACACCCACATTTCCCTAATATATACTAATATACTCCCTGTCAGAGCTGAAAGGACTGTTGTAATAATCAGGCAATAAGTAGGTACTCACTGGACTTTACTGGTGCGCTAACTTGTGTGGTGGCTTGCGGTATCTGTAGGGGCAATAGCTGCAAGAAGGGGCGCGGGGCTTCGGTCGTGGTCGTGGTGGTCGGCCGCGGCGTCGTGGTGGTCGTCGTAGTCGTGGTCGAGCTGGTGGTACTCGGAGCAGATGTAGTAGTCGAAGTAGTAGTAGTGGTGGTGGTGGTGGTACTCGTTGTGCTACTAGAGGTGCTTGTGCTTGTGCTGCTGGTCGTGCTGGGGCTTGTACTACTCGGCGCCACTACGCTAGCCGTTATCTGGGTCATTCTACAATGGAAACCACCATGGATACTAGATGATATGGTGCTGTTGAGGACATGTCGCGTAGCTAGCAGGAGAAATTGGGTGCACGGTAGGCTCATGGCTCAAACTGCCAGCTGCAAGGTAGTTGCCGTGAAGCCTTGAGCTTGGTGTGCAAACAAACTGTCGGTGTTCAATCTTTTTCAAAGTTAGGTACTAATTAGATTTTGTGGAACCCACCAAATTACGCCACTTTTCTAAAGTCGTGATGACGTGATGATGACATATGCATGATGCAGTCTTAATGTAATCGATCAAGCTGATTGCGTAAAAGCGATGCTGATGTGCCAATTTTTTCATATTAAAAATGTAAAGTGAATGCCGAGTATCAAGTCCGTTGGTAGTTTTTATGACAAATGGGTTCTCTTGCGTATAGCTCTCTCCGGTACCACCTACTATAGCATTTTTGATTTAAGATCAACTGTATCAATCAGCTGTAGCACGAAGGCCTGACGTAAATCGACGTAAATTCAAATAGGTCTGATAAGAAACTCTACTTCAACTACGCTAATAAGTATAGGACCTAACTGTATTATATCAGCAGCAAGCTTCCAGATTGCACAGTTTTATTTAATTTACCCAACAAGGTTAGCAAGCAATTACCTACCTACTCAAAAAGTTACGGATACTCTAACTTTGTCCGTCTCACAAATGCACCCTGTAGAAGAGTAAGTGTTATTTAGCTACATATTAGTTCCTTACACTAATCTAGTATTGGCAAAGTCGCAATATTAAAATTGAGTAATATAAAAGGTTAACGAAGTTCAAAGTGAATTGGAGAGGCTGAAATTAAATCACGGTTGAACTACATTAAACAAGTAGGTACCTACTAATTTCTTTGCAACATTAATGAAATGTTTAAAATACTAGACAGCTTGCGGATTGTTTCAAAATGTTTTACGAAATGGCTGAGACTCGAGCTACTCATAACTTTGGCCATAACATTACAATATAGATTTATGCAATATTCAAAGATGTGCACAGAGTCATAATCATAACAAATCATAGTGTAGTTACCATTACCAATGTTAAGTAGGTACCTATATTTAAATATCACTATCACAACGGTGGAGTTTCTTGCCCATTCTTCTCCATACGAAAACTACCTTTTGGAAAGGGCAACTAGAATCAGTTCTATTTCTCTGTTTTTGACGTTCAAAAGTGCCTCATAAGCGCCTATTTGAAATAAATGATTTGACTTTGACTTTGACGTCTATCATAACTACACTATTCGGAGATATTCCATGATGTCCTAAAGCCGGCGCCAGACATAGTTATATATTTGATCAAACATCTTTGATAGACTTTCCTCACATATTTGAACATCTGTTTGCATTTACCGGCCGGACATAGTCATAATATATATTTGATCAAACACTTTGACAGACTTTGCTCACACATTTGACCACTGGCTAGGGGTGAGGCGTAGGGCTTTCATCCCGGGAATCTCGGTCTCGAAATTTTCGAGAGTCTCGACGAATTTTTGGTATTTTCGAGACTCGAGACTGATATTCTCAGTCCCGGGAATTTTTAAAATTTGTTTGAAGTATAATGAAGATACGTGAAAGGAACGCCGCTTTGACCAGACTTTAATTTGAAAACGGAAAAAGCAATTGTGATTTATTATCAGGTGAGTGCTGTCTGTCAACCGTTTATAGTCGTATTGTGCACTTATGTAAGTGCTCAAGAGAATAATAGGTATTCAACTAGGCAATATTTACCTGACATCAGCATCACTAAATAGGTATTCAACTAGGCAATATTTACCTGACATCAGCATCACTAAAAGTGTATAGGAATCTGTGCCTTTCATTTTAGGTAAGTATCTTGAGAAACTAGAAGGAATCCTCTTCTATACCAACTACTTATTTTTTTTAGTTACATTGTGATGGTTTTAATTATGAGTTTAAATAGACAAGGCCTGTCTCTGTCTTCAAACATAAGCCCGTTTTAAAGTAGCCTATGTCCTTTCTCAGGCTCTAGACTATCTGTGTACCAAATTTCATTTAAATCGGTTCAGGAGTTTTGGCTTGAATGCGCGACAACAGACAGACAGACAGACAGAGTTACTTTCGTATTTATAATATTAGTAAGGATGAAATAGCAACGCAGCTGATGCTATTTTGTATCGTGCAATTGTTTGTAGAATACATTGTTATTTGCATAAGATATAGATAAAATAAGCATTTTATTAAACCAAACGTCCTAGAAAGTTACTGGAGTATGTATGAAAATTAAGATTAGCCTTCAAAATAAAACAAAGCAGTGCAAAAAGCTAGCCAAGCGTGAGTCCATTTTGCGTGGTAATGGTAAATGTACCGTGCCATACAATCAAAAGGTAACTTAGGAAATGAGTACGAGTAGGTAACTAAGCCATATTTCCAGTATGATCAAGGCTCCCAGAAACAGACGCGATATCGCGGGCGCGACAGGTTGTTGATATTGAATCGAATTGATGATGATAAAGTTTTTTATAGGTACTCAAACAAATAATAAGAAATAATACTAACCGTTGTTGTTGGATTGCACCTGATGGCTTGACACCTTTCGTGCAGAAGCCTTTGCAGCAGAGGTGCTGGTTGCTCATTACCCGACACTCAGAATTCTTCCGGCATGGCAGTGGGAACAGGTCCAGCCAGCCACTACTCGTGCGCACCGCAGGGCACACCACTGACTGGCTGTCCACTGAGGAGGAAGACATCATCATACAATAAATACTTAGGTAGGTATACTCAGCTTCAAAAAGATATTTATATCGCTTCCAGAATTACCGTTATTTAACCACTATACTCCATTTGAAACAAGATTAGACATTTAAACAAACCTTTTTACAGTCCGTTCAACCGATTTTGACTTGTATACCGTAGGCATAAGGATGGCATTCAAAGCAAAAAAAGTTACACAATACCAACTGTCTACTGCCATTATCATGCCACCAATGCAATACAAGTCAAAATCGGTTGAACGGACTGTAAAAAAGGCTTATTTAAATGTCTAATCTTATTTCAAATGGAGTATAGGTATTTAAACTTCAAACGACGAGGATTTTTTTTTTAATTTATGCGCTTTTAATTTTTTGTCTTTTTAAAAACCTTTTGAACTTTTATAAGTAGAAGGTCAGCGGAAAATTCCAATTGTTATCTTTTATCTGTTACAAGAAAACGTTCATAAGAGACTGTCCTTAATTTTTCTAGTAATTGCTAAAGAACAGCATTCACCGATTTTGAAAAAAAAAAAAGTGGGTATTGACGTTTTTCTAGCTGATTGTAGGTCAGCACCATATTTCCAAAATCTGTGAATAATAATAGTACCTATTAGATAGTGTTCATGTAATGTAGCGACAACAGTTAAGGTACCTGCTCTTTTTAACCGACTTCTTCAAAAAGGAGGAGGTTCTCAATTCGTCTGTGTTTTTTTTTTTTTTTTTTTTTTTTTTTTTAATCTTTGTTACGCGATTACTCCGCCAATTATGAATCAATTTGCTTCCGAGGTGGTCCCATATAAATTTTATTAACTTTGCTTGCGTAGTTTTTGAGTTAGCTTCAATATTACGTATTTTTCCCACTTAGTTTATCTAGACGATATCCTGTTTGACTCCTTCACTGTTATTTACATAGCAGGGCATTCGGATTTGTGTGGGGTAGGTACCACAACTAAAAAGTGAAAAATAAAAACTTTTTACAAAAAAAAAACAACCGACTTCCAAAAAAAACACAAAAAAAGTGAAAAATAACTTTAATTTCGGAAGTCGGTGGCAAAAAACGGAAATTGAAAAGCAAAGACACCGACTTCCGAAATTAAAGTTATTTTTCACTTTTTTTGTGTTTTTTTTGGAAGTCGGTTGTTTTTTTTGTTGTAATTAACCCTATCTGTTTCACGCGCTCTTATTTTCAAACGTGAAGTTTTTGGATGATGATTGGCAATCCCAAAATCATAACTAAAGGTAGGTTATCAGTTACCTTTATCGTTTTAAAATGTAATCCGCGACTTGAACCAAGTACAAGAAGAGCGTAACAATACTATCAGATTTGTTCTTTGCCCTTGCTTTCAGATAGATTTCGCCTTTTCCCTTTTTCATGAGTTTCAGGCAGAAAAAAGGCCTCAACATGCCTCAACCTTTTTATTGATACCAAGGAATATAATAATATTTTAATGATGACACTCCAGTACTTTAGAGTGTACGTATTACGTTGACACTGATTAAATGTCAAATTAGATAATCAATGTACCTATCATTTGTAAACATACCAATTTGAAATTTATGATCTCATAAACTTGGTCTTACTGCAAAAACAACTTTGAATTATACCTACTGAGTTAACCTATTAAAGATTTAACAACGATCGATCAAAATGGGTATCGAAGAGGAAGTGACCATTCCCGAGTTTGAGGAGCTGAAAACAGATGAAGTTAATATGTCGACGGCAACTCTTATTACTGCCGCTCCATACATCGGCAAGCTGTGCGAGGGCGTCAACAACGAGTTCATACTCTGTCGCCAGGAGAAAAACGACCCTCGACCATGCCTCAACGTCGGCAAGCAGGTAACTGCGTGTACTATGACAGTTCTCAAAAGGATTAAGCTGGAATGTCTCCATGAATTCAAACAATATGCTAATTGTGTGGACAAAAGCTCAGGGAATTACAGTTTCAGGCACTGCCGTAAAACACAGAAAGTGTTCGATGAGTGCATGAAGCATAAGCTCTGTGTGCTACGACCTGACTTCGGATATTTCTGCCGCGGCCGAGTGCATTACACCACCTCGGACAAGCCCCCAGGGCCTCCCTGTCCGTGCCACCCGTGTGTGGAGGACCCCACGCCTGGCTTGCCGGCTTGCAAGGCTCGATGTCCCCCTCGATTCGGCGGTCGATTATATTGGACCAATGAATAATGATTTTGAGCGACAGTTATTTTATTGAATACTTTGAATAAAAATGTATTGATGGTGAATTATTTAATCTAGGTAAGTAGGTACTTAGATTGAAAGAAAAAAATACGGTAGCATGTTCATGTGATAGGTAGGTACCTAAATTTTTTTCTTGTCATATTAATCGTGAACTTATTTATTATTAAAGGTCGTGCAGTCACGGTATTATTATTTTGGACAACATGCAGTGTTTTCTTATTAGTTCTTCGGCTAGGCAAGTCCTATAGCAATGTAACGTAGCTTATGGTGATTTTTTTATCATGAGTGTTAAATCATACGTAATCAAACTTTAGCCATAACTACGGGGCGAGTACGGCCTTGTGTGAAAGTGAAGTTGATATCATGATCATGACTGAACGAAGTCGAACGTACAACTGCATGCTGTTGAATATATCGACTGCGCGCGGTTGCTGCAAACTCAAACTCAAACTCAAAGCATTTATTTCAATTAAACCATTTACAGGCACTTTTGAATTGTCAAAGAGTCGGTCAGTTAGTCAGAGAGTTGAAGCTAGTTGCCCATTCCAAAACGTAGATCTCTATGGAGAAGAACGGGCAAGAAACTCCAAGGACACTCTCTTAAAAATGGATATAGATATTACAAAATCCTGGGTACAGTATTCATGTTGCTTCTATATGTGCGAACAATGTAAAACAAAAAAGAATCAAAAGCAATTCAAAATTTAAGATTAAAAATAAGCTCTGGCAAATAAGAGGTGATCAGTCTCAACTGACGGCGCCCGTTCACGAACATGACATGTGGATCAGCACCATCCAGCTCAACCATTTTGTAGGGAACCGAATGATCCAACACACGTGCCACCATCAGCGAGACATTTAAGTGAGCATGACATACTCTCATCTGCCATGCTATTTCAAGTCAACATACATCATACCATACTAAACGGCTCCATGGTACTCACATTTACAATAATTGAAAAAATGCTTCTAAATTATACAAAACTAGTTTGCAAAGAAAGTGAGCAATTAGTATAATATTATTTTCAGATAAGTTAAATAAGAATAAACAATAATTTCGTAATGTCAGGAAAAAAAATAAAAAATAGTAAAAAGGGGGAAGCAACACTTCCAATTATGAAATTTTAACTAGTGAGCCCAAGTGCCTGTGGAGTAGGACTAGCGTTAAGCCAAGCATTTTTATCTACGATATAATCATCCAACTTATAATATGCTTGTCTACATAGTGTGCGTTTAATGCATGTTTTAAATTTCTTCTCATTTAGTTGAAGAATATCGAGTGGAATTTTATTATAACATTTTACACAATACCCCATAAAAGAAGTATGTACTTTAGACAATCTGAAACGTGGTTGATCTAATTTGTTCCTATTTCTAGTGTTAAAATTATGCCTGTCACTTATTTTACTAAAAAGATGTAGATTTTTCCGAACGTACATAATGTTTTCATATATATACTGACAAGGTACCGTCATGATGTTAATTTTTTTAAACAGTTCCCTTAGAGACTCGCGTCTGCGGAGGTTGTAGATGGCTCGAATAGCTCTCTTTTGCAGAATAAAGATAGAATCAATATCTGCAGCCCGTCCCCACAGCAAAATACCGTAAGACATGATGCTATGAAAGTAACTAAAATAGACCAGTCTCGCGGTATCCACGTCTGTTAGTTGGCGGATTTTCCAAACAGCGTATGCGGCTGAACTAAGTCGCCCTGCAAGTGATGTTAAGTGAGGACCCCACTGTAATTTTGAATCAAGCGTAATCCCCAGGAAAACCGTCTTTTCGACGAATTGTAGTATCTCCTTATTACAACTTGACAATCACTACTTCTAACATTCGGTAACGCGAATCTAATGCATTTCGTTTTCTTCTCATTTAATACCAAATTATTTACAGTAAACCAACTATGGACCTTAAGCATAGCGTTATTTACGTCGTCAAACTCCTGTGCATGTCTATTTACTTAAAAAATCAGTGATGTGTCATCAGCAAATAACACCATTTGTGGTCGGTTTTTCAGTAGATGAGGTAAATCATTTATATATACTAAAAAAAGGAATGGACCCAATATCGAGCCCTGTGGTACACCCATTTTGACTTTTAAACCTAATGAATTCACACCGTTTATTTGAACTTGCTGCAGTCTGTCATTCAAATAGGATTTTACTAAGCTAAGCGCAAGTTTACCCAGTCCGTAATGCTCAAGTTTCAAGAGCAGTGTTTCGTGATTCACGCAATCAAATCACCTTAGATAGGTCGCAAAAGATGCCTATTGCATCTTGAGCCTCTTCCCAGGCGTTAAAGATGTGTTTTAATAAGGTGACACCGGCGTCGGTTGTGCAACGTCCTTTGGTGAAACCATACTGTTGATCGTGTAGGATGTTATTACGATTAAAATGATTGAGCATTTGATTTAACATTACTTTTTCAAACACCTTACTGTAAACCGGCAAAACCGAAACGGGTCTATAATTATTAGTGTCTTTGCTGTCCCGGGATTTGAAAAGTGGAATAACTTTACTGTACTTCATTAAATCTGGGAGTACCCCTTGATCAACACACAAATTAAATATTAAAGCTAAATAGGGTGCAATTGTCTCAATAATGGATTGACAAACTTTAGTAGACATGCCCCACAGATCTTCGGTAATTTTGATCTTGAGTTGCTTAAAAGCTTTTACAACGACCACAGGGTTTATATGTTTAAATTTAAATTATATAGGACAAGTTGCTGCGACGCAGTCCGTCTGATGGCAGCCTTATACTTACCAGATACTACGTCGCTCTTTTTCGGCGCTCATGGTGGTCCTGCTGAAGGGAGCGTGACTACCTTCAAAGTTAATTTTCTCAAAAACTACTAGGGTACCAATTTTGTTGTTCGAGCACTAATTAGCAGGGTTAAATAAATTAGACAGATAACTGACGTAGATACAGCCAGAATTGTTTATTTTAGTTATTTTCATAGTCTTCTGTCATATGGGGTTCTTCTATGGGGAGCCTGTGCGGACATTAATGCTATCTTTGTTTTACAGAAAAGGGCCATTCGAGCCATTTACAACCTAGGCCCAAGAGATTCCCTTCGAGAAAAATTCAAAGAAATAGATATTCTTACTGTAACCTCACAATATATATTTGAAAACCTATTGTATGTACACAAAAATATATCAAATTATAAGAAAATTTCCGATATTCATAGTTTAAATACCAGGAATAAACACAATCTTGCTGTACATCGCACTCGTCTCCACAGAGTAGGCAACTCGTTCATGGGTCAATGTATACGCTTTTATAACAAACTTCCCATTGACATACGAAACTTACCCATTAAACGATTTAAAAGCTGTATTAAAACCAAACTTTGTAGAAAAGGGTACTATAAAATTTCAGATTATTTAGAAGACAAAAAAGCATGGGATTGAGCTGCTCGCTCTGCTAAGCATTGTGACATTTTGAATATTGTGGTAAATCATCAAAATATACCTACCAGTTTTATATACAAATTGACATTATTGAATATTATATACAAAATGACATGATTACTTTGTAAAGTATTGTATTATTTTAATTATTGTGAATGTGAGGACTATTTGGATTTTTATTTAGTTTTTTTTTTCGTTCTCACTTAGTTTTATCGATGGTCTGGCAATTTGAGAACTTTATGCGGCCTACCCAAATGTCCTTCCTTTGGTATTGTTCGTCGAGTCGTTGAGCTCCTTAAGCTCTGAGTTGAGCTCCCTGGTTACTGCCAAATGCTTGCACTGACTGGACAGGTCTACACAAATCTGTGTGGTTCTGTCCTCAAAAGACCATTTCAGACTCTAATCTACATGGTCCTCATATGGTCTGACCAAGATTATGTCTGGACTGGACTTTAAAAGAGATTGTGACCTCTGAGTTTGTTTCGGCCTTTCTTCTCAGAGTAGTCAGATAGGAAACGCCGACCTCATCTAGCTTATTTTTAATATTTTTTAATATGACGTGTAAAAGTGATTTCAATATCCTATTTACAGAATAAACAATTTCATTTCATTTCATTTCACCAATTGAGCACTAATTATTTACCAAATATGGAAACGATTGGCGTTGGTGGTCCTGCGGTAGTCAGTTAGTCACGGACTTTGTCAAAACGCCTAAAAAGTGATGTGTAGTGTACCGTGACTAAGTAATCAGCCGCGCGGGTCGCTGCATCAGGTTAAGCTACGCTTGCCGGGGTTGGTCCATGGATGGGCGACCGTCTTTATATACCGGGACTCTTCCACATACCGGGTCTCTTTTGTGTCTCGGAAAGCACGTTGTGTCGTATGACGTGTCTGGATCTTTGACAGTCGCTGCGGGTCGTCAGAAGCCCGAAAGTCTGACAACCAGTCTTACCATGGGGTCTCGTATTAGGTAGGTACCCAGTGGTTGTTGAGGTCAGATAGGCAGTCGCTCCTTGTAAAATAGGTCCTGGTATTCAGCTGCATCCGGTTAGACCGGAAGCCGACCTCAACATAGTTGGGAATAGGCTAGGCAGATGATGACCCTTTATTGGGGGTGGAGGGATGTTGAAATTTGTAGGGCAAAGAATGAAATCCAAGCGGACTCAGTTCTTGGCAGAGTGCTAGTAGGTAAGGTACCTTTGCCGTTGACCTAGGTATCTACCGGTCGTCTATTTGCTGAATGAGTGCTATTGATGTCTGTGACTGATATCTACTTATATTTGAATGCTTTGCATTTACTCAGATAACGTTTGTACCTACTTGGATAGGTACAATAATTATACAACAATAGTCGGAAAGTAAGCAGGCGTGTCGGAGAGCGGCGCGGACTGCGGCGGCTAAGGTCCGGCTCTCGGCGCAGCTGCTGCACCGGTGAAGGTCGACGAAAATGCACCGTTAAGTGGGTCAAACACCTCTACCTAATTGGACAGATAAGTAACATAATATACCTATAGCTACATCATGTGCATGTCTACAGCGTGCCGCTTTAGTGGTGACATTAATTTAACGGTTAGTAAAGTAACTAAAAATAAATAAACACATGCGTATACGATTTCGCGTATTCATTTTATGAAAACATTTGAATTTCATTAAAAGTTATTATTTATTGATTTATTTTCAATTTTCTAAATTAAGAACTGTAGCGAAAAGAAGGAAAGCCGCGCAATTTCTTAGAAATTATGCCGACAAAGAATTGGACAGATAGAACGTAAGTCAGCTGGTAGGCTGGTAGGTAGCTTCATAAATGAATCTTTTACACAGATGATCTCAATTTTGGTTGTTTTTATTATTTAGTTAGTTTGAAAAATTGAATTTTTCAATTGACCAATTATTTTATTTTATTATAATTTGTATGATTACCTACTGGCCACTAGCCCTACCCGTGTGTTAAATTAATGTCGCCATTGTAGCGGCACGTTGTATAATAATTAATAATTCATCATCAATCGTTGCCACTATGTATAATTGTTAATTGCACATATATCAATATCTGTGCATACCTACCTACCATAGATAAATAAGTATAAGAAAGTTTGTATGTATACATACAAACATGAACATAGATAAATAAGTATAAGAAAGTTTGTATGTATACAAACATACTTATATGGTGCATACAAATTGAGATGGGAATAATGATTGATTGTTTTTTTAGTGACAAATCTCCTGTGCAAATTGGGATGAAGCCACTAGCCGCGTAAGTCTCGATCCCGTAAGAATATCGGGATAAAAAGTATCCTATGTCCTATTCCAGGTCATGGTCTATTCATGTGCCAAATTACATACAAATCCGTTCATCCGTTTTAGCATGTAAACATAACAAACAAACAAACTCACTCTTAGTAGGGTCGTCAGCCATAATTATGCGACTACTGAAAGCAGGGGTAGGTATTCGTATTTTTTCTGTACGAATCGTTGGTACCTACCTATATGTGTTTCATAGCGAAGTTGTATTGGATGAGGTAGAATCACCCCATCAGTCCACACTGTAGAGCTGCTGTCATTGTCAAATTGTTATTGTGACGATGATATAACTGACGTGCGGTTGACCACGAACTTCAGTACGCTACCTACCTATTTGAGAGCAAGTTGCATTACTAATTACTATAGGTACTATACTATGCTATCTGTTTATGCAGTCCCAGTCCGGATACCGTTGTAACATAAGTAATAGACATTACTACCTATAACATACTTTCACTCCATAAGTGTTGGTTACGTCAGTCTCTTTCAATCAGCTCAAATAAAAATAAAAAGCCTTAAAGTTAACTCTATTTTAAAAGATTTAGTTAGGTTTTCTGTTCTAACTTTTAATTTAAGTAATTGCGAAATAGTGTACCTACCTACAACCCACAAATTAGTCGAGCTTCTTGAAAAAATATCCACAGCAAGTTTTCACTAACAGCCTTGAAATATAATTTATTATGTAGGTAACTGGCCTACTAACTAGGTTCTGTTAATTCTTTTAAACTGATTTAAAATATCCGATAGACTGTGCAACCTTTTTTTATTTAGAGATTTTACAGACAGATAAATTAAAAATCCAGAGTCACACGGTCACACGTGTTATCGTCTAATGCTCGGTTCCTATAAACAATAACGAATCGTTTTTTTACCAATGGTATCATTTTTTATTGCCAAACTGGGCATATGAACAAATTCGTAAGTTAATTTTACCTGTGATACCTACTTCCACATGGGAGGGTCTACTGTGCAAAGCTATGAGATCCTTGCTTCATTATTGGTAAATATACAAGAGCCTTAATTTTAACCAATAACGGTCCGTAAGTTATAGGAATCGGCCATAAATCGAACATGTGACTTGTCGACTTGTTGGGTTTTAATTTTACAACTTTAATTTAACACTATGTCTTAGCTTATCCGGTTTAGACTTTTTTATTAAATTAATCACTTTCCAGCTTGAGGCACCTGACCCACCGCCGACGAGGAACAGAGGAAGCGACTAGTTTAACTGTTTCTAGTTGTTTGCTCTACTCACTTCTCGCTAACCGCCTGCGGTGGGACAGGTGTCTAACTTGAGACCATTTTCAGTGCAAAGCGTAAGACAAAGTATAACTCTACCTTAGAAGGTGCTCGATAACACTACGTTCACAGTTAGGGGGATTTAGCTACCTGGCTCTTTAAGGCTCGTGCAAACAGACGCGAAATCGCGGGCGCGACAGGCAGCGGTACCTTTGTCGACAAAGGTACCGCTGCCTGTCGCGCCCGCGATATCGC
Source organism: Lithophane ornitopus (assembly GCA_948473465.1). Taxonomy (NCBI): domain Eukaryota; kingdom Metazoa; phylum Arthropoda; class Insecta; order Lepidoptera; family Noctuidae; genus Lithophane; species Lithophane ornitopus. The sequence goes on from OX419633.1 coordinate 6,352,997, forward strand.
GTCTGTTTGTACGAGCCTTTATGCGCATGATGTATTTGACATTGGTCCACCAGACAGCCACGACTGTGTCCCGTGCCCAGCTGACCCAGTGACTTTATACGACATACTTTCGACTCCTTATTAAATATTATTTAACTTTAGCATAATAATATCGCCAATTCGCCACAAGTTCTCAACGAACCACGTACTACTATTGAACAAACAATAAGTACTCAAATTAATGAAGCACCTACCTAAGTACCTACTAATCATACTCGTAGATATCCGTGCGTGGTACTAATTAAAATCGATTAGCAATAATTTATTTTTAAAATAAAACCCTAATTTACTCCTTATAACATCAGCTATCTGCCAGTCCCTTCAAAATCGGTCCGCCGTTTCGGACATTAAGCGGAACAGAGAGACAGAACAAAATAAGTATTTTTCAAACAAGTACTTATACTTACACGTTCATATATTAGTACCTAACTCCGCGGTACGTATACGTATTACTATCGAACAGAAAGTAGCTAGTCCATCCCAAAATAATTTAATATAACTCCACGCATTAAAATCCTTTAACAATATTTTTAATGTCACTTGCGGGGCCATTTAAGCAAGTGGCATCCTTGACCGAGAAAAAGTAGAATATATAAATAATTGTACCCATTTGGATGCAAATGCTCATGCGTATCAAACAACGTTTTTCAACATTAATATGGAACAAAAAGTAAATGTAACAAATATTATTACGCCGAAGTAATTATTTTTCATTTTTTAGTTGTGGTACTTACCCCACACATATTATAATACTACTACGTATGTAAATAACAGAGACGGAGTCACATACGAGGGCTATTACAATTTTTCTTGAATTTGAGCGTTTTACTCGATTTTTTACGTGTGAATATGGTTTAGACACAGCATCAAAATTAAAAAAAAAGTGACTGCTAAAGTTTAATTATTTCTCTTGGTAGTGTTTTAAATATTTTTTTCAATTTCTCTACAAAAATCAGTAAAAACCTTGTCTTTGCAAAGGCTATTTCATAAAATTTAACTTTAGGCTACTTTTGATGCGTTGTTACATCGATGATATAGTAATTTAATCATTTATAAAATGTCCATGGTACGACTGTATCTTGAACTTTGGAGTACATAAGTCATTTTTTTTATGTTTTATTCAGTAGTACACCAAAAATAATTCCGGAAAGATATTGATAATTTTTCGTTCGAAATTATATTTTTTATCTATGAATATAGGTACCTACATTTCAAAGTGAAACAAAAAGTATTTACTAACAAAGGTGACTAGTTCACTACGTCAACATCCTTGAAAAAAAAAATTAGTCTTTTAGTAAAATAATATGTTTAAACAATTGTTGTATGCAATGCTAAAAATCAATATAAATCTTGGGACGCGCGGAGTGTGTGACCATATGTGGCAGCATTATAGTACTCTGTGTGTGGCAGTTTCCTGCCTTTTTCATGGCTTCCAATTTTAGCCTCCGGCATGTTTATGAAGAATAATTGCCATGTTTTATTTACATTTGACCTAAGAAATAAAAACATAATATGTAAAACAATTGTTTCAACTACGAAATGTCAATTTTTAACTACGAATACTACCTACTATTACAACGCTAAACAATGTTGGCAAATTTTTGGCATATTTCTCGAGCTTTGGCAGGATTTGGCAGGTTTCAAACCAAGATAGGGCAGGATCGGTGATTTTGAGATGGTCACACTGCGCGGACTTTAGCTAGCTTTATCACATCACAGACACACAAATTAAAAATCCGTCCGTCCATTATATAATCTGTTCGATTTAGAATCTGTCCAACGAAAGCTGTCCAAGGAAAAGTAGCGATTTAAAAAGTCAAGAGTTGTCATCCCACCAGGGTCGGACTGGCCATTTAAGTCAAGGTGGCGTTTGTCAGCCGGGCCCTAGCCTGCGCGGGCCCCCCGAGGAGCTGGCGGTAGGAAGGAAAAGTAGATAGTTCATACATACTAGAGAAACACAAAAATAGGACTCTGAACAGAGGCCATTCCTGAAAGCAAAAGCAAAAAAATATTTTCCGATAGTATCCTATCTACCCTTATAGCATCGTGGCCGGGCCCTTCCAGCCGGGCCTTTCCAGCCTAGGGTCGGACCTGCATCCCACTGCTTAGACAGAGTCGATATTATTTATCATTCAAGACATATCGATGGTGGAAAGAAAAATGGCTAAAGCGCCATTTTGGTCGATATTGAGTTATATATATCACTGAACTCGCGTCAATTGGTCTACCTTTCGCGTCGCACACTTTTTTCGAGCACTTTTTTGGCGCTTTAGCAGTACTAATTTTGTTGCTTTTTTCATGTAGTCATGGTTTAAAGCGAGCGTTTTTTTGTTGATTCTGAAGTTTATGTCACTTTAGTGATTGTGCTCACTGTACATTCATGTTTGACAATGCTTTAGAATTTTTGGATTTCTCTATTTCATGCATAAATACATTATTAGTAGTTTTACCTGAACAACATTATTACTTGTGTGGCAGTTTAGCAAAAGTCGTTTCTGTTTTATTTTTCACTTTGGCGCTTTAGCCACAGTTTTTGTAAATATTTTCGTATATAACGATGGTTCAGCGTTGTTTTAGATTCCAAATATTATTTATAATTGTATATTAGTCAGTAGTATATGCTGTATTGTAAGACAGTATTGATTTTAGAACTAAAAACTTGTTTAAATTAACGTAAGTGTACTTCGTAAATAATTTTTGTCAGCATTGCAAATCTAATTATAAGTCTTTGTTCTTGCGTGTAACTTAGAATATTAGTGATTTCTAACAACGTCGACGCGTCTACGTGGCAGACGGCTGCATTTGCCTCTGTCCTTGGTAATGGTACTTGGTGCTGCTCGCGTATATGAGCACTAAGAGTATATAGCAGTTAACATTATGTGATTTAAAAGATGATGCCCATTTTGGTACCCCTCCAATAGCCATGATAACTCTTTTTCACTAATATTTTTACTTTTGTTTTTTACTGTTATGCAACTGTTTAGGTATTCGCATTCTGGACTCCGCCTCCGGTTAGGTTAGGTTAGGATAGTTTAGTCTTTCTTTGTTGACCCAGGCTATCATAATTATGGGGTTTGTTATTTGGGGTTAGTTACCTGTTTCGTTTGAATAGCAGAGAGCTTTTAGGTATGAGGTTTGAGTTGGATTTCCCGAGCTATCACACTGATAAACAAGTTATCTAAGTTATATGTATTTGGGTACATACTAAATGAAGCTGGCAGTCTTAATTACCAACACGAAGGGTCGTGTCTCGGAAAGCACGTTAAGCCGTTGGGCCTGGCTCTCATAATGTAGATCATTGACAGTCGTATCCGGTAGTCAGAAGCCCAAAAGTCGAAGATCCAGCTTATCAAGGGCCCAGTGCCTGTGTTGTAGAGGTCAGATAGTAAATCGCTCCATGTAAAATACTGGTATTCATCATCCAGTTAGATTCAAAGATAATCCTTACGTAGTTGGGAAAAGACTAGACAGATGATGACCGCCTTTTATTAAATAATTAATAGCAAACTTCGTAAAAGATCGAGGATAAGATGATCGATCACTATGAAATGTAAGTACTAACTTAAGGGAATAGTGATTTGTGACTTTTCTAAGTACTCTTACCTCAGTTGGTCCAAAAGAGTCTTTGAATCCTTATTTGAAACTGCATAGATTGCCATCATAAAAATTAGGTGTTGAATTAACGATTTTCTTACTGAATGTAGCATTTATCCAAAATCTATTCATGCAGTTAGCAATTACTCTAGATGTTAGGACAGTCTCGTATGACCGTTTTTCTGTAGGTACAACACGTCGTCACAACTTCCACCCTGTATTACTCCGATCGAACAAGGAATCAAGACAAAGGCCATTGAAATTCTTGCACTGAATTATTCAATATTAATACCTTTTTAATGATGTATAATTTATTCCTAATGGAGCGGGTACCAGCTTCCATAAATTTCCTGGCATCATCCTTCACATGTGTATGTGTTCTAATGGACTATTTTGTTAAATTGTAACACGATGTTTTTGACAAGAAGAAGGTACATTCTGCACATAATTATTTCAGAATTAGTTTGAGTTTAAGAATCTTCTAGCCAAAAATGATCAGTTATTATCTATTGTAATGTTGATTTATTTGTTTAAACTTATAACTAACTACTTACATTGAATACTTAGTGGTACTAACTATGATAAACCACGGTAGAATTAGTAACTAGTTGCCTTAGTTGATGCCAAGTTGGCTAATAAAAATAATTTCCTTTATTTTTTGCTTAATATTAATTAATTAGTGTTCCCTCTAATATTCTGGACCTAATAGTAGGTAGTACACATTGATTGAGGTTACAGATAGATGCTAACGCCTCATAATCTAAATAATCTATTGACAAAAACTGTACAGTAGAAATAATCAATATTTCAAATGAAAATAAAAGAAGAAGAAGAGTTTTAGAAGTTATGCCTCATTCCCATGATACAACCATCAGTTTATTCGCTCTTCAGCTAGTTTTAGTTCACCGTTAGCAAAGGATCATGGGCAAGAATGTATGGGCGGCAAACCCACGTCCGCCACAGATGAAACCACTGCAGTTTTGAAGATACTATTTCTCCCTTTACTCAGTCCAAGGCGCATCAAAATCTGTCCCGGGATTATTCAGTTCTGACAATGTTAGGTTAGGTTAGGTTGGATTTATTTTGGCGGCACACCCACGTCCGCCAAAGATAAAACCACTGTAGTTTTGAAGACATTACTTCTCGCTTTACTCCGGCCAAGGCGCATCAAAATCTATCCCAGGGTTATTCAGTTCCGACATTGTTAGGTCAGGTTAGGTTAGGTGTGTATTGGCGATACAAAGACGTCCGCTACAGATGAAACCACTGTAGTTTTGAAGACATTACTTCTCCCTTTACTCAGTCCAAGGCGCATCAAAATCTGTCCCGGGATTATTAAGTTCCGATAATATTAGGTTAGGTTGGACATGTATTGGCGGCACACCCACGTCCACCACAAATAAAACCACTGTAGTTTAGAAGACATTACTTCTCCTTTTTCTCAGGCAAAGGCGCATCAAAATCTGTCCCGGGATTATTCAGTTCCGATAATGTTACGTTAGGTTAGATATGTATTGGCGGCACACAGACGTCCGCCACAGATGAAACCACTGTAGTTTTGAAGACTACTTCTCCCTTTACTTAGGCCAAGGCGCGTCAAAATCTGGCCCAGGGTTATTCAGTTCTGACAATGTTAGGTTAGGTTAGATATGTATTGGCGGCACACAGACGTCCGCCACAGATGAAACCACTGTAGTTTTGAAGACATTACTTCTCCCTTTACTCAGACCAACGCGCATCAAAATCTGTCCCAGGGTTATTCAGTTCTGACAATGTTAGGTTAGGTTATGTTAATTACGAAGGCGGATGTCTCCGACTCTTCCCAGGTGGAGGCCAGCAGGCAATGGGTGCGGGGGCAACCTTGCCTGTATTGCACAGGTCTCCACCAGTGTCGGACGGGAATGGCTAGGTGTTCCCGGCCATTCCCGTAGCCCCCCAATCTGGGGGGCATGTGGGTCCCGCCAGCTGGGCGGGCATGCGCCGGGAGGGTTGTGGATGTAAAGGCTGAGCCAGTTTCCCATGGCCCTCCCATCACGGCGATGTGGGAACACCACTGTTTTTTAGTGGGTATACTGTCTTTAGCGACAGGATTCCCACATAGGTACCCGACACTCGTCCCCCACGAGCCCATGCGTAATGCATTTCTCAGCGATAAAAAAAAGGTTATATTAATTAAGTCCGGGGATCGTGAAAGGCACACAAGATCTCATGGTCCAAGTGTGGGAAGGGAACACCGGGGTGGTTTTTAGTTAGTAAGAGTCTGACAGACCCGGCGCGTGCGTGGAAAATTCTTATGGATGTCATAATAAAAAATCCTTATTTTTGTTATGTGTTTCGAGTCATAATTAATATATGACTGGCGGAGCTGGGTGTATTTTGCCCACAGTGGTATTCAAGATGTCATTAATGATATTTTTTTACCAAACGTGGTCGCGCTACATCCAGTACCCACTCTTCTTGCCGGGAAGAGTGGGTACTGGATGTACACCGCTACAATTCGGCCATCCTATTAGAAGTCTGTCCTCAGACTTCATTTAAATGTTAAATAAAACGAGAACAAAATATCATCACACTCAGGTAAACTCAACACATTTTTGACTTTGAAAACAACTTACAACAACTTAACCTATAGTTAAACAACACAAAACAATCATTAATTGCCAGAGAAACAACATCATACAAAATGACAACTCATTACTAAACGCAACTAAATAACTGCATAATTAGGGCAGTTTAAATAAAATAAATGTACTTCAGCCTTAGACCGGCCAGGTTTTCATATGGTCAGCAGCTATAGTAGTCTTTGTAGGTCCCTCTGCTGAACTATCTGACTTCACAACCTCATAGCGATCTCGTCCCAATATCTTGATTATTTTATACGGTCCGAGGTTCTTGGGTCTTAATTTCATGTGGGTACCAAATTGAGTCCTTTTAATGGCTACATAATCTCCAACTGAATACTTTGTACCGTCTTTCCTTTTCTTGTTGTAATTCTTCCTATTTTCTTCTTGTATTTTGTATATTTGGAATTTAGCTTTTTCTCTCAAATCTTCTCTTTCTTGCACAAAACTTTCTCTATAATCTGCTTCTAGCATTATCAATTCTACGTCCTCCTTTTGCTTCATTTTGCACCCTGTAAGTAATTCAAATGGCGACATTCTAATACTTCGTTGATACGTGCTGTTTATTGCTCTCTGCACTCTGCTCACTTGACGATACCACAGCTTATCATCTTGTAAACATAACTTAGTTAATACTGACACCACAATTCCATGGATTCGCTCCACATGACCATTGCCACGAGGCACTCCTGTTGTTATTTTGATGTGTTGAATGTTTTCTGTTTTACAATGCTCAGCAAAATCGTTGCTTATGAAAGCTGCACCTCTGTCTGATATTATCCTCCGTGGATTGCCCCAGGTCTGCTGATGCACCTTTAGCTTCTCTATCGCCTCCTTGGTGTTTGTGGTTTTAGTTGGGAACAACCACACAAACTTTGTGAAACCATCCACTACAGTTAGGATATAATTATACTGCTTTTTGGTTTCCGAAAGGGGTCCGACGTGATCGCAATGCAAAGTGTCTAATGGTATGTCCCCCTTATCAATGTTATATAGCAAGCCTTCTTGCTTTCCGGCTTTTTTCATAGCCAACAAGCACGGTATACAAGAAACTAACACTTCTTCTATCTTCTTAGTAACATCATTTATATAATAATCTTTATTTAGCACCTCTAACATCTTATTTTTCCCAAAATGACCATTTTCATGGACATTTTTTATAATATCATATTCCCAGCCTTTAGGTATTACCAATAATCCTTCAGCCCCTTTGTACAGTAATCTATTTTGCTCATAGTAGTCTGAGTAAGGTTTATCTTTTAGTATGTCCAATATTGCTTTAACTCCTTCATCAATCTCCTGGGCTCTCCTATTATTATTATTATATTGTATTTAGAAGTGAAGTAAAATATTCAACAGATAATAATTCGTGGTCAGCTTTCGTTGGACAGACTCTATCCCCAACACGTGTGACACCGGATTTTTAATTTTTCTGTCTGGGTGACACTGATGACTCACCTTATATCTTTTTAACCGACTTCTTCAAAAAGGAGGAGGTTCTCAATTCGTCTGTAGGTATTTTTTATTTTTTTGTTTGTTGCTCGATTTACCCGCCTATTATGAATCGATTTTGATGATTCTTTTTTTGTATGGTAGGGCATGCTTCCGAGGTGGTCCCATATAAATTTTATTAACTTTGCTTGTGTAGTTTTTGAGTTAGCTTCAATATTACGTATTTTTTCCACTTAGTTTATCTAGACGATGTTTTCATTTACTTCTTCACTGTTATTTACATCAGCTAGTGGTATTAGAATTTGTGTGGGGTAGGTGCCACAACTAAAAAGTGAAAAATAAAAACATTTTACAAAAAAAAAAACCGACTTCCAAAAAAAACACTCAAACTGAAAAATAACTTTAATTTCGGAAGTCGGTGGCAAAAAACGAAAAATTGAAAAGCAAAGACACCGACTTCCGAAATTAAAGTTATTTTTCAGTTTTGAGTGTTTTTTTTGGAAGTCAGTTTTTTTTTTTTTTTAGTTTTTTTAGTTAAATTGTTTTTCGTAGCTGGGTTTTATTTTAATGCGGAAAATCACTCGCGGATTTTTTATGTGTGCCTTCTCATTTTGAAGGAGAGGCACTGAGTCACTGACTGGAAGCCGCCAGCCTCATAAACTTAAAAAATATTATATAATATAGTAAATAGTTAATTTAAAGGAATTAATGTTTATTTATTTATCAAATTATTTTATTTATTTACACAAAAGGTAATTCACCGATTTTTTTAGGCATATCTCTAATTAGTTTACCTTACAATTAGCTATTTTGACAAAGTAATATTTATCTGTGGTGTTCTTACCGCAAGGGTACCTACGGGAAATAACGGGAATGCAAAGTGTTATAAAAATCACTCGTGTTAAAATTTATAGGTACCTACTGCTTTCTGAACATAAAAGCGGTGCAATCATAGGCCACTTTTCTAGCAAGTGAGCAGCCGTTTGGGGTTGAAACCCACGGGCCATGTTCGTATTCATGAGTGCCTATGAGCACTTATGAATAAGAATACTTACCTATTATTTTTGAAGAAATGTCGAAACGTTTCGTTGGCTCTTCCCCTGACCCAAAGGGTTGGCTTTTACCTTGACCAAAGGCTAACTAGGTAAGTAGGTATATTTCCATTCCGCCTGTCTTTTAGGCACATTACCAGTCAACAGCGACGAATAATTTAATGTTGGTGTTTGAGTACCCAGTTAGTTAACTAAGTAGGTATACCTAAGTTGTTTATATGAAAAATTATGTAGGTACCTATATTCGCCCACTTTCCTTTTAGAGCCTTTTATCACTAACTTGTAAATTGTAATAAAGTACGGTCAGCAATAGATTCTAATAATCTCTTGCTGACCGTACTTTTAAGACTCAGTGATTTTTTATTATCTAACATACAACTATCCCTAAGCCTACTTAGGTGGGTAGGTAGGCAGGTACATTACACGCACTACGGAGTAGGGGTAGGTTACCTATGTATTTATGTATGTACGTAATACATACAACCAGTAGAAAAGAGTCGTTAGAGCGAAAGCATAAGTGACGATTCGAGATAAAGTTCATAAAGTGCCTAAGTACCTACCTACATTAGGTATGAATTGAATGGTAGAAATAAAATAAGTAAGAAATATACTTAGGTAATGATGAAATAAGTACCAAGGTATTGATGTAGTTTGTGTTACCTAAAGGTCTAAAGGAAAGCTATTTCTGGGCATCAAAAGAAGTTGCTGCAGTAGGTAACTACCTAGGTAGGTAAGTATACCTAAGTAATAATTACTAATATTATATTATGGCATATAATGTTTACTGTCAAGGAAATGGTATAAGTATACTTAGAGGTAAAATATTTGTAGGATTGTACCTATCTCCTGCTTCTATACCTACCTACCAGTAAGCAACACTTTCTTCATAAGATCAATAAAAAGTAAGAAACAAAACAGTGATCGATTCTGTTAAATAGAGCAAAAGAATCAAATATTTACCTGAATTTATATATCCGAAAGTGAGCACCGCCAGCAACATCAGAACATTAAACGAGTGCATTTTGATGCAATTTAATTATATTTAGATGCACATATAAATAAATTTGGTAAAAGTTATCCATATACTAATCACAATTAATAATATGATGGCACTGTAGTGAGCGGTGTTTGTTTGTCGAGGTAGAGTACTGCCCGTCGCAGATGGCGGTAAGGTGGCCACTGCTGCTGGCGAACGGCGCTTGGCTCTCGTCATGTTGCATAAGTACCGGCCACAGTTGATACAGATTATCATTTGGGGGACACCAGTACCTACTTTCGCTACTTACCTACATTTATTTTGTTTCAGTGGATAATGTTAAGAGTCGTTCTCCTTGTCAGCAAATATTATAAAAATCGCTAAAGTTTGGTCATGAATACTCATGAATATATTAATTTTTGAACGTAGGTACAACATGCGTAGATAACTTGTGTAACATGTCCGGGCTTAGAGAACACGTTGACACTACGAACGAGCTAATTTCAAAGCCTAAGTTGGTAACAACCAGTCCTACATAAGTGCCTACTTCCCTACCTATGCTCTGATTACAAAACATGTACCTATCTACATTGCTGCATTCATACGTTCCTATTCCCTTTGTACTTACTATCTACTTATTCTCTTAAATTATTTTTTGGTGCAGTTCTAGTTTGTTAAAGGTCTACATACCATTTTTAAAGGATGTCACACGCCCACACGTTACTGTGAAGACATCGACTGCATTATTATGCCTAAATGCTGCTTATAATTATGCACAGTTGACCTAGAAAGTCTCGTAACAATATGATCATAATATTTTGCCCTCCTCACTACAGCAGATCGGCAGTAAAAAGTACCTACTTATAATGAAAGTGATGTAAGCCAAATTCAATTTAAGAAAAAACCAGGTCAACACCTTCAATAGCACCCGCGTGTGACGTATGCGAGTGTAGCCAGAGACAGTCATGTCCGTTTCCATTTCCTTATGAAGTAACGAAATAACTTGCCCAGGTCAATCCGTTATTTTTGGAACTAGTACGAAGATGTGTCAGCTGTTGTAATAAAGCCTGATAGGCATCCGTGTAATAAAATAAAAACCGCCAAGTTCGAGTCGCCCTGGGGGTTCCGACTAGGGTTGCCAGGTGTCCCGATTTGTGCAGGACGTCCCGATTATCAGGGGTCTGGGGACGCGTCCCGATTTGCACCTGATCGGGACACCAAATGTCCCGATAAATCGGTACATGTCCAGCACCTTAATTGCGTACCTAATACACGATCAATCACAATTTGAATTGGTTTGAAACAAATGTCTAATCCATTGCTTCATAACTTTTTTTTATATAATTCAGACTTACTTACACAATAAAAACCTTAATTTAAAAAACCAGCCAAGGAAGGGTTCTTGACACTGTAGGACCTTCCGGACTTGAAGGAAACTTAACATTGTACCTAGTTGAAAAACATATTCTCTTATAAATTCCAACTGCAAATGTAAGTTTGTACGCACAATATTGAGAGATCTACCATGTTATTTTAAGACCATAAAATATAGCTTAAAGGCTGGGCTGGCTGGCAAGTTTGGCTTATACTTAGGTTTTCCTGTAATCTATGAGTAAAGAACCATTCTCCGTATTTTTTTCAAAATTTTTGGCTCAGTAATTTCAGATATAAGTGTCAGGTCAATTTTCATTTTTTTTTTTAAATATATTTAAAAATTATAAAAAAATATATTTGAGATCCTCGTAATAAGACCTTTCATTTGATATGTCACACAGTACAGTTTGCAAAACGCGCAATTTTGTTATTTACCTCCCAAAAGCGACTGACGAGTAACGTAAATAAATGAATTTTGAATATGGGGGATATTCAAAATTCATTTATTTACGTTATTCGTCCGTGTTTGGGTCACAGAAATAAATACGTGTACCTTTCAACTTAATCAGTACATTAGATTCGGAGCCAATTGGCTGTGACAACGGACAGACAGACGCATGAGTTAAGGTAGGGTTGGTAAGGGTTCCGTTTATTCCTTTTGAGGTACGGAACCCTAAAAAACCTTGTTTTTTTTATCGTCCCGATCTACAACAACACTGTAGTTAATAACCCATGGGAAGTTGCGAGGTAGCCCCATCACAAGTATCCTTATAACTTACCGGGGCTGCCTCAATTTTGTGCTGAAGAACAAATGTATTGAGAAACAATAAAAAACTTTTTATTTTTTTTCTGCCCCGATTTAAAACAAATCCCATCTGGCAACACTAGTTCCGACTCAAAGCTGGCTTCACAGCTGAATTTCCAATTCCGGATCGAAGGAGAAGCTTAACTTTACTGTAGAAAAAAACTTTTGGTTGAATAGAGTGAAAATGTTCTTTGGACCCATTGTTCTACGTCACGGTCACAGGTCACGGTCGATGCCCCAACTGCAAAATGTTAGTTTGTAATCGCAAAAACTAATATTTGTATGTAAGTTATGTAGATACTTAGATAAGTTATGTAGGACCATAGATATCCTCGTAGGACTTATATGATAAGACGCTTGACCCCGTGGCCACGATTACGTTCAAACGACGACGCGTCTTGCGACAGCGACTGCGGAGGAAACAAATGAAAGAGGTTGTTTAGACTTGCAGTCACCGCGACGTGACTTGCGGAGCGCGATGGACAGAAACTGGTGTCGCGCGCGCGTTTCGCTTGACGCAAGTCGCGTCGCAACAGCAAGTCGCCCGATGGAGGCCGTGAACGCTGCCCGTAATTCGTAACCACGGGGTCAAGCGACACGCGCCTTGCGACACCAAGTGCGGAGAAAACAAATTAAAGAATTTGTTTACAGCATGCCACGAGCCCACGATTCACCGCGATGCGCCTTGCGGAGCGTCGCGACAATGGCAACGGTTGAGTTTGGCGTACCTATTGCTCGCGCGTGTGTTTACAAAATGTTTCTTCTGGCAAAACTCGCGCGGGTATTGTGTTAAAGATAATAAATAATACATAAAATGTAATTTCGAGTTACGTATGCTTCTTTAATACCAACATAGGAACTGTGTTGAGGCGAAGATGGTACTTAATTGCGTTCCTTCATGGCAACACATGTACCTAGACTCCTAGTGGGTTATGCTAAAGAAGCTTTAGGGCAGACGAATTTTATGTACAAGCTACGTATAGGTATAGTACCTATATAGGTTGTACTTATCTGTAGCGTACTTTCCAGCCGAGCAAGTACGCGTACCTACTATGTCTGCATGTCACGGCCATTCAGTCAACGACTTTAGATATTGCCATTGACTTAAAATTCGACATAGTTGCAGAAGTCATTATCTCACCTATTCAATTTTTAGTTCTGCTTGATCTGTACCTATGTATGTTTTTATTTTATGGCGTAGGTAACGTCAGGCACGTGCACACCACATAGGTGCAAGTTATTATTACATATGTGGTAGGCAGAGAAGGGAAGAGAAATATAATCAGTAGTGGTTGGAAAAAATAAAGGTTGCCAATGATGATGATGATGATGAAGCAGCCAAGAATACGAAAACCGTGGTTATCGGAAGTATAGTGATTATATAGGTGGCATAGAATAGATAGATAGTAGTATAGTATCTAGGTACCATAGTAACGTTACTATGGATTATGCCAAGAGCCTGTCATAATTCTGTACCTTCAGTGAAAAGTGATATATCTTGACATATATCAGTTTTAATATTCTTACACTAAGTTTAACAGTAAAAAAATGCAATTTTTTGGTCTAATTGGTACCCCTCTAAGATTAAAATTGAGCAAGCTTATTTTGGTGTAAAGTGCTCTAACTAAGCATTTTTTACATTTATTAATGTGTAATAAAATACATTTTAAAATATATCAATGTGAACTGAACAAATATTCTTATTACCTTAATGTATATTAATACAAATGTATGTGACTCTTATTACGCGATCTAAATATTTAGATGTGAATTAGTACAAACTGATATATTTACACTTATATTAACAAACATTCTATCACTACCCCTGGTCATCTTTGTGAAAACCGGTACAATTATATTTAAATCTTAATGAACGTAGTTATTTTTATCAAAACAATGTGTAAGATGATACAACTCTTACTATATCAATTTACATTTTTTTTTCTTATCAAATTCGATGTGATAACTGATTTTGATTTAATTAATATCAATATGAACATAATTTTGGAATAAGTGTATAATAATATGAATATATTTAAATCAAACATTGAAAATTTAAATAGAACTTTCTTATACCATAAAATAAGTGTATTGTGATACAAGTTCTCGGCAGCGTAGCAGCCAGTGAATCACGCTCGCCGCTCGCGCCCCACTTCCCCGCGAAGAGTGAGATGCATAGATTGAAATTAGAACGAGTGAGTGAAAAACTGTTGAAGACGTTAGTCTTGCTCCTGCGTTCTAGTTGGTGCGTTGTGTTTTCTGTCGCAAAACGATGCGTAAGGTGAGTCAACTTATATCATTTTACACAAATTATATTGCATTAAATGTGATAGTATTGTGACGCTTAAAATATCTCGTAATATTATTAGTGATAAGTACCTATCTTAATTTATTTAACATTTAACAAATTAAAAACATTAATGTACCTGTTACCTAACTATCGGAATAGCTTTCTATCCGAATCCTAATCAACACATTGCGACGTAAACGTTGTTATACAATCGTTAGAGGCAAAACTTCCCTCTCTTCTATCTTGAGAGCACCTTTCGTATATTCTATATTTCTTAAGTAGTATTCGTATCTACGTATTTATTTAACTTAATACCAGATTCTAGTGATAAAACTTAATTTTATATAGTAGGTATGTAGTTCCATTAAAAACTTTTTTTTTAGATTTTATAGAGTATAATTATTTAATATTAATAATACTTTAATTTATTTAGGTTTGTTTTTTGAAATACTGGAAACAAACGAACGTTTATGAGTGACAGGTATGGCTGATGTCTAAAAAGAGACAATTTAATCGGCCTAACTTTATTGACGTTTACTTAAGTGAGTCCAGACTGTAACAAGACATGTTATAAAACAAAGTATTTAGCATGTTTTATTAGTGACGATGATGTGTTAATAATACATGTTTTATAGTTAAATAACGTGTTATTTTAATGTCTAAAGTCTTGTTATATATAAAAATGTTATACAGCAATGCTAAACAAAGTGGTATATAACCAAAGTTTTATCACATGTTACTTAATCTGGACTCACTTTTACACTTATATTATTATTAAAAATAACGTACTTAGATAGAATAACAATAATTTGAAGTGCCTTTTGATTTGTTTTTATTTTCAGGCAACAGTGAAAACTCGAATTGATAAGATTATGGAGGGCATTCAGAAAAAGGAGCACGAAGATAATGTGAAGAAATTAGATCAAGATGGATATGAGATGAATTTGCTACAGGGTAAAGACCACGATAAGGAGAACATGGAAGAATTAATTAATATAACAACGGAAGAAGATCATAAGGATCAGAAAAAACAAGAAAGAATAATAATAATAGAAGAAGAAAATCAGGATGGGCATAAGATGGACGTAATGATAAGTGATCAAGTTGGACAGCAGATAACAGAAATTACAAGCGTAATACAGGAAGAAGATCAAGTTGCACGGAAAATAAAAGAAAAAATAAGCATGATAGAGGGAGAGGACCAGAATGGACAAAAGATGGAAGAAAGAATAAGCGTGATAGAAAAGGATCAAGATGAACAAAATATGGAAGAAAATGTAAGCATAATAAGCAGTACAGCGTCTGAAACTGAACTATCGCCGGAAATTTTAGACTTTAGTTCTGGTAGTAGTGAAAACTATATACCCAATACAAGTGATACAGATGAAAGTGAAACTAGCACGTCTAGAAAACCAAAGAAAAAATACACCAAATTGAATGTCATAGTTCCTGAAAGTTCTGAATCGGATAATACCGTAATAGAGTCAGAACCTGGGTGTTCAAATTCAAATAAAAGAAAAATAAGGAAATCGTTAAAAGAAAGAAGAGCAGACAGAGAATCTAGATTATTATTAAGAAATGCGGGGAAAAGTTATGTCACAAAACTAGGTAAATTAAAACATGGGAGAAATTTAACTCCTTTAACAGATTGTCGTATGAAGTGCAATAGTCGTATACCTCATAATGTGAGAGAATTTGTTTTTAAAGAGTATTGGCTTTTGGGTTCATATGATGAACGAGCAAGATACACCGAACGCCTAATTCATATTAATAAAAAAAAAATGCATACTATGGGAGGGAAAACTAAACGAGAATACAGTAATACATACAAACTTATTCATTTCACTGAGGAGTATAAAATATGTAAAGGTTGTCTTTTGAAAACACTAGGTGAGAGTAATCGCTTTCTTCAGACTGTGTGCGAAAAAATAAAAAAGTATGGTCGTGTACTTAAAAGTGAAAGAGGACGTGCTGCGAGCTACAAAAAAATTTCTGAAGAGCGACTTAAGCAGATTGAACAACATATCAATAAATTTCCGGCATATGAAAGCCACTATTCTCGAGCCAAAACTGCTAAAAAGTACCTCAGTGCAGATCTTTCACTAGATGCTATGTATCGTCTTTATTGCAATGAAAATAATAATCCTGTTTGTAAAACTGTATACGGAAAAGTATTTAAAGACATGAATCTAGCCTTCAAAAAACCTAGCGTAGATACATGTAACAAATGTAACTTGTTACAAAATAAACTTAAATATATGACAGCTCCTGAAGAGATCCAACAAGTTCAGGAACAATTAAAAAATCATCAGGAGGATTATGAACGTGCCTATAATGAAAAACGTAAAGATAAAGGCATTGCTCAAAATAACTCTAATACTTGTGTGATTGCCTTTGACTTACAACAATGTTTACCCACGCCTATGTTAACTACCCAATCAGCATTTTATAAAAGACAACTTTGGGTCTATAACCTCACTATTCATGATTTTATGTCTAACAACGCGTATTGTTATATGTGGCCAGAATCAAGTGGTGGTAGAGGCGCTAATCAAATAGCTTCGTGCCTATACGATTTTATTACTGTGAGACTGCCTTTACTCCATCCACATGCTGAAAATCTAATTATGTATTCTGATTCATGTTCGGGGCAGAATAAGAATTCTATAGTTTGTACAGCGTTATTGCTAGCTATAAAAGAATCTACTCAACTGTCAGTGATAGAACATAAGTTTCTCGTACCGGGCCATACGCACATGGAGGTAGACAGTGATCATGCACTTATTGAGAAGGCAAAAAAGCGAACTTCTATGAACATTCATCATCCGCGGGATTGGTGTCAGCTGGTGAGAATTTCCTCAAATAGGAATAATAAATTCTCAGTCATAGAAATGTCTGAAAAAGATTTTTACGATTTTGCTTCATTTTCAAAATATAATTTTGTAATAAAAAAGTGTAATACTGAGGGCAGGAAATTTGTATGGTCAAATGTGCGAGTTCTTAAATTTATTCAAGGTCAATTTCCAGATTTTGGATATAAAGAAAGTTACGAACGTGATACTGACTACTATTCGATGTCTTATAGCAAGAAAAATAAAGATTATAGCTTTGTTAATATAAATGCTCTTCAAAAATGTTACAAAGGACCAGTGCCTATAAGCGTACAAAAAAAAAAGGATTTAATATCCCTTCTGGAATATATTGATCCAAGTGTTCATGAATTTTACCATAACTTGCTAACTAATGGCAATTTACGTGACGTCGATCCAGATATCGTCTCAGAAACTGAATGAAAGTACATGCAGCATGTACCTTAACGCTTATCTGTTGCTTGATTATGAACATTTAAACTTTAACAATTTATTATATTAAAAACGTAATTTGACAGGTCTTGATGATAATAAGCTTTTATGACAAATAATAAAGAACTGATTATAAAGTATAAAGACCATATAAATGAATAAAGAAAAGACTGATTATATAGATTACCTACTGATTATGACTGATTATGTTTAAATAACGTCTAAGTGTGTTTTTTAATGTGATTTACTTAATTTTTTACCAAAGCTTTTGTTTTTTTTAAAGAAATATGATTAATAAAATAAAGAAATTTTGTTTTTTCATTTAAAGTTGATTTTATTTCTCTCAAACAAATACCTATCTAACAAATTCTTACTGTTTTCGTATTTCTGTATGGCACTTGTATCAATAAATAAATTAACATTTTCAAAATGTATCAAAATTAACAAAAATTTGTATCATTAATCACTTTTTATCTTAAATGCGATACAGGTGTATAACAATTTAAATACAATTTGACTCCCAAATTCCTGAATACAATATCAATTTCAATTTTTAATATTCAAGTTAATCATATTTATTTTACAACTTTTTGTTTGAATAACTTCTTATAGTGCAACCTTCCAAAATACAAAGCATAAAATCATCCAACACCAACCAATAAATAATGTGTAAAATGGTTCAAGTCATTTTAAATTAATTTACACATAAAACGACTTTAATACATGTTGTGTTAGGTGATACAACTGGATTTCTTTTTAAATTATAAAAAAACTAAACAAATAAATCTGTTTCTTCTTACACTAAATCGTGCTCTAAGATATGGTTTACCAATGTCAGTAATCAGTACTCATTTTAGTGAAGTAGACAAAGAGTCAGATTTTTTTTAAACTTTAACATAAATTTTCTCGGAATCATGATTTTCCAGTTACATCACTTTTCACTGAAGGTACAGAATTATGCTCCCATTATTTTCATATCTAATGCTACGGACACACGCAGACCTCGGTGAAGTTAGCCGCACGATTTCATTATTATGAAATTTTGAGTGTTAGAGAGAAAAGAAAAATCGTTACAGAGTAATTAGTTTATAAGTAGAAGCAATTTTAATTTTTCGTGTGAAGTTGGCCCCCTGCCCGCAAAAATGGACTTAGACGTAATATTTTTTTTTAATCGTTTGCGAATCGTTAGAGAGAGATTGAGAAATACACAAAATCGTTAGAGAGTTAATATTTTATTTGTTATTAAATCATTTCTAAGAGCGTGAAGTTAGCCCACCTCTGTGAATTTAGCCCCTGATTTAATTATTCCGAACTTTTGTTAATGCTAATCGTTAGAGAGAGTTAGAGAGAAAAGAAAAATCGTTAGAGAATAATTAGTTTTATTTATCAAAGTTTTTTTTTTTTAACTTCGCAGGTTAAAGTTTAGAAACGTGCCGCCTCAATAGGGGAGGGAGGAGTGGGGGAAGGGTTAGTAGATCCCCCTCTCCCCCCTACCGGAGATAAAAAGTTTTTATTAAATGATTTTTAAATATGACAAATCTCATATGCTGGGGCCATACCAACGGGAAACGCCGTTGATTATCGCGATAATGGACGTTAACCGTTGGTGTAGTCACAACTTACCTCGAGTATTTGTCAACGGCATTCACATTGGCGTTTAACGTTGGGTGATAACTCTGGTTGCGGTATTTTAGGCAGATTAAAGAGATTTACCGCGAGAATTATTGCATTGAGTGAAGGGCCAAACTTACGTTTCTCATTGTGCACCGTGAGCGCGACGGGATCTCACGGGTACATAATTATTTCGCGGAGCCGATCAGCCCATTATGGAATGGAATGGACTAACGAGAAAGCCATTGACCTTCTCGAAGTTTTGAACTGAACTTGATACTAAATGACCAGACCAGGGCCACTAACAATACCTATTATGTATTTATTTATTTATACGTGTGGAGTCACGTCGTCCGCGTATATTCTTCTTACAAATCAATAATATTATTAGACGATGAGATCGTAATAATAATCGTGAATGTCGATGTTACGACTTTACGAGTTACAACCGGCCGGCCGGACTGCGGACGGCGTTCGGACCGGGTTGTTGCGGCGGGACACGGCTACTGCTGATAGGCGACCGCGGGTGCGATAAACGTTTTTTCTTTGAACTTCCTTATTCAAAACTTTACCAAATACTTAAAATTAAGTTTAGAAAAACTTAGTTTTTGGATGATAGATTTATTTTTATAGACAATCCATTTTATTTTCAGAACCGGTTATGATTAGAAAATATTTCAAGGGCGTGGATAAAGCAGCTCGCACCGGGCGCATAATATGATATTATGATTATGAATATGATATTGATATGGGTTTATAGTACCTGAAATAAATGTTTTTTTTTTTATAAATTTATTCGTAAGTTCAAAGTAAAAAAAAATTAGATCATCACTACATAGGAAGCCCTTCCATTTGATATGTCACACTCACTCTCGCGGTTAAAGTCAAAGTCAAAGTCAAATAATTTATAGGTAGGACCCATGTTTGGGTCACCGTAATACATAAGTATAAATTAGATACACTTAGTATCTAATTTCCAAATTTCAACTTAATCGGTCCAATAGATTCGGAGCAAATTGGCTGTGGCAGACGGACAGACGCCAGCGTCGGCGCTGACTACTTATCAATTAGGTATTCTCTAATTATATTCCTCGACACCTCCCCACAAAATCTTGGGCTGCGACCGCACCTGCCCGGTAGGATGTGCCAAATGTGGACTATAGAAGCCTTACGGTAGGCGGCTAGGCAAGTGACCAGTTGACGGCATAATGTTGTTGTACCTACATGTATGCAGACTTATGTAGTTCGGCGTGCGGTACGTTGGCGGCGGGCAGTACATTTTTTTGCGTTTCGTAGTCAATAAGGAACCCTTATAGTTTCCCATGTCTGTCTGTCTGCGGCTTAACTCAGAGACTGTTGGTACTAGAAAACTCCGATTTGGTAACCATACCAAATTGGAGTTTTCTAGTACCAACAGTCTCTGATTTAATATCCTACTAATATTCCTACTATTCCTACTTTCCTACTATATATATCCTATCCTACTAATACTATAAATGTGAAAGTTTGTGTGTTTGGATGTTTGTTACTCAATCACGCAAAAATGGCTGAATGGATTTGGATGAAATTTGGCAAACATATAGTTTATAACCTGAATTAACACATAGGATACTTTTTATCCCGATATTCCCACGGGATCGAGACTTACGCGGGTGAAACCGCGGGGCGCAGCTAGTATACATATAAAAATCATGCATACATTTTTTTTTGGGTACTTATCTCCCCTACACTTAAAGTAGAAACGTTTTTTTCTGGCCTATGCTTTTGTGTGGGCTGTCGTTGGAAAGATCATTCAAAAATATTGTGAGTTTGTTTGGGATTCAGGGTTCCGTTTGCGTAATAAAAAGCTATATAGTGCTAATTTTTGTTAGAATCAAGTTGCCCCCCCCCCCCCTGCCAGCCAGCTAAATGGTTGGTTTTGGATATGTAAAAAAATTCACGGCAGTAGTATGTATGTCGCAGGGAAATGAAAATGAGGAAACCAGGGATTTCACGAAATCGCTAGGGATACCACGAAATCACGGTAGATGTCGAATATTCTTGTATAATAAGTCTTCTTTCTAAAAATGTTTAGTGATATGACAAAATGCTAATAATTATAATGTCAGTGAAATGACGTTTCACTTTCAACTAAATCTAGTAAAATGAGAAAAGTGTTGATGGATAAAACCAAAATTACTATTTAACTGATGCATTTTTATTTGATATTAAAGTTACAATTAAATAAACATCTATTCTGACGATGATCTACTAACCCTTCCCCCCTTTCCTCCCTCCCCTATCGAGGCGGCACGTTTCTAAACTTTATCCTGATCAGTCCTAGGGTAAAACGCGTTCTCAGAAATAATTTAATATTAATTAAAATATTAACTCTCTAATGATTTTGTTTAACTCTCAATCTCTCTCTAACGATTCTCAAACTATTAAAAAAAAAAAACGTCTTAGTCCATTTTGGCAGGAATGGGGGCCAACTTCACAAAAAAAAAAAATCTTTGATAAATAAAACTAATTACTCTCTAACGATTTTTCTTTTCTCTCTAACTCGCTCTAACGATTCTCTAACGATTAGCATTAACAAAAGTTCAGAATAATTAAATCAGGGGCTAACTTCACGCTCTTATAAATGATTGAATAACAAATAAAATATTAACTCTCTAACGATTTTGTGTATCTCTCAATCTCTCTATAGCGATTCGCAAACGATTAAAAAAAAAATACGTCTGCGGCGCCATCGGGTTTTCCGTTTCAAAAATATATCAACTAGATTATGAACTTTTTTTAATAAAAATAATAAATGACAAATTGGTTAAACAACACGGTGACCATGGCTTTTTGCCTTGTTTACGAAGTTGTTTTTTTCGAAGTAACCAATCACACCAGTCTGTTTTCTTTCATAATAATATTACGATTTTTATTCAATTTTGGCGGTGTTCTGCATCATTAGGCTACCTAAAAAAGTAAATGCATTCGGCGCTGATGAATTTGACAGGACTAAACTAAAATTATCTTCTGTCCTCTGAAATACAAAGAAAAAGATGCACTGAACTTAAAAATTTAGTTTGTGAGCATGGGAATACGCACCAGTTTTTATTTTCAATTCCTTGTGAACTTTCTCGTTTGCAGGTGCATTTACTATCTGATCTTTCGTAGTTTTTTAAATTGAAAATGTAAGAACATTTGAATTTCGCGCATCCCTGATATTATAAGGTAGCGCCCCGGATCGTAGCTCAGTTTTACCACTTAACAAGGGAATATAATACAGATGACGCCACGTACTCTAACCGTGCAAGTAAATGGAAACATTGACAGAAAATAGAGATTTCAACATGTTTTGTCTTGAATGTTTCGCCAGTGCAAACGCACGGTGCGTTCACAAAATGCATAATACGTGACGCCATAGCCTTATGTTTGATAATGAATATGTGCATGTGGTTTGTGTGGGTGTGTGCTTGTATATGCATGTGTGTGTGTATGTTTTTTTCGGAATTCCGGCCAAAATTAGAAATTTTGATAGTTACCTTTCTCAGCTATATTTCTCTGTGTTTTTGTTTTATTCCTTAGAGAACGTTAATGATGTAACTTACAACACGTCAATTTCCGTGAATATGGTCCGTTTAGGCACAAGAGAATGTAAGGCGCGGCACCCACTATTGGTGGGTTTGGTGCGGCTCGGTACAGCTTGGGCGCCTTACGGTGGCTTCGGGCGGCTTCGGGCGCCTGAGACCTGCCTCGGCATTCGTAAGCATACCTAAGGACGCCGAGGCTGGTTTCGGGTAGCATCGGCAAAAATATGTGTGGCAGACACGTCGCAGAGCAGTCGTAACGTTAGGTGGAAACAGTTGCATAAGGGCCTGCGCCCACTGGCGACATGACATGGCAAGGGATTTTTATGTGATTGAAATTTCAACGGCAACGATGCCACGGCATGCCGCGACGTCTTTAGACATCATCATTGTCAATTGTATTTTCATACTTTTAAGTTTTATTTCTATTCGTCGCATAAAAATCCCTTGCCGTGCCGTGCCGCCAGTGGGTGTAAGCCCTAAAACACCTCATTTCCAAAACATTACATTCTTTTGTGCCTAAATGGACCCTGACACGCGTTGTGTGGTCACAGTTCTAGCCTTACCTACTTCGTTTTACGTCGGTGACAAACGTGCGTACTTAAAGTACGCGGTTTAAGTTCGAGACCTTACAATACTAATTCCATAGTCATCTGTGTGTGTTTATGGTCTTCTGTCAATTTTCAATAATGCAAGTGACAAACAAACTTTGTTGTCATTTGTTGTTTTAGTTTTTAGTCAGTGCACGTGTTTACCAGCAAATCAATTACCTTATTTATAAAATAAAACGTAAAATGCCCCAATTAGACGAGAAACCGCGTGTCCTTTTGGAAGAGTTTCGTGTAAAGGTAAATTCTTACAAACAGTGGGTTGCACTACACGTATATGACCGTAATTTGATGGGGTTTTTAATTCAGTGGGTCATTGTGATGTAATTGACTATAGGTCTGACTATAAAACAGTTCAAATGATTAATGAAAAATACCTTTAACTACCATACCAAGAATGTCGACAATACTGTCTCATCGTTGTTGTTTGTAACCTCTAATTTATTGCAGAATGCACCTAACGATTACGGTATGGCAGACGAAAAGTGGAACTTTAAAAAATTCGCAAAGAAGTTTCGGATAGTTATCGTGCGAATGGACAATTTCGAAATGGAATTTGACTTAATTGGCATACAGCCTGCATTTGCCAATGCATTTCGGAGGTTGATGTTGAGTGAAGTCCCAAGCATGGCTATTGAGAAAGTGATGATAAGAAACAATACTTCAATTATTCAGGACGAAGTGTTGGCACACAGATTAGGATTGATTCCCCTTAAGGCAGACCCAAGATTGTTCGAATATCGCCCTGAAGGTAAACAGTTTATTTTTCTTTCATTAGATACCTCGAAATTGTTTCACTACCCTAAGATTCAATGTCACTGGCTCATCATAAAAGGTCTGTTTTTTGTGACAGTTGTAGATACTTTGAACCTCAGTGAATTTTCAATATACCTACTGGCAGTTTTTGTTTACTATACCTGATTGTTTTTCCTAGATTAATGTTTGTTTTTTGGCTTACAGATGCAAGAGAGGGGACTGAATTTAACACTTTAGAGTTTTCAGTAAAAGTAAAGTGCACTTTAAATAAATCACAACCAAAGGACTCATATAGAGCTGAGGATTTATATGAAAACCATAGTGGTAAGTGTTTATCGCATTCACTATTCACAGTAAGGTAAAACAAACAGTCAAAATAATTGGCAACTGTGCAATTATTGTCAGGCAATTATAATATTCTCAATAGTTATTAAAAAAAAAACATAATTATAAATTGAAAAACCATGTAACATAACATCACACCTGTTCCGCGGAAGGTTAGGGAGAGGTGTACCACAGATAAAAATAATTTAAACAAAAAGTGACTCTTGCCACAACACAATAAAGTGCAATTCCGGTTGCACAGTGCTAATTACCTCTATTTCTATCACGTAACTATAATATCTTCTGACTATGTTACAGTCACTGAATTGGCCCAACGAGACAAGCTCGCCGCCACTTGTAGATTCATACCTATATTGTGGCTTGCGCCTTCTGTACTATTCTGTGACCTTAATAATGTTTATTTATTTTTCAGTTTATTCATCACAAGTAAAATGGCAACCTATTGGAAATCAAGCTTCAGTCCATAAAGAAGCAGATATTGGTCCCGTGCATGGAGATATACTTGTGTCGAAGATGAGGCCAGGACATGAGTTAGATCTAAGCCTTGTTGCTGTCAAAGGTATTGGCAGAGACCATGCTAAGTTTTCCCCTGTTGGTAAGTAATTCAATCACCTGTAATTTTCTAAAATTTGTCAAAGAGATAATTTATAAAAAAGCTGTGTTTATGTTTTTCACATCTTTACTTAAGTATTTTTCCTTTATTTCATAAAGACACTTAAATTATGTTATTGTCTCAGCTACCGCATCTTACCGCCTATTACCGGAAGTGACACTGACGCGTGAAGTACGCGGCAGTGAAGCGTCATTGCTACAAAGTTGCTTTGCGCCAGGAGTGATCAGCTTGGACTCAGAAGGGCGGGCTTATGTACGAGACGCCAGATATGACACTTGCAGTAGAAATGTCTACAGATACGACGAAATAAAAGATGCCGTCATATTGAGCAGAGTGCGAGACCATTTTATATGTATGTATTCAAGTCCTTTATTTTAATTAGATTTTTTAAGTTGTTTAAAGATCGATAGAAAAAAAAAGTATGTGTACAACAGGCCTGGTGTCTGCAACTCCACATCCAACCGCGTATTTTCTATATGGTAGAAGCATGTGAGAAGCACAGGACCAGTTCATGTATATTTGGGTTAGGTCTATGTCCAGCAGTGGTTTTCTAGCTGAAATAAACTTCTTATGTTGTTTTGAATATTAACTGCTATATTAAAACATTTTTTATTTCAGTTAATGTGGAGTCTGTTGGAGCCATGCAGCCTAATGTGATATTTGTGGAAGCTGTTAAAATATTACGGGACAAATGTAAATCATTTTTGGATGAATTGAATAAATTTAATTAACTTTCTATACCCCTTTATAACGTGTGACTAAAACTACACAGTGTTCTTCAACTACCTTTAGCCGAGGTGCTGGAGCACTGTATATTGATAGGCTACCCTGGCCCTGGCTAGGCATTGGCCCGCAAGCCCACCTTCGTCGGCTGGAGATCATAGCCCGGTGCGTCTGCTGCAGATAGGGAAGGAGGTTTTAAAATAAAAAACTGAAGCTCCTACATAAATATCGTTATCGAGGGTGCGGACTCGTGGTCACACCAGGTTGTAACATCAGTTTGACTAACAGGAATGATTTTTCTGGGGTGCGGACTCGTGGTCAACCGCTAATATTTCTGCACCATGTACCACTTGTCATTTTCAACTAGTGCGGTGAGATAAATGTTTGTTTCAATACGTCTTCCATTTTAAACTCGATGCATCTCTTATAAGTGTCACCGTAAGATTGTGAGAACCGTTAGCTTAGCCGCACTATTTAATTCAGTGGTTCATGGTGTAGAAATATTAGCGGTGTGACCACGAGCCAGCAGCCCAGGAAAATCATTCCTGTTAGTCACACTGGTGTTACACCCGGTGTGATCACGAGTCCGCACCCCTTTTACGAGCATGGTACATAACTATCAGCACATCAGTTTTTTTGCTCCATCACTATCAGTTTTGCGATACTAGCGCTTCGTTCTTTTAAAAGGCGAAAGCGTTTTTCACAATTTGTAGGTCAGTATCAGGTTGTATGTTGATTAAAATATGGTTCGCGACCGTAACAAATATGGATTTAGAGAATTATAAACATTAGAATCAACAAATACAACAAACTAAAATCATGGCGCTTTTATGAATTTAAGGAGTTGTATTGCTGATTCTAAAGTGGGTGATAGACGCGCGTACTTAACCGGTCAGCCACTGAGCGGTTATCTAGGACCTAGTTCTCGACCTTACTCGGCTCGCCCTCGGTGACACACGTACGCAGTACGTGGTTTTTAAGTTCGCGACCTTACTCGGCTCGCCATCGGTGACACACGTGAAGCTTGCTCAAAATTTCATTGTCAACGCGGCTCGTGGGTCGCGGCGGCGGCGGTGATAGACGACGAGCCAAGGCGGGCTTCGAGCAAAATTTCTAACCTACGACGAGACGAACAAAATTTCTAACGGACGAACTTACAAGTCCGCGTACTTAACCATGACACAAGGGCGAGTAAGCTCGCCGAACCATAAGGGGCTGCGCAGACGACACACTTTTTGTGCGATCGAGTCTGTGGCGCACGCGTTACTCCTAAGCAATGATATGAATTTACTATGCAGTAACGCGTGCGCCACAGACTCGATCGCACAAAAAGTGTGTCGTCTGCGCAGCGCCTTAGAGTACGCCGACTTGCTTGCACGTCTATCACCCGTTTAATGATTAATAATTCTGTAAAGCCATATTTTTTTACCAGCAAATTGCAAAAAACTTAAGAAATTTTGAATTTTGCGGGTTACCTTAGCGCATTAGCGATCGTAAAATCGGCAGCGAATTTTCGCACGGTGCGAACAACGAAGCTTCTTGCGACTAAAACAAATGAATAAAAATGTACTGCCCGCCGCACCGCGCCGCCGCCGTTCGCATCGCCCGTACCGTGACCAGGCGGTAAGTCTCGATCCCGTGGGAATATCGGGATAAAAAGTATCCTATGTCCTATTCCGGGTCATGGTCTACTTTCCATATTTCATCCAAATCTGTTCAGCCATTTAAAAAGCTAAGCGTCCACAGTCGGTATTTGCGATTTGAAATCCGTGTCGGACTGTATGTCATGTCATGCTGTCACTGTCAGTCAGTTTTTCAAATGTCACATTCACAAAATGAAGTAAAGTGTTTACGAAACTGTGATTGATCATCAAAATAATATCATTATTTTACTAAACCCTAGAAAGTTGAAGTTGCAAATTACCAAACCCCCCTACCTTAATCCCTTTCGGGGTTCTACGCCATCACCATGGGAAGTTTAGATAGAGCTGTTTTGACGGGCTTTATATGTCGATTATGTTCCGAAATGCATCGAGTTGTTCTTCATATTTACGGCGAAGAAGGCACACGCTTGAGCGTATCAGAGAAAATTAGCAGATATCTTTCTATAAATGTAAGTTGATGGAGTAAAACTTCTTTTTTATATCTAGTGTCGGAGTTCTCATCATTCTATGTTGTGTTATGTTGTTGATTTAAGCATATGTAAGTACTAAGATTTTATAACAAAAACAAAATGCAATGTTCTGGCATGAGCGCTCGCAATACAATACTTAATAATAATTTAAAACAACAATCTGAAACATAAGAGCAATTATTATAGATCTCATAACTAATATTAGATTCAAGATTAATCCAGCAATGGGTAGAAGAAGATTGGTGACTTGTTACCACGACTGGAACAGTGGTGTCGGAAAATAGTTGGTCTAAAACTGATTCATCATGTTCTAATTAAAAATACATGAGAGTCTGTTTATTCCTTGTATCTACAGTTTTCTGGCTAGTTTACCTATTAAATTGGAAGTTTAAATTTCAGGTGTCAAAGTCAGATCCATTGCCAAAAACAATTTGCAAAGGTTGTTTAGAACGATTGGAGAGTCAACACAGACTAGTCCTGGTGATGGAGCATGCTGCTGTTATACTAAAACGATCAAGAAATGACCAAGAAATAGACCGTGGAAAGGAGAATAGTGACAACAATAATAAAAATGATCCATCACCCTCACCATAATGATTTTAAGTATCAATTATATATTATATATAAAAACATGTAATTTATTAGGAAAGGAGATTTTTCTAAAAAAAAATTTTTGTAGTCTCCAACAAAATTAAATTACTGTTTTGTTTCATCTGTGTAACTTAGGAGGTGGATCAGAAAAGTTTTTGATTTAAGAAAAAGTCTTTGAAAAATAGCAGATCTAAAGCAATTCTTTCTACAATATTGCTAAAAAATTTGTGCCCCTACAGTAATTATTAATTTTTAAAACCAAAAAACTTTTAGGGCTTGCACTCTAAACAAACAATACAAAGTTCTGCTGTGTATTATTCGCCTAGAGGTATATCCAAAAGTTATCATAATAACAACTTTACCAATTCTAATCAGCTATTGGCGTAGAGTATCACAATTATTGTGGAAACTGTTCTAATGGCACGAGAACCATTTCATAACTACTATTGTATCCACTGTCCTGTTACACAAGGGTATTGCGTGGCAAGCAGAAATTTGCTCTTTCAATGGTGCCGATTCTCTTGTCACAAAATTCTCTAAACTAAACTAAAAATCACTAAAATTTTGTTTAGTCCTGTCAAACGATCAAACTCATTCTGAAATAGACTTTAAATGACACAACTTAACTATAATTTAGTTTGACAGTACTAAGATGGCACTGAGATTAGTTTAGTGAAAATGCTATTCTGAATTTGACGATTTAAACTAAAAATTTGTCCTATATCTAAAATCCTCTAACTAAATCTGACTATATTTAATCGCGATTAAAAATGTGTGGAATAAAATGAGATCTCATGAACTAAAATTCAAACCAACACCTCAACTTCAGTTACAAAAAACAGTACTGAATTTTTTTATTTTCTTTTGCTTATATCTCGAAAACGGTGTGTCCTATCGCAAAATTAATGAAAATTTCGACCCCCTGTAGGAAACCCTTAAACCCCTAATTCTCAACATGTTGGTAATTATTTTTAATTTTTTTTCGTTATTTTCCATACAAAAACTGAAAAATTCCATTAAAAACACGTCGAGGCTGCCGTGCATGCGCGCCTCTGGCTCTAAAAAAAAACACGGGGTAGGGAAAACAAGTACCAAGTGGAGGCGCGCGGTTGTCAAATTCGATTTTAGTTGTGTCAAAATAAGTTTTAAATTTAGAGAATTTATTTGGCAGAATATCTCCAAGATTCCCATAGTCAAAAGTAAGGAATTTTAGTGATAGTTTAGTTAGTTTAGTTCGGTGTACAAGAGAATCGGCACCATTATGTGTGGTAATGTGACCAGCCTTACAGCAATGTTTTTGTTGATAGTTAAGGAAGACCTCAAGTTAAATTTTCTTTTGTATCTAAGAACCCTTAGGCCACTTTCGTACTTGCCCCGCCGGAAATAGGCGATTTGCCCAGCGAAGAACGACGGCCGACTGCATGAACGCGCTAATATCGAAAAAAAAAACAAGAAAAAAATTAAAAACTCGCCGAATGCGTAGCGCCTCCTTTTTTTTTAAGTCTATTTAATCTTTTAACCGCCCGACTTCATATCGGTTGTCGTGCCCCAAGCGCCTGGCATTTAATAATAAATACCTACAACTTATTATTTATAAATTTAAAAAATGATTAAACGAGTGTCAGTAAATATCTGGAGAAATGGGCATGAAAAAATTTGTGACATAAGCGGTTAAAAGGTTAATAGTAACTAAAGTAAGACGATGGATGATAATCCTAAATGCGGCGGCCAAGTGCTGACCTAAACGTAGGCTGCGCACTTGGCCGCTGCGTAAGTGCGAAAGTGGCCTTTGTCTGTGTAATTATTATCTTAAAATAATATCATACAATATTGTTTATAATGTGTTTTGGTCATCATTAATATTGTGGCGCATACAAACTAGAGTAGAGCATTCCCATGTAAAGTGAATTCGCGCAAATGGCCAAATAACAGCACGTGTGAACGTCGTGTATCGTTCGCGCTCGTTCCCATGTGTAGGATAGAACCCGACAAGAGTTTAGTGGCAGGGCGTTTGTATGCCGTTGTTCACATAACAGCTGCAGCATAACTACCTGCCGTCCCCGGCTTCGTACGGATAGCACTAGTACTTATCTACGGCGCATATACCTATCTACCTACCCTACCCTACCCTACCTACCTACCTAGTTACCTACCCTACCTACCTACACCTACCTAAAAACTTTGTCCTGAGAATAACGAACACAACAAAAAAATAATTATCCAATTTGGTGCAGCCGTTCTCAAGATAAGGCGTGACCAAGGGAAATAGGTATTCGATTTATATAAGTATACTACCGGACCCGGACGTTGTCCTGCCCGAACAGCGTCACCTACCGGATTCAATTGTATTTTCAAACCATCCAGAGACCCACTCTAATATACATACAAAATTTCATCGAAATCGGTCCAGCTGTTTAGGAGGAGTTAGGTGACAAACATACGTACAGATTTATAATTCTTCTTCTAATAAATAAAATTCTCGTGTCACAGTGTTGCCATAGTTGCCATACTCCTCCAAAACGGCTTGACCGATTTTTATGAAATTTTGTATGTTTAATCGGTAGGTCTGAGAAACGGTTGTAATCTAATTTTCGACCCAGGGTCGAGACTTACGCGGGTGAAACCGCGGGGCACACCTAGTAAAGGTATATAAAGATTGAGAAAACAATAGGGTTCGGGCTCAGATCAAATAAAGATCCGGCGTGATTGCGTGAATTAGGTTTTGTAAATTGCATTAAAGATTTTTTTTGTGCACAGTGCGCAGCCCAGTTGTCCGACGTCAGACGACTAATGTAAAAAAAAAATGCAGCCGACTCCCAAAAAAACATTACACAAAGAGAAAAATAACTTGTCTTTGGTTTTGAATTTTCGTTTTTTGCCACCGACTTCCGAAATTAAGGTTATTTTTCACTTTGTAGGGATTTTTAAGTCGGGTGTTTTTTCACCTTCACTTTTTAGTTGTGGTACCTACTTACTCCACACACATTCGAATACCACTACCTGCTATTTGAATAACAGTGACAGGATCTTAAAACATCATCCGACCCGGTAATTCTCAATATTACCCGGTCAGATTTTGATAACTCTTTGCACATGAGGTATCCCTTCACAAAAAATAACCGTATCGCTATTGGTCCATTTACCACTTTTGCTCAGTCTGCTTTGAATTTCAGGGGTTAACCTAGACACGTAGTATTATAATATCTGTGCCTAGACCCAGAGTCGTGTAGTGCTATTTGTTCAGTTCGACGAACTTCCGATTACAAGCAGTTCAATATTCACTCATGTGTTGTTAACTTGTTACAACACAATGTGAATGCTCTAACTAGTTTGTATGCAACTTAAGCTAGTATTATTCAAAAATGTATTTATTCTTAGACAATACGGTACACTTTTAGACAGATACCCTTTTCCGTCTTTTAATTTACATCCAAGATAACCTTCCTATAGATTGTAGTTTTTCCTAAGAAAATTTACTATCCTGTAGATTTTACCTGAAACAAACGTAAAAGTCACGGCAAAATTTATGCTAGACCGTCACGAGAGCAGCGCCCGAGTCTACTCAATTTGTAGGGACCAAGACCAGCACCCTAATTGCGTAACACTATCAATCACAATTTGAATCATTTTGAAGGATATTGCTTCATTATGTTCGAAAAATATGTCTGCTCAACCACATAAATAACGCAATGAATGTTGGTGAAAATGAAACAGATTGTGATTGATCGTGTGTTATGCAATTAGGGTGCCGGACGAGACATGGTTATACAGCGTGTAACAAAAGCCCTGTCCGATCCGTGAGGATGTTGATAAATGAATCATACTGAGGGTCTAAGTACGTGGTATTTTTTTTTTTAAAGAAAAATATGTTCTCCGCCTTTTTGTTCATTGGGGAATTTTATCGGGTTATACATGGGGCGCCGTCGCTTAGCGGGTCTCTACAAGTCATAACATATGACCGCTGTAGAAAATTTTCTAATTTATAATGAAATTGGGGTAATTTTGGTTAAAAACGTGATTCTGATTTTTCACAAAAATAGCCTTCTGGCCTACAATGTTGAATTTGCAAAATGTTGAATTCGCAAAAATGTTGAATTCGCAAAATGTTGCATCCCAAAATGTTGAATTTGTAAAAAGTTGAATTTTCTGGACTCACAATGTTGAATTTGCAAAATGTTGAATCCCAAAATGTTGAGTCCTGTGGATGCGAGAGGCGCAGGACTGGTTGCGGTGGAGATATTTGGGGGAGGCTATGTCCAGCAGTGGAACGTCTTTTGGCAAATATTATAATGAGCATACTTCTACTTCACCGGAAAATATCTAGCACTGCGGTGGTACCCACATAGACGGCCCTATACAGGAACCTACCACCTGGTACAATTAGTATACATACTTATATTTATTTACGTACGTAACTAAAACTCGTTTTAAGCATAAAACACACACAAGGCGGGTGCGGCAGTACGGTGGGCATAAATAAATTGTAATTCAAGGAATTGTATGGATGTCAACACACATAACGCGTGCGCGGAGCGGGACGGGAGCGGGAGCCGCGCCCGCGGCCCGCCATCACAGACAGCGCGCGGGGCAGCGGGTGTAGCGTTGTTACATTTGTCGTAATACACGTATACTTCGATAGGCATTCACACTGAACGCGGACGCGAGTCGTGCGCGGAGCGTGTCGTATTTGTTTTGTAAAAATTTACAAAAAAAAAAACTTTTTGGCGATGGATATCTGGATTATGAAGATTTTAAATATTGTTATTTTAATTTCCTTAATTAATTAATTAAAATAATTTAAATTAATTTTCTACACAGCATACTCTCCATTATTCAATTTTTTTTTTAATTATTCCATGAAAAGGAAAAGGATGTCTTTTCCTTTTTTGTTCGTAGTAGAAATAATAACTTCCGTGTCCGAATTACCCGATATTTCAATTACACTGCAACCGCTGCGGCCTGGTTTGGTACCTACGTCCGCGCACTACTCGCTGCCGTTCCGCAACCGAACCGCTGCCATCCCGCGCCCTACCCGCGCCAGCGCTGTGTGTGAACACGATGAACAGCGCGGCGAAGAATACGACCCTTTTGTGTCCTCTAGAGGGCGCCATTTTCAATTTAATGTGTTATAGCCTATATCCAGCGGTCGATCAAGCCGCTTCCAACGATATCTCATTTGTCAAATTATGATGCGTAGTTTTGGAAGTTATGAGGGAACAGATGCACATACATATATACGAACCGGTCAACAACATACCGGCAAAATCATAACCCTCCTTTTTGCTTTGCGAATTCAACATATTTGCGAATTCAACATTTTGCAAATTCAACATTGTAGGCCAGAAGGAAAAATAGGTATTTAGGTTACCTGTATGAATTATTATGATTAATGAAAATGATTAGGTACTTACTTATCGATTTACTGAAATAATTTGAAAAGTATCTAATTCGATTATATTTATTGCAAATATCAAATCTACAATAAAGGTACTATTGTTAGTGCACACTTCCGCTCGTAAGCAACTTTTCAATTCTAAAAGCATTTTTGTGTATCAATATCTTAAGATCGTTAATTTTATCATGCTTCTCTTCAATGTCCCTTTCTATTTGTTTTAATTTAGTATGGAACGGCGTCAACGAGTCTTCGTTCAGGCTGAAAGATAAAATTATGGTGTTGATATGAGTTTCATCGCGAAAGTCGTTTAGAACGACGAGTAGAATCAGCCCCTTGACGGATGCAATGCAGGTGACTAATCGCCATCCTGTACATTTTAAAGGATGCATCTTAAAATACAAGGGTCTACCAAGGGGTTACCCCTTGAAGATAGGTAAGCGAATTCAGAACTTCAATCAATGATAGTTTAAATGGTCCTGATTAATGTTCCAGGAATATTTTGAACTGTTACCGTATCTTTTTATGAAGCAGACTCAATGGTTAAATGAATTAAGTAAATTAAATTCGTTGAATTATTGTGATCACTGGGTAGGGAATGGGTTAATTTTCCATTGGCTATGCGATAGCGAAAACACTAACGTCTTTTGTTTTAACATCTCTTTTGTAACGTCTTCATAGATGTTGGACCATTGATGGAGTTCCTGACGCATCACTTCTACATCTTCTTGGATGTGATCTAATAATTTTCCCAAGGGATTCGCTAACCGAGACAAAGCTTGTATATTAAACCGAAGATTTTCGATTTCTTGGTTCATCGCCTCTCTGGCTTTCTGAGCTCCGAATTGCCACTCCTGCAAATAAAAATCAAATGGTTAACTCTGCACATACCTAAAATACAGACAACCCGCACGTAAGTGAGTAGATAGGTACACCTACTTATATTTTTACTATTTAAGGTCAGGTCAGATAGAGCAGCAAGATGTTAGAGCAGTTTACCTACATTGATTAGGTAAATACAGGAAAAAAAAAAAGGTTCAGTCTAAGGAGGGTTTTAAAATTGTTCATAATTGAGTATTCTGTACGTTATTATTCTCACGCGGATCCACTACGCCTGCTCAGTTTACGCGCGCGCATTTTGCTCGAGCATGATCGGGAAGTTACCTACTTCTATTCAAGAAATCTCGCTGTTCCGTGAAGTCATAAAATCTGTGCGAAGCAGGGGCGGCTCGCTAGTAAATAAATGAATGAAGGAATACATACAATCTCTGTTTTTCCTGTTATTTGAGACAGCTCTTTCTGGGAGTCTAAAATCTGTTGAACTAGATGTCCATGTTCGTTTGATGACAGTTGCAGTTCTTGCTGGTCTTGGGGAACATGTTGTTCTATTACTAAGAGACTTGTTTCTTCTTCCTACAATTAAAATTTACATACTTAAACCCAACAACTTTATAACCATACACGTACGTGAATTATATTTTCTACGTACCTCTTCATTCTGGGTATTTTCTATGATTATGTTGACTTTACCTAGGAGTAAGTTATCTGAATCTTTTATAACGTTGTCTAGTTTTTCCCGCATTCGCGGAGCTCCCGGTCTAGAAGATGAAGGTCTTACACTTGGCGGTCGAAGAATTTTTGACTCACTTGTACTGGTCATTGGAACTTTGTCTAAGGTCACAGGGTCTTTTATATTTTCGGGTTCGATAAAAGCTTGGGTTTGGTTATATGGTTTATCTTGAATATTTACATCTAAATCCGAACTTTTTAACTTTATATCATCATTAAGATCGCTATTTGTTTGATTTTGTAGTTCAACATCAAACAAAGCTGTTTCCATATTTATATTTATTTCTTGCGAGTTTATTTGATCTTGTTTATTATTATTTGTGATTTCATTTAAGTCATTTGAAGATGACGTCGAGTTCAACTCATTTTCGGCTATTGTATAGGAGCTGTTATGTTTTCCTTCATCATCCTGGTCTATTCTAGGAGTTACTACTTGATCAACATTTACGTTTTTGCCTACTTGATCTTCTTTTCCTTCAGTTGTGTGAGGCTCCTGGCTTTGAGCTTTTTTTAAAGTATTGTGCCCTTTTTCTTTCTCTATAGAATTTGATGATATATTTTTACTCCGAGTTTGTATGTTATCTTTTTTTTCCTTAATGTTGTCCTTTCCGTTTTTCGCGTTGATTGTTTTCGATTGCTGTATTTTCTTGACGTTCTGCGGGTCAGATTTGACCGATCCATTTTCTTTTCTTTTTGATTTAACATCATTTGCCTTTTCTTTATCTTGCTTAGTTGTAGATCGTGTAACATCATTTCTTTGACTACCCAACTTTTCGGTGCTTCGCGATGTTAACTTTTTAGGGTCTGTTGCTTTCTTTGATGTTTTGATTGGCTCCTTGGTCTTAGTTTCAGATTTTTGAGCTAACTTTGAACTTTCTTTATATTTTTTTACAGCGTCTTCTGACGATAATTTTTCATCGAGTGCTTGTGCCAAACATTGGAGTATTTCAATCGTTTTTTCGGGTTCTTGACCTGCAACTATTTTAGATGGTTTTGCAGCCAGTGATTTTCCTGTAGTTAGACCTGTTAACGTGTTAAAAGTATAAGCGTGGCACTTGTAGCAATTTATAATATAGTAGAAATTAATTTTTTAACAACTTACTCAAAACAATTATCACTTTGTTAAGAAATGAAATTTTGCTATCTCTGTCTTTCACATTTTCTGATATCAGTTCATCTTCCTCAAACAAATTTCCAAAAAAACCGGTTGTCTTCAATACCTGAAATATGATAATTTGGGGACGCGGTTTCAGGTACACTACTACATAGAATGATATTCCCAGAATATGAATTTCCTAAAATTGAAAATATGATGTGGCTTTGACTGCATACAATGAAACCCTACTTCATAAAAGAAAAGGCGAAGGTACCAGGTACCACAGACCACACCTACCTACGTGATAACGACACCAGATAGCAGTCTTCAACCTAAGTTGACTTATTTACCTACTTTATATAGGTAGCTAATCTATTATCTTATGTGTAGGTATCTAGCATAGGTAATATTACAAATTAGTCGCTTTAGTGTCTGTGTGCCCGCGTTGCTCTACCAACCTACTACGCAACGGATTTTGATGCGATATTCAGCATCATTTAGAGAAAGTAAGTATTCCGAAAGGTTTTTATGTATCTAGGTAAATTATTAATAAACTTATTTAGGTAAATAGATACAAATAAATCTCGATGTTTTGACAAGTCATATGAACCTTGCAACAAAGTAGGGGCGTGTCGTTTAAAAATGTGAAAGTTTGTTTTTACGCATTCACGCTAAAACCGCTTTGAATGAAATTTGGCACATGTGAAGACCATGACCTGGAATAGGACATAGGATACTTTTTATCCCATACGTTCGTGCGTGGTGGTGCACCACGCGGGCAAAAGCTAGGTCTAAAAACTAAGGAAGTTCACGAAGATCAGGACACTCACTAGATGGCGTTACAGTAGTTCGTCGCAATTTGTGGGAAATTTACAGTAACTTACCGTAGTAAAAATGTCGTGCAAAAATCGAAAAGGTGGTTTCTTTAGTAATTTTTCACTTAACGGCGGGCGTTTTACATATTTTCCTAAGGATATTTGTGTTGATTTGATAACATCGGAATCTAATTCTTTTTCCATAGCTCATACTGCTTTACCAACGTAAAGAAATAAATAAACAGATATCAATACTTCTAGAATTATTTAAAATAATAAACTAGCACTAAAATCCACTCAAATCAAGAATAACTGTGTCAAGCACGTTGGCATGATGATTTTAATTATGTTGTTTTAAAAAATGGTTACTATGGTAACTAATGCTAGTACATACACACACGCAGTTACTGGGACCTCCTACCAACGCTGCACCGTGGAAAAACGCGTAAGTAGTTGTACAAGGATCTTTTATCGCGTGGCCAAAATCGGAACTAACACTTAGCTCTTGTTTTTTTGCACACAATAATTCCACAAATGTTCCGTTTGGATGACGTTGTTAGAGGGGTGTATCAACGTCAACTGAACGCGAAAAGATTTTTGTAGCACTATTACTAGTACTTATTAATTCCATGCACTTACATGCACTGTTTTTCTACTTAGTCTGTGCTTACGATATCCATGGACACGACATTGTTTGAAAAAATATTTCAGCCTAATATTTTGTCATACAAATGAGATATTTTCTCGTGAATGTTGAAATAGTACTAGGAAATCGATTTAGTGTAGGTAATACAATGAGGATAAAAAATGCCAATTGCCCACTTCATAAGTCGCTACACCCACCCAGCTTCTTAGAATTTGACTCAAAATCAAAATCAAAAGTCATTTATTCAAACAAGGCTGAAAATCAGCACTTTACCTAATTAAAAAACCGAAGAAATTATTGGCATTGCGGACCGGGAGTTATTTGAGTCTTCCGAGCATTCCGGGAGGGTTGGGAACCCTATCTGTGGAATAAAGTTTAAGAGTTGGCAACCCATTCTTTAACGTCACTAAAATGTTTGGACGTGGCGCTTGGTACTAGGAATTACGAGTTTCGAGCGCCTGAGTGAAAAGAATATCAAATTTTATAAATGTGAACTCATTGCACATCTATTGATAAACAACAGTCTATTTCTAAGGAATAAATGTAAACAATACTAAGTATTCATCGAAAACAATATCCAAATGCCACCCAAACGAAAGAAGTTAGGGCGACCGCCTGGGCCCAAAAATAAGAAAAGGAAAACATCTAACAAAAATCTTGGGAAAAACAATTCTTGTTCTGTTGTGATACCGAAGAAGGAAAAAGAAATATCTTCTTCTATAGATGTTGAATACGTCTGTAATGTTTGCAATAAGAATTTCAGAACAGGAAAGGAGTTATTAATACATCATAGACGTTGTCGCGCTTTAGAATACAATGAAATGGTTTTCTCGAAGGTAAACAAAGTATATTGACATAATTTACATTCAGTGATCACATGAGATTGATTAGAAAGCGTTCGATATCGGTATTGTTGATTTAAAAGAAAATGTGAAAGAAAAACTTCTCATAGTTGTATTCATAGTAACGCATCAGATAATTAACTGCTAGTGTGTCTAACGAAATAACAATAATAATGTAGCACTTTTGAATAGCCGAATCTCATTCGGCTATTCAATTTTGTATACAGACAATTTGTTTTAAAGCAAAAGTTGATTACTTGGTTCATGAAGCACAGTTAGAGAAACTTGATATACATATAATCTCATCACCACAAAAGCCATTAATGAAGAGTTGAAGTTGAACATTCAAATCAGAAATATAAATAATTATGGTATTGATTTCTTAGTAAAACTTAATCAATGTCTCGTCTCATTGTAATAAGTTGAATTTTCATTGCAGGCAGCATACAGTTGCAAAGAATGTCCCAAAAAGTTCAGGTTTAAGAAAAGCTTCACAGAGCATCTTCAGAAGGAGCACTCCAAGCTGCCTGACAGTGTTTCTTGTGATCAGTGCAATGTCTGTTGTCCAGATAAGAAAACTTTGATTGATCACATCAAGAATGTTCATGAGAGGGACATTTTTTCATGTCCACACTGTAAGCGAACATTTGTTAGGCGCTCACATGTGCTTCGGCATATGGCACAGAGTGGATGTGATGGACAAGGAATTGCCTCTTATACTTGCGAAGTAAGTTTTCTGTATTATTATCTATTAAATACTAAATAGGTATTCCACAAAAGATGAGTTAAAGAAGGCAACTAGTTTATTTTATACTGGATTATTGCTGTTAGAAGTTGATACGTGTTCTTTGAGTGGTGCTTAATATCTTAGAAACAATAGTTTAACTGCGCCAATGATTTATTTGCTATCAAAATATGAATGCAGAGCACTTAGCTGTTAAGGCTGGGCACTTTGCTATTAATTATACTTCCCGGCCTGACCAGTTACTTACTTTATTGCAGTCGTGGATGCAGTGTCATATTAGCACCTACTCGCGTATTATCTATTATAATTTAATATAATGAAATGGACTATGTTTGAAATAAAGGAATTATAATTAATTATTCTCCACAGATTTGTGATGCAAAATTTTCCAGAAAAGACAATTTAATGGTCCACATTAGGTTGCAACATATAATAAAAAACGCTTTTTATTGCAAGTACTGTCTATACTCTACAAAGAACTTTTCTAAATTGGTTAACCATTGGCACAAACAACATGCAGGTAATATCATCTTTATATTTTTATTGTCTTTTGGAATGAATAATACTTTAAACGGATCAACTGCAAAGCTGTACACCAAATTAATTGAATTAGTTAATGAATATTTTAATTAACTTTGTACACACACATCAAGCTATACATTTCCAGTTTATGCTGATCTCTCTTTGTATAGGATTTCCTTACAATGTGAGGCCAGCTTATACTGGAAATGTATAGCTCGATGTGTGTGTACAAAGTTAATTAAAATATTCATTAACTAATTCAATTAATTAAGTGTACTTACTTGAAGACACTTTAATTTATGAGCAACTTCACAGCTTGTAAATTAATTCAATAAGCACAGTGTCTTAGTAAGGAATTGCTTAAAATTTTATATAATTTTGCCTAAATTTCATATAAACACTGGTTCCTAAATACACGTGTGGAAAACCTAATATGTTTTAACAAAACAAAAATTTTGCAACAGACACCCCTGATCAATATCAGTGTCACCACTGTAGCAAGTGGACCAGCTCTCGAGCCGC
The DNA here is from genome assembly GCA_948473465.1 of Lithophane ornitopus. Lineage (NCBI taxonomy): Eukaryota > Metazoa > Arthropoda > Insecta > Lepidoptera > Noctuidae > Lithophane > Lithophane ornitopus. The sequence goes on from OX419633.1 coordinate 6,393,595, forward strand.
CATGACCAAACACCTTGAAATACACGGCGAGAAGAAGTTTGCATGTGATGTGGTAATGTTGATAGTGTACTTAACTTTATCTTTTCTAAGGACTACCTAGTGCATAACTCTGGTGAAATAGGTTGAAACTAGCTTAACACTTTATTTGTGTTCAGGTATTTCTAAAAATCTAAAGTTATCAGAGTTATATAATTATTACAATGGTGTATTAATATTAAAGCTATTTATTATTTGTTTACTGCTGACTTGAAATTAGGAGTTAAAAGGTAAGTGAAATATCGGTAAATTAAATAACGGCCATCACATCACTCATCAGGTGTGGATGGAACCTATAAAAAAACACAAAAATCTATTACTATCCTCAGAAGCTTTCAATGGTTGACTACTCAACACTATGCATAATATGGTTTTAAAAGATTTTTTATTTATTTAGGGCCCATAAAATTAATATATAAATTAAAAATAACTGGCGAAAATAATGTTGGGTGTAATGCGTGCCTTTTTTTTGTAGTGCGGCTACAGCACCTTCACCATCGAGGTAATGCGTCGTCACGCGCTCACGCACGTGGAGGACAAGCCGTACAAGTGCGCGCTGTGCAGCAAGTCGTACATCCAGCGCGTGCAGCTGCAGCGCCACCTCGAGAAGCACACTGGCAACCTGTGCAGCAAATGTGGCGAGACCTTCTCTGGAAGAGCCAGGTATCATTTTGTCTGAATGTCTGCCTTGGCAATGTCTTATAATGATGTAGCTCCAAGCAGCTATATAAATCACCCATTGTTCAGCAGGATACTAAAACTACTTAATTTAAAATACTTATAGGTTGCTGATCCACATGAGAGAACATATGGGATTAGAGAAGTTATATTGTCCCCTGACAACATGTGTGTACTCTACAAAAGAATTCATCAGTGAGGCCAGTTTGAATAATCATTTGAAAGTGCATTTAGAAGATAAACGTAAGTGTATATTATATTCTACAATACTACGATTTAAGCGCCAGCGCCTCGGAAGCTCGAAGGCGCTTATGTGGCGAAATAAACCCACACATTAGTACCTACATGAACGGCCACGGTTTCACACGGTGGGTTTTTATTGGGACCTGACAGTCCCGAATAGTCCCGATGGCCCTGATCCTTCGGAAGGCCAAGGCGTACGGGGCGGGGGTCTATATTCATTTTTTTATGTGAAGACGAGTGAATTTCTCATCTCGTTAATTTTAATTCGTTTTTCTGTAGATCATTGACTATGAAGCGAAAGCGCCAGTGTAGCCCGCGAAATTAAAATTTTCTTATTGTTTTTGCAATTTGCGGGTCATTATCAGGTTGTATGTTAAGCTAAATATGATTGTCGGCCGTATCACATATTTATTTCTAGAAAAATAATTAATAATAATATAATGTTTATTTAAAAAAAAGTTGTTACAGAGGTGAATACAACAATAGACAGATACAGCACGACGATCATAAAGTTTATCTCCTGGCTCCCAAACTAGGTTTATAGCCCGTGACTTGGGAACCAGTGATTCCATTAGGGTAAATAGTAGTCAACAGTTACATGGCTCATGGGGATAACATAATAATATTATTATTATTCTAAGTAGATAAAAACAGTTACAGTAAATTAAAAATAATAAAAGAAAACAAAACGTGTTTGAGTGAAAGAGTGTGTGTGTTGGGGTAGGTGTGGAGTGTGGTGTGGGTGTTGAGTGTGGTGTTTGTGTGAGTAGATGATGTGAATGTGTAGAGAATATATGTGGGTTATAAACCTAAATGAGGGGAAATCTGTCTTAGGAATGTGGGACAAGCAGGATTTCGATTTCGTCATACGATTTCTCAATTAGCCATTTTCTTACGGAGCTTTTGCAGTGGTGATGGTTTAAAGTGTGAATGTGGAGGGATTTGTTCAATTTATTGTACAAAGTATAGCTGAGGTAAGTAAATTGGTGTTGCGCAAAGGTGATTTTGTGCCTTACTGGTGGAAGGACAATATCTGCACGGCATTTTGTACTTACTGAGAATGGCAAACGATGTTTCCTTAATACACATTGTAAGATATAAAGTCCTCTCACCGACAGAACCTTGCATTCCCTATAAAGTTGCAATGTAGCGTACCTATATGGCTTGCAGAACATAACTTTGAGGACTGCTCTCTGAGCACTCTCTAATTTAAAAAAGTGTGTTTTGCAAGCGCCACCCCAAGCAGGCAGACAATAAAGGAGAAGAGACTGACAGAGTGAATAATAGACCAGCATAAGTATTTCTGAGTCAGCCGAACAACGAAGTTTCTTAAATATGGAAATGAGTTTGCGTATTCGGGTAACTATACTATCTACGTGACTATACCAGTTCAGGTGCTTGTCAATTTGCACGCCCAATTATTTTATACAAGGTGTAAGTGTCAGAGAGGGACAAGCACAACAGGAATTACGTGAACAAGTATGAGCTTTAATAGTAAGAGTTATTTTTGGCTGAGTCTTATTACTTATAGAAAAAGAAACAAACTTTGTTTTATCCGCGTTCAAGGTTAACAAATTTTCGTTCAACCAATTCGTCACCATATCCAGCGCCAGCTGAGCATATTTTTCTGTTTCACGCCAATCCTTACCATGAAGAAGAAGGGCTGTATCATCAGCGTAGGTAAATATGGAGCAGTTTGTTAATGGAAGAGAACACAAATCGTTAATAGATCGTATCGTTAGTAGATGAGGAACAAGGTTGGCCCCAGGATGCTACCTTGTGGGACGCCGTATTCTATCCTGGCTTTATCGCTAATCACCTCATCCAGTTGGACGTGCTGGAAACGATTCTCTGAATAACTCGCGAAAATATCTAGAGCTGCACCACGAATTCCCATGCGTTCCAGTTTTGACAAAAGTATGGGCGCAGAGACAGTGTCAAAAGCTTTCGAAATATCTAGAAATTAATTTATTACAACTGTCTACCTAAAATTGAGTACTTAAATTAATTGATACTGGCAGAATAGTCGACATTGGATCAGCTGCAGCAGGCTAGGCTAAAAAATAACTGTTAATCATTCTCTTTTCAAATATTACTGTCAGATATTTATGCTTCCGGTTGGATGTCAAATATTTTTGAAACGCGGCACTGTTTGCGCTGAAGAAAACGGCTCGAAATAGTATACTTAAAGTCAGATTTTTATGCTGCCATATTCATAAATTATTGGGATATTCCGTTCATACACCCCAAAAAATCCACCCTAAGATGGATACTCGGAAACGTTTATCCGAGAATCCACCCTAAGCCTATAAATTCCGTTTATCCAACTTGGCCTAGGGTGGATTCTCGGACATACGTTTCCGTGTATCCACCTTAGGGTCAGTTCACATCGAGACGCGACGCTACGCGCACTTTTTTAATGATCCAATACAATATCGAATTTATTTACTACACTACAGGATGTTAGGGTGAACACCGTTATCCTTGAAACCAGTGGTTTGGTGTTATTTATAGAACGTAAAATCAAAGTAAAATTACGATTTTTTTAAATTACATTTTACCTCTCGAGTATTTTTCCCTTTCACCTATGCGCTAGGGCAACGAACTTGCGTCTCGACACGGGTGGGGGTCGCGGTACGTGACCTGATTGGCCAAGAGCGCGACCCCTCCCTCAGTCAGTCAGCTGTTTCGCTTGCGAGCACGGTGTCGGATAGAAACTTTTTAAGATCTTTTAATGAAAGTAACGTTTTTTTTTTGTTGTTACTCTGTCATTTATTTTTATATTTAAGTCGACTACCGGTGTTCATCCTTACACCCTGTATAAGGTTCACGCGCTGCGCAGCACCGCGCATCTCAGCGTACTTTGACACGTGTCAACTCTCGCACTAAAATTATACCTTTTAGTGAAGAAAATAAGTTCGATAATTGTTAATAAGTGCGCGCAGCGCGGCAGCGTCGCGTCGCTTCACGTAGCGGTCTGAACTGACCCTTAGGGTGGATTATTTGGGGTAGATAAACGGATAACACGGAACTCAAATTATTGAGAATAGACGATATTCTTAAATAATTATATAAATATATTTATAGCTCACATTAACCATACATTTTCGAGCGTTAGTGATGCATAAGTTTAATCCGGAGTCAAAATGTTGGTAGATTCAAGGGCCAGTTTCTCGAACGCAAATGGGCTCAAAATATATGAACCAAACTGTAGAGCGCGCGCATACTGCTACGATTGACTGTTGATAAATCATTCAACCAATCAAAGCACTTCACGCGCGTTTGGCATATGTGCGATAATTTTTGTTCGAGAAACTGGTCCTAAGTTTAGCTGATGTAATGTTTGCAGCGTACAGTTGCGAGGTGTGCGCCAAGACGTTCCACTCAGAGGTGAACCTGAGGCGCCACCTGGAGACGCACACGCTGGACCGGCCGCGGCGTTGCATGTACTGCGTGTCGGCGCGCGCCTACGTGCGCGGCGAGCAGCTCATCAGGCACGTGCGCAAGCACCACCCCGCCGTCTTCAAGGGACACCTGCAGCACGTGCGCTCCGTGCTCGTGAGTTTCGCGTGCTGTGCTATGCAGTCAGTCGTGGATAGGAGTGGGCGTTGCGACGACGAACCGTTTCCAAAGACCGTTTTATGTTCTGCGACGATGGAACCGTTTTACGTCCTGGGTTCAAACAGTCTTCGTTGCACAAACCAGTCTTCGAATTATTCAGTGCGATTCTTTATTTTACGTCTTTGAAAATACAGTCGAGAACGCAATGATAAATGATTCAACGAACGGAACAACACGAGTAGACGAGTCGTCGTCTTCGAACGACCGAACGGAACGCGACAAGTAGTAGACGGACGGACGACGAGTCACTCGTCGTTCGTCGTCGTCATTTACAAAACAGTCCTTGCAATAAAAAGTGAACTTTATACCATATAGAGTCGATAATATATTACCAGTTGTCAATGCGTCTCGTTCCGTTTGTTTGTAAAACAGTCCTTACAATAAAAAGTGAACTTTATATCACTGATATAAAGTTCACTTTTTACATACAGTCGATAATGCTATTTCTTGGAATTCGAGCCGATATGAACGAACGATATGAGGGAACGTCGAAAAGACGACAACGACGAGAACGTCGAAAAGACGGCAACGCAATTATTCTTCGTCTTCAAACCAGTTGCAACGACGACCGTTTCTTGCAACCGTTTTCGTCGTCTCGAAAACGGTTGCGTTTCGTCCGCGAAAAATTCGACAACGACCCACCACTAGTCGTGGAGCACATTATCCGAAACGTCACATCATTATCTTAATTGAACTGCCAGTCCCAATCGCATGTGACTTCCACAAACACGCCTTTATGCCAGCTGTGGGAACATTACATTATTATAGGCTGAATAAGCTATGCTAATGGTACTGTCATTCCCACATTTATTTCTCTTTGCAGGGCAGCAATAATTCAATGGAAAGAGTGAAGAAGTCTGAAATAGAATCAATACTGAACCTGTTAGATGTTGAGTCGGATCGTATTCTGCAAGGCTATAGCGGGGCGGGCGTGCTCTACGGCGGCATGCAAGACGACCAGAGCAGTTCCAGTAGCGAACTCCAGAATAAAGTAAACTAATAATACAATACTCTTTCATCATCATCATGTGCCTAGCCCGTTTCCAACTATGTTGGGGTCGGCGTGGAGTCGGCTGAATATCAGTATTTACATTGAGCGACTGCCTATCCTACAACCTAATTACTGGGTTAGCCCGGGTTATACAATACCTCTTGGCAAGTCTGGTTGTAATTCATTGAGTAATAAATAAAAATTTTCTTCTTCTATTCCAGAAAGGAAACTTGGCCCTAATGTCAGAGGAAGAGCTCACAGAGAATTTGAAAATGTTACTTTCACAGCTTATTGATGAGGAGACACTCGATTTGTTTGGTTGGCCGGATGAGAGTGTAGACGTGGTATGTTCATTTATACGTTACACTTATTACATAATATGCGATACTGAGGATTCTACATTATAAATTTCTTACTGGACTTGTTTACACAGATATTAGAAAAAGTCATCGAGCAATGTGGTGCTAAACCCGCGGACCGCGAGAAATGGACGCGAGTGCAGCGCCTGCGCGAAAACTCTAAGCACTTGTTCTTATACGTGATCGAAGACAAGAACATCGCGCGCATGCTCGACACACACACTATAGATCAAATCGTCAAACATATTCTCAAACAAGTCAGCGCAGATGACACCAAGGAAAGTATCTAGTAAGTTGATACTGTATTCTAAAGTAGTACGGTTCACACCTGAAGAGCGCGCCGGAGCAAACGCAGTATAGCAAATGCGCAGGCTCGAACTCATCGGATGCATACATCCCGCGGTATCTTAGAGTATATAACATTGGAGAACGCATAAGTGCAATATTCTGAACAAAAAAGTCTGTCACTTTTGGCGGAATGACGGGGGGTGCGGTAGCTTCTAGGAAAAATTTACAATAGGTTAGTCGACCGGAGTAGCTTCTAGGAAAAATAAACTATAGGCTGTTCGCCCGGATAGAGAAGTCGGTACCATAGATTTTTGTTTTTATCGATATTAAAATAGTTACTTTATAATAAGAAGAAAATATAACTATTCAATAAAATTAAAAAATACAAGTTATAAAAATAAAACCATTTGAATGGAAATATAAATAATAGAATAATTAAAAAAATATAAAGAAAAAAAATAACTAGTTACTTAATTCTTATTTTGAAATTATCGACATATCAACTTTGGTTTCAATCAAACATGACCTCAACCCTACGGTAGTCTCGCTATCATTTTTACTAAAGGACATAATCGCTTGTCTAGTGCATGTAAATTTTGCTGATTTGTCGTACATTTTCGTAATGCAAAAGAAAAATATTTTGATCTTTACGAACATAAAAACGAGGAGTAGTGAGACTCGGTGACGTCATAAAAGCAATGCGAGGAAAATACTCGATTCATGCTATGTTTTATGTTGAATCGAATGAAAAATCGAAATGTATTTAGGTTAGGATTTTGAATTTCAATAAAAACATGATTAAATGTTATAAAAAATTACTTAAATAAGGAACGTTATTCAGTTATTTACGTAAATTTTACGTATTTGAACGCTTTTTATAGAATTTAACTGCAAAGTCAGACATTTTCACGGAGCTCCGCGCGTCTCGAAAACGATTAACGATTGGTGTTGGAATCGATTTGAAAGTAGTCTTTATGACCGTGCTGGACCGTTTTTTTTTGGTATTTTACAGAGGGGAAGTGTTTTAAGGCTTCTCCAGTGATATATACTCTTAGCTAAGCGCGCTATGTACATAAAATATAAAAATAATAAATTAATATTTTATTTACATATTTCATTTACAATACATAGTAATTACATTTTCAAATATTTTTATAAAACACATTTAAAAAAATTGTGGTCCCGATGGTCAGCCAGTGTCGGGAACAGGGTCCAAGCTACCGGTGGTTAGGGCTCCAGAGTCAGGAACCTCCTCAAGATGCGAGTCGAGATATTTAATTAATTATTAAAATAATTAACTTAAAAATTATTATAAAATTGTGCAAAACTGTCAGTTCTTTTTACATTTTGGTCAAAATGGTCTTTCGTCTCGGGTGGTGTACGGAAAAGTGAATCGTACTTAACTACTGTTTCTTCTGAAAGCTTTTGCAAATGTCTGCTGCTGCAATTTTTGTACCAAATTTTCAACTAACTGTTCATCAGTTAACATTATATTTTATGTCAGAATTTAATGATTTGAAATAGGCTACTTATAGCCGAGGGTACTTTTATATGGATACGCAAAGATGTTATCTTAGGGCATCTTTTGTTGCAATTAAAGCTTAGTTGTATATGAAAGTAAAATGTTATTATTGATACGTAAAATTTTATTTTAGATTATATAAATAAAACGAAAGACATTTTATACGTTTTTTAAAAATTGAATTATATTTGTTATAGTAAGTATAATTATACATTATGCAAAGATACATCAATAAAATATTATGCAATCAGATCATAATTACTTTAAGGTAGTACATAAGCTTATTTCTTTTAAAAGCGTGCATTTTAAAAGTTGGCAACGTCGGAAAAATCTGTCAAATATTTACCTGTTTTTATTCCTTTGTTAATGTCTGGAAATATTAAATATCTTTATATAATGCACTGAAAAAATTAATAATTGTGAAAGTTATTGTTGGTTAGTTGTAGTATTTGACAGCTATTTGCAACACGACGTTGCTAGCATTACTATGCAGAGCCTGGGCTGTGCACAAAATAAACCTATTTTGGTCAATTTTCTTACCTAATTGTGAGAAAGCTAAACGTAAATTAAATATAGTTCTGTGTAATTGTGTTATTGTAGAGCTAAAGTTTTTGTAGGCAAAACTATTCCAGTCACAGCGCCTGTTAATAATGTGATCAACTGTTCACATTAGCGCACATTATCTTGACATGTTTTTCATTTCGCCTTGGGACGTAATGAAGACAAAATAATTCAATTTCGTGCACGGCCTCTTAACTATTGCCTTTATTATTAGAAATAAAATATTTTCCCTGATCAAAACTTATTGTTGCCAATTTTGTAATGATTCAATATTTAGATAATGTATCTCTACATGCATAATTCTTCCTAAACGAAATAAAATATGGTTTCTAAAAAAAAAAATATGCAAATATTTGCACTTCATATTAATTTGTACTTACACACATAATATTCATCAAAATCTATACTATTATTAGAATCATTATAATACTTATATTATTTGTGGTAATATATAATTAAATTAGGGATTGTATCAGCATATTGTTAGTATTTAATTGTTACTGAGGTTTTTAGTGTTGAAAATGTGAAACAACACTATTCTATCCTTTATACGTTTTGTTAACTTACTTACCTTTTATTAGTATGATGATGAGTGTGATCATATTGACATTTGTGAAATTGTCGCTCTAAAGTTTATGAGAAATAAGTTTACTTTCAATTTCGGTTTAACTTACTTCCTGGTAGTCGGCCACGAAGGATTGACTTCAAATCAGTACTTACGGTTTTTTTTTTTCAAATTTTTCGATACTAATCTCAAAATATAAGAAGGAGCCAGTTCCTGGTATACAAGCTATTTTTTCGCTGGTGCTTCGATCCTCGAGAGATATTTAATTTTATACATTATAACATCAGTCCGCTTCAACTTGCGCCTGAACTTGCGCCACAGTCAGCAACTCACGCGTTAGAGCTACGATGAAACGAAATAACTTTTAAATAGATCGATTGGTGCTTTTTCTGTCCAACTACAAATTAGATCTTCGGTGAAGACGAAGAGCCTACATGTAATTGTGCATGTACCTAAGATAATGCATGATTATTCATTAGAGACAGACCGAAAATATTTTTTTATTTCCGCCGAAAACGAAATTCGGTTCGATTTGCATTTTTGGTAATTCAAGAAAACCGAAAACGAAATTCGTACGCACGGTCTCTGATAATCACATTAAATACTATTACGTTACAGCGTTATTTATTTCAGTAAATACCGTTCTTTTTTACAAAACAAAATAATTTTACTCTGTTTCTTTTCACGATTAACGGACGTCGGCATTTAATATTTAACCTTACACAATATTTAGAATTAAACTAAGAAATATTTCATATCCAATCAAACGCCCGGTTGCCCCAACGCTACAATTTTGAGGCAATTGCTGGGCGTTTGAGTGCATACACAAGATGGGGATAAAGTAATACTTTTTTCTCAATGTTGACTTTTAAGACTTGCAAGGTTTGTGGTTGGTTGTTGAAAACGCAAGATTCCAAAAAGAGTCTGTAGGCGCCGATATCTGGCAAACTGGCCGGCCTGTTCAAATCGCCAAAACGTGTGATCATTAAGCCCGGAAATTGGTGGTTCAAATTCTCCATTGTTGCCTGAGCTGTGAGACTGTGTGTATCGCTCGTGCCCAAGACGTGTAAAAATTAAAAGAACGCGACTCTAGGGATTTCGCGCGGAACTCTAGGGATTCATTCTGAAGCTACCAGAAGGGCCCAGCGCGTGCCAAAACTTACCTAAACTAATTAGCAAGTGCTTGACGAACTAACGTTATATTGTTAACTAATTCTCTATCTAAAACATAAGTATCACAATGACAATATGACGCCATTTGCAAAACTTATGCCACATTCACATTATGACATTACTTTTGCTCCATCCTGTATAATAATTTTCCACAAAATGTTATGTTTATATCGTTTTTTAAATGGATTACTAATTAATTTTCTTTCATTGCAAAGCATTCAAAGCATGAAAATTATTGTACAGTAGGTACAATAATTTTCACAAAGCTTAAAATTGTTCAAAACAATTAAAAAAATTGTTATGGGAGAACTCTCACATCCGTAACACGCGCAACGCACAGTGAAGGGTATCATAGTTGAGATGAATATTTGCGCATGCGCAGTATTAAGTTTTTCGACCGCAAAAATAAGTTTGTATTTCAGAGTATTTTTCGAAAAAACTGGAATACAAACTTATTTTTGCGATGAGATGAGACTGCATGGCGCTTCGGGGGACTAGATGGCGGCGGCGTGAAGATTGTTAAAAGCTTTTAAATGTATATAGGTAGGTACGTATTGGGTAACAGCGCAGTTTTATATTGATAAACATTTATGTTTTATTATGTGGATAAGGTTGGTTATGTCAACACAAAATAAATATTTAAATATTATCGATGTGACTTTTATTTTGGACTCAAGCCTAACACACAGTTCTTGGAACGGTAATTCATCAAACAGTGGCCATCTCGTAGTCTATCTCAAATTAATCGCTAGTCTATTTTTGAGGCCTCAGTATAAGCCTAACCGAAAACCACTGGCTGGAATACGCGATCGTTTACCTGAATTATGAGGTAGATACTTAGTACTACAACACACGCAACTTGATGGCGAGAGTCAAATAAATGAATATTATTAATATTCATACATACGAGCGCGACGACCGCGCACCTACTTAGGTACTCGCGCGACTTTCTGTTAGGACGTGGCCAGAGCACTTTTTGGGTTTCTTTCTAGAATCCATTATGTAGTGTTCTCTCTAAAACGAAACTTACAATCGAATCCGATAGCGAATCAAACAGTTGTGAATAGCTCGGTTGGGCTCACCTATGGACATCACTATGCAAGCATTAATTTAAAATAAAAGACACGAATCCTGACCAGAGAATCGAACCCAGGACCTCACGCTTGGCAGTCGTGCTAGCGGCCAATAGACCAACGAGGCAAGGCAACCCTATGACACTGAGTGACCCGGGGATCGAACACAGGACCCCGACGCTTAGCAGTCGTGATGACGCACTAGAAGATCAATGAAAGTCAAGTCAAATAAAATCATGAATTGTGCAGAACCAGGCTAGAGGAAGAAATGGCTTTTATCCCAGCGGCTACCGGGGGAAATGTAGGGAATGAATGCATTCTCGAGGCGAGACTGGCAACTCGAGATCTCGCGTGCTAAGTCTGGTGTCCAGATTGGCAATTCGAGATCCCGACCGGCAATCAGGAGAGATGAATTTAATTGAAAATGGATTCTCAAGAAGAATTGTGTGCTAGGTCACGCGATTGTTTCAAGAACGAAGACAATCTTCCCAGACTGAATCTCGAGATGTCGCGAGATCGAAATTGAATTCCCTAGTTACCGGTACCTACCTATTGTAACTACTTACCCACCTATTGTTATGGACACATTTTTCACAGTGAGTAAAAAAACAAGTGCGGGTCGGACTCGCACACGAAGGTTTCGGTACTGTAAAGTGGGTGATAGACGCCCGTAATTAAAGTACGCGGTCTTAAGTTCGCCACCTTACTCGGCTTGCCGTCGTCGGTGACAGACGTGCGTACTTAAAAGTACGCGGTTTTTATGTTCGCGACCTTACTCGGCTCGTCGTCGGTGACACATGTGAAGCTTTCTCAAAATTTCGTGACAGACGACGAGCCAAGGCGGGCTACGAGCAAAATTTCAAACCTGTTGTATCGCCGACGAAATTACTCGGCGGTTTTAAAATCCGCGTACTTAGCATGACACACGGGCGAGTAAGCTCGCCGAGCCATAAGTACGCGGACTTGCTCGCACGTCTATCATATCACCCGTGTTTCTTGTATGGGAATTAAATACCTACACGAACACGCAAGCTCTTTTGCAATGTATAGAATTGTCATAAAATTCAGTTTTCAGTAGTCTCAGAAAATGCTCTGCTCTTGATGTGCGCTGACGCTTAGTCTTCTGATGAACTTGGACAAAACCCAGGTTATGTTCAACGAACACGTCACTCTGGGACCGATTGCTGTCAGGTGGCGTTACTCTTGAGTAGTCTCGAGAGCATAGGTAGTATTTATGTTAGGTTTTATGCCTATGTAAGATGCAGCGCAGACGACACACTTTGTGGGCGGAACAATCGATTCGCGTTGTTCCATGCTTTGTAATCACTTATTAGATCGCACAAAAAATGTGTTGTCTGCGCTGCACCTTACATAGGCATAAAACCTAACATAAACATATAAACATAAATACTACGTATGCTCTCGAGACTACTCGAGATAACACCACCTGACAGCAATCGGTCCCAGAGTGAGAACTTTAGCTGGTCTGGTTTTTTTTTTAGGAAAATGACTTTCCATCTGAGTTTCCTACAAATAGAGCGACTATCCACAAACTATCTGATGTACCTACTATTTCCACGGCAAGTCATGAACACAACAGCTGACATTGACATAATATCTCAATTACTGACATTGAAAGAAGGGAATGGAAAAGTGAGTGGGACAGTGACTGACTTGACTTGACAGTCGTGTGCGTGAATGTATTGTATTTGTATTGATTACTGCGTTTGCGTATAGTGATTGATATTGATTCTGTCACTGTGATATTGATACCGTGGTCAGAGAGCTACCACCTATAGAAATCGTTTTATTTGAAAGTTTAAAATTACTTGTATAAATACCATCACACGGAACGGAATTAGAATATTGTGGGAAAATGACGACAAATGTTCCTCTTGTTGTGAGACTATTGGCTTCTTCAGTATCAGTGGCCAATAGGGCTGGAAAAATTGTTCGTGATGTTATGAGTAAAGGAGAACTGGGAATAGTTGAAAAGGTTTGTGGTCTGGTTTATACGTAATATAAAACTAAATAAAAATCACGTCTACGTTATTTAAAAGAGGTGTAAAGAAACCAATAAGTTTATTGGGGCCAAAGTTCACCAATTGTACTACCATCATTATATAAATAGTAATTTTTTACTATTTAAATAAGGAACATAAAAACTAAAAGAAACTTCAATTTCAGGGTAAAGATGACTATCAAACAGAAGCTGACCGATCTGCTCAGCGTTGTATTGTTGCATCACTTGCAGCACAGTATCCCAATGTGAATATAATTGGTGAAGAGGATGGCTCTGATAATGAGGTAAACAATTTCAACTTAAAACAAACCTAATTATTTTTGACATATTTCATGCACACTTACCCTGCCTTACAGCTTGTGACTAATGAGACACAATCTGTACTAATATTATAAATTCGAAAGTAACTCTGTCTGTCTGTCTGTTACCTTATCAAGCCTAAACCACTGAATGGATTTCCATCAAATTTTACAAGGAGATAGATGGCATCCCGTGGAAGGACATAGGCTACTTTTTGTCTGAAAATACGAAAGTGAGCTTGTTTCTTACGCTTTCACGCTAAAACGGGTTTTTTCACTATTTTTGTTTTTTTTGTAAGTAAAATGTTTTTATTTTTCACTGTTTAGTTGTGGTAAATTACAGTGACGGATTCAAATAAAACATCGCCTACATAGACTAAGTGGGAATAATACGTAATATTAAAGCTAACTCAAAAACTACGCAAGCAAAGTTTAAAAAAATTATGGGACCATCTCTGAAGCATGACCGAAAATCGATTCATAAATGGCGGAGGAATCGCGTAACATAATAACATACAAAAAAAAAAACATACAGACGAATTGAGAACCTCCTCCTTTTTGAAGAATTCAGTTAAACATTGAAAATAAACACGTTGTAAGGAACATCAATGGGCAATCTGTTACCATGAATTCAGTTTGTTTTTATCGTTATAAAATAAAATTCATCACAAAAATCGAGCAGTACCTCCCATACTATGTAGGTTTACAGTGCAACTGCACAACTCTACATGCTCTTAGTGTAGTTCTTTTGAAATGTGCTGGATGGAATTGTTAATTTTTAAAATTCAATATTAAACAATTCAGTGTTAAACCCCTGTGCGGTGGGCCTTGAGCCAATAACAACCTGAGCTACCTCCAAGTTTATTGTGCTATAAACAGCTTTCATTTTTAGACAGATTATTTTAAATTGAGAGTTGAGTATTTCCTGAGAGTCAAGGTTAAAAAAAAAATTGTTCTCGTTAATTGTTTTGTGAATGCCACTTCAATCCACACAGCTCAGTGAGGTAGAAGTTGTATTTTATATTTATAGTAGGTACTAGCTGCGTCTATTCTTCCGTCGACAAAACCCGTTTCTATTGTTGTTATGCTAAGCGTGCTGGGTGCCATCTATGTCCTAGCCAATTTTTTTCGAAATCCATTCAGTGGTTTAGGCGTGAAAAGGTAGCATACAGATAGATAGACAGACACAGTTACTTTCGAATTTACATATAATATTAGTATGGATAGTAAAATATGTATTTATCACTTTAGGGTGATATTGCCAGTGACTGGTTAATATCTGAAGCAGACAAAGATGTGTTATCTTTGGAGTGCCCTGTTGACCTTCAGAGTGTCAAAGAGGAGGACATAGTAGTCTGGGTTGATCCTCTTGATGGCACCTCTGAGTACACTCAAGGTAAACACTGTTTTTATTTTATACATAGTCAGTTCATCTCCCACAGCAGAGCGCCGTAAGCGCCATAGTCTAGTTCATGGAAGAGACGTGATACGGCGGGCGACGTGTAGCCTACTCGGCACCACAACATTAAGTTGTAGTGTGTTTGCCGTTATATTGAAAATACTTACATTTCCAAATTTACACCTTCATAAGTCATACCAACACCCTTCTGTTGTAACATGCATTGTCATAATCAAATCTCTATTATAATGTTTGAAATTATTTATTACAAGTATGTAAAATAATTCTAGGTGCACTAATGTTGAAGAGAGATCCATGGGAAAGATGGAAAATGTACATAACTCATCCTTTTATAAGTGTGAAGTGGTATTTAAGTTTGCTCCAATCAAATTATGGTAAATTGAAGATTTGCATAGGTTTTTGAGCTTTTGTTGTTTAGAATGCACTGTAGTACTTAGTATGGACACAGTGGAACATGGTCAAGAATTTCGTTTTTATGTATGTATTGTACATATTAATCAAATAAAATTAAGTACCCTAACCAAACTAACTTGATATTTTATTATCTTATTTCTGGCTGTGCAGAAAACCTGATTTCATGTTCTAATTACTTCCTATATACCTAGTTTTAAATAATAATTGAAATTGAAAAAATTGCATGTTGCATGGGTGTTGGAATGAATTTATTATAAAAAATAATTTGTAAATTGTTACAGGATTTCTTGAACATGTGACTGTTTTGATTGGCATATCAGTCAATGAGAAACCAGTGGCTGGTGTAATTCATCAGCCATATTACAAAACCATGTTGGGAGGGGAGAAGATAATAGGCAGAACTATATGGGGGCTACAGGAAGTAGGTGTGGGAGGGTTCACCCCTGCGCCTCCACCTGACTCCCTCATCATTACTACCACCAGGAGTCATTCCAATCCACTGGTTGAGAAGGCATTGCAAGTCATGAATGCTGCACAGATACTTAGAGTCGGTGGTGCTGGTTATAAGGTGTGAATTTGAGTGCTTTTGATTAAAATAGTACAGTACAACACAACTTAGATGTAGCATCGGCAAAATTCGTAAAACCAATCACAATCCGAACTGAGTGCACCTTTAAGATCACCTATCTATATTACTGTTTGAGGTGAAAATGATCTTTACGAAACGCAATAACTTGTAAAGCCAAATACATTCGTAAAATTGAAATTAATGAATGCATATTTTAAAATTTATGCTACATCTAAGTTGTGTCGTACTGTACATTTTGCTCACTCGTTTCAAACGACGTTTTTCAACACACTTGCGAGGAAAAATTTAATCATCACATCACAAAACTTAATCATTTTCTGATAATAATTTGTGAATGGCTCACGGACGTTTTTTTGTGAGCTGTCTTTCCGCATTTTGAAGGAGAGGCACTGATTCGAAAACACTACACGACACAAAAAAAAAGATTCTTCATTGTATAGTTGAGAAGACAAGGTTTGAATAGTGTTTTAAAAGATTTGTCGAAAACACGTACACACGGCTACACATTTCCAGTATAAGCTGACCTCGCATTGTACAAAAATCCTATACACTGCGGAATCAGCACAAACTGGAAATGTTTAGCTTGATGTGTAGCCGTGTGTACCTATTACAGCATCCAGATGGGTGTAAGTAAATGAGGGAGTTAAAGGGTTCCATGATTTGGCATTAAAAAAAATACAAAATTAAAATACGTAAGTATTTTATTTCTCTTAGACCTACATGGGCACTTATGAAACGTCAGAAGCTAGGTACACGGTTCAATTGGTCGTTTCCTATGGAGAAGATCCATTGGGGGATGGCATTTGGTTACAGAACCCTACAACGGATTATTTTTATATAGGGACATTAGAAAAATTTGGTATGTTTTGTGACTTGATTAAAAAAGTATATTTCCTATTTTATTTATTTATAAAGACAGTTAAAAAAAAAAAAAAAAGGCGTGAAGGATCTTTGCTGTGATTTAAAATAAGCTCACATCTCTGACTAGTAATAGTCACCTGTAGCAGACGCGTATTAAATACACTGCATTGTGAACGTAAAAGCGGTGCAGTGAAAGCCTTTTACGAGCATGAGTTAAAAAAAAAAAATTACATACAATCAATTTTGCGCATTTATGCGTATACATAAAAGATGGAGTCAATAACAACAATTATTTTTATAGGTTCTGCAACTACTAGAAGGCAAGGCGTCAGTTTACGTGTTTGCCAGTCCTGGCTGCAAGAAATGGGACACGTGTGCACCAGAAGCAGTCCTGTCAGCCGCCGGAGGAAAACTGACAGACATTCTTGGCGACTTCTATAAATACGGTGGGGCAGAGTTGCACCCAAATAAAACCGGAGTGTTGGCGGCCGTTTCTAAAGACCTACACAGTTACGCATTGAACAGAATACCGCAAGAATTAAAAGATACACTAGCTAAATAGCAATATTCTGCAAAATAATTTTATGACACTAAAAGCTGATCATAAATGTAAATAAAACCATTTTGATACCCTTCATATTGTTATAATTTAAAAAAAAAACAATAACTGCTCTAATTAATCAAATTAAAATAAATTCTTAACATAAATTTATTATATTTTGTTACTTGAAAATTGTATATATTATGACATATTGTGAATCAATTCAATAGTTGGTTATTAAAGCTTGCTTTTATACTTTTGCAACATTTTTCTTAATTCCCTCCTGAGGATTTTACCAGAGGCGTTCTTAGGTATATCTTTGAGAAATATCACTCCGCCTCGTAGATGTTTCGCTGGTGACACCTGATAAAGAAATTCATATCTTAATACTTCGCACTAATATTTTTTATCAATGTTTTATCGAGAATAATGTTCATATCTCATACAAATAAAAAATATTATCATCACGTCTGTAATCCCCGAAGGGTTAAACACAGGTGTTATGTTTAAGTCCCATGTAATAAATAGGGTTAAAAAAAACATCAAATATGTTGATATTTTTTGCTAGTAATAATATAGAATGGAAATGGTTAATAAAAAAAAACTGGAAATACTGAAAGCTTATGTAAAATGGGTGAAGAAGTACTTATTAATATTAAAACAACATTACTTTGGATGCAACGAATTCGACGAGGTCTTTTTCTGTGACGGTTGAGTTTGGCTGCGCTACCACAAACGCTAGCGGCAGCTCACCGGCGGTCTCGTCCGGTAAGCCCACCACGCCCGCATCGGCCACCCCGCTGTGCTGCAGGAGTAGCGCTTCTAGTTCCGCAGGCGCAACCTAAACAAACATTTCCGATTTTAGACTTTCAGTTTGGTCCAGGAACAAATTATTCTACGGAAAACTAACAAGTTTTTGGTTAATTTTGGTACAAATAAGATACAAGACTCCTTGACGACCAACTGAATATTAATGAAAGCCGGTCACAGACAAATCTAAACATTTAGCGGTAAAACAAGCAATAAGGTCAATGACATCTTCAAGGTAACACCCCAAAAGTCAAGGTCGAACCAAAATATGCTAAAATCTTGGAATGTCACAAGGTTTCAAGATCAACGTCAAACGTCTCGGTCGGTAGGTCAAGATTTTTTTAAATTGTAAGCTTATTCGACAGCACTGATAAATAGCCAGCTCATAAGAGGTATTGTCCGTATTAACTTTACCTGGAAGCCTTTATATTTGATGAGTTCCTTTAGTCTGTCCACAATATAGAAATAACCCTCGGTGTCATAGTAGCCGATGTCTCCAGTTCTAAGGTAGCCTTCGCTGTCCAGTAGCTCGTCACTGGCGGCGCGGTCGCCCATGTAGCCCTTCATACGCAATGGGGATTTGATCCAAAGTTCACCTTCTTGGCCCGGCCCTAACTTTTTTCCACTTTCGATATCAATAACCTGAAAAAATAATGCATCAAACAATCAATATTGTTTTTCGTTAGTTACGTCATAATCCATGCATCATTCTAATCCATGCATAGGCATAGGCGTAGTATGATACTACGTCTATGCCTATCTATGCATGGTTTAGTTACGGAATAATAATGTGGGGAAACAGTACAGATGCACAACACGTTTACAGTTCAAAATTTTGTCCGTATCTTCTATATATCATAAACTAGCTTCCGCCCGCGTGTTATGTCGATAAAAAGTAGCCTATTTTTCTCAGGCTCTAGACTATCTGTGTACCAAATTTCATTTAAATCGGTTCAGTAGTTTTGGCGTGAAACGCGTAAGACAGACAGACAGACAGTTACTTTCGCATTTATAATATTAGTAAGGATTTAAATTTGGATTAGGTACTCATTGTTTCATAAATTACTAAACAAAGATGTTCTAATCGATTAGCTACGGAAATCGCACTACCGTGGTGCGAAGTATGAAGTCAGCGCCAAATCACGAGCGGGCTGCGCGCGTGCATGCAAGTGCGGGTCGCTCTATGACCTCACACTATGCGCAGGCTTCGTGACGCGGCAGTAAATGCCAGCAGGAGGTAAGCATTGTTTACCTGCGTTCGTCACACTCACACACAACTCGGATATTATGACCCTTCATTGGAAACGCCAGTTTCGTAGGAGTTGCAATTATCTTGAAAGTTTGTGTGACGCGAAGAAGTAACTTACGTCATGGGCATGAATAGTACGATTATTATATTTTCAAGTATTAGTTAGGTATAACATACTACTCTTAATTACGATTACAACCATAGAATTCTTATATCTATGACTAGCTGGGCCCCGCAGTTTCACACGCGTAAGTCTCGATCTCCCGTGGGAATATTGGGATAGAAAGTATCCTATGTCCTATTCCCGGTCATGGTCTACCCATGTGCCAAATTTCATCCAAATCCGTTCAGCTGTTTTTTGCGTGAAAGCGTTGTAATCAAATAAACAAACTCACTTTCGCATTTATAATATTAGTTCGGATAAAAGTCGTTTTACTGTATGTCCGCGTTGTTCTTCTAAATCCCAGCCTTGGGTCTGGGGACTATTTGCACTATATCGATGAAAGTTGGTAAGAATGTGAATTATGTGCGCCGCTGAATGGTGTAACGAAATTACGAAAATAATAATTAGATTAAAATTCGTATTAGTTACTTACTGGAAAAAAAGAAGCGGTAAAAATATTGGTAAACGTAAACTTTACAATACAATATTGGTAACGTTAGCTAACATATTTCCGGTGTTGTACACACGGCTACACATCAAGGTATACATTTCCAGTTTATGCTGATTTCGCATTGGATTTCCGTGCAATGCGAGGTCAGCTTATACTGGAAAAGTATACTTAGCTTGATGTGTAGCCGTGTGTACCATTATTGGATTGGTACAGGTGGGCACATAATTCTTGAACAAGTAACTAATAAACTTTACTAATAACTTTCGTGACAAAAATACATAGTAGGTCACTTGTTTTTTCTCATAAACTTACGAAATTATCACAGACTACAGCTGCCCGCCCCGGCTTCGAACGGGTAGCACTAAGTACTTATCTACGGCGCTCCTACCCTACCTACCTACCTGCCTACCCTACCTACATCCTACCTACCTATCTACCGAGATATCATCAAAAAAGCCATTCTATACAGAATGTATGAGAAAACGAATTTTCTTCATATACTTTTTTCGTGTTTTTTTCTGATATTTTAATAATTATTCTGCTATTCTGAGCGGAGACAAAACCAACAAATCAAAGATCATCAAAATCGGTCAAGCAGTTCTCGAGTTATAAGCGCTTGAACAAACCCGACTCAGGATGAGGTGAGCGGCTACCACGCAACTTTTTTCTAAAATGGGTGATAGATGTGCGTACTTAAAGTACGCGGTTTTTAAGTTCGCGACCATACTCGGCCTAACTCAGGTCGCCGTCGGTGACACACGTGAAGCTTGCAAAGTGAGCCATAATATGATTATTCAAACCCGAAATTCTATTTTTCCTCTCAGATTTTTGGTATACCTCCAATCATCTCCATGCAGTGAAAACCTCGTAGGTAATTGCAATAAACGTCATTTTGCAGGGCAAGATAAAAATGGTCTGATATATGGACGTCATTGACGTCTCCGAGGTTCTCATTATCTAATAGAAGGCATTAGAAGTTTCTTAGAGCCGTGCACGTTTGTCTAAATTGCATTCAGAGGTTTTCTACACAACAAATAAATAATAAAAAGAAAAATAAATAATTTTTCTTTACGAGGAACGCCGCCGCCGTGCTGTCGGGCGGCGCCTCCTTCTTACTATCGCTCATACTGTTTGAACACGTCCGCGAAGACGAGCAAATATCGGTGCCCATCGGTGATTCGCATTAACTAGCCTTCTCCTGCTTTCATTCGCTTGGTGGCAAGAGAATCTTCTATAGATTCTCACCTAAAGACATTTTTTCATTACCCGACTACGGCAAAGCAAAAAGGAGGGTTATGATTTTGACCTGTATATATGTATGTTCATCTGTTCCCTCATATCGTCTAAACAGCTCATCACAATTTGACAAATGAGGTATCGTTGGAAGCGTCTTGATTGTCCGCTGGTTATAGCTATGTGACGTCCATTAAATTGAAAATAGCGCCATCTAGATGACACAGTCATGAAAAAAAAAAAAAACACCTTGTTGGGTATCGTATGGCGAAAGGAAAGGGCTTAATTAGCACATTTCAAAAATATAATATCTAAATAAAATAAATAAAAATCCGGAGTCACACGAAATCTGTTCGTTTTAAGCCCGTAACACGTGTGACTCCGGATTTTTAATTTGTCTGTCTGTGATGTCTTGTTTATACCTTAGTTGATTGACTTTTTTGTCGTAGTTGGTTTTTAGATTTATAACTTTTATTTTTATTTGACAATTAGGTTTATCTTAAAACCCCAATTAATTTAACAATGTTATTCAAAACATAATCGTTGGCAGAAGTGGTGAGATATAAGTTGAAACCTTATAAATACAGATGAATGTGTAACTCTTTAGTGAGTGATTGCGTAAGCATTGAACCTGAATAGGTTTGTTTACAGGTTGTCGCTTTCAAAAGATCAATGGTGTTTAGTGTTTAGTTAGTGAGGGAAGTGTACAGGTACCTTGACACTCATGCCGGGTGCAGGCGTTCCACAGGAGCCCACCTTCTCGCCACTTGTCAGGTCCACAAGGCAAGCCATTGTTACTTCTGTCAAGCCATATCCTTGTTTTATAAAGTCGATGCCTGTCCTGCAAATCAATAAATAAAATAACTCTATTATTTTTAATTTGTTCCTCGCTTTAAACGAAACACCAATCACAGTGTAGTGATTTTCGAGGATTTGTGTGTAAACGAACATTACCGTGCGTGAAAACTTGGTGTTTTCTCTATATACAGGGTGTTAGGGTAGACACCGTTATCCTTGAAACTAGTGGTTTAATGTCATCTATAATATACTTTTTCTATGGGACCAACTTTGAAATCGCAAAAAAAAGCCACCACCGTAGTTTCAAGGATAACGGTGTCTACCCTAACACCCAGTATATTCCTTTTTTTAGCTCGCTCGTGTAGTCTATGGTTTTGCTTCGCTCGCTCGTCACGAAACTGTGCTCTCGCTACACTGGGCAGAGTGGAATCCCACCGTTAAGTCAGCTTAGCTTGATGTGCATGTAACCACCTCTCATAAGTTAGGATAGAGCAAGCTTTGCGTGATACTGGCCGGCAAAGTGCTAGTACCGATCGATTCGATTTTTTAGGAAACTCTTCTCGCTACGTTAGGCAAGGTTTAGGTTAGCTGTGCTGTGACTAAACGTTTTTGAAACCAAAAAGCGCGGAATCGAGCTGCTCTTCTATTAAATAAATCGATTATGTTGTTATTAACGATAAATAAATATTACCTTTCCGAAACCGCTTTCTGAATATCCTTTGATAATGGTGCAGCCCCACACCAAACCTCAACTAATGACGACAAATCATATTTTTGAACCAGCGGATGTTTCGCGAGGAATACAGCCAGAGGCGGCACTATTGTTGTCATATTTATCTGAAAATTATTGAATATTTTGAATACGTTACGCATAACTGGCTGAAGTTGTGAACAAATATAATTAGGTAATATAAAATAACTAAAACGAGAACATAGGTAATTAAATCGCTCAAGCGCACATATAGGACTTAAGATTTGCTGGGCAACATAACACCGCGTTAAAATAAATATTAGGGTGGTCCAAAAATTTTTTTTTTAGTTTTCTCTTTGGCCACCCCGTAAATTTGTAACACGTATCTATAGTATTTACGTTGTAAAATTTCAGGTGAAAAATTCAGCTTTAGTGAAAGAGGGTGTGCTCAATCTAGTGTTAATTTACACAATTTTTGTGAAAATACATAATCTTCATTTTTTGGTTACTGGTTAGTTTCCAGTGCTAAATTAAACTTATTAATTTTGAAATATAGCAAATATGGTGTTTTGTAAACGGAATTAATATAAACTTAATTACAAGACTGTGAATCATTGTACTAGTGCATTAAAATGAGGTTTTCCACACGTAAGAAAGATGTCATTTTTCGGTGTGTCGGGATGTGTGGAAATGGGGGAATGTCGGGATCTTGTGTCACTGTTAAGGCTAAACCAACATCCAATATTCGGCTAGTTCTATTATTTTATCATCTGATATAACAAAAAAAAAAAAAAAATTGAAGGTACTACGCATATAATCATTCAAAAAGTTATATGGGTAACAGGGCCCAAAAAGGCACTTATGCTCGTCTGGAAGCAAACACAGGCCGTAATCTGTTATGGCTTGCTTGTTGTCAACACTTATTATTTGCTTTGATCCATCAAGCTCTAATGGGATCACATTGTTTTGAAGAATCAGGCTTTTTTGGGTATATATTTTCCCAAGGACACTACGATTGCCTTGATTCCAGTTCTAGTGCGGGACAATTTGCTGAAACTAGTCCTGAGATTCTTAAAACTGCTTTAGCTGCAGAAAAACTAGCTCAGGATGATTACAACGAGTTAACCGAGTTCACAATGATAGTTCTGAATAAGCCATCTTCGAGGATTTATTGACGTTCTCCGGGACCAATACATAATGCTCGTATGATGGCGTAACTGCTGTATGTTTTGAAGATGTTTCTCTTCAGAAGTAATTTAAACGTATTCAAGTTAACCAAAAGGGACGAAAAATTAATTATCCGCTTCAATAGTTTTGGTACTCTCATTTACACCAAGGTTCGGTGCTTTGATCCAAACCTTTTGACAGCAGATACACCGATTAAAGACTTGCAACTTTGGAAGAGATTAAAACCATACGAAGCGATTGATTTCGATGCAGTAAGCAGCAAGGGGGGTCTCAGAGCGTCACTTGTGGTACTTATCTGATGAGGAAGAAAAACAATTCATAATTCAAGTCGTGAAACATAACCGAAAAGTTGTTTCTACTGATACACTAAAAACAGCGATAACAAACTTGGTTTAAAGTTGAGAAAACAGAACTGTATTCCTAATATTTTAGGTCCTACCTTATTTATAGTATTGTTTTTGTTCTTAAATACTATTTTAATATAAAAATAATCTGTTTTTGAGAAGACCTTACATGTTTTTCGTATTATCCTAACTTAAGAATTTTTCATAAAATTCAGATACTTCACAGTCGATGAGCACCCCCTTCTACATAAGATAGGGGAAATAGAATAGAAAATAGAAAAAGATAATACTTTAGATATGTGTAACAAAATAATGGGGTGGCGCGACTTCTACCTGAATTTTTTTTTTTCGCCATACAATCTTGGACCACCCTAATAAATATATATCGCGTGTTTCGTGGCACGTGTCCATTTTTCATTAGAAATGCGTCTACATGCTGATCCGTTAGGATAATAGTGTTCTGTGGTGCTGATTGTTTTGTACCTAGCTCGGCGTCGCGCCGCGGCCGTCCAGCTAAGAGAAGGGGTTACACTGACCTTTTTGGAGATGTTGGTAGTCAGATGGGCAGTGCTTGCAACTGGACTGGCACACATAATTATGGAAAAATGAATGAATACGGAACAAGCCTGAAGTTCCTAGGTAGGTAAGGATTGCAGCATTAATGGCTTTCTGTCGAGTCTGCCTGCCTTCTTGGGAGAATGATGTGATGATATGAACGAAATACAACTATAATTTTAGAAGAAAAATTTAAAACATTAAAGCAATACATTGAGATCATAATAATTATGAGTCTGTAAATATGGCTCAAAATGTTGATCGAAACAAACAAAAATACTTACTTTATAATTTTGAATTGTTTCCAAGTACTGCTGTTCATCAAAACGAATTAAAAATACAATTTTTGTATTCATTGCCATTACAGCAAATGTTGTTATGAACCCATAAGCATGGAACCATGGTATTAGTGACAAACCAGTTACTATGCCATTATTTTTTTGAGCCTGTACATAATCAAAGTAGTACCTAGGACAATAAAACAAATGTGTAAATGGATAAAGAAGTTAATCATACAGCTTCATAATTAGTATGACCTACTAGGCATTCAGAATAATGAAAGTCTTTAGGGTTGAGTGTAGTTAATTATGAAGACAATGTAATACTTACCTATTTTTATTTTATCAACATTCAACTAAATTCTAGAGATTTCTTTAGAAATAAGCATCACCTTTGTACGTTTTTTTCTGTTCTTTTCTCCTTGTCTGTATATTATGTGTGTACATAAATCAAATAAATAAATAAGTAATAATAAATGTAGGTGGGGTATTTCCTTACTCTTCCAACCAACTTTTTTTCATTTCTAAGCAAAATCATTGAATATTCATAGATGGAGATAGAACCATTTTGAATTGAATTGTCAAATGTATTTTCAAACTTTTTGCTAAAAGACTTCACTCATTCCAAACACCCGTGATGCATAATTACTAAACAAAGCATTAAAAATATTATGATGTAATTAATAATTTTCTGGGCAGTTGAGTGACTTACTGCATGTGTGCTGACAATGTGAGGAAATTGATATGATTGAGTTCCACACCCTTTGGTAAGCCAGTTGTTCCCGAAGAGCACATCACCGCAACTGTGTCTTCCAGTCCATTCACATCAGTCAGAATAAAGTCATCCACATTCACATGATCCTTTATCAGGCTATCGTACATTATACAATCAGGAACAACATCAAACTCTCCAAACATAATAAGTTTGCAAGGAGAAGATAGTTCTTGGCAGCAATCATAGATGTTCTGTGATGTGATTGGTGAAATAAAGATGAACTTTGGTTTTGTTATTTTTAGTACATGGGATATTTCACCTGAAAAAAAGAAAAATGTGAAATGGGCAAAAAAATAAATTATAAGTGCTTATTGACGAAGGCCTATTGAACTATGCTAGTGTACTATTCATCTTAACCAAATAAAAATGATTAGTTAGCTGAATCACATAATGCGGAATTTTTTCCTTGACACTATGTTATTTAGATGTTTAGTTTAAGAGCTAGCGCAAGTTTATTAATTGTTCGCAATAAAGCAGGGTAGTGTCCATTACAGACTGCTCAGTGCCATGTAGAACCAACAGAACCTTAATTGTGTGAGTCTGACTCGCTCTTGGCTGGTTTTTTACATGATAACACTGAACAAGTTTAGTATTTAGCAAAACTACATAGGTATAAGTTTTTCATTTTTTTACCATTATTTATGTTGTCTTCTTGTTTGTGTAACAAGATCTTCCATAAATACGCACGTTCCTACTCACCTGGTGTATATGTGATGTTGAGTGTGGACAACACTCCTCCGCAGTACATAACAGCCAGTGCTGCTACCACAAACTCAAATCTGTTCTCACTACTCAGTCCCACAAGATCTCCTTTCTTTAATCCTAGCTTACGTAGACTTACTGCAAGGTTCACACTGTTTTGAAGAATATTCCTATATGTTGCAGATTCTCCGGTCTCTGCACTTACCTAAAATGAAAAATAAATCACTATAATTATACATTTCTAATAAATAATCTCAGCCGTTTATGTGCCAACTTTTATGGTGATCGGTTAAAGTGTCGCAGTCTATTAATCTCTAACAGATTTACGTACAATGTGGCCCAGAAAAACAGTCCAAAAATAATTTTAAAGCCTCTGTCCAAGGGCTTCCCAAAAAGACCGCCAGGAGTTTTCAGTGATTATTAAATGAGGCAGTTGACCGGCATAATTATGTAAGTCTATTAACTGCTCCCAAATTACCTTGTTTATTTTTACATTCTTCCTTGACATAATCATCCTGTTATTTGACATTATATACCTACAATTTACTTTCAACTCTGTAATAGTGGCTTTTGTGGACATGATAATTATTCAGATTTGTTACAGTTGTAATGGCAATCATGTCATTTGGTTAAAATAGGTTTTTATTTTTATCTTAAGTATTTATCTTGTTTAGAGAATCTTTTCTATATTGTGAATGTGAGAACATTGAAGACTAAGAGAGACTAAGAGTACTACAGTCCCGAAAGAGTACCGAAGACCACGAGTCACAAAGACCTTAAATTGCACTGAATAAAATCTCTATAATGCAAATGCTAGTACCTACCCCACTACACAAGATCCTGATCTTGTATTATTGCACATCTTGTATTATTGATCTTGTATTATTACAAACTACACGAAATCCTAACCATACTTAACACTTTCGCGGACACTGAATGAGACACAATTAAAGTTTTATTGTTATTATGTCTATGGGCGTTTACTGTCCGCCAAAGTGTTAACAGACCATTTCATTTGTGTTTGGGACAGATGATCAGATTTTGTTTTAACCGACTTCAAAAAAAGGAGGAGGTTATCAATTTGTCTGTATTTTTTGAGGTAAGGTTCTTTGACAGTAAAATTTATATTATGAAATCTATTAAGTACTTATTTTTGTAACAACTGTGTGAGAAGTTTGGTGACTCTTCATATCTCTCTCATCGCCTTAAATTGTTGAATAACATTATAATTAAAAGGTTTGCACTTACTAAGGCTACATTATCACCACCATTTTTCAGTTGGTCAAACAGGAATTGTCCATATGATAAATGCGCTGGAATGCTTCGTTCTTTAGGCCCCGACACAACATTATTATGGATAGTTACCGGCATTTTTATGACAACTTGTAATTCACAATAACGCTAGGTAACCTACTTCAGGAAATGTTGACTTGGAAAGAACAAACTTGAGGTTTGTTATCAACAATAATTATAATCTTATCGAGCAGGTATCGGTATGTATAATCCTAGTAGGTATCTCTTCAAATTGATTAGCAATGGATTAGACTTTGGATGGATGGATTCAAAATAAATTAATAATAAAATTCACAAAAACAGTTACATCTGTCACATGTCAGTGTCACATGTGACAAGCATGGCACCATGGTCATGGAATTAGTACTTTTAGGCGTTAAGGGGGATGCGCTAAGGTGGCCCGCGAAATTTTGGATTTAATGTATAAATAAGTGCATTGAATGAATATTTCATGAAGTCGTCATTCAATGCACTTACATGATCTTAAAGAGTTGTATTGCTGATTCTAATGTTTATAATTCTGTAAATCCATATTTGTTACGGTCGTAATTTACGACCGTAACAAATTGTTCAGGTTCTAGAACTGACCTGCAAATTGAAAAAAACGTAAAAAAAATTGGATTCCGCGAGCCACCTTAGCGCATACACCGTAGCATGTATGGAAAAGTGTGCGAAAAAATGGATGTAGATTGCTTCTCTCGCTATCTCTAAAATGAAATGTATGCCAAGAGATAGCGCTGAAACATAATTAAGCCGGTTTTTTCTATTTTACTTTCTCATACAACCCGACTATATTTACAAGTGACCGTGCGTTGGCACAGTCTATAGCTGTACAAGGACGTCTTCGCGTGTGGCCAGAATGTCTAGGACGTAGAACAAGGAGCAAGCTCCTTGGTCTACGTCCTAGTACGTGATGAATTTGCACGAAGTTATCTTATCAGTACGAAATGTCCTTCAACCCGCCAGAACAAGTTATCAAATACCTATATATATATAAATATGTATAATTGTTTGAAGAAACTCAACTGATAAAAGCTTTATTGATTATGTCCCGTTACCAAGCAATATGAAACAATAATAACTATTGTAGATTAGCCACGGCGCCCAGGCTTCAGTTACCTAAGACTTCCCGTAGACGAGAATCTTTCTTATTCTTAGCGCCAACCATACTTACAATTTTGAACGCTAAAAACGCTTAACTCGGTCGCTTGAGTCCAAAGATATTTTTAAAAAAAGACGACTTTATTTCAGACCTTCATATGATGTTAGTAATTTAGATAATGAAAAAAGATAAAAATTTACCATTCCCCATAAGTCCGAAACTACATAGCCTAAAATGTCGAAAAAAAGAATCCTACTCGTAAAGGAAAACCTTAGATTACCTTTATGAATATATACTTGTAGTACATACATAAGTTCCGAAATCAACAAGCAACCATTATAGTTTCGCCATGTCCGTCTGTCTGTATATTCGTCTGTCTATCTGTCCGCGGCTTGGCTCAGAGACTGTTAGTACTAGAAAGCTGTAATTTTGCATGGGTATACCTACAAATTGATCACGCCGACAAAGTGGTAAAATAAAGCCATGAAAAAAATTTTTTTAGGTATATTTATATTTTTTTTAGCCTAAAAAAATATTTTTCATGGTTTCACACGTAAAGTAGGGTTTTCTTTCTTTCTCGTCTGTTCGGAAAGATAGTTCAAAAATATTGTGTGTTTGTGAAAACCATTTTTGGATTCTGCGATCCGTTTGCGAAATATACCTAGGCTTTAAAGTGCTGATTTTTGGAGAGTTAGAGCTGTGGTTAGAGTAAAGTGTCCCCCCCCCCTGCCAGCTAAATGGTTGGTTCTGGATACTTATGTGAAAACATTCACCGCCGCGTAAAAAACCGCGTTTAAAACACCGTACAAAACGATACGTATACATCCGCATCTACGACACTAATTATTCGTTGTAAATATAATACTTGTTCTCATTTACGATTTGTAAATGACGTTAAATACGTAATATAATATTAAAAAAATATAAATATACAGGTATGTGCCTATGGAAAATCTAAACCCAAATGTGCAATAAATAAAAATGCAATTTTTGACATGTACGTAGGGACGTCACTTTATGTACGTAGGGACCGTCGACTTTTAATATAGGTTCGTAAGTCCATAACTGTGACGTAAGTCTTGTGTCTGTTGGAGCAGTGGTAGGTAGACCAGTGGTAACGGCTCTGACTTACGCTTTACTTTGTGTAAATCATTTCATCACCACTGCTTTCAAAACGGTGAAGGAAAACATCACGAGGCAACCGTTATGACTTAGAACCGAAAGTCCGAAGACAATAATTATATGACATCTACGAAACTGCACTGGGCACGCGTAGTAGATTACCTAGACCACTCCTTATCAAAGAGAGGTGTCCTGTGTCCCAGTAATGGGAACATACAGGTTTGTCAGAACAAAATAAGCTTCGGATCCCAAAACATCCCATACATAATTCTTAATAAGTAGGTACAATCAGGTCAGTCAGTAACCGTACATACAGTCAACCGCACATCAATGGTAATTGATATCGTGGGTGAATTTTGAAATGAAAATATTATTTCCACAAAATATAATAGTCCTCCTGACCGTATTTTCGGCCACGGCGGCCAATCTCAACGGAGACTAGCCTTCGGCGCGGGAGATATTATAGTGCACAAGTGTGTGCGCAGACACAGGTGCACTCTCTCTTCCAGTAGTGTATTTACCCTAGGGCCAAAAGGGCCATGGCCCGAGGCGGTAGGCTGCGAGGGGCGGCGCAAGCCGCACCTCACGCTCAGCTTTGTTAGCCTTTCATTTGAAGAAATTATAAATAAGTTTGATAGACAAGACATGGGACTATCGGAAGCTCAAAAATCACACAAGGCGGGTGCATGTCGGGAGCGGGTCGGGCGCGGGAGTACGGCGGGCATAATAAGTTGTAATTCAAGGAATTATATGGATGCCAACACGCAGAACGCGTGCGCGGGTCGGGCGCGGAGCGGGACGGGAGCGGGCGCATGCTCGCCGCCCGCCACCACAGACAGCGCGGGACGGGAGCGGGTCGGGCGCGGGAGTATATGGCGGGAATAATAAGTTGCAATTCAAGGAATTATAATAATATGCATGTCAACACACAGAACGCGGGAGCGGAGCGTGTCGTATTTGTTTGCCGCCGCCTGGCTAGGTACGTCCGCGCCCGAACCGCTGCCGACCTGCGCCCGACCCGCTGCCGCCGTCCCACGTCCGCGCTGTGTGTGAATACGATGACAGCGCGCCTCCCGCGAAGAAAACGACCCGACTTGCCCCCGACACGCACCCGCCTTGTGTGTTTTGAGCTTTACTGACCGCGCAGTGGCGCGGCTTGTCGGTCGGTCGGACTCCGTCGTGACTCGGGGCTGGTTTCGTTGCTGTTTTTGCCTTTAATTTATGGGGCGGCAAACCTTACAGGCCCAGGGCGCTGAACACCGCCAACTTCCAAACTCCGGGTTGTTACTACGAATTTCCAAATTGAAAAACCCAATAACACTTTGCCCGACCCGGGAATCGAACCCAGGACCCCACACTCAGCAGTCGCGCTTGCGGCCACGAGACCAACGGGGTAGTCCACAAAATATACTTAGTTAGTTAAACACTTTTAAATTGTGATTGTCGCATTAAAATAAACGACAATTGTTGTAGGGATGTACATACATACCTAAACTAGGCTTTCTTTTTTCCGTGGGGAAATTTCATGGATATCCTCCGTTCTCCCAAGACGTGATGTCGGACTCCTAACGACTAAAACCCCACTGTTCCTACTTCTACCATGAGTCGGGGTCCCGGGAGATACTAGTACATTCGCCGCACCCCCGACTGGTATCAGCCCGCCATGCCTAGCGGGCTCCATCACAAAGTGCGGCCGATCTCACGACCGCACGTCCTCCTATAAAGGCACGCATGAAGTGCTGGATTCCACCTCTTCGGACCTGACTGTTCGGGCGACGACACTGCTGGCCCCTACCTAAACTAGGTCTAAGTACTAAGTAAAATGAAGTCCTTACTACTAAATAGAATGAATCCTTTCCCTAAATCGAACCGCCATGGTCCGATGATTATCAAACCATGACGGTTTGATAGTGGATTATTATTTAAAAAAAAAATCTTTATGCTTAGGTAAGTAGTTAGCAATAGGGCTGTTAAGATAGGTAACAATAATGTTTATGTAGCCCCATATTTTTGAATAAAATAAGGTAAATATCTTTACGTAGGTATTTACTTATGTACAAGTTGTTGACAACAAAGTTGTTATTTACCTGGAGGAAAATAGTTGCCTACCAGAGTCTGGGGACGTATTATCTATATCTATACATATATTATAAATTAAAGTCGCTTTTCGTGTTTGTCTGTATGTCCGCATTGTTCTTCTAAATCATGAAACAGATTTTGATGAGGTTTTCACCATCATTAGAGAGTTTATTCCGGAAGATTTATGTGTATACATAATACCTACGTTATTAAAAAAGTCATTTATAAAAATATGAAATCTCGATGTATTGTCAAGTCGTGAAAACCGTGCGAATAAGGGGTCGCGGTCGCTAGTTTAAAGTATAATTAGGTACTTAATTGTAATATCAAATGAATCATGCATTTTTAAGTCGTACAAGTTTTCAAATGGCTTTGAGGTGAATAATTTTAAAACCTCTACGAATGATGATACTTATTATGTACTATGTAGGTTGGTATATCTACGTATTTCCTTCCATCCTCGGCCCTATATACCTCTGATTCGTCTTTTTTGTTTGACTGAAAAACTGCAACCAGCTACAACTGCTGCCAATTAACAAGAAAAACCGATCGATTCTTTTATCGGTATATAGGCTCGCAAGTTGACTTTGGCTGAATTTTTTATAACACTGTATGAAGTGTAAAGACATTGTACGTCAGTTTTACAGCCTCTAGAGTAGTATGGTAGGCTGCACATCACTGGTAACAGAACCGCAGTCTATGCTGGCCTTATTATATTCAAACTTCGTAGCTATACTAGCTCGCTACGCTAGGCCAGCTCATAGTTAATATGTTATTGTGTTACCACTGACGTGCGGCCTATTACTACACTATCAGCTACCTGGTTTTTTACCCGACTACGGCAAAGCAAAAAGGAGGGTTATGATTTTGACCGGTATTGTATGTATGTACGAATGTATGTATGTATGTTCATGTGTTCCCTAATATCTTCTAAACTACTCATCACAATTGGACAAATGAGGTATCGTTGGAAGCGTCTTGATTGTCCGCGTGGTTATAGGCTATGTGACGTCACATTAAATTAAACATGGCTCCCTCTAGAGGACATAAAGTCATGAACTAAAAACATATTTTTTTAGTGTAGCTGTGTTTAGTATCAAATGAAAGGGCGTAATTAGTACATTTCAAAAAATATATATTATAACCCCAAAAACATTCAAACAAATTAAAAATCCGGTGTCACACGTATAGATCTGTTTGATTTATTCCATAACACGTGTGACTCCGGTTTTTTAATTTGTGTCTGTGTTTGTCTTGTTTATACCTTTTTTTTATGACTTTTTTGTATGTCTTGTTGTTAACCTCTATTTGTTTAACCTTTTTGTGTTGAGTTTTTTGTTGTAGTTTTATAACTTTTATTTTTTATTAAATACCTACAAAAAAAAAAGTTTTTTGTGGGACCGTACAACCCAACCCTGTAATCGCCTCAGCTGAAAGATAATAGTTATTAGTTTATTAAGTACCTAACTGTACGGACTTAATAATTTTATTACGTGACGGGTGACTAAGCACCTTGTTGATAAACAGCAGTATCAGCTTCGCTGTCTAGTGAGTCGGTTTAGTTGGTGTTGTTAGTGCATTTGCAGCCGCTTATTAGTTCTAGTGTATAACACAGAATAGAGAATGATAATAAACAAAATAGTGTCCACTGGTCCGGCGTTAAATGTGCCTAGCCATTTGTCTTTCGGTCAGTATGCGATTGACAAATTGAGACAACATTGCGAAGGAGAAGATGCTGTTGCTGTCGTAAGTTGAATACATTTTTATGAAGTTGGTTTATTAATTAAAGCTGTGGTTTATAGGTTTAGGTACTTAAAACACATTGGCATAGACGAAGGCCTGTGTTGTAATGTTGTCCTTGACCTTTATTTAAGTAAGTAGGTAAGTAAGTATAAATAAAATAAACAGTTGAGGTTTGTCCTCAAAATAGCGCAGAAGTCAGTACGGGTATTTATGTAGGTAAATATGGCATTTATGATAATGAAGCAACGAGATAAGAATCTATACCTACCAAACACACAATAGTTTCTTAAATGGTCTTATGTAATTATGACATATGTACGTATGTATACCATCTACGGCAGTTGCCTATTAAGTAGGCATAGTTATTTATTAGGCACATAAGTAGGTACAAGTTACATAGAGGTATTTTATAATGCTTATACAGTAGGTATGGATAATGTGGATTCCAGAGTGTTTATAAGTAAATAAATAAGTATGTAATTTTGTAAAAAAAAACGGTTCACTATAATTTTATTATTGCAATTATATTACAATGGTTATTATTACCACACTTTATCATAATTTTGCTGAAACTGCAATATTTTTTGTATTATCTGCCGATAGGTACCTACCATCAGAGTATGTATAATATATAATGTCGTTTTACACACCTACACATGCTCACTATCGCCCTGACTTCTCGAGCTCCGTAAACAAGAGGGGAGGAGCCGATGGACGCTAAACCGAAAGTGCCAAACTCGTAACCAAATTCTGGGCTGACTCTATATACACATATAAATACGCCATCGACACGCTATGAAAAAGAAGAACAAGAGAGAACGAAGATGGGATATTAGAGCCGAAATCGAAAAACAGGATACCTTTGTGAGAAAATGATCTACATTCTGATCTATCAGAATAGGTACAAGGTATCAAGGTATTAAAACCTCTTTGGCAAGTTGGCATGTTACAGCTGCAGTGACATATAGTTAATAAAAAACATTGTGTCAGTGTGGTTTGTCAAGAGAAACCGTCAAGTTGTATTCTCTAATTCTTTTGTACCTACTCTGTTTACGACTTTCATACATAATATATTATTTTCCATTTCAAGAGTCTTTCCACTGAAATAGGCACCTGCATTAGGTTATGGGCTCAGAATACTCAGAATACCCAGAATACCCAGGATAGGTACCCAGGTTACCCAAGATAAGACCAAGAAAAAACAAAAAAAAAACAAAAATTTTTAGGTGCTGTCAAAATGGAAAATTTTACCACCACCAAGATTCAGATCGGTCAGCTGATAGGTAGTCAGAATTGGGCTACATGGAAATATAAGGTGTCCATCATGCTGCGGAGTACAGAAGGTGCCATGGAGGCGGAAGGAAAACTTAGAAAGCCAATTTTAGGAACAGGCGATGGTGCTCTGATGGCCTATAATGCAGAATTATTAAAATATAGGAAGGCAGACAGCAACGCTCTACTTATCATAACAAGCAACATGACCGAAGAGAATCTAATGAAAGTCATGCGATTTGAAACAGCAAACGAAGTATGGCAGGAACTTCACCGCTTGTTTGACGGTCAGTCAGAAGACAGAGCATACACATTTTGCATGCAATTCTTTAGTTTCAAAAATAATACCGCTGATGACGCATCAACCATGATGTCGAAACTTAAAAACATTTGGAACAATTTGAATGCTGAGATTTTGAAGACCGATCCTATCATGAAGTTGCCGGAAATGTTCTTGATCTGTAAAATTTTAGATTCCCTCAGTGAAAAATTTTTCAGTTTCAAATCAAGTTGGATGCTGCTAAACAAACAAGAGGGGACAATTGAATCACTCACACACATGACAGCACAATTGTGCGGGTACGAGAGAGCGCTAGGTGGTCATATTGATGAGACTCAGGAAGTGCTCGCCTCTACCTCAAAGGTGCAGCATAAATCGCAGTTAAGAGACGAGAACATATGATGCAGGTACTGCTCAAAAATAGGCCACCGCATTAAAAATTGCAAGCAGTGGATTAATGATGGCAGACCGAAGAAACCTACACAGTCTTCGTCCAAGCAGCAGCAAGTGCAGAATATAACGTTGATGATTTACACTTGCTCTGAAGAAAGTGATACAGAAAATTGGTATGTAGATAAAGGCTCGTGCAAACAGACGCGAAATCGCGGGCGCGACAGGCAGCGATACCTTTGTCGACAAAGGTACTGCTGCCTTTCGCGCCCGCGATTTCGCGTCTGTTTGCACGAGCCTTAATGGTGCTACGACTCACGTCACCAATAGGGGAGACATATTCACATATTTTGAGGACTTTGGATTGAACCACACCGTTACAACGGCAGATGGGACTGTAGTTCCTGCAAAAGGAAAAGGGTCTGTGGTAGTTCAAACCAAAGTTAACGGCAAAACACTGAATTTAACTCTGAGTGATGTCTGGTATGTACCGAAGCTTACCAAGAATTTGCTATCCATGTTAGCTGCACAAGATAAACTGCAAAATAGCACATTTATTTCCACCAAGAAAGAATTAAATGGTCAGATTTTAGCAGTTGGAAGCAGGAACCAGAGTGGAGGACTGTATAAGTTACAAATGAAGACAGTTCTACCAAGCAAACCTGTAGAGATTAATGCTATTAATCCATCGAGCTTACTCCAGTTATATCACGAACGATTTGGTCACCAGAACAAGAAATATATCAAAGATCTTGTCAAGAGGAAACTGGGAATTAATCTAAATGATAAAGATGATATACAGTGCGAAGGCTGCATTTATGGAAAGGCACAGCGTCTTAAATTTGGCAAAAGAGAAAGAGCTAGTATGACTGGAGAGCTGGTTCACGCCAATGTATGTGGACCATTCCCTGAAAGTTACTCGAAATGTCGCTACTTTGTTCTTTTAAAGGATGACTTTTCCACGTTTCGTCATGTTTATTTCATTCGAAACAAAAGTGAAGTAAAGGACAAGATTATTCAATTTCTTAAAGAAGCCAAAAATGCTGGACACACTGTCAAAACGCTATTGAGTGACAATGGCGGGGAATTTAATAATAAAGCGGTTCGGGAGGTACTTAATAGGCAGGGAATAATCCAGCGGCTCACGATGCCATACACGCCCGAGCAAAATGGGTGCGCAGAAAGAAAGAACAGGACTCTCGTGGAAACAGCTCGTTCATACATGCACGCAGGAGACGAATTTCCACAGGCCCTGTGGGCAGAGCTTATCAATACAGCTGCATACGTTCTCAATCGCACGGGACCCACAAGAGAAGAAGGGAAAGTACCGTATGAGCTGTGGCATAAGAAGAAGCCTAAGATTTCACACTTGCGTGTGATAGGGAGTGAATGTTTCTTTCACATTCCTAAACAGAAAAGGAAGAAGCTACATAAGAAGGCTGTCAAAGGTAGACTTATTGGATACGATAACGACGACGGATATCGCATCTGGAATGGAAAACAGACCGAAAGATCGAGGAATGTCACCTTTTGTCCAAACATGGAATTGAGAATCCCAACAGCCTTGGGTCCAGGTCCTCAGGAAGATATGAATTTACCAGTAAGCGGTGAGATAGAGGGAGATTCTGTTATGATAGGACAGGAGACAGCGGCAGTGATCTTTCCGAAAGATGTTTTTCCGCAAAATGTAGCTTCTCCTATAAGAGAGTCAGTCCAATTAGAGGGAGAAAGTGAGATCATAGAAAGTGAAACTGAAGAGTTCGTAGATGCTGTTCCTCCTGATGATGAGATGCCGATGAATTCAGAGAACGATATTTCTATGCCGGACGTTCCAAGGTATAATCTCAGAGACAGAAGTACTCTACGACCTCCACAAAAATTGGATGTCTATAAATTATTCTTGGTCTATTCGATTTTAGAGAGAGAACCTTCAACGTATAATGAAGCAGTATCAAGTAGTACAAATAAAGACAGATGGTTAGAAGCCATGAAAAAGTTTGGGACTTACAAAATCTACCGAGAGATCGAAAAGCCCTACCATGTAAATGGGTTTATAAAGTTAAATCAAACCCTGACGGTACAGTCGAGAAATATAAAGCCCGATTAGTTGTGAAAGGGTTTAGGCAAAAGAAGGGTTTTGACTTTAATGAAACCTTCAGCCCGGTAGCCAGACTAGCAACTACAAGATCTTTGCTCAGTGTTGCGGCAAGAGAGAAACTGCATCTTATTCAGTTTGATGTTGCATCAGCTTTCCTTAACGGTGTTTTGAAAGAAGATATTTATATGATGCAGCCAGAAGGCTTTGAGGATGGGACATCAAGAGTATGTCACCTAAAAAAGAGCCTCTACGGATTGAAGCAGGCACCGCGCTGCTGGAATTATTGTTTTTCAGAAACGCTTAAATCTTTAGGTTTTAAGACCAGCGACGCTGATCCGTGCCTATATATGAAGACCATGGGTGATGAGAAAATCATAATAGCACTCTACGTCGATGATGGTTTAGTTGCAGCGAGTAATAAAAAACTTGCAAATGAGTTCATTAACCTTTGGTATGCCGGAACGTGGATCTCGTTGAGAAACAATGGATTTTTAATTGTGTCTGTAATTACGGCATACGACGGGTTAATGACTTGAAAAAGATTTTGCTGATCACAACCAAACCAGCTTCATATTATCTCGGGTTAGAAATAGAGCAAATGGAAGATGGCTCGATTTTCATAAAGCAAGAAGCTTACGCAAGAAAGGTCTTGGAGCGATTCAATATGAGAGACTGCAATCCAGTGTCGACTCCTGTACAGAAAGAAGGAATTATTAAAAAAGGGAAAGCTGAGAATGAGTTAGAGTAATTTCCTTCCAGAGAAGCAGTAGGCTCAACGACAAGCTTCAGTTGCCTTTATCACCACAGAAGCCGAGATTGTGGCAGCAAGCGAGGCCGCCAGAGAATTGTTTTGGCTAAAAAAGACTGTTTAAAGACATGAATGGTCAACAAGAAATTCCTGTACTATTCGTGGATAACGAAGCTGCGGTGAAACTAGCGCATAATCCCGAATTTCACCGAAGAACCAAACATGTTCGAGTGAGACACTTTTTTGTTAGAGAACTGGTTCTTCAAAACGATATTGTGGTCGAAAGGACTAGCTCTGCTACACAGTTGGCAGATCTGCTGACAAAGGCCCTGCCCAGACCCAGACTACTGGAACTTTGTCACAGCTTAGGTTTGAAGGATTAGGTCGATTAGCAGCTGAGGGAAAGTATTAAAACCTCTTTGGCAAGTTGGCATGTTACAGCTGCAGTGACATATAGTTAATAAAAAACATTGTGTTAGTGTGGTTTGTCAAAAGAAACCGTCAAGTTGTATTCTCTAATTCTTTTGTACCTACTCTGTTTACGACTTTCATACATAATATATTATTTTCCATTTCAAGAGTCTTTCCACTGAAATAGGCACCTGCATTACACGGTAGCTACTATTAACAGAGAAATGAATGCCAAATTACTGCTTATTGATTTGAGTAATATCCACAGATCAATGGCGACACCGATCAAAAGATATCGTACAGGCAGATATTACAAGAGACTGTGAATGTGGCGACGGGGCTCAAGAGGCTCGGGGTGAGGCGTGGCGATGTGGTGGCTCTGTGCAGTGAGAACAGGGATGAGTTCATCCCCACCGCCCTCGGC
This sequence comes from Lithophane ornitopus, assembly GCA_948473465.1. Lineage (NCBI taxonomy): Eukaryota > Metazoa > Arthropoda > Insecta > Lepidoptera > Noctuidae > Lithophane > Lithophane ornitopus. Next base: position 6,433,051 of record OX419633.1, read on the forward strand.
GTGCTGTGCTGCGGCGCCACCGTCACCACACTGAACGTTCTATACACTAAAGGTAAAGCCATGCTCTTTTAACTTTTCAGTTACGTTCTTACTTACTGCCCCAAATCCGTGAATGAAACAGAGTTTGCCAATTATGGCGACCATTAGCGTCTTCTATAAGACAAGCACAGAAAAATAAAACACCATACTACTTAATAGATTCATGTGTTCTGTCTGCTGGTTCTTTCCTACAGTCTACCTAAAATAGTAAATACAGGATGAAATTGATTAGACGCGAAAAATTTAAATATATCATTCAACGTGCTACAAAGAAAATATAGAGTATGTCATTACGGAAAATTATTAAAAAATAAAAAACTTGCTAAAATCATGAAAACAATAAAAGTCTCAACTAAATAATTCCTCGTATTACCGCTATCGTAAATTTTGTACCTAAACCGCATAGTAGTACCTAACCTACGTAGCTACAAAATACCTAGAATCAACAGCCCCGCGCTCCGCGCGCCGCAACCCTCCCGCGTTGCGGCGCACCGCGCCGGACCCGAGCGGCCGCGCTTTTGATTACCGCTACCCCGCGTGCGCATGAAAACATTGTAAAACCGACTTTCCCTACATACTCTTATCGACTTAGGACGATCAAAATACAATAAACTAAGATAAACTTAAAAAAAATTAACGAGACTATTTTTGTAACTTCTTCTTTTCGTGTGGTTAGTGACTAACCTGGTGTCAGCGCTCGAGTGGTTCTCGCGCACTCAAAATGAATCGCTGCCGTAAAGATCCGCCGGCATTCCGGAATGCCACGGCGGCTCTACGGATTGTATTTTAGGCGTATTTAAAAAGTTGGATCACGTTATTTACAATAATAGTCTTATTTACAATTTCGTTAAAATGACTAAAACTTACGTGTATTTTAACAGATACTGACAGATGTCCTCCTCGATTTTGTAAACATAATAAGGCGCCGCAAATTGTCAAGTTTTCTAAGCACTGTCTGGGATTTTACAACGGCTGTACGCACCATACAACCATGTTTAGTAACAGACTGGTCGTTGATTAATGGCACACGACTATTTCCTCTCGTCCTATGCATCTTACGTAATTACGTTACAGTCCGGTACTCTAACACTAAAACAGGATAACTCATGTACTAACTAACTGTAACTAGGTACATGAGATAACAATTTCACGGCACACCATCGAATAATCGCAATGTTGCAAATTGCGTGCGCGACCGTGACCTCTCCTAGAGATGTTTTCGGGAGACTGACCGGCGCGGCGCGGAGGGTGCGGTGTGGGAGCAGTGCGGGCGGGCGGACAGCGGGGGTTGACCGAGAACAGGGAAGGGAAGGGATGCAAAATACATGCGTAAGCGGCTTGGCAACGTCGCACGCTACTTCGTAGAAATTGCCAAAATTAGGTAAATGACCGCAAGCGCAAAAGCGTTGCCATACTTCACGAGGCGAAAGTGAAGTTCATGAACTCTGCGATGAATGGATTGTATTTCTGACGACTGACGCGCCTAAAGGCTTGTACAAACAGACGCGATATCGCGGGCGCGACAGGCAGCGGTACCTTTGTCGTTAAAGGTACCGCTGCCTGTGGCGCCCACGAATTCGCGTCTGTTTGCGCGAGCCTTAAATTGATACTTAAATTTGTTTGTTTGTTTTAAATTTATTTTATTTTACTAGAACGCCAAAAAATCGTGTCTACGTGAAGAAAATAACTTAGTTTGCACTATCAAGCCGGTAATTACACGTTTTTTTTCCACATTTTATATTTCGGAAATAACAATTTAAAATTATTAGGTAACAGTTACTGAACCTCCCATTTCAATTTGTCGCATGTTTTTAATTTCATCCTGTATAGGTACTTACCTAGACTCGCGACAATCTAAGAAGTCCGTTTTGACAGCTATAAAATTCCTTTGTGTAGCGATGAAAAAAAAATTGGTTTCTATTATTCTAAGCTGATTCTCGAGACATATCGATTGAACATACTTAGAGAGAGTTAATTGATTCAGGCGTGACTTTGCGGAAATCCATTATAAAATACAATAGACGTAGACATATTCAGTAACCTATTCCGCTTGACTATTCTTCACGAGTCCTAAAAAACCCTGTAAGAAATCGACACGTGTTTCACCTCTCAGCGAGGCATCCTCAGGATGACGATTGACCAATTGCAAACCAGAACGCGACGTGTTACCACACCGAGCGCTGGACGCAAAGTTTTGCGTACTGAATATGTCTACGTCTATTGTATTTTATACTTAGAGAGTTTGTAATCGACGACTTATTTACATTGCTTAAAACTGATTCTCAAGGCTTAACGTTTTATTACATGTACGAGAATGAAACGTCAAAACGGCCTTTTTAGATTCTCGCGAGTTTAAGTAATATGTTCTAGAAACAAAATAATGTTTCTAATAAGTACATACCTTAAATCATTTTATATATCTTGACATTTTTATTACCTACCAATACTTACAGTATTATAGCAAATTAGATTACCGACCGACACAAACAAACAAAGGTAGGTCCGAAATTCCGAATTCGGGAAGGTTCATTATATCACCTAATATTGGTACTACTGGTCCTGGTACATAGTAACTACTAACTATGGGAACGACCGATATCTAAGTAGACCCAATATGTTACGTTATAAGTAAGTAGGTTACTAGGTAATTTAGCAAATAGTTTGATTTTGTCTTGACTCTAGAATATTCTAGATTGTTTCATGTGCAATAATTGTGCATGACCAGCATGTTTCCAGGCATATTTTTTCCAAGCATCGTAACCGTAACAAGTTGCGCTGCTATACTCATTCTAAATATGTACATAATGTCTGTTTGTTTTAGATGAAATGACGCACGTGCTAAATATATCACGACCAAAAATTATTTTCGCCTCTGAAGTGGGACTCAAACGAAATTTGGAGACCATAAAAACAGTGCCGAGTATCGAGAAAATTATACAATTAAATGGCAAACCGATTGTGACCGGTATCATTGAGTACAAAAGTGTGGGAGTGCAGGTGAACCCGAACGAGTACGAAGTAGAAGAAGTCCAGGGCTGGTCCGACGTCGCCTACATCCTGTACTCTTCAGGAACAACAGGCTTGCCCAAGGGGGTCATGCTTACACACCTCAACGTATTATACTCCGCTTCCAGTTTTGAGTAATTATCAAAAACCTATTATAGTTTGTTTATTTATTTTTCAGAGGATCTCTTCTTTTGTGCAGTTACCGCTGTACCTACCGCTGAAGTCGAAATGTTAGGACCTTTATTTAGCTACTAACTCCTGCCCGCGATTTCGTCCGGGTGACTTTCCCATAAAATATAAAATCTTATACCGGCGCCAGACACAGCAACACACATTTGAACACATGTGACACCCCTGCCACACATGTGTCAAACAAGTGTTCAAATATGAGTTCAAATATTGTTGTATGGCGCCGGCATTGATGTGCGCTCGAAAAAATGACACCGAATGGCAAAGTTGAAATACCGTGAAATATGCCAACATTGCCCCCAAGGGAAACTTTGCCCGTAGAACGATTTATAAGCATATGTTTGATTTGCAAAAATATCTTAATATTAAGGTAAAATTTATTGACTTTGGTGGAAAATAGGTTATGTGTATGGCAATACTGACTATCATGTTTGTTGCTAACTTCGCTTAGTAACGTGTTGGAACTCATCGAGTAAGGTGCGTGCTTTTGCGGGCAAATTTTTGTGCAAATTTGAAAGTATATTCTGTGAGATGGCGAAAACACAGGGTAGTTTACTCTATAACATGTAATAGAAAATTATTTGTAGAGTATAATAATGATAGTGTCATTGTTCAGGGTCGTTTAAAACTAAAGTTATGATGATGGGCAAAGTTATCCAGTAATGTTCCGACCTACGATTGACAACATTGCCCGCCATCAAAAAAGGCTTAGGGTTCGCACGTTACGACACCTTGTATTTTATTTCTTTTTTAATTTATAGCTACTGCTGAGCTTATTAACTTTTAAACATATATTAGGTATTTAATTGATAAAATTCAAAGATGACATTCGTTATTGGGTACTGAGTGAGTACCTGCTCCACACTACCGTATATATTTTTTTTATTATTCTGAATCTGGTAATGAGTGTGAAACATATTTCTTTTTCTTTACCTCAACACAATCACATTATTTAAAATTGAATTGTAGAAAGGAAAAATATCTGAATATTTTTTACCATGTGCCAACCCTAGCATTTTAAAACGCGAAATGTGGATTGTATGAAAATGAGAAAAAATGTCAGGGTAACATTGCCCAGTCGTGTTAGTAAGAAACTTTTCATAGTGTCGTTTACATTCCTTAAGCAAACGCCATCTTTACCAAAATTCTTGTACTGGTTTTTATGTCATCTGCATAAAGGCCATATTTGCGTCAAAAATCAATGTGGGCAAAGTTGGGTAAAAGTCCAGATAACTTTGCCCGCCTACAAACTCGAACAAATATTGAATTAAATGTTGAAAAATAATAAATTTAGCTATACTAACACATGTACATGATCTTACAGTTGTATTTGATGAAGGAAAATACTTACGTCTCGATAGAAAAAACGTATTAAAATTGTAATTATTCGAAAAAAGTGGGCAAAGTTGGCATGTTTCACGGTATGTGATCAAACTTTTATTGAAATACCCAAACACCATACGTGTTCAAATAAGTGATCAAATATTGTTGCTATGTCTGGCGCCGGCTTGAGGCACGGGTGTTTGGGTATTTGATCAAAGTTTGATCTCGCATTTATTACCGTACCCCACAAGTGTTCAAATAAGTGTTCAAATATGTGACAGTGTCTGGCGCCGCTTTATGATATGGCTCGGCAATACTGTAGCGTTCCAAAGAATTTTCGGAATCGAGTCAGTAGTTCGTTCCGAAGATTACCCCCTACATACAAAGTCACAAATTTTGGCTCTTTATAATATCATTATTATATAATAGATAACCGATAAAGATTTACCTAACTAAAGGCAGACAAAACTCAGTAAGTAGAGGTAATTAACGTTGTAGATCGCAGATTGTGTCATGCATGACTTAGCACGATACTAATTAAATTATAGGTAGTTCTATATAAAAAATAAGTCTGAGTAGTTAGGTAGGTATATATATATATTTTTTAAATAACCATCGTCAATAAAAATTACGCGTTACTCCCGTCTTGCAACCTTGCTCCCGTTTTTCCCGCAGTTTCACCCGCGTGGATGTCGGATATCGTCCCACGCACCGGACCGTACTACTGGGATACTTAATGGTTTTCCTATACAAACTTTCATCCCCTATATCACCCCCTATAGGACTATTTTTAAAACAAAAAGTAGCTTATTATGTCCTTTCCTAGGATGCCATCTATCTCGTTGCCAAAGTCGAAATCCGTTCAGTGGTTTGGGCGTGAAAGGGCACATACAGACAAGCAGAGTTACTTCCGAATTTATAATATTATACTAGCTGCGCCCCGTGGCCCGCGTAAGTCTCGATCTCGTGGGAATATCAGCATAAGTATGTCCTGTTCTAGGTCATGGTCCACACATGTGCCAAACAACGAAATCCGTTCAGCCGTTTTAGCGTGAAAGCGTAACAAACAAACTGACTTTCGCATTTATAAAATTAAAAGTTGGGATTAGTATGGATGTAGAGTTGCTAAACGGGACCGTTGCGAGACAGGAGTAACCGAAAATTACACGTCTGTTACAGGGCCGTAGACAGGGGGGGGTGTTTTGGGGGTTCAAACCCCCCCCCCCCCCGAAATATGAGAAACCAGAATCTCAATCCAGAGTACCCCCTAGGGTACCTCCGTATCTATTTCGCATAGGCTTACTATACTGGGTAGACACCGTTATCAAACAAACTTTGAAATCGCAAAAAAAAAATCTGCTGTTCCATACATTTTGTCGATTTAAGTGAACACAAATATATGGAACAGCAATTTTTTTTTTCGCGATTTTAATGTTGGTCCCATAGAAAAAGTATATTATAGATGACACCAAACCACTAGTTTCAAGGATAACGGTGTCTACCCTAACACCCTGTATAAAATACCAGTAAAAGTATGCTCAAATACTGTATTTGTATCGACTCTGACTATGTATTGAATAAATTACTGCAACTTCAGTAATCTCTGAGATATTCTAACCTCCCCCGGCCTCTCCCAGGCGGGGTGCTAAAATTTTCGAGCTCGCTACGCTCGCTCTTGCTTCCTTTTCTGCATCATCCTTCTCAAACTTCGACAAAGTTACATCTATTTCTATAAGATCGGCCAAAGAGAAAGAAAACCTAACTTATTCGAATCTTCGAATGTGGATGCTAAAAATTTCGAGCTCGCTTCGCTCGTACCAATTTTTTTAAGATTTCCGATAAAGAGTAAAATTGCTGTTACAAAACTATACTATCTTTTTACCCTCTCAGAAATCAGAAATTTCCACAAAAAAAAGTTGCCGACTTTAACCCCCTCCGAAATGAATTCCTGGCTACGGCCCTATCTGTTACTCACTAGCCTACTAACGCTGCGCAAAGGAAGCTTAGAAACATAATTATTAGGTACTAGATAGAACACACGTGGTGGGTGTAACCGTGTAAGTAATGGGTTTATTTATATAGGAAGATAAATAAAAAATACTTTCATCAGCCTGAGCCACAGCTGAGCCCACGATTGCGTCCTTATTTGAAAACAAACATTTTCAACTATTATCGTCAAATCGTGTTGTTTGAAAGTCCGTTCTAATCTACATACATAATTATTTTCAGATCCGAGACCCACCCGCCGGATACCACATTACTGACGATAGTGCCATGGTACCACGCCTACGGCCTTATGTCGACCATCAACTATATGTTAGTAAAGAAGAAGCTGGTGTACTTGAATGGATTCAATCCTCTGAAATATCTAGGTGCTATACAGAATTACAAAGTAAGTAATACTACTTTATAAACTCGGAATGAGATTATTTTTAATCAATAATTAAAATCACAGACTGGATGTGTGTTGTAATGCTTTATTGAAAAATCAAACTGATTAAACTTGTAGGTGACATTTCTGGCAGCGGTCCCCCCTATCGTGGTGTTCTTGGCGAAGGCGCCTATAGTAGAAAAGTTTGACTTGTCTTCCATCATCGCTGTCTGGTGTGGGGCTGCTCCGCTGTCCTCGGAAACTATCACACTGGCTTTGAAACGGTAAGCACCCATACTTGAATATCTCACGTAACTCTAGGTACACGTATAGTGTCAGGTGTCAGTCTGTGACGGCATTAGAGTCTTCATGTTCAAGAGGTCTTGACTACCAGCTACACTTAGTTGGGAGTAGGGGTTCAGGGGTAAAGATCTTCTCTGATCCCACAACAAGCAACCCCTTGCTTGTAACTACCCGATCGATATGTTCTATGTTAATGGGTTTGGTTTTCGGCCTTAGTCCTTAAGGTGGACCATTGTGTGTGGCCCATGGCGGCCGTCTGTGGTTATTTCAACCAGCCCACCTCCCTCCAGAAGTTAATTAAATCTCCTGGTCTGTTCAGAACATCTGTGAACGATCTAGGTGACTCGAGGGTTTCTGTTCTAATCTGGGTGACGCCCGGGCATTCAAAGAGCACGTGCGCGGCATTTCGTCATCAGCCTCCATACACGCCCTGCACAGAGGACTGTCCGTTATGCCTATTGTGTGGAAGTGCTTGTTTAGCGAGCAGTGGCCTGTGATGGTCCCCGTCACCAGGCGCAGGCCGTTACTGTCCAGGCGTAATAAACGCCTGGTTAGTCTGCTATCCAAGGATGGCATAACTGCCTGCAGCCCGGTGTCAAAGGTCCACGAGTTTTCCGCTTGTGGGTGAAGTCCTGTAACCATCTGCGTATTTGGTTTAAGGGGATGGGTACGATATAGACTCGGTCCACAGACTGACATGCTGTTTCCTCTTCTGGCAAGTTCGTCAGTTGCGTCGTTACCTAGCGATCCGCTGTGTCGTTTTATCCATTGTTGTGTCACCGTGTTGCGGCTAGATACTGTTACTCGTTAATCGTTCTAGTGCATTGTGACATTCTAGTGTTGGCTTTGAGGTAATTATTTCTTCCGTAAGGATTGGAGAATTGAGGCGTTGTCGGAGAGTATAATACGTATGTGGGTGTCCGTGACTCTCCCGGTTTCTATGGCGTAAACTGCTTGTATGATGCCCACACATTCGGCCTGGTACACGGTGTTGAATATTCCCAGCGGGCTGGATTATATTTTTGTTGAGATCCGATCAATATGCTCAATTATAATGTCCTTAGCCTTAACTAACATGAATTAGCGTCATTTACATTTAAACATTTTCAATTGCAGTATGAAAAATTGCAAAGGCATATTCCAAGCGTACGGAATGACAGAGACTTCACTGGCGGCCACCAAGGACATCGATGATGAGAAGATTTTGAGAAAACCGGGAAGTGGTGGCTATCCTCTTTATGGCGTGAGGGCAAAAGTAAGTTTCATATAAGATTCTTTCTATTTAATTTTATAGAATTTCATTACGGTAAGTATCAGTGGCGAAGGCTGATTTTTTGGGAGAGGTAACCCGGAGTAGGTAGTTATTTTCGAAACTTAACCTTGAAAAGCATGTTTCCTCACAAAGAAAATAATCTGTTAAACAACAATCTAAGGTGATTATAATCCTACTGATCGTACTAATTACTTGTACTTACCCCAAATACTTAACTACAACGTACACTTTCACTAAACTCAAAACACTGTATTCACTGTTTTATACCAACAAACAAATACTAATACTACGATACTCGTACAATGATTTCAATGAATAATACGAACAAAATGCAAATTAACTGCTATTGTAAACAATAGTTATTTGTGCAACAAGAGAGCAAAGTTGTTTTTTGGTGCGAGTGTTGATTTTGACTCCCGAGTAAGCGAAGGATTCTATAATTGAATCACAAGCGTAGCGAGTTAATCTAGGTTAGAATCCTGAGCACAGCGACGGATTCAAAGGCACGAGATGCAAATAACTTTGGTCTCGTGTAACACATACAACTTTTCACGTCAGCAGCGAGAACATATGAGATATTCGAACATATTAGGGGTTTAAATATGAATTTGCCTTTCTTTTCTGAGGTAAAATATATTTATTTAATCAAATTATTTTCCCCATTCTCTACACATTTCTGCCATCTCCTGGGAAGGTCATTTATGCCTTTGCGGTAGAACTCTGGGGACCTGGACTCAACAAACTGAGTGAAGGCATTTTGTATTGAAACCCCTTTATTTCTATACAGGTTCAACAAGGTAGGTAAGGCAAGATTCAACGCGGTTCTCTCTGCAGATTTGTCAAATCATGGGGCACCTATTTTGCAAGCTTTTTGTCTCACCGATTGATGCAAATTGGTCATTATTTTGGATCTGCCAAACCGTGCCGCTAGTTCCTTGGTAGTTTGATATGGAGCGGCTACTATCATCGCATCTAATTCATCGTTATTTACCTTAGATGCTGGTCTTTCTCGGGGTTCATTCTTCAAATCGAAGTTTCCACTACAAAAGCGATTAAACCAAAAACACACGGTGCGTTCATTAGCCGTATCCTCTCCAAACACAACATTGATATTGCGAGCTGTTTCCGCTTCGTTAGTTCCACGTCGGAACTCGTATTAAAAAATTACTCTAATTTTCAATATATGTACAGTACGACACAACTCACATGTAGCATCGGCAAAATTCGTAAAACCCATCACAATCCGACCTGAATACGCCTTCAAAATCACCAATCTTTATTACTGCTTTAGGTGAAAATGATCTTTACGCAAACGCAATAACTTGTAAAGTTATATAACCAAATACATCCGTAAAATTGAAATTAATGAATGCAAATTTTCACATTTATGCTACATCTAAGTTGTGTCGTACTGTACTTTACTGTTAAAAGCTGAATGCAAAAACAAAAATCGAATCTTGTGAAAAAAGTTTCACTCTGGAATCTCACACTGTGATGCAAGTTTAATTTTAATTCAAAGTGGCCAGTACGTTTTAACGGCAGTAAATTTCATATTTAAACCCATATTATTGCCTAAAGGTAAAAAATACAACATGGTAAACGTAAACCACATGGTAAACAAACCACATGAATATTTGTAAAAAGAACAATATAAAAAAAAAAAAGTTAAATTACTTATTACATTTAAAACCTGTATGAGTATCCGAACGTTTTATTGTTTGTTTATTTTTTGGGCCTACTATATCGAAATTAAAATCGAACGTCGAATCGACTTGTTTCTATCTCTCGCTTTTTTCGTATCGAAGTAAAAGTGACAGAACAAAGTGAAATTCAAATATTTCGTATTTTGTGAGTAGACCCATGACATGTTCTCGGAATTTAGAAAAAAACAAATTAAAAAGTTACTTTGTCTCACGCTCGCACGAAAATTGAATTTTGCACACTGTCTGTAGACAGCAAAACCTGCTTGTTTGAGGTGCTGAGGTGAAAAATAAAATGTTATAATGCGATTACGTCAAACATCAACCACACAATGTCTAGCATGCGTGTAATTAATAGTGTCCTCATGTCCTGTCCGAACTCCGAGCCGAACGCATTACGAAAACTACCGACGCGCTGATATCGCCCCATCTCGTTCACGCGCACGCAATTTTCGATCGCTATAAGTACCATAACTCGTCCTCCGTCCCGGCTTGCTAAGGCCCATACGAAACCGGGGTCATGACGATGACGCCTTGATTTATGAATGATCGTAAAGCCGATCGAGCCGATCGAATTAAAACCAATCTCTCCATCGGATCTCTCATCTGCATTACTTACTAAGTATTAGTATCTACTATTCCAATGATGGAAAGATTGGTTTTAATTTTAACCTCTATTACAGGTTGTCGATATAGATAGTCGTAAGAGACTGGGCCCTAACGAAAATGGAGAGATCTGCTTAAAAGGACCTATAATCATGAAGGGGTACGCTGGGGACGAGGCCGCTACCGCCGCTATATTTGATGAGGAGGGCTACATGAAGACTGGAGACGTCGGCTACTACGACAAAGATGGTTGCTTCTTCATAGTCGACCGACTTAAAGAACTCATTAAATATAAGGGACATCAGGTAAAGATACTTTTCAGTTTTGTCTTTATCTAGCCAAATGCTAATATAATATTCAAAAATTATCTATTGATAATGGAAATCACCCGCTATACTTACTTATTACATCATTTATTAGGGTATTAAGTACCAAGGAAATAATGGTTAACGCCAATATTACTGTAATATAATATGTTTTAAAATATACTTATAAACTTTGACAAAAATTGTTGTAGTTGACGTGACCGTGATAAGTAAAAATTGAGAATCAAACAGAAAAAAAAATCCTATGACAAACAAAGAATTCTGAGTCGAACTATCGTAAAAGTGCAGTTGACTCTTTCTACTTTGCTGCCGGTCGTACTATCTACACTATCTACACGGAACTTCGTTTTTGTCTACTCTTCCGTCGACAAAACGGTGCTTGGGCTAAGCCTGCTGGTTGTGACAGCGTCACTTATCCCTAGCTAAAGGATCATTAGAAACCCAGCGTCAGACAGTATATGTTTGGCATTAATGCTGGAAAGGACCCTTTTGGTGCAGCCGTGTGGCACACACCGTTGTTGCTAGTGTTACAAATGATTTTCACTTTTTTTTTGTATTTTGTGGATCACAAACCGTTACTTTATGTTTTCTTTCTTTTAGGTTGCGCCAGCGGCGGTGGAGAGCGTGGTGCTGGAGCACGCAGGCGTGGCGGAGTGCGGCGTGGTGGGCGCGCCCGATGAGGCCGCGGGCGAGCTGGCCACCGCCTTCGTTGTCAAGAAGCCAGGCGCCACTCTCACCGAGAAGGAGTTGCTGGAATTCACTGCTGCTCGAGTAAGTTTAAGTTTGTCCTAGCAATTAGGTCATAACCGGTGATATTTATTTGGAGTGTGAGTTGACAAATTCAGTTTTTTTGTTTTATCGTGTTTATTTAGGTTACAAATGTTACGATTAAAAACTGATATTACCTTGACCCCCCCAAAAAAAGAACATAATCTTATTTCTTTTATCGCGTTTGGATAATATCGATACTCATCACGTCTGAGGAGTTTCGCTAACTAATTTAATTTGAACTTGTAGCTACTTATAGCGAGGCAAATGGATTGGCGGCTCTCAAAAAAAATTCGCCCGGAAAATATAATTCGAGTACTTACATAGTTCATGGCAGTACCTAATAGAAATATTTGTGTTCAAAATGACTTGGTGTACCTAGTTGTCGGAAATGCGACTGCTGAGCCTTTAGTTCTGAGTTCGTTTCTTTTTTAAGGTTCCGTACCCAAAGGGTAAAACGGGCACCTATTACTAAGACTCCGCTGTCTGTCTGTCTGTCAGTCTGTCTGTCTGTCTGTCTGTCCGTCTGTCTGTCCGTCTGTCACCAGCCTGTATCTCATGAACCGTGATAGCTAGACAGTTGAAATTTTCACAGATGATGTATTTCTGTTGCCGCTATAACAACAAATACTAAAAAACAGAATAAAATAAATATTTAAGGGAGCTCTCTTACAACAAACGTGATTTTTTTACCGTTTTTATAGACAATGGTACCTGGTACGGAACCCTTCGTGCGCGAATCCGACTCGTACTTGGCCGGTTTTTTATTTACATCCACTTTTCCCGTGAGGGTAAAAGTTTTTTTAGGGTTTTTTTTGTCAGAATTTCTCAGTACAACTACTGAGAATTTCTGACTAAGAACCCCTAAAAAACGTGGTATACTTAGGTACTTAAAAAAAAAGTGGAATTCTTCATCTATAGATTTGTGCCCGGTCAATGGCAACATACTCACTGTAAAGTATAGGGGTCGTATTAATCGGGAAATATGTATTTAATACTTATTCCTACAGTGTGTTATATACCTATGTAGGTATGTTTACAATGTAGAAATGTTCGATGTTATAATAATAATCATGTTCCTCAGCTGTCTTCCGTGTCGCGACTGCATGGCGGAGTGATATTCGTCGACGATATACCAAAGAATCCATCCGGGAAGATCCTGCGCAGAGCACTCAAACAGAAACTACTGGAGAGGCAGAAAAGCAAATTGTAAATAATTTAGTTTTATGTTTTGTGGTTAAAAGTAAAACATTGTTGGTTCACGTCTAAGCATGGTTTAAAGTCAATTCCTACTTTTAAGTATTTTAACGGTTCACAACCTCAAAAGGAAAAAACCGAACCCCAGGATCACTTTGTTGTCCGTTTGTCAAGACCCTTTTTCTCAGGAACTTACAAGGGGAAGTTACTACTTATAAAATACCCATTGACCTAGCAGCATGAAAGGCACGGATATCGATGAAAGGCAAGAAGCAAAGTCTTACAGTATAAGAAAAGGGAACAATCCGTAAATTGTTCATTTGTGTTTCGTAGTTAAAGTATGACATATACCTAATTATTCGTTTTTGCCATTACAAAGTTACATTTACAGTTGGAGCATTGGCGGTGATGTAAAACAATTTATGGGAGATTTAGTTTTCAACTATAAAGTTTGTATATTGCAAATTAACAGCGAGCATTCAGCTCCTTATTTTGAATATTCCACCGGAAATTTTCTCAGGAAAGTTTTTATTTTTGTCGTTTTTTCATTTACTATTCCTTTATTTCAATGTAAAATTACATTTTCTGTATGCAGCACTCCATTTATCTAAATAAAACAGCTAAAATAAAAAAAAACCAGCAATAGATGTTAAAATATTCGAGCGCGCCCGGGTGTTTCTTCGAGTTTACATTTATTTTGCACGTTTTTCTGTAATTTTATATTTTTTTCTAATTTAAAAGTAAGAGTAGTCGGATATAAATCTACATTGGAGGCAGTGAGGATATGTGTCTAGGGCATTGAAGTTTCCGCAGTACAAATTGAGAAAAATAGCATCGAAGAAATCTTGTGGGGATGGTAATGACATTATGTTACTGGTAATGAAATTTGTGTTGCTGGTAATGATTTTATGTTCCTGGGAATGACGATAAAAAGAAAAGCATTGAACAAATCTTTGTTTTTATTGTAGAACCAAAATATATTAAAGTATTAAATCAACATAGTATTACCTATACAGCTTTCAGTAACCACCCAAAGTAAAATAGGCAAAAATAAGTTTTTTTTTTTACCATCAATAAAATCAACACAAACATTTTGTTAACATCACTATTTATTCATTATTTCAGTCTCTTTTATTCTCTTCTTTCTACGCTAATTTTTAACTTTTCAGTATTTCTTAAAATGTCTTAACTAAACTCTGTATTTTTATATTTGTCTGATTTACTATATCTTTGATTTAATCACTCTACTTCTCTTCATTTTCAAGTTATCTTATTTCGCCGATGCCCGATACACCCTTGATTGTTGTTTTCATGAATCATTCTTGTTTTTATTCTCTTATTTTGTTATTTCGGCGTAGCGACGTCTTTTGCACAGCCTCTGCTGAGCAAGTCGCTCTTCTTTTCTTTGCTTCGTTTTCGCCATAAATCTGTGAATAAAATGACCCACTTTCTAGTTTAATGACTTCAAGGCGAATTATGATAACCGAGTACGTAAAAAATACAGTCGAACATAGAATCAACCAAATTTCTTCTTTTTTGAAGTCGGTTAAAACATAAATTCAACTCATTTATCATTACTCGCAACAATTCGTCACTTCCCACAACATGAAATATCCCGGCAATGACGTTACTGGTAATGACGATTTCAATTAAAACATGTCTGAACTTGTTTAAAATGTTCATGAGGAATAATATATTCAGTGGAAGTTTTTTAGGTTTAATATTATGTGTAAAACACTGAAATAATGAAATTGCATACATAAATAACTCACCGAGTAATCTTAAATTCCGGTAATGATGTTTTTCTTGACGAAGGCTGCGTAGAACAACTTTTTTCCAATTTTATTCACAAAATACACGCGCACGCCGGACAAGTCTTCAAGGTCGACTAACTACCGAAAGGGGGTGTGGATGGACGCCGCGCAGGATTGCGGGATATATAGCAAAGTGTCACTTTTTAAACTTCTTTTGTCCTGTTGCGTGTAATGACAGAAAACAAATGCCAAACGTTTTTAGACTAAAATAATATATTCCGTTTTTTAAATCGGCACTTATTTATGCATAAAATAAGAACATATATTACTATTATAACACTTACGTACATTAAATTGGTTATTCAGGCACCATTATTAAATTATTTTTGATAAACTAAGAATGTGCGTGATTTGAACGTTGTGGGCGATGGCGTTTGCTAAATATTTTATAAAATAGAATCAGAATTAAACTACATATGTTCACAAAGAGGATTTGCCTCTTTTTTAAATTATAATATGAAGCTAAGTTGTGCCTTTTTTCTAAAAAAATTACAGCCTAAATTTTTTTATTAGACTTGAACATAGTTTTTCGCTCATTTGAAGAAACACCCGCCCCCCCCGATACGGAAAGTGCGGCTGCGCGAGTTTTGCCACGGTAACGATCGTTATTACCTCACGCGCAATGTATCGATACATTGCGCGTGAGGTAATAACGATCGTCGAGATAATAATGGATTCCCATAACGTTCTTGAAATAATTTCATGTACCGATCGTTTTACTATGATATGCTATTATGCTGAATTCATCCCATCAGTCTGCGGAGGGCTGTCCCACCCTGTATATAACGAAAATTTAAAGGAAAACTATCACAACTAAGTAGGCTCTACAAGTTACCGAGTAATAATCGACCTACTTACATTTACAGTTGCAAAAACATGTTCTCCCATACATTCCGTATGTATTTGTAATGTATTTTTCAACTAGAAGGTTAAGCTGGTCTTGGGATAAATTCATCCCAACCGGAACCCTTCATTGTGCGTGCTTCGACACGCACTTGGCCGGTTTTTATATAGGTTCGATTTCTCCGTGATTGCTCGGCCGATTTACCTACGTGTATGTTTATGTACAATTTAATAACTAAAAATTCAAAAATAAGGAAACTGTAGCGACATACGGAAATACAGGACCCAAGACACCGACTGTAATTTTTCACTTTGGTTGACGCTGGAGCAGCGTTAGGAAAAGGTGAATGACCTTTTCACCTCACAAGCTCGGAAAGATTCTGTTTGTCATTCGAAACCTGAGTGCAAAAGTGAATTTTATCCGCTAGCGTGGAAAGAGTTTTTTAAATTCGAACCTTTCTATTCAATAATTTTCTATATCCCCAGTCCACTGATAATGCATTAATACTTATTTCATATCAGTGCGCCAACCTCACTTTTAGAATAATCCCACTGGCCAGCATGAAAACAAATCGCTCAACGCGACTAAAGAAGTTTTCACTTCAAAAGTTTATTTAATTTTCTTCTTTATATTCAATTCATTTTCCATCATTTGGGTTTGTTAGCAGTGCAGAGTTAGTGCAAGCGAAGCGGTACATGCACAATGCTGAATTGAGCTTTCTTCCGGAAAAATTGCGTGAAAAGTATATCAAAGCGTACAATATTTGTTTAATGCATGGAGACACCTAGCACTTTCCTCGCTGTGGTGAGGTGAAAAGTTGTGTGTTTCGCTCGGCAGCAAAGTTATTCTGCGTCTCGTACCTTTGAAACCCTCGCAACGCTCAGGATTCTACATTTGAACCATGAGCGAAGCGAATGGTTCAATCCTAGAATCCTTCACTTGCTCAGGTTTCAATACAAGCACTCGTGGCAAAAAACAACTTTGCAGCCTTGCATAAGAAATAACTATTTCCTATTAGCTATACGATCATCGCTTCGCTTCCTTTTAATCCCGGTAGTACTTTCCTGTGGGATCTTTTCCTAAGACATCCACGTGGGTCAAATAGCTAGTTAAATAGCTATCCTACTAATATTATAAATGTGAAAGTTTGTGTGTTTGGATGTTTCTTACTCAATCACGCAAAAACGGCTGAATGGATTTGCATGAAATTTGGCAAACAGATAGTTTATAACCTGGATTAACACATAGGATACTTTTATCCCGATATTCCCACGGGATGGAGACTTACGCGGGTGAAATCGCGGGGCGCAGCTAGTTAGTCAATAAATATAATATGAAAACATGTTCATTTATTTTTTAATTTTTTAATCAAGTTTTTTTGTGATTTATTGTAAATAAGTTACATAAAAATGTTTGACGAATCAAGTTATAGCAGAAAGTCACCACGAGTTTTTGTGTTCCATGAATCTGGAGTCTATTGAAATTGTCCAGATAGCATTAGATACCTAATCAATTATGTAGATACCTACCTATATAAATTGGAAAGTATTGGTGCCGATTCTGTTGTTCACAAACTAAACTAAATTTAAGTTCAGTGCATCTTTTTCTTTCTATTTCATTAAGAAAAGGACAGAAGAAAAATTTTAGTTTAGTCCTGTCAAACTGTCACTCCTACAAACAAGTTTAGACGCGATTAAAAACTTGCCTACTAAAATTACGTCAATTTACGTCAGGCGCTGATTAATTTGACAGGACTAAACTAAAATTTATCGGCTGTCCTTTTCATATTGAAATAGAAAGAAAAAGATGCACTGAACTTAAATTTAGTTTAGTTTGTGAACAAGGGAATCGGCACCATTGTGAAAAAATAAATTCACCATCCCCGGACGACACTAGCTCGTCCATTACAGGGATGATTGATTGCTGAGCATAGAGACGAGTACACAATATTATACAGTTCCCAAGGTACCGGCCAACGCAACGATCCAATTATGTGTAATGGATTAACTCCCAGCGCTCTCGTGGGCGGCGTAAGTGACCATTCATGCACAGTAAGAACTAAGTAAGTAGTCGGCTATACTGGCTAAGTAAGCGATACTTACTAATTACGTTCACCAGATTCGAAACAAGAAGTTCGGCGCAGTTTTCTTGTGTTGTCGGGATATTCGCAACAGGTCCCAGACATGCCTTTCCGGTTATTTATGACGATTTTGGAATATGAATATTATCCTTTTTGGTGTTTATTTATAAATGGGAAATAAGTAATAAGTGCAGCAACAAAAGTTTTCTTTAGCATCTGCAACCGAGGGTTTTTTTTTGTATGTAGGTAGGCACGTGTTAATAGAACAGCTTCACAGAATAGCAAAATATCTGCGTGAATTTCAGAGCTTCCGATACTAATGTAGTAAGTGGGCTACTAGGTATACATATTTCAGAGATTCAACATCTGTTTGCTAATAATTTAAAAAAATTTACTGTTTGCATCAAATTCCAGCCTCAAAATTAGGCTTCTTTTCAACAACTAAAATAAATCTTATTCTTTTTAGGGTTCCGTAGTCAACAAGGAACCCTTATAGTTTCGCCATGTCCGTTTGTCCGTCTGTCCGTCTGTCCGCGACTTAGCTCAGAGACCGTTGGTACTAGAAAGCTATAATTTGGTATAGATATACATATAAACGACGCCGACAAAGTGGTAAAAAAAATCGTTTTTTTTTTTTTGTTTACCTCTCCTACACGTTAAGCTGGGATGTTTTTTTATTTCGCGTCAATCCCATGGTGTGGAGTATCGTTGTAAAGGTCGTTTAAAAATAATGTGAGTTTGTGAAAACCATTTTTGGATTCAGGGATCCCGGATCCGTTTGCGGAATATGAAGCTTTAAAGTGCTGATTTTTGTTGGAGCCAAGTGTCCCCCCCCCTGCCAGCTAAATGGTTGGATTCGGGTATGTGAAAAAATTACGGCATTTTTATATATAACTAAATTAAAAGGAAAACTATCACCGCTACGTAGGCTCCACAAGTTACAGAGTATCGACCAAATTAAATTTGCAGTTGTAAAAATATGTTTGGAGAACAAGTTTTTCAACTGCAATGTTAAGTTGGTTTTATAAATTCATCCCAACTACGGAACAATTCATTGTGCATGGTTCGACATGCACTTGGCCGGTTTTTTCATAATTTTGTTGTGTTATGTTGAGGCATAATTTATTCGTATAATGTTACTTAGGCGTAATACCCGGAACCGAATTACCGAACTAGGTAGTTAGATTATGTTAAATATTTTTATGGTTCAAGGTAACGTTAGGTTAGAACTGTGACCCACAACGCACGAGCCGAGCGAGCTAAGCTAGCGATGCCGCGGCAGCGGCTGGCGAATGCCAAAAACGACTAGGGCACAGATTTTTGGGGTTCTGAATACTGGAAGGGTTTCAATAAACGCCGCGCTGCGGCGGCGGTGTCCATATCATTTCATTATGCGTAAATTATTTATGCCGTTGAATGTTATACTTATACTATATACATTACCTATTATGATTAGAGAAATTATGCTTAAATAATTATGCGTAAGGTATAACAGCTTACGCATAATTATTTTAAGCATAATTTTTAAGCGTAAATAATATTATGCGCAAATATAGTTCGAAAACAATAGTACAGTAAAAAACAAAAGTATTATTTTATGCAAATGGATAGGGAACCCAATTGGGGGTAGGTATACTTAATAGGAATTTTATATTCAATTGTAGTACATTGACTCATCAATTACTTACGCTAACGTATAAAAATATAGGTGACTATATAAAATTAGAGTACCTACCTACGTTGAAATTATTTTATAGATGCAGTTGATACCTACACTTGTTAGATGCTAGCAATGCGTAATTGCGTAGACATGTACCACAAATTTGCTGAGTCATATTTACAGTAGTAAGTTTTACAATATTATGGTCAAGCGACCATAATATTGTAAAAGCATTTAGTAGACGCTAAAAGTTTGTCGCTGATCTATTAATTCATTAGGCAACTTTATATTTGAAGACGAGAATGACAATACAAAGAAGCTGCGTTAATGAGCACCGTTTATAAATTACTAGCTCTTCGCCCGCGATTTCGTCCGCGTGGATTTCGTACGTTCCTGCAACTTCAACACCCCATCCAGTCTCTATCAAGTATATAGTTTAAAAATGAATCATTATCTTTAGTATTTGTGCCAAGTTTCAAGTTTCTTAACTGACGGAATGAGATTTTTTATACAAATTGTTTTCCTACTTTTCATCCCAACGGGGGTTGTTTTTTTTTTATCTTCTGTTACGTTGCCATTATTTGACCCTAAGATTATTTAAACTAATGTTCGAAGCAGGCAGTAAAATACGGCCTTAAAAATTTGATTAGTTAGGTACCCCTTATCATCCAGTTAGAGGTTGAGTAGGTAATGAAGGTACAGTCACGGACTTTAATTGATGAGCCACCTTCAAACTTTTGAATTTTACAGTTTCATACATTCACGAGATTACACGATTAAACACGAACTCAAACCGCACGCTCGTAAATAAGATGACAAATAAATTACTTATAATCGGAAATAGTCTTATCCATAGAGGTTGACTAATAAGTTCTCAATGAAAAAAATAAATAAAATGTTGCATTAAGGTTATCCAATCTATTTGATATTGACCTCCTTTGAATCAGAGTTCCTAAACATATCTGAAGACAGTGACAGTTGAAATGTCGATGTCAGAGACGTTAATTTCGAAGTTGTCGAAATGACTATTAATATTTCTCCGTGCGCTAACGTTACTATCAACCCCGATTTGCATTACACGGCTAAAATACGAACAGTGCCAGGTGGCTTATCAATTAAAGTCCGTGACTGTACATAAAGAGAAAAAAATAATCTTAATGGTTTGCAGGATAATTTACTAACAGGTTTCAAATCAATATCGAACCGCTTAATTTTAATTTATGTAAGGGCAAAGGTATTCGTATCAATTTTTAAGTTTATAATCCAATGTATAAGATTTTTCATACAAACTAAATCCACCCTTTTTATCACGTTAGTTAGGGGTAGAAATTCTATACATTACAAACATACTGTCCAAATTTCGTTTTTTTTTTTAACTCTAACTTAGCTGTCTGGGCTGGGCGACGATGTATCAGTCTGGACACGTCTTGTCTTAGATACTGGGTGTTAGGGTAAACACCGTTATCCTTGAAACTTGTGGTTTGGTGTCATTTATAATATACTTTATCTATGGGACCAACCTTGAAATCGCGAAAAAAAAATCAGCTGTTCCATACATTTATTTGTGTTCACTTAAATCGACAAAATGTATGGAACTGCTGATTTTTTATTTGCGATTTCAATGTGTAGGTAATATTATTATGTTTTGTGGCTACACATTACATTGCATTACATGATACTAAGTAGGTATAATAAGGAACAAAGATTGTAATTTTTTTGAGGCTGACTGTACCTACGACTATAAGTACCTAGAAGTGCTTGGTGCCTGTCAGCCTGAGTGACATTGACAGGGAGACGTTGTTGGTCTACCCTCTAAAATTGTCAATAATATTGAAAAAATAAGATTTCGGCGTTAGTTCCGATTTTGGCCACGCGCCAAAAGATGCTTGTATTGTACCGTTCGGTGTACATCGAAATTAACCGCTCGGTCCAGATCACGTCGCTAATAACTCACAGTGGGGCCCGAGCGCCCCCACTTCACGCCCCGGGCCCCGATTCGCGTATCAGAGGCACCAAGAAATCCACAATAACTTGAGATATACTGAACGCAGCTCGATAAAGTAAAGTGTTTTGGGTTCTTGAATAACCAGAGCACATACTTATCTATATACAATAGGTGGAATAATACAATGGAAATTACAAATAATGAATGTTATCGTTGTGTGCGTGGGAATTTCTTTGTTCTTTTGTTTTGACGAACTAACAAAAAACTACTGAATCGATTGTAACAAAATTTTGCAGGAAGCATTATGAATAGATAACTAATCTTACAACAATAGCAGTTTATGATAATAACAGAAATAAAAAACACACAATATTACGAAACATGAGTACATCGTGACCTTGATTTCACGGATCGTGTTTTGACAACAAAATGTTGTTATTATGTCGTAAAACTGTTTCAAATTACTTATAAATTATGAAAAACCTATATTTTTATAATTTAAACATGACTTACCGAGCTGTAGACCCCAATAACTATCACTATACACTATAATCACTCTCACTCAATAGCTCACTCACACACTCACGGCTCATGTTTTCACACACGGTTTTTGTACATTAAACTGTTTTATTTTGGTAATATTATTATCGATAATTACGGAATAACTATTCATAAATAGATTTTATAACACTTCTAGTCAATAACGCCACTAAAACACGAAATATTGATTTTATTACGCAAAGAGGCCCACCGCGCCCGCGCCATGACACGTCACTGTCAACGTGTTGTTACTTGTCAATTTATTATTTTATTTCAGTGTTGTCCTCTTGCTAAATTTATGTTTTAGTCGATTAATTTGACTTATAGTCTATCCAACTCTAGAGTTCTACTGCCCATAGACCATCATAGCCCGTATCCCAAGCGACAAAGAGCTGTAACTGCATGGCAACCGTCCGACGATTTAAATTTACGCTGGGGATCGATTGTTTTTCCTCCCGACGATTATAAATTACGTTCGGGACCGGGCGGTTGTTACATTTAAGATGACGTGTGTTTATTCGTCACTTATCAAGAGATAAACAAATCTTGGAATTCATCGGATTCACGGAAATATTGATATTGGCGCTCCATCAAGACGTAAAAAAAGTGTATTATCGGCTGACTCGGCGATTGAAACACCTACTTATTTTTGTATTGAAACCACCATTATTTATATTTAATGTTAGGTAATTATTTCTAAACGTGGTACTTTATCATTGCATTTCTGCATAATATTAATAGGTAGAGTGCAGTCGTGTCGTGAGAATAATTGATAGCACTCCGGAACACGTAACTACTTACCTATAATAAGTAAGTACCTACAGAAAGTAATCCGGTAGTTAAGGACATTTTAATAAAGATGCTCAAAACACACAGAAAGCGGGTTGTGTGGGGCGGGAGCGGGTCGGGTGCGGACTTATTTAAAATCTTCATAATCCAGAGATCCATCGCCAAACAGAAGACTTTTTTGTAATTATTCACAAAACAAATAAGTACTTACCATATAATAAAATTCAAATTATATTATAATATCATAATAACTCCTTGAATTACATTTTATTATACCCGCCGTACTCCCGCGCCCAACCCGCTCCCGCCCCGCTCCCGCCTTGTGCTACAGGAACCTACTCACATTGTGAGCGTTCCTGTCGATCCTTTGCAGGTACCTATACCTACTACGTATAAGTATAACATAACAATTACATGCAACATAGTATATACGTAGACAGATAGGAACGTATTTAACTTCCTACCGGCGTAAAATGGTAAGTTCGTGTGTTGGTGGTTTGTACCATTCGTAAATCTGTGACGCGTCTAGTTGATCGGCTCGGCGAATAGCGCGGGAGTCATCGGACAGCGGCGCACCGCGGCCTGGCGAGCGGCGGCCGGACAGCGCTCGAGCGCCGCACAGCCGCACTCACCCGACCGCGGACACTACACGCGCCACTCGCGGACACGGCTGTCTTATTTTTTCGCTGATTATCTCTCGAACATGTAGTTAGCGACAGTAGGATGTCGGTGTGTGGTCAAAGTGGTCAGGCGGAGGAGGATAGCGCGACGGAGGAGGTAACTCCCACCGCCCCGTCGGCGACGCGGGACATTTACAAGCAGAAGACGGCCAGCAAGGTGGTGCGCGTTCTGACGGTGCTGGCGTACCTGTTGTCGGTGTCTCTGGCGGCCATCCTGCTGTCGGTGTACTACATCTGCGTGTGGCGATCGCCCGAACAGTCGCTAGACGGCAACCACACGGACTACCAGCTCCTCGTCTCGCCCACTGCAACCTATGGTAAGCTAGCACGCTTAAAGCATTACATTTGTTTCGAAGTTGCGTTGGTAGGTATACTTACTTACTTACTTAATCATTCTAATCATCAGATACAAAGTTAGTACCTACCTATAAAGGAAATTTAACTTTACTAAAATGAATATTTTAATCTGCTCAAATTCCTCGGTACCTAGGTTATTTTTTTTTATCAAGTGTCAAACCTTCCTCGAGCAATAAAATTAAATAAGTGCTTGACCAGCATAATTGCGGCTTATTGGCTTGCCTACCTATGGTTAGTTAATTAAAACAAAAGTTTTTATAATAATATTGCGGCGGTCTCGGTGGAATCCTCCAGGGATATAGCGAAACATTGCGCGGTTTCAATTAATTACTTAATTGGGTGAATTCACTATAATTACTTAAGTGTAAGGGAATCGCCGCCCGAGTGTTGCACTGTCCACACGTTGGGCTACCGCTCATAGGACGAATAAGAATTATTATATTTAATGTTTCATATTGCGGTGGTTCAAATAGAACAGTAACTAAATCAGCAAGTACACTTGTGTATGCTTCTCGAATGTTTGGTCAGGCCATGTGGTCCTCAACTAAAAATAAACCCTATCAGAACCCGTGGCAGCCAGTTGGTTAGATAATATCAGGTGTGTTCGTTATTCAGTACAGTCTGTAGATCATGTAGCCGCAAGCAACGTTTTTCGGTTGCCACACTCATTCTAGTCACCGATACTCTTAATAACTTGTAATCACCCCGGAACTTTAATTTAGAGATCGAAATTATAGAGTTGGCACCCCACAGAGCTACACATAACACTGGGTATTTAAATTCTGCAACTTGGATAGTCTAATAACACTTGTTTATCATATCAGTAATTAGTTTAAACCTATAACTGGTGTAAAAACTGACGTAACGAAGCCGAGAATCACTTTTATTCTTCTTCCCGTCATTGTGACTAGTTTTTTGTACTGGGCCATACCTGGGGACGGATTATATTTAATTAAGGTAAAAGTTCCATTATTTTTTACGAAAACTAGTTTTACATCACTAAACTTACCCCAACTTACCGTTGCATACACCCATTGCAAGTACAATGTTTTGCGTGCTTTTCATCACGAGCTACCGTAAGCAGCGATTTTTTACCCCAAAAATATTAGTCGTAGATATTTCTATACTATGTTACTTAATCGTCACCTATCCGTCATGGGCCTTTTTACCCGATTGTGGCGGAAAGCCAATAAAGGAGGGTTATGCGTTTGACTTGTATGTATTTTCGCATGTCTCTGCACACTGCACACTACTAAGCGGCTGAACCGATTTTGATTAATGATATGTCGTTAGATTCATCTTTATTGTGCGAATGAGTGTCACTGGGTAGGATATTAAAATCATAAAAAATGAAAATGGCAGATTGTCGACGCCAAAATGTATGTCCTTACATATTATAAAATAATTCCTCCGCCGCGTCTGTCTGCGTCCTGTTCTGCACGAAAATCGGTGCTGTTTTCACCAATGGATAGAGTGGTTCTTGATTAAGGTTTTAGTATATAATAACCGACATCCACGCGGATGAAGCCGCGGAAAAAAAACTCCTAAACCTATCGAAATGAATGAGAGTTTTAAAATGTGATTACAAAATATATACAAATTATATGTTTAAACGGGAAAAAGCTCTTGGCATAAAATTTTCTTATAACGTTTTTTAGCATAATAATACTGTGGCATAATAATAATGCTAAGGTTAGCATAACTGTCATTTGGTCTAATTTGTTTTAGCATAATTAAGAGTTGGTATAATTTTGTAAGGCATAATTTATTTATTCGTCTATTAATTTGGGTATTACTCTATTCGAGGAGCTCGTGGCTACGTAATAACAGCCGCACGGGTTGATCCATCAGGATAAGCTAAAGTTGCCGGGGTTGGTCCGTGGATAGGTGACCATCTTTACATACCGAGACTCCTCCGCGCTCGGAAAGCACGTTAAGCCGTTGGTCCCGGCTGTCATTTGTGGATCTTTGACAGTCGTTACGGGTCGTCAGCAACCCGAAAGTCTGACAACCAGTCTTACCAAGGGGTATCGTATTACCCAGTTACTGTTGTGGAGATCAGATAGGCAGTCGCTCCATGTAAAATACTGGTATTCAGCTGCATCCGGTTAGACTGGAAGCCGACCCCAATATAGTTGGGAAAAGGCTAGGCAGATGATGGCAGATGAATTACTCTATTAGATTAGGTTAAGGTGCGGCGGGGGTGGCCCTTGGGCCACCACTGAGCCGCGAACATGTTTGTTTTTTAACCGACTTCTAAAAGAAGGAGGTTATCAATAAGGACATTGTAACTTATTACATGACAGCTATTGTAACTAGACTATTGTAACTTAGATAAATTACAAACTGACCCACTAAAAACCGAGAAATAAAAACAACACATAGTGTAAAATAACTAAAATTTCGATATTTGGTGGCATAAACCAAAAATACAAAACCAAAGGAGTGAGTTATTTTGGATTAATTATTTTTATTCCAAAGAATATTATGTGTAAATATCATTATGCGTTTATAACATTATGCTGCATTATTATTATGCCAACAGGATTTATGGCAAAACATTTATGCCTAATTGTTGATTCAACGGTTTTTCTTGGAATAACTATTGACGGCAAATTACAATGGGGCCCACACATAGAAAAACTGTCAGGAAGGCTTAGTTCGGCCGCCTATGCTGTTAAAAAAATTAGACAGATAACTGACGTAGATACAGCCAGAATTGTTTATTTTAGTTATTTTCATAGTCTTATGTCATATGGAATTCTTCTCTGGGGAACCTGTGCGGACATTAATACTATCTTTGTTTTACAGAAAAGGGCTGTTCGAGCCATTTACAACCTAGGTCCAAGAGATTCCCTTAGAGAAAAATTCAAAGAAGTAGATATTCTGACAGTAGCCACACAATATATATTTGAAAACCTGTTGTATGTACACAAAGATATATCAAATTTTAAGAAAATGTCCGATATTCATAGTATAAATACCAGGAACAAACACAATCTTGCTGTACATCGCACTCGTCTCCACAGAGTAGGCAACTCGTTCATGGGTCAATGTATACGCTTTTACAACAAACTTCCCATTGATATTAGAAATTTACCCATTAAACGATTTAAAGGCTGTATTAAAACCAAACTTTGTAAAAAAGGGTACTATAAAATTGCGGATTATTTAGAAGACAAAAAAGCATGGGATTGAGCTGCTCGCTCTGCTAAAACCTTAGAACTTGACATTTTAATTATTATCTAAAATCAATACAATATACCAGTTTTATAAACCTACAAATTGACATTGTTGAATATTTTATACAAAATGACATTATTACTTAGTAAAGTATTATTTAATTTTAATTATTGTGAATGTGAGGACTATGTGGATCATTTTTATTATCTCTTTTCTCTCTTTCTTCAGTTTTAATCTGGCAGTTTGAGTACTTTTAGCGGCCTACCCAAATGTCCTTTATTTGGTATTGTTCGTCGAGTCGTTGAGCTCCTTAAGCTCTGAGTTGAGCTCCTCGGTTACTGACAAATGCTTGCACTGACTGGACAGGTCCACTCAAATCTGTGTGGTTCTTTCCTCAAAAGACCATTTCAGACTCTAATCTACATGGTCCTCATATGGCCTGACCAAGATTATGTCTGGACCTTAAAAGAGACTGCGACCTCTGAGTTTGTTTCGGCCTTTCTTCTCAGAGTAGTCAGATAGGAAACGCCGAACTCATCGAGCTTTTTTTTTTTTTTAAATATGACGTGTAAAAGTGATTCTGATATCCTATTTACAGAATAAACAATTTCATTTCATTTCATTTCATTTCATTTCATTTCAATTTCATTTCATTTCATTAATAATATTATGCGTAATGATCATTATGCTGAATTACGTTATGCCAATGTTAATAACGACAATCTATTTTTAACCCCCGACTGAAAAAGAGGGGTGTTATAAGTTTAACGTGTGTATCTGTGTGTCTGTGTATCTGTGTATCTGTGTATCTGTGTATCTGTGTGTCTGTCTGTTCCATCGTAGCTGCCAAACGGCTGAACCGATTTTTTTTTTTTTTGTTTTGTTTGAAAGGTGACTTGATCGAGAGTGTTCTTAGCTATGATTCAAGAAAATGGGTTCAGCCGTTTGAAGATTATCAGCTCTTTTCTAGTTGATGAATGGATGTGAGCATCTTTCGCAGGCCTAATCGATTGGAAATTTAGAATTCTGTTACTTCAATGATGAATTAGAAGAATATAGTAACCTGGAACTGATGCTGCAGCATCACCTGGATGCAGGATACCCAACTCCCTCACCAACTTACAGCAGAGGTATCGTGTTTGGGCTCATTGGAAAGGTCTCAAAAAATAGGTTACAGATGGATGGTGATCAGGGTCTGATGATGGAGTAGGAAAGAGAAATGAGACTAAATTAGTAACTAGCTTCACTGTGGTAAAAGTACGTACAGCTACGCAGATTTCGGCGAGCCGCGTGTTGATCGTAGCGTTTCTACTAGTAATATAATATGAAATTTAAAAAGCTGGAAATAAAAGTTAAATTTAAAATTTAAAAAACCCCCGACAAAAACAAAGCATTTAAAAAGTAAAAAAATAATATGTATTGGCCCTTTAAGTTTAATATAAAAGTTGTAGGTAATATTTTGATCCAAGCGTCGTCGCGTCGGGGGACGGCTCATGAAAACGCCAACATACACTAGGAATAATGAATATATGCTATTGTAGAAAGGATAGCTGCTGTTAATTTCCTATTTTCATGAGCCGTCCCCCGACGCGACGACGCTTGGATCAAAATATAATATTACCTACAACTTTTATATTAAACTTAAAGGGCCAATACATATTATTTTTTTACTTTTTAAATGCTTTGTTTTTGTCGGGGGTTTTTTAAATTTTAAATTTAACTTTTATATGCTTAACATTAGTAAACCGTTTAAACGTACCTAGGTAATTTGGATTTTAAAAAATCCCAAATAAAATGTGTAAAATAAAATTTTAAAATCAAAAACCCCACTACGACAGAACTTTAAATAAAAAAGATGGAAACAAGATACAATCTCATGCAGTCGGAGGCAATTAGAAAATACCTCTGATTTCGTGAGCTTGTATAATAATATATTGGTTTGGGAGCAGTGGTGGCCCAGTGGTAATAATGCTCCCGCGACTTACCGAGTCGTTAGTTCGAACCCATGCAGGCGCTTGACTTTGTGTAAATAATTTCATCACCACTGTTCTCAAAATGGTGAAGGAAAACATCATGAGGAAACCGGCATGTACTAGAACCAAAAATTACAAGACGAGACATCAACCAACCCGCGCTATGGCCCACGTGATAGATTACGGCCCGCTCCCTCTCGAAGGAGGACACCTGTGTCCCAGCAGTGAGAACATTATATGTTGATTATGATAAATTAACTTTTTCTACACACTGTAAATGATTTGGTCTTTGCGAAATTAAAAAGTCGCATTGATAGGATGAACGCGGTTCCTGCATACCAGATTTGAAACAAATTGAGTCAAAGTCAACAAACAAACCATTTGGAAGGGTCATCAGGTTTAGCTTGCATGTAGGGATCCCACCTGCAAATGAAACCTTCCTCGGTAGGAAGTTTAACAAGGACACTTAAGTAAATAATATTATCACACATCAAATAGGGAAAACAAACTATAATACGTTTAAATCGAGCAACACGAGCAGCTGCACATAATTCGAAGAACTTTTCGCAAATTGACAATTGAGCATATTCCTCGTCGAAGAATCCTCGAGCATTGCCCGCTACGCATATCAGACTTACGTAATTTTGTTGCTTCAAAGTCAAAGTATTTATTAGTGTGATTTTTGGTGCTTCAATCCAATCTGCCTAGCCTTGCTTCTCAAACATAAATATCTGTTTGGTAAAAGTACCAAAAAAAAATTGATTTACCGATAAATCTTCTAAATAAACAATTTACGTTGGCGTTGGTAAATCTCAAGGAAGATTTACTTGCATAAATCATTTCCCAATTTTACGACCACTGTCCAGTTTCATTTTGATTTAGGTCTGCTTTAATTGATGAAATGATTACGTTAAGATATATTTATGTGCTTATTTAAACTAGAGCATTGCAACCATCGTACAACATCCGTATATTATTAGGAACGCGAAGGGTTTCCTGTAATCCAATTAGCTTAACCCAATTGTGTCCAAAACTGAACATCAATTACCTCATTCTGTTGACTTTATGTTGGCTTTGGGAATATTTACGTATTTATTTAAGTACATACACCTTCGGTTTGGCATTTTTAACTGTTTGCTATTTACTAACATAGACCTACGAGTATATTCAACATATTAATCATCAATCTTTAGGAGGCTGATCTCTTTTGCATCTTTCAGCCAGGAACCACTAAACAACTGCAAATAAAGAACTTGACGTTTTGTTATTACTTCAAAGCCGAATTAAGGGAATACCATTATACTGTTTTATTTAACAAAAAGCAGCTCCACATTAGATCAGTATTTGTCTTTGAACTTTTTCCTTTATGTTGGGCAAACTCCAAATCGTAAAATACTTTCAGCTCAAACAGACAACTTTAAGCCCTTTGTTAAGTTGTGATTTCCGCGGACGAAAGAACTGTTGACTGAAATACATTATTGTAAACGTTTGATTACATTTTGGTGAACATGGGTCTAAAGTATTTTAACAGAAGACTACCATCTAGATCTAACTACAATAAGACTGTGGCAGTTCAGGTTTTATGCTTGAAAACTATTTACATTTATCTACCTACTACGATTACGAATGTGACGTCATTGGTCGTGTTTAACCAATACGTCCTTTCCCCGAATCCCTACAAATACTCTGATCCTTTTATCCTCGTCATCGGTTCGATTACAAGATTGTTCCGAAGAGATACGCGTTACGTACTAAAGTTACGTTACGTTACGTATAAGGAGTTGGCCCTTCCTTGTGCGTAGAGAAAAAGAAACTTGCTTACGTTTTATTGATTGTATCAAGTGTCCACTAACTTGTATGGAGGTGTACAAACTGTCGCGAATAGTTGCATGACTCCCTAATTATTTTAACAATTTGAACAGACCTTAACTGTTTCCACTTGTTTCTAATTGTTGCGTGCCTTTGTCCACGAGGAACGAGTCGCGGGCACAACTTGTATCATCATAATATAGATAATATGTAGAGATAGAGTACTCGTATACAGAAGGGATACGTAGGCAACAATGCGCTCCGATCTTCAAAACACGACGCGTTCTGGCAAACACAGAACTACCAAAAGGGATATTCGTGACATGGCTTTTCAATATTAGACCACAACGCGTTCTGGCAATAAAGAACCATTGATGAGCCATGACTCGTTCTGAGGCATTTTTAACCAACTTCTTCAAAAAGGAGGAGGTTCTCAATTCGTCTGTATGTTTTTTTTTGTTTTTTTTGTTGCAACCATTTTGAAGCTACTACTGGCTTTGAGGTACCGGGCTATGCTGCTACGGCGGCGTAGCGGCGTGGCGGCGTAGCGGCGGCCGCCGCGCCCCGTGCAGTCGTGTCTACATCAGCGACTTTGCGTAGAGGCACCGGGGCTACGCTGCTACGGTGGCGTAGCTGCGCCCGCCGTGCCTACAGCAGCGTCGCGTAGACGCCCCAGTGCTACGCTGCTAACGTCGTAGCAGCGTAGCAAGCAATGACGCCAAAACGTAGAGGCCCTTGGCCTACACCGTCTTTTGGGCGGGAGATAAATTATACTTAATTTAAGTAACGTATTTTGATAAAACATCTCAACGACGGGTAAAAATATTAAGCAAAACAATTATGTACGTTTTTCGTAAGACCTAAGTATCAAAGTCAAACTCAAAGCATTTATTTCAATTACAAATATGAAGCTAGTTGTCCATTCCTAAGCGTAATAGTAGGTACCTATGGAGAGGAACGGGCAAGAAACTCCATGGACATCTTTTAAATCAAAATATTGGTTACATAAATCATATCGACGTTAAAATCCGTAATAAAAAGATAAAAAACAACAGATAATTCAAGAATTAAAATAAGCCATAATTAGCCCGTATTATCACAAAATGATAATGACAAGAAAGCCGGTCAAGTGCGTGTCGGACCACGCACAATGAAGAGTTCCGTAGTCAGGATGCACATTAAAAAATGAAAAAAAAAATGTAATATAATAATATGTTACTAATATAGTTTTTAAGTAATAAAATATTTTTATTTATTTTATTAAAAATAAATAAAAATTACGCATTACCCAGTTACTGGGTTGTGGAGGTCAGACAGGCAGTCGCTCCATGTAAAATACTGGTATTCAGCTGCATCCGGTTAGACTGGAAGCCGACCCCAATATAGTTGGGAAAAGGCCAGGCAGATTGATTGATTAAAAATAAGTTTTTATTTCTCAAAGGAAGTTATTTCTGCGGTTGCGACCGAAAATATCCCATAGGTATCGAAAAGAAGTGAAAGACTTTTTAAGTTCTCCACCCACAGTCGTACAGTCGAAAAGTTAGAGAGGAACACATTGTTGTGACTTTCGAAGGCATAATCTCACCAACTATTGACTTAAATAAAAATGTGACTTATATTGTAGAGACATCACAATCTTATTTATGTGTACTTTGGGATCCAACAATACTCACCAGGCGGCACGGCGCGGCATGGCATGGCAAAGGATTTTCGTAAGCGGAAATGATTATGAATCTGATTTTAATACCTTTAGCACTTATATTTCATTGATATCGTCGCAAGGAGTTTTGAGCATGTTTCATCCGTCGACTGTCAGCTAAATGTATGGGGAGTGCAACCCCTAATTTGTTTTTTATAACTTCACTACACCTTTCTTTTTGTCCTTCCGACTTTCATCAAAATAATTAAGTCCCGTAAAGGCTCGTGCAAACTGGCGCGATATCGCGCGCACGACAGTCACCGTAACGCTTGTCACGCCCGCGATACCGCGCCTGTTTTGTAGGTCTCCGATTAAAATGGTTGTGTGACATGACATTATGGACGTACGGAACGAAATTATAAGGGTTCCGATTTTTCCATTTTGATATGGGACCCTAAAAATGAGTAAGTAAATAAGTTTTCAATGATTGGCTGACCTAATTGAGTAATACAGGACGGCACTAATCATTCTTAAATGACCACCAAGTGTTAGCAGTCGGTCAATAGAAGCTGAACGACCGGTGTGTCAACATAAAGAGAGCGTGAACTCACCGCAACCATTCGCTTCAAGAATTTGTTTTGCAAGCATGCGTTGCGTGCGCGAGCTTTTAATATACTTAGAGCTAAAGCTAGAACAGAACAAGAGCACTGAGCGTCATTGTTTGTTGCTTTTTTGGAGTAAACCATATTTCGTTTTCATCATTTACACCAAAAGAATATAAGACCAATGAGCAAGAATGACAACAAACAAGAGATTGAGAGCTCTAGAGATGTTTAGATCAGGCGAACGAACATTCCATAGAATCTCCGAAATCAATCCGAATCAACGAAAGAATGCTCTGACTTTGTTAACACCAAAATAATTTGATAGAGTGAGGATAGAATGTTCATTTGCTCGTTTGGTCTAACCCCACCTTTACGCGTACAACCATTCGTTCGTGAAACGAACATTCGTTCGCGAGCACAGGCGTTGTTTGTTTTTTATGTTTGCAATTTTG
Source organism: Lithophane ornitopus (assembly GCA_948473465.1). NCBI lineage: Eukaryota > Metazoa > Arthropoda > Insecta > Lepidoptera > Noctuidae > Lithophane > Lithophane ornitopus. Next base: position 6,466,522 of record OX419633.1, read on the forward strand.
GATTCACGTAATGATATATAGGTTCCCAACAAACTTTTCGTTTCGCGAATGAAGCTCAACGATATTTGAAAACAAATTCGCGATGCGAATGCCCGCGCCGCCTTTGTAAGTAATTGAGCGAAACTAAATAAAACGGATAATTGATGCTCATGACCACAGAACAGAGTCGTTGGTCTAGTGGTAACACGCACTACTGCGGAGCATGAGGTCGTGGGTTCGATTCCCATCGATCAGACAAAGTGTTATTTTCAATTATAAAGTTACGGTGCTTCATACTGCGTGTGTTGGAGCGAGTTATTTATAAAGTAAAAAATAAATGTCATCGAATCCAATGCGATTATTTAGCACAAAACAGCCGGAAGCTGCGCGAATGATCGGAGCTCTGCTACAGAGAACTTCGAACTAATGGACCTCGTACTTACTTACAGTAACAAAACATGATACATACCTACTGAAGACAATAACCAATACTCTTGGCCTCTTACGAATTTTACGGTACATTTACTATTTATATTATATTTTATAGGTGGTTTAGTTTCCTTCTACATCCATCATTCATTATTATTGTTGTGGTTGAAATAACAAAACAGATTTTGACGTCTGTTTGCATCACTCAAAAGAAAATTTCGTCCGGATGACGCATTTTTCAACACAATACAGCCATTGCAAAAAATAAGAGAAGTCTTGCATATTATTGATCTCGCCGGCCGGCGGCTGGCGGCAGGCGGCAGGCGGCGGCGCGGCGCACGGCACAAGCGGGCCCGCCGCCGCCGCGCCGCACGCCCCGCGCCACGCGCCCTTCGCCGCACTTCACGCTGTCACAATAACGTGCCACCATTCTCGTAAATTAACTTCGTTACCTCGTCATTATTCTCGCTCTCATTCGAAACAAATAACGAGGTGTAACCCTCTTCAACCTACACGGTCTTGTGTGGGTTCGTTCGATGTATTTGACCTAACACCGTGACAGCTAGTTTTTCAACAAGTTGTATTATTACTAGATAGTAAAATAAAACTGTGAAATAAAAAAACAATGCTCGTTAACTGAAAACAATGAAAGTTCAGGGACGATTCTATGACAGACGATTCGCGATCGTATGGCTACGTCAGAGGAACTGGAATAGATTTACGTATACCGAGCGTGAAATTAAAGGATAAACAAATGAATTCCGAAGCGGGCGCCATAATAATGAAACAGCAGTCGGCATCAGGAGGTGTCAAGCGGCAGACACGGTCGGCGTGACCCGGCACGGTAACTCGGCCGCGGCGCATCAGGAGAACTGGGCCATATCAATAAGCGTGTCCCAGTTACCTGGATTTGTCGCGTGCGGTGCGGCAGTGCTGAGTGGCAGCGTAAGATGTCGGGCAAGTCGTACGCGTCGGGCAGTGTGCGCTCGGTGGGCGGCTCCGTGCGGCTGGGCACGGCCAGCGGGCACGAGGTGGTGCTGGACGCGCTCTACGAGCAGCGCAAGCGCGACAAGAAGAGCGTGCGCGTGCTCACCGTCATCGTGTACGTGTTCTGCGTGTCGTTGGCCGCCATCATGCTCTCGCTGTACTACGTGTTCTTCTGGGAGCCCAAGGACGCGCAATACGCGCAACGCAAGGTGTTTCACACAGTAGAGAAGCAAACCAGCACCACACCAATGCCTACATGCTTTATGCCCCTCACCGGTACGTCACACCACCGACACGCTTCCTTTTTACTCCTACCACACTCGTGTTTCAAGTAAACATGGACTCGTACAGATACTTATACGAGATATTCCAATTAATCGTTGTTGTACTTATATAACGTGTGAGCGTGCATTCCTGAGCTTTGTACCAAACTTAACAATAACACGTCATGACACGAATAACATTTATCTAGTGTTTTAAATCATAACTAATCACAAGTAGGTATCTATACCTATGCAGGTACCTGGTTCTAACCCCGGATCAAGAGAGCATCAGAGACTCCAGGTCGACCAACACCAACATCATCACTACCTATCTCTTATTTGTGTTACATTTGCATTTCACGTTACGTTTCACCAATCTGCCGCGGCATTACAAATCTTGGAGCAGTTTCATAACGTTCTGTCTAACAGGTAGGTACTTTACAGCAGCTGATACCCTGTAAATGCGCTGATCATAGATATCCGATTTAATCTGTTTAAACTGTGGTCTGTATACATAATTAGAAATACTATATTATCTATTTACATTAAGCTAAGTAACTGCAAATATACTTAATGAACGCACTGAGTATCATAACATCACGCCTGTATTCCCCGAAGGGTTAGGCAGAGGCGAACCTATAGCACACCCACATTACGCCAGTTAACACCCTAAGTATACACATTACATTATTAGATGCGAGTATTTTTAGAACATAGAATAATTAAAACCTTACATGAACCAAAAATACTTCATAGAATGAGTCTGGACATCTTGTATAAACATCGGGAGAAGCTCAGACGTTTCTTCCGTAGACTACTGGTTCATCGCGTGCCTCTTGTCAAAAGAATAAATACAGCTGTACGCCCGAGTAAGAATATAAATACAGTTAGAATTTTCAAAATTGTTCTCGGTCGGGTAAAGTTATCTGGGATTTCTCAGTAGCAGCCCGTAGTCTGGATTAATGAAGGCTCTCGCTATTAAAGGCTCGCTCCCTATTACGAGGGACTAAAACATAGCTGACGAAATGTGGGTGTAGGTACTAATAGGTAGGTACACCTCTGCCTAACCCTTCGCGGATAATATAGGCGTGATGTTATGTTACGTTATAGTTTAAAGTATACTTACAAAAATATGTGTGAAAGCAACAAATTGATTTCAAAGCTGTTTTGTTCTTCGTTAGTCCCACTGAATTTTGTCCTACATAAAAAATTCCTGGGTCGTCCCATACAATATGCTTTCTTCGTCCCAAAATATAATTTTAATTATTTTATTCCCGCTTCGTCCTATTTTATATTCCTTCTACGGCCCATATTTTTTTTGTATAAGCCAAACTTACTTTTTTGTACAATCGGCAAAAAGGGTTACGTATTATTAAATATTTAATATCAATCAACTATTTAAAACAACCGCTCCTCTCTGTCTTCTCCGCGAGAGAAAATTTACTCGTATTATTTTATAATAACACTCTTTAACCACTCTCAGTTAAGTTATACGTAAACAGCTGACGTCTCTGGAATCTGTTTAGAAGAGCAGGTAAAAAATGTCCACCCTTTTTTTATTGCGTCCTTTGTTTGTTTGCTTGTATTGACTCATTTGGCCAATAGCATTACTTTCCGTTATCAGCAAAACGGGCTTCACGGTAGCTCCTGTGATGCACAGTGCATTTAACTCACTCGTCACTTAGTTACAGTGTGCGTAAAGTGAGGAATTGATCAAGTTAGTCATAGGTAAGTTAATATTTTTATCTGAAGTAGGTATTATTGCTAAATTAGAAGTTAAATACCAAATAATTGTTCTTATATTTAAATAATACTAATTAAGGAATCAATTATGTTAAGCTAATAATCCTATTTAACTTACAAATCATAAATAACTATATGGGCAACTAAATCATTTATGCTTTAATTTCAGTTGTTCTACAATGGAACCAAATCTTAGTTTACCATCTACCTCACGGGAGCCAATCTCATTTATAGAATCCAAAAGAGGTGAACCTATTCTGCTATATGGTGGTTATGAACACACACAAAAACGAAAGAACAAAAATGGCTCAATAATTTGGAGATGTGTGAACAGAAAGTGCCGTGGTGGTATGGTTACGGTAAATAATAGTGTTCAAAAGATTTTAAATCATAACGTTTGCACACCTAGTGAATCAAAAAATTACATCAAAGAGGAATTATATCGCTGCAAGAAAGAAGCAAGAGCTGCGGATGGGAAATCGATCCCATCTATTTTTAATGCCGGTTTAAGAAGATTAAAGGACAGAGGAACTGACATTGTAGAAGGAAAATTACCAAACCTCTCTAACGTTAAGGGCAGTCTCTACAGTGCACGTAACAAAGCGCAACAAATCCAGAAATCTTCATTTCGTAATCCGTCTGAAGTTCAAATTCCAGTAAGCTAGAAATCTTTTTTATTTTTTGATTATTATTATAAGAAAACAAGAATAATAGCATTTGCTGAAGAAGAAAGCAGAAGACTTCTCAACGACGTCCAACATTATCTAGCGGATGGTACATTTAAATGTGTGGTGAAGCCATTTAAACAATTGTATATTATTTACGGTGATCTCGGGAGTACCAGTGAAAAAATTAATGTGGTGCCATTAATATATGTACTATTAATGAACAAAAAGGAATCCACATATGAAACTCTGTTCTCTCTTATTAAATCGCAAATTCCTGAATGGAATCCCATTTCATTCAGAACTGATTATGAGAAAGCAGCCATGAATGGTATCCGTAGAATATTTCCAAACGTCACATGCAAAGGTTGTTACTTCCATTTCTCTCAAGCTCTTTGGAAAAGAGCAAAGGCATTGAAATTAAATAAAAAGAGAATGTTTAATAAGCATATTGCTCTGTGTTCATCATTAGCTTTGCTTCCATCAGAACTCAAATGTGATGGCTGGCTATACATTATGGAGGATTGTCCCAGAACAGACAATATCGATAAATTTAATGATTATTTTGTGTCAGCTTGGCTTAATAATGAATATTTCAATGGAAAATGGGATTTTTATGGAGACACATACAGAACGAATAACCCCGTAGAAGGTGGTAATGCCAGATTAAATAGAACATTTTCTGGAAAACTGAACATGATTAGTTTTTTGAATACCATTAAAAATGACGCTCAATCTCGAGTGTTCAGTCAAGGTAGACCACGACATAAAGACGTTGTTATGTATGACAAAATCATTAATGATTCAATAGCAGCAATGTTAAATGGTTCTATTTCCTTGGGACATTGTTTGGAAAAGATATGCCCGTTTGTATTTTAATTGCAGTGATTTAGACGTTGATTTTCACCTAGTTATTTGTTTTTTTGAAATATATCTCTTAGTTTACTGTTGATCCATTTTTTTTATATGAATGTTGATTTTTAATGCTCTTTTTTTATCCAAGTTGTAATTATTGTATTAATCTCAATTTTTTCGTTTTTTCGTTATTACTTATTGTTGATTTAATTTTAAATTGTGCATGTAGTTTTTGAAATTATAAAAATTATAAAAAAAAATATATTTTTAAACCTTTTGTTTTGACATTCTCATTTAATTGTTAGTTGGAATTTTTTTCGGTAATTAAAATGATCATATCTTAAATTTTTTATTCTTATTTTTATTTTTTAAGTATTGTTTATTACATATCTGACTGTTCTGTAAATTTAAACTGTAGTAATTATAAGATGATTATTATACCATTTCTGTGATTTTGATTGTGATACTTGATAATAAAGATGATTTATACCTAAATGTTTACAATTGTTTTATTATTGAATTATATTTCAAAAATGTTTTTTTTTTTTGTTGACTATACTTTTAAAGTACTTGTAGTTTGGGACGAAACACAACTTCAATAGTGATGTGGGACAAACTAAGAATTTTTTGGAATGTGGGACAAAACTTCAGGACGAACGAAGAATAAATCGTTTTAACATTGTCGGTAATAACGGTATTTATTAGAAAAATAAAAGTTACAAAACTAAAACTCAACTACGACAAAAAAGTCAACTAATAAAAAGGTATAAACAAGACATCACAGACAGACAAATTAAAAATCTGGATTCGGATTTTGACTCCGGATTTTTAGTTGACTTCTTCAAAAAGGAGAAGGTTCTCAATTCGTCTGTTTTTTTTTTTGTATATTTGTTACGCGATTACTCCGCTAATGATGAATCGATTTTGATGATTCTTTTTTTGTATGGTAGGGCATGCTTCCGAGGTGGTCCCATATAAATTTTATTAACTTTGCTGGCGTACTTTTTGGATTAGCTTCAATATTACGTATTTTTCACACTTAGTTTATCTAGATGATGTTTTCATTTACTCCTTCACTGTTATTTACATAGCAAGTAGTGGTATTCGAATTTGTGTGGGGTAGGGTACCACAACTAAAAAGTGAAAAATAAAAACTTTTACAAAAAAAAAAAAAAACACTCAAAACTGAAAAATAACTTTAATTTCGGAAGTCGGTGTCAGGAGAAATCGAGTAACAAACATACAAAAAAAAAAAAAAACATTCAGTCGAATTGAGAAAATACTCCTTTTTGAAAACCGTCTTCCAAAAAAAAAGGGAAAAAATAACATTAATTTCGGAAGTCGGTGGCGAAAAACGAAAATTGAAAAGCAAAAATACCGACTTCCGAAATTAAAGTTATTTTTCACTTTTCAGTGTTTTTTTTTAGTTGACTTTTTTGTCGTAGTTGGGTATTAGTTTTAATTTTTTTTTTGGGTTAATAAATGTTATAATACAAGTAGGTATATATTTTTCTCATGACTTGATGTCCTCTAGAGGGCGCTATATTCAATTAAATGTGACGTTACATAGCCTTTAACCAGCGGACAAGACGCTTCCAACGATACCTCATTTGTCCAATTGTGACGAGTAGTTTAGAAGATATGAGGGAACAATAAACATACATACATACAAACATACATACATAGGTACCGGTCAAAATCATAACCCTCTTTTTTGCTTCGGCGTAGTCGGGTAAAAATGGACATTGTTGCCGAATTTCAACGCGATAATATCACATCGTCAGGTAAAAACAAAATTTTCCCCCAACAATTTGCAACTGATGGAGCTACTGAAGGTAACCGAACCTATCAGTAGCGCGATCCAGGATGGAATTTCGTGTGGACAAGTGAGCGGTTATGAAATCCGTGAAGACCCAACTCTCGGATTCCACACAACTTCGATCCCTCTCCTCAATCGAAACTTACGTAAAGTATTTGGGTATGTTGGAAGTATTCAAACTCAAACTCAAATCAATTTTTCAGGCACTTTTGAATTGTCAAAGAGTCGGTCAGTTAGTCAGAAAGTTGAAGCTGTATTATACGTCAATGCCGCTGACAGGAAACAATCGCTGAGGGAGCACTTTTTTGATCACCTGAATGTATTAATATAGATCAGGCGGAAACAAGATGCTCGCCTTCAGCGGTTGGGTCATGTCGATTTTGATGTACTCTTCCGGCATATTCAATTTGAATGTACTTATCGACATGCGGGATGTGGATACAGCAGTCATCGTGTCGATAGTTGTGAAGGCCAATGGCATAATAGCCAGGAGCCTCTACCAACACCTGAGGGATCTCTGGATCAAGGGCTTGATCCAGAGACTGGTACTTCTGGACACGGCGCGTATAGTTATGTGATTCCTCTGTCACGCGCCCTGACCACCGTAGCTTGAACCCTGTTCCCGATACCACCTTACAATTTTTTATATATTATAGTGTTTTTTTTTAATGATATTTCCAAAAAATGAAGATAGACAGAATGTAGGAGTTTTTGTCTGTCTAAGCATTCGATATTTTTACGGCAATACTCGCAGAATTAACGACGGTTTAATTACGTCGTTAATAAACGCATTAATAGACTATAAAGCATGTTCCAAGCCAACTCATTTGTATCAAAGTACCTATACTATTCTTAGGTACCTACCGACTTTATATAGGAATGGAATAGATATTCTACACATACATTATATTTATATTATTATGTTGCTGTTGCCCCGCGACTTCGTCTGCGATCCAGGATAAAAAGTATCCTATGTCCTAATCCAGGTCATGGTCTACCCATGTGCAAAATTTCATCCAAATTCGTTCAGTCGTTTTAGCGTGAAAGCGTAACAAACAAACAAACTCACTTTCGCATTTATATTATTAGTTAGGATTCATTTGTGTAGGACCTACGATATGTGCCTTAGTTGCCTGACAATTTAATATAAGAATTATTGTTATTTGTTGGTGTAATCTTTTTGTGTCTACCAGTTTAAAAGGCTAACACAGGCCGAAGCCAAGTGCTAACCTAAGATTCTATCTAATTGATGAATTATGAGATAAGATGTTATGACTAGGTACCGTTTAGGGTTTACTAATGTTTGCCATAATTTCATTAGACATAACGCTTCAGTTGCAGTAATCGTCAAATGACATAAAATCATATTCCATAATTTCATTGGTCATAATCGATCAAGTGTCATAATATTTATTTGCAATATTTTTCTGTTTCAATAATGTCGTTTTCCATACCATTTATTTATATCATAATATTAATTTTACCATAATTATGAGCATAACAATGTTAGTTCAGCCAGCAATTTTGATGTTATGTTAAACTGAATAATTTTGCTATTAACATATTCATAGAAAAATGCTTTACGCTGCAAGAACAAAAGGCAAAAACAAAAAAAAATGTAGCAGCCATGGTTTCTGCCACGGTTCCGGCGCTGCGGGGCTCCGGCGGTCCCACGCGAGCTTATCGTCGCAGATGGTTTAACGCTCACCACCACAGCTTCGTCTTGCTGGCCGGCTTCGCCGGCCAGCCTCGGCTGCAGCGGCGGGCGTTCCAACTACTTGCTCCTCAACTCGCGGGCCGCCTCACCCCTTCGGGCTTACGCGATTAATTACACTCTAGGGGTAGGGCATACAAGACTGCGTGGAGTCGGATTTACAGCGATACGTTTCTGTCACTAAAACCTTATTTTTTGCAAATTAGGTTACTTAGGTGACTAACAATCTATACATACCTTGGGCTATACAAAAAATAGGTACTCCCTACCAATTTTTAGTACAAAACAATAAACGCTTGAAAGTAATGATTATGACACATGATAATATGGCAACTAATTTTATGGCAAGTAAAAGTTATGACTGAGGACGATTATGGAAAACAATATTATGGCAAACAAGACAATACCACCGTTTAGCGTTAAATCTTGAGGGTGCGTTTGTAAGGTGAATGTTGATTGTAATTGTGATCCAGGATGCAGGAATCGGTGCTACGTTGAAGTTCTGCTAGAATTTCCTGATCCAGCAAGTATTCAGAATAGTGGCATTTTGTAGAATTTGGTAGGTAGACAGCGCTAAATCTTGAGGTTTCAAAGATTGGTGCAGTTGTTTAGGAATGACACTAGGGCATGTAATATCGGAAGGTTTTCAATTCTGAAACTGATTCCGATACTGAAACCTAACATAACATCCTGCCTTGTTTCCTCAAAGTATAGTATTGTAGTTAAACCCACATTTTGCCAGTTATATTTAAGTGCCATGTAATAGGTGGCGAGCCTATTGCCATCAACCGGGCCCAACTCCAGTCTAGTTTGGGGACCTTTTTCAGGAATTCCGGATTGGATTATAGACTGGATTATTTAACAATTTGTGGTTTCTAGAAAAAGACAGGATTGTATTGTGAATTTATTATCATCATTTCAGCTGAAAGACGTCTACTGCTGGACATAGGCCTCCCCCTTGTACCGACACTTCTACCGGTTCTGCCATGTGTTTCTGCATCCAGCGGATTCCTGCGGCGTTCACCAGGTCATCGGTCCACCTTGTGGGACTAGGTCTCCCTGTTTTCCTGTCTCACACCTCGCAGAAGGATGGTTTCGAGGTCTGGTCCTGGAGTCGGATTGACATAGTGGCTCGATGTACCCGATAGCCGACCTACCACCGTCGATGTACCCGATAGCCGATCTGGCACCGTTCTGAAGTACATTCCAAGTCTCGATCGAATCGAAGGCACTCGTAGTCCACAAGCGCTGAGCAAAGAGGCAGGTTATACTCTTCGATATTCTGATTACTTGCCGCAGCGTATGTAGGTATGTGATCTACGGTGCTAAAGCCTTTACGGAATCCGACTTGTTAGGGGGGCTGGAAGTCGTCAAACATGCGCGCAAGACGGTGCGTGATGACTGATGACTCTTGCATTCACGGCTTGTAGACATGGCCCAAAAGAAAGATGGGCCTATCATTCTTGAAGTGGCCATGTCACCCTTTTTAAAGAAAAGTATCACGACACCTCGTTCCATGCCGGTGGCATTTTACCCCTCGCAGAGCTTCTGAAGTGCGTTGCTTAACCTTGGAGATCGATCTGCTGTTATAATTTTGCGACGAGTCCGGCTCTATCGTTTATTTTATTAAACAACCCTGTCAATAACCTGTCAAAATTACGTACAACCCGTGCGCATTAACATGGCACCTGTCTCAATGACGTTTGTACCTCCTCTCGCTTCCCCGCATGGCGACGGCGGGGCGCCGCGCGGGTAGCGGGGGAGTATCGAGGTCCTGGTGCCAGTTAATGCGCAAGGGTTGTACCTATACCTAATAGTCCCTGCCACATCATGCTGACGCTACGCAAAAGCGGATAACCGAAGGAGTCGGCAATAAATCTCAATTCCTATGAATAAAATAATAAAGAATTTATGATGTACCACCACGAAATGATTTAGGTACCGAATAAGTATTTTATGTAGGAACGTTCAACGCGGACGGATGTTTGAGTGTTCGTGCAAGCGCCTCCGACAGTCGCTCTAAATATAGATGTTTGTAGTCACAATAACTCGCAGTCGGTTATTCACTGATCATGTTTATAACATATAAATCACAAAACGGTTTCTGCCGAATTGCCCAGAATAGCGCACTGCGTAACGAGCATTGGGTAAGTGGACGTACGTGGTAAGGTAGGTACTCGGGCGAATACGACCGCTCTCGAGCAGCGAAAAGCGAGGGTTTCCAAATATTCCTATGTTGGTAATTAAGGTATGTAAGTATGTAGGTATGCATCCATACTATATAAATACCAACACATAAAAACATACCATAATATTATAAATTCGAAAGTAACTCTGTCTGTCTGTCTGTTACCTTTCACGCCTAAACGACTGAACGGAATTCGTCAAAACTTGGCAAGGAGATAGATGGCACCCTGGGGAACAATTGCTAGGGAAGGACATAGGCTACTTTTTATCGACATACCGCGAGGGCGAAGCCGCGGGCGGAAGTTAGTAAATAATATATGGAGAAACATATATACCTATTATTTATGCATACAAACATAGCTTAATTGCCAACATGCATAGCTTCCGATATTCTGAAGAATGCAGGAAGATATAATCTGGTACTGGCTACCCTTTTTTTTTTTTTTTTTGGGTGGGAAATCATCATATGACTTCTCCCGCTCTGGGCGGAGCGGAAGGGCGTGTCAGACTCTTACTGACTAAAACCCACCCGTGTTCCTTCAGTTGCCTGTTGCCAGGGTCCCGGTATCCTTTTCGGACTATTCCGCAACCCTGGCAGGCATCGGTCCTAACGGACCCCGTCAGGTGTGCTGATATCTCTTTGAGGCGCGCGTGGAACACGACGCGCCATCGACCCGGGCCTGGTCCTTATCGGACGGCGAGCTACCCATTGCTCGCCGTCCGCAAGCCCGCGCTTATGGTGGCCGGGAATCCGCCTGGGATTCCCGACGCTCAGGGTGTCTCCAGCGGCGACGGTTAGGGGCGTGAGGGCGCAAGCTTTGCCTCTCCCTCACGCGTTCCGCCTCCTCCTTCGCGAGCATCACTGCTTCGCAGAAGGAGGTGACCGCCTCCCATGCCCTCTCGCTCCGTACCATGGCCTGGACCTGGGCCGGACGCGAGAGGTCAGTACCGACAATCGCCTCCACGAGGACACGGCGGTGCTCCGCCCAAGCAGGGCACACCTCCACCGTATGCTCCACCGTGTCCTCCGGACGATCCGCACAGTGGTGACACCCGGGCGTTTCCTCCCGCCTAATCCTGCACAGGTACCTCCCGAAGCTGCCATGTCCGGTGAGGACCTTTGTCAGGCGGAAGGTGAGGACGCCGTGGCGCCTCTCCAGCCACTCCTCAAAGAGGGTACTTATCGCCGCAATTGTGGCGTGCCCAGCACTGGGTTGCGACAATCGCACACTCCATGCCGCCATGAGATCCTGCCGGAGCTCTGTCCGCTGTGCCGCGATTTCTCGCGGCTGCAGAGTTACGCCCCGACGCTTCATCTCCTCGCGCCACTCCCAGATGTGCGCGAGGACCTTCGCCTCCAGATCCCATGGCGGTAATCCGGCAAGGAGGCTCGCCGCCTCACGAGAGACCGTGCGGTATCCCCGGGCCAGCCGAATGGCCATGACCCTTTGGGACGCGTTCAACCGGCGGGCTGGCCGCAGCCTAATGGAACGCGCCCACACCGGTGGTACTGGCTACCCTACCTGGGTTCCAAAAAAAACATGATAGGGCTCGTATATCTGTAAACGAGGTCAAATTAAATTAGCTAGCGAAACTCCGCCGACGTGTTGGGTACCGATATCTAAACATGACCCAGTAAAAAACCAGCGTGAAGAGAATTATAAGCAGGCATAGCATAGTTGCTCGTTTATTCAATTTATCTGCCCAAAAGCTTCTTGAGCACAACCCCATTCAAGTACTTATTGGAAGAATTTACAAAAACACGCAACGCGCACATAAACCGGATGTTTAAAAAGTAAATCCATCTTGTAAACCAGAAGTTTACAAAATTAGTCACACGAACCCACAACTGGCTACAAAACATCAATCTAACATCGCTCGTTACATCTGCAATATTCTATGAATCTGAGTTCAGATAAAATAAACATTGTTCTAATAATATGTACATACCTACCATACGAAATGCACACACTGAGCGTTTTCTAAATATTTAGAAGACGTTGTTTGTACCTATCTACATATTTTTCCTGTGTTTGTGTACCTACCTAGGTACAAATGTAAATAATTACATCTCCGCTACATATTAGTACTTACTCTAGAACAGCAACAGCATTTCACAAACTATGGGTCGCGACTCGACCTGGTGGGTATTAAAATGTTGGATTGTACCTAATTGTATCTGAATGTTTTTTCTTATTTGACGGTTTAACCAGTCATATACTTACAGGGTGAAATTGAATTCATGGGCATCCTCTTAATAAGAAATAGGGTCAGTCTTTTCTCCATACAAAAAGTCATAATTCGAGGTTCGGCTCTCGTCTATTTCCTTCTCCAATATTGCACCAATTTAAAATACATTTTATAAATTCAATAAGAAGGATATTTACAGTGTCCCTCTGTATGTTTGTCTTTTTTCATTAATTTTGTACAATAGGCCTCTGATAACAGCGGTCTAAACAGGCAATTTTGCGCATTTTCTGAGGGTTCTAGTGCTTCTACAGATAATGTAATCATCAAAACGGAAAACATAGAGGCATAGAACTCCTGCCAGGGTTGCGGGAAAGTCCGAAAGGGATACCGGGACCTTGGCAACAAGCAACTGAAGGAACACGGGTGGGTTTTAGTCAGTAAAAGTCTGACACGCCCTCCCGCTCCGCCCAGAGCGGGAGACGTCATTTGATGATTTACCAACCTCGAAAAAAAAATAGGGGCAAAAACTAGTTGTTATTTATTTTACTGTAAAAAATCATTGCTCTAAGGTCATAACCCAGAGAGAAAACAGGCGAGAGCGTTTGTATGGATATGGGACCGACCCTATTTCCTCTTAAGGGGTCATTGCACAATTATTGTACAATCATCCTTATGAACAACTGACACTATTTTCCTATTTGTAGTGTTTTTTTTGGAAGTCGGTTTTTTTTTTTCTTTTTTTTTCCAGAACTGCAATACAACCTTCAAACTTATTTTTGAGGTCGATAAAATCAATACTGCGCATGATTTATCCCTTGCCTTGCCCACGCACTTCGCCAGTTTTCTAAATTACCGAAGCAATGATACCTACTGTGTTGTCGACCAAAACCATAAGTAATTATAAGTATTTAATTATTACATTAGTCGGTGCTCTTACTTATGTTTATAACATAACATATTATCACGCCTGTTTTCCCCCGAAGGGTTAGGCAGAGCACACCCACATTTCACCAGTTATGTTTTTGAGTCCCATTTAATAGGGGGCCAGCCTATTACCAGTGCCGTAACTATGGCGGTGCCAGTGGTGCCCAGGCACAGTGCGCGACCCTAGAGGGGCGCAGAAATGACCAGACCATGGCAGGGCCACTAACAATACCTATTATTTATTTTTATAGCAGCTCGCACCGGGCGCATATAAGGCTAATTGCGCTACTGCCTATTACAATCAACCGGGCACTAATCCACACTCCGGGCTGCTAATGACAAATTTCTAACAGAGAAAAACCAGGCTTTGCCCGACCTGGGAATCGAACCCAGGACCTCATGCTCAGCAGTAGCGCTTGTTGCTACCACTAGACTGACGGGCAGCCACTTTCCATATAATAACAAAGTAGGTAATTATTGAAAAAACTAACGTTTTGTTAGTTTAGGAAAACACGAATATCTATCTACCTACCTACCTAGGTACAAAAGTGACTTTTATAAAACCGTTCCAGTAGGTAGTCTCGTGATGACCTCTCTATCGTAAAAATAAGCGTAAATATTAATGAAAAAAATGTATTTTCCTAGGAGGAGGCGATACCACAGTGAATGGCGACATCGTTCACTCAACGCCGGAGAACATCACCGGTGGCTTTAATGAAGAAAGCATCACAGAGCCCATTTCGGACGCTGCTCCCAGCGCGGCAGCCCTGCCTGACACCACGCCGGGACTCAACGGAACTTTAGCGTTCAGCAACAACGACACAGACAGCGTCACATGACGCTTGCTCACTCGTAAACTAACGAACGTGACTAAGAAAACGTGAAGTTTAAACTGCATCCTCGATACCGATACAGTTGTATTATTGCGGCAGCTTATCTTACTAGACAGCTATTTAGGTTCTATTGAGCCAACCACATGTTATGCTAGTTTTTTCTTACATCGATTGGCAACCCTTCACGATTTAGTGCAGTGACCAGTGTCACGCTGGTGAAAAGCTACTGTAAGTCCGTAAGTCTGTAAGTCCTATGATAGTTTTAGATTATTGACATAGTACGAAGTAATACCAATAGTTTTAACAACATAACCGGCCGGTAGCAATGTGCTGTAAGTTACTAATGCCCGAATTAAAAAAAAAAACGGCCTATCACGTCGGATTTTGGCGCCAAAACTGTAGAAGCATAGTTTTCATAACTTGGCATTATGTTTCGTCATTAAGAAACGATAAGGGCGCCTTCAAATTAGCCGCAAAGTGCCGCGCGGTGGCAGCGCGGCTGCCGCACTGCCGCCGCCGCCACTACCTATGTATTAAATCATTCCAAAAATCCAGTGGGACTTATTGAAATATGACGCTACCAAGAAACGATCCGTTATTGTACTTTAGGAACCGGCCATTACAGTCTAATTTATGTAAGTAGTACATAATTAATTACAAATATTATTATGGCGCCAGTGACATCGGAAGGCTGAACTGAAATACTAATCTGTAAGATTGGTGAGTGAGGAATCTTTTTAGATTTAAATATTATAATGTAATGGCTACATGTATTTTCTTGTGCGTCTAGTAAACTCATTTCATTCTGGAAATGCCCAACCTTGCTCCAAACAGGGGTAGATGCTAGGTAGGTACAGACGGCAACAAAAGTGGAACACTTCAGTTTTTTTAATCTTAATTATTGAACTACTTCAGAAATACAATTAAAAGAATTAACTCTTAGCTATTGTGATACTTTATGCTATTACATGAAAAAATGCCGAAATACAAATAATACAATGGTAGGATGTCGACTTTTGTTGCTGACCGTGGGTACTGTACATACAAAATACCTACATCATTACAATAGGTACCTACCTACTCAAACCTTAAAATATGACGTCGCTCTCAATGAGTCGTGTGAACAGCATAGGCCTGAGTTCAAACACCTGTTGCACAAATGTCACTTTCGTGGCCTGATCCAATCGCTACACATAGAAATAATAAGCGTTAGACAAACTAACGCGAAATGGTTAACTACGAGTACCTATAACCTAAGGACTTACCAGTGATTTGCTAAAAACTGTTTAACGCCTTATCTAACCAACTTAGAATATAGGAACAAACCTTGGTTCACAATCTAGAAAATCAGCTAGCCATTACAGTTAGATAGAGTAGGTAATGTAGTTAGGTAGGTATTTATTAAAACATAATTGTTTAGGTAGTGGCAGTGGCTTAGAGAGATTTGTATCATGTACCTACTTATGGTGTAACTTAGCTGTGTATTATACAGATATTAGTTAGAGAAATGCCTAATACTTATTATTTTCTTAATAGACTTAGGTAGGTATCAACGTGGTATCAATATAAAATGATGAACTTATTTTTGTTTCATATAAAATGTTCGTTTCAGTGTGTAGTTGTTTTCGTTGGGCAATGTATGTGTGTTGTCGTATATTAAAATGTTTTTGATAATAATAAAAACACTTGTATAATTATTCCCTTATTTCCCTTTGAAAAATTTACTTAGGCACAGTATGCAGGTAGGTAGGTAAATTAATTCCTCGCTGTAGTATATAAAAAACAAGTTGCATAATATCGTTCCTGTATGATTTAGCTACTTGTTTCACTAATCAATTTGAACCATACAACTACATGAGCTATGGCGTGTAGGTATAAATAAAACATTTTTTTTTTAAATAGACAGACCTAATGTTTTTCTGCTCGAGTCGACAAAAAAAGTTCTGCCACTCACAATCTGGGGCTGCGACCGCATCTGCTTCCAAACATCTGAACAAAGTAGGTACAAGACTCTGAAGTCGCAAGTCGCTACACACCATGTCGATAAATTCAAGCGATTAAACTGTGCTAACTGATTCGTTACAGTTTCATTGAACGCGTAGATGTGAGAAATCAAAATAGATCTCGGATGTCGGATCCACCATACGTATAACGAAACCGTAACAGACCACTGGACAGCTTGGCAGGTAATAAGCTGTGGTGCCGATTCGATTTGAAATTGTAAAAAAAAAGTATTTGAGGTCCTCGCAACAACCCCTTTCATTTGTTGTGTGTATGTCACACGGAACAGTTTTTCTTTTTGAGGTATGGAACCCTAAAAAGGTCATAAAACTGACCGATAAGGTGAAAGAGAAATACAAGTGAGGAAAATGAAATACAGAATTATTATAATATTTACAATTTATGAATGAGAATGTATGGTATCATTTTTCTCCCGTGACGTACATGTGGACATGGTTGTCAGAGCGCAACATGCGCGCGACGCGATCGCAGCCGAGCAACGCGGCCACGCGGCCGAGGTCGTACTGACAGAACAACACCGTCACCGTCATGTTACACTCGCTGCCACCGAACTTGTTCTGGTTCACCTCCTGTAGACAAACAGGCAATGCCAATCAGTCCCATGACACGAAAACAAAAACACTTGATCAACAAGCAGTTTGAGGCATCTTAAATACTGATGCTGGCTCTTTGGCTGAGATAGTATTTGAAAGTAGTTTTTTTTAAATTAATTTGTAAATGTGTATGTTCGTTTGTCCTCACACGAACAGAGCATCAGATCAAGGTTTTTTTTGCATATACAGGATGTTAGGGTAGACACCGTTATCCTTGAAACTAGTGGTTTGGTGTCATCGATAATATAATTTTTCTATGGGACCAACATGGAAATTGCAAAAAAAAAAAACAGCTGTTCCATACATTTTGTCGATATAAGTGAACACAAATGTATGGAACAGCTGATTATTTTTTCGCGATTTCAAGTTTGGTCTCCTAGAAAAAGTATATTATCGATGACACCAAACCACTAGTTTCAAGGATAACGGTGTCTACCCAAACACCCAGTATTATAGCTTATGATTATGCGCCAGAGACTGACATTAAAGCTTATTTACCGGAGAAATGCACGGGTCCTGCGAGAATCTCCATGGGGAAATGGCGGGGCACAGATATCGACATGATGAGAAATAAAAACTACGTATGATCTCACCTGCATTAAATTACACATTTCCGAGAAGAAGTGCGGATACGTAGGAGGCTGATAAAATATGATATGCCGTATGCCCTTTATCCTGAACCTTCTGAAGAAATGAACTCGCTCTGAATACAGCAAAAAGTGGGCTTCTGTGTGGAAAAACATGTCTCTTGCACGCGCGATTTTTGCATCCTGTAATTATTTAAAACCAGTTAATTACAGAGCAGAAAAGATACAGACAATAAGCAAGGAACAGATAAGGTAGCACAATTTCGGATCAACAACCGCAGACTATATGGTTTGTATGGATAAGATGACGAAAAACCCGGACGCGAGTGATTAAGAAATATTTAATGAGTTTTTGGTTTCCTATATGTAATAGGAAACCAAAAACTCTTTAAATATTTCTTAAACATAACTGGCGAAATGTGGGTATAGGTACATCTCTGCCCAACCCTTCGGGGGATCAGTTGTGATGTTATGTGATGTGTTTTACAAGGTTTAGATGCCTTGTCTGCCACTGTAGATAAAAACAAATTCTCACAGTTACTTCTCTAACGCTTTTATCTGCTTCTGAGAAGACAATGCACTTCGCAAGTGTTATAGTCAAGTTTATGAACCTACGCGTTTTTAAGAAAATGCAAACTTTAATTAAATAATTATGTTTGCTACTAAAACTGACCTGCCGATAACGATATTACAACTAAGTATTTAGTCTCGGGAATTGCGAATTGTCATGTATTGATTGTACATGGCAATTCGCTATTCCCGGGACTCCGGAATTATATGCTTTATCCATATTTTATATAGATAATGTCATTAAGTCCCTGTCATTGCACCCTAAAATTTATTCAGCCACAAGTAAATATTGCTCATAGTCTCACCTTAGAATATTCACAAATCTGAACAAATCCAATGTCTTCTTTTTTGAAGTAGTTCCTTAACTGCACATAATCAAAGTAGCTAGGGACATAGATGAGTGTGTGGCTCATAAGGGTGTCGCGTTGTTTCGGTAGTATCTCCTTGATAAAGTACTGGAACCTTGCCTCCACTGACTCCAGAGGGCTAGCTGCTGCAAACCTATAATATGGTAAAGAATATATATACTTAAAGATAAAGATGTGAGATTGATTTGAATATAAAAACCAGTAAGATCATGTCAGTCTAAAACATGAGTGTACTGAGATTTATACATTATTTTTTTATAAATGTGAAAAAAAAAATCACCTATGGAAGATCTGAGGCACCTGTACCAACACCTGTTGTATACTGCCAACTTCAGCAGGATTCTCAATTAAGATTTTTCCTGCATAGTTGTGACATTTCTTATTTATCACAGACTTTATTTCAGGCAATGCTACAGATGAGAATATAAGTGTTTGTCTGCAAGATTAAAAAAAACAATAACTTTAGAATAGTTTTTTCACATGTTAAATACTGCTCATTCATAGATGAAAATAAATAAGTTACTTTGATTTAAAATCAACTAACCTGTAATACTTAGACCATCCATTAACTGCCCAAGATCTGACCCTAGAGAAGTCAGTGCCATGAGTTTTCTTCGGCAGCAAATGGAAATGATCGAGAACATGCAGCAAATGATCCCAGTTCTGCATGAGGAAGACATCGGTCTGATCCATCACCAGCACTTCTATAGATGCCAGGAAATCGAAGTCACGGTCTTCCTCGCCTTCCGCGCCCACTATCATGCGCAGACCCAGTGGTGAGGTCACTATGATGTCTGAAGAGTAGAAGTCTGTATAGAGCTGTGATAAAGTGTTCAAATGTATTATAAATAAGCAAAATTTAGATTTTCTGGCTATACAATATATTAACTTGAGTAGGCTTTTAGGAATGTGAGGGTAACTTACCTTGAGAGTTTTCTTTGTAACTGTCATACCAAGTCTGAATGTGTCTTCAGTGTTTCCACTAAACATGAGCTCATAGTCTTCAGGCTTGGGATTCTTCCGGGGCATTATCAGTTCACTACCTGTGAAGTCTTCTTCAAACCTCTTTTTGTTTACTACTTCCCCTGCTTCTTTAGGTACCAGAATATCAATCAAGGTTTTGACAATTCTATATGCAGTATCTTTGAATGGTACCATAATGAGAACCTGAAAAAATGATCAAATTAATGTAATATCAATGTTTATTAATTTAATAAGACTACCAGTACCAACAGCATGTACATATCGTACATATACATCCAACATTGGCTTACAATAGTGTGTAAGTAAGGTATAACTGCTAAAAACATTTATAAGTGCAATAATTTTTTTTTAGTAGAACCTTTTAGTAATAGTGTTAAAGCAACCATAGTGACACCTGTTAAGTCTAACACAGCCTAACTTGCTAGGTATAGTAAACATTGTTAAGCTTTACCTACCTTAGGCCTCACCAAACCCTGATCGCGATATTCATCAGACAAGTCATTCTTCTTGGAGAGTTTAGCATTGTGATGCAGAATCTTGGTTCTAGTTTTCAACATGTGATTTACTACATGAAGACAGTATGTATATCGAATTTCATCTGCATTGCTGAATGATCTCTCAGGATAATATAGATCTTGGTAGTTATTAAAAATTGAAAACAGTTCTTTTTGCAATGGTGTGAACACTTCAGTAAGTTCTGAATCTCTTTTTATTAAATTTGTTTTATTAGCTGATACTATATTTCCATGTATTTGAGATTTTATATGTAACTGCTTGAAATCTATTTTATTTATCAATGTAGGCACTGTTCCCATTGCCACATAAGTATTTTCTTCTAATATTGAAACTTTTGGTTTAACTTTTTTTGGAAGTGTCTCTATAGGCTTTGGTATAACTACAGATAAGTTGCCAATAGCTGGCCAAGTTTTGTTTGTTATCTCCACAGCCGGTGGTTTGTTAGTGAGAGACACTAGTAATTCATCTCCTAGGTCATACTGCAGATGTTTTGTGAATGGATCATCTGATGTATTATCTTCTTCAGTTTCCATTTCATGATCTATGGGCACCTGTGGACACATTTTAAGTTTGTAACACAATGAAGGATTTGTAAGTTGATTACTTATTCTTTACTCCAAACATAGCTTAACGTTTTATTACAAGTACAAGAACAAAACATCAAAACGGACTTCTTAGATTGTCGACGGTGTAAATCTGAAATTTTTTTCTAATCTCTTGAAATTACCTTCAAATGAACACATGATATTTATACAAGAGTATACTAGTATACTCCGCCCCTAAGACAACCTACTGACCTAAAACTTACTTAACTTCACATTGTTGAATGCAATAAATATAATTATTGAGGATTTCATTACCTCAACATCCTCATCACCTTCTTCCCCACTCGTACTTTCTTGGTCATCAAGGATGTGACTATGTGCGTGCTCTGTTTCATTTTTGTCCACCACCCCGTCATCATTACTACTATCATCATTACTACTACTGCTATCTTCATCACTTTCCGCTACGGGTCTTCTCTTTTTGTTACTAAAACAGGACAACAACTGATCGTATGCGTCTTCCTCCTCTTCACTTTCAGAATATGTCAGTCGCTGCTGTAGTTTCTCCTCCATTTTTCTTTTCTTCTCCAGTTCTTCACCGACTTTTTGCGCATTTTTGTATCTATTAAAAATTGCTTTCTTGTTTACAATTCTTTCTTCGGCAGCTTTTTTCTTCTTTTTTGTCGTAGGCTTAAATGTACCTCTCTTTTTACCGAAGAACTTTTTACTTTTTTTCATATTGCTTCTTCAAATAATAGCTATTTATAATGTAAATTGAAATAATCTGTTTAGCTAAAGTAGGTACAAACGGTTTCACTCACACGTTCTCGTGTACTCTCGTGCTCACTGAGTACTTTTACTATAAAGGCACTCGATCACTCGTAAAAGAGCAAGGAACTCACCTAAGGCGGGCGCAAAAACAAAGTAGTAGAGTAGAGAAATTCCTTGCTCACACGTTTCACTTCAGACTGCGTTTTGAGAACCAAGAACCGTCCAAAACATAACATAACCCTACTTTTTTGACTTAAATATTTTTTTAATCATGACCATAGATACAAGTCTTTCAGTCAGTCGAATGTTGTAATTCTTCGACATTCTCACCGTGCCACTGGCGAAACATTACAGTATAACATGTTTAAATCTCTAGTTCCTGTCAAAAATTGTATGGAACATTGACAGAAGATAGAGATTTCAACATGTTTTGTCGCAAATGTTTCAGTTCAATACCTACTTTCTTTACTTTGCACAAATAGCTTTCAAATTCCAATACATAAAAATGTATAGTCTCATTCATCACATTCGTAATTTTTCGTCAATGTTGTTTGCTCATTACTCACTATGGTATTACCTACCATGTAGTGATCCCTAACTCCTATCCTAAATCCCGATAGAATTTTATTATTATTTTCGTTTCCCTACCTTTGTTTCTTCGACCCATAACTAAACGTGACATTGGCTAAATGCACAAACTGCACTAAGTGCGAAGCCTTAGAAAAACACAATCGGCTCAGGTGTCAAAGAAAATAAAACATTTTGACTTTTGGCAATTGACAGTGACAGCACATCACCAGCAGCAGCAGATGAGCACTGAACACTCGAAGTTGAGAACAGATCAAAAAGAATCGAATCGTTTCTGGGTTGTATTGTTGTTGTATTTGCAATTCATAAGATTACGTATTTTTATGTGTTCCCGTACGTTGACCGGTAACTCACTGGCTGAAAACAATACAAACATTTGTTTGACACCAATGTCGGAGTATAATGAAAGTATATCAAGAAAGACATGGTCCCGCACGATAGAACCAGTCGCGAAGGTCAACAATACAACGATTTTTGGGTATTTTTCATTGAAAAATCTTATTTATCATTCCAATTACATTCCAGATTGGTTACATGGATGGCGCATCTGATGGTCAAACTGCTGTGTTCCAAGAAAGTTTCAATGTAGGCTACAAACAAGGCTTTACTTTTGGCTTAGAATTAGGGTTCAGTGAAGCTATCTCAAGGTAACTAGATATAAATTAGAATAAAATGTCCGATTGTAAAGTAAGAATCCTGAAAAGCAATTTTTTATGAGATTTCAGTGTACACCAAAAGGGCTTACCAGATTTAGAAGACCAACGTAAAATTAACTGTCAGATTTGTACAAATGTTGTAAAGGCTCAAGAAAATATTGGCAATTTATACAACATCCAACAGGAGAAAAACACTGGATATTTGTTAAGATGTAACAAAGATGGGTAAGCATCTTGATACAACATATCTTTACATGTGCTTGTTTACATTTAAAACTTCTATAATGATTAGCTTCTTGCGACTTCTGCAAGAAGCTGATCATTACAGAATTACATAAAGGCAATTCAAATTTAACCATGACATTAATAATGATTATAAATAAACCTTGTAAAGAATGCCTGTGTATCTTGTTTTTGTGTTGAAATGAAGTGAGAGCTTTTAGAATGTCATGCAATTTTAATAAATAATATGGAAGAAACTTATACAGCTTAGATATATTCTTATAAGTATATATCAAATCAGACTGACATTATAAAATTATTATATTCAAAATAAACATACATGGTTTAAAATTATAATCTTGGTTTCTTTTCGGGTGGTGGCTTCATATTTTCCTGTTTGATTTCAGTCTTGATGTCAGCATGTCCTTGTAAACCTCCATTAGTCATGTCTGAGCTGTTTGGGTCTACAGGTTCTTGTTTTATAGTAATGTTGTTAACATTCCCATCTGTAGCTTTATCACTTTTGTCATTTGAATTCTCTGTTTTAACTGTGACACCATTTGTCTGGAAATGTTGAATATTTATAACAAAATATGGTAAATTATAATATTAAACTACCTTCAAACATTGTGGATATGGATAGAATTACCAAGTTTAGTAGTTAGCATGAGAAGTCATAATCATAACCACTATATTAAATATGTGGAAAGTCACTCACTTGGCTGGGTGCCTGTGTGACGGGCAGTGGGAACTGTCTCACAAGTTCCGCCAGCAACATGTCCACCCTCTGTCGCTGGAATAATGTCGATGGTTCTTCTTTAGGAGTACTGCTTACATCCTTTGCTGAGGTCTGACCAGTACTGTATGGACTTAGCCCTAGAATCAAAATATATTACCAATTATGCAGGCAGTTTTATTGAGATTAGTCTTATAGACAGATACTGGGTCATGTACACTTACTATGCTTTTTAAACCAGAAAATATTGAACATACAAAGTTTCGAAACTTGGCAAATGAAACAAATCTCACAACTTGTTTCGTTGCATCTGCACTGCTTGAAACTGATTTTTTTTTATCTACTGACATCTGCTGATGCTGATGACAAAACATGTTAAAATCTCTAGTTCCTGTCAATTTGTGATACAATTTTTGACAGGAACTAGAGCCTTCAACATGTCGAAAATGTTGCGCCAGTGTAAACACACAGTACCTAAGCATTGAATCATGTACTAACATTTTGTAAGATTAATGCAGAAATATTATGTTATGAAATTGTTTTTTTTAAACTAGTCAAAAGATATGAATAGTAAAGTGTGACAAGACTATACAAATGCATGCAATCAATACATTGACAGAAAACAGACTTTTCAAAGTGTTTTTATGGAAATTTCTCATGAGAGCAAATGCACAGTAAGTTAATCATAGGCAACAGTGGGAACAAATACATACCTGATTTCGATGCTTTGAAATCCCACCAGTATCCTTTGCTGGGATGATATCTTGAGTATGACATAGTTTCTTCAAACGAGCATTGTAGGTGATGGACAGCAGACAGCTATAAAACATTATCATATCAAGTCCTCTAATATACTTCCCTACTGCTTAGATCATAATTATTATCAAAGATGACCTAAACATTCTAAACCAGGGTTGCCCATTCAATAACTATTTTCAGATTCCATAAAAACTGAAGTCTAGTCTAATGTAAACTTTAGTCTAGGACCTGGTCTAATATATAGTCTATAGTATAGTGGATGTGGGCTAGTTGCAGAGATTTCTGAATGAACTACAAGAAAACCAAAGTAGTAGTAGCATACCAATCTAGAGTTAAGAACACTAGCCAGGTCAGGAGCCTGATACACAATCCCGGCAATGATGTAGTAGTCAGCTAGAGGTATAGCCTGTGTCGGACTATGTCTGTGCTGCTTACGAATCACATATAGGATCGGATCCTGTACATGCAGCAAAATGTATTCCAGTCCTGTCATGTTTCTGTAACATTCAAATTGGTTAACGGGATGTTCTATGTTTAGGGTTTGGTTTCCGCACTTAGTCCCTAAGGTGGACCATTGTGCATGCAGGATTTTATACATGTAAAGTATAAAAAATATTATTTTATCAATGGAAAATGTAGTGGGAAATCATTTTTTTAACTTACATGTTCAGGGGGATGCTACATAGCCCGCGAAATTCAAATTTTGTTACGATTTTTGCAAACTTGTAGGTCAGTCTCAGGTTGTATGTTAATCTAAATATGATTCGCGACCGTAACAAATATGGCTTTACATAATCATAATCATTGGAATCAGCAATACAACCTTATGAAATAAAATAAAAGGGAACTTGTTAATAACGTCAATATGTGCTAGGATACTTACTGAAGTTGATCCATACTGAGACGCTGCATCTTAACAATTTCGTTATTACATGTGCGGTCAAAAAACGGATTTGATCTTTCAGAAAAATAGTCCATAATATTAGAGGGGCTAAGCAGAGGTATCCATGCAGAATCGTGCCACGAAAGACCCAATGGGTTTTCATTTGCTATTGGTAAATTGCCGATCCTTCCGGGCATCATTTTGTTTGATTTTTTTACGCTGTCTTAGTTAAGTTTCTTCTATTACTTATTCTTGTATTTTTTTTAATTATGTGTTTCGACTGCTTTCCGAGTCATACGAAACAAATAAATTAAACTCTTAGCACACTATAATCAGACAAAATCACAATCAAACTGTAAAACACATTGATACAAGTAGATCAGACTGCAATTTCAATTTGCTTTTTGCTTGACACATGACAGTTTTATTACACACAGGTTCCACAGACTGCACACGTTCGAAACAAAATAATATAACCATAATAAAACTATAGTGTTGGGGTGGTGCCAATGCCTCCCTAAAGTAGGTTCGCGGTTTTTAAGTTCGTGACCTTACTCGGCTCGCCGTCGGTGACACACATGAAGCTTGCTCACATTCTCAAACTGACTCGTGGCTCGCGGCGGTGACAGACGACGAGCCAAGGCGGGCTACGAGCAAAACAAACCTGTTGGACCGCCGACGAACTTACTCGGCGGTTTTAAAGTCCGTATACTTAGCATGACACACGTACGCGGACTTGCTCGCACGTATATCACCCGTTCGGTTCTGTTCTGAATTCCACCGGTTTTAGTCAGTGGCGACAACGGTGTTGCTATTGGAAATATATCGTATTTGAAACATTTTTGATACTTGTTATTCTATATCGTTTAAGGTGGATGCGCTACGGTAGCCCGCGAAATTCAAATTTTCTTACGTTTCTTGCAATTTGCAGGTCAGTATCAGGTTGTATGTTGATCTAAATATTATTAGCGGCCGTCACAAATATGGATTTTAAGAATTATAAAAATTAGAATCAGCAATACAACTCTCTAAGTTCATGTAAGTGCATTGAATGAAAATTTCATGAAATCGACAGTTAATACACTTACATGAACTTGTATCTGTGAATGTATCTATGAATCTGTGGTATGAGATGCTCAATCATTTGACGGGTTTATGACAGCAGAATTTTGTTTGTTTGTAAATTGAGGTTAGATTAGTTATTTATTACTTTTTTAGTAGCAGAAGAAATCAAGGATTTGCTTATTGAAATTTATCAAAATACTGTAATCAATCAATTAAATAATTTGTGCTACATGTGCGTCAGCCACAAACGAACGATATAATTGTATACATAAAACATGTCATTCGTTCTTGGCACACCTTGCTTTAATTGTTTCAAGTGCTATAACTTCTTAAATTAACCACAGGTTATCAGGAATTTTCTCGAGGTAGAGCTCAGAACAGATTTAGCTCAGTAAAGTATCTACACATGACGTAATAATATATTCAGTAAGAGAATCATATATAGCCCTGAGAATGGAGAACCGAATCAGATGTTTTGAAGAAATATCTGCTGACGTTTTTGATTCAGAGAATGTAGTGACTGATTCGTCTTCTGATCAGGTAAATGTAATGAGTTTCAGTATTTTTATGAAATATCATCATGTACTTATAAATTAATATTGTGCCCTCCAAATCAGGAATAATTGAGCTTGAGTCTTCTTATTTTTTTAGAGCTTGTAATTGCAGCTTGGCTCACTAAAATCCCAATAAAATGGGACCTTTGCTTTTGTTAACTGATTTTATTTTTGTAAGGAACTAGTTTTTGTACAAACTGTACCTTTATACAAAAATAAATTATTTTTTAAAACTATGTGATTGTTAGTGTTTCCAAACCAAATACTTTGAGAACAATGACTGAACTAACTCAGAGGTCAAAGTCTTGGTCCATGTGAGGACCATTTAAATTAGTGTCTGAAATGGACTTTTGAGAAAAGAACCAAACAGATTTGAGTGGACCTGTCCAGTCAGTGCACACATTTGTGAGTAAATGTGTAGCTCAACTCCGAAATTAAGGAGCTCAAGGACTCGATAGACAATACTAAAGAGAGATCATTTTAGTAGGCTGCATAGAGTACTCGAAATAATAGACCATCATTAAAAGGAACTAAAAACAACAACAAAACAATTACCGACATGGTCCTCGCACTCAAATTAATTATATTAATACTTTACAGAGTAAATATTCGTGTTATTTTGTATCCTAACTAATATTATAAATGCGAAAGTGAGTTTGTTTGTTACGCTTTCACGTTAAAACGGCTGAACGGATTGGGATGAAATTTGGCACAGGGGTAGACCATGACCTGGAATAGAACATAGGATACTTTTAATCCCGATATTCCCACGGGAACGAGACTTACGCGGGTGAAACCGCGGGGCGCAGCTAGTATTAAATATTCATGTTATTTTGTATATTATTAGCCTAATTGTTCCCACTGCTGGGACACGGGCCTCCTCTTGGTGAAAGGGATTGCGCCTTAATCCACCATGCCGGCCCAGTGCGGTTAGTAAATGTCACATGTCTTTGAACTTTTGGTTCTAGGACATCCCCAGTTTTCACACGATGTTTTCCTTCACCGATTTGAGAGCAGCGGTGATGAAATAATTTACACAAAATAAAGAGCCTATCTGGGTTCGAACCTACAACCTACACCTAGCCGTGGCCGTTATCACTGGGCCACCATGGCTCTGATTTTGTAAATAATATTCATCAATGTCAATGCGTTATAACTATATAGGTATATAAAAAAAAAACATTGTGTACATTTAATTGGAGCTGCTGAATCCCAATCCTTTTTGTCCTTCAACTGTTTCAGTAAAAGTATGTAATATGTTGAAAAAAAACATTTACCATCATGGTAAATTAGTTAAATTTTAATCATTTATAATTTACAGATTGATGTTGAGACAATGATATTAAAAATTTACAAACAGTTTGAGAAAAATGCTGAAATTGAACCAGAAATCCCTGTAGTGAGAAAAAGAGTTCATAGTCAATTGTTAAAAGATTGTCTGGGTTCTTTACCACAGAGCTATGAATGCTTGGATGCAAGTAGAACATGGATAGTCTACTGGGTCCTGCACTCGTTGTGGCTACTTAATGATATGCCTGATGCAGAAACATTATCTGATGTAGTCAAGTTTTTGACACTATGCCAGCATGAGGAAGGTGGGTATGGTGGTGGCCCAGGACAATACCCTCATCTAGGAACTACTTATGCTGCTGTAAATGCTCTTAGCATTATAGCTACTGAGGAAGCATACAACTCCTTGGACAGAAGCAGTTTACAAAAATTTTTATGGACTGTAAAAGATGTTGATGGATCATTCGCCCTCCACAAGGGTGGGGAGCAAGATATACGAGGTGCCTACTGTGCCGTCAGTATAGCCAAAATAACAAATACATACACGGATGCCTTATTTGACAAAACAGCAGAATGGATAGTCAGCTGTCAGACATATGAAGGTGGATTTGCTGGGTGCCCTGGCATGGAGGCTCATGGAGGATATGCATTCTGTGGGATTGCATCTTTGGCATTGCTGAATAAAACACAGTTATGTGATATTGATGCACTATTGAGGTGGTGTGTAAATCGTCAGATGCGAGTGGAAGGTGGCTTCCAAGGAAGAACTAATAAGTTGGTGGATGGATGTTATTCGTTTTGGCAAGGAGCTGCATTTCCAATAATCAGTGCCATTCTTTCCCAAGGTAATTATCTTTCATGATAATCATAAGCCATTATTATCCCATCAAGCGATCGCCTACTAGAAGCCATCTCCCCGTAAGCGCTGAAATTACGATATATATTTTTAGGGTTCCATATCCAAATGTCAAAAAAGAACCCTTATCATTTCGTCCTAAATTCCTGATGATCTGTCTGTATGTTTCACAGCCATTTTACTAGAGAGTGCCAATGCAAGAGTATTGGCACTATATCAATGAAATTTGGAAGGAAGATGTATTCCATGAACTATCAAATGCTGGCACTTCACTTCGCGTATTTGCGCAAACATTCGTGTTATTTCGTTAATACAAATTTAATGTTATTTATTTCAAAATGTATAAGACATAATTTGTATCACCCGAGTAACGCGAATATTTTGACAAATACGCCAAGTGAAGTGCCGCTGCCGGCCGTTGCCATTTCAGTGTGTATTGATCCTTAGGTCCGCACAAAATAGCTCGGGGCTCGGGGTCCGGATCGGGACTGCGGTCCGCCATTTGGTGACTCCTGTACTATTCTGTTAACGGCTATTATAATTGCGTAGTGCTTACGAAAAAAAAAAGGTTGGCACTCCCATAGGTTCATGTAACCTAGTAGAATGCAAAATAGGAATTTAGCGCACATAATAATATGCATGTGGGGTACTGGTGATCCCATACTTAAAAGATTACTTACGATGTTTTTTTGGCATTTTTTTATTACAGTCAAAAATTGGTGAGATAATAATGACTAATGAGTCATTCTGCCCTCTAGCTTTACAACCATACGGTGGAGAAATCGAAAAATAAGTTGATAGAACTAAAAAAACACGAACGTTTCGAAGAAGATACGTCGTGTAGTTTTTTTAGATATGGGATGTTTTCGCTCACAACCGCAGGAATAATTTGGTTTGCTGTCGATAAAATCAATATTGTGCATGGAACCCTTCTCTGTGCGTAGTCCGACACGCCTTTGGCCGGTATTTGTTGTTTCTACAGTTTCTAGTGCAATCTCGAGACAACCCATGACACTCGGGCACAATATAAATATGGAACTCGGGCGTCTACTCTGACTAAAATAACTACTCTCTAATTAAAAATTATCGGTACCTACCTACCTATTTCAGTTAGACCGATACCGCTGTACGGGCTGTACTGTACTACGCCGGAATGCACGGCGAGGCGGGGCTACGGGGGGCGGTTCGTCGTGAGCATTGACGAATGAGCGGTCAAACTATAATGAAAATGTTGCGATGTTACTATTCAGCACTTTTCAATTTCATACCTATTTATTAATCACATAAAAATTATTTATTTTCAGAAAATAAAGAACTAATTGAAACAGTACTTTTTAATCAAGGTGCCTTACAAGAGTACATAATTGTATGTTGTCAAGCCTTACCTGGTGGTGGTTTTATCGATAAACCTGGCAAGTAAGTACCTATCCTTATTCTATTTTTTCCATGGACATATAAAAAATTGCGGACGGAGCTTCGTGGAACAAAGTGAGGCATTTTTGTGAGGTTTGGTTACCCATTACATTTAGTTACTGACAATGGTCCCACATGGACTAGTAAAGAATTCCGGTTTTTCTGTAAAATGGTGGGAGTAAAACATAGCTTTACCCCACCATATCCACCTACCAATGGGTTGGCTGAGCAGTTTGTGGAATCATTTAAGTCACATGTGTGTAATAGTATCCAAGTAAAACCGCCTTTCCTTTTGTAAATTATTTTTGTTGTAGAAACGAACAAATTTCACCAATGATTACAACTAAAACAAGGTAAACAGTTTTAGTTGGTTTCTACATACCTACTGAGACCTTACGACCATAAGACAATTCTGTGAATTTATCCAGCTAAAGTTTGTTATCCCACTTAAGTCGTTTTTACCAGACAATATTAGGATAAATATTTATAACTTGAATACAATTAAAACTGATTATACTCATATAAATATACAGTTATTTGTGATATACAGGTAAAACCGATTAAGTGTCTACCCTTGCCAACATTTTTTGTATTTTTTAGTAATTTCCAATACGTTTTCTTAAGTTATTCTTATTTAAATTCAATAACTGTTTATCTTTCCTTCATAATTATGTCTTCAATCACAGGGATTACTAAATTGTAATACTTATTTAAAGCTTCAAACTTTTAAATAGCAGTATTGTAAAGTTAGGTTCATGTCAGATAATTGGTTTTCCCTGTAAGGGGACAATATCTATATTATATATATTTTTTTTAAGTAGTTATTTTTTTATTATAAGTAGGGAAGAGTGTCATAGTGCTGGATATTGTGTCCAGCACTAGTATCGGATAGGGGCAGCACTAGCGCCGCCAACCGCCATATTGATTTCGATAAAAGTAATTCTTGTATGCACGTTGTGGTTTTTCAATAAATAATAGCTACAGTCTAATAGTGGTA
The DNA here is from genome assembly GCA_948473465.1 of Lithophane ornitopus. Taxonomy (NCBI): domain Eukaryota; kingdom Metazoa; phylum Arthropoda; class Insecta; order Lepidoptera; family Noctuidae; genus Lithophane; species Lithophane ornitopus. The sequence goes on from OX419633.1 coordinate 6,498,085, forward strand.
TTAATTAATTACCTTGTAAGAAATATAACACATAGTGAGACAGCTCGCTTGTACCGTAGGCCTCACGCGTCGTCGTGGTAACACTTTGACCTTGAGCTGCCCTAGCTAGCGTAGTACGTTCAATAATAACAAACAAACATCAACTAAATTATTATGGGTAATGTACGTGAATTAAACATTAAATTGGATCCCGCTTTAATATTAAATGATTAATAATTCTATAAATTTGTTATGGTATGGGGGAATCGTATTTTGGTCAATAATTATACAACCGGACACTGACCTGAAAATTGCAAAAAACCTAAGAAAATTTTAACCACTGCGGTTCCACGTGATACTTGGTTTAAGTAGTGGTTTCCTAGGATGTGTAAAGCAATTGTGTTTTAAAATGCTGCAATATTGTTGTTGACCTTCAAGACAAACTCTAATTAGTTATCTATACCTACTCTATATCCTATCCTACTCTATACCTACTAATATTATAAAGAGGAAAGATTTTTTTGTTTGTTTGTATCGAATAGGCTCCGAAACTACTGGACCGATTTTAACCATGTTTTCACCAATAGAAAGCTACATTATCAGGAAGTAACATACGCTTTAATTTATTTAAAATTGCAATATGTAGCCCAAAGTAGCAAAATTTTGTCTATAAAATTCATAATTTGGCGTGCGCTGAGAAAACTATTGATGATACATAAAAATGAGGTACTACATGATTTAAGTAGGTACTCATTATTACCTGAATGAATGAGGAATGTGACGCATATTTTCCCGCAACTGGTTATTTTAATTTTTATTATATTTGTCCTTACTTAGCGTCATGTTTGCCGCAAATAAACTTATTTTCTTTTTTTCTTTTCTTCTTTCTTACCTACAAAAAAAGTCCGCGAGAGAATATAATATCTTACTACCATAACTGATAAGTCACAAACTCACAATAGTAGCTTTTAAGCTCTAACATTTAATTAGATCGCCCGTAGAAACAAAAGTTGGTTATATTTCGACGGTCCTTAAAGACATGTCAAAAACCGAGGTTTACAGGAAAGCGATATTTATGTTCAAACTGCTCTAGAAATAAGTATATGTACAATTGTATTTTTTTTTTCTATAATGTTTTATTAGCTTTATGAACTTTTTAATGGTATTTATACTTTTTTTTTTTAATATTTTCTTGGGAAAACTGATAGATGACTGTTTCTACGCTGATAAAGCATGTCAGACATGTCTATCTTTTTATACGCAGGAAAGAAGAACATAAAATGTTTTATGAAATGAAAACGTAGAATTATGTTATTGTTTTCAAACGGATATGTTAAACATCCTAAAATCGCAACCCAACTCCCGCCGTGAATGACGTTATGCTAGACAAGACCGCGTTCGCACCGTGGCGCAGTGGCGCGCATTTTAAAACACCGTATAAAACGATACGTACCTACTTATACTTTATCCGCATCTACGACACTTATTCGTTGTAAATATAATACTTGTTCTCATTTACGATTTGTAAATGACGTTAAATACGTAATACTAAAAAAATATAAATAAACAGGTATGTGCTTAAGGAAAATCTAAACCCATATGTGCAATTAAAAAAAAAACAATTTTTGACATGCTTTTATGTATGTAGGGACCGTCGATTTGTATCTTAGTATTCATTCTTATTCAAATACTTAAATAGTTTTATCATCAAGGGTATTTATGGAGCTTTAATTTCGAAGTTATCACGAGTATAAAAAGACAATACGCGAACAGTTCGACGCCGCCGCCGCGACGTTCCCTACTCTAGAGAAGATGAAATTTGGCACATGGGTAGACCATGACCTGGAATAGGACATAGGATAGGTTTTATCCTTATATTCCCACGGGATCGAGATCTACGCAGGTGAAACCGCGGGGCACAGCTAGTTAATTAAATCTTATCCTATTGTTTCAGGCATAGAGATATATATCACACTTGTTATGCCCTGAGCGGACTGTCAGTGGCGCAACACGGCACAGGGGCTGGAGACCCGTACGTAGTCGGCAGACCTAGTAATGAACTCAACAGAATACACCCCCTTTATAATGTGGCACCACATCTCGCCTACAATGCTGTTCATTACTTCATCAGGCATCCGCCACCAGTGAAGGACAAAAATTAGTGTCTGAAGACAATCTCTGAAGACCTCTAAAGCTTAGATGAATATTGCACCATAGTTTTGCTTTACCTATGCCTTGGTAAATATTTTTTCAATGTGTTGGTATAGAAATAATATAATTATGTGTATAGTTGTATAATCATCCTACATTATAATAAGAATCTATAATAAATTAATAATGTTCATTTACACTCGTATCAGAAAGTTCTTATTATAAAATAAAAAGCATTAACTGTGAAATACTAAAACTTTTCGAAAGTGTGTTACATATAAACTTAGTCTGTCATTATGATCCTACATTTTAATTCATAATAAAAACTTTACGATAAGAGTATTATACATAAAGTTTTTAGTTAAATAATGATCTAAAATATAAAAAAAAACTATCTACATACAACGTGTAACGTTAAATGCGCAAAACCTGAAAACCTGAGAACTTTTTAATATTGGTCACATTTTTCAAAAAATCTTCATTAGAAACGTTGCCGTGTCTATTTATTAATAGGTCAAGCCAGCGCGGCGCAGCGGCCCGGTGACGAGCCCTCCCTCGATAGTGTCGTCGCAGACGCAAGAAACGATCAGAATTGTCAGTAAAACTAAAACAGCACATAAAACCATTACAATTTATTTATTTCTCTCTGAAATAGGTCAATTGTATTAAAAATCAGTAGGTGTATATGAGATTTTGCGCATTTAACGTTACACGTTGTATAGGTATAGGTAGTACCACACGGCAACACATCAAGCTCTAGATTTCCAGTTTATGCTGATCTCGTATAGTATAGGATTTCCGTACAATGCGAGGTCAGCTTATACTGGAAAGATACATTTCCAGTATAAGCTAAGTATAGCTTGATGTGTAGAGCCGTGTGTACAGTTTCCAATGATTTTAATATTATCAGGGTCGCGGTTGCTGTGGCGCGTACCCTTACCCTCGCGGTGGAATTTTTATGTGATCGTGTTTTCGGCACACATAGGACCTAGCATCAATCCTCAACTTTACCATATATTTATTTCAAAATTAATGCTGCAGTATTTTCGGCATAACGGAGGATCATGCTAAGGTTTTTTTTTTGAGGGTGGTAAATCATCAAATGGCTTCTCCCGCTCTGGGAGCGGAGCTCATGTAAGTGCATTGAATGACTATTTCATGAAATCGTCATTCAATGCACTTACATTTACTTAAGGAGTAGTATTGCTGATTATAATTCTGTAAATCCATATTTGTTACGGCCGCTAATAATATTTAGATCAACACACAACCTGATACTGACCTGCAAATTGCAAAAAACGTAAGAAAAATTGAATTTTTCGGGCTACCTTAGCGCATCCACCTTAAGGCTGAGTCTTGAGTGACGGCGCACCGCCGTTGTTTGTTGTTATGGCAGTACCGTTGCCATAGCAACGAAGCGAAATACATGACACTGTAATAACGTACTGTCAGAATATTAATCAACGAATTAATTCGTGTTTTGAGTGTATTTTTCCAATATAAAGTGAAACTTGGTGCTTTTGAATGATAATCATTGTTATAGTGTATGGATAACATAGTAATTTATGAGGATTATGAATTTGATTTTTCGATCTCTTACGTATACGTTCATACAAAGTTATCGCGGCATGTATAATGAGAAACGTCAAATGCGCCGTGAAAGCGCGCGCCCGCTCGCACTCCGGACAAGTTCGAACATCTCGAACATTTGTTTTATCCGCCGTTCATTCAGCCTGCGCGGTGCGCGGTCACTCAGGACTCACTCTAATAGGTCAAGTCATCACATGCGCAAACCCGCCAAAATAAATTTGTTGTCGACCAATTTAAATTTTCTCATACACGGGATAATAATAGCTTTTATTTAATGCAATTACGAATCTTCCAAAACTAATACAGCAATTTTAAACAATGTTATTATATCATTGACATAAAACCTTTTCAATTATTTTCCTCTAGGTCTATTGAATTAAAAATCTGTTGGGGTGTCTGAGGTTTTGCGAATGTTGTTTATTTGAATGGAATTAGACATTTAACATATTTTGATCTTTTCCCAGTTCAGCTTTTTCAAAATATATTAAATGTAATGTGTGAACCCGTTTTTGTTTCACCAAAGCAGCACAGTTATGCAAGTGCAAACGATTTATAGCTCGGGCACAAGCTTCAAAAATAAAAAATAAACCGTTTTATATTCCTCTAAAATCTAGGCCATGTTTCCTTTGACCACTTTGCTCTACTACTGGGTACCCATAACCAGGGTCGGACTGGCCATAGAGTTGAGGTAGCGTTTGCCAGCCGGGCCCCCCGAGGGGCTGGCGGTAGGAAGGAAAAGTAGATAGTTCATACATACTAGAGAAATACAAAAATAGTTGACTCTGAACAGAGGCCATCCCTGAAACTTGCTATGGACATTTCTGAACGGCGATATTTTTTGAACGAAACGTATTTATTCAATCTCATATTTCTGGAGAAACGGAATGCAACTTTAAAGTCTTCGCTTCTCTGTCTTCGCATCGACGAACCCAAATTAAACACAGAATCGGATCAAGAATGACTAGCATAGCTGCTTTTACGATCGAATTATTGACAGCTTAGCTGAAAGATATCCTCTTTAAATTAAATTTGATTGGCTAGCTTCAGATTTCTTATATTAAGCAATGTATTTGGAACTATATTTACCTAATAATAATTATATATCACTGATAATTAATAATTTGTATATTTCATTATTTTCCGATAGTATCCCATCACCATTATCGTCCCGGGCCCCAGGCTTGTGGGGAGCCACTCGGGCCCTTCCAGCCCAGTCCGACCCTGCCCATAACTTTCGATTTAGCTGATGTGCCATCGAAATAGTAAATCACTATATAAACTGGAAATAACAGTTCGGGATTTTGATGTTTTACCGTAATATATTTCGTTAGTAATAATGTTATTAAATTGCCCTATTTTTGCTTTTGAATTTCGCTGGCTACCCTTTAGCGCATAGAATAGACTATTACTAAGATGCTGTCCTCAATAATTAAACTTGTTTGTGTAATGAAAATTCAAGAGAACTGTTAAAAATTAATTTGGCATTGAATTTTTTTTTGACATTTGCATAGGAGCCAAAAGGGCTCATTTGGTTGTAAATGACCTCTCCTACATCTCCATAGTGGATTGTCAATATATAACCAATAACCCTGTAGATATATGTGGGATCATAAATCTATACACCTACCTAAGTTACATACGAAGAAGAAGAAACCCATCACTCTCCACAGAGATGTTTCATTTCTATTTTATTAAAATTATAAACATTACATTTTATTATGCTATAATTTATTTTGTCGTCTTTGATATAATAAAAATGTAACTATAACAGGATATTTCTCTTTAACCTTAATCATAGCAACCTATACATATTTTTATAGAAAACAAATATGCAACTTTAACAATTTGTGGGAAGATAAACTTTAAAGAGCTACATAAAAGCAATATATATTTGGTAATCGTTGATGTACCGTTGTTTCAATTCATACCAACACAAATTCCTCAGATTCAATGTCTGTATCACTGTCTTGGATATTTGGAGTCACCCAGTTTTGCTCTGTTTCATAGATAGAGTATCTAACATTAGGAAAATTCATAACATTACTACAAGAGCCACTGTTTAGAGTGAATATAGGATACTCTAAATTAGTAGTAACTCCCTGGGGGACTACAAATGATTGTATTATATTAATATAAGTTTCCAAATCATGCTGTGTTGCCAGGTAAAAGCCTATACAACATGAAGGATCCATTTTACTAAGAGGCATTTTTCTTGGAGATCGGCAATGAAATGACTGTAAGGAAAAGTTGGGTTGCCATACATCAACCATTTCCTGACAGTAATGAGGATCTAAATGAATAAGTCTATCGTCTTGGTAACCCACAAAGTATAGTGAATGTTTGGGTCGTCCCCCAATAATTCCTATGCAGAAGTCTAATGTAAGCAATGATGTAAGGCAAGGGCCATAAATAGGATTAAATTTATCAGAACCCAACTTTACTGGTACTAAAAGAATGAGTGATTTCCAAGAACCATTTGGTAAACGACAAAGTGAAAATACATCTTGAATATAAATAGTTGAATCTTGAGCAACATATACTTCTAAATTATCAAATTCATAATTTTCCTTTGAAGCAGCTGCCATGACTGCTTTTAAGCAGTGAGCAACAGACGCAGGGCCATACCAGTCTCCTGGTTTCTTTCCCAGTGCTTCTCCCAGACTCACCATCTGGTGTATAGATAGAGGACTGTTTACTGATGACTTGTCACCAAACCATTTGATTATCATGCGGTGTAGACAATCCTCTTGGAATTCTCTGCCATTTTGTATAGCTTTCTCTGGAGACCACCTCCAAGACCGCCCAAGAAAGTGAGTCACTAAAGCTTGGGCCAGCAACATTTGTCCACTTCGGAGCATGCAACCCCAACCGCAGTCAGTGGTAAAGGACGAACCTGACATTGTAGGAAATTCTCTTCTGTAGGTCATCCAAATTTTGCTGATGAAATCAGATTTAAAACCTTCAATACCTTCACCATATATCTGCTCAATTGGTTGGTGTGCAGTTGCTTCTGTACCTATTTCTGTAGAAGATTCTAATGATCCAGTCGGACTTAGTTTACGATGGTAGCATCGTCCTAGTAGCCATACTGGTGATTCCTTTGAAAAGCTGGTTTTCAATTTGACTGTCCATCCAAACTTCACGTTATTCCACATGGATAGGAGGCGGGATTCAACTTTACCTTTAAGATCGAGTAGGTCCTCCGAACCATCGCGAGCATTTGAACCTGCTGCTTTATTTCTATCAACATTTATCCCTGATGCATTTTGCGTGATACCGTTCTCAGATGGTTTCAGTTCAGAGTTATGTGCAACAATGCTACTGGAGCCGTTCATTATATTACATTTGCATTTTACCTATTGTTACTGTTGGAATTATCCAATAAATTGACTAATCAGTAGTACGTTTTATCGATAGCAGTAAGGTTCAGTCCCCATCTTCAAAAAATCTTGCAGTCTTAAGATTACAGTATTTGCACTGAATTGTTTTAGGTACTAACAGCACATCTGGTTATGTTTATAAATAAAACTAATGCTATTCTCGTAAATTATGAATAAAAACATTACGAGTGAAAGAAGTACACACGCACGACCACTGACAAGTAAGTACACACCACAGAGGACTGTAAAATGTACACACGCACGACACGACGACCATACACACACAATCACACATGACAACTTGACCCACAGATAATCTACAGTAGGCACATCCCGAACATCTGTCAGCTACCATAGAATTAGTTAATAGTTCATTTAAAGTACCTACCTACCTAGGTGAAAAAATGGGGGCACTAAAAAATAATTTATTCTCAAAGTGGGCAGTAGACAAAACAAGTTTGGGAACCCCTGATTACCCTGATATAGAGCATGGCATGGTCGGCGATGGTACCGATTACCGATGATGGCGCATGTCATTTCACGGGACATCGTTATCGCGCTCAGGCTAATTGGGAACGGGTTTTTAACCAACTTCTTCAAAAAGGAGGAGGTTCTCAATTCGTCTGTTTTTTTTTTTTTGTATGTTTGTTGCGCGGTTACTCCGCCAATTATGAATCGATTTTGATGATTCTTTTTTTGTATGGTAGGTCTTGCTTCCTAGCTGGTCCCATATAAATTTTATTAACTTTGCAAGCGTAGTTTTTGAGTTAGCTTCAATATAACGTATTTTTCTCAATGAGTTTATCTAGACGATGTCTTCATTTACTCCTTCACTGTTATTTACATCAGCTAGTGGTATTCGAATTTGTGAGGGGTAGGTACCACAACAAAAAGTGAAAAATAAAAACTTTTTACAAAAAAAACAACCGACTTCCAAAAAAAACACTCATAACTGAAAAATAACTTTCGGAAGTCGGAGGCAAAAAACGAAAATTGAAAAGCAAAGACACCGACTTCCGAAAGTTATTTTTCAGTTTTGAATGTTTTTTTTTGTAAAAAGTTTTTATTCATGATCAAATCGATTACGACGTAACTCGGAACGCTCCCTATGTCTGTGGTTCTGTCAGCTGTCAGGTCAATAAAGCACAGTCAGTTTTCAGCATGTCTTGAAGTCGAAGACTTATATAGATGTACTCTGTGTTGGTGTTGAAGACTACTTTGTCTGTGATGTCATGTCTTTACTGATTCCAGATTCACTCTTCAGCTCATAAATGTGAGTTTATGTTAGAAAAGTATTTTAAGCTCATTTCAGACTACGCTATAATATCATAGCAAATAGTTCATAGCACTATAATATCGCTCGCCATACATTTCCAATAATATATGCTATAGCAAAGTGTGAACGTGTTCTAAATAAATGTATGGCGAGCGATATTGTTGTGCTATGAACTATATGCTATGATATTATAGCGTAGTCTGAAATGAGCTTTGAAGGGTAGTTCCCTGCAAGGAATATAACTACTCTCTGCTACTATCTTACGAGAGGTTCTCTGCACAGAGCACTAGGTTCCCTGATTCTTATTATTGACCCATTGGGCCATTGATCGCTGTTAATCAGTCTTGATTTACTTACTTTGACTGGGCAAGAAAAAAAAGAAATAGAAAAAATTATGGAATCAATATCACAAAATATAATGAAGATAGAAGAATATAACGCTATTGTTGATGACTTCAATAAACTTACGTCGTATAGTCGAAAATCCGAAAATGAATTAAAAAAGAAGTTTAAACAGTGAGTATTCTTGTCTGTACTCATTTTATATTTTAAAATATAGCCACTATCAAGATTTAAATGTCATATTTTACATAATGTTAGTGTTTGGTTGTATATTTTATTTAAGATTTGTCATGATAATAAAATTTTGAAATAAATACAAAACCACCAAAAAATATATATTAATTACATTTACAGCTTACCACCGTCTACTTTGGGCAGTATAATATCTTTATTAGTACAGAGGTCAATGAAACACAGTTACAGGAAATCTCCACAAATTTCCAGTAAATATCATGAATTCTATGAAGGATTAATGCAGGACAAGAGTAAAGAAAATGTCATTTTACAGTAAGTGTAATCCGTAATTACTACTATAAATGCAAAAATGAGTTTGTTTGTTAAAACGGCTGAACTAAATTGGATGAAATTTGGCACATGGGTAAACCATGACCTGCAGGGCTAACATGACAAGCACGAGAACACTCTTTTTCTCGTTTTGTCATCGATTATGACGTCATTCTAATCCCTAACATGACCGTTACGCATGAGTAAGCTCGACACAGGCACTTTGACACTTCTCTATCTCGTGACGAGATACCGATGTAGCAAATTATTAAAAACAAATCATTTTTATGATAGCAACTTCAGCTTGAGGTTTGGTTTTATTCATTCGATTTTACGCATGGAATTAGTATGTCCTATGTTAATTTAACGTCAACTTCTTTTGTAACCGACTCTTTTGAAAATATTTTTCTTTGGCATACCGAAATTAAAATAAAAAATTATGGAAATGAAAATTAGTGGCATAAATATCATTTCTTTTTCGATAAGTATTGAGGCCCTAAATGAAGAAGTATAGAATACGATACGATTAGAATACGTGGTAATTTTAGCCTGTATGCTCACTAAATAATCACCACAAATAACAAAGGGGCCGATGATCGCAATTTGATATAGCGAAGGTTGATATCGTAACAATCACCATAAAACCCGTGTTATTGCAAATTTTGTTAATCTGCAACCTTGCCAAAAGGACTGACGTTCAGTTAAATATGCAGCTGGAGTTGATTTCGTTATTATAACCACAAAACACTAAACGTAGTTAATCACCATCCCATAAAAAATGAACTGGCGATTTTAGTAATTATGTTGCGAAGGTATGATACTGCCATAGGTACTAGGAGTGAGGCATAGTTATCGTCACAGATAGAAATCACAGATATTAAAAAATAGCAGATAACAGTTGCTCCTAATGATAAAAAATATCTGTGACTTAAAATCACAGCTCCTCAAGACTATTACCGCGGCTGTTACTATTAAAACTTTGGATACGATTTTCGACTTTAACGAAAAGATATAAAGAAGATATTCAATTGAGATTTAAATACGTATTTATCATCCGTACAAAAATAACAGGCTGTTTTTTTATAACAGATAGATACGATTTTCGACTTTAAACCAAAAGAAATAAAGAAGATATTCCATTGAGATTTAAATACGTATTTATTGTCCGTACAAAAATAACGGGCTGTGTATTTATCGTCCGTGCAAAAATAACAGGCTGTGATTTAATAACAGATATTTGGAGCTGTGATTTTTTTGTCACAGTCACAGTGATAACAGATATCGTGTTTAACCTGTTACAACCCATCTCTAATAGGTACAGTCATAATCCCTAGACTTCATTAATCACCATAATTGGCAAAGTGACTGTTTATTACTGAAAGTGATGCTCATCTACTTAATAGTGCTGCCCTCCGCCACAGTTTCTCTCGCGGCTGCCGAAACGAACTTTCATTCCAATATAAATAGTATTTTAAAACGTAAGTTTTTTCATTATTATATATTGCAAAATAAAATTATGACAAAAATAAGTAGGTACAATTTAAGAAACTGCCACGATATTATGGAGCTTTTTTGTTTTTTTTTTTTGTTTAATAATTTTGTCTACTCGTCTCGTAAAAATCGACGACGAGTAAATGTCAGAAAAATAAGAGATAATTATCTCGTGTTGAACTGTCAAAAGTCGAGATAACTCAGGTGCCATGTTAGGGTTTGTAGAGAAAACATCAAGTTTGACAGACCGAGTTGAGTATTTTGTATCGCAGCGCTGTCACAAAACGAGAAAAGTGACGAAATAGACAAAAATTACTCACTCTCGCGTGAGTAATTATATATAATAGTAGTCTATGGAGTAATTGTCGCGTGTGTCATGTTAGGCCTGCTGGATTAGGACTTAGGATACTATTTTTATCCGGATATTCCCACAAGATCGAGACATGCGGGTGAAACCACGGGGCACAGCTAGTTTTATAATACATGATGTAAAAAGACACATCACATAGCCATCAACTATGCATTCTGTACATCAAATTATTGTTGGGAAACGAATTTAATTTTCAGTGTGAAAAATAGCTGTTTCCGGTAGTGCGCAATGTAACGCATTCAAAACATTGTGTTTATGGGTGCATGCAACGGTTCAGGGTTTGTGGGGTTATTTAAAATTAAGCAACACCAACAGCAGCAGCAGTTAAAACTGTGGGCCCAAATAGCACAGAACTGGTGTCCTGAGACAGTGAGGCGGGGTCGCGGCTGACTACGTAGGAGATGGCGGGACGAGCTAAATAAGTTCCATCAACGAAACATAGAAGACATCAGCGAAAGATAGAAGTAGTGTAGGGAGACCTTTGCGTATTCTACTCTGGTCCAGGTATGGTCCAGAACAAAAAAAAAATGGGAATATGTAACTTTCGGCTTCGTTACGTGTCTTTTTACACCCGTTTTTGTAATTATTTAATAATTATTCATTTACTTACTTTGCAAATGAAAATAAGTTCTTAAACATTAAAACTTTTCTACAAACAGGCTCTCAGATTGTCAAGGAATCAGTCCTGCATTGTTTGCAAGATCGCTTTTACAAAGTGTGTACTCTGATTCATCATTAGCAAAAAAATGCATCAAGGATACAAGTTTGATTGAGGAGAAGGACTTAGCTTATCAAGTGTTCATGGTATGTTAAAATGGTTTACACATTTGTAGAAGTTACTATTCATGATAAACTTTTTTAGGGTTCCGTAGTCAACAAGGAACCCTTATAGTTTCGTGCGCGTTCTGTCTGTCTTATCTGTATGTACGCGGCTTAGCTCAGCGACTGTTTGTACTAGAAACTAGTAATTTGGCATACATATTAATCACGCCAAAAAAGTGGTAAAAAAAAAAATTGCTATCTCCCCTACACGTGGTGTCGTTGGAAAGGTCGTTCAAAAATATTTTGAGTTTGTGGGAGCCATTTTGGTTTAATCCGCGAAATATTAAGCTTAAAGTGCAGGAAATATTAAACTAATTGCAAATTTTTGTTGGGAGTCAAGTGCCCTCTGCAGCCCGCTTTTGGTTCTGGATATGTGAAAAATTTCAAGGCAGTAGTATTTTATTTATAACGAAATTAAAAGGAAAATTATCACAGCTACATAGCTGTGATAATTTTCCTACCTACATAGGCTCAACAAGTTAGCGAGTAATATAATCGACCAACTTACATTTGCAGTTGCAAACACATGTTCTACAATTTTATGTTTGTGCTTGGGATAAATTAATCCCAACTACGAAACCCTTCATTGTGCGTGGTCCGACACGCACTTGGCCGGTTTTTTTTATAACTCTTCTCTCCATAAGCCGTCCGTCGGACTGCCAAGTCATAGGTCTTGAGTTCGAACCCAAGCCACGCACCTCTGTTTTTCCGGATTCATGTGCATATTTTCTAATGAAGGAGAACATCGTGAGGAAACCGGCATGCCTGAGGGATTTTTTTCGACGGCCTGTAAGCGGATCGTTTGTGCTCGATATTGATAACGGCAACAGGTAGATGCTTGAAATATTCACAGAATATTTAGTTATATATTCACTTTAAAATGAAATAATTAAATTAAAATAAAACAAATATTTAATAGGGCTCCCATACAACAGACATGATTTTTTTGCTGTTTTGTAGTTATTGGTACGGAACCCTTCGTGCGCGGTCCGACTCGCACTTGGCCGGTATTTTTTAAATTCAAGTTCTTTTAGCCAGTGTTTCTGGCAGTGTCCGTGTGAATAAATAAAAAAATATAATCAATCAGCCTAGCCTTTTCCCAACTATGTTGGGATCGGCTTCCAGTCTAACCGGAAGCAGCTGAATACCAGTATTTTACATGGAGCGACTGCCTATCTGCCTATCTGACCTCCACAACCCCAGTACCTAACTGGGCAATACGATACGATACCCCTTGGTAAGACTGGTTGCCAGACTTTTGGGCTTCTGACGACCCGTAACGACTGTCAAAGATCCACGAATGACAGCCGGGACCAACGACATAACGTGCTTTCCGAGGCACGGAGGAGTCTCGGTATGTAAAGATGGTCACCCATCCACAGACCAACCCCGGCAAGCGTAGCTGAACCTGATGGATCGATCCATGCGGATGTTATTACTTAGCCACGAGCTCCTAAAAAAATATTATGATACCTACCTCATTTGTTAAAATCAATCAATCCAGAGCTTGTCAGCGTTTGTCTACGCGCGAGTCAACTCGGTACTACCGTACTAGTGAGTGGCTCATACATTCCGTCCGAATCATTGAGGAAAGTAATAATAACGTTCCACATGCAGTAGCGCGTTTTGCTACTCGCACGGAAACAAAACGTGAAAAAACAATTCTTACGCCCCCATTTTTGCCCCATGTCGACAAGCTCTTACAGTAACATTATTGACAAATAAAAATTATTTATATAAGTACTTATATAAATAATTTCACTGACAGATTATTTTATGGTTGTCTAAGTAAAAGTTCCTCCTACCTTGATGGGAAATAAAATGACAATAGGTCTTGTTAGTGGTGGATATCTGGACCAAGCCCACACATTTCTAGCCAATTTCCTTTCTATGTTTCAGGGTATTATGAATGATAACCAGTATGGTCCCTATGCAGATATAATAAAACAGTAAGCTTTTTATTTTATACTTAAATAAAAATATTTTAGGCTAACTGAAGTATGTTTTCATCAACCATTGAAAATGCTGTGTTTCGAATTTTCGATAAATGTCCAACATCAAAGTCAAATAATTTATTTCAATTAAGCGCATAAAATGCACCTTTGAACATCAAAATAATCGTGGGCAAAACACACCCAGCTCCGCCACAGATGAAACCACTGTAGTTTTGAAGACAACACTACTCCCTTTACTCAGGCCAAGGCACATCAAAATCTGTCCCGGGGTTATTCAGTTCCGATAATGTTAAGTTAATGTTAGGTTAGGTTAGATTATGTTGTCGGAGAGGTGTGTCACCTACATGGGACGTGATGGCGGAAACCAGCGCCGCATGTCGTGCGGTGTTCCACAGGGCTCGGTTGTAGGCCCGCTCCTGTGGAACATCGGGTACGACTGGGTGCTGAGGGGCGAGCTCGGACCGGGGGTAGACCTAACGTGTTATGCGGACGACACGGTGGTAGCTGCCCGGGGGAGCTCGCACAGGGAGGCAGCGTTGCAAGCGGCGGCTGCGGTCTCACAGGTGGTGAGCCGCATATGTCGCCTAGGCCTGGAGGTGGCTCTCAGCAAGTCGAAGGCTATGGTGTTTCATGGCCCCCGGCGGGCGCCGCCACCCGGCTCACACATCGTGGTCGGGGGGGCTCGGATCGCTATCGAGTGTACCATGAAGCACCTAGGATTGGTGCTCGACAGCCGGTGGGACTTCGGGCCGCACTTCCGACGGCTGGCGCCCAAGTTGCTGGGTGCTGCTGGGCCGCTGTCAACGCTGCTTCCCAATATGGGGGGCCCGAGCGCCGCTTGTGTGTCGTGTGGGCGCGTTCCCTTAGGCTGCGGCCAGCCCGCCGATTGAACGCGTCCCAAAGGGTCATGGCCATTCGGCTGGCCCGGGGATACCGCACGGTCTCCCGTGAGGCGGCGAGCCTCCTTGCCGGATTAACACCATGGGATCTGGAGGCGAAAGTCCTCGCGTACATCTGGGAGTGGCGCGAGGAGGAGAAGCGCCGGGGCGTTACTCCGTTGCCGCGCGAAATCGCAGCACAGCGGACAGAGCTCCAGCAGGATCTCATGGCGGCATGGAGAGTGCGATTGTCGAAACCCAGTGCAGGACACGTCACAATTGCGGCGATAAGTCCGCAGACTTATCGCCGCAATTATTTCGCGGAAGGTGAGGACGCCGTGGCGCCTCTCTAGCCACTGCTAGAGAGGCGCCACGGCGTCCTCACCTTCCGCCTGATGCGGGTCCTCACCGGACATGGTAGCTACGGGAGGTTCCTGTGTAGGATTAGGCGGTAGGAAATGCCCGGGTGTCATCACTGTGTAGATCGCCCGGAGGACACGGTGGAGCATAAGGTGGAGGTATGCCTTGCTTGGGCGAAGCACCGCCGTGTCCTCGTGGAGGAGAGTGGCGGCAATGACTTCTTGCGTCCGGCCCTGGTCCAGGCGCAGTACGGAGCGAGAGGGCATGGGAAGCCGTCACCTTCTTCTGCGAAGTAGTAATGTTCGCGAAGGAGGAGGCGGAACGCGTGAGGGAAAGGCAAAGTTTGCGCCCTCACGCCCCTAACCGCCGCGCCGCCCCTGGAGACAACCTGGGCGTCAAAAATCCCAGGCGGATTCCCGGACACCATAGGCGCGGGCTTGCGGACGGCGAGCAATGGGTAGCTCGCCGTCCGATAAGGACCAGCCACGGGTTCAAAGAGATGTCAGCACAATTGGCGGGATCCGCTAGGACCGATGCCTGCTAGGGTTGCGGGAAAATCCGAAAGGGATACCGGGACCTTGGCAACAGGCAACTGAAGGAACATGGGTGGGCTTTAGTCAGTAAAAGTCTGACACGCCCTCCCGCTCCGCCCAGAGTGGGAGAAACCCATATTTTAAAAAAAAGGTTTGGATTGGCTATGTTAGGTTAGTTTTTATATCTCAGGATTTATTCTAACCATTTTTTTTTTGTTGTGTTTATTTAATTATTACTGCGTAGTGTAGAGTCTGCTCAAATAAAACTCACTTTTATGCACACTTAATACTTTTATTATTTCACTTGCTTCCAACACAGTTAGTAACAGACTGACCAAAAGCTTACGCGCTACACCGGCAACCAACAAGAGTGGTGACTGGATGTAGCGGGCCACCTAGTTTGGTAAAAGAAAGAGTATCATTAACTGCCATCTTGAATACCACTATGGGCAAAATACACCCAGCTTCGCCAGCCATATATTAATTATGACTCGAAACAACTATAAAAAATAAGCATTTTTTATTATGACGCCCGCTCCATGGCGGAGGACATCCATGAGGATTTTTCACGCCGGGTGTGGCAGACTCTTACTGACTAAAAACCACTCCTGTGTTCCCTTCCCACACTTGGACCGGGGATCATGAGATCTTGTGCTCCTTTCACGATCCCTGGACCTAATTAACTTAACCTAACCTAACATTATCGGAACTCAATTAGCCTGGGACATTTTGGATGCGCCTTGCCCTGAGAAACGGGAGAATTAATATCTTAAAAACTACAGTGTTGTAACTGTGGCGGACGTGGGTGTGCCGCCCAGACATACCTAACCTAACCTGACCTAACTTTGTCGGAGCTGAATAACCCTGGGATAAATTTTGTTGCGCCTTGGCCTGAGTAAAGGGAGAAGTAATGTTTTCAAAACTGCAGTGGTTTCATCTGTGGCGGACGTGGGTGTGCCGCCCATACATTCTAGCTCACGATCCTTTACAAAAAAATAATCGCCCCTTTCCAAAAGGTACTTGAGTAGGGGTGTACTATGCCTTATCGAATGCCAAATAATCGAATATCAATTGATCGACCACTTTACCTCGACGTCTAAATACTCGAACGTTCATAATATCGAATGGTTAATAAATCGAACATTCAATACATCGTACACTCAATACATCGAGTGTCCAAAATATCGAATGTTTGTTTGATCGAGCGTTCAACGCATCGTATATTCATTCTATCGAAATACCAATTTATTGAATACTTTTATAGAATGGGAATTGAATACTTTTTTGGGGAAATATGCATTCTCGTGAGAAGGTAAATAATAAATTACTTGTAGCACGCTCATCACCTATGTTTCCACCTTCACTGTGGTCTGTGTTTCAAAATAATACACTGGGTTTTCCTAGAAGCCAAAACAATATTGAAGGATGGCACAGAAGATGGAACACGTTGCTTGATAAGCATAAGCGGGGTCTTAATGCCACCATAGAATTTTTAGAAGGTCATGTCGTAGTACCGTTTGTCGAAGTTCCGTTTGGTAGTCAAATAGGGACTACAATTGAAAAGCCAAACGTAGGATTGGGAAGACCTATTCCACAAAAAAGAGGCAAATGGGATGATAATGCGATTGAAAAAACATTAAATAGTAAAAACAACATGGATTTATTAGAGTTTCTCCGTGCAATTGCAATTCACACAAAATTTTAAAATAAAATACCTATAAAATATAATAATTCAAATGTGATTTAGTAAATTTTGTGTTTTCCTTGTATTCTATATTTAAAAAGTATTCAGTATATTGAGATTTCGATATAATGAATATGCGATGCGTTGTACGCTCGATCAAACAAACATTCGATATTTTGAACACTCGATGTATTGAGTGTACGATGTATTGAATTTTCGATTTATTAACCATTCGATATTATGAACGTTCGAGTATTTTGACTTTCGAGTTATAGTGGTCGATCAATTGATATTCGATTATTTGGCATTCGATAAGGCATAGTACACCCCTTGAGTAGTGTAAGGAAAAAACTGCAAGAAACTCCACACATCAATATTTGTTTTAATTTCAGGTCTATAGGGTTAGAGTATGAGTTAAGATTAGAAAGAGAATTAAGACTAATGAACATCACATTTTCTGATGAAAGTGTTCTGCGGTCACGAGGTTATGACAAAACACCAGATTTTAAGTTAGATGTACCTATTGCTGTTGATGGATTCATTGTCAACTGGGTTGAAAGTAAAGCACTCTTTGGAGATGAAGAAAATCACTCAGGATATCTAAAAGAACAACTTTTATGCTATTGGAACAGATTTGGACCTGGGCTAGTCATATACTGGTTTGGATACTTAGAAACCTTGGATTCCACTCCTGAAGTAAATAGCATGTTTATATTACGCACTAGTTTTCCAGAGAAAACAAGCATTACCCAGTATAAAATGGATATTTAATATTAAAAGTTAATAAAGAACTTGAAAATTAAAAAGTATTTAATTTCAGATTTTGTTGAAAAGAAAATTAGTGTCCCATTTCGATGAGGGCAGAATAATGCGCTCATCTGTTCTCGTGTTAGACTGAAAGATAAAAAATGGTTACTGTGCTAAAGCCTCGTATCTACTAGGCAACACAAAAAAATGGTTACGAGGATATTATTCTATACTTAATTACTTATGGACCATTTAGATGAGTCCAACCAATCCCCGAGACAATCTATAGTTAAAATGTGTAAATAGAGACAGTCCACTGCATTGGAAAAAGGCAAAATGGCTGGAGGACAACCTCCATCACCTCAGGCATTTTGCCTTTTCATTTTACTGGCTTAAGGCGAAAGCTTCAGGGAAGCCCACGAAATTCGAATTTTCTTACGTTTTTTGCAATTTTCAGGTTGTCCTGACTTTCAGGTTGACCACTGACTAAAACCGCTGGAATTTAGAGCCGGAAATATCCTTTTTTTTCCTAGTTTGGTATATAAATGATTGTAAAACTTGAATTACATAAAGTATTTTATTTTTATTCCACCGATTTATCGGTAAATCGATATTTTTTTTCGTTATATCGACTACTTTTTGAATCCCTAATCATGCGTACTGCGTGGACAGACGTTGCTAAAAAGTTCCAATCGAACTTTCAACATGTCGCGCGCCATGTGTGATTTATTGGTTGTTATTATAGATAATGGTACGGAACCCTTCGTGCGCAAGTCCGACTCGCACATGACCGGTTTTTTTTTTTTTTCAAAATATGTCGTCGTAACCTCGAACTCTGTTTAATTAAAAATAAATCCCTACGAATACGAATAGCTATCTTTCTGAAAATGTGGCCTCCAATTTCGGAGTATTTAGGAACACAACGCGAGATGTGCTTGGAATCTCCGAGGGATCTTCGGAGTTCCGGAACGAGGTGATCCGGCAGAGAACCAAAGTTGTCGACATAGCTCACAGAATAAGCAAGCTGAAGTGGGAATAGAACCGATGGCCGACATTGGGGTAGGCGACATGTTCTTCACGCAATCGTAAGGTAGGACGTCCTCAACAGCGTCGGCTTTAGGGTGGTCTAGGTGCCAGATGACAAGGGGCGCCAAAAACTCCCTAGATTTCTTCTAGATAAATCCGTAGGTCTTGGTACAGACATTTTTAAAAGCTAAATCGGACTGTTCGGAGCGGCTAGGGAGTAAAATTTACGTCCAGTGAAAGCGTTGATCAAAGGGCGCCGAAATACAATCTCAGTCTACCCCGATCAAGGGCTAAGACCCTCAGGCTAGGTAGGAACGACGATCTTCGCAGGGTCGGTGGTACCAGCTGAATAAGAGTTGCCGAGAATCAAGCTGAATGGCATGCAATTGGAGAGTGATCCTATCGCCAGCATTGGACTGCTGTAGGCTAATGATTCTCTGCTCAGTTGTTTTGGGATCTAGCTACGATGGCGCCATTTTGGCAGTTGCTTTCCCTATCTGTTGAAACTTAACCCACCTATGTGGGACAAGTTTCAGTTACAGATGAAGTTTTGATCTCACTGCAACATAATTTGGAGTTGATCTGAAAACAGAGACGAAGACAGTCGAGAGAGGTCCTCAACAGTTTACACCAGCAGGTGCATCGTGATTGGGCCTATTAAATTTATCTTGATGAGAACTCTTTATCTACCTGACTATCATTAAGGGTCTGATGATGAAGATGACAGGCTGTTGAAAGAAGTTCTTATTTGACAAGAAAACAGAAAGGCAAAAATAAACCTTTTAGTAAGCTCCAAAATTACTAATTTTGAGTCGGTGCCAAACAAACGAATCAACCAAGATCAATGGGGATAAAATGCCACTTTATCTACGCACCCGTAGCCGTGAGCTCAGACCGCCGTGAGTAAGTATTTATGTGTTCTAATCTGTGTAAGTATAAATTTTATTTTCAAATAGCATATACTTAAAGAAATATGTACCTACTGTAGGTATTTACAAGTGTGGCGGTATCTACATCGCCACATGCGAACTACGCATCAAAGACCTGACATCAGACAGACGTCACATAAATCCTGCATCGCGCAATTAAAGTTTACCGTGCAGTGGACATATATACGAGAACCCTACATCAATCGCTGGCGGCGCTGCGCCACCTGCCCTTCCGCATGGTAGCGGCGCTGGCGCGCCTGTACACGGCGATACTGCGCACGGGGACCTTTCCTGCTTCGTGGAAGGAAGGGCGCGTTATTATGCTGCCCAAGGCGGGGAAGAACATATTGAAGCCGGAGAGCTATCGGCCTATAACATTATTGCCGACGGTCTCCAAAGTGTTCGAGGCACTCCTGCTGCGACACTTATTACCGCACATTGGGCCTCGCCCCGAACAATTCGGTTTCAGGGCGGAACATAGCACGACGCTACAATTGTCGAGGGTACTGCACCTTCTTGCAGCCTCTCTAAACAAGAAGAAACATCCCATAGCAGTATTCCTCGACATGGAGAAGGCCTTCGACTGCGTATGGCATGAGGGCCTAATTTACAAACTGGCCACCTCCGACGCGCCCCGTCGCGTTGTAAAGGTGATCTCCACTTTCCTCACAGGGAGGACAGTCAGGGTGGTGGTCGACGGCGCGATGTCTAGCGCCCGACCGGTACTGGCAGGCGTACCACAGGGCAGCTGTATATCGCCGGCGTGTTACGCACGCTACACCGACGATATCCCCACCACTTCAGACGCGACGCTCGCGCTGTACGCAGATGACGCCGCGTATATTACCACCTCGCTCAATGCGAAGCACGCGGCGGTC
The DNA here is from genome assembly GCA_948473465.1 of Lithophane ornitopus. Taxonomy (NCBI): domain Eukaryota; kingdom Metazoa; phylum Arthropoda; class Insecta; order Lepidoptera; family Noctuidae; genus Lithophane; species Lithophane ornitopus. Next base: position 6,518,980 of record OX419633.1, read on the forward strand.
AAGATGCAGCGCGCACTCGACTTGCTTCCCGAGTGGCTGTCTAAGTGGCGGCTATCGGTGAATGTGGGTAAGACGCAGGCGATTGTCATAGGACACGCGCGCCTCCCACCATCTCTGACACTACAGGGAGCCGATGTCGGTTGGTCGCCCCAGGTCACATACCTGGGTGTTAAGATAGACCGCCGGCTCACCATGGGCCCACACGTCCGCTCGGTGGCTGCAAAAGGTAGGGTCGCCCGCAACCTACTCGGCCCGGTGCTCAGATCTCGAATCCCGACGCGCGTCAAGCTGGGCGTGTACAAAACGTATGTACGCCCCATCCTGACATACGCCGCCCCCGCTTGGTTCGCCCTCGCTAGCGAGACGAACAAAAAGCTCCTCCGTGCGCAACAAAGTCTTGCTCTGCGCGCAATAGTAGACGCCCCTCGCTATGTGAGGAACGACGTCATCTCACGGGATCTCGAGATCGAGAGCCTGGATGAGTTCGTGCGGCGTCTCGCGGAAAGGATGTTCGCGCGTGCCGACGCATCTGATTGGCCCCACGTCGAACAGATTGCGCCCTGGCAAACGCGCCCCCCTGACGCGAGACGACCCCTGCCCCGCGACCTGATAGCGGATGTAGACGCCACCCCAAACTAAATCCTCGAGTGAGTCACACTCAGTTTACACGTGACTCACTCGATCAAAATACGACTCCACAGTGTACACACACACTGTTGCGTAACGTGTACTAAGTTAATATAGGCATGTTGCGCAACTAAAACAGACAGCCACCACTCCACATATGCATCTCACAACGAGTGCGATGACGCGGCGCGGGCGTGCCTACGTCTCGCACAGACACTAGGCGGTGTTACATAACAATACAAGCCGTCTATACACACACGACAGCCCTTCCCCCGAACTGTAAACGGCTAGCTCTGTTAGCAGGGAGGGGGGGGACTACATCCCGCCCCGTGGGCGCGCCGAGTCGACATCTCCGATGCAGGTTATCTTCTGCTGGGCCTCAGTTTAGCAATAAACTGTCTCACCTAGTAGGGACGGACCGCCGAGATGTCGTGAAGATAGTGACGCTACTATTAGCGTCGCGACGCGCCTACGGAATAACACATTGCAATCTAACACACGAGCGCGACCTAAACGCGCTCACTACCATCGCCGCTCAGGCATCCATAAGGAGGGGCCCATAGTTATGGGCCACAGTATAGCCTCCGCGGGCAAGGGGCGAAGCCCCGACCCCGCCAGCCACACCCCCCTGACGGGGGTGTAGCGACTTCTACACAGACAACGTCTGTTCTACGTTGGGCAGTTGCCCGCCAGACACAACACCCATCTTGTTGGAGGATCCTCCCTTTTCTATGGAGTATGTTCCTCATACCCCTAAACAAGTATGTATCAAAATATAAAAAAGAAAAAATGGGTACGAGCTCTTTGGCATACCGCAGACAATAATTGTAGCCCGCGAAAGTAACAATTTCTTACGGTTTTTGCAATTTGCAGGTCAAGTATCAGGTTGTATGTTGATCTAAATATTATTGGCGGCCGTAACAAATTTAAATTTCGCGGGCCACCTTACCGTATCCCCCTTAAGGCATCTTTAAATGTCGAAAATGGCAACCCTAAAAAGAGATGGTAGGGGATTCCTCTGTATTTCTCTAGTTATATTTGTATCCATTCAAATAAGAACATTAGGTAATTTTAAAATTAGGTAGCTAGTAAACAAAAAAATGAGTGGCTACAGTGGTCAGTCATTGGTAAGTTACAGTACAGAATATTTTCTTATATATTTTTTTCTATACTTTTTAGGGTTCCGTGCCCAAAGGGTGCCAAGCCAACCGGACCCTATAAATAAACCTCTGATGTCCATCCGTTCGTCTGTCCGCCGTAAATTTGACTGCATTAATAAAATAATCTAATTATTTTATGTAATAATAAAATTGTATGATATAAAACAAAACTGTATTTTTTTACTACCTACTTATTTAGCGTAGTGGTAATACTACTACGCTAAATAAGGTTGGCAATACTACTATTATAACGCAAAACAAAGTTGGCAGCATAGGTTGGCAGCGTGTTGGCAGTATTTTGGCAATTTTTTACTCGAGTCTTTGGTAAGATTTGGAAGGTTTCAAACCATTTTCAAACCAAAATATGGCAGAATCGGTAATTTTAAAATGGTTACACTGTTGTCCTGTTATCTGTGTGAGGACTTTTTGGCGGGAAGTCAAACAAGGCGGTAATTTTGATTTCGCAAAAAGTTTAATTATTATAAAATTGTACAGAAATACCATATAAATAATATCTGGTAAGACCTCCAACAACCATGAGTGTCACCAGTGGCGGTGAGGAGCCGCCAGACGTGGCAGAAAAGAAGAAAAGAAAGTACAGTAATACTCGAAGAAATACTGAGTCAATTAATAAGTATAACATTTTTACTAAACCAAATTATAAAAGACTGTTCATAGAAAACACAAATTCTGAGTATGTAGTATACGTCGAGTCAACAGAACAGGAGAAGGTAGGGAATAAAAATCCTATCATGCTCACCAACTTAATATCAGATAATGTTCAAGGAGTCTTAGGAGTGCATAGATTAAATGCGCATAAAATAGGAATAACATTCAGAAAGGCGGCTGCAGCCAACAATTTTCTAAAGATGGAAGACTTCTTATGGAAAAATAAGTTTAAAGCCTTTATACCATCGTACTTAACAGAAAGGATTGGTGTACTGAGGTTTGTGCCCAAAGAACTCTCCAATGAGGAAATATATAAAAATATTGTGTGCGACTCTGAAGTAATTTCAATTAAAAGATTCATGCGTAAAGTAGAGGGAAATTTAGTGCCTCTCAATACAGTTGCTGTCACCTTTGCATCAACATCTTTACCGCAATATGCTTATATAAAACTATTTAGATACGAGGTGAAAGCATACATACCACCATTATTGCAGTGTTATAAGTGCCTTAAATTTAACCATTCTGCTAAGACTTGCAGAGGCGAGCAACACTGCTCTTCTTGTGCTGGTCGTCACTCCTACAAAGAATGCGATGTCGAAGAGATCACATGCATCAACTGCGCAGGTAATCATCTTGCCATTTCACGAGACTGTCCCATTAAAAAACAAAAAATTGAAGAGAAAAAGGCCAAATTTCAGCAGCAACCGTATGCCACTGTTGTGAAACCATCCCTTACATTTAATGATAAATCTTTCCCTGCTTTACCCAAGGTAACTGATAAGGCTAAAACTAATGATATTTTAGATATTAAACAAGTAGCAAATAATGATATTATAATTAACGCAATTGTTAAATCGTTGGTTGCATTAGGAAACAAGAGTGACTCTGATGGACCACTCACACATAAGAAAATAAAAGATATATTTTTATCAAATTTAATTTAATGGACAATTATCTAAATATTTTACAGTTTAATATACAGAGTTTACAGAGTAAAAAGAGCCTATTACAAAATCTATTAATGGAAAAAAATATAGATATCTGTCTTCTCAATGAGACTTGGCTAAAATCTAATTCTATAATCCCACACTTTCCCACATATAATTTAATTCACAAAAATTCCATAAATTCTCATAATGGAGTAGCCATTTTGGTGAACCATCGTTTAAAGTACAAAATAGTTAATACACACTTCTCAGAATCTATTCAAAACTTATGTATCACTATAGAAGCACAATTTGGAGCAATGGCAATACTTTGTATATACAGTCCTCCAAGTATCAGGTTTGACTCAGCAAAGTTAAAGGACTTAATCAATAACATACCAAAACCTTGTATAGTTATGGGTGATTTTAACGCTCATAACATAGCCTTTGGATGCCATAGTGATAATAATAGAGGTAGATGTTTATATAATATAATTGATGAATTTGACTTATGTATTTTGAATGATGGATCACCAACAACTGTTCCTTATCCTAATAGACAAGCTTCAGCGATAGATCTTGCCCTTGTTAGCTCTTCAATAGCTCATTTATGTAACTGGTATGTTCATGACGATCCCATGGGTAGCTATCATCTTCCAACCTTACTTGAGATCAACATTCAACCATGTATGTATGACACGTCATCTCCTGTGGATCAAGAAAAATATATTTATAGTAAGGCAGATTGGGACGAATATTATAGTCTATCAGAAACTTGTTTTTCCCACTTGGACTTAACAAATGATTCCCCTATCAATGCTTATAATAATTTTATAGAAACATTAAATGATTTAAGCAATAAAACAATTCCAAAACGAAAATTAAGTGCAAACACAGCTATAAAAAAACCAGTACCATGGTGGAATACAAAATGTAGTGATGCTGTCGAAAAATCAAAAGATGCATTAAAGTATTATTTTTCTCAACCCAACATTGAAAACTGGATAAGGTATAAAAAGCTAGATGCAAAAAAGAAAAGAATTCTGAAGGAAGAAAATTCGTCTTCTTGGAAAAAATTATGTAGTAGCTTCAATAGGTTAACTCCAGTTTCTAGGATATGGGGATACATTAAAAAATTTAAAAAAATTGGAACTAATCGAAACAAAAATATCAATGATGAATGGGTTCCAAGTTTTTTAGATAACTTAGCAGATTCTACTGAAATAGATGACAATAGGCTTGAGTATTTGTTCGAAAACGCTACCGAAAATAAAGTTAATGAATTTCTCAAGAACAATTTCACTATAGAGGAGTTGAAAACATCTTTACACAGTAGGAAAGATACTACACCGGGATTGGACGACATACCTTACATGTTAATAAAAAAATTACATATAAATGCAAAAACAACATTACTTAGTATTTATAATAAACTATGGGATGAATTAGCAATACCTGAGTCTTGGAAAACACAGTGTGTCATTCCAATTCTAAAACCTAATAAACCTGTAAATAATGCTTCTTCATATAGGCCTATTTCCTTATCATCTTGTTTGGGTAAACTCTTTGAAAATATGTTGAAGTTAAGATTAGATTATTTTGTTGAATCACAAAGCTTAATTCCTTCTATTCAGTTTGGCTTTAGAAAAGGTAAAAGTTGCTCTGAAAGCCTTGTATCTTTATTATCAGATATAAGACAGGTTAAATTAAGTCACTGTAATGCAATCTGCGTGTTTTTAGATGTAAAAGGTGCTTTTGACAATGTAAATATAGAAGAACTCATTCAAGTATCTCACGATATTGGTATACCTGGTCATATCCTAAAATGGCTTTATTCTTTTTTAAACAATAGAACTGTATTTGTTAAATATAATAATAAATTGCATGGACCTAGGACTGTCAACAAAGGCACAATGCAAGGGGCAACTTTGTCTCCTTTACTTTATAACTTGTATACTTCTGAAATATTAAAATATGTAGATGTACCAGATGTAAAAATCCTGCAATTTGCAGATGACTTGCTTTTGTACAGCATAAATCAAAACATAGATATAGCAATGGCTAATATCAATAAGGCTATGTCTCAATTATACAATTATTACCATAGTAAACTTAAATTAGAAATAAGTCCAGAAAAGAGTTCAGTTTTAGTTATCAGTAAAAATGTAAATACTCTTAGCAATGTTAAAATTTCATACAATAATGTAGAAATTCCTGTGGGTAAGCAACATAAATTCCTCGGCGTCATTATTGATAATAAATTAAAGTTTGATGAACATATTAAACACATAAGTAACAAAGCGCTGAATGGTATTAATCTATTGAGACATTTAGCAGGAAGTTTTTGGGGATCTGACCCCAAAGTTATGAGTATGCTGTACAAAAGTATAGTGAGAAGCCATTTTGATTACAGCAGTTTAGCTTATATGAATGCCAATAGCACCTTATTACGAAAATTAGATGTAATTCAAAATATGGGATTGAGACTTATTTGTGGTGCTATGCGCTCCACACCTATTAATTCATTAGAAATTGAGACATGTATACCTCCCTTGACATTACGAAGGTTGTTGTTGGCTGAGAGATTTTTATTAAAAGTCTTGGCATTAAATGATAATCCTTTACTTAAGAAACTAAAAATACATCCTGAAATCTCACAGTCAATTGCTTCCAATGCCATCTCTGCTTCTTCTTTGGTTGGTGGAACTCTACCTGAAATGCCAACAATATTTGAACATGTAAATAATAATTCAAAAGATATTGTTAAAAATGATATTTGGCCTATATACAAAATTCCTTATAATGGTATTATTAACAGCTTTGCAATATATTTAGACGCGGTGCACAATAAATTTGATTTTTTACAGTTTAAAGACAATAGACCAGAACATTATGTTATATACACAGATGGATCTAAAACAGATCATAATGTAAATGCAGCTTTCTATGATCCACAGTTAGACTTCACTAAATGTATTAAATTAAACAGGGTGTGTAGCATTTTCACTGCAGAATGCTATGCAATTGATTGTGCACTACAACATGTAAATAGTCTTGTAAATAATGTACATAATATTTTAATAGTTACAGATTCTAAAAGCGTTTTGTCTGTGCTACATAATGTAAATATTTCATTTAAATTAAATTATATTATTTATAATATTAGACATAGAATCCAAAAACTATTAGATAAATTTATTCAAGTAGAATTAGTATGGGTACCTTCGCACAGTGGCATTCGTGGTAATGAAGTAGCTGACACTGCGGCCCGTTCAGATCATGATGAAGATCGATCCGACTTGCTGAAGGTGCCCTTCACCGATTACTACAGCCTGTTTAAACAACGTAATATACAGTTGTGGAAAGAGTATTGGGACATAACACTACAATCGAAAGGCAGATGGTATGCTGCAATACAAAATATAATACAGAATAAACCTTGGTATCATGACTTCAACAAATACATCACAAGAAAATTTATAACTATTATATCACGCATGAGATTGGGACATTGCCAAACTCCAGCTCACCTGAATAGGATGCGTATATTTAACAATAGCAGATGTCATCATTGTGGAGCAGAAGATGCTGATTTAGATCATATTATCATAAATTGTTCAAGTTTTAATATTCAACGGTTAATTTTAGTTACTGAATTGAATGAAATAAATGACAGTGACATCGAAAGTGTTAGTGAACGTCAACAAAGTGTTCCCCGCAGTGTTCAGGAATTATTAAAAAATAAGAAATATTTTAGTGTCTTGTATAAATATATCTGTAATACGGTAGAAAAAATTTAATTTATTTTGTAATCATATATGTATGTTAGTTATTAATTGTAATAGTTAGTATGTTTAAACGATAACTCACTGAGATGTATCACGCAACCCGAAAGGGTAAGTTGATAATGCAAAATATTGATGTGATGTGAACATGTGGCGTCTTTGTATCCTATTTTAATTTTTTACACCTAAGTTACAAACATCTATGTATACGACTGAAAGACTTGTATCTATGGTCATGAATAAAAAATTATTAAAAAAAAAAAAAAGTTATCTGTGTTTGTGGTTGTCATTGTCACTTCACTTGTCGTTTGTCATTGTCAAATTTATGGGACTTGATTGGACTTGATGACTGACTGACCTTGTGCATAGTAATAATTCTAAAATTTTGCATTACCTGATCTGACTGCAGTACTTAAATCAAATAGACGAAATTTGGCCAACTTACAATGGTTGTAGGAGCATTTCCAATTGCAAAACTAGGCGCTTTGTTGGTAAAGCAGATAAGTAAACCCATCGCAAATGCTTGCAAAGAACGAGCTAAACATCATCCGTTTTTCAGGACCTATGTCTGTATGCCTCCTGCCCAATGTAAGTGTTGATATTGTTTACCTAAGCCAAAGTAATTCTATCATGTAATGACTGGAATGCTGCTATCTCTGACTAACACAGGCTTCTCTATCTCTTCCTGGCGATGTCGTAACAGATGAAAACGTTTGAATGAAAAGTAGCTATACTTCGCAAGATCATCATCATTACACTCATACCACAAAACTTGTTAACTCAAAAGTTAATCAGACATAAATTTAAAATAAAGGTATATTTTTTCAGTCTATAATTGGTGTGAAGTAAAAGCTAAAATGTGGATTTTAAATTTGGGTAGACCAGTAAACATACCCGTTCTCAGTCAAGAAATGGCGATAGAGCTAGGAGCAAATCTTCTTGGCGAGTCATTGATATTCACCATAGGAGCGGCCATATTATTGTTGGAATATAACAGGTAAGCCTAGCTAGTTTTAAAATTCTAGCTTACAATATGATGTTTTAAAAGTATATTTGAAAGAGAAACTGATGGTCTGTGGTGAAATTTTAACTAGTTTGAATCCATATTATTTGGCTAATAATTGGTAGTTAAAGTAGCCTATGTCCTTTGCCAGGTCATGGTTTACCCATGTTCCAAATTTCATCTAAATACCTTCAGCTGCTTTAGCGTGAAAGCGTAACAAACAAACTCACTTTCGCATTTATATTAAGTTAGGATTACGATTTAATAAACAATATTAACCAATAAATTAAAACCGGCCAAGTGCGAGTCGGACTCGCGCACGAAGGGTTCCGTACCATTATCAATAAAAACGGCAAAAAAAACACGTTTGTTATAATAAATATTTAAGGGGGCTCCCCTTAAATATTTATTTTATTCTGTTTTTTAGTATTTGTTGTTATAGCGGCAACAGAAAACGGACAGACAGACAGCAGAGCCTTAGTCATAGGGTTCCGTTTTACTCTTTGGGTACGGAACCCTAAAAAGGGGTCAGAATTATTAATATTCATTATTTCAATCTTGCACGTGGAGGGGCTTGTATCTAAGTAATAGCCACACGGGTTGATCGATCAGGTTAAGCAATGCTTGCCGCGGTTGTTTCATGGATGGATGTCCATCTTCACATACCAAGACCCCTCCATGACTCAGTAAGCAAGTAAAGCCATTGATCCCTGCTGTCATTTGTAGATCTTTGACAGTAATTACGGCTCGAAAGTCTGACAACCAGTCTTACCAAGGGGTTTTACCCAGTAACTAGGTTTTGCAGGTCAGATAGGCAGTCGCTCCTTGTAAAACACTGTTATTCAGCTGCATCTGATTAGACTAGAAGCCGACCCCAACATAGTTGGGAAAAGGCTAGGCAGATGATGATATTTCAGGCTTACTCCATTTCTCTTATATTCTTGGTTCACTGCAACCATATCAAGGTGTATGTTTTTTTTTTCAGACAAAGTAAAAAGGAAAATGCCAAGGAAGCCAAGAAGGAAGAGGAAATGAAGCACATTTCTGATACCATAACTGATCTGTACTTTACTGTTCAGGCACAACAAACCCAGCTGAGAGAAATGGAGAGGATTATTTATTCAATAAGTATGTATTTTGTCTGCAGTTGTTGGTATATTTTAACCTTACAAACTCTACAAATATAAAAGTTATCATTTACATACATTACTTTCAGGTGGGGAGAAACCAACAATTCCCCCGCCAGTGTTGAAGGAGCCCCCTGTGCTGATAACTCCTCCAACACCACAACCTTCAACTCCAGAAGCACCAAAGCCTCAAAAACTTAGTCATCAGGACACTTATCATGATAGTGTTATTGTGACTGCTACCCCATACCCTAACAAAGGATTGATTTTGCAGTCTCTTAACTATATCCAGATGGATGCCTTCAGTTCCCTGTTTCCCAACAACAATAATGATGTACTTCAGGAAACAAATACATCTACAGAAGAAAAAAAAGCATTTAATCCCAAAAGGGAGCCCGCCATTCTCTCATCAGCTTTGTATAATATAGAAAATAATTTTAGAAGTTTGTTTTGAAGCCTGTGATAAATGTATAATATAATTTTGCTGCTTTGCAGCATAAAAAAAGTGGATTTAATTAGTAATGTTGTTACCAGTTTTTGATGAGTTTTTATTTGTATTTGCTGAATCATACAGTAAAGTAAGGCGATTAACACACTGCCACGCACCACGCAGCGTAGCGCATGAATGCGTGTTTTAACGTTGCTTGTAAGTATCTCCGTTTGTATAGAAAACATGCACAGTCCAACACACAGAAAATGCATCCACGCGCGTGCGGTGCGGTGCGTTGACACACAACATGCAGCGTGATGCGTGGCAGTGTGATAATCGCCTAACTACAAAAAGATGACTTATTGTGTATGATACTCCTAGTATTGTGTTGGAAATTAATTCATCTTGTACTTGAGACATGTAATAGATTGCACCACAAACATACTGTGATGGTACTGTTTATTATATGAGTTAATATAAGAACACAAATCTGTATACAGTTTTTTTACAACCTTGTCTGTATATTTATGTAGAATATGCTTTACATTGGTGTTTCCGAAATTGTATTTGTTCAATGTTCATCTTTCTTTATATTGTTTAGGATTAAGTAAAGTCCAGAGCCTGGATTTGTGCCCAGTTGACGGCAATAGGCTTGCAACCTATTACATGGGACTTAAACATAACTGGCGAAATGTGGGTGTACTATGGTACACCTCTGCCCAAGCCTTTGAAGAATACAGGCGTGATGTTATGTTATGATTATGTAAGTAGGCATCAAGGAATAAATAAGCACAGCTTAATGTTATATATTTTATTATTCTAACCACTCTTTCATATAAGTACAATCTTGTGGTGTAATAAGTCCAGTAGAAGCACATTTATGGATGAGTGGACAGACTCCACATGGCACTTGTACTAGCCCTGGTGCAGGTATAAGAGGGTCTATAGCACGATACACTTTACTCCCATCAGGGTACACACTGCTCTCTGCCTTACCATCATAAACCAAAGTATTCAGTATTGTGATTACATCTTCTACATCAAGTTCAACCTGAAACAGAAACACATTGTTAAAACCTTATTTCATTCAAGCTGTGTAATATACAAGTCATACAGTCTGCAACGTAATATACATTTTATAATGTTAAAAAATATTAGTGAGTGACAGTGAACAGTAGACTGTACATGGGTGGTATAACACATGGCATGTTATTACAGCTTTTGTTACCACAGACATGTATAGTGGCCTAATGTAGGGAATCAAATGTATACTACCTATTTTCAAACACATTTGATTCCCTCATTGCACAAACCTTTTAAAACTGTTCAACAAATACTAGGAATGCAAGGAAAATTTATATTTATATCTATTGGAACAAAAATCAATATGTTGTGTGATGCAATTATTGTTACTGGCTTTAAATGTAAGTATTGTTTGTTGGTATGACTTTTTTTTTAAAGATGGCTTCTTTTGACTATTCCCTTTCGAGGTAGTGCAATGCAATGCAGCAAACTTAACAAAAAACGTTTGCTGCACTAAATTATTAATTCTGTAAGAAGACCGTATAACATCTGTAATCCTACTTTAATATTATAATTGCGAAAGTGAGTTTGTTTGTTTGTTACGCTTTCACGCTAAAACGGCTGAACGGATTTCGAAATTTGGCACATGGGTAGACCTTGACTTGGAACAGATAGGCTACTTTTCATCCTGGATCGCAGGTGAAGTCACGGGCAACAGCTAGTATATTTACAAAATATTGTATGGTCTGTTCCAAAAATATCTGATGTAAAAAATGGATCAGAAAATATAGGTACCTGTGGATGCCAATTTTTTAGTGCTATTTACAAATTGAGTGCTTTATTTGATTATTTGAATACTTAAAAACCCATAATACTTATTTTACATCACCTTAACACTTTCCAATTTAGTGGTTAGTGTCACTAACCACCTCTTTCAGTTTTTTTTTTATAATCGTTCATTAATAGATGGCGTGTATTTTAAGTAAAAAATTTGAAACAGGTGGTTACTGCTAAATCGGAATAAGAAAGATGTTTTTCATTTGACAATAATTTGATGTAAATCTTATAACCATAATTTTTGTTGATGATTCATTATTGTTATTGACGTATAATAATTATTGATTCAATTTACAATTATTGTTGGAAAAAACAGCGAGAAATACAGTTGAAACCTTCATGTTGATGAATACAATAATGATAAGTATAATAATTTGTAAATAATTCTCTTTAGTGAGTGATTGCATAAGAATTTAACCTGAACAAGGTTTGTTTATTATTTAAGCACTTTTGGAACAGACCCTAAACATTAACTAATAATTATGCATTTTTTTTTGTCTGATATTAAGGGCAGATCCATATGGTTTATGTAAAATCAAATCAAATCACCTGAATGGACGAATGAATGGTGAATGCTCATCTATGAAGACATTGCTTCAATGACGAACGCTGTAGAAATTGGTTACTATATCTTCATTAAATAATAATGAATCCCAAGAACAGCATAGTGCAAAACAAGTTATAGGAGATACTTCTTATCTGACAGGCCCATGTGCCCCTCCCAGAAATAAATCCTGGATCTACCATTGTCTGACATGAATTATCATATTTGGAATGTGCATGTGTAAGAGTATTTTGTTGCTAGTCTCTCTTATCTAATATTAGTTTAGTGATAACATATTTACTCCTATGTATATTTACTTGTAGCATTAAGATTATTAATAAAAATAAGCTGATATGGAGTGACTTACTTTACTTATTCCTAGATCAGTGATATACTTTTGTACTTCAGCAGCTGTGGCATAAGACTGAGTCCTGCCCACAATTGGCCCACGTGGATTGTTTTTCATTTTATCAGATCTTTGACTCAGGAATCTATGACATTGGACATTGAGGATGTCCACAAATTCTGATTCAAAATCTTGATCTTGATACCATGCTCCTCCTGATATAGATCTGTCTGGTTCCAAGTTGTAAAGCATATACACTTTTTTCTTAGAAGCCTAAAAAAGAATTATTCTTGTTAGCATGCGTAATGAACACATACATTATAAATATGAAGTTGTTACTAACTCACATTAACACATTTTACAGCCTTGATAAGTTTCTTGCTTTCAAGATTTTTCAATACTTTAGTTAGTTGTGTGTTAGCCAGGTTAGACCGGACTCTGATATCTCTAATCCATATACCTTTGTTACCGGCTTCTTCTATTAAATTAAAAACAACTTTTTCTTCATTGTCAGCTCCTTTTACTGCTTGCTTACTTGTTTGAGTTTTTAACCTGAATTATAATATTCTAATAATGATCCTGTACAACAACATAAGTAATTTATCTCAGATAAAAACAGTTATTGAGGTATGGTAACAATAGCCTTACCTGTAGACTAAAACACCATTTTGATTAAATAAATCGAAATATTCTTGCTGTAATAGTTCATTGATTGCAGGTACAAGTTCAGCTGAAGATACTTCGGGAATTGCCGCTGTTATATCTTTATGTGAAATGCCCTTTGGATTTTTCTTTGCTACGTTTAATATTTTCTCTTTTAAGAGGTCTTCCGATTTCGCACTCATTTTATGAGAGGTTGAGAGGTATGTAATAACAAGAATGGAGTGAAGGATAGGATAAGACAGTGCCTATATACTACCCTATATAGTTATTGTAGTCTGTACTCTTTATAACACCACACACAGGATTCATTTATTAGCTAATAATGTTAGATCTTAGTCTGTAGTCTGTGCATTAAATAATATATCAAGCTTCAAGCAGTCTTCAGGTGTCAGGTCATTACTTCATCAGGTGACAAAATGTGAAGAGTTAGAGAAATGAGAACGGTCTCTAAGTAGTCTGTGGAGAAATGAAATGAAATCAGAAATGTGACTGACAATGACATGGGTTGCTGTCACTTGCTGCCTGCTGGACAAATCTGACAGACAACCATAGAGTAAAATAATACAGACAACTACCAAAGACTTCTGACAACTGAAATGTGACAACACAGAGACCTCCGTGAAGTTAGCCGCACGATTTCATTATTATGAAATTTGATAATGCTAATCGTTAGAGAGTGTTAGAGAGAAAAGTAAAATCGTTAGAGAGTAATTAGTTTTTATGTAAAAGCAATTTTAATTTTTCGTGTGAAGTTGGCCCCCCTACCCGCAAAAAATGGACTTAGACGTATTTTTTTTTAATCGTTTGGGAATCGTTAGAGAGAGATTGAGAGATACACAAAACCGTTAGAGAGTTAATATTTTATCATTTCTAAGAGTATGAAGTTAGCCCACCTCTGTGAATTAAGCCCTTGATTTAATTATTCTGAATTTTTGTTAATGCTAATCGTTAGAGAGAGTTAGAGAGAAAAGAAAAATCGTAGGGAGTAATTAGTTTTATTTATCAAAGATTTTTTATTTTTTTGTGAAGGTGGCCCCCATTCCCACAAAAATGGACTAAGACGTAATAAAAAAAAAAAATAGTTTGAGAATCGTTAGAGAGAGATTGAGAGTTAAAAAAAATCATTAGAGAGTAAATATTTTAATTGATATTAAATTATTTGTGAGAACGCGTTTTACCCTAGGACCTGATCAAGGTAAAAATTAAAAACGTGCCGCCTCGATAGGGGAGGAAGGAGAGGGGCGAAGGGTTAGTAGATCATCGTCAGAATAGATGTTTATTTAATTGAAACTTTAATATCAAATAAAAATGCATCAGTTAATTAGTAATTTTGTTTTTATCCATCAACACTTTTCTCATTTTACTAGATTTAGTTGAAAGTGAAACGACATATCACTGATATTATAATTATTAGCATTTTGTCATAATCACTAAACATTTTTAGAAAAAAGACTTATTATACAAGAATATTCGACATCTACCGTGATTTTCGTGGTATCCATAGCGGTATCGTGAAATTCCTGGTTTCCTCATTTCCCTGCGACACACATACTACTGCCGTGATTTTTTTCACATATCTAAAACTAACCGTTTAGCTGGCTGGCAGGGGGGGGGGGGGGCAACTTGATTCTAACAAAAATTAGCACTATATAGCTTAATATTACGCAAACGAATCCCTGAATCCAAAAATGGTTTTCCCAAACGAATTGAATGATCTTTCCAACGACAGCCCACACAAAAGGATGGCCAGAAAAAAAAAGTTTCCACTTTAAGTGTAGGGGAGATAAGTACCCTAAGTATGTAAGTATAAGCACGATAAGTATGCATGATTTTTATATGATATTATATATACCCATACCAAATTGGATTTTTCTAGTACCAACAGTCTCTGAGCTAAGCCACGGACAGACAGACATGGGAAACTATAAGGGTTCCTTGTTGACTACGAAACGCTAAAAAATGTACTGCCCGCCGTCGCCGTACCGCACGCCGTACTTACAACTACATAAGTCTGCATACATGTAGGTACAACAACATTATGTCGTCCACTGGTCACTTGCCTAGCTGCCTACCGCAAGGCTTCTATAATCCACATTTGGGAGCTAGCGCAACATCCTACCGGGCAGGTGCGGTCGCAGCCCAAGATTTTGTGGGGAGAAATGGTTACCTAATTGATAAGTACTCTAAAAACATTTTTTTATACTAACATGTCCATCGGGGTCACTGTGGCTCAAGTACTTACAGTTTTTAGTAAGTAAAGCACGTAAATCATTCAGTCTTTCGACAGCTTGAATGATTTGGGAGGGGGGGGGGGGGGGATCATGATCCCCAGGACCCCTCCCTCGGACCACGCCTGCTACCGGGATGGCCAGGCGGCAAAGGCACACACACGGCGAGGTCAGCGCCGCCGCTGGTGTCGGTCCGTCTGCCACAGCCAATTTGCTCCAAATCTATTGGACCGATTAAGTTGAAATTTGGTAATTAGATACACTTACTTATGTATTACTGTGACCCAAACATGGGTCGTAAAACGTAAATAAATACATTCTGAAATTCATTCGGCATGTATTTATTTACGTTTTTTTTGGTAAAAAACGTAAATAAATACCTATAAATTATTTGACTTTAACCGCGAGAGTGAGTGTGACATATCAAATGGAAGGGCTTCCTATGTAGTGATGATCTTATTTTTTTTTCTTTGAACTAACGCATAATTTACTTTTATTCAGTGCCGTAATTAGCCTTTTATGCGCCCGGTCCGGGCTGCTTTATCCACGCCCTTGAAATATTTTCTAATCATAACCGGTTTTGACAATAAAATGGATTGTCTATAAAAATAAATCTATCATCCAAAAACGTAAGTTTTTGTAAACTTAATTTTAAGTACTTGGTAAAGTTTTGAATAAGGAAGTTCAAACGTTTATCGTATACGTTTGAAAAAACGTTTATCGCACCCGCGGACGACTATCCGCAGTAGCCGTGCAGCCACCCGGATCGAACGCCGTCCGCAGTCCGTCCGGCCGGTCGTAACTCGTAACATCGACATTCACGATTATTATTACGATCTCATGGTCTAATAATATTATTTATTTGTAAAAAAAATATACGCGGACGACGCGACTCCACACGTATAAATAAATAAATAATAGGTATTGTTAGTGGCCCTGGTCTGGTCATTTAGTATCAAGGTCAGTTCAGAACTTCGAGAAGCTCAATGGCTTTCTCGTTAGTCCATTCCATTCCATAATGGGTTGATCGGCTCCGCTAAATAATTATGTACCCGTGAGATCCCGTCGCGCTCACGGTGCACAATGAGAAACCTAATCAAACTTACGTTTCTCATTGTGCACCGCTTCACTCAATGCAATAATTCTCGCGGTAAATCTCTTTGATCTGCCTAAAATACCGCCACCAGAGTTATCACCGAACGTTAAACGCCAATGTGAATGCCGTTGACAAATACTCGAGGTAAGTTGTGGCTACACCAACGGTTGACGTCCATTATCGCGATAATCAACGGCGTTTCCCGTTGGTGTGGCCCCAGCATATGAGATTTGTCATATTTAAAAATCATTTAATAAAAACTTTGTATCTCCGGCAGGGGGGAGTGGGGGGATCTACTAACCCTTCCCCCTCTCCTCCCTCCCCTATCGAGGCGGCACGTTTTTAAACTTTATCTTGATCAGGTGCTAGGGTAAAACGCATTCTCACAAATAATTTAATATCAATTAAAATATTTACTCTCTAATGATTTTTTTTAACTCTCAATCTTTCTCTAACGATTCTCAAACTATATATTTTTTTAAATTACGTCTTAGTCCATTTTTGCGGGAATGCGAGCCAACTTCACAAAAAAATAAAAAATCTTTGATAAATAAAACTAATTTCTCTCTAAGGATTTTTCTTTCCTCTCTAACTCTCTCTAACAATTAGCATTAACAAAAATTCAGAATAATTAAATCAGGGGCTAAATTCACAAAGGGGGGCTAATTTCACGCTCTTAGAAATGATTTAATAACAAATAAAATATTAACTCTCTAACGATTTTGTGTATCTCTCAATCTCTCTCTAACGATTCTCAAATGATTAAAAAAAAAAAAATTACGTCTAAGTCCATTTTTGCGGGCAGGGGGGCGAACTTCACACGAAAAATTAAAATTGCTTTTACATAAAAACTAATTACTCTCTAACGATTTTTCTTTTCTCTCTAACACTCTCTAACGATTAGCATTATCAAAAATTTCATAATAATGAAATCGTGCGGCTAACTTCACCGAGGTAACACTGAGCACTGTATAATAGGTACTGGTGTGACAATGACATCAATAGCTCCAATAATGCCAAGCCAATAATTATTTTAGAATTTAGTTCTTTGGTTTTTGAAAGATTATTTTGACATTTCAAGTGAATGGAGTTTGACATTTTCTACTGTCAAATTAGTAGGTACGAGATTTAAAAAACAGACACAGTGCCGTAATGTTTGGTCCACAGTTGTAGGACCAATATGAATACACTACGCTATTGTGTATACATTTCCTGGAAAAGTAGGACACAATGTACGTGAAAAAGTAGGCATCGTGGTGTGTAAAGGTGTCAAAACGAAACAGAAAAGCGACTATCCTGAGGCCGCTGTGAAGGCTGCGGCGCTGTGAAGGCTTACAAGTACGGCCACCGCACTTCTAAGAAACCGTAGCTATGTCCGGCTATCATATTTGATGACTGTTATCCGCCCATTTCAGTATTTTATTAATTTTTAACCGACTTCAAAAAAAGAGGAGGTTCTTAAATGTGTATGTTTTTTTCTGTTTATTTGCGGCTAGTCTTCGTTGTAGCACCCAGTCTAGTCAACCAAAAAGTAAGTTGGTGCAGTTGGAGTGTCATATTTTTTTTTGTAAATTGCTACTCATACCTCAGTTGGTCCTATAACGTAGAGTTATTATATTATTATTTTTTTATAGTAATATTTCCTATAAAGAAATATATAATATTATTTTTTTATAGGAAATAGGTTCGCCTGACATCAAAAAGTTTTTGAGAAATTGCCCATTTACTTGCTGCAATTTTTTCAAAATCTGCGAATGCATCTTTAGGTACAGCAAGCAGTATTAGGCCCTTACTGGGCACTTGGGCAGTAAGGGCCCTATACTGCACCTCAAAAATCCATCCTGTATATACTTAGTTATAGCCAGTTATAGTGGTTACTCGCCCGTGTGTCATGCTAAATAGGTACGCGGACTTGAAAACCGCCGAGTAGGTTCGTCAGCCAACAGGTACGAGTTTGAAATTTTGCTCGTTGCCCGCCTTGGCTCGTCGTCTGTCACAGCCGCGAGCCGCGAGCCAATTTGACAATGAAATTTTGAGCAAGCTTCACGTGTCACAGCGGGCGAGCCGAGTAAGGTCGCGAAGGAACTTAAACACCGCGTACTTTAACTACGCATGTCTATCACCCACTTTATGAGTAAATGTGTTCCTCTAATTACCTATCTAAATATTCTGTGATGATTACTTTTCGTTCGGAGTACTTCAAACGGGTGATAGATAGACGGGCGAGCACTTGCTCGCCCGCCATAAGTACGCGGACTTCCGCGTACTTATGGCTCGGCGAGCTTACTCGCCCGTGTGTCATGCTAAGTACCGCGAGCCGCGAGCCGCGTTGACAATGACATTCTGAGAAAGCTCCACGTGTGTCACCGACGGCTAGCCGAGTGTAAGGTCGCGAACTTAAAGACCGCGTACTTTAAGTACGCCGAACGCGACGGCGAGCCGAGTAAGGTCGCGAACTTAAAAGACCGCGTACTTAAGTACGCACACGTTTACCTATCACCCACTTCAGAGTTGGTTGCACAGAGTACTTTTAATATGGTGGGTATGGTTATTTGTTGTCTGTTGTAATGTCAGTGTCAATAGCCGCTATGTAAAATGAATAACAGTTTTTTTGTGAGTAAATAACAGCTAAAATATGAAAAAGTTATCACTTAAAGTAATAATTTTGTTAATATTGAGTTGCTTTACTGTTTTATACTTATATTCTAAAGTAAGTAGTAATAAAATAAAACATTCTTCCTTCAACAGGCCTCCGTCCACCGCGTAAGCATAAACTTTATGTTATTCGTGTAATGTGTATATTAATGTAATTCTGTGGTCTTATGAACTTTACTCAACAAATATTGATGAATTAATTTACAGGATATATAACAATAAGGAGACTAAAGAAATAGAAAGGGTAGTGTTATCTTTTGTAGTTTGCGACTCAAGATTCAATGAGTCTTTGAATGTGGTTAAGTCTGTGTTGCTGTTTACAAGAGTTCGTGTACACTTCGTAATATTCGCCGACGATAGCCTGAGACCAAGATTTAATAAAACTTTGACAAGATGGAGCAAGTTAACGAAGAACCAATTGGAATTTGAAATTCATGAAGTTAGCTTTCCTGAAGAACATGAACAGGACTGGATGAACCTATTTAGTAAATGTGCAGCTCAGAGATTGTTTATTCCTGTAAGAAACTTCATGACATGTTATGAAATGACTTCTGTTAAGATTTTTTATGTAAACATTACATATTAAAAACTTAATCCCTTAAGTTGGCGAAAGTGTACAGGGTTGGAAAGCCAGTGGCGGCCCTGGAGGGTAAGTACCCTAAATATGGATGGCATAAAGTTTAAGTCGAAGGGAACATTTAATTATTTTCAAAAATAAGTACCTTTCCAATTTTTTTGATAAGTATTTGCCTGAGCTGGGACTCAAACCAACTGAAATGCTCAAAAATCCTGTATTTTATGGCACCAATTCATAGGGTCAAGCATAAGGATAAGATCTGTTGCATATTAAGTTAAAGGAAGATCATGAAATTAATTAAATAATGAAAAACAAACTTTTTGTACAAAAGAGAACAAACAGTGGGTTGGGTTTAGAAATGTGCTGCCACACTAGAAAGAATGTTATTTGGGGGTTTTTGGGTCTCCTGAACCCTCCACAACAATAATTATTTGATGGAGACGCGTTTTTTGTTGTTTTTGTGTATAACATTATTTAGTTGTGATTTAAAAAAATACTACTTATTTAACGGATGCAAGAGCGAGCCTAGGGAGCTTGAGACTTCGGGGACCCCACCTCGGTCAGGTTCAAGGTTCAGAAAATTTCAGCAAAAGAATATTGCACACAAATATTATTATTTTTTAAATGTCTTTCAACTTTCTCAGGACCCTGGGGTCCGGGACATTTGAAAGGCGTGCGAAGGGCCGAACCCAACTCATAGAGGCCCGTTAGAAATTTTTAATGAAATGGGGCACCAACCAAGGATTATCCCTGTTTGCACTATGCAAGGGTACCCAAGGACAACCCCTGGTTGTCGTTATATGATTGCAGGATAAGGTAATAAAACAATGATATTGAAGTATGGGTTTGGGTGGCTAAAGTGGTAACCTGGAACTATGAAAGGACTATGGCCCCTGCCTGATCAATGTTTTACATATGTACACAGATAAAATGGCTGGGGGTGACTTACACACTCAATAATGGGCCCTTGAAAACGGTCGCACACATGTCCTGTGGTGCTTAAGAGGAGTGGAGAGGTATTCCACGGCTATCAGGACAATCCCGGAAGTACGGTCAAGATCCCTACCAGCATCTTACTGGAATACTTCCTTCCTCCGAGCACATTTGCTCTTGCGAATCTCCACTCAAGCCGGCCAATAAAGGCAAGCCAGAGGTGAGGAACATCTCCCGGAAGATAGGGTCCGTGGGGTCGCTAGTGCCCAACAGCTCGCCACATGCTGCCCTGCGGGTTCTTGTATCTCTTGATCTGGCTCCTCACCCTAGACCCGTTTCGGCAAAGTAAACTCTACCGGCACAGGCCTAGAGTTCGGAGCGCGCGAGCCCGACAACGCCGTCAACGTAGAGATACGGCAGTGGGGATATTATTATTAGCCGCTCACAAAGGCCGCGTTCGCACCAAAACGTATAGTCGGCCGGCGCGCCGACTGTGAGCGTCTAGTTCGAAATTAATGAAAATACAACTTTACCATGAGGTGCTGGGTTCGATTCCCGTGTCGGCCAAAGTGTTATTGGGTTTTCAATTTGGAATTTCTCAGTAGAAGCCCGGGCTGTGCCCTATTACATGGGACTTAAAACATAACTGGTGAAATCTGGATGTACTGATATAGGTACACTTCTGTCTAACCTTTCGGGGAATACAGGCGTGATATTACGAGTTATGTTCAGTTATGTATCGGCGATATTATGTCTATCTTGTAAGGATGACCCACAGTTCAAAAGCTGCATTAAAACCAAACTTTGTAGAAAAGGGTACTATAAAATTTCAGATTATTTAGAAGACAAAAAAGCATGGGATTGAGCTCCTCGCTCTGCTAAGCATTGTAACATTTTGAATAATATGGAAAATCATCAAAGTATATCAACCAGTTTTATTTACAAATTGACATTATTGAATATTCTATACAAAATGACATGATTACTTTGTAAAGTATTTTATTATTGTGAATGTGAGGACTGTGAATTTTTTAATTTTTTTTTTTTTCGTTCTCAGTTAATTTTATCATTGGTCTGGCAATTTGAGAATTTTATGCGGCCTACCCAAATGTCCTTTCTTTGGTATTGTTCGTCGAGTCGCTGAGCTCCTTAAGTTCTGAGTTGAGCTCCGCCATTACTGACAAATGCTTGCACTGACTGGACAGGTCCACTCAAATCTGTGTGGTTCTTTCCTCAAAAGACCATTTCAGACTCGAATTTACATGGTCCTCATATGGCTTGACCAAGATTATGTCTGGACTTTAAAAGAGACTGTGACCTCTGAGTTTGTTTCGGCCTTTCTTCTCAGAGTAGTCAGATAGGAAACGCCGACCTCATCTAGCTTATTTTTAATATTTTTTAATATGACGTGTAAAAGTGATTCCAATATCCTATTTACAGAATAAACAATTTCATTTCATTTCATTTCATTTCATAACCGGTTGTAGCTTTCAGAATTTTATTAAAAAAAATATTGTTATTTTAGAACCTATTTTCACCGGTATTATAATACCGGTAGGTAACATATTTTATTGGATAAGGTTTATAATATACTAGCTGTGCCCCGCGGTTTCACCCGCGTAGGTCTCCATGCCGTGGGAATATAGGGATAAAACGTATCCTTTGTCCTATTCCAGGTCATGGTCTACCCGTGTGGCCATCCTCTCCTCTCTAGAGTAGGAAAAGTCTCGGCGGCGCGGCGCCGGCGTCGAAAGGTTCGCGTATTGAATTTTTATACTCGTGATAACTACGAGATTAAATGTTCGAATGAATTAAAAAGTATTTCACTGCTACATAAATACCCTTCATGTTAAAACCATTTATTTCTCTTTTTACTCCTTCGCAAATAATGCATTAATTTCGAAAAAATGATGAGATTACGAACCATAAAAAATTTACCATAAAAAAAAGGTTATAGTAAGTCAATCTTAAAAGATAGACATATGCTGTCGCGGACTATTTTTAAAGAGGAACAGTTCTATGATACATAGTATTTGCGTAACTTAAACTGTTTACGCAGCGCACGCAAAGGAAGATCTCAAAAAGGAATATTTTTGGCCGTTTTTGCAACATTATTCATTTATGCTCCGCTCCTATTGGTCGTAGCGTGCTGTTTTATAGCCTATAACAACAAAACGAATTTTTCAATTCCAACCAGTAGTTCCTGAGATTAGCGCGTTCAAACAAACAAACAAACTCATCAGCTATTTAATTTCAATTTAGTTGTTACTCTTATTAAATAATAATATAATAATATTACAATAAAATATGAGGCGCCTTTTATTTTCTCATAGTGGGCGATGAAAAGTAGAGTGTATCTCTCGGGCGCAAAATATATTTTTGGCTCGGGCGACGTACTTTGTATCCTACTTCACTCTGGATTCAAAAAAGCGCCCTCGCCGTAAAAATATTATTTTGCGCCCTTATGATACAATCTACTATTAAAGTGTCCGGCTATAATTAGACATGTGGCAAACAAATTCGACCAGTATAAAAAATAAAAGAAAAATAAACAGACATCGCCAGTCTTTCTTAAATTATTCTTGTTTTTTTTTATTTGATCCCGGTTTGAAGAAGAATTCAAGGGAATACGACATTATGATTTCGTTTATTTTGCATAGGAATAACGGGGAAGTTTGTGGAAGGGGACAGCAATCGATCTTAAACCGATCAGATAAAAAACTATTCTTAATTTTTTCACCTTGCCCGGGTTGAGCCCGACATGCCCTTGGCCGGTTTTCCGCATTATTGTCGGTTCAACTTTTAAAAATAATGGTTAAGTTGGTAATTTTTTAATAATGTTTCCTTTGACTAATTAGGTATCTTTAATATTTAATCATATTTAAGGTACCCTCCCTCCAGGGCCCGCTTCAACTTTCCACCCTTTATAATGGAGCTGACATAGCAAAAGAATAGCACTTGTAAGAATTTTTATTAATACTTACAAAATTACTTTATTTCAGAAACTAATACCTCATATTGATGCTATGATTTATGTGGACGCAGACACTTTGTTTTTGGGTCCTGTAGAAGAGCTCTGGCAACTTTTCGCACAGTTTAATACATCGCAAATATCTGCTATGTCCCTAGAAGATGATAACCCAAATGTGTCTTGGTATCCAAGATTTGCAAAACATCCCTTTTATGGCAAATATGGTAAGAGTACATCTATCATCTATTATATATACATTTAATTAAGGTAATTTCAGACTACGCTATAATATAATAGCATAAAGCATACATTTCTTTTTTTGCATACATTTATTTAGAACACGATCACACTTTGCTATATCCTATATAATTAATCTATGCCGACCGATGTTGTTGTGCTATGAATTATATGCTATATGATATTATAGCGTAGTATGAAATGAGCTTTAAGGCCTGCGCAGACGAGGGATTTTTGTCCGCCGACTTTTTTTCCACTAAAATTGATCGCTTACAACTGTATCGAGTAACGCAAACGAGGGATTAAAAGTACCGCGTAAAAAAAGTCCTCCGAATAACCCGAGGACATGCAGAGAGCGGACCGGACAAAAGTACGGGGGAGTCCCCGAAAAAAATAGGACTCGTGTGACTAGGCGAAGCATCGCGCATGGCGGACTTTTGTCCGCGTTGTACGCTCGAGAGTGACGTACGTATGCACGACGATAATGATCGCACAGCGTGTGCGTTGAGTTCGCGGTAAGTCCGCGGCGGACTTTTTATTCGCGGAGCGTACTTTTTTCTCCGCCGCGGAGAAAAGTCCGTCGTCTGCGCAGGCCTTAAGAACCACAAAGTTCTTAAGGGGGATGCTCTAAGCTAGCCCGCGAAATTCAAATTTTCTTACTTTTTTGTAATTTGAATGTATGTTTTGTTTTGAATTGTATGTTGATTAAAAATTATTAATCGCGACCGTAAAAATATGGCTTTACAGAATTATAATAATTAGATTCAGCAATACTTAATATCAACTTATAAGTTGATATTAAAGTTACATATAACTAAGAAATCTCGATGTTTTGTTAAGTCGTAAAAACCGAAGCAGGAGCGGGTCGCTAGTTAAATCTAACTAATATTATAAACCCGAAAGTTTGTAAGTATGGATGGATGGATGTTTGTTACTCTTTCACGTACAAACTACTCAATGGATTTGGATGAAATTTGGCAAACGGATAGTTATAGCCTGGATGAACACATAGGATACTTTTTATCCCGATATTCCCACGGGATCGAGAATTGAAACCGCGGGGCGCAGCTAGTATAATATATTTTTGCTCAAAACTCAAGTTGAATGGCCATCAATGCTATTTTATGTGGTACCTAGTGAATATGTTAACAAAGCTTTTGACGTAACAAAGTTTTCTAAAACATAAAACAGTTAAAAGATACAACAAGAAGTTAATTACCTTTGTAACTCATATTATACATAAGTCGTATCATGTATTTTATTGTGTGTACCTACATAAAAATAAATAATCACTTTTCATATCATGTAAAATTTTACTATGAAATTAAGCGTAGTTGGAATTTGCAATAACGTCTTCATTTAATCGGCTATCGAATGAGGCACAAACGTTTAAACCTATGTGTACGGGAAACAGTCGATAATGCTGACCAAGGTAGAATTTGGCAAATCATGAAACAAAAAAAAATGTGATAATCAAATACTTTAACTGGGTTATGGGTACTTATGGGTAAAGGGTGTCCCCGGTGTCCCGTTACACAGTATTATTTTTGCCTCGAAAAACGGACATCCCCCTTTTATTAACTTATCCGATAGAACAGGTTACTGTAAAAGTAAGAGTAAAATACCCGTTTGACAATTTTGTCCCAATCGGGAGATATAACTTTTTCAATATTTTTTCTATGGTTTCCATAAAAACCATAGAAATTGCAATAGCTTCAGATCCAATGCGTTTTTGTTATATCTTTGATTGCAATTACTTGATGCTTTATATTAAGTAAATTATCAAGCAAACGCTAAATTTTTATCGTTAAACGTGTATGAGTTACAACGAATTTTACATATTTTCGATTTTATTTTTTTATGGGTTTATTTCATGGCATTTGGATTCAATATCGATACAAGCTGTTGCTTTGGCACTAAGAAGTACCGATTTAAAATATCATATCCAAATCTTATGGTATCTAGAATTTACAGGATTCTGAAATTTAGGCACTAGGGTTGGCACAAGACGTTTTTTTTAAATGTTTTTTTTGTGAAAATGTTATTTCCCGATACCGGTGGGCTACTCTTTTTTATATTTTTAAATGTTTTTTATATTATTTATTTTTAAGAAATATTTAAAAATGTAAAATAATATGTGTAAAAATAAATAAAGGACATAATAACATGGTTATCTGATCGAAGTTACAATTTCATTGATTTTCACATTGTTAATGATAAATCCAACTATTTTCATATTATTTTATAAATAGTTAAAAAGTAAATTAAATTATAATGAATACGTAATTATAATGCTAGTACTCCTACTAGTTTTGTAAATGTATAATTTTAGCAGTTTAGATATTTGTAAGTTTACTAATATCATACGACGTTAAATACGATGACGTACAATAAACGAATTTTTGAAGGGCAATTTATGGTACGGGGAAGGAGTCCACCTTCGTTAGGATTAAACCTACAAATTAACAAAAAATATAATTTTTTATGAAGTGATGACCCTAAAATCAAAATTATCAGAAAAAACTTTAGAAGTGAATAACTCCTAGATACCGCGATATTTGGATTTGTTTTTTTTTTCTAGTGATTGGTTGTGGTCTAAAGATGATTTACAATAAATATAGAATCCAACTAAGCAAAGATACAACCATGAAAAATCGAAATCTCAAAACACCAAAAAAGCATATTTCTTTACATCTGTACTAGTTAGTACTGTTTTGTATTTTTTTTCCAATATATTTAATATGGTTTTATTACAAATAATAAAGAAAAGGGTAAAATAATGCTTATTTTGTTTGTAATTAATTAATTTAGAAAAGTTCAAAAAATTATAAAATAATTTTTTACTCGTTTTTGGTATAAAACTGGCACATCGGTATTTTACTCTTACTTTTAAAATAACCTGCTCTATCGGTTAAGTTAATAAAAAGGGGATGTCCGTTTTTCGGGGCAAAAATAATACTGTGCGTTAGTGTGACCAATATGACGACCTGGGAGAAATACATCGAATTAAAAGTCACCCTGTATTCCTGTACATTGATCCCGACTACGGAAACCTTCATTGTGCGTGGTCCGACTCGCACTTGGCCGGTTTTCTTCCGAACATCCCTGTCTAACTTCATCTCTTAGTTCTATCTACTAAATGCTTTCCCAAAATAAGTAAGAACAAAGTACATACAGAATGATGGTTTGTGTAGCGGAAAAATGATATTTCTTATAATAACATAATTGTTGGTTTGCAGTGACAATCAATTTAGACTAGTTCTCTGTTTATTGCAGGTCTCAACTCAGGTGTGATGTTAATGAACTTGACAAGGATGCGGTCATTTGGCTGGGTGGATTATGTCACTCCGATCATGCTGAAATGGAAGCACTACATACCATGGGGTGATCAGGTATGCTGTCTAGCTAAGCCCAAGGTGCATTTTCCTTCAGCCCCACATTACTAATGCTATTATTGGTCATCACCGTCACTGTACTTTGCAAATATAGTAGACTAGACTACCTTTTCGACATTAAAAGGCAGAGCTTTAACCCGAGTACAATCAATTAATTGAAATTCAAATACTGACATCTAATGTCATCTCTCATCCGTAAGCGCAGGCCACATTGGGGACGATGCTGAATTTGTTTAGCTTTGCTCTAGAGCTACCACGTGTTTACATACTTCGGTTCACATCGCGAACTATGAACCGAAGTATGAAAGCGCGGTAGCTACATGAGCGAACTTAAACGAACTTGTATAGCTTCGTTCCCAGTGTGGCCAGCGCTTTACTTTATTCGCCGGTAAGTAGTAGACACTAGTAGATGATGTAGTGTGAAAAGGGTGAGCGAAGTGCGTTTTACTATTTTTGAACACCGGCTCGGCTCTAATAGAATAGATTTTCTTTTGATCATTGCCATTGAAACTGACATCGGTGTTACTTCGTCGAATTATGCAGAAACGCTCAAGAACTATGAGAATGTAGAATGTAAGAGCGAGTGAAGCGAGCTTCAAAATGTTAGCAACCTCTTTCGGTTACTTAGGTTAGATTTTCTTTTGACCATTCAAACAATAATCTAATAGAAGTATTTTTTTTTCCTTTTCGGACTAAGCCAGAAAAGCTCAGGCTCGTTATGGGATTTCGAATCTATGCTTCACCTTAGCCCTTCGATTCTAGCCTACTTACAAGTGGGGTACCCGAGTTCCCGAGTTTGCCAGTAATACCAATTTCATAATCTTTTTTATATATTCATGTTTTTGTATACGCCTATTGGGGGTCACCGTGGCTCCAGCCATTGCATACAGTTTAAAGGTCTTTCTAAGAAAATCATACAAGCTCTCGACACTATTCGACAGCTTCAATGATATTGGGGTGCACGATTCCCTTAATTTCACCCCTGGGACCGCGCCTGTCTTCATAGGTGTCTGATCTTCGTATAAAATTAAGAAACAAAAAAAGAACCTAAACTTTTGAATTGGGCGCAGGACATTATAAACATAATATTTCACTACCACGAGCGGGCAGTACACGTGCTGTCATGCCGCTACAACTACCGCTCGGACCAGTGCATGTACGGCGACGCGTGCGCAGATGCCACGGCACGCGGCATCTACCTGCTGCACGGCAGCCGCAAAGCCTTCCACAATGATAAGCAGCCAGCCTTTCAGGTAAACACTCTTTATTATCTTCGTCAATAATTAGAAACGTTAGTTCTCGGTCATATAACGCATTCATTTTTGATAATGGCGAGTCAAACAAATTGCTACCAACGGATAAATTGCATGTTGACTCACACAATAATAATAATAATCCACACAGGGCTGATGGATTGGGTATCTCAAGTAGAAACTGATGATAGGTCGCTGTTGCCTTCCTCTTAAGGTGTCCAAACATTGCGCGGCAAGAGCGCGGCGTTTGCACACATTTCTACCGCGCTCTAATGTGGACTAAACCGACGAATGTTTGCGCGGCAGTACTACGTGCGAGGCATATATGATACACGCCGCACACTTCAGTTGGCATGAAAGAAAGAAAGAAAATACATTTATTTAGCACAGACAGAGCACACAAGACAACGTAACTACAAGTAAAAAAGACACAATTAAAAAAAAAAAATATATAAGAAACAATTTAAAAAAAAGAAAAGCGTTAGCGGTTGGGTAAGGCGGCGGAAAGCGGTTGTGTGTGTCGTCGCTCTGTTTATAATTCTTCGTAAAGCACAATTACTGACGAATGCTTGCTAGAAATGTATGTGCGCGGCGGGGACAGAAGCGTTCACGCGCTGCAGGGACAGAAGCGTTCGTGCGCGGCATTCGTCCAAACACAGCTCGGCAGCCGCGCACGATTGCCGTTTGGATGCGACGCCGCCGCATTGTTCGCCGTGAAGTTTTCTCACAAATTGTTTTGTTAAAAGTGATGACTCGAAGCTTGTAATTTATTTCAAAATATGAAGCAATTATTTTAACTATTTACTCAAAAATGAGTTGAGAGTAATCCAAAATAAAAAACAACCAAGTTCTGCATTCAGTTAAGACGTTCTTGTTATTAATTAAATACCGACGTACGTTGGTATTTAATACAGACATTTCGGATTGAAACTCAAGGTAAAATGTTACTTACCGTGTTTTGGTAACAAGCAAGCTCTGAGAAATATGTTCAAGATCATATCAATATTAGATAGATATCATATATTTTTTCCGCTACCACAGACTACAGCTTGTAACATAACATGAGCATGTAACAAAAACCCTGTCCGGTCTGTAAGCCGCAATAAAATGACTAAAAACTTAAAAAGTAATTCAACAATTTTCAACAAGTTATTGCTATTCACGTTTTTAGTACCCAAATTAACCCAATTTCATTATAAATTAGCAAATTTTCTACAGCGGTCATAAGTTATGTTATGATTATGACTTTTAGGTCACATCTGTTAGACGACGGCCGCCCGCGCCCCATGCAATAACACGGTAAAATTCCCCATTGAAAAAAAAGTGGCGAATTTTTTTTTTCTTTCTTCCAAACAAAAACCTCTTAAATAGACTCTCAGTATGATTTTTAACAACACACTCAGTCCCTCACGGATCGATTTTTTTAAATGCATGTACAGTTTTGGCAATATATTTTCTTAAGTACCTATGACGTGATCGACACCAATGAGGTAGAGGAGGTCTATTCACCGCCGCCTCGGGATTCACATGGACATTAATTTATGTTGTAAAATGTATTGTTTCAGGCAATCTATCGCGCGATAGATGAATACGTGGTCGGGACTGACCCTCCGAAGTATGTACTTGCCAGTATGAATCAATATTTTTCCCAGGCTTCCACGTCGAACTGCGGCAGTTTGAAGGACGCTTTCCTTAAAGTACCGACCAGAACGTTTAGTAATTTATATCCAGCGCCAGACAGATAGGATCACATCCTGTAGGATGAATGTGGTGATGAGATAATTATATATTTGAGTATCAGGGTTTTATATTGTACGAGCTTTAGCTTGGATGTCGGAGAACGACAAAAATACCACCATACCTACTATAGCTTTCACCTTTTACGTGTAACGTAAGTTCTAACCATATCGAGTTATTTTCTCTTTCGCTTTATGTGTTTTTGAGAACTGAACATCGACAAAACGCTTAGCTATATAAAATTTTCTTGGAACTCGTCTAGCGGTTCCCACGATACGCGGTAACAAGCGGACAGAAGGACAGACAGTCCGACATAAATTCAAACTTACTGAATCGTGATGTTTTGTCTTTTTCCTAGTTTTTTTAAACATTTTTTTTTAAGCTTCAATGTACAGGCCTTAGTTAAATAGTAAATTAAAAATACACGTTCTCGCTGTTCTTAATATTATGATACTCAATTAAGCTCGCTTCGTCGCTCATGACTGTAAACTGTATTTACCATGAGATTGTCGAATGTAGTAGGTACCTTTTAGGTACATGTTTATTGATAGCAAAGACTATATAACTTAATATGACTCAATTCTCTTTAATTGATAGCTAGAAATCCAACGCGATCTCGCGCTTGTTTCACGTACAACCAGTTTTTGAACCTTTTGACCGACATCTTACGACTAATTTTTTGCCACCCAGAGTTGCAAATGATTTTAATTTGAATGCTACTAATTTATAGCAAAAAAACAAATGAATATTCATTTAAACATTAAAGCATTAAAACTAAAACATCTTTTTCGAATGAATTTGCCACAAGATGATGAAATAAACAAATTAATATTAATAATATCCGGGTTGCATAAAAATTTACTAGATGGGTTATCAAGGTTAATTTTAGAATTCTTGGCCTAAGGTCGGCATTGTTGCGTTGTATAAGATAAGGTATGCACGGTACCCACAAAATCAATACTAATATGAAACAGATAATAATAATAATAAACTAATATGATACATGATAGATATGATTTGTATAAAATATAATAATTAACGGAAAAAAGTTAGGTTTGTTTGTTTGTTTCCATTCTCGTATTTCCTTTTTTTTTGTAAACTTAAAATAGTAGGAAGCAAAAATCAATCAATCTACCTAGCTTTTTCCCAACTATGGTGGGGTCGGCTTCCAGTCTGATACAGCTGAATACCAGTATAGTAGGAAGCAAAAATAAAAGAATCTATTTATAAACCCAGGTTAAAAATAACACGTTGGCCAAAATATACACTTTAAGACTGGCTGATTCAAGGTAAACTAGTTGTTTTAATAGTCGCCCATTACTGTACCACTGGCTAATTTGTTGGGGTTCAACCAATAATTCACAAAGCCATTTAAAATATAATTAGGTATAGATGGTAGGAAGCTCGAGCTTTAACTGGCTGGAAGTGGTGTCATGAGTACCTACTGTTATACAGTTTATTGATAAATTTTAATTTACTAGTAAGTATCCGTGTGTAACTTTGTATATGTATAGTTAAAAAAAAAAGACACAAGTATTAAATCTGCCTCATAACTTAAGTAGCATACTTTTATAATTTTATTACTTATTTACAATTAAAATTTTTGTAATATTTATATGATTTTATTGTTTTCTTTATTTCCGTAATTTTAGAATATGTGTGTGTGTGTGTATGTGTGCTTGTGTGGTGGGAAATTAAAACTGAATGTTAATGAAGCCAGTGTTTAAATAACCATAACTATGAAAGAATTATGTCGGCCATTTGTGATCTTTCGGTTCAGTAATTATTTCGTAACATTATAAAATATCGCTAAAGTTTAAAAGATTACACGCATGAATAAAATAGTCTGCTACAGTTTGGAGCTGTCCGGTACGCAGATGTCAGTGTCTGGTGCAAGAGCCACGAAGGAAATAGCTACTCTTACAGAGAAAGAATTTGACCTTAAATCTCGTTCCCCAGAGCTCGCAATTTCCTGAGCCACCGCAAAATACCTACCCGCTTGTTGCACTCGACTCGGTGGACCGCAGAGTAAAAGACTCATAGGCGACGGGGCGTTTTATTTTATTTATTTATTTTAGGCGACGAGGCGCTGGTGGCCAAGATTCTCAGCCTGTCTTATCGGTGTCAGATTTCCACGACCTGATTCCACCTCTTCCATTCCACTACCGGACTAACAGATGCGGGGTACTGCGTCCGGACTTCCGGGCGGACGGACAGACCGACATGAAGATATTAAACACCCATGACAATTAAAACTGGAAACGAGGTGTAATCTATGTACCGCTACAATGGTGTACCTAGTGAAAATAGGGGATTTTTTTTATTGCCGTTTTTATAGATAATGGTACGGAACCCTTCGTGCGCGAATCCGACTCGCACTTGGCCGGTTTTTTATTTTCAACTTCGATACAAAAAAAACAACACAAATAAAAATTAAGAATCATATCTAAAGAGTGTTCGAGACAATCGCACAATAATCTTGAAATATCCTTTATACCTAATTACCCGACTACGGCGAAGCAAAAAGGAGGGTTATGATTTTGACCGGTATGTATGTATGTATGTTCATCTGTTCCCTCATATCTTCTAAACCACTCATCACAATTTGATAAGCGAGGTATCGTTGGAAGCGTCTTGATCGTCCGCTGGTTATAGGCTATGTGACGTCACATTAAATTATTAATGGCGACCTCTAGAGGACATAGTCAGGAACGAAAAAAAAAATTGTTTAACCGTACCATGTTGGGTATCAAATCAAAGGGCGTAATGAGCACATTTCAATAATATATATATTACTAGCTGCGCCCCGCGGTTTCACCCGCGTAAGTCTCGATCCCGTGGTAATATCGGGATAAAAAGTATCCTATGTGTTAATCCAGGTTATAAACTATCTGTTTGCCAAATTTCATCCAAATCCATTCAGCCGTTTTTGCGTGATTGAGTAACAAACATCCTAACACACAAACACACAAATACACAAACTTTCACATTTATAATATTAGTAGGATAACCCCAAAAGAATTTAAAAAAAAATTAAGTAATAAAAACTAATACCCAACTACGACTAAAAAGGTATAAACAAGACCCCACAGACAGACAAATTAAAAATCCGGAGTTACACGTGTTAGGGCATATTATTATTATTATTATAAATCGAACAGATTACGTGTGACTCCGGATTTTTAGTCGTAGTTGGGTTTTAGTTTTTATTACTATTTAAAAAAAAAAAAATGAAAATACAATATCTTGTCGCCAAGGCGCCATCAGCAAGAGCACAAGATTACAGCAAGAGTACAACAAGGCACGATGCAAGTGAGGCTACAGCTTGTTGGTCATGCGCCGCTTACTAGTTGGTAGCTCACCGTCACGCGCCAACGGCTAATTGTAAGCTTACAGAAGGAATGGTGCATAAGGTGCGCAGGCGACGACGGGGAGAGCCGTTCGAGCGGCGCGAAAACTGCGCGCGGGCGGCGAGTCGTCACCGAGCGAACGGGCGGCGAGTGTCGAGACGCCCGACACCTGAAGGCGTTTCTTCGCCAGGGAGCGAGCTAATCGCTTCAAGCGCGCTGTCGATGTCGTCGGCGCGACGTGTGACGGCTGTCCACTATTCTGCTGTTACAGCCATCGTAAACTAGACTTTAATGAATTAGTTTTAAAAACTTAACTTGAATGACAAGTTATTTGCCGTGTCGGAGCGGTGCTGTTATAATGAGTGATGACCTTATGTGAGCAGTATCGAAGTACCTATATAAACAGATCGTCGCTGCCCTACAACACATTCAGAGCTGCCACACGTCCTTGTTCGAAACTCGTCTAAATTTCGGCCATTTTTACCTTAACATTTTACTAGTGCTTTTTGTGGTAACTTCAAACAATTTTAAAAATGAGGATCTTTTTAAAAGTTTGGTTCGTTGCAGCAATACTTACAATCATCTCGACAACACTATGTAGCGGTAGTGTAACACCATCGGAGCAGTGCCCAGGTATGACACAGACATACATAATAAGCCTATTTATTTCTTACTGTTGTTACGTGTTGCCAGTGCCATTATTTGGATATCATCATCTTCCTGCCCTTTTTGCCAACACGTTTTCTTCTTGCATTTTCCCCCGTCAACCGTCACACTATCATTCACTCCCTTTTCTTTCATATTATTCCTCACACAATCCTTCCCTCTTCATCGGTCATCATTTATATTCACTCTTTTAGTCTCGTGCGTTTCCTCTCTCCTAGGTTCCATTATTTGGATAACGATTAAATGACATTAAAAATTTAATCATGATTAGTTGCTGGACATAAAATAAGTAAATAAAATAACTTTATTTTCCTTGCACAGTTATTTCATAAGTATCTAACAGATATCTACGTATTATTTTAACTTAGTAAAATATATAACCAACGTTTTTTTTTTTTTAATTTAATTAATTCTTGTGTAAAAGGACTGCTATCGATAGCGTTGAAAGCCGAAGTCCAGGCGTTTCCAAGCTTTTCTGTCTCTGGCTATTCTGCTCCATGTTCTGTCGGCTATCTTTGAAATTTCGTAGCTGCATCTTTTGTGTGGTCTAC
This sequence comes from Lithophane ornitopus, assembly GCA_948473465.1. NCBI lineage: Eukaryota > Metazoa > Arthropoda > Insecta > Lepidoptera > Noctuidae > Lithophane > Lithophane ornitopus. The sequence goes on from OX419633.1 coordinate 6,553,769, forward strand.
CTGGTCTGCGTTTTTTGTTTATTGGATACTATACTCCATTTGAAATAAGATTAGACGTAGAGATAAGCCTTTTTTACATTTCGTTCAACCGATTTTGAATTCTATTGCGTTGGTGGCATGACAAATGGCCGCCGCAGTAGATAGTTGGTATTGTGTAACTTTTTTGCTTTTAATGCTATCCTACCTATGGTATAGAAGTCAAAATCGGTTGAACGGACTGTAAAAGGGTTTGTTTTAATGTTTAATCTTATTTCAAATGGGGTATAGTTCGTGGTTATTTTTGTCCATCTGTCGTCTCGTCTGTTACTCGTTGTACGTGTCCGGCCCACTTCCATTTTAAGCCCAGCACTTTCTTGGCCACTTTCTTGCCTTGGTTCTCCTTCTAATTGTACTGTTTTTATTTTGATTTTTACCTTCTGGTTCATGTAGGTAGCTTTTCAGCGTTGCTGGACATAGTAACTACAACTATATTTTTTTGCTTTTGTTCGTCTTTTTTTTTGTCATCTCTACCTATTGAACTCTTTTAAGCCCAGCAATGCGGAATTATAAATACGCTTATATAATTAATAAAAGTTATAAAAACTAAAACTCAACTACAACAAAAACGCCAGCTAAAAACTAAAACCCAACCTCGACAAAAAAGTCAACTAAAAAGGTATAAACAAGTCACAAATCGAACAGATACGTGTGACTCCGGTTTTTTAATTTGAATGTCTGTGATGTCTTGTTTAGGGCATTATCAATCAATCAATCAAGTTAATTCGCATAATATGGGTTTACAAAGATGTCACACAGCCATATTCAGCATATGTTAGCATGCAAATTATAATAAAGAGTCATAATACTTAAACAATTAGATCATATTATCTTTAAAAATATAAATTATACAATGATAGTCAGTCCATTACAAATAGTCGTCATGATGTTGAAATAAAAGGTCAAATTCAGTAAGAGTAAAATTATTTAGATTAAATTAAGAATTAGATTACAATTATTTCAACGACAATAAAATTTTGGATTACTATTAATTAATTATTAACAATGATAGCGTTACATTTTTCTTCGAAGTAGGTACTCCTTAACTGAATAATAAGCCTTATCTATAAGAAAATATTGAAGTTTCTTTTTAAATAGATTTATATTACTTGAACGGCGTATAATTATAGGTAGCTTATTATATATTTTAGGGCCCATGTAAACAAAGCTATTAGAAAGGAGTCAGGTTTTCCCTGGTGAAACGCATAGTTTATCTGCGTGACGCGCTCTTGTGCGATACTCAAACAGTTCTAGATTGCAATGGATAAATAGTGCTGTCTCATAGATGTAGATGCTGGGCAGTGTCAATATGTTTAAACGTTTGAAATGAGGCTCACATGATTCCCTTTGGGTTAAGTTACATATAGCTCTTGCGCATCTTTTTTGCGGCCTGAAAGCACTTTCCAGATCAGTGGAATTGCCCCAAAAAATGACACCGTATCGAAGAGTAGACGATACATAACCATGGTAAGCAATTATTGAGGTTGTAATATCAACGATTTTACTGAGATTACGTAGAGCGAAAGATTAACTGTTTAATTTATTACATATGTGTTCTATTTGTTTCTTCCATGTCATTTTGTTATCTATGTATAAATCTAAAAACGTTGTTGACTCTACTACTTCTATATTGTGGTGTATTATAGCTTTTTAGTTGACTTTTTTGTCGCAGTTGGGTTTTAAAATTGTATATGTAAGTATACATATTTGTATACTTTTCTCAATAAGTTTTGTAACTACTTGTAAGTGAACTTGAACTGTTATGTTCATTTTTTGATAATTCTATATCTTTAAAACGAAGCACCTACCTACCACAGACTGATGAAGACTTCTGAATTTGTTTCAGGGGAATCTTTCGAGGGTCTACAGGATAGGATTCAAGTGAAACCGTGCGGTAAATCTCGCTGCAAACTGCCCAGGAACACCAATGTCACCGTCACAATGAAATTCAAGGCGGGTGAGTATACTTCCTTCCTAACAGTGCCCGCGTAAACAGGTTTGTATTTTTCATCCCTCGGTTACATGTATCCAGGAGTTCCACCACTAATTATTTTTTTCTTAATTTCACTACACCATTGTTAAGCGGTACACAGAATACATAATCCTTCCGGTTTTCATTAATAAGTTAAGTTAAGGCTAATGATAACGGGTTTATGGCTCTTTAATTCAAAAACAGATTTGAAAACAAAAATAGTCGAGATGTGTCGTGGGACACCCGGGAAAGAAGTTCCTTATTATACCTTTACCTTTGTTTGTTCCAGTCTGTACATTTTGTTGAATGAGAGCTAGACCGAAAAAGTGTATCATTTTGACCGACACGATACTTTTTTTACGTTACAATAGTGTCGTGACGGTCTTTTGGCAGAGTATAACGTGCGATAAGGAGCTTCGTTCCAAAATCCCGACTGCAACTCTTCATTATCTGGCCTTTTCCCCACTATGTTGGGGTCGGCTTCGAGTCTAACCGTATGCAGCTGAATACCATTATTTGCAATGCAACTATTAAAGTTCAAAACAAACTCACTTTTCAAGCAGTCTGGTACAGTTGTGGCATCAAATCTGAGATTGAACTAAAATAATTGCCACGAACTGCATCAGCTTGTTTTGAACTATATAGTTGCTGTTAGGATTTTTGATAAGTTAATCAATAGTGACTCCAATCTGTCCGTTTCCTTTTCACGTCACAAAGTTTGTCCTAGGATTTATTATCCGATTAACTTAAACCTGGCACCAATAGGTATTTATGAAAGGAAACAATAATGATTTAATAGAAGTTTTTCATAATGACCCCCAAACAGGTATAAAAGTTTGACTTCACAAACTCGCCAATAGATGGCGTTGGTCTCAAAGGATTCTGTACTATACTACTGTTACAACCACATGCATTGCATGCATATGGTTGTAACAGTATTCTATAGAGGGCAGGATCATCGAGTTTATGGTTATCCATAATTATGATCTTGTTATAATATTTGCATAACGACGCTTTCGAGGCGACAATTACGTTTTGATAATCTACACGTCGCCGCAAAAGCGTCAATCATTGTTCGCATTTGAGTTGTTTCGATTCCCGGATTGGCATGCGACTATTCTAAAATATCTAAATGCAGTTTTACTTACTTTTGAAAAAAATCAAATGTTTTCTTTGATTAAAAATTGGTGCCATCCATATTTAGAGCTCTTTCCCTGAGTTTCCCCTCCAAGGCCCCAACTCCGCCCGCGCGCCCGGTACCTACTTACCTATTGGGTACAGACAGAATAGGTAAAAGTAGGTACTGCTGGGTCTGATTATTTCTACATGCATGTAAGGTTTGTGTCAGACTCACATTGATAAGACTTAGAACTTATATGCCCACAAAATAATGTGTTTAATCTAAAATATTATGTTGTGTGCATGTGAGCGACTCCTTTTCCTCACTTAAAGGAGTTTATTTATAAACGTTGCTTAAATTTAAGTAATGATTAGTGACTGTTTAACCATAAATTTTTGACGTTTTAACGTCACTTAACTTAAGCAACGTTTATAAATAAACCCATAGTGATTATTGAAGGTGCTCTCCCACTAGGAGTCTTGAGTTGTAACGGTTCATGGTTTTTGTTTTCAGTTAAAGAAGTTAAATCGTTGACGAATACAGTATCTGCGAAGATCGGAGAGGTTCAAGTTCCGTTCATCGGCGTGGACGGCATGGACGCGTGCCAGCACGTGAAGCGCGCGGACGTGGACGAGTACGTGTCGTGCCCGCTGCCCCCCGGCGAATACATCTACACCAACGTGTTCCCGGTGCTGGCCGTGTACCCCACGCTCAGCACACGAGTACACTGGAGCCTCAATGACGGTAAAAAAATGCTAATATGCTTCGAGGTGCCTGCGGTCATTACTTCTGGCGCAAAGAAAAATTAGTTCGAGCTCTTTAGATTTAGAAAGGATTATAATAAGTATTTATAGCTTTGAGGTTTATGGATGATGATTAAATTTAAAATTAAAACACATTTGTAAAATATTATTACATTTAATTAATTAATTGTAATGGCAATTATAACAAAGTAAAAACCGTCTCCTTCGGTATTCCTCCTTACATAGAAATTTACACCTACTAGTACAACATAGGACATACAACGGTACAAGCATCTTTTGGTGCATGGCCAAAATCTGAAATTTCTTGAAAAAACAAGGTTTATTCCATGCAATTTCTGTGACAATTGCACAATTTTATTACGTACCAACAAGGGCCCGTTATTCAAGCGCCAAAAGATCTTTGTAGCACTCTACCTGCGTATAAATTATCAATAGCTGGGTCCACACCGGACGATCCAGTTCGCTCCGATCGGGCACGGCAGGAGCGCGATCCAAATGCGCGGTCCAAGTAGAGCGCACGCGCGCTTCGTGGAGCGGATGATCCGAGCGCTGCCGGTTTTTTTTACACAATGCTCAAAGGCGCCACAGTCGTTTGGCCCGCTCGGAGTGGAAGGTTGTGTGTGGATCGGGCGATCGAGCCGCATATGCGCATATGCAATGGAGCGCGCGGCAGGTTCGCGGGTTTCCTAAAACGAATCGTGCGAAAAATCTCCGATCCACTATCCCGTCCATGATCGTGGATCGTGGAGCGCCAAACCAAATTTGGATCGTCCGGTGTGGACGCAGCTAATAGTTTTCCAGATCGTTATCAAACTGTAACGAAACACAACGCAAGATCAATTATTTTATAAAAATTTTAGACACTAAATATAAATATAAATAAATACCTCTTCGTTCCCTTGAGCATGACTGAAATTATAATAATATGACAAAAAAAGTGAGCACTGCATTGGTATTCTGGTGGTTGTTTGATAAGAAGGGTTATGTAAAAATATACAAAATTATTATACAATTCGCACGGGCACTTCAAAGCAGATTAGGTCTACAGGAGTTGCTTCATTCGTTTTACCCTGCAACTCCCAATGTACCGTCACTGAGATCGAAGGGTAGATTGAGAGCACAGGGAAGGTATCGTTATAGGTGTATTTAGTGCCTGCTTTGACCGGGCATGAGGCTTTGTCGCCGTTCTCCAAGTAGAGCTTCTCACAGATGGACAAGCCATCCACTCCCACGAACGGCAAATCGATGCCGAAGATATTAGCAGTTACGTGGTTCCTGACATCGCTCATATCGTGATCTGTAAAAGTAAACAAGCTCTCATCGATTTGCATTTCAGAAAAGGAGTAAGTAGTCAGTGGCGTGCCTACGGGTCAAAATCAGGGCAAACAGACAGGATTTTTACGATTAAAAAAAATAGCCAAGTGAGCGATTTACGGATTTTATTTATTTATATATTCTTTATTGTACACCACAAAAATATTTGGATTTTCTATGTTGTTCATGGTAACACCATTAATATATAGTGTTATTTTTTTTATTTTTTTTCTATAGGCTTAATTTTGAAGGCAAGCCGGGCCGTAGGGCTTCTATGGAAGGAACGCCACGCCATTTTCTCATCTTAATAATATATTTCCCATCGTAAATTAGTTACCTATGTTTAGATAGTCCGAATCTAAGAATGACCATAACCGAATAAAATCTTGCACTTTTATTTTAGAACTTATTGAAATTGATTACGGCTCTACTATAATTTGGATGACAACAATTGTCACTAAATATAATTGTGTTTAACAAAACTTTAAGCAAAGAATTCTTTTTTTTACCCAACTATAGCAATGTAAAAAAGAGGATTATGATTTTGACCGGTATACAGGGTTATTGGTAAAACACCAGCAACCTCTTAAGGAGTCATTGTACTCATCATTATGAACAACTTTTACTATGGGAACAAATATGAAATCGCGGAAAAAAAACAGCTGTTCAGTACATTTATTTTCGCATAACTCGACAAAATATACGGAGCAGCTGTTTTTTTTAAGTATGTTTACCTAAGTATGTATGTTCATCTGTTCCTTCATAACTTCTAAACTATTCAGCATAATTTGAGAAATGCGGTACCTATCGTTGGAAGCGTCTTATTGGCCGCTGGTTATAAACATGTATAATTTCAACATACATCATTCATGTTGAAATTATACATGTTTATAACCATTATATTGTAACAATATTTTGATTTAAAAGAGTGTCCATGGAGTTTCTTGCCCGTTCTTCTCCATAGGTACCTACTACGCTTTGGAATGGGCAACTAGCTTCATATTTCTGACTGACTGACTCCTTGACAATTCAAAAGTGCCTGTAAATGGTTTAATTGAAATAAATGCTTTGAGTTTGAGTTTGATACTTTATATACTTTTTTGCTGCAGATTTATTGTTGGGGTTATAATAATACAGTACGTTATCTAACGAAGGGCGTTGCCGTTAACTTGCAATATGTAGCGTCTATATGTAGATGCAAAAAAAAAAAACATTAAAAAAAAAAAAAATTTTTTCTTTTTTTATAGTAAAATACTCACAAAACATATTAAATTGATACAGAAAAGAAACACTGTACACGCACACTTTTCACACTTGCCTTTATACGTTTAAATACAAGTGTGCGTGTACAGAGTGGTTCTTTTTTTTAATGATAATATTTTATTTCACTACTTAAACATTAGCCGATTAATGACGAAAAAAGTGCAAGACTCTGTTTAGACGTTGCATCAAAAAGGCTTAGAACGGGTTGTGGCATTTCGTCATTGCCAGAACGCGTTCCAGTTGTTTATACAAGGGCCAAAACGAGCATCTCGCATTGTGGCTGATTTAAACGTGTATTCCCGTTCGTCCCACTGGCGTCGTCCCACTGATGGGACGAACGGGAATTTTATAAATTATATTTATTTTATTCCCGCTCGTCCCACTGACTTTCTCAGTGGGATTAACGGGAATGATTTATAATTTTATTTTTAATTCCCGTTGGTCCCACTGAATAATTTGAGTCTGGTTGTTGTTCAATTTTACACTTATATAATCCTAACTAATACTATAAATGCGAAAGTAAGTTTATTTGTTTATTTGTTAGGTACACTTTCACGCTAAAACGGCTAAAATGATTTCAATGCAATTTGGCACATGGCTAGACCACGACTTGAGTATACATAGGATACTTTTTATAGCAATAAAAAGTATGCTGCTTGTAAGTAGCTGTCTTGTTTATACCTTTTTAGTCGTAGTTGGGTTTTAGTTTTTTTTTTTTTTTTTTTTACAGATGAGTGAACATACATACTTACATACATTCATACCGGTCAAAATCATAACCAAGGAGGGTTTTCTTCGCCGTAGTCGGGTAAATAGAGATTTCAACATTTTTTGTCGTGAATGTTTCGCCAGTGCAAACGCTCGGTAAGCCAGGACATCAGACGCCCGGCGGTTTGGCTGCCCCCTTGAAAAAGTTTGCTTTGTATGGCGTCCTCTGTTACTCATACTTAAGAATGTGGCGACCGATGAATTTTCCATACAAATGTAATACCTAAATCATTTGCAATTTGAGCATATAAATTTCCACCAGATTATGTCGATATTCGGATTTAGACAGTATTTATCTAGGTTCCTACATCTTTTTTTCCCCAAAAGACTTACCTACCTAAAATGAAGTTTAAGCGAATTGAATTTCGCACATTTTTACAGCGTAAATGACATGTTTTCATATTGTTTTTTTCTGTGTTATAAAACTTATATACAACAATATTTGTAAAATTGTTTCAGCAGAAACATACCTAGCTTATTTTATCAAGTTACAAATTATCGAAAAATATTGAAAAAACCGTAAGTTTTCATTCATCATTTTAGGTATTACAGAACATATCCAAATTTATCACAAATTTCCAATAGCTAGTAGTGCTATCGCGTCAAGTAAATGTCATGTTAATGTGTGCGTGGTCGTACAGTTCACGGTAGCTGTGTGTATCGCTACGACACGCAACATTTTTAGCACTCGATTTGTAGTTGCGACCGATGCTCTCCGGCCCAAGTGTCTGTGTCTAAAACTCCACGTGCCATTTATTGACCGACGACCGCGTATGTTCTGTTGGGGTATTGTCTTGTTTGCCATAATATTGTTTTCCATAATCGTCCTCACTCATAATATTTACTTGCCCTATTATCATTTATACTAATAACGTTTATCAAATCAACTTATTAGTCATAACTTTTATGCCCTACCCCTAGAATGTAATTTAAAATCCCGTAGGCTAGGAGGGGAGTTGAGGAGCAGGTGGCCACCGCAGCTGAGGTTGGCCGGCGAAGCGGGCCACCAAGACGAGGCTGCGGTGGTGAGCGTTAAATCATCTGTAACGATAAGCTAGCGTGGGACCGCCGGAGCCCCGCAGTGCCGGAGCCGTGACAGAAACCATGCCTGCTGTTTTTTTTTTTCATTTTTCCCGTGCACCATAAACCATTTTTCTGTGAATATGGTAATAGCAAAATTATTAATTCTAACATAACATCAAAATTTCAGGCGCTTGTACATTGCATAGCATTGATGTGCTAATATGGGCAAATTAATATTATGATGAATAAATGGTATGGAAAACGACATTATTGAAAATGAAAAATGTAGCAAATAAAATTATGGATTATAGTGCATTGTGATACTATAAGGTAGCCGAGAGTGCAATAATCAATGCACACGCATTTCATACGACGTTTTTCAGCACACTTGCTCGTCGTAAAGTGGCTCTTATTGAACCGCTTTTAGGTTCATAATGCAGTGTATTATGGAAGCGTGCTTTTTACTTTATATTACCGCACTAGTGCGGTAATGTGCGCCACAAATTACTATTTACTAGTCGGAGTAATGACATGGAAGTATGGAATTAGTAAGTACTATCATGGCAGCATGGAATTTGCATCCAATAGAAATTGTTTTTGGTGAAGCTTTTTACCAAATTATGGCAATTGAAGCGTTATTTCTAATGAAATTATGGTATATAAAATTATGGCAAATATTTGTAAACCTACTGTTGGTAGTAGGTGCGTAGGCACCTCTTTTATCTGTTCTGTGGAACTTACTTATAACGTGATCTTTTGCCATGGCGGAAGTGGTCGTAGCATAGCCATCGTAGTCGCGACCACACGGCAATCTCAATTAGGTTTATGTCCTACCGCAGAATATTAAATGCACATTTTCCTCTTGTCTAGAACAATCTTTTGTTGTTTCATAGTTTTATTGCGGTAGGTACCTACTCTTGGCAGTCACTGTAGGTATTTGAATAATTATATATCCTGTTTGGTCTACGTAATATTGTAGGTAGGTAATAACCAAGGCCTTTTTTATTTCCTCTATTAATAATCACGGTACTTACCTACTTGTTTTCCATAATCATACGTACCAACAGAGTGCCTAGCGACAGAGAACGAAAAAAGAGATTAGTGACCAGTGTGACCGCTGTGACGAGATATTATTAATTTTATCTCTTTTTTTCGGCACTCTGACGCTCTTTTTTCGTCACTCCATCGCGGTAATTTTATGTTGACGCACAACATTGTGTACCTACCTACCAATGCTAAATGCGTGTAGTGTAACGACCGATTTTTTTTTCATAAATCAACAAGACAACACAACGCCATGTAATGACAATTTTAATTTGGACGGTTAAATCGGGACCTTTCTGAGGTGGGCGTGCTATAGGTTTCAAATATTCTTCGGGAATTATAAAGCAAGGTAAGGTACCTGGTGTGAAGGTAACCAAGACGCCTGGATTGGTTCCTTTCTTGAGACGGCAGGGATTCTTCTTGCATGGTAACAAATGCACGTTTTCAATCAGGTTTTCGATGGATTTTCCTGTAATTAAATAATAAGATAATAACAGAAAACACTATAAAATTGTCATCAAGTTTGTTAGTGTGTATTGGATATACCTAATGATCATGTATGAGTATGATGTATTCACGTCTAATATAATATTATAAATTATCATTTTTAACCCACTATCTACTAACCAGTACCCTAATTGCGTATTATACGATCAATCACAATCTGTTTCATTTTGACAGTTCAAAAACATTACGGACGTTAGGTACGCTATTTACGTTGTTAAGCAAAAAAATTTTTCGAACGTGAAGCAATGAATTAGCAATCTATCTACACTAATATTATAAAGAGGAAAGATTTGTATTTTTGTATGTTTGTATTTTTGTGTGTATGTTTGTAACGAATAAACTCAAAAACAACTGCGCCGATTTCACCATTAGAAAGCAACATTCACCCTGAGTAACATAGGCTATATTTATTGCTAGAAAAGATTAGGGATCCTTACTAAAACTCCAATAATGTAACCCAAGGTGTAAAATATTTGCTAAAATATTCTTTACATCGCATGCGCTGCGAAAACTATTGAGGATAGAATAAAATAATGTACTACCACTTTGCTACAGCATCTGTCTAACTATTATAGTTATGCCACAATAAGAGTTCTTTTATTTTTACATTTTAATTAAAATGACGCCGCTAGAAAAGGCTCTTTAATTGTATCTTGGTATTAATCCTTATCAAAATAAATTACCTTCTTCATATTTAAGACTGCTTCAATACCTTGATATAACTTTTTGAATTATTCAATTCGGACATTATATTCGAAAGATATCACGAGTTTTAAAATGTAAGTATAGCTCCAAAAAATATCGGCTCATACATTTAGTATACAATGGCTTTTGTGATGATATCACAGTAGATAGGTTGGTAGGTATGTATGTAGGTAGGTAGGTAGGGTAGGTAGGTAGGTTAGTAGGGTAGGTAGGTAGTTAGGTTGGTAGGGTAGGTAGGTAAGGTAGGTAGGTAGGCTTGGAAGGTAGGGTAATTTGGTTGGGTAGGTAGATATGTTGGGAGGTAGGTGTAGGTAGGTAGGGCAGGGTTTTTTTATTTCCTTTATTATGGTAGGTAGGTAGGTAGGGTAAGTGCGCCGTAGATATAGATACCTACTTAGTGCTACCCGTGCGCAGCCGGGGCGGGCAGCTAGTCCTATAAAATAAGTCTGGTTGTGATTGAACGTGTGTTACGTAATTAGGGCCCAGTACCTATTTGTAGATGACTAGCTGCTCGCCCCGGCTTCGCACGGGTAGCACTAAGTACGTATCTACTGCTATTTTAGGTAATTTACACCTTGGGTTACTTTATTGGAGTTTTAGTAAGGATACCTATTTTTTTTTTAAATATAATGTAGCCTATGTCAACCGGGGATAGTGTAGCTTCCCAACAGTGAAATAATTTTTCAAATCGGTTCGCTAGTTTCGGAGCCAACTCAATGCAAACAAACAATCAAATCTTTCCTCTTTATAATATATAAGTATAAGTATAGATAAAATTTCATTTAGGTACCTACCTACTATAATAAAGAATGATAGAAATCCAGTTATGACACCCATAGGTGCTGCATACATAAGTAAACTTAGGTATCCAATTTCACGACTTTTTGATGAAAGTGTTACCTAACCGTGCGTTTGCACTGGCGAAACACCACAAAAAAACATGTTGAAATCTCTGTTTTCTGTCAATGTATCGACTCGCGTTCGTATTGTCACGCAACTTGTTGACGCAAAACATGTTTGACGTTTCATATCACTCGACATGTTTCGCCACTCATGTCTATAGAAACCAATTTCGTATCAAAATGTATCTGTATGAACCTAGTAACATGTTGTAAGATTTGTTTTGACACTTTGGTCGGTTTTTATAGTCCACAAATTTTGTATTTAACAAACATGGATAACCTTGCCAAAGCTCTATAAACTTCATCGTGTCTACTTTGGACCACTCTATGTTTCGATATAAAAACGGGATGTTTACCACCATACTCGGATAACACTAAACATCAAGCAATAGACAAGTTGCGAGACATAATTTGACGTAAACAAAACAAACAACAGTGCGAACGCAAACGTGACAAGTCTCTATACAAAACATGTCTATTGTGTATGTATGTGTTTTAGACAGTGCGAACGCAGTTTACAACAAATCTTGAGACCTGTCTTAAGACTTACTCATGTTTCGTACAGTGCGAACGCAAGTTCAACAAAACAAGTAATGAGATTTGACAAGTTTCGAAACATCTACATGTTGAATGTTTTCTGGTGCAAACGCATAGTAAGCAAACCTTGTTATACAACATGTAACAAAACCGTGTCCGGTCCGATAGGTACTGCAATAACATTACCAGAAAAAAAAGATATACCGTGAAACATGCCAACTTTGCCCACTTTTTTCGAATAATTACAATTTTAATACGATTTTTTATGGAGACGTAACTATTTTCCTTCATCAAATCCAACTGTAAGATCATGTGCATGTGTTACTATAGCTAAATTTCCTATTTTTTAACATTTAATTCAATATTTGTTCGATTTTGCTGGCGGGCAAAGTAATCTCGACTTTTACCCAACTTTGCCCACATTGATTTTTGAAGCAAATATGGCCTTTATGCAGATAACATAAAAACCAGTAAAAGAATTTTGGTAATGATGGCTTTTAGTTTAGGAATGTAAACGACACTATGAAAAGTTTCTTACTAAAACCACTGGGCAATGTTACCCTGACATTTTTTCTCTTTTTCATACATTCCACATTTCGCCTTTATATAATGCTAGGGTTGGCACATGGTAAAAAATATTCTGTTTTTTTTTCTTTTTACAAAGAATTTGATTGTGTGTAGGTAAATAACAAGAAATATTTTTCACGCTTATTACCAGTATAAGAATAACAAAAAAGTTCAAATTATACCGTAGTGTGGAGCAGGTACACACTCAGTACCAAATAACTAATGTAATCCTTGAATTTTAGTAATTAAATACCTAATATATGTTTAAAAGTAAATAAGCTCAACAGTAGCCATAAATTAAAAAATAAATAAAATACAAGGTTTCGTAACGTGCCAACCCTAAAGCTTTTTTAATGGCGGGCAATGTTGTCAATCGTAGGTCGGAACATTACTAGATAACTTTGCCCATCATCATAACTTTAATTTTTAAAAGACCCTGAGCAATGATGTGGCGGTATCTACATCGCCACATGCGAACTACGCATCAAAGACCTGACGTCAGACAGACGTCACATAAATCCTGCACCGCGCAATTAAAGTTTACCGTGCAGTGGACATATATACGAGAACCCAACATCAATCGTTGGGCAGTTGCCCGCCCGACACAACACCCGTCTGGTCGGAGGATCCTCCCTTTTCTATGGAGTATGAGTGAACTTTACACCCTGTTCCTCATACCCCTAAATTGGTGACCCCGAATATGAACGTCAACGCAGCCTTCGTGCAACTACTCCAGCGTGACGTCATCATCATCACTCCCGCAAGCTTTCAGTGAGGCGAGTCACACAGCCAAGCCAACACCCGAGGCGTCAACGGGTATCCTGACCACCAGCATGCAGCGAACGCGCATTCCTGGTCATCACCCTCAGCCTCATCACCCCGACCCACTGGGGAATCACCTCAATCACCTCATCACCCCGACCCACTGGGGAATTACCGCAATCACCTCATCACCCCGACCCACTGGGGAATCACCGCAATCACCTCAATCACCACAACCGCCGCAAACAGTTCCGACCCACTGCGAACAATGCGGCACCCGGTTCCGACTCACTGGAACCACAACTGGCACTGGCAAGCATCGCAAGATACAAGACTCAGCCCACTATCGACCTCCGGTCTCCGGAGGGGAGTGATGTGGCGGTATCTACATCGCCACATGCGAACTACGCATCAAAGACCTGACGTCAGATAGACGTCACATAAATCCTGCATCGCGCAATTAAAGTTTACCGTGCAGTGGACATATATACGAGAACCCAACATCAATCGTTGGGCAGTTGCCCGCCAGACACAACACCCGTCTGGTTGGAGGATCCTCCCTTTTCTATGGAGTATGAGTGAACTTTACACCCTGTTCATCATTCCCCTAAAATGACACTAACAATATTATACTCTACAAATAATTGTCTATTACATGATATAAAGTACCCTGTGTTTTCGCCATCTCGCAGAATATACTTTCAAATTTGCACAAAAATTTGCCCGCAAAAGCACGCACCTTACTTAACGAGTTCTAACAAGTTACTAAGCAAAGTTAGCAACAAACACGATAGTCAGTATTGCCACCTATAACCTATTTCCCACCAAAGTGAATCAATTTTGCCATAATATAACCTATTTCCCACCAAAGTGAATCAATTTTGCCATAATATTAAGATATTTTTGCAAATCAAACATATGCTTATAAATCGTTCTACGGGCAAAGTTTGCCTTGGGGACAATGTTGGCATATTTCACGGTACCTAATTTTTTTTATTGAAAATAATAAAGTTAGGTAGGTATTGCAATTTAAATTCACATTTTTAGTAAGTAGGTACCAAAATTACTTAGTAGGCTAGTTGGCCGTTTTTGAGAAACCGAATGTTCCTTGTGGATTGTGGTCTATTTTCCCCCAAACAGCAAAATTAAACATTATCAAAAATATTTTTTCACCTACCGTACCTACCTACAGTGTGTTTCATCAAATATTTCCAACGGTTTTTCAAATATTTCAATTTTTTTTTTAAACGGTTCTATTAGTCAGCGCCTTGCTGGCGCAGCGTATTTGCATTGGACCTACAACGCTATAGAGCCAACATTATACGGCATAGGAATTAGGAACTATTTGATGAAACGCACTATACCTGTGGATGCCAATAGGCTAGTTGACAGTAAGATATGACCGAATGCCCGTGGCTATGAACGAAAGCCAAATAATATAATTATGTAATTGCTTCGGGTCGGCTTTGTTATTAAGCAAATGCCGAATCGAAGGTGTCGCGGCCGTGCCGACCCGATCAACTGTAAAGCACGCCTTGCTTTTACCAAACGAAAAAAAATAGGAAACATTTAGTACCTCATTTGATTGGTCCAAATGAGGAAAACGTAACAAACAAACTCACTTTCGCATTTTTAATATTAGTTAGGATATAAAAAATATCAATAATTTGGTCATCCATGGGCATAATTATGGCGATATAAGAATGATAGATGATAATCTGGCCAATCGACAGTTTCAGGGTTATCCATTATTTACACAGCCTGTATAACGAAATTGAAAGGAAAACTATCACCGCTACGTAGGCTCCACAAGTTACCGAGTAATAATCGACCAACTTAAATTTGCAGTTGCAAAAACATGTTCTCCCATACATTCTATAAGGGAGAACAAGTTTTTCAACTACAATGTTAATTTTGTTGGATAAATTAATCCTAACTACGGAACCCTTCATTGTGCGTGGTTCGACATGCACTTGGCCGGTTTATTGTAAGTTGATTATGGCTTATTTTTTTCCATTAACGATGTATTTCTTGCACTTCAGAGGTCCCTTCCCTTTTTTCATATCAAAAACCACTCTTTTTATTATTAATCGTATGATATAAGTATAATAATATAGTAGTAATAATATTCTGAAACCTGACGGAAGCCCTATACGAAGCGAATATACACTTTTATCTCCTAATTTAAGGGGACGAGGGATGATTTAAAAAAAAAAACCTAAATCTCGTATTTTTTACACGACTGCCCAATAAGGAGTGTAATGTTTTCAGGGTTCGTGTATGTATGTATTCATGTATGTGAGTTTCTTTATTCCACCATAACTTTTACATGCCTGAACGGATTTGGATGTATGGGATATCGCTAGAATCCTTATATCATCCCGAGTGACATAGGCGATATAATAATTATGTATTTAAATCAATATGGCGGCAGTATGGCTACATTTTCAAATGTGAAAAAAAAAACTTCATTTATTTACATTAAGGGTATCCAGTTGAAGGCCTTGATGAGCACATTCAAAAATTACCTATATAATTTATAGGTATAAGTTTTATATAGGTAGGGTACATACATGCAAAATAAACATTCCATCATTGGCTGCATATCCGTGGCTGCAAACGATTTAAGTAATTAGACTTTATTAACACTGCGAATGTCTAAATGAGTGAATGGTTTGGTGATTGAGTTATTATTAGAATTATTTCATCATCACATGAGTAAAATAGGTAAAAAAAAACATTAAAACAACGCCAACTATTGCCTAATAGCTATTATAGCTAACAGCGGTAAACCTAAACAAAAATGTACCTTCCTAAACTTAAAACAAGTTAAATTAAATAAAAACCCTCCGACAGAAACAGAGCATCTAACAAACGATTTTTATGTTTTTTATAGCTAAGAACACTCTCGATTAATTCGCCTTTGAAACAAAATTAAAAAAATCAAAATCGGTTCAGCCGTTTGACAGCTACGATGGCGCAGACAAACACACAGATACTCACGTTAAACTTATTACACCCGTCTTTTTCCGTCGGGGCGGGGGTTAAAAAAAACTTGTCACTAAAATGTACAAAATAAAAATAAATAATTTAAAAAATCGACTGACCTGCTGAAAAAAGGAAAAAACAAGGTGGAAAAATTGTCATTGCAGTAGGGGGACTTCTTAGATTAAAAAGTGTTCCACAGAACGGTCCCCGACTGCAATGACAATTTTTCCACCTTGTTTTTTTCCTTTTTAGTTCGTTTTTCAGCAGGGCACTGTTTATGAATATGAAGCCTCTGTATGCTTTTGTATAATTTTCATTTTTCAGATGTCTAGCATAAAATTAAGTTTGTATGGGAAAACTGTCTGTCTATATGTATGTTACCATTGAACGAATTTCGATAAAATTTGGCAAGCAGATGGCAGCCCAGGGAAGGACATAGGCTACTTTTATCGACATACGAAGCTAGTCTTAACTATAATATTAAAAATGTGAAATGTGTTTGTTTGTTACACTTTAACGCTAAAACAGCTGAACGTATTTGGATGAAATTTGGCACAGGGGTAGACCCTGACCCGGAATAGGACATATGATACTTTTTTTTCTGTTTTTATATTCCGATATTCCCACGGGATCGAGACTTAAACTTCGGGGCGCAGCTAGTAATAATACAATGTTAACTAACGAAGGGCGTTCCCGCAATAGTATAGCGTCCAAATATAGGTAGGTACCTACAAAAAAAAATATTACCATAAAAAAAAAAAGTTTTTTTGTTGTAAAATATTCACAAATAAAATATTAAATTGATAAGTAAAAGAGACACTCTGTACACGCACACTTGTCTTTCAACGTGGATTGACAAGTGTGATATGTGTGCGTGGTGTACACACGGCTATACATTTCCAGTAGGTATAAACTGGCCTCGCATTGTACGGAAATCCTATACAATGCCAGATCAGCATAAACTGGAAATGATGTATACCGAGTGTTTCTTTATGTATAAATGAGAAAGTGTGTTTGTTACGCTTTCACGCTAAAACAGCTGAACGGATTTGGATGGTTGGCACATGGGTAGACCTGGAATTGGACATAGGATACTTATCCCGGTAGTACGTTCCCGTGGGATAATTTCCGACCTCCACGTGGGCGAAGCCGCGGGAAACAGCTAGTTTTAAATAAACCAATAACAGACACTTTTTAATTTTCAAGGGATCAGTCAGTCAGAAAGATGAAGCTAAAAGCTTTTGGCCAATTTATTAAAATGGTAGTAGGTAATATGGAGAAGAACGGGCAAGAAACTCCACGAACACACTTTTAAATCAAAATGTATTTACAAAATGTTGGTTACATCATTCATGTTGAAACTAGGTATACATGTGAGAACGAAATAAAAAGTTAAAAAATATTTTTTTTAAGAATTAATTAACACATTGTGAAATTGTGCAACGACTTCAATGCAAAGTTCTTGTGCATAACCTTCATCTTACTTAACATTGAACACAAATTAATTATCGTGTTATGATTGTTATGCACTTATGAACCGGAATTATTGTAATTTATCTGAAATAGTTATTTGTTATGCAAGGCTGCAAAGTTGTTTTTTCGCGCGAGTACCTGTATTGAAACCTGAGTAAGCGAAGAATTCTAGGATTCAACCATGAGCGAAGCGAATGGTTCAAATATAGAATCCTGAGCGTTGCGAGGGTTTCAAAGGTACGAGACCCAGAAAAACTTTGCTGCCGAGCGAAACACACAACTTTTCGCCTCACTACGGCGAGGAAAATGTTAGGTGTCTCCATGCATTGAACAAAAATATTGTACCTAAGCTTTTATGTACTTTTCGCGCATTTTTTCCGGAAGAAAGCTCAATTCGGCATTATGTACCGCTTGCACTAACTCTGCACTGCTAAACAAACCCAAATGGTGGAAAGTGAATTGAATAAAAATCAATCGGCCCAGCCTTTTCCCAACTATGTTGGGGTCGGCTTCCAGTCTTTCAGTTTTCAGTTTTCAGTCTTCAGGAAAGTGAATTGAATAAACAGAAGAAAATTATAAAAAGTTTTTTTATGTGAAAACTTCTTTAGTCGCTTTGAGCGATTTTATTTCGTGCTGGCCAGTGCGATTATTCTAAAAATGAGGTTGGCGCTCTGACATAAAATAAGTATTGATGCATTATCAGTCGACCCGGCCGGAAAATTGTTGAATAGAGGGTTCGAATTTTAAAAGCTCTTTCCACGCTAGCGGGGAAAATGCTCTTTTCCACGCAGATTTCGAATGACAAACAGAATCTTTCAGAGCTTGTGAGGTGAAAATAAAATGTATTTGTGCTCTTGAGGTGCATCCTTACCGACGTTATTATTATTGGGGAGCAACGTTTGCAAATATTAGTGGGCTACAACGAATAACGAAAAGTTATTTAGTAAACCTATAACTAAAACTTTAAGAATGTTTGTAGAAGTTACTACCTATACTACCTACCTACCTATTGTATAATAATTATACGTATTAAAAATGTTATCATCTTGTATAATTTAGCTCTACACAACCCTGCAAGCGACTTCCAAAATAGAAAGTACCCTACAAAGTGAAAATCGACTTTAATTTCGGAAGTCGGTGTCTTTGGTTTTGAATTTTCATTTTTTGCCACCGACTTCCAAAATTAAAGTTTATTTTCACTTTGTAGTGTTTTTTTCGGAAGTTGGGTACACTATGAGGTTCACCAAAATCGACTTACCGCAATCGGCACCACAACAACATTATTTAAAATTCAATAAATAACTATGCATTGTATATAAATTGCTGTTTGTCTCAAAACGGATTTTCCCATCTGTTAATTTTATTTCTCAGATGAAGCCCATAAAATAAAGTTTTTTCTTTAACAAACAGTCAAATCGCCGGCAAATAATACATTTGTGTATGCGCAGCGAGTCGCACACTTCGTGATCAGAATGTTAGTCGGTGTAAATTATAATAATGAATTTAAATATGACCAAATATTCGATGGACCGGGTAGCTACATCATCATTATCAATAACTGAATGCGCCTTTGTTATCTTAGTCATTAATACTACAGTCGTAATCGACTGGGAACAAGGAAGTTTAAAAATACATATAATCACGTACACGTGTCTCTATTTTAATACTTAGATCTTACTTGATTCTATCAGTGAACCAATGGTGCCGATTCTCTTGTCACAAAATTCTCTAAACTAAACTAAAAATCACTAAAATTTAGTTTAGTCCTGTCAAACGATCAAAGTCATTCTGAAATAGACTTTAAATGACACAACTTAACTATAATTTAGTTTGACAGCACTAAGATGGCACTGAGATTAGTTTAGTGAAAATGCTATTCTGAATTTGACGATTTAACCTAAAATTTTGTTCTATATCTAAAATCCTCTAACTAAATCTGACTATATTTAATCGCGATTAAAAATGTGTGGAATAAAATTAGATGTCATGAACTAAAATTCAAACCAACACCTCGACTTCAGTTACAAAAAACAGTACTGTATTTTTTTATTTTCTTTTGCTTATATCTCGAAAACGGTGTGTCCTATCGCAAAAATAATGAAAATTTCGACACCCTTTAGGATACCCTTGAACCCCTAATTCTCAACATGTTGGTAATTATTTTTTATTTTTTTTCGTTATTTTCCATACAAAAACTGAAAAATTCCATTAAAAACACGTCGAGGCTGCCGTGCATGCGCGCCTCTGGCTCTAAAAAAAAAAACACGGTGTAGGGAAAACAAGTACCAAGTGGAGGCGCGCGGTTGTCAAATTCGATTTTAGTTGTGTCAAAATAAGTTTTAAATTTAGAGAATTTATTTGGCAGAATAGCTCCAACATTCCCATAGTCAAAAGTAAGGAATTTTAGAGATAGTTTAGTTAGTTTAGTTCGGTGTACAAGAGAATCGGCACCATTGTCTCGTAATATTCCCTTTGGGGTCAAAGATCTAAGTACTTGTGTATTTTGTAACATCGAGTCTCACAACACAATGCACACGCTGCTGGCTGCATGCATCTGCCAATTATACTGTGGCCATAGTGCCGTGACTGCATTTTCTGCTGTCCACTAATGTTCGTCAAGTTGTAGTAGGTACCTAGTTAATTGCCCGTGAGATGCAAGCACGTGATGATGTGATTGCATAGGTAGGTAAGTACTATGTTACCTACAAAGATAGATTGGTATCTTACAGCAAAGCATTTGATATTGGTGACGATTTTCTTGTACACCGAACTAAACTATCACTAAAATTCCTTACTTTTGGCTATGAGAATCTTAAAGCTGTTCAGACAAAAAAAAATCTCTAAATTTAAAAATTATTTTTACACAACTAAAATCGAATTTGACAATCGCGCCTCCACTTGGTACCTATTTGTTTTTTTAGAGCCGGTGGCGCGCTGGACACCAACTCCGAAGTGTATTTTTTATGGAATGTTTCAGTTTTTGTATGGAAAATATGGAAAAAAAAATACCAATTCTCAGGGGTTTATGGTTGTCCTGCGATAGGACACACCATTTTCGAGATATAAGCAAAAGAAAACAAAAATAAGAAAGAAAAAAACAGTAGGTACTGTTTTTCAACTGAAGTCGAGGTGTTGGTTTAAATTTTAGTTCATGACATCTAATTTCATTCCACACATTTTTAATCTCGATTAAAAATAGTCAGATTTAGTTAGAGGATTTTAGTTATAAAACAAAATTTTTGGTTAAATCGTCAAATTCAGAATAGCATTTTCATTTCACTAAACTAATATCTGAGTGCCATCTTAGTGCTGTCAAACTAAATTAGGGCCGAGTTACACCGGAATGGCAGCGGCTAGCAGCGACGCGGCGAGTAGGTACTTTCAGTGTGAAATAATTTTAAACTTTATCTACATACTTAAAAGACCAGTATCAGGTAGGTTCATCTTTTTACCCGACTACGGCGGAGGGTTATGATTTTGACCGATATGTGTGTATGTGGGTATGTATGTTCATCTGTTCCCTCATAACTTATAAACTATGCATCATAATTTGACAAATGAGGTAAGTATCGGAAGCGTCTCGACCGTCCGCTAGTTATAGGCTTACTTAAATATAGCGTGCTCTAGAGGACATCAAGTTACGAACAAAGAACATTTCAAAAATATGAAACCCAAAAAAATCCGGAGTCACACGTAACCCACGACAGACGTGTGACTCCCGGATTGTTTTATAATTTGTCTGGCTCTTATTTATTCCCTTTTTTTTACTTTTTTGTCGTAGTTGGGTTTTAGTTTTTATAACTTTTATTTTTTATTTCAATCGCACACGTATTTCTCAACTTACACTTCAACGGCACGCAGAGGCACGCGTCAACGGTATGCAGAGGCAACTGCAGCCGGGCGGCGGCAGTCGACAACGCAACGTGTCGGTCGAGTATTTGAGTACGATGCTCAACCTACAGGAGCGGCACATTGTCGACGGTTGCCGTTGCCTCTGTCGATGCGTGCTCCTCGTGTGTATACAAATAAACAATACTTAGTAGATTAATATTTATGTACTACACCTACTTTATTAAGGAGGAAAAACTTTATTATTTAATCACTAGCGACTTCATTCGCGTGGATGTTGTAAGATACACAATATACTAAAATAACAGTCACATTTCAATAAAACTCCCTCAGCCCCGACCCACCGCGTTGCATCGCCCGCCCGCGCTATTACTTCGTTTCGCGTAGCGTAGCGTTCGAATTTGCTCGGCTCCAAAGGGTTGTAGCTCGTAGCGTAATGTTAAATAACCTATACCCTGCCTCAAGAATTGCGATATCAAAGACAAAAAGATTTTTATTTCATTTTCAAATCCGACTGGGTAGTTCCTGAGATTAGCGCGTTTAAACAAAAAAACAAACAAACTCTATAGCTTTATTTTATGAAAGATAAAAATAAAAGATAGAAATATTGTGTCTCGGACTCTTGTAGAATCAGTACTTAGGTATACTATATAGGTATACTTAGATGCAATCCGTGCTTAGATGTGTCACCAAATAGCCGACTGCAGTCGACTCGTTTCTTGACTTCGTAATTTGAACCGAACGAGAGAAACCAATCAAATCGATATTTTCAACGAAACGAATGAACAACACAACCAATTTTTTATCGACATTGAAGAAGCCAAGAACAAAATATCTAACTCTTCAACTCAGTGCCGTAACTAGGGCGGTGAAAGCGGTGCCCAGGCACAGGGCGCAGACCCTGGAGGGGCGCAGAAATCACTAGACCAGGGCCACTAACAATGCCTATTATTTCATTATTTATACGTGTGGAGTCGCGTCGTCCGCGTATATTCATACAAATAAATAATATTATTATCAATATTAACAGACGACGAGATCGTAATAATTATCGCAAATGTTGATGTTACGAGTGGCAAGAGTTATTTTCGAATAAACGTTTTTTTAACCTAATTTATAAACGCAATTTATTTGAACTGTCTTATTCAAAACTTTACCAAGTACTTAAAATTAAGTTTAAACTTAATTTTACTTTTATTTTTATAGACAATCCATTTTATTGTCAGAACCAGTGATAAGGAAATATTTCAAGAGCGCGGTTATAGCAGCTCGCACCGGGCGCATAAAAGGCTATTTACGGCACTGCTTGAAATTAGCCAGCCAGTGGGTAGTCGTTACGGTCCCCGTTAGTGGGCACAGCAGGCGGGTTACGGTACGGGCACATCCCTTAAGGCGCTGACAACAGCCAAATGGTAAAAGGAGGCTTGACTTAAACAAAAAAATTGCCAAATCTATATAGTTTGTGATAGCGGAAAAAAAAAAGTGTAACTTGAACATACTTCTCAGAACTTCGTTGTTTCCAAAACACGTTTTGAAAAAAAAATCTCGACACAAATTAACGGTAAACTAACCTCTTACCTTGAGTCTTAATCCAAAATATATGTATTAAATATCAACCTACGTTGGTGTTTTAATCAATAACAAGATCGTCTTATTTGAATGTAGAACTTGGTTGTTTTTAATTTTCGATTATTCAACTCATTTTTGAATAAATCGATAATTGCTTCATATTTTGCAATAAATTCCAAGCGTTATGTCATCGCGCTTCTCTTTCTTTTCTATGCAATCCGACAGTGACCGCGGTTTATCTGTTGTCAGCGTCTCAAAGCCCTGTGGTATCATACGGTGCCCGTTAATACGGACACGTTCGATTGGGTGGCCCTCTGTGATAGCCCTTCAACTTGGGAATGTAAATGGATGAACCTCATTTTTCTGCAGAGAAACTTAACATCGCGACTCAGAAAAAAAATTACATTAAATGGACAACACCATAAATCGACCCGAAAGTGATAGGTACTGCCAAAATATTACGCATGGGAAATGAAATGAAAATGAAAATGAAAACACACACTTTCTCTCTCCCCGGTGCAGTGTGTTACTCGGGCCGATGTGTACAATTTTATTCCACGCGACACTGTAATCACTTAATCTTTTCTTTTGTTTTTTTTCTTAAAGAACTTCGTTCCACAATATATTTAAAAAAAGAAATGAACATCCGTCACTAGGTAGGTACTGTTTCATGTTAAATAATTAGGTTGTTTCATGATTTGAAAGATAGGTAGCGCCACCTATCGCACTACTACTACTAAACTAATAAAAATGCATTTGGAAAACTTTATTCACTACAGAATATTAGCTACAACCCCAACCACGATATTAACCGTTTCTACAGAGGATCCCATACGATAAAACGATTGTTTAAGTAGGTAGGTACTACCTACTAGATTATGATACAATGATATAGCTTACATACCAAAACCATTTAGGTACCTACCTATGTAAATTGCTACATTAGGTACTTAAAAAAATACAGACGTATCTTATTATTAAATTCTTCTAGAGTCTGAAACAGTAATTAGAAAAACAATGATAAAACTCGTTAACGTAGTTCGTGATAGCAAAATTCTGCAATATTTCCTGGGGACTAAAGGCTCCCATACACAGGCGCGATATCGCAAACGCGACAAGGGTAGCGGTGCCTGTCGCGCCCGCGATATCGCGCCATTTTGCACGAGCCTTTATTCTGTACCTAAATGGCGCGATATGGCGGACGCGACAGGCAGCGCTACCCTTGTCGCGCCCGCGATTTTGCACCTGTTTGGGGGAGCCTTAATAACAGGGACTGAAAGGTTAAAACTTGTGTAGGTACTCATTTTGTGCAATTTGTTTGCTGTAGAAACCGGCCAACATTGCCCTTAGAGTCTAACTTTGAAAAAAAAATATAGTTTTGTCCACAAAACGGTGGGTGTGACAAAACTATATTTTCGTTACCTCGTTAAGTTCACTGTCGTCGGCGAGATGTCTTAGAAGCAGGACTAGTGTGAAGTGGTGCCAAAATCTAGTTTTATGTTTTTACGCACTGTCAGCGTACGACATCCCTCAGATAAGTTATTTCAATACTAGAGTAATATTAAGTACCTATCACGCTTCATTTCTATGCTAGTTAGAGGCTTCTAAAACGTATAATCTTCATGATAATTGAGTGGGCAATGTTTAAATAAATAGGTATTCTATTTTTACGTTAAAAGGTGTGCATGGCATGCGTTGCAATGCTTCTTTGTTTGAATTTTGTACCTAAGATTTGTTTTAGAACCTTTTAGGGCCCATTTTTTTATTTTTTATTCTATGTAATTGTACCTGCCTGACTGATTATGAATAAAAGACTTTATAACTATTCAAAAAAAAAAAAACATTATGTGGAAGGGTAGAAACGGTGGTTTATGGCTGATCCCTTTTTACTCACCGTTTTAGTTTCTATGAAAAAGTAGCTGTTGTGGAGTATAACATTGCCCACCTCAGTAAAATAAAAAAAATAATGTTTTGGACATATTGATCATGAAGGATAGCAGCATTGAATAGTTCACTATAACATATCTTATTCCCAAAGCCTAGTAGAGCTGATAGTTTTTTAGAAAATAAGGTTGAGCAATTTTGGCGCCTAATTTTACCCGGCTCTTTGAACGCCTTTTTCTGGGATTCTGTTAGAGCTAGAAGCACCAAATTTTGTGATTTGAACCCTATATTATTCATTTCTATGATGGTCGACTTTAATACGCGTTCTGGTGTATATTTTTCGCAAAATCTCAAAAATAAGTAAAAATGCGGGCAATGTTGGCCGGTTTCACGGTACTCTTTTACTTATCTCTTTGATTGGTGCCGACTGTGTGCCGGCGCGTCAAAGAAAACCTCTATTTATTATGGTTTAGGTACTGCTACTGATACATTTATAAAGGTTAAGGTTTTGCTACCTAATATAGGTACCGGTATGCATTTCCAACCTCAGTTTTCCGCTACTGAAAAAATAACGGTATTGAAATATTTTGGGTGAACCCAAATTTAAAGGTACCTACCATAATGTTTGGGTAATTCAGTCCCTGCTTAATACTCTATCAACAGCCAATGGCAGAACCATGCTTCTGCAAAAAACATTATTCTTACCCGACGGCAATTTTTTTTGATAATGTTTCCTAACATTTTTATCCCAAGTTAGTTTATAATACTGCAAGCCCTTCACTGCCATTAGAATCTCGTTAATTCCATGCTGTTATTGGACTTGATAGCCATGACCGAGGCCGCGCATGTAGTTAGGAAGTACCTACCTAGGTCACTTTATCAGCGTTTGCATAATCCGCATATTAATGATTAATAGATGTCACTAATTGAGTGATATCGCTTTTACCCGCGGATTCGCCCGCGTGGTGGTCGGTAATTATCACACGGGAATGTACGTGACAAATATCGAAATCCGTTCAGCCGTTGAAGGGATAGAGATACAGGGATAGAGTTACTTCCGCATTTATATTATAATTATGTAGTAACCTAATAAGGTACCTACCTACCCAGTAGGATGATGTTGAATTGAATACAAAATGAGATGTAAAATAAAACTAAATAAGTAGACATTTGGTCAGCCTTGTCTCAATAACCAAGTCTAATATTATGCAATCAAGAAAAATACATCTAACCCAAATTCAAAGACCACAATAATATCACAAAGTAGCAGTTAGATAGATAACTGTGCTTATGCTGTGTCAACTTACTGTGTCCCAGGCCAGCTGCAGCAGTGGTAACATAATAGTCTGATTCTTATACTAGGTATAATGTGTGTACTGCATACAATTATCTAACTAAAGGTACAAGTCTGTAACCGACTGCAGGCAGCAGCAGTAGTCGGCGTGTTGCTGTCACCTTCCGTAGCGAGCGAAACTACGATTTCATAGAAATACATAGAAACCAGGGGGCCAAGTCTACTAATTTACAAACGTGTCAGTGGTCTCGCAATGATGAGTTTTGACAGATTTTGTATGGCATATCTGTCAAAAACTATGAGACCACTGACACGTTTGTAACTTAGTAGACTTGGCCCCCCGTAGTGTCGCAGCGACACGTGTCGCCTACTACCTACAGCACTCACGTAGGAACTGGCGATGATTGCGGGAAGGATGGACTGCCCCTATATCGGACATTGTTCCAGCAGACATGTTGCTGTACCAGTGTCGGAGAGAAGGTATTCATTTTACGTATTATTTTGTTTATTTATTTATTATGATTTGATTTATATTGATTTAGCAACAATAAAAATATTTGTATGGAAACATTTTTAAAGAATTTTATTTTTCATTTCATGAATCAGATTCATGGAATGAAAAATATAGGTTTCATCTATTTTCCGTTTATTTTATAGTTAGGCAAGAGCGGATCCAGGATTTATTTGATATTTCTGTTAGGGGCACATGGGCCAAACAGATAAAATCGGCCAAATGCGAGTCGGACTCGCCCACGAAGGGTTCCGTATCATTCTCTATAAAAACGACCAACAAAATAAACGTTTTTAGTATAGCGTTTTTTAGTATTTGTTTTTTTATCGGACCCCTCCTTAAATATTTGTTTTATTTTAATTTAATTATTTATTTGAAAGTGAATATACAACTAAATATTCTGTGAATATTTCAAGCGTCTACCTGTTGCCGTTATCAATATCGAGCAAAAACGAGCAAAAAATCACGTTTGTTGTATGGGAGCCCCCTGAAATATTTATTTTATTGTTTTTTAGTATTTGAAAGCGGCAACAGAAATACATCATCTGTGAAAATTTCAACTGTCTAACTATCACGGTTCATGAGATACAGCCTGGTGACAGACAGACAGCGGGGGTAATAGGATCCCGTTTTACCCTTTGGGTACGGAACCCTAAAAAGTGTTTCCCATATCTTGTATTGCACTATGCTGTTTTTGGGATTAATTCATTTTCAATGAAGATATAGTCGGAAGCCTACTTCTTCAGCGGTCATCATTGAAGCAATGTCTTGGAAGATAATATTATGGATTCAGGATTTTAGGCCAGTCCATGCAGATAATTTTATTTTACTTAAACCGTTTTGGGGTGGACATGCCCCTGTGCCCCCACGTCCTGGATCCGCCCTTGATAGTAGGTGTGACGCACGCGGTGGCACAGGGCGGCGCGGCGGCGGCGTCGCTGTATACGGATGAAAACGTTACCTGCTGTAACGTCTTCTAAAACAACAGTAGGGTAACAGTCGTGTTTGTTAAAAATATATCAAAATAACTGTTATATACCAATAAAAATTCATTTAGCTGTGAGTGACCTTTACCGCCGCGCCGCCGCCGGTGTCTTTGTAATTGCTTTTCTGGGAAGTCAAGTACCTAAGGTACCTAGTCACGAGTTACCGATGATTTCCGAACCGGTTGTTTAATGAAACAGGTATCTACTCATGTGGCTGCACTGGATTGCCTTCAGTGGACGATTGGTATGTAGAAATGCAATTTAAGGCGCCCGTAGACAGCCGCGACGCGACTCTGGTAAAACAGTTGTGATACACCATGTGTGATACTGGCCGCGCCACAGTGGAAAATTAAAAAAACATGAAGTGTTCATAGAAATTAATCTACCAGAGAGAGTCGTGTCAGAGAGAGTCATGTCGTGTACTCGTGTCAAGCCTGTCTGCTATATGGATAAAGGTGAAGCTGTTATAGGTACTCATAGAAACGCGGTGGGCGTCGATTACATGACTCCAGCATCGAACCCGGTTATTTATTTTAAAATAGGTATAGGTACCTACCTCATAATATTTTATTGAGATAAGTACTTAGTGAGTACTACTTAGTACTTAAGTACCTTTAATAGTTTCATTCAGGGGGCCTATCATGCACTCTTATAGCAGGTCAGCAGCCTAATTGCCTAAGTAAATACCTTATACACGATCAATCACAATCTGAATCGGTTTGAAACAAATTAATAATCCATGGTTCATAAGTTAAAAAAAAAAATCTGCCCAACAACGCAAATAACGCTATGAATGTTGTTGAAATCGTCAAAATGATTAAAATAAGTCTTAATCGTTTACAAAAATAATTTACGAACTAAAATAGATGTTAGATATCATATGTCAACGGATCACCCTGGTTCCGGAACTGGACCCGGAATCGCGCGCGAAGGGTTCCCGTACCATTATCTATAAAATGGCAATATTTGGACCATAAATATTTTCTATCTGGGCCTGGGCAGTGGACAATGGTGCCGATTCCCTTGTTCACAAACTAAACTAAATTTAAGTTCAATGCATCTTTTTCTTTCTATTTCATTAAGAAAAGGACAGAAGATCAATTTTAGTTTAGTCCTGTCAAACTGTCACTACCTACTCCAAACAAGTTTAGACGCGATTCAAAACTTGCCTACTAAAATTACGTCAATTAATGTCAGGCGCTGATTAATTTGACAGGACTAAACTAAAATTTATCTTCTGTCCTTTTCATAATGAAATAGAAAGAAAAAGATGCACTGAACTTAAATTTAGTTTAGTTTGTGTACAAGGGAATCGGCACCAATATGGACATGGGTGTCGCCAATGGTTATTTTATTAGGACCCTGAGTCCTAACTCGTAAAGTTGAAGTGTAAACCACCCACACGATGGCAGTTCAATAGTGCACCATAATTGCGTAAAACACTATCAATCAGAATTGGAATCACTTTGAAACAAATGTCTAATCCAATGCTGCATAAGTTCGAAAAAAAATTACTCAACAACGTAATTAACGCAATGAATGTTGTTGAACTGTCAAAATGAAACAGATTTAATCGGTTACGAAAATAAGTTAGGCAATTAGATACTTAGCCTTAGATTTCAAAAAAAGGAGGAGGTACTGTATTTTATTTTTGTGTTTTTTCCTCAGAACTTTCGACTGGGTGAACCGATTTGGATGATTCTTTTTTATTTGGAAGCTGGTTCTTCCCGTGTGGTCCCTTAGACATTTTATTTACTTTGCTTGCGTTATTTTGAGTTATCTTCAATAATTACGTTTTTATATATATTATATTATTTACATAGCGAATTTGTGTGGGGTGGGTACCACAACTAAAAAGTGAACAAAAAAACACAAAAAAAGTGAAAAATAACTTTAATTTCGGAAGTCGGTGTCTTTGTTTTTCAATTTCCGCTTTTTGCCACCGACTTCCGAAATTAAAGTTATTTTTCACTTTTTTTGTGTTTTTTTTGGAAGTCGGTTGTTTTTTTTTTTTGTAAAAAGTTTTTATTTTTCACTTTTTAGTTGTGGTACCTACCCCACACAAATCCGAATACCACTACCTGCTATGTAAGTAACAGTGAAGGAGTCAAACAGGATGTCGTCTAGATAAACTAAGTGGGAAAAATACGTAATATTGAAGCTAACTCAAAAATTACGCAAGCAAAGTTAATAAAATTTATATGGGACCACCTCGGAAGCATGACCTACCAAATAAAAAAAGAATCATCAAAATCGATTCATAATTGGCGGAGTAATCGCGTAACAAACATACAAAAATAAAAAAACATACAGACGAATTGAGAACCTCCTCCTTTTTGAAGAAGTCGGTTAAAAATAAAAGCTTTTAACAAAAAAATAAAACCGACTTCCAAAAAAAACACTCAAAAGTGGAAATAACTTTAATTTCGGAAGTCGGTGGCAAAAAACGAAAATTGAAAAGCAAAGACACCGACTTCCGAAATTAAAGTTAATTTCCACTTTTTTGTGTTTTTTTTGGAAGTCGGTGTTCTTTTGTAACTTGTAAAATCATTTAAACTTCGATCTAGTTCTCCTCTCTAGGAACTCACTAAAAAGTCCCAAAAATTCGACCACTATAAACTTTGTTCTAGTTATTGGTTTATGTTAATTGCACTCGACTAATACCTATGTCTGACTGTATGGTATGTGAGATTGTAATATTTCCTGTAAATTATTAACGCGTTGCAGAGGCCGATAACTAAGCAAAATAAATTATAGCCAATGGACACGTTAATGTGACATCAATTTACACATTTAAGTAGGTACACTGTAAAATATCGTTGGTACCTACCTACAGCGAGTAATACACACTTTAGGAACCTAGATAAGTACATAATAAAAGGAATTTAATGGGCTGTTTGGCTTTTTAGCGAGATGTTCTTGGTCCTACCAGCGTTTTTTTTTTAAACTTATTTGCTAACTAACTACCTAACTAAGCATAAGAACTTTTTGTTTCTGGGGTTCCGTACCCATAGGGTTAGGGTGCCAGCTGGGCACTCACTACTAGGAGCCGCTGTCCGTCTGTCCGTCCGTCTGTCTGTCACAGGGCCGTATTTTTTTAGGCGTAGGTAATTGATACACACATGTATGTGTTTTCAGAATGCGTACTACTCTGTGCCAGGGATGTTGCGGATGCAGATTTTTTCACATCCGCGGATGCGGATGCGGATGTTTAGATATTTTATACGTTTTTTTCTATTTGTGTGGGTGGTAAGTAATAAAAAAAAAGATAGAATTTTTTTATTACATATTTAGTAAGTAAAGTAAAAAATTGGAGAATTATATTTAATAAAAAGTAATATTGCCGCCTTTTCGGAGTCAAGTCTGTTAGAAAGAAAGAAAAGTTACGCAGCGGTTCATATTATATTAAACCCGCGCTACTGAACAATTGTTCGTTAGGAACACTGGCTGGTGGTGTCGATAAAAATCTGCGTGCTCATTGACCAATAGGAGCGAAGGTTTCGTTCGCATACGGCACGCGCCATTCACCGGCCCCGCCAATCTTTCTTGTCGCGACCAGTGCTACATCCGCATCCGCATAAACATCCGCATTAAGGTGGATGCGCTAGGGCAGCCAGCGAAATTCAAATTTTCTTACGTTTTTTGCAATTTGCAGGTCAGTATCAGGTTGTATGTTGATCTAAATATTATTAGCGGCCGTAACAAATATGGATTTACAGAATTATAAACATTAGAATCAGCAATATAACTTTCTAAGTTCAAGTAATCGTCAGTCAATACACTTACATGAACTTAGAGAGTTGTATTGCTGATTCTAATGTTTATAATTCTGTAAATCCATATTTGTGTTTTTGCTTTTCAATTTTCGTTTTTTGCCACCGACTTCCGAAATTAAAGTTATTTTTCACTTTTTTTGTGTTTTATTTGGAAGACGTTTTTTATTTTTATTTTTTAGTTATAGCGGCCATAGTAGGTAGTGTGAATTCAAAAAAAAATTAATATTAAAAAATACGTAATATTGAAGCTAACTCAAAAACTACGCAAGCAGAATTAATCAAATTTATATGGGACTACCTCGGGAGTACTTATTTATACCCTTTCGAACTAAAAAAGATTTATTAAATTAAATCAGTCACAATAATTGGCGAAAATATCGATGAAAAAACACAAAAAAAAAAAACCTACAGACGAACATAGAACCTCCTCCTTTTTGGAAGTCGGTTAATTGCAGTTAAAAATTAAAGGGGGTTAAAGTTAAAATACCTACCTACAAAAAAAATTAAGTAATAAAAACTAAAATCCAACTACTACTAATAAGGTATAAACAAGACCCCACAGACAGACAAATTAAAAATCCGGAGTCACACGTGTTAGGACATAAATCGAATAGATTACGTGTGACTCCGGATTTTTAATTTGTCTGTCTGTGGGGTCTTGTTTATACCCTTTTTAGTCGTAGTTGGGTTTTAGTTTTTATTACTTAATTTTTTTAAATTCTTTTGGGGTTATAATATATAGATATATTTTTGAAATATGCTCATTAAGCCCTTTCATTTGATACCCAACATGGTACGATTAAACAATTTTTTTTTTTAGTTCCTGACTTTATGTCCTCTAGAGATCGCCATTTTTAATGTGACGTCACATAGCCTATAACCAGCGGACAATCAAGACGCTTCCAACGATACCTCATTTGTCAAATTGTGATGAGTGCTTTAGAAGATAGGCGGGAACAGATGAACATACATACATACACACATACCTGTCAAAATCAAACCCTCCTTTTTTCTTCGCCGTAGTCGGGTGTTTTTTTCGGCGTATTTTGATCGATCTATACGGAACAATTCGTGTCCGACTCGCACTTCTTCGTTTTGGTTTTGGCCAATGTTTGTCTAAGATATTGAAAAATTAATCACAAGCCTACTTACGCAAGATTCATTGAAAGTAAACAAAAACACAATAGTAAACGGATCCCCATTCGTGGAATACAAAGCAAGAGCATAGGTCACATTGATATTAAATATCAACTCAAACAAATTGTCAGTCTTCACACTTGTACGCGAAGTTAGCTAATCTTATTATACTTAGGTACCTATGTAAGTAGGTAAGTAATTTGGTCTGGTATTGTTTATAATTTATTGTAGGTACCTACCTAACATGAGATAATTACTTAGCTTGAAGACATTGCACTGACTACCTACTCAAGTGGAGACGTTAAATAGTACCTAAGGTTAGTAGGTAGGCAAAATGTTTCGCAAGGGCCATGGCCGCACAAACGCGATATCTTACACTGACTATTTGTTCTTGATGACAACAATTCTCACACATCCTATGTTTTGACAGAAATACGTGCCGATAAAGTTACGGCCTTTATTTACTGTTAACATTCAGTTGTTATTTTATTTAGTTGCTAATACATTGTGAGCAATATTTATTACTAGCTGCGTCCCGCGGTTCCACCCGCGTAAATTTCGATTCCATGGGAATATCATCGGGATAAAAAGTAACAGCTGTAGATAACAGCTATGCCTATATGCTAAGCTTACCTATCAAGTTTCATCGCAATTATTAGTTTTTGCGTGAATAAAGTACCTCACATGCATAATAAAGACATACTTACGAACACATACTTTCATTATTTAGAGTAGGATTTGATAATCGAGACACAGTAATAAAATCTTTCACAGCTACCTAATAATTTCATATACATAGGTACTTATTTACATACTTTTCTACATATTGGATGGAGTAAACAATAGGGAACGTCGCGGCGGCGTCTAACGGTTCGCGTATTGAATTTTTATAAGTACTTATAAGATAGGTACTCGAGATTACTTCGAAATGCATGTTCGATTCGAATGAATTAAAAAGTATTTTACCTACTGCTTTATATATACCCTTGATGATAAAATTATTTAAGTATTTGAATAAGAATTAATACTTACTACCATACGAATGTAACCAACTTTTGTTTCTACCAGGCGATCTAATTATTAACAGAACACAAAACTTGCTATAGTTAGATATATACCCTCGCGAACTTTTTTGTTGGTAATAATGAGTAAGTACTTTATTCATGTAAATACCCAAGTACTACATAATTTTTATGTATCATCAATTAGTGTATCGTACATTGCAGGGAAAATTTGAAAAAAAAAACACCCGTGCCGAGCTCGGTCTACCAGGTAGGTACTGAATTAAGGAATTACTTACTTAATTAATTAAGTAGGTACCGATAAATTAATTGACCTAACTGTAATGATCTCAACTCATCATCATGAATGTTTTAACTTGTACCTACATACAATAATTAAGTATTATGATCGTAAATAACAGGTTTTTTTTTCACACTTAGTTACTTATACCATTTTTATTGAGTTTTACTGACCTCAACTCTCTAAACATCGGCATCGCATTGCAAATACGCTATGACACTACATAATTATTAGCAAATACAATGTTTACTACGAACGCCAAACGAAACGAAAGCGGGTCGTGTTCTAACATAACGGGCTTATGTAAAAGGGAGTATTACCTGAACATTGCTGCACGTCTGTGGCGACAGCGGAGGCCGCAAGCACGACGAAGCACACTACTACACGAAGAGCGACCATTATTTCGTATGGCGACTTAGCGAGTGACCCAGTCTTGCGCCTAGTGAGATGTCACGCTCGGAGAGCAGATAGGTATAATACGGAGCACACTACAAGACAACGCTTGCCGCCGACCGACTGCTCGTGTATGACACAGAGTGTGAAACAAGTTCGCTATGATCGCGCTTGCCAATATATAGAGTGGTGGTCGCGTGCTGCTTGCTGATATACGTATACCTGCAGTGCAGCTGCGTTAGAGAATTTATGAGGTATGCAGCTGATGTAGGGATAACATAACGTTTATTGTTAAAAATAAATAAATCATATGAGTTATGAGGCTTTGTTTAGTGTCGATTCGTAGAAAATATCCCTAATATGTAAATATGAATAACTTCAAGTTTACTTCCGATAAGAACCTTGCGTTGGTTTTAGAAAATGTAAGTAGGTAGGTAAGAGTATAAAATAACAATAGAGCTTATTTATTTCGTCATTACCTATTTATGTACCTACTGCTGACAATGTTTTTTAGGGTTCCATTCCCCAAAAAAGGAACTCTGTATAGAACACATTTTTTGTCCGTCTGTCAAGTCCCTTTTGCTCAGGAACGGTTAACGGTTATCGAGTTGAAATTAATGTCAAATGGTCAAAAAGTATTATCGACTAAGTACCTAAAATTGACAAAAAGTCTGGGGTTCATTGGGCAGGTGAAAAACTCAAGCTTCTATAGTTAATTGATTCAGGCGTGACTTTGCGGAAACCCAAAATAAAAATACAATAGACGTAGATAGATTTGTACCTAACCTATTCCGCTTAGCTATTCTTCAAGAGTCATAAAAAAACCCTGTAAGAAATCGACACGTGTTTCACCTCTCAACGAGGCATCCTCAGGATGACGATTGACCAATTGCAAACCAGAACACAGCGTGTTTCCACACCGAGCGCTGCACTTCCAGCGCCTCGTTGAGAGGTGAAACACGTGTCGATTTCTTACAGGGTTTTTATGACTCTTGAAGAATAGCTAAGCGGAATAGGTTACTAAATATATCTACGTCTATTGTATTTCTCAAGCTTCTAAGTCTGTTATTCAAAGTCAACGCTTCAATCAAGTGAATCAATCAATTCCATTGTCTATGTCACATTGTTTTCATACACGAAATCAATTCGAGAAGCTTCAATCAAGAGAATCAATCAATTCCATTGTCTATGTCACATTATGTATCTTTTCATACACGAAATCTCTTAAGGGATCATTGTACCTACTCATCATTATGAAAAACTTTCACAAAGGGACAATATATTTATGATTGTCTCACTTTTCAAAATCTATAGGGTAGGTAGGTACTTCTCGTTGACCTAGAATCGCTGCATCGTGAAAGGCAAGAAGCAAGGTCTCACAGTACAAGTAAAGGGAAAAATCCGGAAATATGTTAAATTAGGTACCTAACTAATAGTTTTCTGGAGGTAAGCAAATAGTAGGTACATATTCATGATTATGTACTGTCATCATTCTCTTGCTCTTATCCCAATTTTTTGGGGGTCGGCGGAACCATTCTGATTAGCTATGTAATCAAACATATAGTAATGTACCTATCTAGTAAATAATGGGTACCTACGCGCTATCCTAATCCTAATCCTAACTTTATAGGTAATTTCATAAATGCGTAAATGAATTTGTTTGTTTGTTACGCTTTCACGCTAAAATAGCTGAACGGACTGAGATGAAATTTGGCACATGGGTAAACCATGACTTGGAAATCCTGGATTAGGACATAGGATACTTTTTATCCCGTAATTCCCACGGGATTAAGACTGAAACCGCGGGGCGCAGCTAGTAATGAAATAAAATTATAACAGTTCTGGATGTCATTGACATTTAAAATCCGTTTTTATTTATCTTAGTTGACGTTGGCTCGCTATCGGAAGGGTCGGACGGGTCGGGTGGTGTCATGGCTGATCGTCTCGTGATGTAGAAACCGTCTTCATATACTCTCGCATAAGCTTCTGGAGACGACTCTGCGTCTGCACTGTCACCCGGTAACACAAAACCTGCTGTCCCTGTTCATTTTCTATCCGCCAATACAGATAGCCACGCTGGTTCTGTAAATAAAGTGGGGTTTACAACAAAACAGCTAGGTATTTCAAGTTAAGTAGGTACCTCCGTAGTTTTGTGGATTTCTTTTAACTACGAGGAAAGCACCTAAGCACCTATGCAAGGGTGGATCCAGGATTTATTTCTGGGAGGGGCACATGGGCCTGTCAGATATATCTTGTAGTGCACTATGCTGTTTTTGGGATTCATTCTTTTTCAATGAAGATATAGTAACCTACTTCTTCAGCGTTCTTCATTGGAGCTATGTCTTGCTAAATATGTATTCAGGCCACTCCATTCAGTCAGACGATTCGATTTTATTGGCCTATTTACCTGGCAGGTAATAGTCTAAGGCTTAGACTAAAATTAAAACGAGGAAAGAAAGTAATGGAGATTTCTCGGTAAATCGCGACTTTGGTCAATTTAGCATTGTTTTAGGAAGAGGGGATATTTACCTAGTTTACTCAGTTATGTAGGTTCTGAATCCGTCTCTAGATTAAATTGTGACAAAGACGGACGTATTTGCGACCTTACCTACTTCTTTATACTTACTTGGTTAAATTAATTTTTTAGTCGACGTTTTACCAAGTGCGTAAGCCACTGTTTGTTACGAGAACTGAGCTGTTTTTATTTATAATTTAAATGAGGTATACCTAGGATTTAGGTACATAATGCAATCTGAAATGATTATATTGAGTAGCTACGTAGGTACATCTAGGTATTTGCGTAACACACGATCAATCATAACCTTTTTTTTTTTTCAAGGACATTGCTAATCCATTGCTTCATATTATGTTCGACTTTGTCGCTCAACAACGTAAATAACACAATGAATGTTGTTGAACTGTCAGAATGGACCAGATTGTGATTGATGGTGTGTTTACGCAATTAGGGTGCTGTGCCGGGTGACCAAACCCTCGGCTCTATTACAATTATCTACAAGGTAGACAAAACTCGTTCTAAGTTAAGTATGACAAATAAATATTTACCAATGCGATACTGTTGGGCACCGACATCACGCTGGTGAGGGATGTCATAGTGTCTGTGGTCATCACTGGACAGTCGTAGATCCCGCAGCGTTCTAATAATAACATATACATACACTTTACATATACTTTAGTAAATGCTGTAATGTATAACTGTTTTTTTCCCAAACAAAATAAAATAAAATATTTAAAAACAAAACATCGTTTTCTAATTGGATTCAAAGTATATCACATAGCTAGGATACAGGGACATAACCAATGTGTTCAGCATATGATTTTAGATTGTAGATTTGCGTAGAAACTTGTTGTCGGTTAACTATAAAAAAGAATCTGCTGTTTCATAGGAAAGTGAAACGGCGATTTACCTATTTCTGGGAGGGGCACATCACATCACACATAGGACTCTCCCTAGAGTAAGTATGTTCTGTGCATAGGACAGACAGATAGGAAGTGTCTCCCTTATCGTGTATTGCACTATGCTGTTTTAGGGATTCGATCTTTTTTAATGAAGATAAAATTATAGTAGGTACTTCTTCAGCGTCCACCATTGAAGCAATTTCTTGACAGATGAGCATTCAGGCCAATCCAATCAGACGATTCGATTATAATAGGTCTTTACCTATGAAATTGCCGTTTTGTATGAAAAAATTTAAACGAATTTTTTTCATGATTTTTTTATTGGTATTAATCGAAGTAATCACCCATGCAATCAATGCATCTTTGCCATCGCAGTGGCAGTTTATTGATGCCCTTCTTAAAGAAATCAGCTGGACGGGAGGCAACAAATTCTTCAAAGGCATTTTGTACTGCCTCTCGGGTATTGAATTTTTTTCCCGCCAAGAAGTTATCCAAATTCTGGAAAAAGTAGTAGTCTGTAGGCGCAAGGTCTGGTGAGTAGGGCGGATGACGGAGAGCTTCCAACCCCAGTTCTTGCAACTTGGAGACCGTCTGCTGTGCAGTATGAGGTCGCGCGTTGTCGTGCAGGAGCAGCGGAGACGAGCGATTGACCAATGCTGGTTAGAGATGCGCCAGCTTCTCCATCATTGTGTTCAGTTCTTCACAGTACACATCTGCAGTAATGCTCACCCCGTTTGGTAAGAAGCTGTGATGAATCACACCGGCGCTAGACCACCAAACAGTGACCATCACTTTTCTAGGGGTAAGTTTTCGTTTAGGGCATTGTTTAGGTGCTGAACCAGGATCCAACCAACTTGCTGAGCGCTTGCGGTTATCAAACAGAATCCATTTTTCATCGCAGGTAACAATGCGGTTCAAAATTCCTTCATTTGTGTGTCTGTTGAGCAGTGCAAGGCACGTCTCGACGCGTACTTCGCGCTGGCGATCATTGAGTTCGTGGGGCACCCATTTGTCAAGCTTTTTTACCTTGCCAATTTGACGCAAATGGACCAATATTGTTTTGACGCTAACGTCGAAAGCTGCTGCTAATTCAGCCGTAGATTGTGTATCATCAGCTTCCACAATCGCCTTTAATTCGTCATTGTCGACCAAAGTCTTCGGACGACCGCGAGGTTCATTTTTCAGGTCGAAATTTCCAGAACGGAAGCGAGCAAACCAATAACAGGTGGTGCGTTGGTTTGTAGTGTTAGCTCCGTAAACGTCGTTGATGTTGCGTGCCGCTTGTGCCGCGTTGCTGCTACGACGGTACTCATATTCCATAATTACTCGAATTTTTAACGTATCCATGATGACGAAAAAGATTGAAATGCGATGAAAATGTAACACTAATCAATAAAGAAATGACTATTTTTGGAAAAAAAAATCCATGTTTTTAAAATAAAATTAATTTGAAATTAGAATTCTTAGCCAAACAAAAATTATTTTGATTTGAAATGGCCAGTACTGCAGAACGGCAATTTCATAGGTAAAGACCTAATATTTTTAACCAACTTCAAAAACAGGAGGAGATTATCAATTCGGATGTTTTTAAGTAATATTTTTTCTTGTATGTTTGTTGTCCGGGCATAACTCCGTCGTAGTATAAAGACGGATTTGCAAAATTCTTATTTTGTTGGTATGCTCTCGAGGTGGTCCCA
This sequence comes from Lithophane ornitopus, assembly GCA_948473465.1. Lineage (NCBI taxonomy): Eukaryota > Metazoa > Arthropoda > Insecta > Lepidoptera > Noctuidae > Lithophane > Lithophane ornitopus. The sequence goes on from OX419633.1 coordinate 6,593,329, forward strand.
TATAAACAGGCTAACGAAAAGCTTAGGTATGTCAATCCTGTTGAAAGTCGTTGTAGAAATACGAAACGCTTTGGAAGTGATGACACTTGTCTCTAGGCCCTCAGTAGGTACCTCTAAGGATAAAAGCCTGGATAGTGAAAGTAAACTTACCGGGACTGACTTGCGTTCTCAAGTTAAGATGATTTATATGAATAACAGCATTTTGGTCGAGGTTTTGAGACACGAAATCTGCAATATAATGATTGAAATGATTAGGTAGGTACTATGTCATCGTTAAATATTGTCTCTGTAGGTGTAAATGAAAATAAGTACCTAGCACAAAGGGGGCCGGGTGCACTGGCACAATATACCACTTGTCGGTGGTGGTACGTAACACTTTTTGATCTTGGCCTGTCGCTGGCCTAGCGAAGGACGGAGTTTCAATAAAATGCGAGGCCAGCTTACACTGGTTTTGTCACCGCAGACGTGCAGCGTCCATAAAAATATTTCAGCCGGTTCCAAAGCCTCTATAATTAGTAGGCAGTAGGTATTTCGGGTCTTCCATGGCAAGTTAATGATGTTTTTGTTGGGAAATTCGGTTGTCATTGTGAAAGAAAGATCATAAGCAGAATACCCAGGTAATATCAGTATCTTAGGCCCAATAATAATTATTGGGCGCACACGATTTTCACGCACAAGCTCTTTTTAACCGACTTCAAAAAGGAGGAGGTTCTCAATTCGTCTGTATGTTATATTTTTTTTTTTTCTTTTTTTTTTTTTTTGTATGTTTGTTACCCGATTACTCCGCCAATTATGAATCGATTTTGATGATTCTTTTTTTGTTTGGTACGTCATGCTTCCGAGGTGGTCCCATATAAATTTTATTAACTTTGCTTGCGTAATTTTTGAGTTAGCTTCAATATTACGTATTTTTCCCACTTAGTTTATCTAGACGATATCCTGTTTGACTCCGTCACTGTTATTTACATAGCAGGTAGTGGTATTCGGATTTGTGTGGGGTAGGTACCACAACTAAAAAGTGAAAAATAAAAACTTTTTACAAAAAAAAAACAACCGACTTCCAACAAAAACACTAAAAAAGTGAAAAATAACTTTAATTTCGGAAGTCGGTGTCAAAAAACGGAAATTGAAAAGCAAAGACACCGACTTCCGAAATTAAAGTTATTTTTCACTTTTTTAGTGTTTTTGTTGGAAGTCGGTTGTTTTTTTTTTTGTAAAAAGTTTTTTCACCTGCAAAATTATTTAAGGCAGCTGCACAATTATTGTCAATCGTGAAAAGTGCGTGTCATGAAAAGTGCGGCCATGCTTTTTATGGCACTGCACTTCGTTAAACTTACCGGCATAAAAGTCCAAGCTGACTAGCATGTCTTCTCCAACCGTGACGTAACACGGAATATCATCGTCACACCCTTGAATGTTCACAGCCGTCAACTCGTAAGCCGAGCCTGTTGAAATTTGTATAATTAAGTTCTTAGGTAGGTATAATTACTTAATAATAAATTCTTCCCATTTCTAGGAATCACAATGATGATGTGCAAGGCTGTTAGGTTGATACAGTAAAGCGCTCTTTACACGACGCAAGGTTCTTGGCATTTATAATCAAATTTAAACATCAACAACATTATTTTTTCCCATACAACAGGTTGGTCCCATAGAAAAAGTTGTTCAAAATGATGAGTACAATGACCCCTTTTCGGGTTTAATATAAAGAAAAAATAATGTTGTATACAGTATGTTATCTAACGAAGGGCGTTCCCGTTAACCTGCAATTGTATAGCGTCCTATACATGAATTTTTATTTATGTTTAAATAGTACCTACCTACCATTAAAAAAAAAGTATTATTTTTTTTTTTTTATGGGTAAGTATAGTAAAATATTCACAAAAAATATCAAATTGATACGAAAAAAAAGTTGAAATACAAGTGTGCGTGTACAGAGTGTTTCTTTTACGTATCAAATTAATAATTCTGTGAATATTTAAAAATTGTGTGGTAATATTGTTTACTCACATTCACAATAGGTAATAAAATACTTTACAAAGTAATCATGTCATTTTGTATAGAATATTCAATAATGTCAATTTGTAAATAAAACTGGTTGATATACTTTGATGATTTTCCATATTATTCAAAATGTTACAATGCTTAGCAGAGCGAGCAGCTCAATCCCATGCTTTTTTGTCTTCTAAATAATCTGAAATTTTATAGTACCCTTTTCTACAAAGTTTGGTTTTAATGCAGCTTTTAAATCGTTTAATGGGTAAGTTTCGAATGTCAATGGGAAGTTTGTTATACAAGCGTATTGACCCATGAACGAGTTGCCTACTCTGTGGAGACGAGTGCGATGTACAGCAAGATTGTGTTTATTCCTGGTATATAAACAATGAATATCGGACATTTTCTTAAAATTTGATATATTTTTGTGTACATACAATAGGTTTTCAAATATATATTGTGAAAAGCACGCTTCGGAAGCTCTACATCTCTATAGAATTAAAGAATCTTTTTAGGGTTCCGTATCCAGAGGGTAAAACGGGCTATTACTAAGACTCTGCTGTCTGTCTGTCTGTTCGTCTGTCACCAGGCTGTAGCTCATGAACGGTGATAGTTAGACAGTTTAAATTTTCACAGACTGATGATGTATTTCTGTTGCCGCTATACTAAAAACAAACACTAAAAAACGCTATACTAAAAACGTATTTTTTTTTGCCGTTTTTGTAGATAATGGTACGGAACCCTTCGTGCGCGAATCCGACTCGCACCTGGCCGGTTTTTTATTTACTGTGTAAGTAGATGCATACTTACATACACAATTAACATACATAATTATAACATACTCATGTTATAATTATGTCGTATCTCCATGGTTTTTTACTGTGTGTACATAAATAATAAAATAAATAAATAATTAATTTTATGTCACTTAATGATTTTTTTTGTTTATAAACTTCCGCGCGCGCGTCTCTTGGTAACCTCGCGCCCAGACACGTGCCTAGTTTGCCTGAATAGGGATAATCTGCCTCTGTGTACCACAGTGTAAGTCAGTATACCGTGCTGCAGTTTTGAACATGTAGGCAGGAAGGCAGGCAGGTATAGGTGCCTACAGGTTCATTTCTAATGTCACGCGACGCGAAGTTTCCGCCGCCGCATTGATCGCCGTGAAATTTTCTCAAAAATTGTTTTGCTAAAAGTCGCGTCACGCGATAAGTCGCGCCAGTATGTAAGAGCCTTTATTCTCGAATCGTCACCGTTGCGCAGTCGCAGGCGATAATTATATCAGCTGATATTAATGGAGAACCAATTTAATTCATCAAAAACTATTATCAGCAGTACAGTGTTATTTACACAATGTGTACTGGTTTGCCTACAGGCACGATAATTTAATTAAGTAGTAATCAACAGATTTCCTTTCACAATCGCGACTTATTTCCGAAGACCCGGTAATTGGAATCGGGCTAAAAATCAGTTTTAGTTTATTGCATGGTACTTTAAAATAGACGTTGTATAGGCACTTGATAAGATAAAAATTATAATTAAATAAGTAGGTACAGAAATCTTAGATTGAACAAGATAAGATTGTACACGTTTCTATTTTCGTTAGGATTCTACTACCTACCTAACCTACCCACCTACTCTACTTTACATATTTTTTGTACCTATTTAAAACAAATCGGAATGAAAGCATTTTTTTAGGACGTAATTGGTCGATGCGTTTTAGTTTAGGGCATGCGGGCGGCTGCTTGGCCAATTCTTTCGCCTGAACATGGCAGACACACACACACAGGCCCGAGATGGCGGCGCCGGCGCACCCGGTCGTGTTGCGCACGCCTCTCAAGAGGAACTGCGGCCCGAGGATGACATGATGGCTGCAGAAGGTGACGGGGTCCACTAGCACATCAGACGGCTGGCGGGTAAATACCTACCTGCCGAGAAGCGATAGGAAATGCGCAAGTGCTCTAACGCCCTGGCCGGGATTAGGGGAAGATCACCGTGAAGTTGATTTTAGAACGTCTATAAATAATAGATGAGGATTTCCAAACGAAAAAAACTTTATACAAAAAAAAAAACAACCGACTTCCAAAAAACACTAAAAACGTGAAAAATAACTTTAATTTCGGAAGTCGGTGTCTTTGCTTTTCAATTTTCGTGTTTTGCCACCGACTTCCGAAATTAAAGTTATTTTTCACGTTTTTAGTGTTTTTTGGAAGTCGGTTGTTTTTTTTTTTTGTAAAAAGTTTTTATTTTTCACTTTTTAGTTGTGGTACCTACTCCACACAAATTCGAATACCACTACCTGGTATGTAAATAACAGTGAAGGAGTCCAACAATATATCGTCTACATACACTAAGTGGGAAAAATACATAATTATTGAAGCTAACTCAAAAACTACGCAAGCAAAGTTAATAACATTTATATGGGACCACCTCTGAAGCATGACCTACCAAACAAAAAAAGAATCATCAAAATCGATTCATAATTGGCGGAGTAATCGCGTAACATAAACACAAAAAAAAAAAAAAAAAAAAGACATACAGACGAATTGAGAACCTCCTCCTTTTTGAAGAAGTCGGTTAAAAAGGAGGGAGTTGGGACATGGCGCGTTCAACCAAACACAATAATTATACTTTAGGCTTCGTTCTCGATATAAAATTCACAATGCAGCTTCTTCTCGCTAGTCGGCAACCAATCGCTTATTTAGAGCTGAAAGCAAAAACTAAACGGACATGTGTAGCTACCTCCGCTCTATACGTCATCTGGCATTCTTTACGTTTGCGCGGCAACCAGTACGTTGTGATTCCCAAATAATATTTAATTTAAAGTGTTTAAAAGTAGTTTAAAGGTGTTTAAAGTGGGCATACGATAACATGCCGAAACGAAAACTGGGAAAAGATTATTATCTTTAAAAAAAATCCGAAGATTACAAAAGAAGATGAAACGACACCGGTACAACACCGATTCATCAAAGTCGTACATTTTTTCTTCACCAATAAAACAATAGCTATACGATATTTATTGTAACACGCGGGTAATGTACGAGATGCATTGACGCGAACAAATAATTCGGGGCGTTTACGAGATAAACGCACGAGTTCTATCATTGTTTTACAAAGTAAAACGTGTTTCACATGGTTTCTAAACGATATTTATCGTACTACGCGGGTAATGTACGAGATGCATTGACGCGAACAAATAATTCGGGGCGTTTACGAGATAAACGCACGAGTTCTATCATTGTTTTATACAGTAAAACGTGTTTCACATGGTTTCTAAACGATATTAATCGTACTACGCGGGTAATGTACGAGATGCATTGACGCGAACAAATAATTCGGGGCGTTTACGAGATAAACGCACGAGTTTTATCATTTACCTATTTTATAGGGTGTAGTCCGAGAGGCTAAGCTTAAGTAAGTTTATTATGGTACATTATCGGGATCTTTTTGCAGACTGCAAAAATCATGAACCAAAAGAAGGGTCAGTGGGTCGTGTTAGTAGTTATTGAACTATATGATGACTGTGTCAAACCACCGGTTCCATTTACCGCAAACTCGGATAAGTAACACTAATACAGCCATGACTGTAACTGATGCTCTACCTGAGCCTGACCCAGCACCTGTGTTAGACACTGAGCCTACATTTATTCCATCCTTGGAAGTGCTGCTAGCACTATGGGATTTGATGCATTAATATGCATATAAAATAGAAATAAACAAGGACTTAGCCCGTATTTGGAATACCACTTTGAAGGAAGAACTTACCATTTCAGTTGGTGCATTATCAATGTTAATCAATAACAACAATGATAGACTTAATACTGGTCTCCCTGCTCAGTTAAGCTGGAAGGATGTTAACAGACTTAAAATTCAAAATTCCTGGGCAAGTATGCTAAGATATTGTCAAAGATGCAGAAAGACATGATATGGTAATAACACTAATATCCTATCTTACCTTTATGGTAACAACCTATCTGACACTATAGAGAGTCTTAATAGCTTGCCAAAGAACAGGCCAATCTTTAAAAAGCCAACTACTTTTACCACAACCCGTCAGGGAAACTTGAGTGGTCTACCTCGTTACAATTAACAGAGGACAAATCTGAGGCTGGGATACAAGAAACCACAGTTCTCATATCAAGCATGGAAATATCAACCAGAACAACAATACAACCAGTACCAGTCACAGCACGCTGTGAGAAAGCCCAAAAACCCCACCACCACAGGACGAGGCTCGTGCTTGATACTAGAGGTTAGTCATGCTGGAAAATTAAATAATTTCTCACCTTATTGGCAATGCATCTGTGACAGTGTTTCAATATTGAATCATGTCAATGGATACTCAATACCTTTTACTGACACACCATCAGTTTCACAATCTGAACAGTCATTAAAAAATGATAATTTTAAATGATTCTGATATGCATACAGCCATTAATAATTTGCTGGACTTACGGTGCAATTTCTTTTTCCACAGCATGTAAAGGCCGATTTTGATTTAAAAACCAAACAGTAGCAAAGGATTTATTCTAAACCTTAAGCCTCTTAACAAATTTGTTAACACACAGAATTGCAGTTGCCCTAATTTGTCCAGGAGAATTTATTGATTTAAAAGATTTATATTTATTGGTAAACCAGCATTAATGGTTTCAGTATGATACATTATTACTATACGAATTTAATGAATTCCCATATGTCTTATGTTCTGCACATTATGCATTCTCTTAAAGTTATGAGAGCACTGGTAACATAATTTAAAAATCTAGAAATCTCAAGTTTGCACAATATTTTGATGTCCACTTGTTGGTGCCCACTTGTTGGTGACCACTTGCATTGGTTCTGATTATAAAACATGTTTGAACAATGTTAATGAAACAATTGCTATATTCAAATGTTTTGGATGAGTTTTTAGACCATCATGACTCCTGTCAATTTTTAGGTTTGAAAAATATTAATTTGAAAAAACATAGTTGTAGTATTAGAAACGTTGCTCTGTTAATAGGAACATTAACTGCCACATGGCTGGCAAGTGCATATAATATTATGTTTGATTTCACATAAAACTATTAGATCATTTAAATATACCATATAACCATAAATATAATGGTTTAATTTAAAGCAAAGGCAATTATGCAATTATGGTATAAAGATTATCATTCACTCAGACCTACAGCAGTGGGCTGATAATATCAATAGTTTACACAAAAGTATAGCATACTTCAAATATGATTTGGAAATATTTACTGTTGCATTAAGAAGTGGGGGGGGGGGCTGTTTGTAATGACCATAGAGTTTATGGGTTCTGGAAAGAGACTGAAAATTATGAGTACCTATCACATAAATTAGGTATATAGAATTACTCATTATTTTTAGCCTTTAAAAATGTTTGGTAAAAGTAAACAACATTCACATTTATATTGTTACTTACATGTTGATAAGCCATATCATATATTAACCAAATGGGAGGTATTCAGTACCCACATTTAAATAACTTTGCCAGAAGCATATATAAACGTTTAGTTTTATGGCAGTGGTGTGAAGATATACTCATTTTGGCTATTTGCGTCTTCCAAAAAATCGAGGGATAAAAATGAAGCAGATAAAGAATCACATAGGACAGCCAATGCTGACATAAAGTGGGAACGAAATACCTCCACATTCCAGTATATTGTGACTCAGTTTGGTCAACCTCATATTGACTTTTTGCTTCAAGAATTAGGTAGGTACCTAATGAAAAATGTTAATCTCAACATTTTCTGGAAACCGGCCGAGATGCATCAAATATAGATGCTTTTACCGCGTCTTGGTCAAATTACTTAGTTACGTCTTTTTTATGTCCATTTAGTTTATTATTAAAACGTTTATAAAAATTTAGAATTATAAAACGGTTATGCCATACTGGCCGTCATAAGCCTGAGAGAATCACCTACACACCTCCACCTTACACTAATGGTCGGGATATTATCAGGAAGGCATGGCTAAGACGAGCCATCCCCCCATCAGCAATAGATGTTATGTTAAATTGACTTTCAAATAATAACTTGAAACAATACAATTTTGCCAATAAAATATATATGGTGGGTCTATTGTCAAAAATAAAGTACTTATAGATCCATTTACACCATCTATACCTACGAATTATTATGTATCAAGCAATTCAAATTAAGGATATTATGGGTCTTTAAATTTACATAAGTCAGCTCTTACTATAATAATAGACTTAAAAGACCGCTTCAAGAGGTTTCTATAAAATCAAACTACATTGGTCCCGGTATCAAACTAGTTAGAAACCCCAAGTAAAGTTTTGACTCCAAATGATTCTTAAAAAAGAAAAAAAAAAAAAAAAAAAAAAAAAAAAAAAAAAAAAAAAAAGATGTACCTATTGGTATTTGTGGGTATTGGATTTTAGTAACACTAAGTACAGCTCAAAGAGCACAGACTTTATCTCTTATTAAAATACCTAACAACATAGTAAATCATACAGGTGTACACATTTCCATTACAGATGCTATTAAAACATCTGGTCCCGGTTGCAGCCAACTGACTGAACCTCTCTTTTTACCTTTCTAAATAAATAAAATTTGTACAGCTAGTACATTACATGATAAAATTAATTGTACTTACTCAGAGCATTAGGGGAAGTAGTACTCACATGATACTTTCATTATAAGCCCCACAAACCAGTTTCTGCCTCTACCATCATAGATGGATAAAACATACTATCTGTTTGCCGAATAGATATTAGTATTTTTTCAGGACATAGTACATTCACTACTAACGCTAAGGGAGTATCATTAGATGTACTATAGCAGCGCTAGATTATTTTAGGCCAATATTGTCAATAATTCAAGTGAAATTTGCTCATGCTGTGCTTAATGCTGAACAAAATACTTGATTAAGTATTATGAATGTTACCTTTATTTATTACGTGACATAATAAATATGAAACTAAATTAGACAAGAGGTTCAGTAATATGATGAATAATTTGATTGTTTATATATTAGGGTAATTTTATTAAAACTTGTTTAGAAATTGGACAGTATGTCCTATAATAAGATGAACGAGACTGTTTATCTATTAGGTATTGCCATTTTATTACCTATATCATTTGTTTCTAAAACCTAAAATATTTTATTTGATATTGAAATACTAGATATTTATAATTTCATATTTGGAACCTCAATTTTCCTCATATACTCTTAACATCTGCATTGTAAATTTTATATCGAGAACGAAGCCTAAAGTATAATAAGTGATCAAACGAACTTACCTGTTGTGAAGTTCGATCATTATTATACGAAGGGCTTCGTTCGAAGATATAGGGAACCCTCCCTACCCTACCCCAGAAAAATTGAGATTCTCTTCTTACTCTAAAATAATGACAGATGACGTATAGAGCGGAGGTAGCTACACATGTCCGTTTAGTTTTTGCTTTCAGCTCTAAATAAGCGATTGGTTGCCGACTAGCGAGAAGAAGCTGCATTGTAAATTTTATATCTTCGAACGAAGCCCTTCGTATAATAATGATCGAACTTCACAACAGGTAAGTTCGTTTGATCACTTATTATTCGCCAAATAGTTACCTAAAAATTCTTACATAAAGTCTATTCAAATCCTATACTACCTAATTATACATTATTAGGTCTTTAATTTATTTGAAATTGTATCGCAAATTGCACTTTATTTGTGGATTTAAAAGTTGTTTTAAATCCAAAAACAAATATGTGTTTACATGTTTGGAAACTAAATCGCGAACGCAGTGATAATAATGCTGCGTATAATTGTTATTGTTCTAGAAAAGTCATTAATGGATAATAAAGGCTAGGTAAGGTAATTTTAGATGAAGATTGCGTTTGAAATCACAGCAACGTCATAAAAGTGAGATTGTCATATTTAATGAATCAGTGATATTTAATCATTTTTTTATCGTTTTAAGTACTACGAAGATAATAAGTAGGTACCTTATTACTGCTAATTGCCACTGTACTGTATGGTCAAATAATCTACTGATAGATAATGACGTTTTTTTTTTTTACTCTATGATTTGAAGGATGTCTAAGAACGGATTAGTAAGTAGAAGCCTCCCACCAACTTATCAAATCACAGCGGTGTTGATAAAATAGAAATTGTATTTTCAAACATAAAATTTTTCGACGAGTTCACAGCTATGAAAGCTAAACTTAGATAACTCGTCGAAAAAAAAATCCTATCTACAACACTGTTGGCCGCTAAAAGCACCCACACTCACACCGTGCCTTTAGTATTTAGGTATGTAGATATATCTATTAAATTGCCTAAGTACCTATGTTCAATGTTGCTTTACAAGAGTAAATGTACCCAAGTCAAGCTGGGGTATTCGAATAAAAATAAATGTTTTGTATTTTTTGTTCAAAACCAAAATTAGAACAATTACCTACTTACGTGGATCAAGTTAGTACTTACCTACTTTAAGTTAAGACCTATTTTAATTCGAGAAGGGGCAATGAGAATTATTAGGTAGAAAAAAAAAACAAAAGCTGTTCCATACATTTTGTCGATTAAGTGAACTCAAATGTATGGAAGAGGTGATTTTTTTTTCGCGATTTTAAGGTTGGTCCCATAGAAAAAGATGTTCAAAATGATGAGTACAATGACCCCTTTTCGGGTTTAGCATAAAGAAAAAATAATGTTGTATTATTGAATTATTGTAGGTAATAAATAACTCCAAACTGAGTACAAAGTTGATATTCGTTTATGTGGAAATAACATCAATTGGAAACAAAGACTTGAATAGACTTTAATTAGGTTCCTATTTCATTTACAAACTATGAAATCAGTAAGTACTTACCTATTGTTTTTACTTAACTTCTAGAGTTCTAGACAGTTCTTAGATCTTCTCATTACTAGGTAGGTGGGTAGGTTTGTGTTTGTAATGATGTGCATAAGTACTTACCAGAGTATTCAACATATCTACATAGGTACCTATAAAGTGTTAAGTATACTTAGCTACTTTCTGGTAATGCACAAAGTGATGTTTATGGAAGTGAGGTAGGTACAAACAGTTTGCCTGCACATCATCAGTCTGTTTTCTACGACAACTTGCTATCAGCTTGCTATTCAAGTATACCTACTTTACTTACAACAAGTTTATTATTAAAATAAAAACAATAGAACAAGAATAGCTTATCTTAAATGAGCGTAGGCGGAAGATTAGACGATTTGAAAGGGGTTTCAATTTGCTTACCGCAGTCATGAAATGTGACAGTTCCGAGCACGCTCACAGAAGCCATCTGCAGTAAAATGTACACTTTTAACATATTTAATTCTTGAATTTCCAAATCACTGTGATATTCAAACAAGTAGAATGAAAGTTTGGCTATACTGTGCTAAATGATATATCAACCACGGACAGGCCCAGTGATTATCGGCTCTGATAACATTGTAACGGGCCAGAATAGGAGTTCAGCTGCATTGGACAAAGGTGATTACGATTAGGTACCCTTAATTAATGAAATTTACTTATGTAGGTACCTACTACCATTCACGTCATTATGATAACATAGTAAAGTTCCTGACAGCATTCAATGCACTGATGCAGTACCTAAAATAACTTTGAGGAGATTTTAAAGTAAGTAATGGGACTTTTTGTTTTTGTATTTTATAACGGGATACTTACCTACGACTTGAGGCATGGCATGGCTCATGCAAACACAATCGAAAGATTTTGTGCTTAGTGGGGTTGCGCCGAGATAGAGTTGATCCTTAGGTAAGTTTCCCTAAACAACAAATATTATTGGGATTAATACCATTTATTAATACATACATCCAAATTACAGTTAATCGCACGTCCATGAAAAATTTGACTTTGTGAAAGAATGTAAGTACTTCATTATGTAGCAGTGTAAGCGGACCGTACCTACCTATTAGATATGGAGGTGAATAACACTAAACATTGGTAAGTACACTGGAACAGGAGGAGTAGTGGTGGCCACGACTTACAATTTGTAGGTCGTAGGTTCGAACCCAGACAGGCGCTTTACTTTGTTTAAAATATTTAGTCACCACTGCTATCAAAACGGTGAAGGAAAACATCGTGAAGAAACCGGCATGTCCTAGAAAACAAAAAAATCGAAGACATGTGACATCTCCGCAACCCGCATAGCGCGTAGTTGATCACGGTCCATTCAATTCCCTCTCACCGAGAGGTGGCATGTGTGCCAGGTGCCAGCAGTGCACAGTGGGAACATTATTGGCTGATTAAGCTATTGGTACACTCCTAGGTATTAATTTCATTAAACGAGTTCTTCAAAAAGGAGGAGGTTCTATGTTCGTCTGTGTTTTTTTTATCTTCTCTTTGATGAATGTTATAATTATACAAAATGACATCAATATTTACTTTAGTTTTTGTAAATGTGAGGACTATGTTGTTTTTTCTTTCTCAGTTTTAATTCGTTTTAATGATGATCTGGCAATTTGAGTACCTACTTTATGCGGCCTACCCAAATGTCCCTCCATTTGATATTGTTCTTCGAGTCATTGAGCTACGTAAGTTCCGAGTTGAGCTACACGATTACTGACAAATGCGTGCACTCCTAACCGTCAAATCTGTGTGGTCTTTACTCAAAGACCATATCACACTAATCTAGTCCTCACATGATCTGACCAAGATTATGTCTGGACTTGAGAGACTTTGGCCCTTGAGTTTGTATTGTATCACCATTTCTTCTCAGATAGGAAAGGAGATCATTTACCGTCCATACATTCTTGGGATAAAGGAGAAAGCAAACAAAAAAAGCTATCAGTATTCCGAAAGAGTACGTCTTTCCTTTCATTTTTAATTACTAGAAGCTATTACTTTAATTAGATGTCTATTAATTATTTCAACCACAAATGTATTGCCCGGCCCAATAGTGAAAAGTGAAGAGAATAACATGTTCAAACGGAATAGGTAGGTATAACATTTTCTTTATTTAGCCGGCATTTTCATAATTTAGCCCAAATTGAATGATCTCCTTTGTCGACTCCACCTAGCTTATTTTTAACCGACTTCAAAAAGAAGAGGTTCTCAATTCGTCTGTATGTTTTTTTTGTGTGTGTTGTTACGCGATTACTCCGCCAATTTTGAATTGATTTTGATGATTATTTTTTTGTTTGGTAGGTCATGCTTCAGAGGTGGTCCCATATAAATTTTATTAACCGTGCTTGCATAGTTTTTGCTTCAATATTACGTATTTTTTCCACTTAGTATATATCTGGACGATGTTTTAAGTTTTAAGTACCTATTCGAATTTGTGGGGTAGGTATAGTGTTGCCAGGTCCGATTTGTTTTAAATCGGGGCAGAAGGTAAAACAGCAAACAACATTTAGGATTGTAGATCGGGACACAATAAAATACACTTTGACGTCTTTGAAAATATTGTGCCATTTTTGGAGCGGCGCCGGCGTCTAGTCTTTGTTTTGCTCTGCTGCCTTCACTACTTCTTTGACTTTACATACTTCTTCACAGAGGTGATCGATGTCGAAGAACGTTTCAATTTTTTGATTTTCAATCACGTTGACCATTGACGCGTATGTGAATGAGTCGTCCTGGATGTACCTATTGATTTATCGGGATATTTAGTTACCCGATCAGGTGCAAATCGGGACGCGTCCTCAGACCCCTGAAAATCGGTAGGTACGTCCCGCGCAAATCGGGACACCTGGCAACGCTAGGTAGGTACCACAACTAAAAAGTGAAAAAGTTTCTTTTCTTTCTTTCAAAATAAAAACTTAAAACAAAAAAACAACCGACTTCCAAAAAAAACCACAAAGGGAAAAATACTTTAATTTCGGAATTCAGTGGCAAAAGACGAAAATTGAAAAGCAGGACACCGACTTCCAAAATTAAAGTTATTTTTCCCTTTTTAGTGTTTTTTTTTGGAAGTCTGTTGTTGTTTTTTTGTAAAAAGTTTTTTAATAATTCGTGTAAAACTGTATCCGATGCTCTATTTACAGAATAAACAATTTGTTTTGATTCCGTTTATCGTAATTTGTCGTTTTTCGCCTTCAGCGTCTAGACAATCTGAGCATGACTAGCCGCCTTATGAGTAGGTATGTCAAAGACCAGTTGATGACGAACAGGATACCTATAGGTAGGGTCGGACTGGCCTGCAGGGTCGGACTGGCCATATAGTCGAGGTGGCGTTTGCCAGCCGGGCCCTAGCCTGCGCGGGCCCCCCGAGGGGCTGGCGGTAGGAAGGAAAAGTAGATAGTTCATACATACTAGAGAAACACAAAAATAGTTGACTCTGAGCTGAGGCCATCCTTGAAAGCAAAAGCAAAAAAAAGATTTTCCGATAGTAGGTATCCCATCTACCATTATCCCATCCCGGGTCTCAGGCTTGTGGGGAGCCACCCGGGCCCTCCCAGCCCAGTCCGACCCTGGTACGCTGTTATGGCTGTTCGTCATCACGCGGTATACCTACCTACATCGTCATGATTACATCGGGTGGAGAGGAGAATACGTCTATGTGTAGTTATATCTATCTTGTTCAAATTATAGTCTCTTTCCAGACAAGACAAAACTTATAAGTTGCAGGACGCACCAACAACTCCTGGAAGAGCAATTGGGTGAGTAGATCTTCTGAAGGGATAACTTCCTCTGTCCCCTAAGAGGAGACTCGTCGACGTGTGTATATTCTTCCCATCCACAAAAACAAAAAAATGATGTTCACAAATACGGCAAATAAATCGTAGCAAAGCTCACTTCTTATCGTGCTGAGTGCTGTAGGTTTTAGCTTTAACTTGAATCTGTCATGTTAGAGCGAAATACGATACCATCACATACTACGGGAGGACACAATCTTTGGAGTCGAAGGCGACTAGAGGAAGAGGCATGTTATGAAATGATTAAATTCTGCCGCCTGCCGTGCATAGTAGAGTAAGCTATGAAGATTTTGGACTTTTGAACTAAGAAAAATCGCGGTACATTAGATGAGTTTTATTTATGGGCCTCCATCTCCATGATAGGTACTCGGTACCGCGTGTTCATCTGTCCAACCCAGACGAGGTGGATAATCGGAAATCACTTTTGATTGTTCTTCCGACTTTTTACCCGAAGTACCTACAGTCATCATGTTCCTTATGACTGTGCACAGTCGAGGGCGAAAATCGGAAGAAAAACAATATACGAATTCCGATTATCCACCCCGCCTAGGGTGGATTCTAGAACATACGTTTCCGAGTATCCACCTTAGGGTGGAGTTTTTGGGGAGGATAATCGGAATAACCCCTCGCTACAAAATCCTTATACACGCGGCTACACATCAAGCTATACATTTCCAGTATAAGCTGACCTCGCAGTGTACAGAAATCCTATACAATGCGAGATCAGCATAAACTGGAAATTATAGCTTGATGAATAGTCGTGTACACCAATAAATAGTGGTAGGTACTTACTAATTCCCCGTGCCGGTGCCTTGGAAAGCACGTGTAAGCCGTTGGTCCCGGCTGTCATTTGTCGATTATGTGGATCTTTGACAGTCATTACGGGCCCGTAACGACTGTCAGAAGCCCGAAATTCTGACAACCAGTCTTGCCAAGGCAAGGGGTATCGTATTACCCAGATAATGGGTTGTGGTGGTCAGATAGGCAGTCGCTCCATGTAAAATACTGGTATTCAGCTGCATCCGGTTAGATTGGAAGCCGACCCCAACATAGTTGGGAAAAGGCTAGGCAGTCGATGAAGTACTTACTAATTCCATGAGTGCAAAATAGTTTCACAGAGTTCAGAGTTTGACATTAACTGTTTTGACATTTTGTTTGGGACTTGACTTAGTTTTATTGTTTGTCAAACAATGAATCAAATGTCAGTACGTTGCGCTTGTGGGTGTTAATGTGGACCTAAGAAACATTAAATGGACAAATCGTTTGACCACATAAAAGACCAATAGAAATTGTTTACAATGTTCAAAAAACCATTAAGCTGTGTAACCTTGATTACCGAGAGGAGTAGCCTGAAACTATATTTGAGGTTATCACATAAAACCAGCAGACAACCAAAGGAGAAACCGCCTCCAAAACTGTCTGCAGATGTCGTCAATTACATAAGCAGCACACCTGACTATAGTGACATTAAAGACAAAGTGCCCAATGCACTTCTTAAAAAGTATAAAACCCCAGAGAGTATGTATCTGATAAACAAGAAAACTGCTAAAGCAATAGTAAACACAATCAAGGATCGAATAAACAACAACTCTCCCTTAGTAGAAGTCAATCCAGGATTTGGCTTCCTGAGTGAGGCATTATTGCTATGTCAAAATAATCCTATTTATATGTATGAAATGTCAAGTCAGTTCTCGACTCATTTGAGTGTAAGTTTACTTACTTATGTTCTTTAATGAATTATTATTCTAGCACCCTCACATTCACCGAATAACACAAATATTTAATGCCATCTATTCTCAGAAATTGCAAGATGAATATCCAGGTAGAGTTACATTCAAATTAGCCGATTTCTTTGGTATGTGGAAATTGGCTTTTAAAGACAAAATAGACCAAGGAAACAGAATTGAAGAACTACTTGGAGGTCTTAGCACAGATGATAAAGGTTTGAATATAATTTTAAATAGTAAACAAAACTCTTTATCAAAAATATTCCCCAAATCTGGAAACTTACATTCATTAGGCACTGCAATACTATAAAAATGCTTAAGATAACAATGACAAAGAAAGAATATTAAATATATATAATAATACTAATTATATAAAATAAAAAAATTGTTAGCCATACAAGTCCTGACTGCTGGAAATAAAATGACTCTTAGTATTCCTTCCTTACTAAACATCCTTTTTTTTTTCCTTACGCAAAATACGCGCTTTGACGTGGAGTTGCGGATACCAGCCCGTATTACCTGCCTATTAACATCCTTTTTAACCAACTTCTTTAAAAAGGAGGAGTATCTCAATTCGTTTGTACATATTTTTTATTTCAGATAGAGTTGTTAAAATAATTGGATCAATGCCTGGATTGTCTTTTGTTAAACATTTAATCAACAACATCATATTTCACAATTCAACTAATCAGCTTGGGAAACCAGATCTATTCATCACCATGCCAGGCCACCACTATGAAGTATACCTTTTAAGATATTAAATAATTGTAAAAATAAAATGAAATATACTTAACACTCATTTATTTTTGTAAGAATATTATTTTATTCAATCTTTTAGTTTCTTACAGATAATGAGGTGCAGTTGAAAAAACACAGATCAATACCAGCCTTATTTCAGATGCTTTTTGATCATAAAGTACTGACAACTGTGCCAAAAGTTCACTTTTTGCCATGGACACATAAACAAGACAGCAAAAAAACTATTCTGGTTAGTATTGTTATTTATGCTGAAATGATAAAACACCAGTTTGATAATGCCAAGCAAAAACAATCTTAGATAATGATCTAGTTTTGAAAATCCAAATTAACATTATTAGTCATACATCACAAAGTTCAAATTCCATTGCAGCCACTTTAGGACTTTTTTATTGCAAATGTTTCCTCAAAAATGTTTTCAGTGGAAAATATAAAAAATCTAAGATTCTGAATTCATGATATACATATATATAACACTTCTACATTTATATTATTTGTATGAACAGAGCTAAGTAATGACATTTATTTGGGATATGTGCTTTGTTTAGCAGTTCATAAATGTTTGTTTCAGATGGATGAACACAGGCTTCTTCTAGTAAACATCACACAAAAAGACAAGTTGCCTTGTCCATCAGAATATTTACCTCTGCTATGGTATTTCTTCAAACCACACATGTTTTCCAAAACAACAAGGGTTATACCAATGTTAGAGTAAGCAATTGATCCAAAATTTTATTATAAAAAAGTAAGAATAGATAAATGTATAACTAGGCAAGAGTCTTGTGTTTTATGTGTGGCTATTTATTTCAGGCAATGGATACCTGGTTGCGGTGTATGGCTAATAACAGGTCAAGATCCTCCTGATACAAACAAAGGATTAGCACCCAATAAAGACGACGCCCAATTACCTCATATGACCATATTCACCGAATTCGGAGATTTAAATCTACAACAAAAAATAACTGTGTTCAAGAAGTGAGTTATACTAATTGCACCAGCTGGCTCGTTTATTTTGTTATAAAATTTCAATCTTTAGTTGAGACCTGAGAACTAATCATTTAAAAAGCGTTGATACTTATTAAATGAAAATAATTCTTCGTCTGTCAGTGTGACCGCGTTGTTCATCTAAACTATGCAACGGATTTTAATGCGGGTCTCACCATAACTAAGAGAATGTCTTCCGGAAGGTTTACTCATGTGTATTATAAATTAATATTAAAGTTACATTCAAAGAAAACTCCTGTTTTGTCGAGTGGTAAAAACTGTGCGAAGTACTTAACGAGCGACCCTCGTTAAAGTATAAAAGTAGTAAGTCTGGGTGATGGGTGCATTACAGTAATAACGTGAAGAACACGTCTTATGGGCGCTCCTCAATGGGACGGCTCGGGCAGGACAGTCTCCTAAGACCATTTTCCTGTCGGTACAACAGTTACGATACCTACCCTTACTGCCCTGTCTCAAAATTCCATCCTGTATAGATGCCATCGACACGCTGAGAAGACGTATTTTTTTGTTTGATAAATAACTTTCGCGAAATTGAAGAAGAGAATCCCCACCCAGCCGTTGAATTTGTGACGTCGCGTTCGGAATTAAAACCGCAGAAGCACTGTTGGCTGCGGTTATTGTCAACCGCAACGCTGCTGCCGCCTGCGCTCTGCCGTCGCCTTCGGAATGTACCTTTATAATAATTGGAACAAAAACATACCGATTTCTTTTCAATTGACACTATTTTCACTTTAACAAATATCAACTTTATGTAACTGTGAATTAGGTTGATTTCATAATAGCAAGTAGGTATTGAAAATGTCATAAAAATACCTATAAGTTTTAGCCTATAAATCCTTTAATAATTCCTGGACAATCATTCAAAATTTAATTGTATATTTGTTTCAGGTTCATTTCTTGGCCAGAGTTCGAGCAATGTCAGTTTAGAGGTACAATGGAAAATAATTTACCGAAATTCTTTACGCATATCGATGACGACGACAAAGAAGGTATAGGTACACATATAGAAGATATAGAGCACTCAGATGCGGAAAATTAAATATAATATGTTTTAATAACAATAAAACCACAGTTTAGAAGGATATAAGTCTCATTATTTACACTTTATTAAACAATCAGCTCTATGACTGCTACAACCAATCGTTAACAGTATAAACAAGAAACATTGATAAGTTTACATTGGTCTTTAAAAGTAATTAAATAATTCATAGAAATATTATCTGAAAAATTAAATATTCTAAATAAAATATCTACTTACGTTTTTCTTGACATTTAAATACTGACAAAAATATACTACCAGGAACTGATAGTTCACTTGCTGTATTTAAAATGCTTAATTTTAACATAGTTTCTGTTATCCAGTAGGTAAGGTAATCGTTTATTTTACATACAATCTTATTTAGTGCCTCACGCAAAATACAACCTAAATATTTACCAGTTTTGGTATATATGATATATCAGTGCTTTAACAAACAAAATAATAACTTCCTCATGTAATCATATACATTTCTAAATAAATTTACTATTTATACATAAGTAATTCACATTATATACAAATACAATAAATCAATTAGCACTTTTACAATAACATATTGCTTTTACTGGCTTACATTTTTGTATTAACACATAACTTATTTCAATCGCACAAACGAAAACTTAATGTTAAACTAATTCAAAACAATTAAGGACGGGACTTGATACAAACTTGCACATTATGACAATTTAAATAAAATCTTATATTATTAAGATACGTCCTATACATCGACATTGTATCATTTATTTGAAATGATCCTTTCTCTAGTCATATTGTGCAAGTGCTAATGTAACAGCTAATAATGGGTACGAATACCTACTATACTACAAATCTAGTGCAAAATCAATTACAATAAATTTTGACTTTTTTATTTATATAAATACTTTAAAAATATTACAAATTATTATATATACACCACCACCACTATTTAC
The DNA here is from genome assembly GCA_948473465.1 of Lithophane ornitopus. Classification (NCBI taxonomy): domain Eukaryota; kingdom Metazoa; phylum Arthropoda; class Insecta; order Lepidoptera; family Noctuidae; genus Lithophane; species Lithophane ornitopus. The sequence goes on from OX419633.1 coordinate 6,613,402, forward strand.
ATAATTATAATTTTATATAATACTTATTACATTAAGTACAGTTCTAATAAATTATGAGAACAATCATTGTGTTTGTGTTGTTATAAGTTTTGGAAATGTTTATCGTTATATGTCTTGTGAGGGTGGGATTTGGGAGTTATGTAATTTAATGTCGGAATATCAACAGGCGTCTGGTTATTTTTCATCGATAATTTGTTCTGCACAGTTTTATGGATATTTGAGTTAGTGTGAACATTTAAACTTATTGTATTTAAACCATTTTGGGGCTTCACACTTGGGCTCGATATAAAGTCTGTCCATTCGTCGTCTTCCGCAAATACTGGTGGTTTCTTGAGCTGAAAAACCTGTTGTTTTGGTTTGCTCGATACAAATTCGCCCCATACATCATCATCCGCTGATTGGTTAGCTACCGAGTTTTTTTGTGTGTGAACTGGTGATGCACCCTTACTGAGACCACTGACACTTAAATCACTTTTCAATGACTGTAGAGTTTCAACAGGATTAAATCTCGAGAGATCCTGCAAGTCGATACCAGGACTTGGCCAGTTTATTTGTGAATAACCCTCTAAAGACAAAGGTTGCAATATTTGATCCGTTGTGCGTTGATTTTGCGTGTTCATTGCGCTGAAACTAGCGGATGTAGGCTGCAGAAGATTGGTTTGTATCTGTGTGCTTGAAGATAACAAACTGCTTGTTGTCAGAGCTGCTGTATTCGAATTGTAACTTACACTGTGTGTTAAAGCTTCGTTTAGCCTTGGCATAGTCGTAAATGATATGGGGTCAGACTTTATATTGTTACTTTTCGGAGATGCATAATGAAAGTCTGTCGGTTGGCCCAATGGCATTTGAGTAATTGAATTTCCAAAAGTGTTTGTCTTTAAGTCGTTCTGTACACTTTTTGACGGCATTGCTGATTGGAATGTATCAAATTCGTCATCAAAACCCTCATTTTCAGGCTTTGCCAAATCTTTAAAAGCTATAGTTTTCTCTTGGAGATCATTCAAATATTCAGACTTGATGACGTTGTTTGTCTGTTCTTCAGGTTCTGGGTTCTGTATTATAGCAATGTCTTGTTTTTCAATTGACTGTGATGATGATACAAAGTCTGTGAAATCATCATAAGCAGCTTTAACTTCACCAGGATCAGGCCAATTTAGTGTAGGCATTGAGGGCTCTACCTTAATGGGTTGCAATAGCTGCGTTTGGTACGCAATGCTAGGTTTAGGTAATGCATTAATAGTCGTAGCCGTCTCCAGATTTTTTTCCTCTAGTGTTTTAGGTTGGCTTACTAAACCTGGCAAGGAGCTCAAGTCGGATGTGCTCTTGAAATCTTGGAATTCCCAGTATTCATTATCATCTGTGTTAGCTTCAACTACACTATTCGTATTCAGCCGAAGAGGGTCATCTGTTGTATTCTTACAATCCGTTAAGACCGGCTGTGGCAAGAGAACTGAAGGACCAGGATCATAATGGATTGTTTTAGACCTAGGTATTTCAGAGTCAGTCGGCGTAAAAATATGGGTGTCGGGTAAGTTTATTTGTCGTATTGGCTGTACACTTAGTGTACTTGAGTATATCTTCTCAGACTTAGTGGACATTGCAGCTTCAAAGACATCTAAATCTGTTGGTCTTGGCGGTATGGTGGTACTTTCGTGTTCTGTGTTACAAGCTGAAACAGGTAATGACAGAATGAAATGAACTTTCAGTGTTATGTAGCTACACACGATGACAAGACGATTAAATGATTCAAGTACCTATTCGTTTTAATGTGTTAATGTGCACTACTACAGTACGTATATTGGGTTTCATGTTAAAAAAGACTGTTAGCCGAGATGAATGGTCCAATCACTTATCTGTGACTTCAGACCTCGCCAATGGTATCTATTTTGTTTCCAGCCCAAATTATAACTTGTACCTTGCCCATCCCTAAGAGTCAAAGCACGCAGTGCCATCACAATAAGACGCGCTACGAATGTGATGCAGTCATTGCTGCTTTGCACACGAATACGCCGTTGTATCAATACGCGATGTCATCTGTGCGGTTTTTGTCATGTGCCACTCCAAACTCCAAGGTTAGTTTAACTGCATAAGTGTTTGTGTAGACTGTACTAGGCTATGAATCAGCAAAGGTCTGATTGGGTAATAATTAAATACTAAGTCTTACCAACAGTTCTGGAATCCTGTGTAAGAGATCAGTCAACTTACCATGAGATAGTAACTCAGATATCTTGAGGGTAGAATGGTTATGAGCCATTTGGTCTAGGGTGGCCATAAGGTGTTCTAGGTCAAGGAGAAGGGCTTCGGCATAGGTGACTATTGGAATAGGATGAAGCAGATAATTTACAGGTGGATGTTATTGATCCAAGTGCAAGACATGCAAAAGAATTACCATGGTGAGTATATTATGACAAGCTCTGTTAATTTGTTCAAGTATTCACAATATTTTGGTTCAATAACAATTGACATACAAACATTATTAGTATTTTTCTGGCATTTCAACTGGACTGTGCGTAACTTGCGTGTTGTTATACTGAGTTGCATAATGTGCCAATTACATAATGTTAATTGAGGTTGATTCACTGACATTTTGTTAGTAATTAATGAAATCACAGATTACAGTAACTTACATTCTTGTCCATCTGAAGTGAAAGGATCAGACCATGTGGTGGGCTTGCTTGCTACTTTGTCAACAATTGGTTCACTTTGGCTGACATTGGATGGAGCAGAAGCTTGTTTCTGTGGTTGAAGCGGAGCAACGCTTAAGTTTGCTGCATACTTAGGCATGTGGCTACTCCATTTTGGTCCAAAAAGCTGAAAGATATATACCATAATACATATTAAAAACTATAATTAATAATCTATCATATACTTTTAAACAACTAAATTGACCAACTTTTCCTGATTTCATGTGAAGTTATGATGTTCACCCACTTTAAAATAACCCAAAACTTATGGACTGAATTTGGTGTAGATTGCTTGTCTTCAATCTATGTGATTATTTAAAAGACATTTTAGAAACTTTTCTATGAATGTCTGGAATGGATCAGATACTCAGGTACAATACGTTCAAAAATTTACAACAAAACAAGATGTTTAGTTGGAAAATGTCCAAATAATATCTGTAAGTGGTAAGGTGTACTTAATGCAGAAACATGAACTTCTTAGACAGTGTCAGCTTCAAGTTTTTGAAGTATGGAGCCTAGTTTTACTGCCAGACAAAAGCCTCAATATTCTGAGGATTTGTTCTCGTCTGTCTGTCTGTTACCTTTTCTAGCCGTAACGGCTAAACGGATTTCGATGAAATCTGGCACAAGTAGATCATGACCTGGGTTAGGCTGCTTTTCCACCAGAGATGTGCTATGCAGCTATGTTGCGAGGATGTAATAGCTAAGCTGTGAAACTATGTGACTGTTTCCACTGATACTAAGCTATGTAGCGGTGCGAGTAAGATGTGCTATGAAGATGCGCCGCCGCACGCGAGGAAGATGCGCAGCTCGAGCTATGCGATGTATCGATAGTAGGGAAGCGGAACCACTCGAGACCATCCATAGCACGCATCCATAGCACACATCCATAGCACGCATCCTTCCATATAAAAAACATATCTTAGTTGAATCCGTTTCCACCAGTGCTAAGCTATGTGCACCAATGAATATGATTGGTGGGTATCAAACGCATCCATAGCAACGTAGCATAGCACATCACTGGTAGAAAAGCACCCTTAGGATTAGGACATAGGATACGTTTTAGCTCAGTAGTACAGCCCCGTGGTATAATTTTCGACATGCACGCGGGCCGCGACGCGAAACCGCGGGCAAGAGCTAGTGTTCTATACATATATATTTTTGATTATTTGTTTATTTAGTACCTATTAACTCTTTTTTTTAAATAAATAATCTTTAAGTCAAATAATGGTCACATCAAAAACGATTTTGATGCAGCATATATGAAAAACATTATTCCAAAAGGACAAAGATTTTCATATTAAGCTTGTAATAATAAATTTTCGAAAACTACCATTTTGAAGAGTTGGAAGGGGTGTTGTTTGTAGGGGAAAATAATTATAATTGAAAATAACTTACAATGTTTCTGGAGTCTATGCATAAAGCTTTTAGTAGTGTTTTTTGTCCTAAAGAATTATTCCAGTTCACAATATATGGTTGCCTTTCATCAGTTTCCATCAAATGACCCCATGTTTCACTTAGCAATGATTCTAGCTTCCCTTCAAACTCTACATCAGGTTCTGATATTTCTTCAATAAATACTGAAGTTAATACTTTAGTAATGCTTTCCATTATATGATGTTCATTATCCGTTGATTGTAAATTAAGAACTGATAATTCTTGACATTCTTCTTCTTCCTGGACTTCACTTGATTCTGTTTTTACAGCCGATGATTTGAAATCATCAAAGTCCCCAAAATCATCATCTTCTAAATTAATATCTTCTTTTACTTGATTCTCAAGTTGATAGTTATCAGTCATAGGTTGAGTTTCTAAATGTGGTGAATCTTGCGAGTGCAATTTATTTTCTTCAAAGTCGGCTCTGAAGTTACCAAAATCTATTTCATTGGCGTCATTATTTTCCCATGGATTGGAACTGTCAACAACACTGGTAACATTACTTTTAGTGTTGGCAAATTTAAAATCATCAAAATCTCCAAAATCATCTTCTACCACATTTTCATTTGTTTGAATGTTAAACTGACTCAAGGATTGTTGAACGTTTTCTGGAAAGTCATTTGAATTTTGTGAAGAACATTCTCTTCCTGTAGGCTCATTTATATCAATAGAGGATTCAGCATCTTTATCTCTCAAATGGCTGAGGTCAAGATCTTCTGCAATTGTTTCCTGTTTAGCATTAATATCAATAGATTGGTGAACAACCTCTTCTGAATCTATGTGCAATTCCTTTATAGCAACAGTTGGGTCAATCACATTTTCATAAGGTGAAGCATTATTACTATCATCTTGACTACTATTATTAGAATTACATGGAATGTTTAAGTCTTTTAAACTATCAGTGTTCTGGTCACTACTTTCATTTTCATCACTGTTTTCAGCAATATTAGTAACAATTTCTTCATCTAGTTTTAAATTTAAATCTTCAATATTTATATCTTCTTCACATTTTAATTTGTTTTCATTAATATCATTTGTTTCAAACTCATCATGGCTACTTTGTTCTATTTCTTTACTATGTTCATACTCCTTAAATAAAACTTTATGTGTTCCAGTGTCCATACTTTTTGTTATCTCGGGATCTTTAATTTCAAGTGGTTTGGTATCAGATTGATAATGATTATAAGAAGAAAAGTTACCATAGTTGTAATCATTGTTTTCATCATCATCATCCTCTTGTGATACTGAAACAATTAAATAATAACAAATTACAATAAGTCAGGTATTGGTAATAAACTAATAGACTAATCTTGGACAGCAACAATTGCATACAACAATGAGAACCAAACTAAACATTCAAGAAGTTCCTCTATTTTTTATAAGTTAATTTCACAATAGATGTGTTCCAAATAATGTAAGATTGATCAAATATTTATAGTATGACCACCATCTTATTACAGGCCATTGTTATTGTATAATTGAACCCCATTACTCACACAAGAAGTAAGCTATTGTACAGGTAACTTCAACAACATGATTTTATGATTTAAGTATAACACCAATAAATACAAGAAAAATACTAACAACTGTATGATAAATCGAAATCCCCAGGTTCCTTATCGTCTTCACACTGGTCGGGTGGTGGAGGAGTACTGCAAACGAGTGGAGGAATCGACATTCTTGGACAAAAAGATTTATTATATCAAGGATTTATTGTGACACTTTTAATTACATTAGAATAGTAAACTTGGTAAAACTGACACACTGCTTTATATACTTTTTACATAATATCGAAGACTGTTGTAGGTATTATGAATAGGGATTTAGGACAGCTGTTTTAGTAATTGACAAAAATTTGCTACGATGAAATGCAACTGATTAAAGAAAGCTGACATCTGTCTGTCATTGGGAACAACCATTTTAATTTTCGTTCATGAACACTGACTGGGAGTTTTTTGAAACCCGATGATATTCTCGTATTAATCAAAAACATGTCTCGTTGTCTGAACAGACAAATTATGATTCGTCGATTTCGTCTTTCGAATCATTCAGATTGACAGGAGATTGATGGAATGATCATCAAGTGTCTACGCGCTTATAGAACCTTGTAGCGTTGTAGATGTGATAATTTAGACCGCAGGTATCAGAATGGTGTGGTCTTGAAGGGTGTGGTAAGTACAAAAGTATGGTACAGTACAGACCATCAAACTGAACAACTTTCTCCATGGGAACAATATCGCAATCGCGAAAAATCATAGCGGTCCCATACAAACTTCAATACCTACTCGACCCAAATGTAATGTATGGCTAAATGTTTTCGCAATGTTGTTAAAAACTGAAAGCTCATCATAGGTGGCAGGCCAATCGACCGTCTTGAAACCACCATTGATGTGTTTACCGCGCGTTTGCACTGGCGAAACATTCACGACAAAACATGTCGAAGTGTCTAGTTCCTGTCAAAAATTGTACTGTGGAACATTGACAGAAAATAGAGTTGAGTCCAAATGTTGATGATGTGTGAAAACAGTGACGTTATGCAAGAAATTAAGAGGGCAATACTAAAATTCTTGTTTTTCTATTCTTGATTTCTTGTCTTGATTACCTTGTTCTGGAACTATCACTTTCAACCACTTTGAATTGAAAAGGTTTTGGTAAAATAAATTGTATAATATGTTTTGTACGGCGGTGGCGTGGATACAATGTTGTAGAACAAAGGATGTTGACATTAAATGATTCCTAGACATCTTTTTGGGGCTGACTGTACCACACCCTTTTTGACCACAGATATAGGTACGCTGTAGATGGTTGTAGTCCACTGAATGCGGTAGCCTAACTAACTGGAGCTGTAGTCTGTGCTCTGTGCAGCTGCAGTCCTCCCTAGAGTAAGTATGTTCTGTGGTGCAGTCTGTGGTCGGTGCCCGGTGTGTTCGTATGTACTCTGTGGTGTTCGTGTCCTGGTGTCTCCGGTCTCGTCATCGGAAAAAAGAAAAGTTGAAAGCAAATAAGATTAAGTTTTATCAATTTGTTTCGTTTAGTGACGTTAGGTGTAAATTGGTGACAAAATAATTAAAATATTTGAGTATTTGCTTGCTTAAAAAGCGGACTTTATTTAGCACAGGTAAATACACTTTATCTTATCGTTGAACCATAAATGAGCGTGATAAATGGTGGCTATTGGTTTTTGTATTTCAATTACTGGTTGTAAATCTACATATCTCGTTAATAGATATGATGTAAATATTACTTATACGTCCATTTAAGTACTGGATGTCCCAATTTGGATTGCTACTTTTACAATATCATCAGCTTCATTGCTTTTGAGCGAAAGGACTGTCAATAACCTTTGACATGTGTCATTGCTTACGTGTCAGCTCATACCTTCATTTTGTTTGTGAGAATAATTCCAAGTAAATCAGTGAAAAACTACCGTTAGCTCTTTGCTATTGCTAGCGCTACTTTACAAATATTTTTGCTGGACAGCGGTTCGTATATATTTACAAATGTTTCATAAAAACTGTACTATTCACCGTTATAAATGTGCCGCTAGAATCTTAGATGATGAATGAAATACATCAATAAAAATATTGAAAGAAAAATTATTACGTTAGCAGATTACTGTTGTGTTGATCCTTGTATAAGGAAAAAATCTGATAAGATTTTTACTCACAATAATTAGATTGTTTGTTATTTTGATCAAGGGTAGGCGAGTGCGGCAGATCCAATGGAGCTGCAGGCATTGCTCGTGCTGTGTGGGGTGGGGGTGGCCGGACTCGCTATGCTGTTGCTCATGGGGCTGTTCTCAACCTCGGGCACCAGCTATGAGGAGGCTATTGCTCAACAACGCCGAGCCACCACTGAACTACTTGCTCTTGCTGAAAGCAAAAACAAACCTAAAAAGAAGGAGAAGAAAGCTAACAAAAAGGTATATAATATATTTAATATTTTTATGAATGAGCCTCCCAAGATTGGTATAAATTAAAGGATTAGAGGGAGGTCTATGTCCAGCAGTGGAACACTACAGACTGATATTATAATAATGTACATGAACCTAAAAGGATTTAATGGAATGGATAGTGAGACAGTACATGCAAGTAGTAAACTGGTCCTTAGAGCACCTTAGGGCTCGTACAGACTGGCGCGATCAACATACCACCTGATACATCGAGATACAAGTCTACCCTGTAGCTTTCACCTTAATATAATTTTAAACAGCAATACAGACTAATTTTTATAACAAGCATCATAAAGTTAGATGCCTGCCATGAACCCAACTTGAATTATGTGAAATGGTAATGAATACATTATAACAACTGAGTTACCTATAAAAGCAAGGTTACTTAAGAATTCAGCCTTTGTGTCAATTGGTGCATATATGTATTTACTAGCAGCTGACCCTAATTCATTTTCTAAAATAAAAGTAAACTAAGTTTCTCCTTATAACATCAGCTATTTGCCAGTGAAAGTCATGTTAAAATCGGTCCAACCGTTTCGGAGATTAGCTGGAACAGCCAGACAAATACTTTAAAAATTGTTTTTTGTTATAAGTACCCTATATACTTTCACAAAACAGTATTTGAAAAAAAAAGCGTTTTGAATAAAGCTATTATTTTGACATTACAAACAGGCACTTCAATTATATTTATTTTTTATAGATTTTGAGAGTATTAATTACATTCTCAAAACATGCTTCTTCATTATTTTTAAAGTAAGCAAGAGCTACTTACCAACCATTAAAACCTTAGTTGTTCATCCAACCACTTTAAATTTTAAACCTAGTGCCTGGGAAATTGTAAGCTTTTCCAATTAGATTTTTTTGTAATATACTTACGATTATAGATTATTCATGCAACAGATAAATTCTGGATAGTCAGACAGTGGTAGCATATAATCAAAGAAAATCAGTAAAGCCCAATAGATAGTTCTTTAAAAGCCAAAACAACTTGTTAATCTTACACTGATATATTATCATAACAGTAATGACAGTTACAATAATGAACATGGTATTTTAGTTAGCAAAGAAGGAAAAAAATAAGGAGAGTGCAGTGGTGACAGGCAGTGAGCAGGACAGTGAGGCACCGGCTGAGAGCGGAGTGGAAGATGATGTGATGCCGGCTCCTAAAGGGCATGTTGAGTTTAATCCAGCAGTAGTTGTTGATGCACCTAGGGATACACCAAATGTTAAGGTAAGCTCTTATATTTGACATTTAAATTGAGAACACAAAAAATATGATCAGATACTACGATAGGCCTACTGTTTAACTGAGATGGTGCCTGAGGTAGATTCATGGTTCGGGAGGGGTGTTGAGGCCCGCCAGCGACTGAATGACTGAGCTCTCGCGACGCATCACCACAGCCCTCCTGCAATGAGCAGCTACCTCATCATAACAATGTTTATCAACTGAGGGAGAGGGAATGGTTGATCTTCCGTACTAATATGGCCTGTGGAATGTACTGACTGTATTTTTTAAATACATACCATACCATATTTCAATCTATCTTGCAAATATTTCTTATTGCTTATTTCTTATTTTATTACCACTGACTGATTCATTGAAATTCTTTGTGAAACAATATCAGAATCAGTATTACCTATCACTTACTGAATTGGAAACATTGCATGATGGGATGCATTACAATAACATCAAAGTTTTTATCTTGTTATTTAAAAATAATATGTTATCTTAAAAATGTATGTTTTTTAAAAGATAAAGTTCTAAGTTATCAAAATCATAATTATGAAGAATACATTGGTTTTGAATTACTTTTAAACATTTTTATACGATGGACCTTTATAATGTAACATTTTGAAATAGTCTTGTTTCACTTGACTAACTCCCCACTAATGATGTTTAGGTATTCTGAGGGTTTATTTTTATTCGTAAAAAACTTGCATGTTCGGAAACTAATTTGATTTTAAACTTAGAAAACCAACAAAGCAAAAGATCCCTAATACAGTTAATTACATTTCTTTCTCTGCAAAGCCTTGCTTGGGATGAAGTATAAACTCTAGTATACTGCATCTTCTTTGTGGGCTATAGTATTTAAAATTGATAAAATCTGTAATGCAATAGGATGGGATGAATAATGGTAACTATAAGTAGATTTCACCAATGGTAGATTGGATGAGTCGGGTCCACTACAGTACGACACTGTCTGTGCAGATCCGCAAACGCGGCAAGGACCCTAAAGTAAAGCCGATACTGATAAACAAAGAGGATCCGAGTTGCGTTAGCGATCCGAGCGCGGTGCCAGACTCCACCACCACCACTGTCGCCAACCACTTTGAGGAAATGCATCCCAAAGATGAGTTTGAATTGATGCATTCTTCACTGGTAGCGGAAAAAGTGAGTCTACACCTACGAACGTTTTAAGTGTCGGCGATGTTGTGTCTATGTGTGTGTCCGTTAACTTGTGACGCGTTGTTGTAGTTGAGTAGAGAGCATAATAAACCATTCGTTAATTCATCAGTTTTGGTTTAAAATTTGTTTAGGTACAATATGCAGTAGTACAATATTCAATATTTAGTATATTCAGTTGCATCCGGTTTGACTGGAAGCCGACCCCGATATAGTTGGAAAAGGCTAGGCCTGTTGATTGGCTGTACTAATAATATGATGTAATATGATAAATTTTGATTTTTGCAAAATATGTTAAAGTACCATTAAATTGAAATGAATTATTTAGAAATTGCAACCTAGTTCGCATGTGCTTTAGTACTAACTATCACTGGACTGAATTCTTAGTTGCAATGTGTTCGACTCGTTTTCATCATTTACATCACTAAACACGTGTCAGAGTCGTATTCTCGGCTCCGTCTGTCTTTGAATCACTGTTTTATGTCGTGTCGTGGCTTCATTGTAAGTTTTTCATATCACTATCGTTGCACGCGCGTTCATAAGCATGATTAAATACAAAGTAACAATCGTGTGTATGTATCTTCTAATAATAGCATGTTATTTATTATAGACATAACGATGCGATAGCATAATACAAAATATTTTTAGGCTCCAGAGAAAGTGGAAGAAATTGTGGAGAAGAAGGAAAACAAACCAGTGAAGGCACCTAAAAGTGCCAAGATAGTTGCCAAGCCGCCTGCGCCTGTTGAAGTCGTTAAGGAAGATGTTACTCGTGAGCGACACAACAGTGGCGATGCACCGAAGGATCAGCGCAAGGGTGCATATACATTTTATAACTATAAAATAAAATACCGGACTTCCATTACGAACTCTACTTTGCACTCCATTAAGGGCGTACCCTACCTTAAATTGCTTAGCATGATCCTCCATTGTGCTTGTGCCGAAAATACTGCAGCATTAATTTTGAAATAAATGTATGTTAAAGTTGAGGTTTGATGCTAGGTCCTATGTTTGACGAAAACGCGATTACATAAAATTTTCCTGATAGAAAAAAATCCAAAGTTACCTCTAAACCGAACTATAGACCGCTGGTATTCAAATAATACTTCAAATTACACCATGAAACTGCATAATAATTGAACTAACTATAAAGCACGTCGTTACGTTTTTTTTTTTTTTTAATTGCCACTATTTTCACCATAAAAAGCAATAAGCAATTACCTTAACATTCGAGGTTTGAGAGCCGCCAGCACCCCACTCCGTCTCGCTCTCACTCAGGCCGCGAGTAGTATGGTGCGAGATAGATAAAATTTGAGGTTGGGTAGGCTAAGGGCCTACCCAACCTCAAATGTTGTATGAATAGAACCTCAAATCAAAGTATGAATAGAATAATGAAGATAAATAATCACAAGTAGCATTTAGAGCCCTAGGATGTAATGTCAGTAAACTTTAGGCAAGAAGACGGAGAAGAAGCCTGTCGAGGAAGTGCCGGAGGTTGTCCGCGAGGAGGTGGTGCCGCCGCTGAACGCGCCGCAGCCCAGCGAGCTGACCACAGACAAGCTGCTGCGGCAAGCGCTGGCTAACGCGCCACCACCCGCCTCCTCCCCGCCCCCCAAGAACAAGAAGAAGAAACCAGAGCCCAATGTACTCTCGCTTATGGGTGAGTGTTGTTCTTCTATTATTATTTTGTTGCAAAGTTTTGTAAAATGCTGAGCTAGCACCACCAGTGGGGCAAGCAATGACTTGCATCCGCAATTCACCAGTAGCCAAGGGAATTTAGACTTTTTGTGTGAGTATTTATGGTACACCATTATACAGGCGACCATGATAAATAAAATTTGGCAACTGTTTGCTTTCTATAGGTATTAACCACCATATTACGGCATGAAGTGATGTTTCGGTCCAGTCAGCCGCTCGTCGTAATAGTTTTATTTCGTAGCAGTGAGCGTGTCTTTAGTTGAAGTGTGCAGCAGTATATTGATGCAACGTTGTGGTCAGTAGCCGGCGACAGCGGCGGGGTGAACGTGGGCGAGCTGGTGCGCGTGGTGCGTGACGCGGCTCTGTCACGCACGGAGATACAGATCCTGACCGACGCGCTGCTGAACAAGCATCACGACCCGCTGCCCGAGCACTCGGAGTGGACTGAGGTATGTAATCGTTACAAAATCTAAATATTTTATTTATAGGCCAGAAGCTAGGGACACGGTTCCAAATTGGTCGATTCCTATGGAGATGAGCCGCAAAAAACTCCACAAATTTTCCAATTGTTTAAAAAATTATTGGCGTTTTACAGTATTTTCAAATTACAGTTTTAATGGTATGGGAGGATAGTGTATGACTGTCAACAACAGTACCAGTTACGTATTGCCTTCTCAAGCTTGGAGTCCTAGGAACTATCTACAGATAGTTGTTAACAAAATAAAAACAACATATGGCGTCACCTGTGTTCACCAAAAGCAGCCGCACGCTGCACGAGACTCATTTTGCCAGTTATGTATAAGTGCCATGTAATAGGGGGCGAGCCCAAAGAAAAATGTCGCTATGAAAAAGAAAAACTATTAAAAATTTACAAGTTGATTTATAAGGTAACTTTCAGCAATCTACTGGAATTTAAAAATATTAGAAAACTGGCGCATTAAGAAAAAAAAATTAACGTTAAGGCGAGCTTCAGGGTAGCCCGCGAAATTCAAATTTTCTTAAATTTTTTGCAATTTGCATGTCTGTATCAGGTTGTTTTTTGATTAAAATATGATTTGCGACCGTAACAAATATGGATTTTATAAACATTCAGTAATACAACTCCTTAAGTTCATATAAGTGAAATCATGACACTTGGCACTTATATGAACTTAAGGAGTTGTATTGCTGATTCTAATGATTGTAATGCTGTAAAGCAATATTTGTTACGGTCGCAAATCATATTTTAATCAACATACAACCTGACACTGACCTGTAAACTGCAAAAAACCTAAGAAAATTTGAATGTCGCGGGCTACCTCAGTGTATCCCCCTTAAGGTTAATTATTCGATCAACTTGCGTATGATCAAAATAACATAACATCACGTCTGGAATCCCGAAGGGTTAGGCAGGTATGTACCAATAGTACACCCACAATTTGTTATATTTAACTTGTGTATTCAACGTCATAAATTATGACGTAAGGTCGGATTTTGATGACCTTCTAACTTCTAACATATTGTAATGATAAGTCAAAGATTATCACTGTTTTGCTGAAGACAATAAAGGTTAAGACAATTATGTTACATAATACGAGTATTTCAAAGAAATTATGACTACGATTTTATCTCATAACGTGGTTCGAAGGGAGTAGTGAATGTTTATAGTTAACTAGCTGTTGCCCGCGACTTCCTTTGTGATCCAGGATGAAAAGTAGCCTATTTTCTTATTTTCACTCATGTACCAAATTGCATCCCAATCCGTTCAGCTGTTATAGCGTGAAAGCGTAACAAACTAACAATGAAACTCACTTTCGCATTTATAATATGAGTTTGGATTAAAGAACGATTTTACACTATTCCGAATAGATGCAACGTAGGTATAGCAGTATGAGGGTCAGGTGACCACGAGACGAGCACTTACTTAAATTGCTTCGACGACGGCGACGCTCAGCCATTGTGTGAATGTATGCAGGACTGGTGCCCGGAACTATCGTATTGCCGCTCGTACGCATCATGACAAAGAGGCTTGCGTTTTGTAAATTTGCATAGTCTTGAATTTTGGATATTAAGTTTTATTTTAATAATAGCTGACCCAAGTTTTTGTTGTATAAATTCGAAAGTAACTACAGAGTTACTTTCGAATTTATACAACAAAAACTTGGCGGCGTGAAAAAGTAACATACAGACAGCTGTATGTTACTTTTTCACGCCTTAACCTCTGAGCGGTTTTCGAAAAAATTTGGCAATGTTGTTGATGGCAGTCTGGGGAAGGACATATACTTTATATCGACATACCGCGCGGGCGAAGCCATGGGTGGAAGCTAGTCGTTAATAAAGCCGAGCCAACCAACGGAAATACTTTATACTAACTAGTTGCTGCTTTTTAACGTAACGTGTTGCCATCGTGCCATCTCACAAACATGTTTGAATGAGGTTAACAACTAAACCTTTGTTCACCTCTTACAGGTACTAACTAACTATGTGTATTGAAATACTTATTTGTATCTTTGTTTTTTTGTGTTTCTTTCAGGGTCCCAACGACCCCATACAGAAGCTAAAGAAGCAGCTGGCCGACAAGGAGAAGGCTCTCGCCGACGAGATCGAGGCGTCCCAGGCACTGCATGCCAAACTTAAGGAACTCAGGTAAAATGCAGACGGTCGTAGGACACAATGAATAATACTGCTACAATTATCACCAGTAATCACCAATATCTTCAAGAATGTTGTCAGGTTGACTCAGACTTATAAGCTAGTAATATGGGGATCCGAAACTTTCGCGCATTAACTGAAAAACCTTAATATTTATATGTATTTCAAAAGCGCACATTTCTACTTCCTAAACTTCATAATTTAAATTCGTTAGTGAACTAGCGGCGAGGACATTCCCTAAAACTATGGGAAAAATCTTACCTTACCGAGTTGTAACGGCATGGAATAGACTCAGAAAATGTTGTGACAGCTCCTACACTGAACTGCTTTAAGAACCGACTGGACAGATTAAATTTCTCCAAGCTTGAAATTTGAAACACGCATCGGCTGATTACCAAATAATAATAATAACTAGTAATGTTTTTCTGACATTAAAACGTTTTTTTTGGAACTGAATGTTTCCCAAAGCGCATATTTTTTTTTGGGGAATCTGTACTTTGTATCCCCTCTCGATGGCTTCGATCAGTGAGTTGTGTGCGCAGGAGCACGCTGAACGCGGAGCGCATGCGCGCGGCGGCGGCGGCGCGCGGCGCCGAGCAGGCGGCGGCGGCGGCGCGCGCCGAGCTGCACGCGCAGGCCGCGCGGCTGCAGCGCGTGCTGGACGACAACCATCAGCTGGCGCAGGACAAGCTCATGGTGAGCTCAGACGCTCGACGTCTTGACTCTCTCTACGAACGGAGCCTTGTCTTGTTCTGTATGTAACGTGTCGGTATTTGTGTAGCTGCAGGCCAAGCTGGGCGTGGAGGGCGAGGCGCAGGCCGCGCGCGTTCAGATGGAGCTGCACATCCAGAGACTGTCCGAGGTGAGTCACACACTTTGTTATGAGTTTTAATAAGGGTTGTATCGGCGCAAATAGTTAGTATGTTTGCGTGCAGGCGGAGGCGGCGCTGGTCGCGCAGCTGACGGCGCTGCAGGCCGAGCTGACGGCGCACGCGCTGGAGGCGGGGCAGCTGCGCATGGAGGCGGGCGCGGCGCGCGACGCCTGCGCCATGGCGCAGCAGCACGCCGCCGACCTGGCGCAGCAGCTGCAGGTACCTGTACAACTAACTAACAACTAGCTGCTTCACGGTTATATTTTAACAAAGAAAAGTAATACAACGAAAGGTAACTCCTGACTCTCTTGACACCCCGAAGGCCTAAATCTTGTCACGTTTCCTCTTTATCTGTGTTAACGACAGTGTAGGTTCCTAGTAGTGCGGCATGATTCACGTTTAGATTGTTGTGCAGGACGCCAACCGCGCGTGCAGCGAGCTAGAGCAGCAGCGGCAGTGCGCCGCGCTCGGCGAGCAGCGTGCCGGGCAGGAGCTGCGCCAGACGCAGGAACGACTCGCAGGTACATTTAGGGGAAAGCGCCTAAGTGTCTTGTTTAATGATATGTTTGACTGTCAAAATAAATTACTCTTGGTAGCGATTCTAGAAACATAACCCACTAAGTGCTAATTTCACCAATGAAACTAAACGCGATCAGCACATCTAAACCGCGTTCAAAAGCTGTCAGTGTCAATATACCTAAAAAATTATGATTAGGCGAAAATGTCCAAACCAAAAAAAATACAACAAATATCGATAATCAATACTAAACGATTACTAATAGTATGCATTATCGTTGTTGTAAATGAGTTTCTATATTTGTAAAGTCTGTTTACAAGAGATGGAAATATTGATGTAGATGTCGTAAGGGGAGTTAATGCGGGAAATGAAGTGTATTAACGTGGCTCAAGTAAATTAACCTAACGTAATATTTTCAGCCATGGCAGAGCTTCAAAATGAAGTGCAGAGATTAGCGAGCCGCGCCCAGACTGCAGAGAGCAATGTTGAGATAATTAAGGAGGAGTCTGAAAAACAAAAACAACAGGTAAATAACAACCGAGCTAGCAGCACAGTATAAATAAGTCACAGTATTACGCACGGACGCGGAAGGTTTAGCTACCGAGCAGCCGTAGGTAATTATTTCAAGGTCACTGCCGAGACATAATAACTGTTACTTTATTATACTGTGCTAGCAGTGTTACAATCAAAACTTTGCATTGATGATACAACAGACATTTCTTATTTTCTTACTTATTAAAAGTTGCTGGTCTGATGTTTATCTAATGCCTTATGTTTTCTCAGTTGTCGAATGAAATCGCGTCGCTGCATGAACAGCTGGCCGCGCGAGAGACTGAATTAGCTGAAATTAAACAGTTGAAAGCAGCGCCTGCGCAAAATGGACTGCCTTCCAACGATCAACTTAAGGTTAGTTTTAAATTATTGTGAATTGTTGTCATTGTAAAGAGTAATGACTTATTTCATGACCATCTTAGCAATTGTCATAGATTGGTCCCTTTAATAAAATAAGGCCAATTTTTTTCACTGACCCTGCTCTAGTAGATTTTCAGGATCTCCACATATTAACATTTATAAGACAACAAAGGGCAGTAATAATTAATTGACAAATTGAATGTCTTATTATATTTGCCTATTGTTCGTTGCGTCGTAAGTATAAAGTGTGTTCTGTCAGGCGGCGGAGCTGGCGAAGGTGGAGAGCATAGTGGAGTCGCTGCGAGACGAGCTGGCGACGGCGCAGCGAGCCGCGCGCGAGCAGCGCGAGCAGGGCGCGCGCCTGCACGACCAGCTGCGCGCCTACCAGGACAAGAACAATGTGAGCCCGCGCCACACTCACTCCATACATTTTATACTAATGCTGACTTACTCGACAGCTCATTATTACAATTACTTCGCGCCAGTAGCCGTGACCAGTGATAAGTCGTATATTTTCAATAATTCAATTGTAACTATAATTTAAAAAAATGCAAACTATTCGATTTTTTACAATGTAAAATGATCACTTCAATCTTGAGCGTTCTTCACTTAGGATTGATCTAAACACTTTGGTTACCATACACGAATTTTAAATTGTTTCCATCCTTCTACTTGTAAATTCTTTCTTATAGTCTTAAAGTAACATTGCATGGTTTTATAGTAAAACATAACTTTGAATCTATTTTATCTTTATCTTTTAACCCAATTAATGAAGCTACTTGACTCGTCCCGCATAGGAATTGCGAACTAAAAACTGGAAAGTAATGGAGGCGTTACAATCTGCCGAAAAGTCTCTTCAGACGAAAGCGGCAAGTGCGATGCCGGCCCAAGACTCACTGCGCGTAAGTGCCCGCTTTATCTACTGTACATACACCAGGCGACCTATGTGCAATGTACCGTGTACACTCGCATGTACCATCTTCGGCCGGCTTCGCTTTGTTGTTTATATTTGTTGCTAACATATATATGCACTTCCTATAGTTTGAAAATATTAGATAATCGGTCAATGTTATTTTCAATTATACAAATTCTTATCATGGACAATGAAAAACAATAGGTATTATAGTGACCACCAAATGTCGTGGAGTTTTGGTTTTGATGAGATGAATTTCACATTTATCAATTCTTAAATCTTTATTTTCTTCTAACTGAACTATTTAAATAGTTGTGTATGTCGTAGAACTTAAATGTTGAATGCCCTTAGTTAGCACATTTTCGAACAGTTATGTTTGTTGTAACAGGAGGCCATCGCGAAAGCACAAGAGGCACAGTACAACGAAGTGGCAAGCGTGTTGCGTGAGGCGTGTCCGGAAGTCGCGCCGAGCTCCGGCGCCGGGCGCGCGTGGCTGCAGAGCTTCGCGCGCAACGTGGCCGCGCAGCTCGCGCGACCCGCGCCGCCCGCGCCCGGCTCTGACGAGCGGCTCATGGACTT
Organism: Lithophane ornitopus; assembly: GCA_948473465.1. NCBI lineage: Eukaryota > Metazoa > Arthropoda > Insecta > Lepidoptera > Noctuidae > Lithophane > Lithophane ornitopus. The sequence goes on from OX419633.1 coordinate 6,632,001, forward strand.
GATCCAGCAGAATGACCAGTCACAAAGTCTCGTCGAGAAGTACAAGAGGATCATTGACGATACTGTAAGTTTTGTTATTAATGTGAAACATCTATTGGTGCGTCTTGTACTAAGACCGACTTGTAATAGTATACCGTGACGGCAAACGGCATGACGCTCTCTTATTTATGCCCCCTCTCCGCCACCGGCGGTGGCCGAAAACAGCGGTGGCCTACCGCTGTTTTCGATGTTTCACATCTGGGCGTCTCATGACGGCCCCATATGTTTAAGTACTATACCTATCTCAGCAAGCGTCGCATATGTCTTTTAAGTTCACAACCCTGGAAAATTGTGCTTAAATGTCTTGCATGAAACAGGAAGGAGTATTAAGCCGCCTGCAGCAGAATGTAACGTTAGAGGAGCAGCGTTGGGCGCAACAGTTGGCTGAAAAGCAACGCGAACTAGATGATCTCAGACAGCGCACTGTTTTGCAGGTATTTTGTGACCAATATTTTATGAACAATCATCATAATTATGTAATGAACACGCCGCCCTTATACTCCATGATTTAAAAAATAGTTTTTCATGTTATGCTACTTTTTACCATCGAATTGCGGGCGTCAAACCTTTTGCGGGCGTGCAACCGTATGCGGACGCATGAAATTGTAGCATTTTGTTTTCTGTGTTCCAATATCTACCGTTCTAAAGCAACAATATCAGTATCCATACTATTAATACAAATATTATAAATACGAAGGTAACTCTGTCTGTTAACGGCTGAACGGATTGGATAAAAGTTGGTACACAGATAGACCATTACCTGGGTTAGGAAATATTTTTTATCCCAGTAGTACATTCTCGTGAGGTAATTTTAGACCACCCGGCCGAAGTCGCGGGCAAAAGCTATTATTACTTTATAATTAATTTCTGCTAGAGTACTGATGGCGTAACATAATTTTATTGCAATTTACTATTTTACGTAGGAACCTCTGGCGTTCGCATACTCCTGCATAGAAAAGTCATTGCCTGCTATCGTAGAGGAGGTACTTACAGATAACAGTGATCGTTGTGTTTGCACTCTGTGTGCTTTTGTGTTCCTATGTCAAGGTCACAGAGACCTTAGCGTGATATCTATTGTTTTTATGACTTGACTTTATGATCCAATGAATATATTATATCTTTAATAAGTAATATTTAATTTTTATATATATATATATTTTTATATTTAATAGTAAAGTAATATTTAATAAGTAACATAATAACCGCGTGAAACATCAGGACCGCGGATGTTGATAAAAAATATGGAATTATAAGCCATGGTGAAATAACTTTTCAGGGTTTCAATACATCTATGATCTTATATACAACATTTCGTTATTGTTTATGTTAAACCCGAAAATGGGGACCAACCTTGAAATCGCAAAAAAGAAATCCGCTGTTCCATCCATTTGTGATCACTTAAATCCACAAAATGTATGGAAAAGCTGATTTTTTTTTGCGATTTCATATTTGGTCCCATAGAAATGTTGTTCAAAATGATGAGTACAATGACCCCTTTTCGGGTTTAGCATAAACAAAAACTAATGTTGTATAATTATAAAATCATAGAAAAAAATAAAAGAGTTATTTCAATATTCATCATGATCTGCTTTACCGCCTGCAACTGCTCTGACATTTAATAAACCTGAAATCTAGGGCAGAAGGAAACATGTAAAAAGAAATATTCAGTTTGTCTTTAAACTTTTCATCTATTGGCAGTGGGTCCTATCCTTTTCATTACTTGTCCAGATGAACATTTTGTTTTTCTCCTTTTATGATTGTCGAACCATGTTACCATGTTGCATACGCTGGTGATGGTGCGAATGTATCATTTAAAACATATTCACTATTTACTGCATTTCCCACAGATGCAAAATAAAATCGACTCATTACAAGAGGAGCTGCATCAAGCAAAAACATCCATTCACAATCACACGTTTGCTGATGCAGAACGGAGTGCCGAGGTATGTGGGGCTAATATTATTGCCATGAATTGTAAATTTGTAAGTTATGAAGAGAGCAACGTTTCTACATTTTATTACGTTCGATATACAGATACAGGGTGTAAGTGCCAACTCTGGTGGGTCTAGAAGCATGTGCTGAATTAATGGTAACAGTTTGCGCGTCGATGCCCCTTACCCTTTTATAAAATACTAGCTTCCGCCCGCAGCTTTGCCCGCGTGGTATGTCGACAAAAAGTAGCATGTCCTTTCTCAGCCTCTAGACTATCTGTGTTCCAAATTTCATTTAAATGGGTTCAGTAGTTTTGGCGTGAAAGCGCGACAGACAGACAGAGTTACTTTCGCATTAATAATATTAGTAACGATTTAACGTTTTTTAATTCACCTCTGTTTACAGGAAAGACTTATGGCTGGTTTGTCTGACAAACACAATGTAGACGTTAGCAACGGACCATTACAGGTAAATATTACTTTTCTTTTGACAATTACTACAATCGTAAAAGTCATTGTGATAGACAGTTTACGAGTTCTTACAAAATGTTTATCTTATATAACACAGTATTAAAGAACAACCTATGTTGTAACTTACACAGGTGGGGCTCGAAGAAAAATAACAAGAGGCAAGCGTTCGTGACGTAGTATCGAGGTGTCATTCCTGTCCAGTGCGTGCGCTCGCGCACAGGTAACATAGACGCGCAGACGCCATCGTCGCGCTGCCGCTCAGATCGATGTTACTAAATCAATATCGGTAATTATATTATAAGGGAATCGCAAACTAATGTTCGGAAAGTAAAGTTACTGCGTTAATCATACTCGACAACATACAATCGCAATATCGTCCATTCAAGTAATTCCGCAACTTGATATAAATTGCACCGGAGTAATGTTGACGTTTGTGTATTAGTAGTGTGTACTTTACAATACATAACAAATAAGTATACTCCTCATGCACTTCCCAATTTTATTAAAAAAACAATTATTAGTTTAATTTTGCATTTATTATTTAACATTTCACTTGATTATTAGAGTAGTGTTGACCAGGCAGCATGTTTTGGCAGCAATGAAGGTCCTAAAATTATAAATTGCATCCATTCCACAGATTCATTTATATTGGTGCGGACTAGACTAATAGCTCATTAGGAGTGGCAGCGTAGAAATTTAATAATAGATTCGCAAACTGACACATTTCAAACGAAGTATTTAAATGAATTTTGAAATGGCTGCCTGCTACTGAGACGTGAGACGATAAGAGTGTCTTCAATCTTACGTTTTTTCGCATTTGATCACAGGATGCTGCGTCGCGTTGACACTTTTTTTTATAAAACACTGCTACGTGAATGTTTAGAAATGTTGTGCAACAATAATTATTATTATTGATTGGGAGGATAAATGACTCATACAAATACATTATAATGAGTAAATTATTTTAAAACTATTCCATTTCAAATTATTTTGCGAGACTTAGATTCCTAACAAATTGTATCAGTGATTTTTGGGACTGTATAGGCAATACGATAATTTTATAACTAGTACTATTTGAGCTACTTTGTATTGAATCCAATCATCGATACAATCAATATATAACTGTCTGATTAAAAGATTTTATTTAAATATTTATCAGTAAATATTTAATTGTGATGTGAAATAAAATCAATTCTTTGTGGCAATGAAGCAATGTTGATGATCTTGAAAATTACTATTTTATATATAGAACTACCTAGTTAGCTTATAAATTATTTTAAAATAAAGTATAAATTATGGCGACAAATATAATTATTGTGACATGCGATTGTATAATGGATAAAATTCCTATTTACCTAATTCTGATATACCCCTATTTCTAATTTGCCGAATTAACAATTTTCTATTCTTAATAATTTTAAGGAATGTTATTTACTCTTTAGAATTATATTATTATTTATAATTTTTTTTTATCTAGCGCATAATCATTTTGTCAGTGCCTTAGGGTAAGATTTGAATTTAAAATGCTGACTGTTTTATTTCTAGTAATAAATAAATCAAATGCTTGTTAAAAATAAGATATAGTTTGAAGTTATTTTTATGTTATTTTTTATTATTTCAATAGAGTACGACTCGTGTAGTGGATCACTGTGTCAAATGTTTTGAATATACAGTAGAACGCCCGCATCCACGAATGGTTTGGTTCTGCGTTTTCGTTCTTACTGTGAACCTCGTTTTGGCAATATTCGTTGTGATGCCGGCTTATTGATTATTTTAATATTGGACAAAATAATATTGATGTCTATGTAAAAAATAGATGAATAAGCTAGCATCCAGAATCGCGTATATTTAAAGAAATCGCAGCTACCGAAACCGTTGATGCGAAGGGTCACCTGATATAGAAATAGTAATAATATTATGAAATCTAATATTGTATAATACGTAAGCCACTTTGTATGATAAATAGAAAGACATCAAATAAACTATTTCCTAATTTCTTGATTTTATTATTTTCCGCATTGTGTACTTACTTACTTAACTCTAAAAAATAAGTTTTGTGATTTTTTTCTGTTGTTCTATTGACCACGAGGTATATTTGCGTCCTGTGTAGTAGAGCTGTTTGTAAAGGATTTCTTTCGAAGAACGTACTTTCATGGTGGAAGTGAGAATAGCTGCCAAACCGCAAAGGGTCGCACACGAGACATTGAGATTTGACTCAAGTTATGAAGTTATGTTATTGCACATGTTCACAGGAAGCAGTGACTACTTACCACCGAGATACATTGGCTTGTTTGCCATCTAAAGACATAAATAAAAAGCTTCGAGTTCTAGTTCTAGGGTACCTTTCAGCCGCAAGACATCCACTGATGGACATAGGCCTCCCTTAAGCCCCGCCAATATACCTATATAAATAAAGTGCGCAAATCTGCGCGCAACTGGTGGCACGATGGCGCTCGCGTGCTTGTAATTTTTAAAATAATAAATGTTTGAGGAAATAATTAAATAATTTATATACATCTAACACTAAAATAATAATATGTACAAGTATATAAAAAAGAGGGGGAGAAAAAGTACATCGAAAAATTCGTCCGCATCGCTATCGGTGTCAGTAGGAAAAGTGCCCAAAGGATAAGCAGCACTGCCACGTTATACGGCAATGCTGATTCTTTGGCCGAAAAATAGGCCCTGTGAATAGACCAGCTCTCTGGTCACGTGAAGAGTCGACCAACCGCTTATAATATATTGATTAATTAAATAATTCTATAATTATTTTGACCGCACATAATCGTCAAGACGACGGCACACTTATTAGTTCCGATTTCAGCCGCGCCAGACTTCTCTTGATTCTTGGGATTGAGAGCAGTCTACATGAGTGCTTACAGGGGTACAAATTTTCAGCTTCACGAAGCGAGCTAGAAATTTTATCCACTTCACCTCGGAAATGTAAGGTTTTCGTTTGTCCATTCATACCATACAAGGACTAACTTTGTCGACTAAGGGATGATTTATGCTTGACCGTGCCTGGCGTGAGCCGTACCATGTAGTACGGTTCACGCCAGGTACGGTCTAGCATAAATCATCCTTTAGTCGACAAAGAGTGTAGCGAAGCGAGCTCGAAGATGTTAGCACCCATCCTTCTTTTGCGGTCATTGGGTCGGTGTATACGCAGCATTAGTGAAAACTTGAATAGCTTACATTACTGATCTGTGGATGTAAAGTGATGAAGCGTGTCATAAATGTCAATGACTGACAACCTGACAACTGACTGACATTGAGAGTGGACAAACAACAGATTGTACAGATGTCAAATTGTGTATTGCACATTTTGCACATTGTTGTGAAACTTTGACTGTGTGTCATTTACCTTGTGATTATTTGGTAATATAATTAAAGTATAATAATGTCAGAGGCGGCCGTCAAGAACATTGACAATGCTTGCGAAACTGCTGAAGAATTTACCAAAATATTTTATAAGCAGGTAGATAATAACCGGCATTTATCATCGAAACTATACTTGGACACTGGGCTACTGGTTTGGAACGGCAATGGAATCAACGGTAATGACAAGATCCAGAAGTTCCTAATGGATCTGCCAGCTAGTAATCATGTGCTCAAGACATTAGATGCACAACCCATATCAGAGAATCTGGTGTCAAACAAGTTGACATACCTCATTCAAGCTTGTGGAGATGTAACCTATCAAAATGAGGATATCAAGAAACCCTTTCAACAAACATTTGTCATAGTTGCTGTGGACGGGAAATGGAAAATTGCATCAGATTGTTTCAGATTGCAAGTTCCGTATAACAGTTAATAATTTTAATTGTACTTTCAAGAGGTATGTTCCAGGTATTTTTGTACTGTTTTCTATACTTACTTTTTCTGTAAGGCAGATGTACAGTAGGATATATATTCTATATTTTGTCAAAACTATCATCAACAGAATGTATGTGTGCATGCATAATGCATGGGAATGGAGGGTGGTCTATTGTGATTATTTGTGGTATTATTATAAGTCACAATGGGACCAAAACGAAAATATAAATTCAAATTAAAATCTTTATTGTAGGTATATGTCATGTGTATACAAGTTACTACACTACACTTATAATTCTTAGTCTCCTGTGCAGTAGGTTGGGAACCAGGGAATTATAGTTATCCATAGTGCCAATTTAATTGTCTGACAATAAATAACATGAAAGGTACATAATAATATCTCCAGGCAATATTCAAAAATGTTTATTTTGCTACACATTAGTGGCATAAGTTGAAATAGTTTAATACAGTCATGTAACACAGTGTTATGTTAGTCAAAAATATTTATTTACCTTCTTACTTCTATCAGTAAAGGGTAACCTATTGCAATAGTGTACTTATTTAACTCTTATGCTAACTTATTATACATTTTTTAACTTATTACTTATGCATTCTTTGTGAACTCAATCATAGAATAATAGAATAGGTCTGTGTCACTAGCGATGACGTTGAGAGTATAACCATATATTGTCCTATAAGCCAAACCTACAAAAATCCATTTGAACTATTAACCAATGGCAAATATCACTACATCTATCCCTTTTGATAACGGCACAAGGATGACAAATATAATATGGGATTTTTCTTAATAAAACAAATGCTTTTATTTTAAGATATTTATTAATTAATGTTCATTATTTACAATTTTTTTTACAAATGATAATAAGTATTGGATACATTAGGTTTGCTATTGTAAGGCATTAAAAAATGGCATGGTGTATATCCAGGAATTGCCTGAATAATTTGAAAACACCTAGTTACATCAACATCTTTATATTCCTAAAACATGCGCGAAAGACATGCCATACAATGTTTTATTATTTTTATTTCGGCTGTAATATTTTAATTTATAGTTTAAAAATAATTATTTCATTTTCAGACACTGGATCGAGATATACAAATTCAAAAATGATAAGATAGATAAGTAACTGTAATGCACATAATTTATAAGTACTATCAAAAATAAGAATAAATGATGTGGCACTAAAAGGCATGTTTTGCATGAATTTTAATAAGCAACTCAGAGAAGAAGCTAAGCAACCCTTGAAGTAATAAAACATGAAAAAACATCTTTATGGAAGAACAAGAAACTGTCAGAGTGTACCAACAGGATAGAAATATTATACTGTACCACAATTTATAAGACTACATTTTTATACTGTTATTATGCTAAATTTAAATTTAGTATAAACAATACCTGAATAAATGTCATGATTATAATAATTAATTAAACCTAAATTTGGAAGTTTTTGATTTTTGTTCCTGAAACTGAAATTAATTATACTTACATTATTATATACTTGGTTAAATGTGTATAATTGGAAAGTCAGTTAGGTTTTTGGATGCAATTCATGAGTATTACAGTTTAGAATTTAGAATATGAACCTAAAAGTGCCTTGCAATTGGGACAGTTGTGCTGAGCTTCCTTAAACACATTTGTGAGGTATGGTATTGCAGCCAAACAACAAAGACAACACCAACTGAAAAAAAAAATCAATGTTTAATTTTATTTCTTATTTTTTAATTTGTAATATCAGTTTGTAATTTATAGTTCTTAAACAAATTACTTACACATTTCGTCCTGTTTGTTTTTCAAGACTACAAATAAAACAAGTCATGTAATCAACTTACCAAGAAATTCCACAAACAAAGCCAGCCAGCATGTGAGTTTTGTTCGTACTTGAATAGGTAACACTAGTTACAATTCGTTCATCACATTTAGGACAGTTGAAGAGTGTCGGAGAATGCTTCAGCGGAAGGTGCACGATAACAGATCGAGTTGTTGGCTGATTTGTAACTGGTTGATGAGTAATTGGCGGATTACTCACTGGCGAAGGTGCCACAGGCGGCACATAATTAAATGTCGCGTCGTATGCCGGTGGCGGTTCTCTGTGGTATATACCGCCTTTTTCTTCTCTATCTCCTTGAAAATCTGCTCTGACTATATCACTTTGAGCTGGATTCACACCACTGTTCATATCCATGTTAGGAAAATGTAATGATACTAAAACATTTTACGTCGCATGAATACAGTATTGATTACGATGATACACTAAAAATTTACCATGTTATCTTTAGTGATTGCTGCTATCTTATCTATCAGACCTGATATTATAGTAGGTACTAAAGAATGGATTATGTGTGGTTTTTGTTTTCAAATTCGTCATCTAATTCACTAAATAATCTTTTGTTTATTGTAGGTGGATAAGTAAGTAAAACAGGATTTGCGTCTGGGACCTAGGTTAAGAATTAATTGGATCGGCTCTTCGAAGTCAAACCACTAGCGATCAGGTGACTCGTTAGTTTATTTAGTTCGCCAGTTTTCATTGTTTTCCAGTTTTCTAGATTCGACAGTTTTATTAAATTCGTCAGCCAAAGTACAGTCGGTAGAAAATTGCACTGCAACTGTCTGTTAATTTATTAATGTATTAATTACATAAAATCACGCCCGTTTCCACAAAGGGTTAGGCAGAGGTGTACTTAGAGTTCAGCCATGTTTCACCCGTCTAAGTCCCATGTATTAAAAGGCGAGGCTATTCCCATTAACTGGACCCAAATCCAGACTCCTGACGCTACTGAAAAATCCATTATGTGCGACCAGACCTCATGTTCAGCAGTAGCGCTTCCGACTGACCGAAAGAGCAGTGGTGGCCCAGTGGTAACGGCCGCGACTTACGAGTTGTAGGTCGCCGGTTCGAACCCCGACAGGCGCTTTACTTTGTGTAAATTATTTCATCGCCACTGCTCTCAAAACGGTGAAGGAAAACATCGTGAGGAAACCGGCATGACCTAGAACCAAAAATTCGAAGACATGTGACATCTACCAAACCACACTGGGCCCGCGTGGTGGATTACTACGGCTCTCACCGAGAGGAGGCTCTGTCTGTCAGTGTGTCAGCAGTGGGAACATTTTATTTATATATTATGCTTATCCTTTAAAAATACAAGTTGTAAGTTTGATTTAAATTGGGTTAGCTAGGTACCTATTCTTTACATTATCCCCTTTTGTTTGTATAAATGTAAAAAAATAGGTATACCAAACTAGACGAGGAATGGGACGAGCTTGACACCTACAGACAGGATTGCTCAAGATAGAGAGGATTCGAAAGGAGAAAGGGAGGCCTTTGCCCTGCAGTGGGACAACATAGGCTAAAAATAAATAAATAACAAACTAGAAAACAAGAAAACTGACAAACATTGGAATCTGTCGAGTTGATGCAACTGCCTAATCCGCAAAACTGACTAATGAACGAAACTGGCGAATAAAATCCTTAAACTGACCGACTAGTGATACACGGACTTCCTGATTCGATCCCAAGACCAAAGTCAGGACAGTTACAAATTACCTACAATACCCGCCACGATGAAGCTCGGTCCCTTCCCGCCCTCAGACCGCTAAAGAGAGACCTATAAATCGTCCACTGCGCAAGTTAAACCACGTGGTGTGTCAAGTGACTCATCTAACTCATGTTTACAACCGTATTGTACAGTTCGATTTAAACTTAATGGCGGTACGGAAGTTAGCTACTCGCTGCGCTGTACCCCCCCCCCCTCACACCCGCTGACACATGAAATTGTTACTCTGCAGTGACTCGCCTCATGTGCCGAGCTGCCATTAAGTTTCAATCGAACTGTACCAATGGGCCGCCACAGCTCTATGACCGCCAATAACGACACGACTTCCGAAAGTGGTAAGATGTATTTTGCTAAACACTTAGGTCCTATATTTCGTAATTATTGATACGACGTGGGTTTTGCCACGGTAACGATACATTGCGTGTTAGGTAATAACATGATTTGTTTCATTGGATTCTCATTGTAACGTTCCTGAAATAATTTCATGTACCGGTTGTCTTAGTATGATAATTATACTGAATTCATTTCATCAGTGTGCGACGGGCTGTCCCTTACACCCTGTATCTATGATTGATTATAATTTCAAACTTTGGGCTGCAGTAGAAGTAATAGAAACCTACATACTAGGCCCAACATGGGAATCGAGCCCAGTATAAAAAAAAGTTATAAAATAAAACTGAACTACGACAAAAAAGGCAACTAATAAAAACTTTTTACAAAAAAAAACAACCGTCTTCCAAAAAAAACACAAAAAAAGTGAAAAATAACTTTAATTCAGTCGGTTGGTCTTTGCTTTTCAATTTCCGTTTTTTGCCACCGACTTCCGAAATTAAAGTTATTTTTCACTTTTTTAGTGTTTTTTTTTTGTAACAAGTTTTTATTTTTCACTTTTTAGTTGTGGTACCTACCCCACACAAATCCGAATACCACTACCTGCTATGCAAATAACAGGGAAGGAGTCAAACAGGATATCGTCTAGATAAACTAAGTGGGAAAAATACGTAATATTGAAGCTAACTCAAAAATTACGCAAGCAAAGTTAATAAAATTTATATGGGACCAACCTCGGAAGCATGACCTACCAAACAAAAAGAAAAGAATCATAAAAATCGATTCGTAATTGGCGGAGTAATCGCGTAACAAACATACAAAAAAAAAAAAATAACCTACAGACGAATTGAGAACCTCCTCCGTTTTGAAGAAGTCGGTTAAAAATATGTAAACAAACATCGCGGACAGACAAATTATAAATCCGGAGTCACACATAATCTTTTCGATAGGTAGGTATATAACACGTGTGACTCCGGTTTTTATATTTATGGAGCCCATTTAAAAGGCCCATCGGACGACCAAGATCTCCAACGATACCTCATTTGTCAAATTATGATGAGTGTTCAGAAGTTGAGATGAGGGAACACATGAACATACATACATACCGGTCAAAATCATAACCCTCCTTTTTGCTTCGCCGTAGTCGGGTAAAAATATACAAACTTACATAGGTACCCTATACTTTTAGGGTTCTGTACCCGAAGGGTGCCAAACGGATCCCTATTACTAAGCCTCTGCTGTCCATCCGTCTGTCTGTCAGCGGATGAGCGGGCTGTATCATACGAACCGTAAACGGTATTTTTTTTATAGCCATACAAGAAACGGGTTTTTGTTCGGCGTTTTTCCACAGTCGATCCACGTGAGAGTCGGACTTACTTAGCCGGTTTTTGTTTACTTCAAATTTTTTGCAATGCCCACTCAGACCAACAAAAAGTTGTCTGAGTGAGTGGGGATAATAATAAAACCCATACCATTAATTTACCCTTAAATTTAAATACATGAAAAAAAAACAAAATAAGTTTACAGTATAAATACCTTATTATATTATATTTTGTAAACAGTGAATGAAGAACATATACAATAGGTTTTCATAACATTACCCCTTAAAAAATGGATTACTTTTATTTACTAAAATTATTTTGCATTTAAAACTAAGTAGATAATGATAACATACAGCCAATGAAAAAATGTTTACAAATTTCTTAGGTTTTTGCAGCAACTACATAATATTATTATTTTGTTATATTTCACGGTTTTCACAATCTTAGTAATTCAGTCTAATTTCAGTCACAATGTTAACTGTTAATGTGTAGAATGAATTGCCGTTTATTGTTTGTTTCATCGAAAATTTTCATAAAACCAAAAAATGAAAAGGATTTTTCAGCATTTCTGTTTTTTAAAAGTAAACTTACTAAAATAGAACATAATATGTATTTTTAAATGGATGGAATGCATTTATAACTTGCAAAACAAAATAGATTTGATGTTATTTTATGGTACAGACGGCTACACATCAAGCTATACATTTCCAGTTTATGCTGATCTCGCATTGTATATGATTTACGCACAATGCGAGGTCAGCATAAACTGGAAAAATATAGCTTGATGTGTAGCCGTGTGTATTTATAACTTTGTGAGGATTTTATAGTATTCATAAAGATGTAAACAATTTTATTATGTACCTTTTTCAGTAGTTATTCAGGTGCATATTACCCCGGATTGTCTATAGCAAATATTGAGCTTTCCAGAAATATGCAGATGAGTAAAACGATTGAAGTCATAAACATCATGTGAAACACACTTTACATTAATATGCAGTTAGCACTGAAAACAAAATTGAATCATGGTGATAAAAACCAATTTATGTATGTATAATCCTCCTGCTATACCTGCGTTAATGTTAACGTCTGGAACAAACTGCTACGCCTTAATCACGGCGTAAAAAATAACGCGTTTAGCTATATTTAATGGTGATTCAGCTCCAAAAGTTATAGCTACCAAGTTAGTGCATCAACCGCGTTCAAAATGAAGGTACAAGCATAAAAGAGAGGTCATAATTTCATGCTTTGCAAAGGCTCTTACATACTGGCGCGACTTTTAACAAAACAATTTCTGAGAAAACTTGACGGCGAATAATGCAGCGGCGTCGCGTCGCCTATTTGTGGGAGCCTAAAATGATTTCATATTTATTTTATTTAGGCCGTCCACTTGGGGCGTCCGGGACGGACGGGGACGGCCCGCTTGCGATATTCTTTCTGGTTTAATCAAATCAGCATCTAATAGTGGAATCCCACGATCGGCTATATTGCAGACGGACACGCACGGCAGATGACAACAGACCGCCATGCGCCGCACACCGAGGAGCTTCAAATGTCTGTGATATCCCGCACGTACACCTTCCCACGGTCCGTCGTCCGGGCTCGTCGGTGTCCGTCCGCAAAATCGCGGATCGAGGGATTTCGGTATAAGAAGTCCGCGCCCACGCCGGGTGCCAGTCACGGACGTCCTCTGTTACAGAGGACGGCCTAAGACACCTGAATATCAAAAAGTATATTTATTTTTAAAAGAGCCATATTTCTTTTTAATTTGACTCAAATTCATAAGAGTTATGGGATAATTTGTTCTCATTATGCACAACTTCACCTGCATCCTAAACCATTGTTGTGTACTGTGAGTAAATAGTTGCATTGCCAATCATAATACACTGATAACACTGCAGGTGAAGTACCTTGTGCAATATTGTGAATCAACATTTATATATTTTTATATTAGTCATACATTGAGTTGAGAATTCACATGCATTAAGAATTGAAAAAGACAAATAATATAACCACTAGCAATTAGGGACACATGGCTTTTACAGTGGAGTTGATGGCACCATAATTGCTTCTCACAATTTTATACTTTTTTTTACATTTTCGTTTTCAATATTTGCGTAGCTGCAATCTTCACAGCATGGTGGTAGTCATGGTAGTGCCTTCACCCAATTAACACTTGCTACTTTTACCAATGAAAGTATTGCAATTGGGGCAATAGTGCTCAGCATCCTTGAAGGTATCAAAGCAGTATGGGACAAGGCCAAGACAGCAAAGAGAGCAAACCCTGGAAACACATAAGTAGAATTGTTAGCAGATTAAAGTGGACAGCAGATTCAGCGAGCGGATGAATTTGCCCTGAGCAAGTGTGGTGATCAATGCTCTTGTCTTCAATGTATGGGAAGAGGCATTTTCCCTGCAGTGGGACAATACTAGATTGGTATTATTATGATAATTTATTTGGGTCAGAGATTCATCTTTTGTAACATAATAATTATTTTGTTGAGTTACAATAGGCCACATGTAAGTGATTGTAAAACCAGTCTAAATTGGTCTTTTATTGAAGGTGAAAATGTTACCACTGACATGTGGCCTACTGTACTATATGTATACACAGGATCAGCTGCTGCTGTGGTGAAGCTTAGGGGAGCTCATGGCCAGCAGTGGTTGTATTTTATTTGAATTATGTTATTAAAGAAGGTAGTCTACTTACATGGTAATGACACATATGGATCCAGCCACTAAATGAGTATGCCAGGCTGTTGTGTATGTAACTCTTGTTGTGACAACTTTTCCACAGTTGAAGCAATTAATTGTTGTTGGTTCAGTTCCGACTGCGGGCGGAAGAACGATCCCCACGGGCATAGGAGGCTGCGGCGGCACCATGTCACCCGCTTGAGGCTGAGTGTTCGTCACTGTGATAGTGGGGTGCGGGTACACCCCCGGCGCTGTAAATTGCTTAGGTTGCGGGTATGGGCCTGCTGCGGCCGTAAACGGCTCGCCTCCAGGCGCCACGAAGCCGTATTGTGGATTACCCACTACAGCTGAATAAGGAGGCGGAAGATCTTCGGGTGCTGAAGCCACTGCACCTGGCCCTGGGATATTCGCCATTGTTTCCTTGTTTATTTTTCCAAGTGGAAGATATTTATGTGCCAGAGGTGGGGGTCAAATTTACCAATAAGTTAAAGTCACTCACGTATTCGTAAACTAAAATTTGTTAAAATTACTATTACTCTACGAAATAGTTATAGTTAAAACATAACATGACGTCATATGTCAATGTCATCCTATCAGGTGCTTACGACTTGCCGTGCTTGAAAAACAAAGCGAACAAAGCAGAAGCACTTCATCTCGATCGTTCGGATATTCTTAAAAACAGGCAAATTCTAAAAATAATGGTAAATTATTCGTTTATCTCTCAAATTAAATCAAATGTAAATAACATTAACGACTGTATCAAGAGCCCGTAATATCCTTCTGAAGGCCTAAAGCCTCAATATGTGTTATTTAAAGTTATACAATAGACATGAAGCTAGCAACGCGAAGCTAACAAAACAATAAAATATAAATGTTCCTTACATTTATGTTCGCATACCTCGTCAAAATGTAGGGAACGGCTGAATTTTTTTTCGCGTTTTCATGTTTGTTCCCATAGTACTATGTCCCATAGTAAAAGTTGTTCATAGCGATGAAAGAGTACAATGACCTCTAAAAATATTTCGTTTATGAATACATAAACCTTATTTATAACCCATAAAACGTTTTTTTTGCCTGTTTCTTTTAATTTTGGCTGACCCATTGCCGCGGGTATTGATTATACTACCAGATTGAAAATAAATGCTACCAAGTGACAATGAATTATACATGCTACAGTAGTCACTAAGTGGCGCTAGCAGCACAAACCGTAATTCTTTTTTTACTCATAGCTTGGAATAGTGACGATTATTTAGGTAGGGATTATAATGGAAAAATAACAAAGAGCATGTGTAGGTAATTAGGTATGTCTACGAGTGTCCCCAGTTCGCCACTAGTTCAAGTCATAACATAAAGCAACGTAGCAAGAAGTTTGTGATTCAAGAACCTCAAAATTATCGTAGGTACGTTTAACGTAATAAGCTATCTTACATAGTAATAAATATTATGGTAAAATATCGTTCGCACCAATAATATCGTACGGGTTGGCAACACTGGCGCCTGAATGACATTGACAGGGGGGCGTTGTTGGTAAACATTTTGTCAATCTGTCACAGAAATTGCATTGACAAAACACGATGGCGGCGTTAGTTCCAATTTTGGCGCCAAAAGAACCTTGTATCGTTTTAAATGTCTAAAAATAAATACTTGAAGATAATTATATTATAAAATAACAGTTGTATATCCATTGTTGGTCCATTATGTATGGACCAAAAACCCAGTTAACGATACGAACAACCTTAGATTCGAATGACGTTGTTGCGACACACGCTAAGTATTTCGAAAAAAAAAAACATTGAATTACTACATATTCTGTGCATCGAATCGAAAGCTGAGCGAATAACGTTATCGCGAACACGATGTTGCGTAAAACTTTTTTAATGGTACGCTTTATCGAAATCCACTTGCCTAGGAATCGAACTCACTACCTAGTGATTATCAATGGTGCCGATTCTCTTGTACACCGAACTAAACTAACTAAACTATCACTATTATTTTGGCTATGGGAATCTTGGAGCTATTCTGCCAAATAAATTCTCTAAATTTAAAACTTATTTTGACACAACTAAAATCGAATTTGACAACCGCGCGCCTCCACTTGGTACTTGTTTTCCCTAGCTCGTGTTTTTTTTTTTTGAGCTAAGGCGCGCAGGGACTGCAGCCTTTGACGTGTTTTTAGTGGAATTATTCAGTTTTAGTATGAAAAAAAAAAAAAAATTACCAACATGTTGAGAATTGGGGGTTTCCTAAAGGGGCGTCGAAATTTTCATTATTTTTGCGATATGACACACCGTTTTCGAGATATAAGCAAAAGAAAATAAAAACTAGATACGGTTGTTTTGTAACTGAATGTCGAGGTGTTGGTTTGAATTTTAGTTCATGACACGTTTAATTTTATTCCACACATTTTTAATCGCGATTAAATACAGTCAGTTTAGTTAGAGGATTTTTGATACAGAACAAAATTTTAGGTTAAAACGTCAAATTCAGTACTTATAGCATTTTCACTAAAATAAAGCTCAGTGCAATCTTAGTGCTGTCAAACTAAAATATAGTTAAGTTTTGTCATTGGTGCCGATTCCCTTGTTCACAAACTAAACTAAACTTAAGTTCAGTGCATCTTTTTCTTTCTATTTCATTATGAAAAGGACAGAAGATAAATTTTAGTTTAGTCCTGTCAAATTAATCAGCACCTGACGTAAATTGATGAAATTTTAGTAGGCAAGTTTTTAATCGCGTCTAAACCTGTTTGGAGTATTGAAAGTTTGACAGGACTAAACTAAAATTTATCGTCTCGTGACTTGCTTTAGGTTAGGTTTGCATGTTATAAGTACAATTTGAGAATTAGCGAGCAGGTGGTGTGGCCTCCCACAAACAGGCGCGACATCGGTAAGGGTAGCGCTGCCTGTCGTACCCGCGATATCGCGCCAGTTTGCACGATCTATATTTTTGTTGAACTAGGTACCCGCCTTAGTCGTCAACGTCATTCGAATCGTCAACGTCAGCTGCAACGTCATTCGAATCATATATGAAAATTTCATTTTACTCTAAACGCGGCGCGTCACACGGCCTCCTCTGATCGATCGCTATGTGTACGCGGCCTGCGCGGTGTGTACCTACCTACTACCTACTGTAGAGGTGTTAATCTGGATGGCTTTCTCATACGTAGGTCAATACCTACTGTACCTACCTATTGACAATGAGAAAGCTTCTCCTAAGTCGATTACACAAATTCGATTTAACTAAACTTCTAAAGGAGTAACAGCTGATCCATTGCGCCTCCTTAATTTGAACTAATTTTTGTCCAGTGTCCGCACCTTCTATGGCGGGAATCTTGAATGAGTCATGGCACCGTAGCAGCTGATTGTAAACCGTCGCGTAACTAATCCGGAAGGCCCAGCGGGTCCGCGTCGCGACCGCGCTCTGTCATCTACTTACAGCACTAATTATTATAGATACTATTTATTGTAGAAAGTAACTACGGTCAGCATCACAAGTTAGAGAAACATTTTGTCCATTTTTTATTGACTCAGTTTTTAAGACGATTGGATTACAAAACAAGAATCCTAAACAAGATATAAAATAATTAATTATCCTACGATTAAATACTTATCCTATACCTACTACTTATAAATGAGACATGTTTGTATACGTACCTACTTATAGGTATATTTGCGAGGCTCTAAAGATTTCGATGAAAGTTGCAATATAGGGGTTGGGTTTACGGGGCCCACAAAAATCGATTTCGTTTACTCGGTCCCCCAGGTACTTAATTGAAACCGAGCTTACTTAGGTACTTAACAAGCGTCTTTGCTTAGCAAGTTACCCAGTCTATATCACACACAGGTTTTTCAGCTGCACAACACTTTCATTTTCATGTGATGAAAATATTGTTATTAAGTAAGTATTTAGTATTATCTATTCTCTGTTCCAACACATATCGTAGCTGTTTATTGTCTCTGAATAAATAAAATAAAAATTAAACCGTCTTACCAAATGGTAGTATCGTGTTACCCAGTTACTGGGTTGTGGAGGTCATACAGGGTGTCGCTGGATGTAGAATACTGCATCCGGTTTGACTGGAAGCCGACCCTAATTTATCAGGAAAAAAACGCTGACAGATGATATGTTGAAACTTTGAAAAAGCTCTGTAAATCTAACGAATATTACTAGTAACTTCACGTGCAAAGTAACCTCATTAGGTTACATAGCTACTTGCAAAAAGAGTGCCCAAAAATGTGTATTGGATAACATAGATCCTCGGATATGTACCGCCGGTGGTGGTGGGTGTTGGGTAACAGTTCTCAGGCTGTTACGGCGGCGGAGGCGCGACCAGTGAAGTGAACGTACCTGCGACCCGCGCGCGCATACAACGCTGTCGAATCTGTTGACGAAATTTTAACAATTTAAAATTAGCCTACTATTTCGTATAAACAAAGTTTGTAACGCAATTGACCCTGTTGTAGCAGTTATTGAGAACTCCAGTTGTAATAAGTGCTGTGTCTGAGTGCGACAGTTTGAGCGAAATTGCCGCTTATAAGCATATTTGGGTAATTACCTTCTATTGAGTAATCATTTTGATTCATTAATTATCTACCTGATGTTAAAAATTACGGATTGTTACTTTGCCGACACAAGTCATACAAAATAACAAGTATTAAAGTAGGTAGGTATTATGTAGTTTGATGCTGAATGTACCTATGTATTACGTACCTACTTGTAGGTAGGAACTGAAGCCTACTGGGTAGTACTGGGTGTACGACGTACACTAATCATTAAATTAACCAATTTGACTCTGCTCGCTAAGTCTGTTTTTTAATCTCGTCGACCATTTCACATTTCAAGTGATTGTTGGTTGTTTTTTTCAAATTTGGAGTTTGATATTTGCATCTGTCAAATTAGTCTACGCGATTGAAAAATGGACTATAGGTAGGTATACTCTAGTTGCCTAGCACTAATATGTAGGTACATACCTTCAAGCTAGCAAGGCGTGGGGCTCCTTCTTTTAGCCTAACCTTATAGAAATCTGTTCAGAGTACCAAACGGACAGACAGACAGTAATTAACCTATAGTCAGAGAAATAGGTAGAGATAAGTGTCAACGATCTGAACCATATTATCATTAGACGGCAAAAAATGTAAAAATCGAAATTTTAATGCTAAGTAGTTAGGTATACTGAAAAATAAAGATAGGCATAAATAAATAGGCAAAAATAAAGATAACCTAAAAGTGCTCAAATTCAAAATATTTGAATTCCCATAGACCTAGATGTGCATTTAAAAAACGTCGGAAGCTTTATGTGCACGGTTCCAATTGGTCGTATCCTATAGAGGAGAGCCGGCACGAATATCCACGGTTACTCTTTAAAAAAATAAATGGCTTGAGGCTTTTATAATGTTTTCAAATTACAGTGAAGTAGGTATGGGAGGAGAGTGTAGGCCTGACAACAAGTACCAGGTACTCAACAGAAGAGAAAAGGCCAAAAAAAAAACTTGCGAATGTCTCGTGTTTTGAAAAAAGCCAGTTTCATCTTTTTGATATTTTTATTCATTATAATTTGATTATAGCGTAATTGCCCTAGGTTGAACGTCATTTGCACGTCAAACGAAAAGTTCTATTTTTCTTTAAATATGACATAGGTATGGTTAAATAATTTCAACGCTAAAGTGTGTTTCATCAAATAGTTCATAAAAACAGTGGAGCCAACATAACGGCATATGAACCATTTGATGAAACGCACTTTAGCGAGGTCGAGGTCGTATCAATAACACACCTGCCAAAACGTAGTGTTGATAACAAAATGTCAGTTATTATCTTATTGTTTTTTTTTAATGCAAATCAACTTTCTGTTATCTGTGGCGCACGGTTTATTACGAAATAAAATAGCAGAACAAGTCGCAATAGTATAGCGTCCATACATGCTAAAAAAATATTACCCATACAACAAAATATACCTAAGTATCTGAAATATTCACAAAACTATTAAATTGATACGTAAAAGAAACACTTGTATTTCAATGTAGAAAGACAAGTGTGACAAGAGTGCGTGTACATAGAGTTTCTTTTCCGTATCAATTTATAATTTTTTATGAATATTTTAAAATGAAATTATAAAAAGATAAAAAAACTTTTAGCATGTATAGACGCTATACTTCAGGGGTATGAGGAACAGGGTGTAAAGTTCACTCATCCACCATAGAAAAGGGAGGATCCTCCGACCAGGCGGGTGTTGTGTCTGGCGGGCAACTGCCCAACGATTGATGTTGGGTTCTGGTATATATGTCCACTGCACGGTGAACTTTAATTGCGCGATGCAGGATTTATGTGACGTCAGGATTTTTATATGAGGTCAGGTCTTTGATGGGTAGTTTGCATGTGGCGTTGTAGATACCGCCACAATACTATTGCAGGTTAATGGGAACGCTCTTCGTTAACATACTGTATAAAATGCAAGCAAACCTACTTGTTTCATTTGGTCAGATTTCACATATAAATTTTAAGAAATTCTGTTGCAGGGATGTGAATCTTATCTATTTATTATTAATAGGTAATTCGTAGAATATATTATCATACTATTTGGCACCTTCTGGTGAATACATCATAACATAAACATAACATCACGCCTGTAATCCCTGAGGGGTTAGGCAGAGGTATAAGTGTATCTATACCTATAACACCCACGAATACGGCATCTACACAAGTATTCTATTTACGTCGCGCGTTTACGTTATTTCTCACACAACTTGCGAGTGCATCACGCGCTTACAATATCTAAAGCGTAGCGTGATTACTTTATTAACCAGGAACTATGTGATCTGTCAGATAGTGTGGGAGGTGCCATGATACGATCACACCAGTGTTACGCATGCTTGTCTCAGGGAAGCTTAGCGTCGACTGCGGAACGACCAACGAACTAGCTGCTGACACGCACGTAGGCGCAGGCGCATTCGATTTATGATCATGATAGTGATAGGAGACCTTATTAAATTCATCTGGTTTTATGTTAGCCAAAGCTAACAAGTTAAGCTTACCTACATCAAAATGATAGCTTTAGCGTAACAAAATATTTTAGCTGCGCATTCGATTAGAGGGTAGCAGGTGGCGTGTATGTACCTATGTATGAAAATTAAAATAACAATGAGTTTATTACTCAATTTAAGTATTATATTAGCTAGAAAGTTTTGACGTAATCTAACGTTAGAGTGAAAACGCGAAAAAAGGCAACTATCAGGAGGAAGAAAAAGCTATGCCTGTTTTATTACCATAGGTAGCTTTTTTATATTCTAATATTTAAAAATATAATCTGTATGTAAATAATTAAATAAAGGAAATAAATAAAATCGTATTTTTAGAAGATTATTATCGTAGCATCTTTTCACGAGGGGAGTGATACGAATGACGTTGTTTCACACGCTATTTCGAAAAGAGTTGAGAGTGGTACGCCAGTGAAAAAACACATTGAATCGAAAACTGCTTTATCGAATGAAGTTATCGCGAACACGCTGATATGATGCGAAAAACTTTTTGAATGGTACGCTTGAATCGAAATCCAGTGTTAATTTGTTTAGTAATCGAAGTCACGACCCCGGTGACACACATCACAGCACACTGCACGCCTCGTCTTAGCTACATAGACGTCATCACCGTCGGTATTCACTAGTCCCAGCCCTCACCAGCAAAACCGTCTACTTTGGTCTACTTCCTACATTTAGGGATGTTATTCTCTGGTGAGTGGTGATGTAACTGCTTCTGAAATAACTATTTATATACTCTCAAACATTGTGTAACTGTGTTCCGGGGTTCTGATCTTATTTATATGCATTACTGCCTGGTTGTGTTACGAGTTTATTAACTGCTTGTTGTACATTAGTCACTACCGACTAATGTACAACAAGCAGTTAATAAACTCGCACCCACATTTCGCCAGTTGTGTTTTGTTTTATGATTACTTATCATTAATAACAGTCATAACAGTAGCATTTTATTGAGCGGTATATTAATATAACGATTAACGAACATTAGGCGTCCGCGTACCTACCTATGTTAAGGAATAAAACCCAACTTGTGGACCGCTATTAAACTGTTAAAAACAAGACTTCACATCCAGCCCAAACAGTTGCTGTTCACTATAAAACATCAAACAAGTACCTTATTTAAAATAATTATGAAATACTGTACGTATGCCCTGAAAAGGATTTATAAAAAAACAACCGACTTCCAAAAAAAACACAAAAACAGTGAAAAATAACTTTAATTTCGGAAGTCGGTGGCAAAAAAACGGAAATTGAAAAGCAAAGACACCGACTTCCGAAATTAAAGTTATTTTTTTTTTTTGGAAGTTGGTTGTTTTTTTTTTTTGTAAAAAGTTTTTATTTTTCACTTTTTAGTTGTGGTACCTACCCCACACAGATCCGAATACCACTACCTGCTATGTAAATAACAGTGAAGGAGTCAAACAGGATATCGTCTAGATAAACTAAGTGGGAAAATACGTAATATTGAAGCTAACTCAAACATTACGCAAGCAAAGTTAATAAAATTTATATGGGACCACCTCGGAAGCATGACCTACCAAAAAAAAAAAAAACATCAAAATCGATTCATAATTGGCGGAGTAATAGCGTCACAAACATACAAAAAAAAAAACATACAGATGAATTGAGAACCTCCTCCTTTTTGAAGAAGTCGTTTAAAAAGAATCCTAAGCGTTAGCACTCAATGTCGTTGATGTCTTTTCTATGGCGAATATTTTTTTGACAAATTGTACAGTAATTGTTTATTACGTCGTTGTAATAGTTGTAATTGCTTGCTATTGGATTGCTGATAGCTCCATCTATAAACATCTGCTTCAGCCAAATCGAAAATTCGGAGATTCAGCGTTCATTATCAATGACTTACCTACCTAATTAATCTTATCCAATAAAACGTACATTTCGAAGACATAAAATTAGTAATATCTTTGTTTGTTATTAATCTGTCACCATTCTAAGGTCACCATAAAGGCGTGCATGGTTCAAACGTAGGCAGTTAAGAGTGAAAGTGTAAGTTGAATAATATCGAGAGCGTTGCGCTCGGCTCGGCGCATGCAACAAACGAGCCTCGAGTCGCGGGTTCGCGACTCGATACCGGCGGCCCCGGCGGCGGCGTAACTAGTGGAACATGTGGTTCAAATTAGAGATGACAAACCTACTATACCGAAACAGGACTTCTTAGAGTTCTTGTTGTAGGCTTGCTTTTTCGAAGTGCCTCGTGTAGAAGCAGGACGTAGGGTTATTTTATCAGTCATCGCCCTCACTCACATAATCTGACTATTATAATGCAATTGTATCGGAAAGTGATTTCGACCTCTGAGACTGTCTCGGGTGTTTCTTATCAGCAAGATCCTTATAGTTTCGTTTTCTTTCTTGTTGACTACGAAACCCTAAAAACGACATGTATAAGTGATATTTTTATTTCATTTGCAAAATAAATAACATTTATCCTTCTTATGTTCACAGTATCACATAAATAAATACAGGTAACCCTTAGTAGGTTTACCGAGGCTTGATAGAGCTTATTAAATTGGGTTATAGACGCCTTAGTTAATAGTAATTCACATCATCAGTCGGCGGTAGCAACATTCTTGACATTGTCATTGTCGTTTCTTTCGTTCACATCTTTGTCAACATTGATGGAACTACTTATATAATCAACTAATCAGTCAGTAATTTGCCAAAAGTTACCTCAGCACATCTATTGAAGCGGCAAATCATTATCATTTCACACTTCACTTCTTGAACTTGCGTAATAACTTTGATAACACTAATAGTCTCAAGATTAACCATTGGGTTAAAGTTTAAAAGCACGCCTCGATAGGGTGTAGGTAGGGGTAGGTGGGGGAGGGTAAGTTAAAACCCTAAACGAAGGTTTCAACCCCAAACGGCTCGAAAATATAATTAACTACCGATTATATTGATGTAATTGCCGTTTTCAGGCCTCCAAGCCTCGGTGAAACACGGCACATCAAAATTAAACTTTTTAGCCCGTGTCGCCACAGCGACTGGCAAAAAAATGTAAATGAAAAATCTAAGAGTCACCACATTTTTCGTTTCCGTATTCTGAAAGCACAAAACCTACTCAACGCACTGCATCAGATGCAAGAAGCTGCCATAGCCTTGACCGGTTAATACGGTAGTAAGATATTCATCTACACAACATATTAGAAACGTGGACGAATTTTGCGAGACCTCCCAGACGAATGGGAAGAGTAGCTTTGAGCCCAAGCAGTCGATTATTAGATAATTAATTACCTACTACCTAATTAACCTAATACTACCTAGTTATAATTCCGTGGGTGCCTATCAATGATAAAACTTATATGTATGGGTCATTTTTATAATTACTTATATGCATTGTATGAATAATATTTGAGCATCGGTATCCGTTAGACATTACTAGATGGTGTTACTGGAACACCTACAGAAACAGCGGATTTGTGTCGGCTTTGCGACTTAGTCTAGAAGACTCGAAACCCAAAATAGTTGCTAGAGAAACGTGATAAAAGACAAACAATGCCTCGATAGGCAGCGGACGCAGTGACTGTCAGTATCAAGTGTTGGTGACAATAGTGCTAACTTGCTAAGTGAATCGGAAGGGCAGTGACAATGCGCGTGCGGTGGTGGCGCGCCGTGGTGCTATGCGCGTGCGCGCTTGTGGTGCGCAGCGACGCCCTACCACCCGCCACTTTGGGAGATGTCGTCGCCAACGCCGCCACCAGCCTCAACTCCATGAAGGTAAAGGGTTATAACGCTTTTTATAGAATTTGGCTAAATACAAAGTAATAAGCATCTTTGCCCAGTTTGGTTTTTTTTTCCAAGTATTTCATTTATTTATCTGAATGAGGCCTTTTGCTTTTATAAGGAAACAGGAGCTGGACATCAAGTTTTACATAATATATATGTAAAGATGCGAATGTGACGTATGGTCGCATTGGCCATCTTTTTACAGCCTTTCATCCTTGAGAGGCAGTTAAAAAGGTGACGGACGTTAGTTTTGTTGTCCGAAGAGTGTAACTTACTCAAGCCATCGTTCTTCTAGCAAAATGATTTGTATAGTTGACTAAGTAATTTTTTTACTTTTTATAGCTTTACCTAACTATAAAATAAAATCCTCAAAAAACCTGCAAGCATACTAGACTTGCATGCAATGAAAATTGCATGCAATTGTTTATTAGACCTTATTTTGACCGTATGTCTTGTAATTGATCAAAAAGTTTTTGAAATAACTAGCATAGTGTTACTAACATGTGTTACTAACATTTCACTCAGAAACAATTACATAAAGTAGGTTAGAGATTAGTCCATGAAATATCAATATTATTAATTGTTAACGCCAGTAAACCAGCAAGAGTGGTAACCAGTCTGACTTACTGGTTTTGGTTTTCGTGGGCCCAGACAACAGTTGTTCCATGTTAAATTCCGCGATCAGTTTGAAAGCCTATGACGGTGAAAATATGTAGAAGGACAAAAAGGCTGGTCTATATACCAACAGATGGCAAAGGTTATACCTATCAATAAGTATTTATATTTCACCATTCCAATTTAATGTCCCATTACCTACGAAGCTATTACATATAAAATATGTACAAAACCAGTAATTGCTGTCTCATTCGAAAGGAACACACAAAATTAAATCTAAATGTCTCAGTTCCCATAAGAAACCGGCCGTGCCACAGTGTTAGTTTTTGAATAGCCCTTTAAATTGCAACAGTTACAACAGCTATGTTAACCCAGATTAAGGCACACAATATCAGTCGACAGTCGATGAGACGTGTGTTACGACACACGTCCCATCTTATTAATCTCCCACAAAGGTCTTGCGTTGCTTACGTGTTCAACATTGCTCTGCAATAGAAAAGTAGCGTTTTTCAAACTGTGCACGTTATGTTACAACAGTGCGTTGCGCTATTATCCAGGCAATGTCCTAAACAGTCAAATCAGAAATGAAGCAACGAGGAGTGTGCCGCATTCATACGGTCCACATTATGCAGTTTTCATGTGACTTAACTCGGGCATCTAATAGGCAATTGTTATGATAACTGTTTGTATGAAAATTAAACTTGTAGGAATTGCTTAATTAAACTTGTAGGAATTGCTTAATTTAGTTCTCATTTTGACAGTTCAACAACATTCATTTCGTTATTTACGTTGTTGAGCAGAATTCTTTTTCGAACTTTAACCGTTTGTCAGGCAATTTCAAAATAGATTAACCGCAATATACCTAGCACATTTGTATTCTTGAGTTTTCTGTAATATCTGTCATACTAATGTGCATTGCATTCAGGTGATTGCAGTATATTTTAGGTTAATCTCTGTGCTGCACATGATAACTCAGTTGACGTTTTATTTCATGTAATGTAGTGTAATGACTTCCTATCGATTACGTCGAATTTAGTCCAGCTATTACTGTAACAGATTGCTATAGATTTACAACAAAAACGCATAATAGCTGTCAGTAAACTTAATGTTGCCTTTCTCAACAATTGGGTAAAGAGCTGTGGGTAGCTTTAGGACCTTACATCCAATCTTGTAAGTAAGATCAAGCTTTTCTTTTTACAAGAAAATAATGATATCACTTACGTACTTTTCCTTTATAACCTCAATGACCGGTGCTTAAAAGCCAATTACTTCGATGTTGTCTAGTGGTCTGGTCGCAAGCGCGATGAGGTCCTAAGTTCGATTCCCAGGTCGTGCAAAGCGTTATTGGGTTTTTCTATCAGGAATTTCTCAGTAGCAACAGTGAATCTGGATTTGTGCCCGGTTGATGGCAATATAGGCTCACCTCTATTACATGGGTGAAATGTGGGTGTACTTACTTACTATGATGTAAAGCCTCTACAGTACATCTCTCTCTGCCTAACCCTTCGGGGAATAACAGGCGTGATGTTATGTTAAAAGCCAATGTAGTCGCTCTTGCCACACCTGCATTGGACGAGATAAGAACCCTTGGTGGACAGCTCGTCCATTCCAATTATATTATATACCTATGTAGAGTCTACTCTACATTGCGTTGTTTTTGATATCCCATATAACTCTAGGGTTATATTATTTAAGTAAAAAGAACACAAAATCTCCTAGAATAGGTGGTCCAAAAATGCATAGTTTCGAAGATATAATCAATCATAATTAAGACTCTCGATGTGTATAGGTATCTAAGTTTCATTGATAAATAAGAGTAATTTATTTTTATTCAAACCAATCATTCATATTTAAAGTTAAGAAAATGCGACAATGTCATATTTCACGTTCGGGTATTTTACATTAATAATCGTGACTTTGTCGAATTATTTTGTATGAAAACGGAAAAAAAAAAAAAGAATGTATAATTAATATGCCATCGTTGGTTCTTTGATATGGTCTCAATCATACCCTGGAGAAATTTTTTTTTTTTTTTGGTGGGAAATCATCATATGAGTTCTCCCGGTCTTGGCGGAGCGGAAGGGCGTGTCAGACTCTTACTGACTAAAACCCACCCGTGTTCCTTCAGTTCGTGTGCACCGGGTGCACCGGTGCGTGGTCTCGGTATCCCTTTCGGACTATTCCGCAACCCTGGCAGATACCCTGGAGTCATGGGATATAAAAAAACACATTGTATAATAACATTATTTTTGCATTAAATTACACGAAGGACTTCAATCATTACCAAACAATCACTCATGTCGTTATGAATCACTTTACGGCTGACATTTTCGCAACATTACGCCCTGGCCGACATCCACGATGCTTTATTGGATTATTATACGAAAGTCAATGTTCTTCGTCTTACTCAGCTCGCGAACAACCGATTCCAAATTACATAACTCGGGTAACTCAATCTACACTTGTTATGTAAATAATGTCTAGCGGAATTTAATACCTAATATGCATTTCATTAGCGAACTATTATTATTACCTAGTATTTACCTATTATTAATTCGGATGTTTATTCACGGCATCGTTCAGGGATGATAAATCTTTATTTTTAATTCATTTCACCAATAACTAAACGAGAAGTGGAGATACATGGGTTAGGTTATTACATGGTAGCTATTATATGAAATGCTGAAATATACAATATAATGAATACATTTAATAAAATAAAAAATTGCAGTGTCAATCGACTTTTGTCGGTGACCGTACCACGAAAATATTAAAGCACATTAAAGTAAGATGAGCACGATTATGAGCCTTGCAGATAACATAAAGGTATGCACAACGTGTCACGTCTTTATTGTGTAATTAACATAAATCACCTGACACAAAAACTTGTAGGAATTAAAACCCTGTACAACTTGCAGTAACTGTCGAAAAAAATGAATGCCTGAATTTATTTATAACCGGGTAAATTATATAAATTGCTTCTCGGCAGAAGGTATATTATTTTTATAGTACAGACGAACGAGCTATTTGGTATATAGGCAGATAACTTGCAAGTACTTTAAACAAATTTATGAGTGTTTTCAGTAGCCAACAATCCTTTTACGTCACTCTAAGCCATAATCTCAAATAGTTAAATTACACACATAATCAAAACGCATTTTGGCAGTTTAGCGGCAAATGAATATATTTTGCTAGTATGCCTACCAAATAGGTTGTTCGACTGTACATACACCTTGACATTTTCACAATTTACGTAGCGTTACTTTATTTTCTGTTGTAGACAGTTAAACGAAACGCGCTTTTGTTGCCCAACACTATTTATTATTTGTTTAAAGGCCATCCTTCGATTATGAATATTGTGTAAGTCTTCCAGATCTTCAATGAAGCGTCCATTCAATTTTAACATTCGCAAATTGAGCAACAGTGAGCCTCTGTTTATGCTTACTTATATACATATGTTACAAAACATGAATAAGCATCGTCTCGGGTATCTTTGTCCGAATCCGAGGGCGTGTTGCCAAATTTCATGTTTTCTCTTTATTTATTTTTTCTATTACCTACTTATCCCATTATGGATCGTAAATGCTCTACATTTAAGGCGATTTTAATTGTAGGTAGTCCCTACTGAAGTATTTAGATAAGAAATCATCTTTCTGTGCAATACAACATTATTTACCGGAATGAAAAATGTAGAA
The DNA here is from genome assembly GCA_948473465.1 of Lithophane ornitopus. NCBI lineage: Eukaryota > Metazoa > Arthropoda > Insecta > Lepidoptera > Noctuidae > Lithophane > Lithophane ornitopus. Next base: position 6,661,265 of record OX419633.1, read on the forward strand.
ATATGGTGATATCTTAGACATGTTGATTCCGTTATATACCTACATAGTTTATGTAGTATTTGGAGCGTGGTTAGAGGCCGCTGCGGTGCCTGGGCCGCCATGTCAATCCTGTCATCTGTTGTTGTAACTGTAACATGCCTTGTGGCAAAATGTTATATTTAAATAGGTCATTAACACTAACAATGTTTATTAATATGCAGTTTTATGTGAAGTGTTTAATCAATAGGTACCTAATAGCTACGAACCGAATTTTACAAAGTAGATACATTCACATAGGAACCGAACCTATAGTTATTTTTTTGATATTGTAGGTACCTAAGACAATGGTGCTGATTCCCTTGTTCACAAACTAAACTAAATTTAAGTTCAGTGCATCTTTTTCTTTCTATTTCATTATGAAAAGGACAGAAGATAAATTTTAGTTTAGTCCTGTCAAATTAATCAACGCCTGACATAAATTGACGTAATTTTAGTAGGCAAGTTTTTAATCGCGTCTGAACTTGTTTCGAGTAGTGACTGTTTAACAGGACTAAACTAAAATTGATCTTCTGTCCTTTTCTTAATGAAATAGAAAGAAAAAGATGCACTGAACTTAAATTTAGTTTAGTTTGTGAACAAGGGAATCGGCACCAATATACGATTAAATTAGTGTGTCCCAAATGGTGAAAGCTATGTTAGGTAATAATAAAGGTTATAGATTCATGTTTTGAGCATAACCCAGGAGTACTGCAGCGCCTGAGTGTATGTGTACCAGACCGCTATGTGTGGAGGCGGCGCCGCCCGCCGCTGTTGGCCGTACGGGTTGCCAGGACCAACCTTCTCTCCAAAACACCATTGACCCGCGCAGTTCGGGTAATTAACGATCTTCATGTGAAGATCGATGTGTTGTGTGTTGTTTACTTGTTTTGTTTATGTTATAGTGTAGATTAGAGTACCTAGGCTATATGTATTGTCCATATGTACTTTTAGTTTTGTTTTTAACATTTTTCATAGTTTTATATTGTAAGTTAATTTAAGGACCTCGCTATCGCATTAGGTATACACCTGTAATGATAGCTGTTAAGGCTTTTATAATAAATAAATAATAATAATAAATAACATTTTCATGATATAAATGACAAGATCACTAGTTATTATAACAAATCTACTGGTCAATCACGCTTGGCCGAGCCGAAGGGAAAGTAGGAAGATAAGGAAATGAGTTTCCACTTCCTTACCTAAGAATGGGTCCGCGATTACCGGCAAAGACCACCTCCTCTTTCCGTGGTCGTCATCGTGACCAGGGAGAAAGGCAAATGAGAAATTTCTATTTGGTCAGTGCAGTGGCAGCATAGCATCCTATTTATACTGCTGATAAAAAAATAACAACTATATATAATAACAAAGGTCTTCCAAACTGCATTAGCAAGGGAGGTTAGTAGAATAATAATGAATCGAATCGAAATATTGACGATTAGTAAGTGGTTAGTTACAAGTAAGATTAGTTAGTAATTTTAAATGACAATTTATGCGTTGAAGATTTGAGAATCATTCGATCTTCAGGAGCATGAACATAACGCGGGGTTGAAATTGTATTGCATAATATTTCCTAAAACGAAATGCAATATTATTATATTGTTGAACTTTTAAAGACATAATTATAAATCTAAAGGCGCTGCTCCACAGCGGTCCAAGCTAACGCACGAACTTCAATTTGTAGGAAAATGTAGGCGGAATCGTCCATTACGAACGCGAAATCTGAGAGTTCTGGGACCCACAGCCTAACAAATGAGCCGCGCAAACCTCTCCGTGAACACTCTGCAAGGTAGTGGACGGTGCGCTTTATTTCGCTACACCACCAAACTTCCACTTTTTTATTAATCTATCAATGAATCTCCACGTTACTTACGCCACTGATACTCAAGAGGACTCTTATACTCGTAATACACATATACCCCACCATATTTGTCTGTGTTCAGCAGTTATTAAAATTCTCGAAAGTTCGCGTTCATTTTTATCACTTAAGTACTCAGTTGCATAACATAACTGACATGTTATTTATTGCCTATTATTACGTTGCGTGTCATATGACACTGGTAGTTAGACTGGTGGAGCTTGCGTGCGGTCCGGAGGTGGAGCATGCGGGGTGTCAATGATCACAGCAATACTTAAACTTTCCGAAAATTTGTTTAATAACTTAACGGCAATGTTTAAACACACGCAGTGGTGTGAAAATTATTCAAATTATAGTTATTATGGAGGTTGGATTCTTGACATTCTCTGAAAGTAGTAGTGTAAATTTTTCCCTTTTTACCCGACTACGGCGAAGAAAAAAGGAGGGTTATGATTTTGACCGGTATGTATGTATGTAGGTATGTATGTATGTATGTTCATCTGTTCCCTCCTATCTTCTAAAGCACTTATCACAATTTGACAACTGAGGTATCGTTGGAAGCGTCTTGATTGTACGCTGGTTATAGGCTATGTGTGTGTTTATACGTTTTTAGTCGTATTTGGGTTTTAGTTTTTATTAGGTACTTAATTTTTTTTAAATTCTTTTGGGTTTATAATATATATATATATTTTTGAAATGTGCTCATTAAGCCCTTTTATTTGATACCCAACATGATACGATTAAACCATTTTTTTCCCCTGACTTTGTCCTCTAGAAGTCGCCATTTTTAATTTAATGTGACGTCACATAGCATATAACCAGCGGACAATCAAGACGCTTCCAACGATATCTCATTTGTCAAATTGTGATGAGGGCTTTAGAAGATAGGAGGGAACAGATGAACATACATACATACATACCGGTCAAAATCATAACCCTTCTTTTTTCTTCGCCGCAGTCGGGTAAAAAATACATATTATTGAAGCTAACTTAAAAACGACCCCAGAAAAATTAATAAAATGTAAAAAGATTTTTAAGATTCTCCTCATGTTTATTAAAGAAAGAAGAAGAAGGTTAAAAATTCTACATTTCATCAGGTGACGGGGGCATGGCGTCGCCTGTCGAGTACGGTCAGCGAGTCCGTGGGTCTGAAGCATGCCCTACGGCGGCTGCAGGCGGTGCCGGCGCGCGCGGCGCGTCTGGTGCACGCGCTGGTGGACCGCATGCGTGTCGGCGGCGGCCCGCTCGTATCCACGCAGTTCGGAGCGCTGCGCGGGCGCAAGCTTGTTACCAGGACCAATGCGCAGACGCCCTACTACAGCTTTAAGGGTATTAGGTAGGACAAATGTTCAACTTCAGAAAAATAGAGTTGCTTTTGGATTAAAAGTATGGATATTTCAAATGTGAATATCTTTTAAAGGTATGCCCAGCCACCCCGCGGATCGCTTCGGTTCCGGCCGCCGGCGCCCCTAGAGCCATGGTCTGGAGTACGAGATGCGCTGGAGGAAGGCGCCGTGTGCCCACATCGGTTCATGCTCTTCGACACCTACAAGGGAGACGAGGATTGTCTCTTCCTCAACGTGTACACTCCGGCGCTCCCTGAAAAAAATTCTGGGTAACGCAACATCACAACTAAACATCGCATGCAGAGTAGATATGACTCGAGGTTTCTGCGAAGGTTCAGCGAGTTGTAAAAGGTTTTTACTATAGAGTTAAATTATGCAACTTTAAAGCGATGAAGGGTAGGGTAATAAGATAAGCACCTTTGTTATATAAGCAGAATTTTAATAAAATAATTTGATGCCAGTCACCTACTTTGGGCGAAAACTCCGAGATTAGATAAAAATCCTGATTTCATGATAATCCTGCGATTATACAGTATTATACCAACTGCGCCCCGAGGTTTCACCCGCATAAATCTCGATCCCGTGGGAATATCGGGATAAGAACTATCCTATGTCCTAATCCAGGCCATGGTTTACCCATGTGCCAAATGTCATCCAAATCCGTTCAGCCGTTTTAGCGTGAAAGCGTAACAAACAAACAAGCTCACTTTCGCACTTTAATATTTGTTAGGATTAGGATAGCCTACCGTGACAACAACTCTATTCCTGTAAGCACTTGAGTATGAATGAGAAACTGGATTCCCCAAACGCCCCCGTCATCTAATCACTTTCGCTGACTAAACCCGTGTGAAAGAGTGACATTGGTTGAATCATCTAACACGCGAAGCGAACGGAAAAACTGACACCAGAAATGGAGGCTGCCGCGTAACGTCACTGGTGGGATATTTGCGGTTACCAATTACGGCAAAGCTTAGCGTGACTAAGGGGCCACCCTCTGGGGAACGCCAGGTTGGCAAAAAACTTTCTCTCCTAGGGGACTCAGGTTAATGTCATTTTTTGTTGTCAGGTACAATCCAAAGTTAGCAGTGATGGTCTGGATCCATGGCGGGGCGTTTGCCATGGGTTCTGGCAACGCGTTCCTGTATGGTCCTGACCACCTCGTCGCCGCAGGAGTGGTGCTGGTCACGCTCAACTACAGGCTCGGCGCACTGGGCTTCTTGAGCCTCGAAAATGATGAAGTTTCAGGGAATATGGGTCTAAAGGTAAAATTTCTGAAGATAATTGACATCTTTTCATTCAACTAGAACTATTGAATTGATATTAGTGAAGTTTCATGTTGACCAAAGTGTTTTTTTTCTAGGTCTTCGTGTTACAGTAGAGTACAGGTTGCAGGCTAGAAAATAGTAATTTATTGTTTCATTATTTTTCACAACGTCTTTACGCCTTCAAAGTTCGTTCTGTAATTTTTGCGCAAGTGTATTATTGGGTGCTTTGTTAACGTGTATATTCGTATCTATAGCCATATTTTCATGTTTTATATTGTGGTCGTAGAAGTGAAAACAATGAGTATTTATATCAATGTAATAACTAATAATGAACAGGCATACGCAAGGTTTCCTAATTCTCGGTCATGGTTTACACATTTTGGTCAAGCTCGAAATCTTTTGACGCAAGATACAACAAACAATAACACATAACTATCATGGCAAAAAATTAGGCATTGTTCATAAATTCGTCACTACATTTGTTCGGTACAATATTTGCAAACAAACAGCTCAGCACTTTTGCCGTGCATTTTCATAAATGTATGCACCTACCTAAACATAACGTATGCACCTACCTAAACATAATGTATGCACCTACCTAAACATAACGTCACGCTTTGTTTCCCCGAAGGGTTACGCAGAGGTGTATCCATAATAGCCACCTACACCCACATTTCGCCAGTTATGTTTAAGTTCCATGTAATAAGAGGCAGGCTCGCCTCTTATTACATGGAACTTAAGTGTCTGAATTGTCATCAACCGGGCACAAATACTGACTCCGGGCTGGTTCTTGCGATGACTTGTTGTATTGTATTGTTTATGCATGTATTTGCACGCTTAATCTATTAAGCAAAACATGTATGATCACCTGATTGACATTACCATCTTTTATACCATGTTTTTAGCAAATAAATGATATTTTTATTAAGAAATTCCTAATGGAAAAACCCAATAACACTTAGCCCGACCTGGGAATGAAACCCAGGTCCTCATGCTCAGTTGCAGAAGCGCTTGTGACCACTAGACCAACGAGGCGGTCAATAAATAATATAAATGCGTGTATCGTAGTAACTAATTATAATCAAAGATCGTAACTATTACCTACCAGTCAGTATGTGTTCGAACAGCAATCGCGTAACTCAAACCAAATCAAATCATCTTGTGCTCATTTAGTTTAGATTTACCATGTGATAATTATAAAATAGTATTCAATTCAATATTATTTCGTATCATTAGTCCGGTGATGGTCTAAACCAATCAATCAAACCAAGTTTTTCCAAATTGAAATATCATATCAATCAAATATCAACAAAACCAGTCAGGCACTAAATATAACATTATTGCAAAAATCTGCGTCATTACTGTACCTTTAAATCGACAAATATACGTACCTACTCTATTAACATTCGCTGATAATATTATGATGAATATATTAGAATAAGATTGATAATCTGTAAATTATTAGTTCACTAATTGTTTACGACACAACAGATTGTTGTTAGGTAACATTAATGAAAGCGATTTTTGCAGGCGATGACGTGCACGTGGTGAAGCTCACGTTCGAATCACGCGCACGTGCCTTGCTCGCAAGTGTTTGTGATAGTGGCCAAATATAGTCATGTTGTGTAAAGGATCAGGTGATGGCTCTGAAGTGGGTGCGGGACAACATCGAGGCGTTCGGCGGCGACCCCGGGCGAGTCACCATCTTCGGCGAGTCGGCCGGCGCCGCCTCCGTGCATTTGCACATGCTGTCGCCTGCCTCCCAGGTTTGTAAACTCCAAACGTGTAGTCGGTACCGAACGTAAGTAAATAACATGCATATTTACGTTACCTACTGCCGATATCCATGACACACTGCGTTGTTTCCCAAATTATAGTTTTGGATAATCCTCTGAAGGCTTTCGTAGGAAGGTGTCTAAGGAATTTCAGAATTAAGAATATAAAGCATCCTCTAATCATATGTACCTTCAACGTATGATAGAATAAAAAAACGTAGGTAAGTTGCCAGGCATTGTAATAAAACCCGTAAGTATGACGAAATAATATGTAAATGTACAATACCTTGGTACTTGGCACATGCCGATGTAAAAGCGGATTACGGAGATTACATAAATGTCCGGATGACGCTTCAGGCTGCAGGCTGCCTCCCTGCCTCCCTGACATACATTTATAAATTATGCGACGTCGATAACATAAAAATATTATACATATAATGTAAGCAAGACATGACACATTTATTTTCTCGTTGTAAACAAGAGCTCTCTGTTATTGTTTATCCTGCTACGTATACGTAGAGAAGTAAGAACACGTCAGTGTACTTAAACCCGGCGCATAAAATTACTGGATGTTGTTTAGGGATAATAATATATAATATAATATGACGCAGTCGCGGTACTTAGCTATTCAGGAAAACGCTGGAAAATTGACTACGAATTTGACTAGAACATCTGGGGTTTTTTTAGGGTTCCGTACCCAAAGGGTAAAACGGGACCCTATTACTAAGGCTTCGCTGTCTTCGCGCTGTCTTCTGTATCTCATGAACCGTGATAGTTAGACAGTTGAAATTTTCACAGATTATGTATTTCTGTTGCCGCTATAACAAAATATACTAAAAAAACAGAATAAAATAAATATTTAAGGGGGCTCCCATACAACAAACGTGATATTTTTGCTCGATAATTATAACGGCAACATGTAGACGCTTGAAATATTCATAGAATATTTAGTTATATATTCACTTTAAAAATAAATAATTAAATTAAAATAAAACAAATATTTACGGGGAGCTCCAATACAACAGACATGATTTTTTTGCCGTTTTATAGATACGGAACCCTTAGTGCGCGAGTCCGACTCGCACTTGGCCGGAGTTCTGATATCAGGAAGCTATATTATTCTGTTAATTTCTCGAAAAAAAACATACCTAGTACCGTAACAGAAACTTTCTACTCTATAATTATAAAGCAAGTAAGCCAGCTGTTTTTATGAACCCTAAGGTCCGTATTACAGAAGGTAACTCAAGTATTGATCTCTGTTTAAAACTAGTTTTAAGTCCGCTTTTAATTTTAGAACGTTGCTCAAGCATAGATTCATTGATCTTAGTTCAACTGAGTTTGGCTTTATTTTAGATCGCTACTCAGTTACTCAATCGAACCCAAGCAGTGATCAAATCTGTAATCACCCAAGTGTGGTCGAGACCGCGCTTGAGCATAGATTGTCATGTCAAATTGTCAATATTTCTTCTGTTCAAATAGTGCATTGTCGAGTTCTGTTGATATTTTTAAATATTAGGTACCTACTATCAAAATCATAATCAAAATGGATATATTTGAAAATAAATTTCTATTAGTAGGTTTTTTTTCCAAAGTACTAAAATTTTTCTTCCTACCTGCCATTTTAAAAGTGTTAAGTAATATAAATAAAATCAGCTAAACAAATAATTAAAGTTGACAAACAACAAACTTAAAACAAACTAATGTTTTTCACGCCTTTGCTTGGACATACTGACATTTTAAATAGCATACTTATTTAAGGCCACAAATACAAGTCTTTTAAGCTTGACAAATTTTCTTACAAAAATACTATACTTCACTTCAAAGAGCTTTACTTCAATAAATGGGGCATTTTACTATTCAGGAATGAAATAATAACGCTGATTTCCTACATAACTGGGCTTCTATGGTGTATTTTAATATTTCTAATCCAGTGAAGATCGGATCAAAGTCGGTTATTATAATAAATCGTAAACGAAAACAGGCTGATGCATAGACAATACACATCTCTGCTTGAGGCTCGATTTGAGTCTCGATTCAGCTGAGTATAGATTGATTACCGTTCTGGAATAAGACCGATGCTCAAGTACTGATTCTATACTCAAACAGTGATCAACTGATTGCAGATCAAACTGGACTTGAGGAACGTTCTGTAATACGGACCTTAGTCACCCATTACTAGTAAGAAGCTACGAGTAACAGACGGAAGCATACCTATCCTATGTCGTCCTGTTGCGACAAACATTATTTTTTCAGGGAGCACACAACCAAGTCCGTACTAAGCCGCAAAGGTTTGCACGGGTGATTATATTACCGACGCGACGATTTTTTATCGCGCACTGAATTTTGGTCTCTCGGTGTTGAACCGAGCATTGAGAATCCAACAGAGTGCATTCCAGGCAGCACGTGAAAAAACCACACGGTTAGATTTTCAATTCTCGAAGCAGTGCGTTGAAAATCACCCGTAGGTACGAAGGCTAAAACTCTTTATGTGGCAGGGTTTGTTCCACGCTGCTATTGCACAAAGCGGCGTGGCGGTGGCCCCGTGGGCGCTGGCGCAGGAGCCCCGCGCGCGCGCCTTTGAGCTCGGCAGGGAGCTCGGCATCGACACCAACAACACTGCTGAACTATTGGGCAAGTATTTGACAGTTATACTTAATGCACGCTAAAAGTGTCGTAAGTTTAATCTTAATTTGATTGAATAAGCTTATTCTTATCTATTATTTTCTTTATTTTTTTTACTGAACTCCTAGTACCTAAATGTCAAAGTGTAATGTGGTATGGCGCACGGCGGCAGGTTACCTCCGCGCGACTCCGAGCGAGCTTCTGGTGAAGGCGGGCGCTCGGCTGTCGAGCGCGCCGGGCCGCTCCGCCGACCTGCAGAGCACCGTGGCGCTGCCCTTCCTGCCCACGCTGGAGCTCGACGCGGCCGACGCCTTCCTCACGCGCGCCCCCGCGGACACCCTGCCCGGTGCTGACGTGCCCTTCCTCACTGGGTACAACGCACAGGAAGGCATTATTCTATTCCGACGTTAGTATCATTCATAATTTCTTGTGTCGAAAATCCATGAACGATACATGTGTTTGTGAGTAATGGTTCGTACATACAATTTTAGAGCCTATTGTATAAATATTGTACAAATAGTTAGAAAGGCAAAATACCTGAAAAGTGAACTACAAATAGCGATACGGATGATTGCGTCGGAAACAATCGTACATTCCTACATAAATAATAAACATTGACTGTTGCGTTCCAACAAAACAAGCAACTAACGAGAATATCCATTCTATGAGACCATTCTGCGTAGGTAGGTACTACGATATGACATAGATCATTATGGTAGCAGACGAGCCATCGAAGATCACAATCCATTACAATACCAAAACTGGTTAAGGAAATCCTCATAGAGGGCAAAGACAATACCCTAGTTGTCGACATGTGTATAGGTATAGAACTTAGTATGGCAGCGAACCATCGTATTCAGAAATACCTACCTACATACTTAACTGCAGTCGCGGCCTATAATCTATGTATGTAATATGTTGCTCAATTTGATACGGGACATTCACGCTGGTGACGGAAAGCAATGTAGAGGCTAATATGAAGGCGACTTAATAAATCCTTGGCAATATGTTGCAATCCCGGTGAACGGAACTTATCGCACTCTTGGGGGGCCCTTCACAAAGACTTTAAACTTTCGCCTTGGAAAAATACTGCCTTATCTAATTGGTTCTTTTGAAATCAACACGCTTGTGAATTTTAATTTATTTAGCAAAATTACTTTAATCGGAAGTCGGTGGCAAAAAACGGAAATTGAAAAGCAAAGACACCGACTTCCGAAATTAAAGTTATTTTACACTTTTTTAGTGTTTTTTTTGGAAGTCGGTTGTTTTTTTTTTTGTAATTTTGCAAAAGAATTTATAAAGAATTAAGATGTCTAGCATTATATTAGATGCATTATTAGCATTAGATGTTTAGCATTAGAGCATGGGAGACATTTGACGTAGGTACAATATAATACTCTGATAGAATCTTAATATCGTCATAGATGTGTTCTTGCGATGTTAAAACGAGATAAACATTTCAAACTGTTTGCCTTTGCTGTAGGTATTATATTATGTCATGTCATCTTTGAACAATTCACCCGTCTCTAGTTTTCTACGAACCTAATTTCACTGTGACTCACATTGCCAACATTTCGGTTTCACAATCATTGGTTGACTACGACAGAAGCTTTTCTAGAAAATTCACGACTCTTTGTCCTCCTTTCCTTTCCTTATAATATTATTCGTAAGGGAGGCCTCTGCGTCATCTCATTTTACGTTACTTACCTAGCTTATGGATAATTCGCAAAAACCATTGAGTCTCATCTATTGGTCATCATTAATAACATTTAGTGACGCTACCGTTCGAATAGTATTGCACACCTAAGCTTTACATGGCAGGCAGATATACAAATGGACACGAGATACAATAGAAGTTTTACTGTTATAACGTCTATGAGCGCTTACACAGTCCGCGAAAGCGTTAAAAAAGAACAAGGAACTCACAGTAAAAAAGTAGAACACATAGGTAATATTGACAAGAGCCATTTACGTTGGTAGTAATAATTGAGTGAAAAGACATAAGTTATTTCGATGATGTAAACTGTTACGTTACATAATGTTCTAACTGCCTTCAAAGAAACCGCCAACAAGGTGACCGCAGTTGGACCGAGTCGTTACTCGTATTTACATAATAAATAACACATGCGATCATACCCAGTCTGTGCCACTTTCCCACACGCTTGACAATACATTACTTTAACAATATCCTGCTTGTGTCACGCGTCTGGCGTAGGTACAACTTTACGGCTGTTTACGGCTGGACACTCAAACCAAATGCAACTCAATTTTAAGTCTCCTTAGTGTCACGCTGATTCTGTCACTTTTGGAGTATTGCAGCGATGGAAACAATTTTTATGAACGATGTGTTTTTGTTTTGACGTGACAACGTCTTATAAATTGGTTTGCCGGGTGACACTTCAAGAAACTGCGTTACGCTCCGCTCACGTTATGCGCTCACAATGAGAGCGAGTGAGAGGCACGCGTCCCTTCCACTCGGGCATGGTTAGCCCGCCTAAGAGCGAGAGAGACAGACATAAAAAGTGAAAGGCACGCGCTGTTTCATTGTACGCAAATGTATTGCAAGTTATTGTATGTATATTTGTATATAATTACGTATGTATGTGTAAAGGTAAAAATAAAATTTTGTTAATATGAAATTCAGTGCGAGATTCTTTGTATAAATTAATGTTTTAAATATAATTCTTTGTATAAATTAATGTTTTAAATTGTTACTATTATTTCATCCTTCTTCCTACTATACGAATGAATATTCACATTAAAATTATTTTACCACTCAAAGTCGTTGTCACGTAAAACTTTCGCCCGTATACCGACTTTACAGGCAACCAATTTTTTTGGAATAAAAAAACCCTATTTTTTATGATTGAGTAGTTGGGATTATTTAGAGCAACGAGATAGAAAAACCATATTTTGAATTAAACAAACTAAAACATACTGTACAACCTTACATATACATATACCCTCCACAAACACCCCTCCACTCACACGTGCACACCCCACATATCAAGAGGAGAACTGCTAAATGAGTGTTACTATTTTTTTATTCTATTTTCTGTTTAAATAATCATAACACAACAAAACATTACGCCAGTTATGTCCCATGTAAAAGGGGGCGAGTCTATTGCCATTAGTATTTGCCATCAACCAGTTTTAATCTCTTATTTATTAGCCTTATCATTGCTCAGCTACCCCTACATCATCAGCAATATTATGAAATCGTCATCGATTAGTGATTTATTCAACATCTGCCACAAAACTCAGTTTCGACATTTCGATGATTGCAGGTCTCCAACGGTACCCGAAGTTGCTTAGCGAGTTGGAGCAGGAGTTCCGGCGCGTGGTGCCTCCCGCGCTCCTCGGACACAATGACACCCTCACTGACAAGATAGCTGACGCCATCAGAGCATTCTACTTCCAGCAGAAACCCATCGAAAACAGGAATATTGACAGCCTTATCGACGTAAGATTACAGCAGATGTGTTTCAGATTTCAGCCTTCCTCCCAGTTTTTTAGCCAAAATGCAATAAACATTGCTAAACCAAAACTCTAAAATTCGAAAGAAGTACCGTCATCAATTATGTATCCTGAAAATGATTAAAGTACACATCTTCAGCCTAAGACTTAATGCTCATGCAATGTTGAACCGATGAACAGCAGTGCCCTTATCCATCTTTTGTAACATGTAATCCTAAATTCCTAAGCATCATAGCTAGGTAGGTAATATTATAAATGCAGAAGTGAGTTTGTTTTTTTATTTATTTGTTACGTTTTCACGCTAAAACGGTTGACCAGATATGGAAGAAAGGCACATAGGAAGCGGGCAAAAGCTAATTCTAGATAATTTATAGGGAAGTACCTAATTATGTTTGTGTTTTCTCATTAGTTATTCACAGATGTGATGTTCCTGCGGCCAGTGTTAGAGACGGTCCGCCAGCAAGTAGCGAGTAATCGTACGAGCCCTACTTATTTGTACCGGTTCGCGTTCGACGGAGCCCTGGGGCTTTTCAAGCGGATGCTGGGCATCACGCACGCCGGTGCCTGCCACGGCGATGAAATGGGATACCTTTTCTATTTCTCAAGGCTAAACTACAGGTTGGATGATGATTCACCCGAACTAGCTGTCTCACGGCGCATGGTCCAAATGTGGACGAACTTTGCCAAGACCGGGTAAGCGCAAACTATTTCACCATACCTTGTAATATAGGTTCATATGTACGGTATCTACGATCACGATAATGTGCATTTTCCACGAGGCCAGTAATTTAGCAGGCGTTTTCGCCACAAATACATCGCTTTCAGTTCTCTCCCTATTTATTATTAGAAAGTGTGATATTATTACATGGCCCATGAATAGGTATCTTTCAAGCGCAGAGCAACAAGTTACCTCTGATATAATGTATTACGTATAAGTACCTACCCACTGCTAACATGCTGTTTGATTACATAGTTAATCCTACAGATTACTCATTATCTGCTAATTCGATATAACATAACATAATGATGAATTGTTTTAATCTGTGAACACTGTGCAATGATACCGATATCATTTCAGGGAAAAATCAGAGATACTAAAAGGAGTAGATTTTCTTAGGGTTTTTTTGATCCTATGGAGGATATATAATTTTGCAAAATAAGTAGATACCTATGTGGAGCATCGGCGTCCAAACATTCCTGGTTAATTATAGGAGTTAAGGCTCCCAACAAACAGGCGCGACGACGATGCATTGTTCGCCGTAAAGTTTTCTCAGTATGTAAGAGCCTTTACTTAATATTATAATGTTGTCGTGTTACAGGAATCCAACACCTACTGTAGACTACGAGTCAGTGGTGGACTTCAACTGGCCTCAAGTCAACGACACAGAACACATCAGCTATCTCGACATCGACGGGAACTTCACCGTGCAGGTGGACCCCGAGGCCAAGCGAGTCAAGTTCTGGAACTGGCTGTACGACAACTATGCGGCCAAGGAAGAGACAGACACCACCACCAATACAACTTCAGTTAACGAGTGACAAAGTACAATTTTGTGATAAGTGAATGAAGGTGTTCAGACACTGTTACTGCCAGTGTAACTATAATAACTTACTGCTAAACACCAAGTGCCAAGTTATGAAAACAAACTTTTAGTGACCCTGTTGACATAGCATACGTGATCTCAGAAACTGGCGGCAAATACTTAGTGACTGTTTATCAAAAACTGAGGCTTCATTACTATCATGAACGAGTGTACCCGTTATGTGTTTGTTTCATTGGACTATTGGTGAACTATGTTTTTCATAGAGGCTTATTCCAATTCCGAAGAGGGAAATGGAAAATTAGCTCCTTTACTAACTCTTAACTGCGATGTAAATAATATAATATTAAGTATTTTTATATTGTTCGTTTTTTAGTTGTAAGATATCTTAACTCCAGCTAGGTTACCATATTTCTATAATAATAAAATATATAAATTAAAACATTGTTTGAATAAAGTGATAAGTCGAAAGTCGAAACCTATGTATGGAGGTGCATGCAAAACCTGGCAACTTAGTGTCTCGTCTCTTGTTTAATCTAAACGGAGATTGCATGGACGAGGATTTCCACAAAGGAAGACAACGTCGGCAATACGTAATAACACCACGGGGAAAATTGAATCTGAAATGATTAATTTAAAGGGAAATCATATATTTCCCTATACGTCATAAAATCCTTTGCCAAACAACTTTTATATATATATATAAGAGCAGTGGGACTAAGGAAGATCAGTCTGAAAGTGGACACGGTCCTGTATACGCCATTGCGTCAGCTTTGCAATAAAGTTAAATAACTGTACTGCACCAAAATGTATAAGAAGATCAGCAACCTAGTGAGCATCAGGAGGCGGTTCGATACTAAGGAACCACAGAATGATTATAATTCGAGGTAAGTTTCCACTCATCTGACAAGACCTTAACATTGGGTCGAGGATCTGGTCGTCTACTTAAAAAGACAAGTAACTGTAACTGTGTACCTACGGCTTCTAAGAGCAAAACTCAATCTATCGCTATACACGTGTCCACCGCTAACTTGTTTACTTGTCACTTTCAGTGGAAAAGCTGACTGCAAGGTGTACAACAGCGTTTTGGAAATAGTGGGGAACACACCCCTTGTGAAATTGAACAAGTTGCCGAAAGACCATGAACTACAGTGTGAAGTTTGTAAGTGCAGTGTGTTTTTTAAAATATTTTTATTAAGTAACTTTGGGGTCCCTAAGTTATACAGACAAAACATCGAGATTTCTATAATCTGAGTAACTTTAGCCAAAAGTTCGAAGACATGTGACATCTACCAACCCGCACTGGGCTGGCATGGTGGATTAAGGCCCACTCCCTCTCACCGAGAGGAGGCCTGTGTCCCAGTAGCTAACATTATAGGCTGATAATATAAGTAACTTTAGTAAATAAGTTTAGGCAGATACTGCTGTCCGATGTAACTAAGCGATTGTTTTAATTTTCAGACGCAAAATGCGAATTCATGAATCCTGCTGGCTCTATTAAGGATAGAATCTCCTTAGCAATGATCCAGGATGCAAGAAAGAGGGGCCTTGTGGATGATAACACTGAATTTGTAGAAGCTACCTCAGGAAACACCGGCATCGGGATTGCCTTCAATGCTGCCCTTATGGGTAAATACAATGTTCAATTGCCAAAAGATTCCTACGTCGTTATTTTAAATACCATTAAATGGAATGAACTCGGGTAGTAGGAGTCATTATGTTGGGATGACTGAATGAAAGTACTGCAAATCTTGTTTATTGAGCAAGGCGATTCAATTTTGAGTATTTTTTACGTTCATAAATACGCAAAACTATAATCAATCGTCGTACGAATCTGATAATCTAATCAATCGCATATATTTCACAACCAGTTAATCAATGTAACCTTTCCTTTCAAGGAAATAAATGTATTATTGTAACACAAGATAAGAACTCATCGGAAAAGGTAAACACCATGCGTTTGTTGGGGGCCGAAGTGATCCAAACCAAAAATGGTGAGCTGGAAATCTCGATCGCTCGCCAGCTGAAGAACGAAAACCCTGACACTATGGTGATGTTGAATCAGGTATTTTTTTTGCATACATATTTGAATTCGGATGATAATATTAAGAATATACAAAATTCAATCAAATGAACAACTACAGTACCGATCTAGTTAAGTTTATAACTAACCCTTCAATTCCAGTTTGACAATGACGTTAACCCGAGGACTCATTTCGAGAATACCGGTGCAGAGATAGTGTCAGCACTGGGTGACGTCGACGTGGTGGTGCTCGGCGCCGGCACCGGCGGCACCATGACCGGGGTCGGCAAGAAGTTGAAGCAAGAGAATCCCAAGTGCATAGTGGTGGCGGCTGAGCCCGACGGGTCTACCATGATCAACAAAAATGGAAAACCCCATTCGTTTCTGGTAGATACCTGAATAATTTTTTATTTGATTAATTATATTTCTTTTATCATTGTACTGCTGCTTTTTACCCAATTTTTCTCGACAAACGTAATTAAAATATGTCGATTTTAATGATTTTAGGTGGAAGGAATCGGAGGAACCTGGACGCCAATTGTCCTAGATAAGTCAGTAGTTGATCACGTCGAGGTAGTCACTGATCAAGAAGCCTTCTTGATGTCCAGGGAGCTATCGAGAAAGGAGGGATTATTATGTGGTGATTATCTATTATAATGACGCCTTAACCGGTTAATAATTGGGTCAAACGATATTTTGATTATTTCCATCCAATAACTCTTATATTTCGATGTTGTTATCAATGCGTGATAATCTAAGGGTCATAAAAATAAGACGATTACATTTAAATAAAACAAGGCTGCGTGACGGAGTCGCCGTCGTTAGTCAACCATGATTTGATTAAGAAGCAAAAGAAGGATAGGTAGGCAAAGGCATATATGTAGAAAGTATGGCAGCTAACAGCTAAATAGCCTTAAGTAAAATACATCGTTAAACGATCTTGATCCCGTAGTGGGATCGGTGATCCTAATTCCCAATAAGCTCCTATATTATTCTCTTGTAGAATTGTACTTGGTAGTAAAGTAATAATGCGATTGTCAGGTGGAAGCAGTGGATCGGCCATGTGTGCAGCTATCAAGGCTGTAAAGGCATTGAACATCGGGGCCGGCAAGCGCGTCGTGGTCATCCTACCCGACGGCATCCGTAACTACATGTCCAAGTTCGTTAGCGACCAGTGGATGGAGGCACACCGCTTCATGGAACCCCCACCACATACCATGAAGTATGTTTTTTTTTTAACCGAAATCTTTTCTATCGTGTCTAAATATATGGTAAAGGAAGCCTTAATTTTGTCAGTTCACTATTGATTGAACACAAATCAATCAAAGTTTTAATTGTTCTAAATATTGTGATAATTTCAGTTGGTGGAAACATCCGATTACTGAATTAGTCTTGGACCGCATTTATCCCAAGTTGAATAAAGACTGCACATGCGAGCAGGCTCTGGAGGCTATGA
Organism: Lithophane ornitopus; assembly: GCA_948473465.1. Lineage (NCBI taxonomy): Eukaryota > Metazoa > Arthropoda > Insecta > Lepidoptera > Noctuidae > Lithophane > Lithophane ornitopus. The sequence continues at coordinate 6,678,643 of OX419633.1, forward strand.
AGTCAAACAACGTGAACATTGCCGTCATCGTCGATAACATCGGGTAACTATACTCAATTATAAATTCCTGTTTTGAGACTATACTTACATTGAAATTGGTGAAGCTGAGTGAGATGTAGAACTTAAAATCAATATTTGGCAATATGTCGGTAACATAATTAAAACCTTTTATTTTAGACACTTCGTGGGGGCTGTTTCCAAGGACAGCCTCCGTAACAGAGCCACAAATCCTACCAAGTTGCCCGGCGAGGACTGTGTGGAGTATGACTTCGAAGACGTGGTCACTGACCACCTCGACAAGCACGTCTACAAACTGGCTGACAACGCGGAGAAAGGAAAGCCGACAATCGGTCTTCTGTCTCGCATTTTGGACATCGCTCCCTATGTGATCATCGGAAAAGAAGGTTACGACATCAGCGGTAAGTAACTATAGACACAAATGATTTTTTCTACAAATGCAAGCGTTCAGGAGGGCTACTCGTAGCGCAAGGTGAAGGCACGGGTAATATTTTACTTTCATCATCTATCCAATACAGTAAAGTTACTTGACTGTATTGGATAGATGATGATGAGGCTGTATCATACAGCCTTGGCCAGCAAATCATTAAACCATTTCCAGATTTTTACATCATTATTCATCACACTAACGGAATCATGATTGTTTCAGCCTTCTTCGTTCCAAGTGGAGTGGTGACGGGAGACGATGTGCTCGACTACATACATGAGCACAGCCAGCCTTGCAACGGGAAGTAACCAGAAGAGACTGTAACGCCTACTTTGACGAATAAGAACGATGAACGATGACGATTTTTACGAGTATTTTTAGAGACTGTTTTAAAAAAAACTCATTAAGGTTTACTTAACCATTTTATTTTAACCCGTATTAAAATTATTAATTTATTGAAACAAAAAAGTTTTTAATTCATCTCCTTTGTTCTCCCACCAGCACCCACAGACTGTCATTGCCGACGTTTTCCATAAAAATCTCAATGCGAAAACTTAGGTGAAGTAAGCTGTCAATAGTACCTAATTGATAGCTCACTTTACCTAAGTTTTCACGGTGAGATTTTTACAGAATATATCAGCTGATGTGGTATAAAGCTTACAAACACTTTTTTATGTCTACCACATCAGTGTTTTGGTTGATATTACCTAGATCAAAAATCTGTGTTCAATCATCCTGTTGGAACTTACCTTCTGCGAATGCGTTACAAACTTGTAATATACCAGTTGCATGGGGTGGTACGTCGATAAATTAGGTACCTAAGGTAATTAGGTAGATAACCTAACCAAAATATAGGACAACTAGCTGCGCCACGCGGTTTCACCCGCGTTATTCTCGATCCCGTGGGAATATCGGGATAAAAAGTATGCGATGTCCTATTCCAGGCCATGGTCTGTCTACCCGTGAATGTGTCAGTCTGCCTACAGCCGTTTTAGCGTGAAAGCGTTAAAAAACAAACAATAGTTATTTGTTATGCAAGGCTGAAGCAAATGGTTCAAATAAAGAATCCTGAGCGTTGCGAGGGCTTCAAAGGTACGAGACGCAGAATAAATTTGCAGCTGAGCGAAACACACAACTTTTCACCTAACTACAGCGAGGAAAATGCTAGGTGTCTCCATGCAATGAACAAATATTGTACGCTTTTATGTACTTTTCGCGCAATTTTTCTGGAAGAAAGCTCAATTCGGCATTATGTATCGTTTACACTAACTCTGCACTGCTAAAAAACCCAAATGGTGGAAAGTGAATTGAATATACAGAAGAAAATTATATAAATAGTTTTTTGAAGTGAAAACTTCGTTAGGCGCGTTGAGCGATTTTTTTCGTGCTGGCCAGTGTGATTATTCTAAAAATGAGGTTGGCGCAAACGTGAAATAAGTATTGATGCATTATCAGTGGACCCGGCGGTATAGAAAATTGTTAAATAGAAAGGTTCGAATTTTAAAAACTCTTCCACGCTAACGGATAAAACAAACAGAATCTTTCCGAGCTTGTGAGGTGAAAACTCACTTTCGCATTTATAATATTAGTTAGGATATGGTTAGAATAAGACGGCTAAAGATCGAGACCATTGAAAAATCCAGAGGGAATCCCAAAAGTGGACGATAATGGAAAAGAGAAGAAAAGCAGGAACAGAGGAGGGGCTGGAATCTTAAAAATTGATCATATTGTCATGATATAATATATAATAACGATAACATAAAGAAGTTTTCGTTCTTTTAGATTGCTGTTATTTATTTTTTAACAACCTGCATACTAATCAATGAAAGTCAATGTGTTGCTTTCATTTTATAATCAAGTAGTTATAGACGTGAATGAGTAACCAATATTGGAAAATTTCATTACTTTTTATTACTTACAATAAACTTATAAGTACATTAATAAAATAAAAAATAGGACTTAATAATATTTAACTCAATTCCATGGCGGAAAATGAAATCTGAAATGGATTTAATGAGTATTTTATTTTATTATTAAAAATGGGTACCTGAGTTACATATAAAGATAGGTTGGATCAAGAGGATATCAGTCCTGCATTCACCCTTGCTGCTACATCATACATTCAGAATGTATAAGATGGCAAGCAACCTAGTGAGCATCAGAAGACGTTCTGCGAAGGAACCTCAGAATGTTCGTAATGTGGGGTAAGTTGAAGTATTTAATCATTCACTTTCACCACCTGCATTTCTTAATAAATATTTGAATGAGACATTTCAAATGTCTCTAGGATGAGCAGCGCTTCTGCGCTTTGACAATAAATATAAATAATACTGTTAACTGTATTGGATACCATCAACAGAGGAAAAGCCGAAAACAAGGTCTACAACAGCATTTTGGAATTAGTGGGAAACACGCCTCTTGTTAAACTGAACAAGGTACCAAAGGCCCATGGCGTAGAGTGTGAAATATGTGAGTTTCATCAAACGTTTAATATAAAGAAAAAAATTAAAGTCATGATTTATCATCATCACATGAGTACAGTTAACGGCGCGGAGCTTCAGCGGTTAATAATGAAACCAATGGAGAATTACTCTATAATTTCCGTTATAATTTTTAGACGTGAAATGTGAATTCTTGAATCCAAGCGGCTCCATAAAAGATAGAATCGCCTTGGCGATGATCCAGGATGCAAGACGGAATGGCCGTGTGGACGACCACTCTGAATATGTGGAAGCTACATCAGGAAACACTGGCATCGGGATTGCATTAAATGCCGCACTTACGGGTAAATACTTACGATTTGAAATTGCTCAGAGTCGGTCTTCGCAGTGAGTTTGAAGAAATCATGTGGCTTAAGTAGAAAATATAGAAATGAAAAATAGAAGCTATCCAAAATTCTTAATTGTTTAAAGAAGGCACAAATAGTAAATAACACTAAACTTAATATTTATTTCCTATTCTAGAAAATAAATGCATCATTGTAACAGAAGAAAAAAACTCATCTGAAAAGGTGAACACTGTTAATTTGCTGGGAGCCGAAGTGATCCAAACTAAAAATAATGCGTTGGAATTGTCAATCGCTCGTCAACTAAAAGATGAAAATCCTGATACAATGGTGATGTTGAATCAGGTTAGCACTTTACATATTACTATAAATAAAGCATTTACCACTAAGTAATACAGAATACAGGTAATACATAATGCTGGAAAATATTGCTCTATGTAATGTCCAAACCGACCGACACTTAATGCAGTAAATAAGCAATAACTACTACAACTACATTAACTTATTTTACTACAAAACGTTCAATTTCAGTTTGACAATCCCGTTAACCCAAGAACTCACTATGATAATACTGCAGAGGAGATACTAGCCGCACTGGGTGATGTAGACGTGGTGGTGATGGGGACGGGCACCGGCGGCACCATGACCGGGGTTGCCAAGAAGTTGAAGGAGAAGAACCCCAAGTGCATCGTGGCAGTGACCGAGCCCGACGGCTCTATCATGCACAACACGACGGGGAAACCCCATCCGTATTTGGTAGATAAATATATATACCTAATTTAAAAAAGAACCTAAGTACAACGTTATTATTTTCTTATAGAACTAAAATAGAATCTTTATGCTCTTTTGTCGTCGCACGAGCATCGTATCATGTGTTCTTTATCTAGAAAGTTAATAGCTATAACATGTCACATTCGTTATTCTGGATGGCAAACAATTTCCATGTCTTTCTTATAGGCACGAACGTGGCTATAAGAAAGTCATGGAAATGTGAAAATGAGGGAAGACTCATCAGGTACAAGTCTAGCTAGAAGACTAGAAGTTCACCTGTGTAAGTTTTTGTGAATGCTGCTTTATCGAATTCGATTATTTTTCTAGGTGGAAGGAATCGGCGGGGTATTTATACCGATAGTATGTGACGAATCCTTGGTTGACCACTTCGAAGTAGTCACCGATCAAGAAGCATTCTTGATGGCCAGGGAACTGGCGAAGAAGGAGGGATTACTATGCGGTGATTATCTATTAATTACGCATTTATTTGATAATTATTAAAGTCTAATCTTATCAGTAGGCCGGTATATTTGATATTACTTCCTGTAACTTTTACTGGTCAACATTGTTAATCAAATCGTGACTGATCGTGAGGATACCGACAATCAACCTTTTTTTTGTTTTTCTTTTATTGTTTGATCAGCGGAAACTTGTAAATGGCCGCCAACTTCATAATTAAAAAAAAACGGATGTAAGTTTCCCGAACAGAATAAAATAAAATACTGCAGCTGCCGCTTCTCTTGCCCATTAGTAACGTTATGATTGCCAATATTTTACAAACCAGGCGGAAGTAGTGGTTCGGCCATGGCTGCGGCTATCAAAGCGGTGAAGACACTGAAAATCGGTGCCGGCAAGCGCGTGGTGGTCATTCTACCCGACGGTATCCGTAACTACATGTCCAAGTTCGTCAGCGACCAGTGGATGGAAGCACACCGCTTCATGGAACCTCCAGAACATTCCATGAAGTGAGTTACTGAACCTGTACTTTAAAATCCTCAGAAGGAGTCTTGTATCGTCTCGTTAAGGTGAAATAGTTCCAAAGCAGATGTCTTGACGCATTCTGACTTCACGCAAAATCAATGTTTCTCTAAAAAAAAACAACGTATTAGCGTTTTTTTTTTTATGATTACGAAAATTTAAGAGTGTCCTTAGAGGGGAGGGATTATGGTATAAACACAACTAAAATCTTAAAATTAAATATTTGTAAACATAGTGCAATAGAATTGCGCGCGGGCGGGGTCATACCGCCGCCCCCGGCTCCCGTCAGTCGCTATCACGATACCACTTCGCCTTAACATGGCATGGCCAAAACAGGTCAACAACGTATCCAATAACTCTCAAGTTAGGTTTGTTACATTTCCCATTCCCATATTTTGCTATAGATCACACACATGCATCGTTCTAACATGTTAACATGTTCATCTTTAGATGGTGGAAGAAGCCGATTACTGAAATAGATTTGAGCCGCAATTATCCCAAGCTGCATACAGACAGCACGTGCGAGCAGGCCCTGCAAGCTATGAAGATCAATAACGTGAATATTGCAGTCATCGTCGATGATGTCGGGTAGGTTGTTCTGTTCTATCCATCATTTATTCGGATGGGGTCGGAAATTATCGTACAGGAACGTACTACCGAGTAAAAAGTATCCTATGTCCTAAACTTTTAACCCAGGGTCTCTTACCAGTGTGCAAAATTTCATCGAAATCCGTTCAGCAGTTAAGAAGGCGCGAAAAGACAAGACTGACTGAATTACTTTCGCCTTTATAATATTATGAAGTATGGATTCTGTCGGTTCTAGTTCTAGTAGGTCTTTTTAGGGTTCCGTACCCAAAGGATAAAACGGGACCCTATTACTAAGGCTATGTCCGTCTGTCTGTCTTTCCGTCCGTCTGTCCACGGCTTAGCTCCGAGACTGTTGGTACTAGAAAGCTGTAATTTGGTATTTGGTATGGGTATACATATAAATCAAGCCGAAAAAGTGGTAAAATATTTTTTTTTAGGGTACCTCCCCTACACCTAAAATTGGGATGGTTTTTTTTTCTTATCGATCCCATGGTGTGGTGTCGTTTAAAAATAATGTGAGTTTGTGAAAACCATTTTTGGATTCAGGGATCCATTTGCGAAATATGTATTAGGCTTTTAAGTGCTAATTTTTGTTAGAGTCAAGTGTCTCCCCATTTTTTTTTTTTTTTTTTTTTGTGGGAAATCAGTATATGACTTCTCCCGCTCTGGGCGGAGCGGAAAGCCGTGTCAGACTCTTACTGACTAAAACCCACCCGTGTTCCTTCAGTTGCCTGTTGCCAGGGTCCCGGTATCCCTTTCGGACTATTCCGCAACCCTGGCAGGCATCGGTCCTAACGGACCGCGTCAGGTGTGCTGACATCTCTTTGAGGCGCGCGTGGAACACGGCGCGCCATCGACCCGGGCCTGGTCCTTATCGGACGGCGAGCTACCCATTGCTCGCCGTCCGCAAGCCCGCGCCTATGGTGGCCGGGAATCCGCCTGGGATTCCCGACGCCCAGGGTGTCTCCAGCGGCGGCGGTTAGGGGCGTGAGGGCGCAAGCTTTGCCTCTCCCTCACGCGTTCCGCCTCCTCCTTCGCGAGCATCACTGCTTCGCAGAAGGAGGTGACCGCCTCCCATGCCCTCTCGCTCCGTACCATGGCCTGGACCAGGGCCGGACGCGAGAGGTCAGTGCCGCCAATCGCCTCCACGAGGACACGGCGGTGCTCCGCCCAAGCAGGGCACAACTCCACCGTATGCTCCACCGTGTCCTCCGGACGATCCGCACAGTCGTGACACCCGGGCGTTTCCTCCCGCCTAATCCTGCACAGGTACCTCCCGAAGCTGCCATGTCCGGTGAGGACCTGCGTCAGGCGGAAGGTGAGGACGCCGTGGCGCCTCTCCAGCCACTCCTCAAAGAGGGGACTTATCGCCGCAATTGTGGCGTGCCCAGCACTGGGTTGCGACAATCGCACTCTCCATGCCGCCATGAGATCCTGCCGGAGCTCTGTCCGCTGTGCCGCGATTTCTCGCGGCACCGGAGTTACGCCCCGGCGCTTCTTCTCCTCGCGCCACTCTCAGATGTGCGCGAGGATCCCTGGGCCAGCCGAATGGCCATGACCCTTTGGGACGCGTTCAACCGGCGGGCTGGCCGCATCCTAATGGAACGAACCCCACGTAGAGCCTCCGGCAGGAGGCGTTTGGGCCGCCAAGATTGGGCAGGAGCCGCCCCAAGGCGGCCCCGGCCTGGTCCAGCCTGGGAGCCAAACGACGGAAGTGCTCCACGAAGTTCCACCGGCTGTCGAGGACGAGTCCTAGATACTTCATCGTCGACTCGACGCCGATGTGAACCCCTCCTACCGTGAAGTGTCTCCCCCTGCCATCTAAATGGTCAGTTTTTATAAGTGAAAAAATTCACGGCAGTAGTATATTTATCTAAATTGAAAGGAAAACTATCACCACCTATGTAGGCTCCACAAGTTACCGAGTAATAATCGACCAACTTAAATTTGCAGTTGCAAAAACAAGTTTTCAACTACAATGTTAATTTTGTTCGATAAATTCATCCCAACTACGGAACCCTTCATTGTGCGTGGTTGGACATGCACTTGGCTGGTTTTTTTAAGCATAGAGAATTAAACCACTGTATAGTTATTGTTTTTAAGAGAGTAGGTTTTTATCTTGGTTAATTAAAAAAATCTAAACATTTTATAAAATTAGAACCTTTCGAAACACTCCTGATGACCTACCTAAAGTCCTTTTTATAAGGAATCGTCATTCAGACCTTTCAATTGCCGTCAGTCTGACTAAGAAAACTTTATGAATATGTTTTTAGACACTTCGTCGGTGCTCTTTCTAAGGACAATCTGCGCAACCGAGCGACGAATCCCACGAAGTTGCCTGGAAAAAATTCTGAGAACTTTGACTTCCAAGATGAGGTCTTAGACAACCTCGACAAACACGTTTACACTTTGGCAGAAAACGCAAAAGAAGGAAATCCTACGGTCGGTCTTCTGTCCCGGATGCTGGACATCACTCCTTACGTGATCATCGGAAAAGAAGGGTACGCCATTAAACGTGGCGATAGTGGTGAGTTAACGCAATGGAATAGATACATACCCACATAAAATACATCAATGAAGACTATGAATTTATATATACCTAATGGCTTTCACTTTGTTTCCCTACTGTGCGTTTACAGTTTTGCACTGGCGAAACATTTACAATAAAACATGTTGAAATCTCTAGTTCCTGATGTCGAAAAATTTATGGAACATTGACAGAAAATAGATATTTCAGCATGTTTTATTTCGCCTGTGCAAACGCACAGTTACCTCTATATCAAAGTCAAACCTCAACTCATCGGCGCATTGTTGTTGTTTTTTGCTGGACTGTCTACCTATCGCAGATAAAGTTCTTAGTACATAAACAAACTTATCTTACAATACCCTGTGTAAATATATTTATCCACTGACAACATGAAAAATAATAGTTTACCTGTTGTCAGTTTATATTCAAAGGTGGATTACTTATAGACTTTGATAGTCCTTTTCGAAAATAGCAGCGTGTGTAAGTACGTCTATAACCACTTACTCTTCTAGGTCCAGGAGCTAAAATTATTTGTTAATTATATTACCCTGACATCCCTGGACCGGAGGAACAGGATCATAAAAGAACTCAATTTTCAGTTTTTTCCCTGCTAAAGGTTTACTTTTTATCAATTATAGTTTAGATTCGAAATTATTTATATTACAGATTTCTTCATTCCCTGTGGCTTGGTGACGGGGGATGATGTACTCGACTACATACATGAGCACAGCAAACATAAGAACTTGATGTAACGCTACCCTTCTTCCGACTTTACCGCTACACTTGACTGTTTTACGAGTCGACTACCTACGCCTATTCATGAATTCATGATGTTTATTCTTATATTTAACCATTCATTCTTAATCAGTAATAAAATGCATTCATTGAAAAACAAGTGTTCCATTAATTAAGTCATTGTAGCTTCCTGCTTCAGTTGTGGGGACATAGAACATGGTGCGTCTCTTAATTCTACATTATCACAAATCAATTTACTTACTACGTTATAATCCGTGACAAACCTGTTAACCCTGAAAACATTATATGAAGGCTATGGATGAAGGTTACAAATGAGATGCATAGAAACATGTTGTTTCATTAAATATAGGTGCTTACAAGAATTGTGTTCATTCTTACCGATTGTTTACTCCTGGCTTGATAGGTAGGGGATACTCACGTGCCTAGCAATTAAAATATGCATTTAGCTGAAGTAGTCTTTCAACCTATGATTAAAATGTATCTTCTCTAGACCATCATGTGATAGTACCCACTCTATCACATGACTATGTGACCATATTTTAGTTATATAAAATACGCTAACAGACAAGCACACGCATTGCTATTGACATTTTCTTCGTTAATGTTCTATTGAACATATGCAGTGCTATTTAATTATTTCAATAAAGGAAAGTAAACGGAGCATGTTAATAAATCAAAGTTAATAACTGTAGTAGCGATAGTAAGGTACATATGGATCTCCGCGATAAGAAATACATTATTATCGACATTTTGATTTGTGATAAAAAAATACATTATCGAACATAAATAATGCTATAAAATGAAACGTTCATGTTCGTATATATAAGTCCCAACACATCCTTGCACTTAGCAAGACTCTCAGTGTGAGTTCTGTTTTGAAGATCAACAAACACGGATTTCCACAATGAACGTCAGCCACAACGAACGGTGAGTTATGAAGGATTTATTATTTTTTGAGCTTTTTGTAAGCTGGAACCACCAAATTATTTATTAAATTAACCTTAGAAAGTAAAGCTGAATAAATTTTATTTTAATTAAAGTGAGGAAGCGAGGACAACATCATCGGCACTCTGAAATCTTTGAATTTTTTATTCATCAAAAAAATAAATTAGTTTTTTAGACGTGATAATAATTATTATACCTGTTTACCGCACTTCTAGGATGTAACTTTGGCAGAATAATTATATCGGAATAATAAATAATATTTATATAGGAAAAAATGTGTTTTTCACTGCCATGACTTTATCAATAACATAATATTTAATGTATAAATATTGTTTCAGAGGGAAAAAGATATACGACAACATACTCCAGTGTATCGGCCACACACCTTTAGTCAGGTTAAATCGAATACCTCAACGTTATGGGCTGGAATGTGAGATATGTAAGTACTTTAAATAAAATGATTAAATTATGAAAACTTTTAAAATAATTATTCAAGACAGTCTTTTTTTTAATTATTTTTATCATAAGTTATAACGTCTTAGAATAATCGTGTAAAATACCTGTTTACCTAAGTGGTGATAGTTGATAAGACAACTCTGCAAAACCTGTTGTTTTTTCCATTGTAATCGATTTAAATGGAAATACGACAGTTTTACATTTTTCTTGTTACAAAGCAGACTTTTTCAGTCATTTAAACAGTACGTTTAATTATACTTGGAATGTTAAAAAAAGTTTGGATAGAATTCAAGTTAAATAACTTGAAATAAAATTACCTTCCCAGTAAAATATGATGTAAAATCTGTGTTAAGCAAAACATCTATCTGTTGTATTATCGTCCCGATATAATCGCTTCGCTTGTGATAACAATATTTAATAACCTCCTGTGCATTGACTTAATACCTATCTTTACATCAGTACCTAATATTTATACTCACCTACCTTTTAATATGAAAGTAATCTTTCTCGTCATAATTTTGATAAATAGGTACGTGTAGGTACACGATGCGTGTTTAGCAAATTAATAAAATTGTACGTAAGGAATGAATGACTATGCCATTGAGGTACATTCGTAACAACAATACAAACATACGCAAGTAGCTATAATAAGAATTCAAGGTTAAATTAATATATGCTTCGTAAAATGAGTGATTCATTAAGATGGGTCGGTGTGGAAAAATAAGGTACATTAGAGGTAGAAAAAGTTCTTGGAAACCTCTTAGATTCGTAGATTGCAAAATTAGGAAGATCTTACATTCGAAGATTTAAAAAGAAACAATTGTTTATACAATACGGTTGATAGTAGACGCCAGATCAGACTAAAAAAGTTGCGGAGTTGTTACAATAATGAAATTAATTATTTCTTTATTGTAGACACGGGGTTCGTTGGAACTAACTTCTATTTGTACCTAATACTGATACTTACTGACCCATCTAAATTAATCATAGAATAACTAACAAAAAATAACTTATGAGTTACATAAAACTTTAAAATTGTGTAATTAAGCCTACGTGGTGTTTCCATAGATTCAATGACTACGCGGCGTTTTCGTAGCTTCATCTGCTATGCGGCGTCTCCGTAGCTTCATCTGCTACGCAGCGTCTCCGTAGCTTCATCTGCTACGCGGCGTCTCCGTAGCTTCAACTCTTACGCGGCGTCACCGTAGCTCTTTTCAACTGCTACGCGGCGTCTTCGTAGCTTCATCTGCTATGCGGCGTCTCCGTAGCTTCATCTGCTACGCGGCGTCTCCGTAGCTTCATCTGCTACGCGGCGTCTCCGTAGCTTCAACTCTTACGCGGCGTCACCGTAACTCTTTTTAACCGCTACGCGGCGTCTTCGTAGCTTCATCTGCTATGCCGCGTCTTCGTAGCTTCATGTGCTACGCCGCGTCTCCATAGTTTCATCTGCTACGCCGCGTCTCCGTAGCTTCATCTGCTACGCCGCGTCTCCGTAGCTTCAACCGCTACGGGGTATTTTCGTAGCTTTACCGAATACTTCGCAAAGCAAAGAAATGTTTATACATATAATGCAGTTAGTAATAATTTTACGGCGACTTAGCAAACACGCATAGAAAAACATCTTACAACACCGTATGAAGGATGATTCCTACAGTGCCTTTGTTTGTCCTAGATGCAAAATGCGAATTTATGAACCCAGGAGGGTCAATAAAGGATCGTATTTCGTACACCATGGTACAAGAAGCGGAACATGCAGGCCTCGCTAAAACTGGCACCAGGTTCGTTGAGCCAACTTCTGGCAATACGGGTATTGGAGTGTCCCTCACAGCTGCAGTTTGCGGTAACTATAATTTCTTCACAAGTAGCTTTATGTAGGTATATACTAAGAACTAGTAAGGTTCTCACATAAAAACTCCATTTTTAACTTTGTAGCAAGTAGGTAAGCACGAGTATTGCGTGTCGTTTCCGACAGCCATAGATATGCATCTCCGCCCCGTGTGTGGGTAATCATTAATGTTCATAATTATATCAACATTTAGGTCTCAGTGAATCTCAAGGATAAAAAAATCTCAGTAATTGTACATAATATACAAAACTGGCAGTCAGTTAGGTAGCCATGACGATGAAAGTTATGATTTTCAGGTTACGGATGCACCATCGTGACTCCAGATAAGAACTCTGATGAGAAAATGAGCACGATGAGTCTGCTAGGTTCGGAGATCATCCAGACTCCGGCCATGGCCCACCACGAGGACCCTGACAGCTTTGTGTCGGTCACCAAACGGTTATTAGAAGCAAATCCGCAGGCAATTTCTATGAATCAGGTAAGTTGCTTATCACCCAAGCACCTAACATTTAAAATGTAAATAGGTGCATTCGGCTTCACCTGATACAGCTAAGTCATAATGATCGAATTATTTCCGAAAATGGTGTCAAAAAGTTAATAAAATTCGAAAAGTTCATGCCCAGAAATTGTCTGTAAGGCATTACTCCTTGATTTCATTTTAGTACTCAAACGAAGTGAATCCTCTGACTCACTACGAGCACACGGCGGAGGAGATCCTGGACGCCCTGGGCACTGTGGACATGTTCGTCATGGGCTCCGGCACGGGCGGAACTGTCACCGGCGTGGGCCGCAAGCTCAAGGAGAAGTGCCCCAACTGTATCATCGTCACCGTGGACCCGGAGGGCTCCATCATTTTCGGTGAAGGCAACCCGGTCTTATACTTTGTAAGCTTCATTCTTTCTACATATGTACCTAGGTACCACAGTTTCTGACAGACCTGCTTCTTGCAAGCCTAGTTTAACTAGGTAACTATAAAACAATTAACACAACATTTATCATTCCTCGCCAATCGATTCCTAATGAAACTTATTTAGCCTCATTGTTTTTACGAAAGGACCGTCTTTAGCTAGCATGTAGGTAGCAAATAAATACGAAAGCATGTAGGTAGAAATGTAAGACTTCTAAATATTTTTTTTTTATATTCTATTTGCAAGCGGTGACAGCAGACTGATGCAATTATACTTCCAGGTCGAAGGAATTGGTGGAGACTTTGTGCCGGAAGTATTAGATAAATCAGTCATCGACAAGGTTGTGAAGCCTAATGATCACCAGTCCTTCAACATGTCTAGAGAGATTATCAGAAAAGAAGGATTATTGTGCGGTAAGAAAAGTACTGAGAACGTCCTTTAGCGGCTTAAGATAAGTTATCGTTTTAATTCATTGCGTTTGCTCAACAATGATATCACTCTATTCCGCACCTATCACACCTAAATTTCCGTAAACATTGACAGGCTTCTTTTCTTTACCCCCATAAAATTTTCAGGTGGTAGCAGTGGGGCAATAACATATTCAGCCATTCAAGCTGCAAAAGAGTACAAACTCGGTCCGGGTAAGAAAGTAGTGGTGATCCTTCCCGACGGCATCCGCAACTACATGACGAAGTTCGTGAGTGATCAATGGATGGAGGCCCATCTGTTCAAGGAACCTCCTGAACGCGACTTCCTGTATGTAGATATATTAAATACACATGTTTTTTTTTGTTAACCATATTCAACTTCCTTTCCCACACTTAGCAGTCCTATAGCTCCTTCTTTTTTGAAACTGTAATTTAAAAACCCAGAAGGCCATAATAGTATAATATATTCATACAAAAAATGTTTATTTCATGAGAAGTTCTTAACCTTTTGTTGCTAAATGGCGCCTCCTTTTATGCAGATAATGTCTGTGATAGAAGACGCATTCATACTTCTGACATTCATATTCTATTCTTCTTCTTATTATTTTAATATTAAGAAGCTCAATTCTTCTGAAATGTTTCAGCTGGTGGAACAGGTGTATTTCAAATTTAAAAATCATCCGGTCGGTGCCAACTGTTAAAGAGAGTAACTCTTGCCTGGACGCCCTAGCCGCTATGGGAGCTGACAACAAAGTAGCCTTCGTCGTCAATGATGACGGGTTTGTAGTTAAATAATCCATACGACTAACGTGGTTTAAAATTAATTAAGTACAAAAAAGAGCCACAGGCTCATCCCCTTCATGGGGTGCTGTGCCTACCCCTTGGGGAAGTACATGCGTGGTGCATATGTTGTTGAGTTAACTAAAATTGCAAACTTTAATTTTCTTGTATAAATACAAGATTTATTTTTCCGTCCTCATTTCCGCGTTTGGTATTGTTACGTATTGCGTCGGGATATAATTTTTTGGAAATATTCATAGCTCACTAAACAATTACAGCAAATAATATATATTTTCAGCTTCCTCAAAGGCGTCGTAAGTAAAGATAATTTAAGATCTGAAGCCACAAACCCAAAAAAGAAGGGTAATCTCGATTTCAGTGATGTAGTCAGCAAATATGTTATGAAAAAACATTACAAGATTGCAGAAAACAAAGGAACCCCTACAGTTGGGCTAGCGGCAAGAATATTAGATATAGCGCCATTCGTGGTGGTCGTGGAAGAGTATGTTAATGGCAACAATAACGGCCCAGGTGAATATGAAATGTTTTAACCCTTGCTCCACAGGTTATAAGGTCTCTGTTAGGTCTCTAGTTAAGCCAGCATATGGTGCTGCGATATACGACTACGTGAGCTTGTGGCAGTTGTTTTTCGTGCAGTTAGGGCATAAGTAGTTTTCCCTATTGTAGCAAAACATTAGGATGTTAAATAAATAGGTAGGTACTTAGATACTAACCTACGGTTAACGTCACTAGTATTGAACTGCTACGTAAGAATAAAGGGTAACCGTCTTATACTTTACTTAAGGTAAATAAGAAACTTAAATGCCACAGAGCAGTCTATGAGGAAATAATACTGGATAAATAGATCATGTATTATTAATGATCTCAATTATAATACTATATACGCACTTCGTTCACACATCTTAATCGGTACATAGGCTTGTGCTTTGAATTATACCTAAATATCATGGTATGCACCTTATATAATATACCATTCACCAGTTTTTAAGTTGAGGAGCGGAGCACAGCACCTACTATGAGTGGCAGAGACGGATATCGAGTGGCAGACAAATATTGATTACGAGATTACATAGGTGCATGTGCGCATGAGTGATTTATTGATTGGTGCTTAAAACTGCACCCATCCATGAGCACCGAGTGCAAAACATTACTTTGATATTAATATAAACTAGCTTTTGCATGCGGCTTCGCCCGCATGGATGTTGGTAAATGACCCACGGGAACGTACTACCGGGATGAAAGTACCTACCCTATGTGTTAATCCAGGTTATTAACTATCTCAATGCCAAATTTTATCCAAAACCGTTCAGTCGTTTTTGCGCCAACCTGGAACATACATCCAGACAAAAGGGCAAAAATTTATCGTTACTATTTTATATTATATAGAATTATAGATAGACACTACCTATGTAACTTGTAAATATGAAGGGACGTCATCAGCATCTATCTATATGACTGGAAATATACCATCTTACTTCGCTATGTAACTTATGCTAATAAATTTAATTACAAAGCAATACATACTAGTATCACGTAGGCAAGGAGGTACTAAGCCTGACACACACCGTGCTGTTTATGGAAAACACAGTACCTACCTAGCCATTGATATACCTACTAAACATATATCAATGTAGTCTACCTATTAGCTATAAAGTTATTTACATTTCCTACAGTGCAATAGTACCTACTATATTAGTTGTGAGCTTCGGCAGTAATCGTGTTTCCGAATATGTACGAATAATTAAAATAAAACGAATAACCGATCATTGCGCCACGTCGTCAATCATTCAAGCTTTTAAAACTTACTTGGAAATATAACTCTAATGGGCCAACCACACGCACTAGCTTCACCACAGTTCTGCGCAAGCCGGTTTGTACAAGGAACACCATCCGTGCGGTTGGTAAAACTATATCACATGCAGAAGAAAACTGTATCATGCGAGAAGCTTGCGCAGGCAGAACTGTGGTGAAGCTTGTGCGTGTGGTGGCCCATAAGGCCTAAATTCGTCTTACGCCGATGTCGGTCGCGTACGTCGGTCGCGCGTGCGTATATACATTAATTGTGTTCTATATAGCACATAGCACCATACTGCGACGCTGACGTCCGCGGCGCGTTCTACGTTGTTACGCGTAGGTACGCGACCGACATCAGCGTTAGAGGAATTCAGGCCAAACTTAATAGAAATTAGGTCTAGAGGATATTTTTTCATCACTTAATAAACTAATCTATCATTTTAATTTTCAGGATTTATACCAAAAGGCATAATTACTTCTGAAATCGTTTTGGACTATATCATCGAACATCAGCGCCATATATAAATAAACAAGAATTTTTATTAAGTTACGATTACTCATTAAAGTTACAAAATAATACTTAGTACCTATAATAAAATCTGTATAATAATAGATAAAAAGTTCCTTTGTTTTATTTACGCCACCTTTACCCTGCACATAAGGAGACCTGCATTGCAGTCTAACGTTCAGTCACACTTTCAGTATGCATCTGCGACTCACACACACCTAACTGCTAGAGTGCGTTTCATCAAATAGTTCCTATGCCGTAATGTTCGCTCCACTGTTGTAGGACCAATGCGTATACGCTACGCCACCGCCGCGCCGCCGCCGCTACGGCGCTACCTAATAGGTCCGTTTTTTTAATTTAACATTGTAGCCCATATTACGCAAAGGAACTATTTGATTTGATTACCGGCCTCTGCCTACCGCGATTGCGATTGATGTGGTATTAGAGTGTGGCCAACGAAAGATGATCCTGAAAATACGCGCGATTTTTTTTTTTAAAACAAGACTCTTTGTCCTTAAACATAATGCGATAATTAGTGTTGATAATGGAAATTTAATTTCATTTAAATAAAATAAAATTTCAAGTATCAACACGTCGTGTTATCGCACTATGTACAGGGCAGGGATAAACAGTCTTGTTTTTTTAAATTTCGCGCATGTTTTCAGGATCAGCTTTCGTTGGCCAGACTCTTTAGGTACCTGCTGTCTACTTTGTATTCTATACTCGACAAACCCACTTCTCCTTCGTAGCTGACTTGCCATGTTCAATACCTATGCTCTGCCCATACTAGAAATCTTCGTTCCACCAACAATCGTCTTCTACGATATCCTTCTCACCGCTCTGGTTTTATTCACTCTTCTTTCTTTGTCCAGGCGGTATTTCTTTGGAATGCGCTCCCTCTGAACATCAGGATGGCAGCCAGTCGGTTATCTTTCAAAGTAGCGGCTCGTGAACATATTAGTGAGACGTTGGCAGAATCTTTGCGGCGCTGATTTGCTGGACTTGTTTTTTCCTCCACCTATCGTTATTTTTCCTGACAAAGTTTAATCTGTTTAAATGTATGTATTTAAGTATATGTATTACTATTTATTCTTTTTCGAGTTATCCATCCCGTATGTTGTACCTGCCATGTTTGTCTCTGCATCACGTTGACTGGTAGAAAATGCCTCAGGCATTAAGTCCGCCTTTGTACAGTATTTTTTTTTTTTTACTTGTACTTATCCGCGGAATGACCGGGGATTTCAATAAATAAATAAATATACACATATCTCGCTAGCTATACTTATATTCTTCGTCCGCACGGATTCCTTACTTTCCCTTGCGAACTTTAACACCCCATCCACCCCTTTACATGGAAGTTTTGGAAAATTCATCATTACAATCTTTATTATTTACATGAAGAAGAATTTGTGCCAAGTTTCAAGATTGTAAACCGAAGGAATAAGATCTTTCATACCAACTGTTACTCACTTTTCACCCCGACAGAGGGGTTGATTTTTGAAAAGTGTAAGTATTGATACATTTTCAATACTTATTTAACTTTTCGATTATTAAAACCAATTTTCGAGTTAATCAAAGCAAATAGTAAAGTCCTGCCCGAAAACTCCATTACCCTTATTCACCCAGTTGCATTTAGATTTTCGGTCAGTGGGTAGTCTTAGGGGCGGTCTGTCAAAAGTAGGTATACCGCCGCGTCTGGATTGAGAGCCCAAGTTATTTGTTCATAAAAGTTTTAAATCAACATTTGCTTTAAGTTTTTACTATTTTTAACTTTCCATAGAGACTCAATTTGTTTCAAAATTTAAAAAAAATGGGCCATCAGTCCAGATGCACATTTTAAAAACGACTTAAGAAACGCGTAGCCAAGTGTGTGCACATGGCATTGATCATTACACACTCGGCTACCTTAACGTCAATAATACGGCCTCACCTCGAGTCTGTACCTAGGTACTGTATAACCACCCGTACCACTGTATACCAACTAATCATAATCTGTGGTATGACCAATACAGCACACTTGTATCTTGTATCACAATCACACACAATGTTTATAGTCGTAGAAGAATCGTGCGTTGGCACTGGCGAAACATTTACGACAAAACATGAAGTTTCTACTTCCTGTCAAATAATGTATGGAATGTTTACAGGAACTAGACATTTCAACATGTTTTGTCGTGAATGTTTCGCCAGTGCAAACGCACGTTATGTCCTACAGCAGTGGCAAGTATTGTTGTTTGACATTTGACTGACAGTTCGTGCTGCTGTCACCTGTCAGGCAGTCAGGCAGTCAGTGTTGCAGTGGTCTGTGAGAGTGTGAGTTGAGTGTGTTGTTTTTTTATTAGAAACCCGCTCGTAAACGGCGCGTGGCCAGCAGAGTAAATAAAGTGACTTGGTTTGTAATGAAAACTTAACTAGAATCGTAATTACAATCCAAGACAATATCTCTAATCTCTGTTTAAAGATATCACCAGTTTTAAAGTCACGGTTCTGTATAAATTTAATAGTTAATAAAATTCATAGCATTCTTAAGATAGTAAAGTTGTATAACCCACAGGTTAAACTACTTGGAAAATCTGTAAAATGTCTAACCATGTGGAGGTGAACAACACGACTGAAAATCTGGTGAGGAAATTTTTTAACCTCAAGGAAATGCCGCACATTGTAAGACCTCTGTAAGTATACATAACAACCTTGATATATTGCTGGTAGACCTAAGAATAACCTAATAGTACTGAAATCTAATGTTTCCTTAAATTTTTAGTGATAGAAATCAAAAAATTCATCCGGACATTCTAAATGTAATTGGTAATACTCCTTTGGTGAAACTCTCGAAAATACCTAAAGAAGAAGGTTTAAAATGTGATATGTGTGAGTAATTTTTAGAAACATTTTATCAAAATTTAATTTATTTAATGAATTTCCCATAATGATCTTAAAAAGGTTTAAAAAGTTAATTTATTTTGTATAATTTTGTTATCAGATGCAAAATGCGAGTTCTTAAACCCAGGAGGATCTGTAAAAGACCGCATAGCTTACCGGATGGTAATTGACGCTGAGCAGAAGGGTGTGTTGAAGCCTGGCAAGTCTGTCATTGTGGAGCCTACATCTGGCAATACTGGCATTGGGCTGGCCCTCGCTTCTGCTGTTAGAGGTAAATTAGTACTAACAATATTTAAATATTTACATACCTAGATTACTGTAAACCATGTAAAAACTCATGTCAAACATCTAAGTCCAGCAGTGGACGTCTTTCGGCTGAAATGATGATGATGCAGCAATAAATACATAATATATTTAACTTCTGTTATATGTTGATTCAAGAAGAGACTAAAAGCTACTTTTATGTTTTAGTAAATTAAAGTGAAATGTATTTAATAAGCTTACCATCAATCTCTTCCAGGTTACAGGTGTATAATAGTATTACCAGAAAAAATGTCAGATGAGAAAGTGAACACATTAATAGCCCTGGGGGCTGAAATAATCCGAACTCCAACAGAAGCCGCCTGGGATGATCCAACTAGCAACATTATGGTGGCCAAAAGACTGGCCAAAGAGATCCCTGATGCAGTCCTTCTGGACCAAGTATGTGCTCAATCAGTTGATAAATCATGCATTTCTTACCTGTGAAATTATAACTTTAAACATAATGTAAATATCAAAAATAAATAAATGGTGTTGTGCAAACAATAAAAAAGACATGGATATGATGGATATAGTTGAGATTGCACCCTAATTCAAATGTTCTCATAGGTTCAAGAAGAATCTGGGGCAAAAGCTGGAGTTATCTTTTAAGGAAAGTGTGAACACCAAGCAATTTTAAAATTGGTCAGTGCGGACTTTCTCGAGCTTCCCCTTTTTATTCCTTCAACAGTCATGGTTTATATTCACAGCAATACACATTTACCTGTATGATACACAACCACTACAGACTACTCACAGGTTTTTAGTTTTTATTCATGAATCAGCATAATGATATAAGTAAATAATAGGATTGTGAGTTGCGTAACAAATTTAATGCTGAGAGCATTAAATTTGTTACGCAACCCACAATCCAACTACAACCACTTCCTCGCTAAGTTAAAGTTAGACCATGTTTTAGATTAGACCATCAATCGCTTGAGATGTTTGTATTGTGTTCACTCTCACTGTTATCATCATTCCATGCCACATCTAGGAATTTTTGTGTAGTTCATGTAGTTCAGCTATATATTGTTGTTTCCTTCATACGCCTCTTGCTATCTGATTTCACCCACGAGCGGAAAACGTGCGAGCGTGACATAAATATTAAAAACAAAACACTACCATAACTAATTCCACCGTGTAAGGGTGCTACCAGAGACCACTGTCGATCGACCGCGGTGTGGTTGCACCCTCAGTAAACGTGTGAGATGTATGAATTTTAAAATAATTACAGTACAACAACCCGTGCAACCCGCTTGCGCACTTCGACGGCACGGCTGAGGAGATCCTGTGGTCTCTGGACGACGACGTGGACATGGTGGTGATGGGTGCCGGCACCAGTGGAACCATCTCCGGCGTGGGACACAAGATCAAGGAGCGCTGCCCGCAGTGCGTCGTCGTCGGCGTCGATCCTTACGGCTCCATACTTGCTCAGCCCGAGGAGCTCAACGAATCGGACGTGCAGGTTTACGAGGTAGTATTTTAAATAATTCTTTTAAAAAAAAACCTTTCGAGCTGGTTTCCAATAATATAGAAAGAGTTCGTAAACAGCCAGACCCAAAAAAAGTATTCCAAGCCGGAATCACAACTATGATTAATCAGTGCTCCAATAACGTTACCGTCAATTATTAACATATACCTACTTATTGCATGTGTCTAATGGAGCGATAATGGCGACGCAAATGTGCGCTTTAAATGAACTATTGTCGCGGCAGTCATCCTAATGAGAACTGCACCGTATCAGTACTTCCGTCCTGTATGCATCCTCACAATAGAAACTAACGAACACACATACATAAGTATAATAGGAACCATTACCTATTTGATGAAAAACTAGAATATAGCTGCATAAATAATGTTTGTGATAACTTTCTTGACATCTTTGTGTACATTATTCATCACTCAAGCTGTTCAATACACGTTATTGTTGTCACATCCTATTGTTATTGTTTAGCGTACCTACTGTAACTACAAAGTTAACGTGGTAGCATCGTAAAGAGCATTTAAAGTGTTATTTCGAGTAATCTACGAATCATAATCAATTCAACACGGGTGGCCTGCCATGCTATTTCCTTTATACATCAGCCGTGACCTGCTGCGCGACGTTGCACGGAGATCAAACAAAATACACTGATAAAACGATATAACCCAGTGACAGTGTTTTGTTACACCATATGACGTTAGAGCTAAAATATCGGTTAATGTATGAAAAATATTTTTCATTTCACAAGTTTGATGCTCTCTTACATCATCAGGTCGTGGTCCAGATGCTCAGCATTCGTTGTAAACATAGAGTTATCAATATTTTATTATATTACGATTTGCATGTTTATAAACTAGTCACAAAAACAATGATTATATTATTTGGAAATTGGGACCCATGCACTAGTGTCCGACACATCATAAATTCGTGAATACCTACATTTGTGTCAGTCGGTCGCTCCAATACAACATTCAACATCGTAGGTAATGCAAGAATAGAATAGATCTCGTATCCACTTTATTTTATTTAAAAAATAAGATTGAATTTCTGCAGGAATGGTCGAGTCTAGCTTTGTCTTTAGGTAGGTAGATACTCTATATTCTTAAAAATATAGAGCTTTTGTTATTTATCCAAAAGGTGGAAGGCATCGGTTACGACTTCCTGCCGGGTTCTCTCGACAGAAGTGTCATTGACAAATGGGTGAAGACCGAGGATCACACCTCGCTGGAAATGGCGCGAAGACTTATCAAAGACGAGGGATTACTCTGTGGTGAGCTACTTATATTTTACTCTCTTGGTTAGGTAAGCTATTTTCAAACGATACCTATACCTATCCCAGCTAAATTAAAAAGAAATATTCGGCTGATTAATGCAATTCTAGTAGATGCATGAAGTCATGTCCTACAGGGAATGTTTATGAACTAATGATGATGGTTCTTCGATGTTATGTGACAGGTGGCAGCAGTGGTTCTGCCATGTGGGGCGCCGTCCAAGCAGCCAAGTCATTGAAGGAGGGCCAGAAGTGCGTGGTACTGTTACCTGATAACATTCGCAACTACATGACTAAGTTCATATCCGACCAGTGGATGGAGGCGCGGAATTTCCAACCATTACTAAAAAAGGAGAACCTTCCGTAAGTATTATTTCTTCCTTATACCTACGCATTATATTGACGGTGCGTAGGTACAGTTCGTTTCAAACTTGATGGCGGCTGGGAAAATGACGCGAGTCGCTGCGCAGTAACAATTTCATGTGGGTATGAGAGGTGGGCTACTGTGCAGCGAGTAGCTACCTTCCGAACCGCCATTAAGTTTGAATCGAACTGTACTGAGACGTACCCATTAGGTACCAGGTTAACCTTTAAAGCGTCTTTATTTCTTAGAAGTAAGGGCAGTAATCGTAATTCAAGTGTTAGTACTAACGTGCGGTTGATCGTACCGAAGTCTAATAGTAATGTTGACGTCCGGAGCTAGTTCCATTTGCAAATCAAGAATTACTTAAAAGTATTGGCATCTAAACAAATGGCTTAAAACTAGTTTTAAGTAGGTAATGCTTGAGTCTTGAGTGAAGTTCGGTAGTACGGGCCTAAGTCAGATCATAACGGATCAGGCCGACAAAATGACACTACCTTTGTGACTGAACAGTCTGCTGTGTTGCAAACTTTCAGCCAAAGGCCGGACTACATTATTTCGGCCTAAGATCTATTCGTTCACTTAACGATAACCAGTGCTGATAAGATTATAGCAATGACCTTCTTAAAAAATATGATATGCGTGTTTCAAATTATATTAAAGATACGCTTTAAATTCAATTAATGCGTCAAATCATATTATTCGTTTCAGTTTAGCAATAACACGATATATTGAACACACAAGTTATATTTATTTACAACAGAAATAGCTTATCAGTTACGTGCAGATCACCCGTAAAACATTGATGTTGACCTTCCTTGTAGATAAACTATAATCAATTTCGTTAAAATTACGTCATATTAACTTAATCTTCATTTAATGTCAATAATTGCAAAATTATCATCGTCGTGTCAAGGTGTTATCATGTTATTAAGAATTTTAGCATATGTTAGCGATAACTTAATAATAATAAGAAACTGTTGACATTACCTACACCTCTGCTTATTGGATCAGCGCAAACGGGTAAATCGAAGCATAGGTACAGCTCGATGAAAACTTAATGGCGGCTCGGAACCCACCCCAGCTGACACATAAAATTGTTATTCGTTAATATCATAAATTGTAAATTACCTAAATACAACACTTGCACAATTTCTAAATTAAAAATAAATAAACTTGAAGAAGATTTGCGCGTCATTAACTTTGATCCAGTTTACAATTCTGCTGATCCGCAGTTTTGTATGTTGTATGTAATAGAAAACATACAACATGCAATTCAGAGAAATACAGTCATATCAAGATTGACCCGCAAAAATTGTAACATAAAACCCTGGATCACGACAGGTCTCATTCGTTGTATGAAACATAGGGATAAACTGCACATGAAGGCTAAATCTCAGCCAGATAATCCAATACTGCAATTGTCGTACAAAAGGTATCGTAATTTCTGCAATGATCTCCTCAAAAAGGTTAAAAGCAACTACGATAAAACTGCACTGGAAAAGGCTGGAACAAATAGTAAACAGATCTGGAAACATATTAAAAACATAACATATACCTCGAAAAAAAATGAGTCATCTTCAGGTTTATTAAAAATGCATTCGACACCGCTGACATCTGCTAACTTTGCAAATAATTTCTTTGTTAACTTCGGAAAGAATCTGGCCGAAAGAAATCGGGTTCAATCACACAATCTAACAAGCACGCATTTTGCATGTAACCACACTTTAACATCCTTCGCCCTGCTAGACACTGACGAAACTGAGGTAGAAAGAATAATCATGACTTTGAAAGACGACTGTGCAGTTGGTTGGGATAATATATCGAATAAAATCATCAAACAATTCAAGAATATTTTAGTACCACCACTGACTTATATTTTCCGAATGTGCCTGTCTTTGGGTCTTTTTCCCGAGTGCCTCAAAAAAGCAGTTATTGTCCCTTTATACAAAACAGGCAGTAAACAGCAAGTAACAAATTATAGACCAATTTCTTTACTGCCTTCTATGTCAAAAATTTTGGAAAAAATCATAAATAAAAGATTGTTTAAATATCTGGAGGACAAATCAATTTTGTAGGAGCATCAATATGGATTTAGACCTAAAGTTTCAACTGCCGATGCCGTACATCATCTTACTGACTATCTAGCCCAGGAACTTGACAAGGGTAACCACACAGTAGGGGTTTTCCTGGACCTCGCCAAGGCTTTTGACACAGTCTCCATTCCTATTCTGTTGCGCAAGCTTGAGACAGTGGGCAGAGGTATTCAACTGAAACTTTTTAAAAGTTACTTAGAAGACCGAACCCAGTGCGTGAAGATTGGCAATGTTCTCAGTGCAGACGAAAAAAACACGTCCTTTGGTGTTCCCCAAGGAAGTATTTTAGGGCCTACTCTATTCTTGATATACATAAATGACCTTTGTAATCTAAACCTAGAGCACGGCACTATAATATCTTACGCTGACGACACTGCCCTCCTTTTTTCTGCTGAATCGGAACATGAAGTCTACAAGTTTGCGCAACATGGTTTTAATATTGTAAATAAGTGGCTTCAACATAATTCACTAACACTAAATGCGGCTAAGACAAATTATATTAAGTTTTCCATGCGTAAACCAACATCTGTTTTGCCCTCAACGCTGTATGTTCCCTGCAGATTGCTTGCTCACGTGCCCTAATATTAATATAACTAATAAAATAAAATATCTGGGAATTATAATAGATGAAACCCTATCTATTAAACAGCATATAGAAGCTTTAAATAATAGAATGCGTAAGCTAATATTCGTTTTCAAAAAACTACGCTATATTGCAGACCCAAAATTAATTAGGGAAGTTTACTTTGCTCTCTGTCAGTCAATTTTGACTTACTGCATTACCTCTTGGGGTGGAGCAGGCAAAAGTTTGCTACTACCTATCGAGAGAGCTCAAAGAGCGATTCTCAAGGTGTCTACTTGCCGCCCTTTCCTTTTTCCCACTAACCTGCTCTATGAATCCTGTGAAGTACTAACAGCTCGACAGTTATTCATAATGAGCATTGTATTAAAACAACACGCAGCCCTCCCCTACAGCACTGAATTAACTAAAAAGAGACGGAAAGACATAGTTTGCCCTACAAAAACTACAAAACATGCCTTCGCAGCCAAATTTTTTGTCTTCCTAGGATCATTACTTTATAACAGACTAAATGCGAGAGCCAAAATTTATTCACTTAATTAGAATAATTGTAAAAGAACTCTCAAAGAAGCTCTTCAAAGTATGTCCTATGAAGATACAGAGGAATTATTAGTTGTACTCAAATAAAAATTGTATTTGTACTAATTAAGTTTAGCTAAGTTAGTTTATGTAAGTACTAAGACTTTAGCAAGTAGGATTTATTGTATATTTATTTTATTGTGTATTTACACCTTTTTACATACCTATTAGATGACTAGATTTTTATAATTAAGTATGTGATTATTTAGAAATACTATGCCTTGCCTCGCCTGAAACACAGGATGACCTAGTTCAGGCACATAAAATAATTGAATTTTTCGTAGATTTAAGCTTTGTATTTAGTGTTTTACCTTTTTACCTCAATAAACTTTTATTATATTATTATATATTTAATCATGAAAATTCATGTGACCGCGGGGGTGAAGGGACCCCTGCGCAGCGAGTAGCCCACGTAAAAACCGCACCATTAAGTTTGAAGCTCACTGTACTACTTGGTTAATAAAGTGTTAGCCAACAAGTATCACTATAGGTACGGTACCTGTGCCTACCTATTTCAAGATAGCTTGATTGACGTGATATGACAAACGACCCGGAATTGGTCGAGTTACGAGTTCGCCCTCCCTTATTTAGGTTCGATGATGGACGTGACTGGTTCTTATTAATTAAAAATGCAAGATTATTGTTTAAATTAAAGCTCGCACTGGTGTGGTTTCGATGAGGTGCGATCAAGCGAGCTCTATGACTAACTGAGCCGTAGACTTAGATTGAAATCCCGAAATAATTGATGATACCTATATGGACGGCAATTTGGTCCATTCCAATACGAAAATGCCGAAAATCGAATAAACTATTTTGCAGAAGCTCCTGCTCTAGCCTATCAAGGAACACTCAACTGTATATCAACCTTTTTTCTATTTATATCTATACCCGACTGCCTTATTGGCAGTCGGGTATAGATTGGGGTTTGGTAATAATGTATGTTTGTATACTTTAGGTGGTGGAGTAAACCAGTGACGCAAGACATGGTGCAGTCTGTCAAGAGCGTACCTCATAACAGCACGCCGACACAAGCACTCGCCGCTCTCAAAGAAAGTCAATCACCGCTGTTGACGGTTGTCAATGATAAAGGGTAAGAAATAAGAAAACATTCGCTTGTAAAACCGCAGCACAAGCTAGTGACGTAATAATGTACCACTATAATGCTATTAAGAGCTAAAAAACCGGCCAAGTGCGTGTCCGACCACGCATAGTGAAAGGTTCCGTAGTTGGGATAAATATTCATTTTCTACGATTTGTTTTACGAAATTATATCTTACCCTAGTAGGTACTTACATTTCATAAGTAGGTCGTCTATTACTCATTTACTTGAAGTGCCTACTTAGATGTGATTGTTTTCCTTTTAACTTTGTTACAATATACCACTATCGTAAATAAAAAATACTTTTTAAATAGGTATCCAAAAATAAATGGTTAGCTGGATCGAAAAAATATATATTACATTCCCCCAATATTTTGAAAGAGCAGAGTATATTTAACATCAACAGTAAGATCGTGGACGTCGACACGGTATCGGGACGTACAGAATTATAAAAAAAATATAAATCATAATTACACATATTGTATTAAATACTCCAACTATGCAGAAAAATAATATTTGACAACTTGTCAAAGAAAATATTAATCTCTATGTGCATGTGTATTTACATCTGTCACAACAAAAACCCAAAACAAACATGTTAATTTTTTTTGGTTTCGCTCTCAATTTTAGATGAGTGTATCTAATGATTTTCTTCTTACTATGTTTAGTATTATATACATTCGTAGTGGTACATTTCATATCGCACCTTCAGGGCCAAGACCAGCAGATGCCATAACAAAAGTAGAAGCTAATATTATACCAATAACAGAGACTTATTCATGGTAATAATATTCACTCATCAAAGAAGGTCATATCTATTTTTTGTACACTTCGCACAGGAAATTCCTGCTCTCCGATATTTTTAAGTAAAATTTAATATAAGGATACATTGCTATGTGAGTGTGGGATGAGGATACTTCATAACATATTTTCTTTTACTGCTCCAATAGTAAACCATCTCTTGATTTATACAAATACGTTCGTGCTACCCTATACACATTGCACGCGCAAATTATAGTGAACTTGGCTCTGTGTGTAAAACTATTTCATGCCTGAGAATTATAGTTATTTGGTACATTATTATTCACCAGCACTGGGCCCGCGTGGTGGATCACCGGCCCACTCCTCATCGAGAGGAGGGCTGTGTCCCAGCAGTGAGAACATTATAGGCAGATTATGCTTATGCTTGTTTTGGTACATTATTATATAACAAGTGATGTACTTAATATGTTTTAGATCTGTGATTGGTGTGTTCACGGCGGACAATGCCCGTCGACGACTAGCCAACCTGTCGGGCACATTGTCGGAAGCTCTCGAAAAATTCACCGTCAAAAAGTTTTACAAAGTAGACCTTGCCCATAAACCAACACTCGGATTAGTCTCACGTATGCTCGACATTGCCCCATACGTTGTTGTTGTTAAATCAGGTATGTATCTACTCTATTCATCAAGTGTCTAACGTTGTACTTGTGTAACATACGTATAGAGAAATGTAGACGAAAGAAAGTAAAATGTAGACAGTGCCTGAAAATTTATGAATAAATTTCATGTCTACATTTTTCTGTCTTTTCTTTTAAGTTGGGTGCGCTAAGGCAGCCCGCTTTCCCGGGTTACCCTGCCGCGGTCGCCTTAAATATAATAAAGTAGGTTTGCGAAGGTTCACGATCACCATGTTCGCTTACAGAATTATGGCGATTTCAAACCATTATAGACTCAGGTAAACTCAGGCATTACCTTCTCTGCGATATTTTTTCGACGTTGATTACACTGTCATGTAAGTGGCGAAGCCCAACCTCATGCTTAAGATAGGTACGAGCCCCTTAATCTCCGGGTCGTCACACCAACATTTTGTGCTAATTCTTTTTTTTTTGTTTCACTTATTGATTTTCATAAACCACCTTTTAAAATATTAAATAAAGGCGAGATATTATGGACGATTGACTGTACTCACCATACGACTGAGAGGCCAACCTCTCATCTTATTATTTTAATGTTACAATGTTGTACTTCAGTGTGAGAAAAAGATGGAACTAGACATCCTGTATAGCTCCATCTTTTGTGCGCACCCAGTACCATAATTAGTGCATTCTCACCACTCCCATTGATTGTTTCTGGCTAAAGCCATAATACAACATGGTTAGTGTTACAATTATTTTATTTTACAGATGCATCAACGAAAACTCAGAGCTCAATTGGACTGTTCACTTCAGAAAATCTACTGATGAATATCTCCACAGAAACCAAATACATGAATGGAAGCTAAAACTTGTAACCAATGTTTACAAGACAACCAACTGATTTATACAACCATGATGTTTTTAAATAAATACGAATTGACATAATTTTAACTTGAATCTAAATTCAAGCAAGATGTTATAGATTGTGAACTAACTTTTCATTTTCATAAACTGAACGAAAAATGCTGTTAAATGCTGCTGTTTGTCATTTTGAAATGTAAATATTTTGGTACAAGACTATTTTATACTAATATTAACATCAGCAGTTAAATGGTGAAAGCCCAAAATTGAACTTCACATCAACATTGGTGATTTTCAAACGGGAAACTAATTAGTAATTAGACAGTATTACTTCAAGAATGAAATTATTATACACATTTAAACAACTTTATTTATTTTGTAATATAAATTTCTTTCACAATCAAATTAAACAGCAGTTGATTTTATTGAGTCAAACCACAGGTCAAATATAAGATGAAATATTATTTTAAGTTATACCTGTTAGCTTCTATAGTCTGGTAATAAATATGTATTTTGATTGATTTTGTGATTTTAATTGTAATGTGTGGCATTTTTCTAGTTTTAAATTAATGCAGGCAGCACCAAGTAAATCTATTAGCTATAGAAGAAAGAAACAAAATAATGTTTACTTGCACTAAACTACACAAAGAAAAAAACGAAACAAATAAACAAGTTAGGTGATACTTACTTGAATGAGGCAGTTGCATTACTATATTAGACCTGTAAGTCATACTGAAGTGGACTGAATCCATTAAAAATATAACATGTAAAAAATGCAAGAGTGATACTGACCTAATGGATTTGTGTGTGTCTCTGCGGCATCGTCGGAAGTAGATCCCAAAGGTTGATGCAGATTAATTGACAACTGACCTTGCCAACCGATTTAATCTATTCCATTGGCCATTTTATATTACAAGCCTAATCTTCAAAGCGTCAGATTTTACAGTTCGATTCAAACTTAATAGCGGCTCGAAAGTTAGCTACTCGCTGCGCAATACCCCACCCTTCACCCCCCCCCTCCCCCCCCCCCTGCCACATGAAATTGTTAATGCGCAGCGACTCGCCTCATGTTCCGAGCCGCCTTATATTCCAGGTAGGCACACTAAATAGGTATGTATCTAGGAAATATAGGTACCTATCGCAGGTGATGAATAATTTTACAAACTGTTTGTTTATTATGAAATTCAAATACCTAACTCTATTTAGCCTGCTTTATGATTGCTAAGATCTCCATATCATTGCTTGCCTTCGACAATTTGCGCCCATTTAAAATAGTATAGGAGACGTCGTCTGCGACTTACTGTACCTATTATATCCTATGTTTACCTATATAAATAATATGTAGTGTAAGTGACGAAAAATTATATGATATGCAAAAGTAACTTTGTAATCGCATATTATTTATACAGGATTACAAAGTTACTTATGCAGTTCGTGCATCTAGAAAATGGGACTGAAATTACAGTATATTTTAGTTTTTCCTTGCTATAAACACTTCAAAAATGTATGGTTAAACAGTCGCTAATCATTACTTAACTTTAAGCAACGTTTATAAATAAACCCCTAATTGTGTTCAAAATTTGAAGCTTGTATGTCAGCTAAGAAGATCAGTGTGTCAGTGACAAAATTAAGGAACTTTAACTTGCAATAGTTCATATACTACAGGTTCAAATTGAATGTTATTTGGGAATACAACTAGTTATATTATGCCCTCTTGGTCATTGAAAATTCAAGCTTCTACCTTTATTCACAATAAAGTTACATGGGAGTCGAAAAAGTCCTGAATGGTTTCGAGAAAAGGATGGGATGGTTGTGCCTTTGTTTATTTGTTTTTACTTGACATGCCCCCCCCCCCCCATGTCAAGTAAACACTTTCATACCGCCAGATTTATGAATCAAAATCTGCAATTAATAAATGACTTGGGAAAGTAAAAACTATGATTGTAATGTAATATTTTATTATTATATTTATGGTGATGGAGAAGATTGTTTTGCATTTGCTGCAAGTATAGCTCCAGGTGCAGGATATGGTCTCATTTGATACAAGGAACCAGTAGCAGTCGAGTCCACTCCTGTCTTAGCATGGGTGTCTAACCCAGAGGTCCAGCTCCCCCTTGATATGTCAGAATAAGCTGCAGGGTCCATTGGATCTAAATCATTGTCCTTAACCCGCAGTCTTTTATTCCTATGATGTACTAAATCTTTCTCTTTCTCTCGGCGCTCTTGTTTCTTCTCCTTGTATTGTTGCTGTTGAGGAACTTCTTGGTCAGAAGCTTCACTGCTCTCATCACTTTCATCACCTTCCTTCAATAATCGCTCTTCGCGTAAATGTGCAGCACTTTCAGTAGGAGTCGCACGCGGGTGAGCAGGCGGCAGCCAACTAACCAAATTATTGTGAACATTCCAAAAATAATGCTGACCATATCCTTCATCATACACTTCCTCCCAACCTGATGGCAAGGGCCACAGTTCTAACGCCTTTTTTTTATATTCCAAGTAAGTTTCGCTAGGAACTAACTTTCCTGTTTTCCATCTTTTAACACAATACTTTGAACATTCGTGGTAGATATTGCTTTTATTTGGACAACTTTTATGACCTTTGATGGGGTCAACATTGACACCCTCGATGCCTTCCCAAAAGTGTTCTTTATTGACACGCTCATCAAGTTTACTGTCATAATCTTCTGCTATGATTTCTTCACTAGCCTGTATAGGAAGAGCTTCATTGTTAGGGCCGGGATCTGCAGGTTTTGGTTTCAAAAGTCCTCTTTTAGCTAGACGCGCGGCTAAGGCCGGTGGTAGAGGCATGGTACGAAAAGAAATGAGCTGATTACGCTGATGTATAAAAATTTGCTAAAACGATGTTTCTTCGTTGTTCTTTGATTTGATTTACATTGATTCAATTGATTGAGCTATCATGGCATCAACCGACATTGACATTTACTTAGCCCTAGCCACAGAGCACAGATAACTATTTATAGTCCGAGACCACAGAGTACATTTGGCTCTAGCTGTTAATGCCAACCACCAACCATAGACCAAAAATTATATTATTTTTTGCTGTGCTGCCCGATGCATTTTACTTTACATGGGTAAGTTTCAGTTTATCTATTTATATTAGCATCACTAAAGAATTCACTTTTGATCTTAATCAATGTAATCCTTCCTAACCAAGATCTTGGATTGATCGTCTAAGGTCCCCCATAGATTTTAGGACTTTTCTATGAAATGGCCTCGCCGTAGGCGAGTATACGGATACTTTTGTTCCTTGGAAAGGGCTATCCAAAGAGTGTAATAAGTAATAATCAGAATCACACTGCAGTTTTTTATGTAGCTCCATGTGGCATACTGGTATTCAGCTGCATCCGGTTAGACTGGAAGCCGACCCGAACCTAGTTGGTAAAAGGTTAGGCAGATGACGATGACATAATGCACAAAGGGTAGAGTAGGTAAATTGTAGTAAGTAGTAGGTACACGTTGTGATCAAGTCCCAGCAAGAACCGCTTTGTAACCTTTGACCCCGAGTATTTTTTTTTTTTTCCAGGTGTCGGATCGGAGGAATTTTTAAGTTTCATTTTGGTGTTTTGAACAATCCTACCCATTTTCAGCTGGGTGCGAATTGTTGTACCCTCGGATGTCTAAATTGACCGGACGGTGTGCCAAGTCATGATTTCATGAAATAGTAATTCAATACCTACACATAATATGAACTTGTTGAGAACTTGAGAGTTAGTTGTACCTATTGCTGATTCTAATGTTTAGAATTCTGTAAATCCATATTTGTGACGGTCGCGAATCATATTTTAAATCAACATACAACCTGATACTGACCTGCAAATTGCAAAAAACGTAAGATAATTTGAATTTCGCGGGCTACCCTGAAGCAATGTAAAGTTTCGGACCGTAGTTCGCCATTTGGTGCCTCCTGCAGTATAGAATACATTTTAAAAATGCTCTTATTTTGAGTATTAATCATCTAATTGCCGTCAAAACATGAATAAAAATACAAGAGTAAGCTTATTGGTGCTTTATTTTATCTTAACTAATAATAGGTATTTAAAAAGAGGTAACCATGTATTATATAATATTAATTGCGGTGACAACATCTCGAACTTTTAACGTACTAAGTATATTTAAACTACTTCACTATGAATGATTCCAAAGCAAGAAATACACCAGTACATTCTTGAATTCTGAAAAAATAAAATAAAATCAATTATCATTAAAAAAATAAAGCAATACTACTTATAAACACAGTGTAGCCTTTTCAGCTCAATAAAGCCCTATATTTACCTAATGCATATAGATGACTCTGTCATAATTACTTATTGATATTTACTGGAATTTATAAAAAAAGTCTATAGGCCACAAATCCGCAATCAATGGAACACACAGCCTAACACCCGAATTCTTAAAGGATCAATACAAAAATACAGTGATTGGCTTCCTGAAATAACATAGCCTAATCAATCAAAGCAAATTTTTAAGTTGCCTTTCAGAAAACGGATGTTTAATTATTTAAAAAAAATTAAATAGTTTTATCTACATACCAAATATTATTTTAATTAACTTCCATCTCCATTACCTACTAACTACCATACCCAGCTGCATTACCTACAAAGGCTACTCAATTGCTATAGTACTATTTCTACTCAGCTTTAATACTGACGTCATCTTTTTTCTTTATCGTTTTCGATCATTTGTTTTACCTAATAAATGCGTAATGGCGATGCTTATACTACATTACTTGCTACTGATCGCTATCTACGTTACAAGGCAAGCGGCATCGATTTACTGAATAGCAGTTCATGCGATGGCCTTGATAGAACGGAAATAATTATCACCTGATAATAGATGTCTTCACTCACCACTGGCGACTGATGTGTCACTGCGCGACACCTTGGTAGGAAGCACGGCGTCGTGGAACTCTCCAGAGTGCATTAGATTCTGATCCGACGAATTATTATCTTGATTTGAAATGAAAGGAGTAACAACATCCATTTCATCAGAATTCGTTTTTTCTACGGATTCTGTTTGTTTAATTGCTAATTCTGCATTATCAGAAACGATCGTTTCTAAAGTGATATTTTCAGCGTGGGCTTCTTTGTTATCTTCTTCTACGTTTGTACCTTCGTGGGAATCTTCTTTTAAAATATTGCTTTCTGCTTGATGCTCTTCTGCTATTTCATTATCATTAAGTGGCAATTCTTTCACGGAATCCACATCTTCGCTTAATTTTCCACTGTTATTACTTGGTGGAGATATAGATTGTATAGCATCTTCTCGTTTTAACTGCTTACGCCTTTCACTTTTATCATAACCCAAAGGGTGCAAGTTGATAGACGATGGCGGGCTGCTATCTAGAGACAAGTCCATTGAAGTGATTAAACTTTCATCTCTGCTTAAATAATTACCTCCTTCGGGAACAATATGAATATTCAACACTGTTTTATTCTTACTTTGTTCATTGTCCATTTCTAGCGACGTAAGGGATGGTTCGTTGGAATTACTAGCAGCTAAAGAATTCGTAGAAATTGTCTTATTTGAATTAAGTTTATTTCTGACTAAGAAACCCCTAACATGGGCTTGAATGACAGTTGCTGCACTGGACATCGTAGAGGAGTCATCAGTAGATAAAGAAAGAGACTTTTCTTCGTTTACCGTTTGCAATACTGTATCCATTCTTGTAATTCCATGTGGTCTTCTTTCGTTCAAAGAACCTGCAATAGGAAAATCGCTTTCTTCCTGGAAGACAAAATTCGCATTCTTATGACTTAAACATTAACTGAATCTGACTGAACTGACAATCACATACATACTTATTATATATAGGTACCTATAGAATTACTTACCTTATTTTTTTCAACTTCATTCAAAAATACCGTTGCATCGTTTACCGTGTCGTCGAAAGTAGACGCTCTGCTTTTAAAAAGGAACGTCCGAAATACTTTCTGTATAGTTACTGCTGCTGTTTCCAAGTCCATGTTACCATCTTGATTCTGAATTGGAGGAGTTTCACTCAACTTTGTTGATTTGTACTCATGACCACTGTGTAACATGTAATCAATATCATTCTTGCCGTTGTCGTTTACAATATTATTAATTTGATTTTGGTGTTGGGTGTTCTCTTGAAGCTCCTCATAGTCAGAAATTACCCCGTTTGTATCGGAATTGTCTTTATTGGCTTCGGGTAATTGAGCATTTTCAATAACATGTTTAAATGCGTTAGGTTGCATTAACTCACCATTAGTGGATTCTTGTGTAATAAGTGTCACGATATCACTATCAGCGTTTGTTTCCAGTAGTGCTTCCAGCATGTCTGAATTTATTTGTGGATCTTGTAGTTCCACAGTTGGCGATTCTTTATAAGAAATATCAAATGTGTTTGTTTCCTGAGGATCTTCTTCCTTTGCGTTTACAGTATCATCACTATTAATCGTCAGTTCGACGATATCTATTATATTTGACCGGTTCGTAATATCGGGATCGATAAAATTTTGTATGCTTTCAGTACCATTTGACTGAGTTTCGTCTTTATTAAGTGGCAAATTAACATTGTGACTTTGAGTTTCGACAATGTCGTTAGAAATTACAATTGCTGCCTGTGGTACCGAGTTTTGATCATTTAGATCAGCGGTCTTTTCCAACTCCAGTCCTGTTTCTGGGGTTGTATTTATGGAATTAATTGGACTTGATAAATGTTGTTCTGGATCAGGAGAGGAATTCGACAAGATGTCAAATTCCTGCAAAACACTAGCTTCTGCTACTAATTCTTTATCTTCCTGAAGAGGTTGTGTCTCAACATGCGTTATTTGTTCATCTACTATAGGTGCTTGTAAATTATGTAACAACTCTACTTTAGTAGCAGGAGTCTCGGTGTTTGGTAGCTCGTTTAAAGTAGAGTCTTGGCTAAGTATACTGTCACCTAATTCATTAGATGATTCCGCCCAATTAATATCAATTTTTGACTCGTTTTCCGTATTCCTGTGTTCAGATTTTATATCATTTTTTAAATCGTCATCATCTTTCGTTGCTAAATCTCCGATTTCTTGGTATTCAGGATCTCCACTTGGTGGACACAACTCATGTGATAGTTCAGCCTCTGATGAATTACCCAAATCTTGTTCATTCTGAGTAGGCATTTTAAGAACTGCTGTAGGTTCTTGTGGAAGAATCGGTGGATCTTTAATTATTGGAGTGCCCTTTGTTTTAAGACCCTTGCCAGTGTGTTGACTGAGGAAGTCGTTATTGTATTGTTTTCTTCGCTGTTCTGCCCGCTGCCGTACTTTTTCTTGGGCCTTGGCAATTTTTTCTTCCAATGTTAATGTTTTCTTTTGAACTGTAAAATTATGAAGTATGTTAATTAATAACATCTTAAAATCGTAAAGGTTTTAAACGAGTCGCGTAGTGTTGCAGTCATCAACAATCATGAACTAGGTACTTGAGTTTCTATATAAATGAGTCGATAGCTCAAGCAGTCAGCGTATTGGTTGCAATTTTGCGATTGCTCGATCGCGTTACGAAATTTCCCTGAGCAGCATCTGACTACTCGTGACATTCTTGACAAAACGCAATGAGGCTATTAGGTAGTCATGTAGTGAAATAATTTATTTAAAATACTTGTAGCGCATTATAAAACTACTAGCAGCGCCCTGCGGTTTCACCCGCGTAAGTCTCGATCCCATGGGGCATATCAGGATAAAAAGTATCCTATGTCCTATTCTAGGTCATAGTCTACCTATGTGCCAAATTTCATCCAAATCGGTTCAGCCGTTTTAGCGTGAAAGCCTAACAAACAAACAAACTTACTTACGCATTTATAATATTAGTTAGGATAGTTACAAAAAGGCGGAGGACAGAGTGTGGCTGTAGGTAAAGTTGACAATTACTGTAAAAGTTGGGAAGAACATTTTCCTGCGCTACAGGCTTTTTTTGTGTATTATGCAGCCATGTTAAGTAGTAAAAAATATATAACTTACGAGGGCCATCTCTTATTTCCAGTAGTTGTTGCATATGACCGGCACAGAAACCATAAATATCGGCTGGATTGTTTTTCAGCACGTCCCTTGTTAATCCTTCTATTAACTCCACCAGACCCGAAGGCATCTTTGGAGGCGTCGACCTATAATATGCTCGAGAGCCAGTTAGCCTCATTGTTTTAAAGTTGTATGTTATTGTTAATTTAGATACTTAGACCGTTTAAGGCACAATGTATGTAAGCTAATTCGAGGGCGAATTATTTCACTTAGCACTTTAAGTACTGCTGACGGTTTAGTGTGTATTCCAGTCAGTGTAGAAAATAGAAATGAAGGTAATTTTGTGTAGTATCAGCCCCAAACACCTTGAGCTTTAAATGTTTGGCCAGCGGTAGTCATAGTGATATGTTAACTTGAACTTGATTTGTTGCGGTGTATCGATCGGGTTCATCGTACGCTCGTGTTGAACTACTTATTCAAAAGGTCCAACAGTCACGACCGTTAATATGAAATGTAAATTTTCAAAGGTTGGTTAAAACTTGAAGATAGTTTGGTAACACGATAGTTTTCGTTTTTTTTCTAATAGGGCCTCGATTTGAAATGAAAAACCGAGTAATGTGAAAATTTCTTGTGTATTTCCAATGTAGTTTACGCAACTGAGTAATCACTAGGGGAACGTTATCTCTGGAGGACAGTAGGTGAGACGAGCGAGCGAGGCCGGCGCTTACTACTAGCCGCCGCGGGGCGCCTACGCTTACATTATGTTTACTTAAAGAATTCAATTCATGTGAGTCAACTTTTTTATTTCCATACTGTGTTCTATAATAGTAATTTATATAAGATCATATATAATTTTTGCAATGTTAATACATTTTACATAACAAACATCTCCATAGTGTACATACATACACACGCAGTAGCGCTATGTCGCGGCGCGTATCGGTATATACAGAGGCGCGGACGCGTCCGGCACTGCGGCCACTGGCCTAGCCGCGCCCGCAGCGCTCTACAAGTGATGATAGAAAAAATTAATTGCTACAATAATATCATACAAATTAATGACTATTCCCTTACAAATTATTATATCTACTTTTAGCATTGTTCTACTCCAATATAATCCAAATTAACTTTTTAGTTTTACCGAGCTGTATGCATGATACATGAATAGTCTCCAGTTCGCTCAGACCGATTTTGCCCAATTAAAGTGTTCCTCTCCCGCAGCTATGTATAGAAATCACACTGCTATAAATTTATAATAAATAAATGCCTATTTACACTATGTAACTATACAAAATGATAGTACGACGAAATTACATTATTGAATCGAGCATCTAATTTAAATGAAAATTTCATACAACGATCTACGGGCGCGGGTCGAGACGGCGAGGCCAGACGCGGGCCGCGCCGCGACGTCCCGCGTACACTAAACAAATTACATTTTTAATTTTTTCTTATTCATTTTTGTACAATCATATTCAGCCAAAAGCTGGGTGCCCGATTAATACATTTATCGGTGATCCGAAATGCGTTACAATCGATCATGCATCAATAATACATACAACTTTAACTTATTTAAACAATTTAACAATATTAAAAAATCCTAAAGTAAACTAGAGACCTATGTAAACGTATATAAAATAGTAATAATCATTATGACAGTGCATCGGGATGCGGACATATTAACATTTAGCACTATTAGTAATTTGTAGTCACACCGAACATGAGTCGCGGTCCGACGGCGCTCGCGAGCGAACCGAATCCACAGAGTCATCGGCACGACAGCGTATCCGGACGACCGACCGTTAGAGGTATTAAAAATTAATAACGTCATTAACAAAAATGTAATCGAATAGAAAATATCAATACATAGCTGAAAACAAATTCAATCGCATTATTCTAGGTCGTGGATGGAGGGTGTGGTCGCGACACTTGCTCATCACTTGGCGAGCGCCGGCGCGCCGCCCGCGGCCGCCTGCCGCTTGTGGCTGATCTCCAGCTCGCCCAGCCGCTTCCACAGCTCGTCGCGCTCTTTCTCGCGCTTTTTCTCTCTGCAACAACACAGCTCTGTTACACGGGGCCCACTCTTATCAATCACTCCAACTCATGTTTAACTAAACATGGGGTAGAATTAAAGTAAACAATAAAATCCGTTGGTTGTTTTGTTTGAAAAATTTGGTATGTTAGTCAACTAGATCAACGCAATGTAAATAATTGAATTTAAGCTAAAAAAATGAAAGCGATTGAAACACGTGTGCGCTGCGCAAGGAGGCTGATGATGCATTATTGAAAATAACACACTCCTAGTAATGTTCATTTTCCTTGCCCTGATTCGTACCAGTAAACGTTGATAGAAGCGTCGCATTATCAACGGTCCTGATTGACGACAAATTGTAAAGGTAAGGAAAGTACTTCACAAGAAGTGAAATATGAATATAAGATAATGCAAACTTATAACACTCACTTCTGCCGTTCCGCCTTATAGCTAGCAGTGAGCTCATCAAAGAGCTTGGAATTCATCTCCATGAAAGTCTTGAGCACATTGTAGACGAGCGCCACTATGGTCTGATTCCAGTGCTCCTTGCTGATCCGATACAGCGCGGGGAACATTATAGGCATTATCACGTGATTGTTTTCTTCCATCAGTGACATTATATATTCGTTGTTCCAAAAATAGAGTGCTCTTTCAGCCACCTGGAAGCAATATTTATTTTATTATTATTTTTATGAGCTTAATGACATGGCGGCCCCATGTTCAACAGTACTAAACGAGAAATATCTAACAGTTTCCTAAGGTTCACTTTACAGAGTTTAAATATCACTACGTTCGTCAGGTTTGCAGATGCTTTTCATTATGCTGTTACATGACACTCACTCGACTACTGCACGCGGCTCTGCGCGTTATAAATTAAATACAAACTCCCTACTTTTTTTCTCATGAAGCAGAAAAGGGTAAGCATGAAAAACAAAATGCCCGTACTACAATCGTATCATCATTTCCTTGTCCCACAATCAACATTCATCCATCATGTGTTTTCATTCATGTTATCTACAGACAGTCGTCGTCTATTACTCATTAATCATCAAAAATTACTTAAACTTGAATGAAAAGTTATCAGATCTAATGTAGAGCCAAGCCACTAACTCTACAAAGTCTAGCTCTACAAACCTTATATCTTGGTCAAACTGTACAGCTTGGCCGTTTTGCGGTCGCAAGGACACTCCTAGGGGCTTTTGGTAAGAAATTAAATCAATGGGCAATTTAATATTGTGTCATGCAATAGTTCAATGGAACGGCAAAGCCATACATTTTGAATATGTAAGGATTGTAGAACTAGGCCTTGTTTAAGGGCTCCAGATTTACCTTGCAGAGGCTTACCATGTATGGATTTGGTTGTGTCAGGTAAAGAACGTCCTCCTGACCGAATTTAGGTCACGGTGGCCCATTACTATTGCAACATAGCATGGAACAGGTATTATTGTTACAACATAGCCTATCTAATACATATTAAAAATACCCAAAACCGCTAAATATACCCAAGTTTGGATGTCATCATCGGGTATATTTAGCAGATTGCTTTTGAGATTACATTGTACCAAATCTAGGGGTGACTAGTAAATAGTCACCAATACTAACTTTACTTAAGTTCTGGCTATCTTTATCTGGCAGATATACACATATATATTTATTTGTTATAAAAAATACATATAAAATACTGTTTAATTCATATCAAAGCTAAATGGCCACGTTTATCAGATGGATATATATTTTAGAAGAATATTAATAGTCACAAAAATTTCTTTGAAGCTTTTCAAAGCTGTATATTACTGAGTAACAACAATGCGACTTGTGAAATACTGGGCCGCCGACTTGCTGAGCGGACATCATTCGTCCATGAAATAGTGTACCTATTCTGGTGTTAAGCAGGTTTTCTAGAAAGGTAACTGCATAATGAATTGAACAGTGTCGTCAGGGTTAAACAAAATCCTCTGGGGTGTCCTACACCCTAAGCAATTTTATTACCACAAAGGAGATTGCCTAGGTTTGGACCAAGTGCTGCCTAGGAATGTGAGTTGGTCTAGTAGAACTGTAGCATACACATGAACTATAAAAAAAAAATTTAAAAAAAAAATATCCGTGAAAATAAATAAATCCAGTTTTTGTGATAATGAATAATCTTGCATTAAACAACGTTTTTGATATATTTTTTCTGAAAAATGTATTTCGGTTACAATAACATCGTACCGTATCGTCGAACGAAGACAAAAACCTATTCTTTTGTATTATATATATGTCGCGATA
Source organism: Lithophane ornitopus (assembly GCA_948473465.1). Taxonomy (NCBI): domain Eukaryota; kingdom Metazoa; phylum Arthropoda; class Insecta; order Lepidoptera; family Noctuidae; genus Lithophane; species Lithophane ornitopus. The sequence continues at coordinate 6,720,361 of OX419633.1, forward strand.
CCCGACTACTTTTTGCTCAGTCTCACGTCACTTGTGATCCGTTGTGAACGCGACTGTGCATATTTTTAAAATAAGCACAGTCGCGTAAGCAAAATATTCACCACAAGACAAAATAATATTTTGTAACGACCTGGCTTCGAATCGGAGGCCTAAACCGGCCACATTAGCTATTCCTCTAAAATCAATTTCATTTCCTGAATTCCCAGAAAAAAAAAACTGTCAAACAATTGGTTGTTGCGCGTACAATATGTCCTTGGTCTGGTTTATTGGGTTTGCTAGGCACTAAGACGTGATTAGGTGTCCTGCTTTATCCCTAGACACAATAAAATCGATAATGATGAAGACGATTAATCATTATTATTGTCTTAGTTTTGTTAACTGACTAATTAGTTGTATTATATTATTATAAATGATGCAATGCCAATAACTAAAATACAACTAATTAGGCAGTTAACAAAACTTATACAATAATATTGAATTTATTTATTAATCGTCTTCATCGTTATCGATGAACTGTTTGATACCTAACAATTATGTAATACAACATCAAAATACAATTAATTCAATTATAATTTAACGCACAATAACTGTTTTATAGTTGATTTTGTAGATTTGTTGCTAATACGTTCATTTTTTCCAATAAAAATATTCAAAACAAGAGACTGTTTTTCTTTGGACTCCTGGGATAGATTTTTATGCGCTTTGAAATACAGATTAGTGGTGGTCTGAGGAACAAAATGTGATGTGATGTGATGTGAGTATTCTAGGCAGCACTTGGTCCAACTTCCATACAAAATTAGGCAATGGTGCCGATTCTCTTGTACACCGAACTAAACTAACTAAACTATCACAAAAATTCCTTACTTTTGACTATGGGAATCTTGGAGCTATTCTGCCAAATAATTTCTCTAAATTTAAAACTTATTTTGACACAACTAAAATCGAATTTGACAACCGCGCGCCTCCACTAGGTACTTGTTTTCCCTACCCCGTGTTTTTTTTTAGAGCCAGAGGCGCGCATGCACGGCAGCCTCGACGTGTTTTTAATGGATTTTTTTTCAGTTTTTGTATGGAAAATAACGAAAAAAAAAAAAAAAATATTACCAACATGTTGAGAATTAGGGGTATAAGGGTTCCCTAAAGGAGTCGAAATTTTCATTATTTTTGCGATAGGACACACCGTTTTGGAGAACTAGCAAAAGAAAATTAAAAAATACAGTACTGTTTTTTGTAACTGAAGTCGAGGTGTTGGTTTGAATTTTAGTTCATGACAGCTAATTTTATTCCACACATTTTTAATCGCGATTAAATATAGTCAGATTTAGTAAGAGGATTTTAGATATAGGACAAAATTTTAGGTTAAAACGTCAAATTCAGAATAGCATTTTCACTAAACTAATCTCAGTGCCATCTTAGTGCTGTCAAACTAAATTATAGTTAAGTTGTGTATTTAAAGTCTATTATTTTCAGAATTAGTTTGATCGTTTGACAGGACTAAACTAAATTTTCGTGATTTTTAGTTTAGTTTAGAGAATTTTGTGACAAGAGAATCGGCACCAATATCCTTTATTTGAAATTTATCATAATTAGATATCTACTTCATGAATCGTTCTATAGATACCTATGAATATAAACATTTTTTGCTCGAATTATAAGAAAATATTCAAGTGCCCCTGACTGACGAAAATATAATATTTATTGGAATTTAGTAGAAATTATTTTATAAATGTCTTTTGTATAGAGCGGCGAGCGCAACTTATCAAATACGCATTATTTTAAATGCATCGGTAACTTGCGTGTAATCCTTTATAAATATGAAGATTTTAAACTGTTCAATCTTAAAAATACGTAAAAGGGCACTTACCTGAAAATGTGGACTGGAAACACATTTAGCTATTTGTCTGAACAACGGTTCCTGTATTTTGACGAATTGAGCAGGCTCAATTACATCCAATATCTCCTCAATTTCGCCCAAAAACATCACCTGGAAAGCATAAGATTCTAAAATACCTCATTCTGCATAAGATTAACAATTGATAAAAAAATACGATGGGACATAAATGTATATTAATCTTATGAAGGATGAAGGGCTTTTTGTATAAATGAGGCCATAATTACCTCTTTTTGCGAACATGTTTTGGGCCAAAACTTGAGAAGACCACGCACAACATGCTCCGTAAGTGTGGCATCCTTCTCAAGAAATTGCACCACGCAATAGGCGAGCTGTGCATGGTACAGGGACAGGCACTTCACCTTGTGCAGTGGCAGCAGCACCTTTACCAGGAATTGTTTGTGCTCGCTCTTCAATGGAAGGGCAAATCCATTGATTATACTGTAATGAGAAAAGTAACATCAATCTTAGAACAACGTAATAAAATCTTCAATATTATCACGATATTTTGGCTAACAATACACACAAACAAGCCCATGCCTACTGACCTTCCCAAAATTTCCAAAAGTTCGCCCACACCATTAAAATGTTCCGTTTCATAAACAAATCGTAGGAATATATTGTTAATCTGCTTTCGTATGAAGGCCCGCAACCCCAAGAACTTGCCGTAGATGCGATGCAGCACCGTTTTTAAGAAGTCGCGCTCACGCGGGTCTTCGGAATCAAACAAATCTAAAAGCTGCAAAAAGAAATGTATACTATTATGACTTCGTCTTATTTAAATAAACGGAAAACCAATTAACAATAATATTTGCGGTCTTGTCGCGGAACGTCCCATTCACAAACGTCCGGTTTTCATCATTGCTTTAAAATTCATTTGTTAAGTAATTTTGTCAAGTATCCCGTACACATAATAAATACAAGTATAATCACATTAATCACACAATAAAATACATGTTGAACACAAGTCCTATCCTATTTATAAAAGTTATTTATTTGTATTAACGATGTAGGACTAGGAACTTTTAAATTACAGACTATAAAAATATAGAGCCTAAATATGAACAAATGTCACTTTTTACATTATTTAAAATTTTAAAGCAATTAATGAAAACCAACTAAAAAAAAGGAATATTATTTGTAGACGCAGACCAAGAATTTATAAATAATGTTTTGAAATGCATCTTGGAAGCCAACATCTGATCGTCATCTCTCAGATCCTGAAACGCTATTCCTCGTTACGCAATGTAGATAACTTACTTTGCATTGCGTCTTATGAAAATTCGCCGTATTGTACAGTTATTGGACCTCAGGCCATGATTCCTTAATAGTATTGGCAAGTATCAACCAGATGCTCGAAATGTAAACCAGGTTTTGATTAGAGCAGTATTTTGAAGTTGCCAGTGTTGACGTTAGTATAACTATAGCTAGCTATCTTCGATCAAGAATACACCTCTACTCTATACATCTTCTATAAATATTATAAATTAAAGTCACTTTTCGTGTTTGTCTGTATGTCCGCGTTGTTCTTATAAACCACGCAACAGATTTGGACGAGGTTTTCACCATCGATTAGAGAATTAAATCCGGAAGGTATATATGTATAATACGTCACTATTAAAGTAAAGGTGCGTTCAGACTATATAACGTAACATGTTATACAACATGCTATATAACATGTTTCAGAATAATATGGACCAAGGTTACATAATGTGGACGTGTTATAAAACACAAGTTATATAATATGTTACATAGTCTGTACGCACCTTTACCTAATTATATCTAAGTAATTTTGATGTTTTGTCAAGGTAAAAAAACGGGAAGCAGGAGCGGGTCGCTAGTATTATTACAAAACGAAGGTCATTCGTGCGTTAGTGGCGAAAGAAATAGGATTACAAGGGAATATCTGAGTTGGGAATAGATTACACGTAGAGAAAATAATACATAACGGTGTGATGATGGCACCTATCACTTATCAGAAGTTTATCTCGAGTATATCTAGCCATTTATAAACTTTTTTGCCTACATGGATCGGCACTTTATGATTATTTCATATCCGCGTATATTTTATTCTTAGTGCCATTTACAAAATGTTACGAGTGTTATGCAGTTTACCATTTTGGATCCATATTCAACTTTTCGTGCATACCGAACCGACAACACAATATCACAGAAATCCCAAATATCACTGGGGCTCTTAGTGACCGTGCTCACAATCGGCGGCTCAATACATGTTTGGTGTGATCGCGGCCTTATCATGCCCCTGCAGCATGCAGGTGTTCCCGAAATGAGCAATTTTTCCTGCCAGAGTCAAAGAAGAACGCAAAATAACTTATGAAGCTTTTGAGTTTGTACCCACTACCGTCGATGCTGCAACAGTATGTACTTAAATATTTCGGTAAATATAAACGGTAGCGCGAACAGCAGTGGTAGTGGATGAATATAAATCCGAATTTTCATTTTCAGCATAGTTGAGAATTGTAGTAGAAATGTGAAGCGAGATAATAGGCTCGCTCTTATAAATAATCCTCTTTTTTTTGCCTTCTGTCGCACTTTTCAAGGAGTGGTGTAATTACATAACTGCCTGTGTGGTCTAGTGGTTAGACGACCTGTCTGAGACCCAGAGGTCCCGGATTCAATTCAAAATGTTCTGCTTGGTTTTGTTGGTGGTAGGGCTTGTTCTAAGTCGGCCTGGCTAGCTAACACCATCTTATTTAAGTATGTCGCCATAACAATGTTAACAGCAGTGTTGTGTTTTGGCAGTTGGAGGTAAGATAGCCAGTTCCTCTGTGGTTGAGGATTCCGGGTGAAGCTCGCTTCCATCTTGGCCTCATCATCACTTACCATCAAGTGAGATGTAGGTCAAGTGCTTTCCCGTTGTAGATAAAAAAATTAAACAAATATTTACCTGCAATACAAATTTTTGATCAATGACTTTCTTGCCAATAGTAGGCTGAAAATCAGTTGACTCAAGGAAGCGCAGGAAGAATTCGTAGACTAGTTGAAGATGCGGCCACGAGGCCTCCAAAGTTGGATCATCTTCTTCAGGATCAAAATCAGGATTTTCACTTGGCGGTAGAGTGCGGAATAAATTGGCCGATATCTGCGACAGAATAAATGATATTTATTATTCATTAGGCGTATTCAAAACCCGTCTAAATTGGGAGCTAAGTTTTAATGGCCTACCAAAATGTATGTCATTAAAAATCATTAAAAACACTAGACTGTACTCGGTATGACACCTTGATGATGATGACACATACATACAGTGGCGAGACAGAGCTGCACTACGGCCATGCTCGGTAGGTATGCCTACCAAACACTGTCTTGTTCTTGGTACGTGTAATCAAGGCTAGGACTAAGGTGGCCGCCATTCGAAAAACTGAGCGTGCCGTCATACTTATGCGTTATGAGTGTTATGTCTTATTAATAGAACATCTGAATATCCAACTTCTGGAAATTCAGCAGGAATAAACATTATCATTGATTTATGATTTCTGCGGCCACCACCACTTTTTTTGACTCACACGCATCCTAGCCTGCTGGTGCTGCTGTTGGTCCTAGCATCCTTCTGCTGTCACCACCCGCACTTTACGCACAATGCTAACCCATCTAAGCTGCCTAGGACGCGTGTGTCTTAAAACGTGGTTGCAGCAATCACCACAAATCAGTGCAAACACGCACGATAGTTAGGCGAATTTATTGGGTAGTACAGCTATCTAATTGCGTAACTTATTTTTGTAACTGATTAAGATTAATTTGTTTCAATTTGACAGTTCAACAACATTCATTGCGTTATTTACGTTGTTGAGCATATCTTTTCTTCGAACTTATGAAGCAACGGATAAGACTCGTTTCAAACCGATTCCAATTCTGATTGATCGTGTATTACGCAATTAGGGTGCAAGTGTACCCCCCAATAAATTTTGACCGTTATAACTCCGTGGTCATAGATTAAAGTGGTCAAAATGTATTAAAAAATATCGGCAAAAAAATCACGTTAATATTTATTTTATTCCGTTTTTTAGTATTTGTTAGTATAGCGGCAACAGAAATACATCACCTGTGAAAATTTCAAACGTCTAACTATCACGGTTCATGAGATACAGCCTGGTAAAGTGGTGACAGACGGACAGATGGACAGACGGACAGATGGACGGACGAACGGATGGACGGACGGACAGCGGAGCCTTAGTAATAGGGTCCCGTTTTACCCTTTGGTTACGGAACCCTAAAAATAATTAAACGATGCGAAATATAGGTAAAGACTATTTTCTTTATCTATAGACTGAACCGACTACTGAACTTTATTATAAAATGAGAGTATGGAACTGTCTACTATTAACATGTCTGGCTATTTGTGGGTGTATCATAAATCTCGGGAGACTAGAATCATGGTTCAATGTTAAGAATGTTATCTGTACATCGCGCGAACCTACAGGGGCTAGAGGCCAGCATACTTTGAACGCATCTGTACATCGCGCGAACCTACGGGGCCTACAGGCCAGCATATTCGTCCACACTGCCAATGCCCTGCGTTCCCGCTCAACATCGTCTTTAAGGTCGTCAGCAACGAAATGCAAATCCAAATTATTTGAACTTGTGTACCATGCGAATCGAGACGTCGTTAATTTTAATAGGTGGTACTTTTACTGGACACTTCTTGTCAACAGCCAACAAATGTTTTAAAGCTATAGCTAAAAGTCTATCTATAACATCTTTTATATGCAGCCCCATACATAGCAGAGGATCAGGATGAAATCATACTTACACGCACGGCTTAGCATTTTTCTGTATGTAGCATTTTCTTTCATTTTCTTAGCATTTTCTGTCTCTTAAATACGTCATTCTCTAGCTAGTGCTAGGGCGAGAAGTCCGCTCATATAATTATAATCTTCCACATTCAATCGCATCGAAAGCTCTTTTATGTGGGAATGGACTTCTCGCTCTGGTGATTTACACTTCTAAGAAACAGAAAGGGAGAGATCCGTGAGGTATAGGGAAATGCTTATCTGTGCGTGTAGAAGACAATGACCAAAATTTATGGAGCACTGGTTCCTTTTTTTTTCTTTGCGGTCAATAATAATTAATCTTTAATAATAAGGAAAATACAATATAACAATAAGCATTACTAACGAATTGTTGTTTTGCAGTAAATCATAAAAATCACTCCGAACTGAATCATACCAGTTTATAGAGGGTGTTTCGAGATGTCACAATAGGACTAAATCGAAAAATTATGGGTAGTAAAACAAAGTAGGATGATGATGAAAAGAAAAACTGCACGTTTAGTTTTTTGAAATGCTTCTACCATCCTGAGTACACACCCAATCCCTTTAGCAAAAAAAGCATCATGTATTTTTTTTATACAGAATGAGTGTTGCTGATAAGAATCAAATACTACAAAAGAATATAACGAATAGAATCCAAGGAAGTGCCAGTTTTCTCTTTTCGTCATTAATGAATTATGGAAATTGTAAAAGAAATTGCTATTTCCTTTGAATTGAAATTTTCGGTGAAGCAGATTCGTGGAATGAGCAGTGGGGTAAAAGTTTTTGGGATGTGGCTTTTCTAGTACTCTAACCTATGTTAGTCCAGAAGAGTCCTTGATCCTTATACGCAACTGCATCGATTGGCATCATAAAAATAAAACGAAAGAATTGACGCTTTTCTAGCTGACTCTATCCAGTTTATACTTACTCAAAAAATAGTTAAGGAGAGTCTCATGAAAACGTTTTCCTGTCGCTACAATGGTTAAGCTACTTGCCCTTGCTGCCCCATCTCAAAAATAGACCTTGTATAGACTGAGCTGATCTATTATTGCAAGATTCTGCGGTTTTTGTCTATTTTAATATAAGTGTGTATGATAATCCATTTAACATCTGGCAAATAGGTCACATTGAGCCCTGTTTTATTTATTTGATTACTATTAAAATAAATTATTTATCCATAGCTAGTCAGTTTAGTAGGTAGTTAATAGATACTGTCAACTGCAAGTACATAGTTCCAAATTTGACATTGACAGTGCCTTGGTTGTAGCAGTAACAATGGTTTTCGTAGTTCATTCAAATATTATCCCCTGACTGATGACTGTATGTATCAATTTAATTGATCTACACACCGTACATCTCATTTTATTATATTTGATAAAATTATTATAATCTTACTGTTATGATCAAGAGAGTGCGGTTTCACTTACCATTTTAATAATCTCTGGGTAAACAGGTTCAGTAAGCACTCCACGTCCTCCAGTGATGTATTCTACAAGCTCATTCAGGGTGGCTCGCTTTATCTCCTTCCCCTTCAGATCAGCAACCGGATCCATAAAATCAAATGCCACACAGCATTGTCGCAGCTTACGGATGAATAGCTCCTCTTGCTCACTGCTTGGAACATCTGAAAACAATGGCATTAGTATGAGCATTTTATATTTTAAATTTGTACTTGGTAACAAAAGGATAAACTGAATATGGTACAAAATGTATGTTTATCCTATTGTTTTCCCACAGTAAATGCCTGAGGAGACTCTAATTAGAATATATTCTCTAGCAGATATTAGTATTTTAAATAATAATAGATTTACATATAACTTTGTAAATAATAGATCAATAGAAATATTATTCTGATAAAAATATTGAAAGCTCAAATTTATGCTTGTGATTTAAGTGGTTTTAGGTCAATGAGGCATGGAACTTCACAGCCTTAAAGCCTTTTCCTTCCCAGTCTGATGGGCCATAGCTTCTCTGCCTTAAAAATAACTAAAATATAATCATTAATTGAACACAAGCATGCTAATAATGTAATATCTGATAAACACTATCTTCATTAGAAATAAGTACTCAGTATATATCCTTCAATCCACAACATGCTAATGGGCCAGATTCATAGTTTTTTTATTACCAGCTATCAAATAGATACCTGTTTTCATAAATAGTTGCAAGATCTAGCAAGTCTGTAAATGTCTGAATGTAAATTACATTAAAAACGTAAAGTACCTACATACACTATGTATGTATAATAGGTACAATAGCATGCCTGGGCTAATCCAATAGCAGGGCAAAAGCCATCTTCTTATCTCATCCCTTCTGTAATATAGTTAGCTAGTAAGCAGTCAGCCCCTTTTCAGAGAATTCAGGTTCATACTACTCTCGGTATTTTGTCAGTTTGACATACATTTTGTGGGACCCATCATGTTGCATGATGGGTCCCACAAAATGACAGAAGATTCAAGATGTAATAACATAACACAATACTTTTCTAATACATTCAAATAAAAATATTTTTAATTTAAGCTAGACTTATATAGAAGTACTATAAAACCTCTTTACTTTAATGTTATTTAAGTTTTTTTTCCAAAAACTGAGCTCAAGGGATTTACTAAATGCACAATCAATTATGAATAGGTGTGTTGTTTAGTTACACTAAGAAATATGAGAGCCAAATAACAAAATAAATGGAAGCTAATTTAATTATCATATTCATGCTTAATGGGATTTACAAGTAACACATACATTTAATCAATTGACCATGAATTAGGTATATACATTTTTGCCATAGAAACCACTTAATACTGTGGTAGAAGTCAGGAGAACAGTAGTCTGAGAATATTTCATAACTGTAATATCTTCCCTTTAAATAACTCCTTCAAAAGTTATTAAATATTTCAGTGTATGATTTCTGTCATAACATTGTAAATTATGTTTCCTATGTATCCCAAGTCAACATTCTTTATGTAAACAAGATTTTATTCCTAACCTATTTACATAGATCAACAAAAATCATGGCATAAGTTCAATGAACTGGCAAAATAAGAATAAAATTTGTATAATAAGCAGTTTTATGCCTATACTTAGTAAAATCGCAAAGAGAACGGAATATTCGCGTAAAAATTGGCATAAAATTTATTGGACCCACCTTTGAGCAAGGGCAGTGCCTGAAGCTCAACATCTTGCGTGTTGCGGTATCGAGAAGAGCCCTGAGACTTCTTGGTTTTTTTCTTCAGCGACCGCTTGGCGAAAGGGTCAATTCTGTCCACAAAAGTTCCCGAAGACATTTTGGTAATATAAAAGTGTCCCAAATGACGATAGGTAGACGACGATCAATGCGAAAATTGTTTTGTTTCAAGCAGAGTCATGATCTGGCCCAGTCCACGAGACGAACGCGCACTTTCCGTAGGATGCACAATATTAGAGCCTAAACAAACAATTCTTCGTCACACATGACGGTAATGGAGTGGTCACACTCAGGCCATTCTTTATACACTTCAAGATTCCACAACAGTTACGTAATTTTAAACCGTCTCTATCACTAAAATGACACAAATACAGAAAAGAATAATTTGATTCACAAATTTAGATTTATTTTCTGAGGCGTGTCACGAATAGCAGAAGGCAGAAGTCGCATATACATACAAGCCTCGTGTAATATCAGCCGGTCAGTCAATGACAATATATTTTCTAACAATAATCGCAAGAGATTTTTTAAGTTTTGCTTGTAATAACGCGTAAAACAGCGAATCAAAACGGTTATCGTCTTTCCTGGACGTAATCGGAAACTATAGCGGTGATGACACGGAGCAAAACTTAACACCAAAAATCTATCACCGTATTCTCGCCATCGCTCACCATCCGTTTCGACTCTAAAACAGGGCGCATTTTAACGCTATATACGAGATTATTTTAGAATGTTGCACTTTCACAAGACTAATCCAACGTATATGCGACTTTTTTCACAACGAGAAGCGATCAATTTACAAAATTTGTAACTAAAAGATTAACATCACTGGTTTGCTGCGAAAACGCTACACTCATACAAAAGTACCTATTTCTGAAAATAGATGGAGATAGAAAATGTTCAGTTAATCAGTACAAATACTTTTTATTGTTTTCATCAATACCTGTCGTAAAAAATAAAACATTAATAAATTCTTTAGTAAAATACGTCACAAACAACTATAATATAAGCAGAATATACAAAACTTTTATTTAAAAATAAAAAGCTTCGAAAATGTTTATACGTGTTCCGGTTGTAAAACGGAGCAAATGTACAGATAACAAATGATTGATAAAAAATAATAGACAATAGACTTAGTAAACCTCTAGGAGGAAATAAAAAGAAGGTAGAGAAAGAAAATAATGCACGTAATGTCGATACCTCACGAAATTAAAAAAAAAACAATCTTATTTAGTTCAAACAATGAGTAATAAAATAATAATGGTTAAAAAATAAACAGAGTTTTACTCCATCTACGCATAAAAACTGAGGAGCACGTGGATATGTAATAACAGCCGCACGGGTCATATCCATCAGGTTAAGATACGCTTGCCGTGGTTAGTCCGTGGATGGGTGACCATCTTTACATACCGAGACTCCTCCGTGCCTCGGAAAGAACGCTGTTGGTCCCAGCCTCCCGGCTATCATTCGTGGATCTTTGACAGTCGTTACGGATCGTCAGAAGCACGTCAGAAGCCCGAAATTCTGACAACCAGTGTTACCAATGGGTATCATATTACCCATTTACTGGGTTGTGGAGGGTGGAGGTGTCAGATAGGCAGTCGCTCCATGTAAAAGACTGGTATTCCTATTCAGCTGCATCCGGTTAGACTGGAAGCCAACCCCAACGTAATTAGGATAAAGCTAGGAAGGTTGATGCGCTTTTATACGTCTTTACTTTTAGCATGACTGTGTCATATATATGAGCACTATAGTATGTGCACGGTATTTCGAAACCATGCAAGCAAAACTTTCCGAATCGATAGCTGCGAATCTGCGATCGAAAATGCCGATAGCTGGGCTAAAAAAATTGCGGTTTCTAGCGGCATATACGGCATGCATATAGTGCGTGACGTGATGCCACAGCGTGATGGATGCATGTGGATACATTACACACCGCTGGACACCGCGTGTCAATGTCGTACGAAGGGAGGTCGCATGCGCACTTGAGAAATATAAATATGAGTAATAAGAAACTGATTTACAATATCTCCACAGAGTATAGAGGCTTGTTATAAGTATGTTCTAATCTTTTAGTATGATTGGCTCATTGGCTCTATGCTAACGTTTTCTTCTATGTTCTCTATGGTATATTATTCAGCTTTGGAGGAAAGTAGCTTTCTAATGATTTTCTTCGATTATTACTAAATTATCGGCATATTTATTAAATATTAAGTGTTGGTTTATGTTTAAAAGACAATTAAAATTTGAGTGGTTTGTGAAATATAGAAACATTTAGATACTGTGGGTCGTTGGAAAAGGGTAATTATTTAGAAAGCAACATGGAAGCGCTGACAGTTCCGCCATGAATGCAAAATAAATAGAAATTGTGAAGGTTTGAAACTCATATATTTATTTATTGTTTTTCACGAACGCTCTATTGGTTGAGATGGACATAAAAACAAGACATGACGTAGCTATTATGATTTCAATTGAGCCTCTCAATCTTGCTTACAATACAAAGTCACATCAGAAGAAAGTCTCCCGCATTTGTTGGTTCTTGCTTGAATGTTCATTACAGTACAGATAATGATTTCAATTTTTGAGTTGTCACAGGACGAGCTTGTTAGGTACTCTAAATGAAAAATAAATAACGATTTCACGAATGGAGCAGGTATCGATTTTTCTTTAAGTTTTCTTTAAAAAAAATTTCAGAAGCTGGGCGTCACTCGGACAGTTTAGAAACTTCACGATGTTGAGAGGTGGGCGTGGAGGCCGTCACAGTCCGGAGCTGTACCCCCACACGTTGAAGTGCTCCAACGCCAGTGACACTAGTTCTGCATACAGTGGTAGTGACACAATGACCTCAGTACATAGCTCTCTAGACATGGATATGGAGGTAGACCTTTCAGGTCTCCTTGAGTCCATTGTTGACTCTGATGAGGAGGAAGATTTAGAAGAAAGTATGGATAGTCTGACAGTTCGTGATGCTGTTCGAGAATGTCTTGAAAAGGATCCAAGTGAACGAACTGATGAGGATATCGAAATACTGTTGGAGTTCACTCAACATTTGAAAGCATTCACAAACATGACATTGACAGTGCGTCGGGCATTATGTGCTGTAATGGTGTTTGCAGTGGTTGAGAAAGCTGGGACAGTAGTCATGAATGATGGAGAAGAACACGACTCCTGGTCTGTCCTCATTAATGGACATGTTAGTATTGAGCACCAAAGTGGTGAAGTTGAGCACCTGAATGTTGGTGACAGCTTTGGGATGGCTGAAGCTACACTTGAGAAATTATATCATAAAGGTGTAATGACAACAAAATGTGATGACTGTCAGTTTGTTTGTATTACACAGACTGACTATTATCGAATACTACACCAAGGTGAAGAAAATATAAGAAGGCATGAGAATGAGAATGGTGTAGTAGTATTGGTTACAGAATATAGAGGAGCGGCTGGAGAGTCGGGACGACAGCAAGGCCATGTTGTTATCCGTGGAACTCCAGAACAATTAATGTTGCAACTCATTGAGGATAACTCACGTGATTCTACATATGTCGAAGATTTTCTGCTGACACATAGAACATTCATTGAAAGTCCTTTAGTTGTAGCAAAACAACTACTAGCTTGGTTCTCTGAACCATCTGTGAGAGACAAGGTTACTCGTGTGGTGCTGCTTTGGGTCAACAATCATTTTACTGACTTTGAAACTGACTCAACCATGATGGAATTTCTTGAGAACTTTGAAATTGCCTTAGAGCGTGAAAAAATGGAAAGTCAATTGAGGCTGCTAAACATAGCTTGTTCAGCTAAAGCTAGAACACGAAGTGTTACTTTATCTCGTCCTACAAGAGATGAACCTTTAAACTTTACAATATTGGGAGGATATGAAAGAGGTTATGGAATATTTATATTTAAAGTAGAAAAGCATTCAAAGGCTGAGGATGTTGGATTAAAAAGAGGAGACCAAGTTTTAGAAGTAAATGGTCAATCTTTTCAGCATGTGAGTCATGCGAAAGCAATGGAAATAATCACAGGATCAACACATTTAAGCATCACAGTAAAAAGTAATTTATTAGCTTTTAAACAAATGTTGTTAATGCCAGAAAATTCTCCAAGGCAGAGAGGCTGCTCTAATAGAGTTCACTGGCACACTGATCCCAGAGCCAGACTATCTACTGCAGAACTCCTCAATGATGATCCTATAACATTAACCCCAGTGTTTCAATCTCCCACCAAGAAACCACAGCAGTTGAGCATTAAGAAAGAACCTCAGAAAGGCTTCATGACATTGGGACCTAAGAGAAAATTACAAAAAGCTTTAATGAAAATGAATCTTCTTCCTAAAAATACAATTACTGATGGTTTACCTACTGATGACAGTATTCTTTCAAATTCAGAATCCTTAAACAAAGCAAATACCAGTACTTCCTTTTATAACTCACATAGTAATCCTGATTTAATATCTATATGTTATGATGAATATCAATCCTCTGATTATCCTGAACATGTACTCAAAGTATACAAATCTGATCAAACTTGCAAATATTTGTTGGTACACAAAGAGACAACAGCAAGGGAAGTTGTAATGTTGACTTTGCAGGAATTTGGCATCACTGATCCCAGTTCTAACTTTTCACTTTGCGAAGTGTCTGTTGCTCAGGGTGGTATCATAAAACAACACCGCTTGCCTGACCAGTTGCAAAACCTTGCAGAAAGGATTGGTCTCAGCTCTAGGTATTACCTAAAAACCAATGGAATTACTGAGAATTTAGTACCTGATGAAATGGCACCAGAACTTTTAAGAGAAAGTGTGGTACATTTTCTACAATTAAATGCAGTTGAGGTTGCTGTGCAACTAACATTACAAGATTTTTGTATCTTTCGACAAATTGAAAGTACTGAGTATGTTGATGATCTCTTTGAACTGAAAAGTAGGTATGGCACACCAATGTTATCGCAATTTGCCGAACTCGTTAACAAAGAAATGTTTTGGGTTGTCACAGAAGTTGTTAATGAACAGACTCTTGCACGACGACAGAAAATTATAAAGCAGTTTATTAAAGTTGCGCGTCATTGTAAAGAGTGTAAAAACTTTAATTCCATGTTTGCTATAATATCAGGATTGGGGCATGGTGCAGTGTCAAGATTAAGGATGACTTGGGAAAAACTACCGACAAAGTATTTAAAATTGTTTACTGATTTGCAAATGCTGATGGATCCTTCAAGGAACATGTCTAAGTATAGACAGCTGGTTACTACCGAGCAAGGCAGATCGCCGGTTATACCATTTTATCCAGTGGTTAAAAAAGACCTTACCTTTATACATTTGGGCAATGACACTAAAGTTGAAGGGATGGTCAATTTTGAAAAGTTGCGAATGATTGCTAAAGAAGTTCGCACACTTACAAATATGTGTAGTGCTCCTTATGACCTTCTTACCTTACTGGAGTTAGGTAAGCAGCCACCATCGAATGCTATGGTTGCTTTGAACCAACTTACTACTGGAGGAGTACAGCAAGGTCAAGTGACAGTAAAAAGAAGGAAAAAATCTTCAAATGTACCTAACCCTAAAAAAATGTTTGAGGAAGCACAAATGGTCCGACGCGTAAAGGCATATTTAAATCGAATGCACGTTGAGACTGATGAAGAACGTCTTCACATTTTATCTCTAGAATGTGAAGGAGCTGGGCCAGCTCCTGCCATCCCACGTCGACGACACCCATCTCCATCTTTATCTACAACAAGCAGCGCTTCATCAGCCAGTGAGAGTAAAAAAAGCTTTGCAGGTAATAAGTTTGGTACTGCATCTCCTCAAGCAGTGAGGAAACTGCTGGCTCTATCAGAACCAGCTAAAACAAGGCCACATCAACCTCGGCCGCCCCCACCAGGACCCTCGCCTTGTTCGCATCGCCGCGATGGAGCAGGCCCTGGTATTTGTTGTCCTCGAACAGCACATGAGAGATCCCACTCTGATACGCCTACGCCACTCCCAGTCGATCTATCGGCAGAGAGTAGTAGTGTTACATCGTTAGTAAACTTGCCACTACGAAAGACCGGGTCAGCAACTTCGAGTGACAGTGGGCACGGCTCTTGCACGGCAGCGAGCTGCGCGCGGCCAGTGCCGCCGCCGCGCATGCCGCAGGCGCCCTACACTCTGGCCGCCCAAGTGGCGCGGCTCGAGCGGCTCAGTCGGGCGCATTCTCACGAGGGTGTCACGCGCCCTTACGACTATTATCACGATACGCCTGATGATGACGACGACGATCAACAAGTATCAGCTGTTTAAAAATTTAAATACTCTAACTAATTGTCTATTTATATAGTTCCCTGTTTTGTAATCTCACATGATAAATAGAAAGCACGAGTTATGTGACTTCGTTTAATATATTATTAAAAATCATGTATGTACCCTTTACAACTAAGTCTAAAGACTGTATAATTATGTTAAGAAATGTGCTAGTGTTATGTAAAATTCCATATTATAAGATCCTAATTATTAATAACAATCATTTGACCCACCAGTTTCCAGTTTTATCTAGAGATGTTTGATGTATACCAATACTAGGTGTACTATTTTATTATAATGTTGGTATATCTACATTCCGTTACTTGTATATTATTATAATAATAGTTTTCATTATTTATAATTGTGAAACTTAGACCAAATAATAATTAATGTACCTTTTAACATTTATAATTGAGAATAATTTTGTTGTAGTATGTATTTTGTGGTAGCTTTGTGGACCAATAATGGGTTTGAATGTGGTTTCTCATGGTCGTATCAAATTCTGTTAATATCATGATTTTTAATTATTATTATAATTGTAAATAATAAAAATATATTAATTAAACTCCTTTTTATTTTTTATTCATAAAATTAATAACTAAAAAACAAAATATTTCAAATCAACTGACTGATTTAAATTGTGCAAGATAGTCCAGTTCCAACGGATGTAAATTGGGAGCAGGAATGACGAGGCTATGGAGCGGCGGGCCGAGGTCAAAGCTTCGCATCGCATCGAGTGACATAACTGCTATCTGCTGGTCAGTAGCTCCAACTCGAGAAAGGCCCACTGCTGTGTTATTTTTGCTAATTCCTGTTGAAAATAGAAAAAACAGCATGAGAAACGATTGAGATAGTCAGGCTCGCGCAACCATGTTTTTTTTTTTTTTACCTTTTAACATTATCTATTTTACATAACAACTAATCCTTACAAAACGATACGATTTCGGTGAAAATCACACTAATGTCAAGCTAAAGTTAACCAATTTTTTTTTTCAAATTGCTGATTTTCACTTATACTCCATTTGAAATAAGATTAGATGTATAGATAAGCCTTTTTTACACTCCGTTCAACCGATTTTGAATTCTATTGCGTTGGTGGCATGACAAATGGCAGCCGCAGTAGATAGTTGGTATTGTGTAACTTTTTTTGCTTTTAATGCTATCCTTATGCCTACGGTATAGAAGTCGAAATCTGTTGAACGAACTGTAAAAGGGTTTGTTTTAATGTCTAATCTTATTTCACATGGGGTATAAACGAATATCGATTTTTCAATGACCAATGAAAAAGTCATAAAAATGTTTGAAGTTGAAGGGGAAACTGACCTTTACGCGTCGATGTAAAAGTTGTTTTTTCCAAAAACACATTTGTCTACATGTTTGGAAACTAATTCGCGACTATATACAGGGTGTTAGGGTGAACACCGTTATCCGTGTAACCAGTGGTTTGGTTTCATTTATAGAACGTAAAATCAATGAAAGATGGAAAGATCAAATTGTATGGAGTTGACAGCAGCAGTCACGTGACATCTCTAAAGCTAATGTCAACTCCATACAATTTGATCTTTCCGTTGGCGTTAACGCTTACAGAAAAGGGATTTTGTCTAGGCCACCAGGACTATGTCAAATCACAATGAGTTTTGATTGGCTAACACTGCTTCAGAAGGCGTCACAAAACGATAATGCAGTTGCTGTTATTTCTAAGCTGCCATCAGATCACACGGACTGCATCGTAGCAACCGCGATGAACTGCTTGCAGTTGAATATATCGACTGCACGCGGTTGCTGCGATGCAGTCCGTCTGTTAGCAGCATTAGCCACAAGCCCGGCTTAAACACACGATCAATATAATTTTGAAGGATATTGCTAATCCATTGCTTCAATACGAAAAAAATATCTGCTCAACAGCGTAAATAACGCAATGAATGTTTTTGAACTGTCAAAATTAAACAGATTGTGATCGATCGTGTGTTACGCAATTAGGGTGCAGTCGCATTAAAAATGCTTTCCAGCGCGGGGCCAGTTCTTACTGGAAAATAAATGCGTAGCTTGATAATGTCGCCGTGTGTACCTACTATCCGTCTCTATTAACATTATCAACCAATGCCACTCCACTGAGCTCGAGCATGTAGCATATAACCTAACCTGTGTCTGGATTATTTTCAATTATGTGCACCAATTGCTCTGCTGCTTCTTTCACGGACATAAATTTCGGTTCCATGTACTGGCGGATTTTTTTTGTTAATGAATCTTCAGTCGGTTCTTTCACCTTGATATCTGAAATAAAATGAGAAGTTGAAAATACAAAATTAAATGAAAAAAAAAAAAACCGGCCAAGTGCGTGTCGGATTACGCACAATGAAGGGTTCCGTAGTTCTGTGGTTTATCCCAAGAACTAACTAATAACTAAACAAAACAAACAAACAAACTTAACATTGTAGTTTATAAACATGTTCTATGTTTTTCAACTACAATGTTAAGTTTGTTCCTGGGATAAATTCCAACAGCAAATGTAAGTTTGTATGCATAGCTGGGCACCGTTAATCAAATGGTTAACTTCATTAATCCGCTCCAAAAAAAGTTAGCTTCGTTAAACGTTAAAGCGTCACATTTCGGAAGAATTAACGCAAGTTAACGTTAATCGTTAATCCGTTAATATGTGTAAAATTGCATCTTTATATCGTTGCGTTACTGAACTTATAAAACCTGTTGGTTTAGGTTCTGGAAGTTAACAGGTTAGGAACGAAACTAAATACTTGTATAATTCAAATGTGTAATTTAATCGTCGGGCCTAAGGTGCATTATGTGCATATTCCCCTTCATGAACATTAACATGTTAAAGTTCTCGTCTGAAAGCGATGCTCGTTTTGGTGTTAAAATATCTTTACCCGTGGAAAAAAGTGGAAAAAAGACGTTCAACTGCAGCGCTTGAGGGTATAGCAGTTGACAGTACACTGCACAGTACACTTTTTCTATCTAACTATATTACACACACTCTTCTTTATCAATTATCAACACGCAAATGATCACTGACAGTAATTTATAATAATAACAACAAACAAACAAAACATTCGTCACTCTAAGCACCGGCGCTAAGTAATGAAATGATCAAACGAAAAAATCAAAATCAAATCTCTTCGCAGTTTTCTTTGTCACTCGCACGCGCCGGCAAAATATATCTAGTTTTGTTTTTGTTTCACTCGCTGCCACGCGCCGCCCGGCACTTGTCGTTTTATACTTGTATACACCTTTTTTTAGGCACCGCACCGCGGTGCTGCGATAACTATTAGGCATTGGTTTAACGATTAACGGACTTCTGCATATTAACGGAAGTTAACGTGTCCGTTAACATTTTTAAAAGTTAACTTAAAAGTTAATCCGTTAACTTCGTCAAAATGTTAACTTCGTTAATTAACGATTAACGGATTAACGAGTTAATGCCCAGCTATGTTTGTATGCACACTATTGAGTGATTTACCATGTTATTTTTAAGACCATAGAATTCTTATAGGTTTTCCTGCAATCTATGAGTAAAGAACCATTCTCTATTTTCTAGGCTCAATGGTCAAGCAGGGTAAATTTTCACCTATTTTATTAAATATTTTTAAAAGTATTAATTTAAAAATTATTTTTAAAAAAGTATTCGAGATCCTTGCAACAAGCCCTTTCATTTGATATGTCACGTGGTACAGATGAAAACTTTTTTTATTATCTTATTTGCCCACAAAAGCGACCCCATGTTCAAAATTAATTAATTTATGTTATAGGTCAGTATATGGCACACAGAAATACATAATTATTTGTACGAAATTTCAACTTAACTGGTCCATTGGATTCGGAGCAAATTGGTACAGACGGATGGACAAACAAACACACAAGTGATCCTATAAGGGTTCCTTTTTTTTTCCTTTGAGGTATGGAACCCTAAAAACACTATACATTTTCCAGATAAAAAAAAACAAAGTCGCGTTTTTCTGGATATTTTTTTTTGCGAAAGTTTTAGATACCTAACAGTTTTATTTTGGTTGTCTTAAACAGTAAATAATTGATTAAAACTAATATTCTATTTCAGATTTAAACAATTTCCTTCAAGGCAAATAAATTTAAAAAAAAAATGAAGTCTTATAATCAGATAAGTTTGAAGTTCTAAGTTCTCGAAGTTTCTAGTTTTTGCATTAAACAACTATCAGATTTCTAGTACTTACATAAATTCATTATTATTACTTGCCTAACAAACAAAGGGTGTGTAAGTTTCGTGAGAAATTAGCAACAATTTTCTCAAAGAAACTATCTGGTTTCCATGTATCCGTCCAGTAAGGTATTGAAACAGTTTCCCCAAAATTATACAACTGTAATCCACAACAGCTTACAGCATTCATGATTGAAGCATTATGGATAATCTGAAAAGTTTTTTAGTAATTAATTACTAATATTGAAGAACTACATGTGCCAGTATTGGAAATGCTTTTGACCCAAAGTAAATAATTATTTTGCATTTTTAAAATATCATTTTCAATGTTTATTTTTTTTGTCAAATACAATATATCCAAAATGAGTGTTATGAAATTATGACACACATGAATTCTTCAGCCAGCTTGTCATATTATTATTATCTGAATTAGTTTATCTGTAAAAACATGGCTCTGATGTTTATTTGATCACATATAAGCTGGTTACAAGCTGCTCATTCAATTTTGCTACCTGTGTTTTTACACCAAATTGTTTAGCCCGCAGCAACATATCAGTGTGTGTTGTGGCTCCCAAAGGATCACCAACAACCAGCAAGGCGACTTCAGCATTCTTAGCTTCTAATAAAATATCATCAATTGCACCCTCACATAGTTCACGGTCTGCTAGCACCAATGGTCGACCATAATAATCTTCCTGAAATTAGAACATTTCTTAGAATAAAACCAGACCACATTTTGTTACGTATCTGTTAAATCTCAGTCTAATAAATATTTACCAAAATATCTTTTCCAACAGTGAGTATTGAAGTATAACCTTCCAACAAAACTTTGTCACATTTTCGAACAATATCCAAGCCTTTCACAGTAATGTCCTTAGCGTCACCTAATCCTAAACCTATTAAATAGAACATTATTTCATAAAATAATTATTACTTAACCGCTAACCGAGTATAATAAATTCAATTGGAACAACGTTGAACGTTTGTAAATAATTGAATTTTTGTGGGAGTGAGCATGAGCAGGACACAGTTTGACTCAACTCAGTTACTCACAGACCACAGATAACTATATAATAATAGTCGGAGTCACAGACTCCCTTATTATTATTATACTCTTTGCTCACAGAAGTCACAGACTCACAGTCACAGATAAAAATAAAATTACTCTGTGCTCACAGACCACAGACTATAAAGTAGTATTAAACATGTACCTAGGTACTCTGTGGTAGTATTTCAGAGACTGAGCAACAGAGCATGTAACTCACAGAATAATAATAAACAGATGTAACTTTAGACTGACAGGGTCAAGCGAGGACCTCTGTGCTGAGCTGAGGGATGCGACTGCTCCCAGTTAGTAGAGTCAAGCTGTGAGTCAAGTCAATCACAGATACAACACCAGATGACTCTAAAGTTGGATACAGACTTTACGAGGCATGCCCCACGAACGGCGCACAACGAATCCCTCTGCTTGAGGCGTACGTGTTGAAAAATTATACCAACATATGCTCGGGTCTGCCATCGCGTGCGAAGCAAATGCCTGTCTGTCTTCATGTTTGTTGCGAGGCATGTGCTACGAACAGATGCGCGCATGTGAGGCGCGCGTGTGCGGCGAGCGTGTGTCGGCCGGCTCATTGCGAGCAGTGCGTTGCGTTTGGATGGTTGTGTCAGCCTTTGACTGCTGCTGTGTCGGTTGGATCAGCCCGAGCATGCGCTGCGCACTGTTTGGCCCGAGAAAACGCAGTTTCATTTTTTTTGTCGAGGCGTGCGTGGATATCGTACGCGGCGCAAACGTCGAACATGCATGCGCGACGACGTCCACACCTAATGTAATGCTCGCACTAAGGCATTTTGATCTTGAAGCATTTGCCGACATACGTTGGCTCGCCCTCGCACGTGCGAACATGCCTTGCCACGAATATAAAGGTACACACCTTGCGAGGCATTCGCTGTGTGCCGTTCATTCGTTCAGACTTTGCGTATGCCTCGCAAAGTCTGTTTACGGCTTAATGTGCATTGACAAGCACAGTACCGAAAACGAATGAATGATTGAAGCTTGTATCGAAATCACTGATCGAAAGAAGAAAGAAGTTTTCACTTCAATCTTTACTTGTGATCGAATGCACGAAGGTGAACAAGTACATACTAATTCCATGGTTCAATGTCACGTCAACTGTCATATTATTTATTATCTTTGTAGTCTGTCTGTCAACGTCACAATTATTTTATCTGTGGTGGCATTCTTCTGTGAATAATACAGAAATAGTATTGTTTGATTTAATTTTATTAGTGTAAATTTTTTGAAATCATACATTATTGTGTTGAAAATTGGATGATTATGTTTTACAATTGTTATAAATTAAAATCATGATATCTAGAAAAGGTCAAAAAACTGTTAACGAGGGTGTGGTTGGAAAATATATAAAGAAAGATACTCCTCCAGATTTACCCAGTAAGTCCACTGGAATGTTATGATCAATACTTCCCTCAAGACTTGTTTGCGTTGTGTTCAAATAATTGAATTTAACCCTTTATAATCGTTATTGGTAAAGTGTGTACTTACTTTCTTTTTCCTTCAGTTATAAACGTATGGACAACTGGTCACAATAAAAGACCTCGAAGTCAACCTTTCGGCGCGAACGATGCGGTCTCGCAAAGCCATGAGAATAAATTTGGCAAGGCACAAACTATGAGTGGACATGCAGGAAAATATACACCCAGTGAGTCAGTACCAAATTTAGCACAAAGGTAATAAATAGCGTAAATAGCAAATAATGTAATAAATTATGATAACATTTTTATTTCTACATAATGCTCCATTCTGTTTCTTATAATCATTTTGTTGTAGGTTTGCCAGTTTATCCACTAGTGATACAGCAAGTACATCAAACAGCTACAACTCTCAATATCTTTTGGATTCAAATGTGGTAATCAAATATTTTTGGTCATGTCTTGATGAATGTTGACTAAACAATGACCAAATATTTTTTAAACGAATTTATGTTTTATAGGCTTCTCATACAACTTTAAATGAAAGGGACGACTCATTTAGCAGGCAAACTAGCTACAGGTATTACAGGCAGCAACAACAAGAAGACCCAATATACCAGAATCAACAACAGGTATCTTTTCTTATTTTGGGGTCTTAAAAATACAAAGTAGTTGTTACTTAGATATTAAGTATTTTTATTCACTCTGCTTGCGAGCGGTTGATCCATTTGGTTGGGGTGCCCTAGTTTACAAACTGCAACCAATTGTGATAGAAAGTGAGGATAGAAAGATAAATAGAGGCTCATTTACTAAAAAAGTGTTCATAATTAGAGATGCAAAATTTTTTTACAGGTTTTTTAATTTAAAAAATTATAATTATTCATATTATAAGGCAAAGATTATTATTATAAGGTCAGTAAGTTTTTAGATATTCAGTTAAATATTTCCCAATTAAAATGGTGCATTGACAGTTTAAACTGCACTATCTAACTAAGAAACAAGTATATTTTTTACCACTTTACAGGTCCAACAGCAAAAACAACAACAATACGGATCAAGAGAATCCAGCATGCCAAGATTGTCTTCCAATATGAGCTTAACACCAAGACTGCATTCCCCTTCTCCACATTCATTACGTCTTCAAAATTATACAGATTGTAAGTTTTGTATTATTATTAACTAGCACTTTGCACATCATTTTGTTAATGTGGACATAAAGATTAAAAAAAAAAAAATTAACACCTGTTTTAAAAAGTGGGTTTTGTTCAGGTTAATTTTCAAGTTTATAGACCAAAGGAAAAAAACATTTCAAAATAAACTGTGAAATAAACATTTCGAATTCATTCAAGTCGAATTTTGAAAGAACCTGATACACGTAATTTCTTGTTACTTTCGAGTTTCGAGTTAATCCGACAGCATGTTAAAATTTGTATTTACTTTTTGTATTAACTTTGACTGACGTGAAAATAATAATAACGAATTTTATTATTTACTGAGGCAAGTATTGCCACGTGTCACGTTTATAGATCAAAGGAATACGATTTTTCATACTAACAAAATCCGGCACTATTTTTTTTTTTTTGAGGGTTGGAAATCATCTAATGACTTCTCCCGCTCTGGGCGGAGCGGAAGGGCATGTCAGACTTTTACTGACTAAAACCCACCCGTGTTCCTTCAGTTGCCTGTTGCCAAGGTCCCGGTATCCCTTTCGGACATTCCCGCAACCCTGCCAGGCATCGGTCCTAGCGGACCCCGCCAATTGTGCTGACATTTCTGTGAGGCGCGCGTGGAACACCACGCGCCATCGACCCGGGCCTGGTCCTTATCGGACGGCGAGCTACCCATTGAAAATCCCGCCCTTTGGTTGAATTTCTACAAACCCCTTTTAGTGCTCGCCTACACTATCCATTGGTGAAAACAGCATGAAAATCGGTGCAGTAGTTTTTGAGTTTATCGCAAACAGACAGACAGACGCAGCGGAGGACTTTGTTTTTAATTATGTAGTAAAGTAGTAGACAGATGTCTAGAGTGTTCCTCCTTTTTTTGCCTTATAATATTTTTCTTCAAAATCCCTATTTGTAACGTAATTTAGGTATTAACCATGACAACGTATTGTGATATGCATGTAACTATGCAAGCATATTATCATCTATTTTTGACTATACATAGAAATATACTTATACTCAACTATTTTGTACTTATACATTTTTATGGTTGTAGCATACGCCACAGCAAGCCAGTCGTCACCAATATACTCAAATTGTGTGAGTACATCAGTTCTACCGTACAATAAATCCCATGGAAGTAAGATTATAACTGGCTCGCAAGGTATGTATTTTTTTTCAAAATTATTAACTTACAGTACTTTAGTTTTCACTTCGTTTCTGCAACTTGATTCCAAAAGCTAAGGGAGTGAATTGCTACCCTTGTGTCCTTCAGCAAAGAAAGTCAATACACACACACACACACCCATACACATCAGTTTCTAAAATTATCTGAACACCATTAAATAAATAAATAAAAAATAAATTATGATAATTAAAAATAATGTAAAAATCTGCCACGTGAACGTCAGACGGCACTGTGAAGGGTTCCGTAGTCGGGATTACTTGGGTGGGATGAACATTTACGCATGCTCAATATTGATTTTATCAACAGCAAAAATAAGTTCGTATTTCATAGAAGATTACAATTTCTCAAAGAAACTGAAAAACAAAGTTATTTCCGCGGTTATAATAACGAAAACATCCCATTACTCACAAGCTATTAACTTACGTAAATGAAAAAATCACTTACCCCACATGCTGATTGAATAGGTAATTTTTTTTCATCCCTTGTTTACATTTATGGGCGTAGTCTCACAATAATAATAATTATTTGTTAATATTGTGCGGGTAATATACACAAATAATTATTTGTTTCGAAATTTCCAAGCCGCGGAACCTTAAAAAAAAATGTAAACCCTCTTTTGTTGGTTACCGAATACCTTGGTAACCTAACACAAATAACATTTTTCGTCAAAAAAAAAAATATGGAAACCAGACATGTACCTACGTCTAAAATTAATTTAATTAACCAATGTATTCAGCTGAAAAACCTAAATAAACTCCTTTTGTAGGTTCTGATGAGTGTGAGCTTCCGCTGCCTCCTGGATGGTCCGCAGACCGGACTCTTCGCGGGCGCCGGTACTACATGGACCACAACACGCAGACTACCCACTGGACCCACCCACTGGAAAGTGTGCCACAACCGTGGCAAAGAGTTTCCACACCGCACCATGGAGTTTATTACTTTAAGTAAGTTGTATGGTTTTGAAGCCTCGGCACCGCAGGGTTACTCAGATCGGGCTATGTTTGGCCGGATAAATAGCTCGGTTATTTGGTAGGATACTGAACATCCGGCTAGCCACAGCCAGCTGGATATTTGATAACCAAATAACCATCTATTTCATTCAACACTAAGTAAAATCCATAATCCTTGTTCATTCTTGTTCGTTATAGTTTCGCCATGTCCGGCTGTCTGTTTGTGCGCGGCATAGTTCAGAGACTCTTAGCACTAGAAGGCTGTAATTTGGCATGGGTATATTTTTACTGTTTTGTTACAGTGAAATAACTCATCAGACAACATACGCGCATCCTTGTTTAGTTGGTGGGTGCTACTTAGTCAGTCCGTATGTTCCTACTCTCGTGCCGCCTTATTTACTGGAAGAGATACCCCACTGGCTCATCGTTTACTCTAAAGGTACCATTTTCATGTACAATCATACCCAAAATATGTTGATCCCCCTAAACGCTATTTTGTCTGCTCATTGCACGATAGAATCTGCTTTACCGACTCAAGGTTTTATATTTCGTCGTAACGTCTCCTATTGCTAGCCACACTCGTGACGATTTATTTGCGCAAATTTACGCTTGCGCAAGTCTATCGTGACGTGTGTTGGAAGAAATTTGCGTACAACAAATCGTTACGTGTGTGGCTAGCATAACTTCAAAGGGGTCTTTTTGGCTGAATAAAATAAATAAAATGTTCTGCACAAGTCCCAAATAATTACTTTTATTTCTTGCCTCGTATGCGCTGAGCTTGTCCCTGACCCTGGCGCTTTAGTTTGAGTAAATTATTTCATCGCCACTGCTCTCAAAAACGGTGAAGGAAAACATCGTGAGGAAACCGGCATGTCCTAGAACCAAAAATTCGAAGACATGTGACATCTACCAACCCGCACTGGGCCCGCGTGGTAGATTACGGCCCGCTCCCTCTCACAGAGAGGAGGCCTGTGTCCCAGCAGTGGGAACATTATAGGCTGATTATGCTATGCGCTGAGCTTTATTTTTTCCTCAGATAGTTATCTGACTTCTTGAAAAATCAATCAATCTTGTTTTGTTTAACAGCTGATCAAGAACTTGACCACAAATTACGCTGGAACATGTTCAGGCTTAGTGAACTGGACTGCTACTCTGACATGCTGACGCGGCTCTACAAACAAGAGTTACAACTTATTGTGATGAAGTATGAGCGATATAGGTAAGAGTATAATATTATATCTTAACATGTAAAGTCCTGCAAAGAATTCAGGATTATACGAGCCCAGTAATGTGACAGTACATTAAGTAAGGCCAGGGCTACCCGTCCATTTTCAGGCCCAGTAGCTTTCCCCGCCTAACTTGCTGCCAATCTCATCTATGAACAATAAACCCACTGACTGGGTCTCCAGTCACTGACTAACTAACGATTTACACGCTGTATGAAGATTTCCGCCAACACCCTACTGTTCAGTCGTCGTAAACATTGCGGTTATAGGATTTGTGTGCAAACTGCTATGATGTATTTATTTTATTAATAAATTTTAGCCTATATTGTCCCACTGCAGAGCAAATGCCTCCCTTTATCCTTTCCACTCCTCTCTGTCTTTAACTAATGTGGTCCAATCCTGTCTGTAGGTGTCAACCTGTGCCCTTTCATGAGATTTTTCATCTTGGTCTAGCACTACTTTTTCTTGTGTCGCCTGGAATGAGACTATTTGGCCGAAGTATAATAATATTTATTCTGGATCATAACTATGCAATCTCCATACCCTCTACGTACGGTTTTCATTGGACGCTGTGAGTTTGGTCTTGGACATGTTCATTCGAAGTGTGTTCTTGAGACTCGCCTTATGCTGGACATGGAATAATATCTTAGTTCAAGCACAAAGAGATGAATTTATATTTTAAATGTGTATCTTCTTTTATGTTACAGATCTGCCCTCTTGCAAGAAATCGAGAGGAGGCGACATGCCATTACATATCATGCACACTCCAATTGTTGATATTGTATAAGTTTGCCTAATTGTACTGTGATCTTACAAAAACAATATTCTAGACAGTTATATAATAACGAGACTAAACATAAATTTAAACTTTAAGTATAATATTTGTTATTTAGCTGCTGGAGAAAAATCTTTTTGAAATGAATTTGTTAATAACTAATTGATTAGTGCCTTATCATAAAATAAAATATTTTATTTTTCTCTTAGCTTTTTATTAACTTTGAAAAATAATTTAAGTTCTACCTAATACTACTACCAGCACCCTAATTGTGTAACACATGATCAATCACAATGTTTCATTTTGATAGTTCAACAACATTCATTGGATTGTTCAGCAGATTTTTTTCGAACATATGAAGCTATGGATTATCTTCAAAATTATTCAGATTATGATTGATCATGTGTAAAGCAATAAGGATGCTGGACCTATTCATTCACTTAAATTCTCATTATCAGGATTATTATCCTTTTCACCAGTTCTTACTCCTTGTCCATCTATAATATCATACTCGTCAACTTTTTTAAGACCAGATATTCTGTAAACCTTTGCATTTTTAATACCTAATGTTTGCGCCCATGCTTCACCTGAAATAGATAAAACATAAAAATTACAATCGAATCTTGATACATAATTAGAGTAGATCTAGATAGATACCTTAGATAATAATTTGAAACTTGAGAAACAGTAATCAAAAGTCACCTGTATCCTGGTGAATTGAGAGATAGAACTTTGAAAGGATTTCAAAATTGAATGAATACAGTCAAGAATCTGGAGCCTTTGTTGACATTATTTAGCATATTAAGTTACCATACACTCATTCTTGCAGTTATTATGTGGTGTATGTAAAGACAGTGCAGTGCAGTAAAAATATTTTTATGACTCTTGAAGAATAGTCGAGCGGAATAGGTTACTAAATATATCTATGTCTATTGTATGTCCAACACTATTCAATATACTATGACAACTGTACATAGCACATTAAGTTTCTTATCTTTGTTTGGACATAATATGCAACAAGAATATTGATGTTGTAAGAAATATCATAAAAGACATATATATTACAGCTAATATTTTCATCCATACAGACCAAATAAAGACTGACTAATTCAACTACTTTAATATAACCTGTCTGTATAGTATTTACAATCAGATAATATATAAATCAATGCCAATCACATAGAGTAGAATAGTAATCAAAACCTTCATAATCCTTTAACTAATTAAAGCCTAACATCTCTGTAGTGTTATGAAAGTCTAGTTGGAAATTACCTGGTGGAGTAGAGTGCTCCTCGTCTGATTTTATACCATAATAGTGAGCCCAGTCAGCCTTTCCCTTATAAACATTATATACCACTAAACCAAAAGCATTCCAAGCTAGCAAGCCATAGGCTATACTGAGTCGTTGTTTCCATAGTATTGCTGTATCTTCTGGTATTGGTTTGGTCCTTTTGCGAACAAACCGGTGCCACCACTTGTGAATCATGTCCTGCAATAGTATTAGTTTAGTTGTGTAACATTTTAAAACCTATTATTTTAGGTTAGAATAATTGGAGGGCTGAATAATGTACGAGTGAGTTGGTACGTTTAGATGTAAATGGTAAATTGTTTCGTAAACAGCTAATTTATCTGGTATACCATAAAATTACAACTTAATGTAGTCTGTTTTTGAACTTTTTGACAATAATGACAGTAAATGTCGGATTTGACGTTAGGCGGGTTGCCAGACGTGATTTTTATTTCCTCCCGAAATTATTTTTTAAACGTGTTTTTTTAGATTATACCCAAAATGGTACAAAGTTGTAGTGTCACCACGTGAACAGTGAGGGAGATGTTGACATGATTATGATGAACTTTTTGCCGTAATCGTACAAGACAGCACCGTGTGAGTGACCGCTCTATATTTATTCATTTTATTTACAATATTATTTTGTATAATAGCTATCTGTTGCCCGCGACTTCAAGCCCGGTATTTTTTTTTATACATTTCCCTTACCCGTAAACAATGGCGATGAAAACTGTCACTTGCTCACCTCAGATGTCGCTATTATCCAGCGTAAGAATTTGACAGCTAACTGGGTCTGTGACTATCCATATAACGCAAACGACTTGTTATCTTTTAATAAATTAATACGCCCCGTTCTACAGCTGTTGACTGCAAAAATACGGAGACCCATGTATTTGCCAAAGATGTTAATAGTCGAAAATTGTGGAAGAAAGCGCACTGAAAAAAAAAATGGAAACCCAATATTTCGTCGAGTCTATGTTAGGTGAATTTATATAGTGAAGGGGTGTGTGTGTTTAAATTATCTTAGCATCATCAGTAAGGAAGAATATCCTCGAGTTGGTTTTCAACAGGTTCAAGAGAATAATAATACTTACTATTTCCATAGTGGGAATTTACTAATTTGAATTTTCCTCCGGTACATTTTTACATAAGAAAATAGTTTTTTAGGAATGAATTTCTAAGTTTTTTCTGCTGGATCAATCACGTCTTGAAAAACTTTTGCTTTCACTGCATGTAAATATCAATGTTACCTATTAAAAAAAAATGGATTCCGTGCTGTGGAAAGGGGATTAGTCAAGTTTTGAAAAGAAACACAAGGAATAATCTGTGACAAAGAACCTCTTACTACGAAGTTCAAAATAGCTATTTTGAAAATCGAATTTTGATTAATTTTTTTACCATGTTTTCAACGCGTGGGATAACTAAAAACAAAAGGATTTATCTTCTGTAAGTATAATAATTTATAGCCGTTTGAATAATTCAAAATATTAGAAAAGAAAACTAGCTTCACAACGCGATTTATGCATGGTCGAAGCGAGGCGCCGCGCTGCTTTGCAACCAGGAGCCTGAAGTAGCAGGAGAGAGGGGTGCCAGTTGACGTGAAAGGTAGATCAAACTGCACACAAGACACGAGCTTAAAAACGACTTTTAGGGTTTCGTACATCAAAAGGAAAAAACGGAACCCTTGAGTGGGTGATAGACGTGCGTACTTAAAGTACGCGGTCTTTAAGTTCGCGACCTTACTCGGCTCGCCGTCGGTGACACACGTGAAGCTTGCTTAAAATTTCATTGTCAAATTGGCTCGCGGCTCGCGGCAATGACAGACGGGCAAGTAAGCTCGCCGAGCCGTAAGTACGCGTACTTGCTCGCACGTCTATCACCCCTTTTATAGGATCAATCGTGTGTCCGTCGCGTCGGTCACAGTCACAGCCAATTTGCTCCCAATTTGATCCATCGGAACAAATTGGCTGTGACAGACGGACAGACACACGAGTGATCTTAAAGGGGTTCCTTTTGAGGTACGGAACCCTAAAAATAATGTTTTATGGTAAATATGCAATATTTGAAGTAAGGCGCAGTCGTCAGCTCGCTTCGCTCCTATTTCTGATTACAGGGTTAAATGGGACCTAACACGAAGGAGATGACGGGGCTCATTCGCTCGCTCACTTGAGCCCCAGTCATCCCGTTCGAACCTAACCTATCCGAGTCGGGGTGCTCCAAATCCCGAGCTCGCTTCGCTCGCTCTTGCATCCTAAGTTCTTATTGCTTTTTTACAGAAGCTGAGATTTGTCGGGACTTGGGAACAAAGACCTCGCCATCCCCTCAAAAACCTGTCTAGACTCGCTCTTGCATCCCTAAATAAGTAGTTTCTTTTTTGGTATGAATTGATCCCAAGAAGAAACTAAACATTGCAGTTGACGAAAAAAAAAGTATTTTTCATTTTATTTTACCACTTTGTTGGCGTGATTTATATGTATACCCATACCAAATTACAGCTTTCTAGTACCTACTAAGAGTCTCTGAGCTAAGCCACGGACAGACAGACAGACGAACATGGCGAAACTATAAGGGTTGGGGTTCCTTGTTGACTACGGAACCCTAAAAAGAGCCTTCGGCAAAAAAAGAGACGCCCTAAAACCCACAAATAACCTCACATTCTTTGTAGCGAGGCGGCATGGACAATATGCAGTAAGCAGAGGGTAAATAAACGCAACTCTTAAAAAAATAAAAAAACAGAAATCCTACCGCCCCCCACTATTCATTAATAAGAACATTTTGGCATATGTTTTTTTTAGGGTTCCGTAGTCAACAAGGAACCCTTATAGTTTCGCCATGTCCATCTGTCTGTCTGTTGGTACTAGTTGGTACTGTTGGTACTAGAAAGATGTAATTTGGTATGAGTATACATATAAATCACGCCGACAAACTGGTAAAAGAAAATCATTTTTTTTTTTTTTTTTATGGATTGTGGCGATGGTTTTTTTTTCTCGTCAATGCCATGGTGTGGGGTATCGTTGGAAAGGTCGTTTAAAAATAATGTGAGTTTGTCGAAACAATTTTTGGATTCAGGGATCCATTTGCGAAATATTAAGCTTTAAAGTGCCAATTTTTGTTAGAGTCTAGTGTCCCCCCCCCCTGCCAGCTAAATGGTTGGTTTTGGGTATGTGAAAAAATCACGGCAGTAGTATATATAACGAAATTAAAAGGAAAACTATCACCGCTACGTAGGCTCCACAAGTTACCGAGTAATAATCAACCAACTTAAAATTGCAGTTGCAAAAACATGTTCTCCCATACATTTTGTATGGGAGAACAAGTTTTTCAACTACAATGTTATGTTTGTTGGATAAATTCATCTCAACTACGGAACCCTTCATTGTGTGTGGTTCGACATGCACTTGGCCGGTTTTTTTTATTTTTCGTCATCATTTTTCCCTTTTGACGAGCTATGCGAACATAAATGTAGGGAACAGCTGATTTTTTTTCCGCAATTCCCAGGGTTGGTCCCATAGTGAAAGTTGTTCGCAAAACACGAAAATATAAAAATAAAGACACCGTAGATAAGTTACTAGGTAATAGTTATGTACAATAAAGTGCGTTTCATCAAATAGTTCCTTTGCCGTAATGTAGGCTCCACTGTTAAATTTAAATAAAGACCGGCCAAGTGCGAGTCAGACTTGCGCACGAAGTGTTCCGTACCATTATCTATAAAAACGGCATTTGTTGAATGGGAGCCGAGGAGGAATATTTATTTTATTTGTTGTTATAGCAGCAACAGAAACATATCATCTGTGAAAATTTCAACTGTCATAAACTATCACGGTTCATGGGATAAAGCCTGGTGACAGACGGACAGACAGACAGACAGCGTAGTCTTAGGTCCCGTTTTACACTTTGGGTACGGAACCCTAAAAACGGACCTATTGGTAGCGCCTTAGTGAATTCGTATTGGTCGTACAGTGGAGCCAACATTACACCACATAGGTACCTAATATTTGATGGAAAGCACTCTACTACGTACCTACCTAAATATTTTTTTTGCAATGTTTTTTTTTGTGGAAACTGCAAACAGCCTGGAGATAAGACTATGCTGCCTTATGAATAGGTATTGTTATACATATAGGTACATATAACTATACTTACCTACCCTATTTTACTTTGACTAGATGTCAAAATTGCATACCTACATATTCTGATGGCTGATCGTAAACCAAGGTCGAAGGTCATTCGGCTGGCTGTGTTCGCGTTTCATGGCGATATTTAGCCGACGTTATAACGTGGTACAACGCGGCACCAGGTACAGCCGATAGGTACGCTTACACACTTGAGATACTTTACGCTGAAATAAGAACGTAGAGTTTGTTGAGCCTATCAAATTGTGATAGGCTCATCTTAGATCATTTTGTCACACGAGCGTTTACGTCTAGCGCGGGAAGTCAAGTTTAGGTAAATTCTTTGCAACTCAGTTACACAAAGCGGGCGTACATGTGTGCGTAGAGTTGGCACATTCGCTCTCTTTATAGTCAGACTAACCTACTAGCTAACCTAACATAGTTATAGTAAATATTAAATTTGAATTTAATCCAACTTAATTTGTACCTCAAAATTATTAACATTATATTTTATAGTCTGGTTTTCTATCTATCGGCACTCAAAGCGGTGACGCCAACCCTGATTTTCCTCTGCCAAAAATTGCTCAACGCGCCAAAAGAAGTTTTTCACACTTTATCTCTCAGGCCGATGTGTAGTTTAACTGAGTTTAACCCACGACTCTATAGTGAAGTTCCTCTTTTGTTTTGTTTTGAGTTTTAATACTTTTTACAAGCCGCGTAAAATATCTTCGTTCCAAAAAAAATCACTTACCTACTGCTACTGCAGCATGTCGGTGACGCAAAATCATAAGTATTCCCCCCTACCAAAAATCGCTCAACGGGACTAAATTAGGTTTCACTTCAATTAAATATTTTACTTACTAAAGTAAGTACTAATATTTGGCGAGAATACTCGTGCATTATCGTTGTACGCTCGACAAAGGACAACAGCGGTCTGGCAGAGCGCCGAGCGACATGTCCACTCTCTGGAAGGCCTCATGGCAGACTAATTTGAAACGATTTGCGCGTGGTGGATTTTTATATTAGTTTTAGAGTAGTTTTAAAATATTTCTAGAAACATAATACGAATAAGAACTTATTTAGAAGATTTTCTTTTATTACAGTGCGCCATTATGGAAGATATATTGGTAATAACCTTTGTTACCTGAATAAATGGTTATTTCCTATTTTACTTATTCATTTAAACACTTATAAATATTAGAATATAAAACCATTCAAAAATATAAATAATATTTACCTAGTAGCCCACCGGTATCGGGAACAGGGTCCAAACTACCGGCGGTCAGGGCTCCAGAGAGAGGAACCTCCTAACACGTCGCATAATAAATAATATACTACTTATTTATTATTATGCGACGAACGAATTCAAACTTTGTTATCTTATAATATATACAGGGTGTTAGGGTAGACACCGTTATCCTTGAAACTAGTGGTTTGGTGTCATCTATAATATACTTTTTCTATGGGACCAACATTGAAATCGCAAAAAAGAAAATCTGCTGTTCCATATATTTTGTCGATTTAAGTTTCACCAAACCACTAGTTTCAAGGATAACGGTGTCTACCCTAACACCCAGTATATCTACTAATATTGCTCGGATAAAAATAAATATTGACTAAAGTGAACTAGTTGACAATCTCTGTACAATCCTCATCTATGCTTATTTTTATGTTTACCTGACAAACCTTCTCGAAGGTCGACACGGCACTGCTTTGTTTACATCGGTACCATGCGGGTTAACTCGAGGCTGCTACGCTCAGTAATAATATATTAACTCTTATGGGGAAGTCAAACAAAAAGTAACGCGTTTAAAGCAAAATAGTTAGGTATCGTTTATTTCTATAGATGCAATAACCTAAAGAATAATTGTTTTATGTCGTAGAGCTAAGTCGGACCGTATCAACGCTCTGAGGAAACAATATGACGCATTTCTGGAAGAAGATAAAAAACGAAAGGAACGGAATGATTTTATTTTGGGAAGGCTCGATAAAATGCGATATACCACCGCTTTGGTCCCAGTACGACATAAGGTGAGTACGAACTTGTCAGAAACAATAATTTAAAAAAATATGTTGGAGCGATAATTTTATGATGTTGTCATGTAACTAAACGCTTTCAGGCCAGCGCGTTTGACACTCGTCCGGCATTAGTCGATCGTCTGGGCTTTCAACCAGAGTTTTCTTCGGTTCGTGATTTCCAATCATCTATCACAAATCAAAGACAACTGTTCTCTGATATTCAAGTTAACAATAACGAAGATTTAATCCAGGAAATCAGCAAAAAATACATACTCATTCCGAAATTGAGAACAACGTTCATGAACAATTGCATAAGAAATGGCACAACTAATCAAAACCCAGAAAGGTTGCAAGAAATGCATCTCGATCAGGACACTGTCCCCATAAAAGATTTGAAACCAAATTCTCAAGATAATACGGATTGGAAGAGTAAATATGAAATTTTAAACATATTAAAGAATGAAGAAAAGGGAAAACCAACGAGCATTGCGAGCGATTGTGTAGATCTTAAAGAGAGTGTGCCAAAGGAAAGTTCCCTAGGAAATTATCAAGATCAAGTTGCTGTCAACTATGATAACTACGTAAATACAGACATACGTGATGAGACGCCGAAAAAAATTTTCAATGAGTTCCCTGAAAGAGATTTACCTGCAGATACATTACATTACGATTTACCCAAGGATAGTGAATATAGTCTTAATGATACAGTACGTGGGAGTGAGGATTTAGTTGCAAATGCAGATTCAAGCGAAAATAACAATATCTTTGCTGTCGACCAAACGGATGCTATTGGTGATCAATTACAAAACTTTACATTAGAGTACAAACATTTAGATTCGCCCAATATTGACATTTCGCGAGAAGTTTCCAACTATCATGAACCACAACCTGAACCCGATGTCAATATGACTTCGACGATTGCAGATGTTTATTCAAAACAAATTATACACATGAATGAGGAAAATGTTAATAATCAAGACGAATACCCCGTTGAAGCTGGTTATCTCATACATGGTCAAAATGTGTCTGTTGAGCAACAAGAGACCGCAGATTCAGAACAAGTAGTCTACGTTGATGGTAATGAAATAAGCGCGATGCAAGCTTTAAATTATAATGCACCGTCGACACTTGACGGAAACGGCCGCATTTTCGAAAATGAAAATTCAGCTATAGTTAGCAACGATCAGGAATTCGCACCAAACAACGAAGTTCAATTGAAAACTGACGCAAGTGACATTCCACAAGAGCAAACATTTATAAATAGTAATATCGTAACAGCAGAAGAGGCAGATCCGGTAATCGAAAAACAAGTCAATATAACGGAATCCATCGATGATTTTGATGCTGAACAAAGGGAAATGTTCTATACAGAGCAAACTGATGAAAATTACCCCAGTCAACAAGGTGACATGGAGCATCCTTCAGCCTTTTCTCAAAACGAGTACCCACAAAATCAAGAATATCCTTATTATGAAAACACTGAAGCTGAAGCTTATCCTGGCGAATTAAATAATGAAGAGGTGACCCAACAATACGATCCAAGTTACGAACAACAATACGCCGGTTTAGATGAAGGATCAGAACAGCAACAATATGTTGAGCAATACCAAGAGCCTGAAAGGTTTACTGATCAAGTCAAGCCACAGTTTGAAGTGCTGGGATATGAACAAAATTTTGAAAGTCAAGGGGCAATTGAGGAAGCTTTAGATGTTGAAGATGGTTTCACAGCGCTGAATTCTGAGGCCCCAGCCGTCGAGATGCCACGCGGCGAGGAACCATTTGATGGCAAAACTGAATCGCAGACCGTAATAAACAGCACATCTGAACAGATTATAAGTTGAAAGGTTTATCGGCATAAAAGAGCGACTTATATGTATATGAGTCATGATTATGATGATATGTCAAGGTTAAAAAGAGCAACATTAATCTTTCAAAAAGCTGTATTGAATACATAATAATCCCTTTTGAAATTTCTTTGATGTTTTAAAACTAGGTATAACGGGAAAATATTACAGTTGTAACAATGCACGGTCACATCGGCAGACACGAAAAACGATTTATTTATAACTGCGACTTCTTCCACGTGAAATTTCTTGTTTTCAAATAAAATATTATATCCTATGGCACTCGGCAATACTGTAGCTTCCCATTAGTAAAAGAGTTTTCGGAATCGGATGAGTAGTTCCGCAGATTACCCCTTACATACAAACCCACATATTTTTCCTTTTTTTAACCAACTCAAAAGGGGATTCTGAATTCGTCAGTAATTATATTTTTTATCGACAAAATTTTGATTTGGTAGAGAAAACTTTATTCTCATACATTTTTTATTAACTTTGCTTATTTATTTATGTTGACGATAATAATTTTCTGTCACTGTTATTTAGCAAGTAGTGGTCTACGAATTTGTGCAAAATACCAATAGGTATAGTGACATATGCTAGCACACAAATTGTCCAATTAAATCGTAATTATAATATTATATTGATCGTTCCGTTCGATTCGACAACTTACAATAAATGTAAGTCTGCGGAGCTCCTCGTATTTATAATGCGTATAGAGAACAAAACGTTCTAATTAGGAAATTTACCTAATTATAGATAGATCCATCCACGAAGACGCGCCCCACTCTACTCCGCTCCATACAGTACAGCACAGCATTCACGGAGTGGGGCGCGTCTGTACCTAATTACGCAATACCTAATATAATAATAATAAAATTTAAAAACACGATTCATTTTCTTCATTTAATTTGCGTTGCTTAAATATTGTAATACTTATAAATTGCTTCGCTTCTTATTGTGTATTGTTTTTCTTATTTGCTGTTGGTTTTGCCCCTATAATTGTAATAATTTTGATTCAATAAATGGAGTATTTAATTACAGCCTTTGTGTTATTTAAGTGTCTAAAGTACAACAAATAATGTTTAATCATGTTTATTCATTATAAAATACAATAGACGTAGATATATTTAGTAACCAATTCCGCTTGACTATTCTTCAAAGTGCAAAGTGAATCAAATCGCCCGTCACCCCCCACTTATATAGATTTGATTCACTTTGCGTCCAGCGCTCGGTGTGGTAACACGTCGCGTTCTGGTTTGCAATTGGTCAATCGTCATCCTGAGGATGCCTCGTTGAGAGGTGAAACACGTGTCGATTTCTTACAGGGTTTTTTAGGACTCTTGAAGAATAGTCAAGCGGAATTGGTTACTAAATATATCTACGTCTATTGTATTTTATAATGGATTTCCGCAAAGTCACGCCTGAATCAATTAACTATCTTTATTCATTATTATCTCCAACTCTGGATAGCAAGCGTGGTGATCAGCGTTTGTGGCTTCTCTTTGCCCTGCAGTGTGAGAATAATAGGCTGTTATGATTATTAATATTTTAATTAATCTACTTACTACAAGAACACGGTACACCACATCATAATGATACATTTATTGAGGCTGGTTCAATTTCTCCAATTCTGCTGCTTGTTCAGGGATGAGTGGCTCTTTAGGTTTCTTCCAATGACATTCCTCCCATGGTAGCCTGTCTACACCTGAAGCCCAGTGGTAAATCCTACATCTTACATTTACTTTTTCCGATTTGTTGATCTGGAAATTTAAAAACAAATTAATAAAACACGACGATTTTACACTGAACTGAACTATTTACAACATCAGTTTTTGTTTATGCTAAACCCGAAAAGTAAAAAAAATTTTACTCATCATTTTGAACAACTCTTTCTATGGGGCCAAACCTGAAACCGCGAAAAAAAATTCAGCTGTTCCATACATTTGAATTCAGCTGTTCCATACATTTGTGTTCACTTAAATCGACAAAATATATGGAACAGCAGATCTTTTTTTTGCGATTTCAACGTTGGTCCCATTTAAAAAAGTGCTCAAGTGTTAGAATCCTGAGCGACGCGAGTGATTCATGGCCCTCGATATGAATCCGTTTTATTCAAGAGTTGCATACTATATACCATGACTACGATAAAAAGAACTTGCAACTTCCGAGTAAGTATGTTGTTATGTCAATGTTATGCCTTGTTTTTATAGTACACCGTAGCATAGAATACATACTCCATAATGTCGATGACATCTTTTTCTTCGACAACTCATTAATGATAAACTCCTTATCAAAAATATCAACCAATCAAATCGGAGTTTGTATCGAG
The DNA here is from genome assembly GCA_948473465.1 of Lithophane ornitopus. NCBI lineage: Eukaryota > Metazoa > Arthropoda > Insecta > Lepidoptera > Noctuidae > Lithophane > Lithophane ornitopus. Next base: position 6,760,047 of record OX419633.1, read on the forward strand.
TATTTTTTGGCAAGGAGGTTGTAAAGCATTGAGATGGAGTTCGAATATATTGGTGTGTTCTAAATTCAAAAACCAAAACTGTGATTAAAAGTGCTTTTTATCCACTGTTTTCAGTGAATAAAATAAGCTTTTTAGAAGGGGAATGGTATAAAAAATATTATTTTCATCTCACAAGCTCGGAAAGATTCGGTTTGTCATTCGAAATCTGCGTGGAAAAGAGCATTTTCCCGCTAGCGTGGAAAGAGTTTTTAAAATTCGAACCTTTTTATTCAACAATTTTCTATACCGATATTTTCTATACTGATAATGCATCAATACTTATTTTATGTCAGAGCGCCAACCTCATTTTTAGAATAATCGCACTGGCCAGCACGAAAAAAAATCGCTCAACGCGCCTAAAGAAGTTTTCACATAAAAAAACTTTATGTAATTTTCTTCTGTTTATTCAATTCACTTTCCACCATTTGGGTTTGTTTAGCAGTGCAGAGTTAGTGCAAGCGGTACATAATGCCGAATTGAGCTTTTTTCCGGAAAATTTGCACGAAAAGTACATAAAAGCTTAGGTACAATATTTTTGTTAAATGCATGGAGACACTTAGCATTTTTCTCGCTGTAGTGAGGTGAAAAGTTGTGTGTTTCGCTCGACAGCAAAGTTTTTCTGGGTCTCGTACCTTGGAAACCTTCGCAACGCTCAGGATTCTTTATTTGAACCATTCGCTTCGCTCATGGTTCAATCCTAAAATCCTTCGCTTGCTCAAGTTTCAATACAGGAACTCGCGCGAAAAAACAGCCTTGCATAACAAATAACTATTATCAAATTATAGCATAAACAATATAACCACCATGGTAGATTTAGCCACCATACGGGGGATGCACTTAGGTAGTTTTTTATGCAATTTGCAGGTCAGAGTCCGGTTATAATGTTTTGAATCAAAATATAATTCAGGACCCGTCACAATTGTGTAGTTCAGTTGAGTCACCAAATGGTGTACCGCGGTCCGCATCCGGACCGCCGACCTATTATGTGCGGACCTTAAGGACGAACCTCAAATCTTATCTCGCTCGTACCATACTACTCGCGGTCTGAGTGAGAGCGTGACGGAGTGGGGTGCTGGCTGGAGGCTCTCAAGCCTCGAATAGTTTAGGTAATTACTTTTTACGTTGAAAATAATGGTACCTGCTTTATAGTTAGTTCAGTTATTATGCAAAGTTTCATGATCTTATTTAAAGTATTTTTTTGAATAACAGCAATTTATAGTTCAGTTTAGAGGTGACTTTGTTTTTTTTTCTATAGAGTAAATTTTTATGTAATCGTGTTTTCGCCAAACAGGCCCTAGCATCAATCCTCAACTTTAACATAATTATATTTATTTCAAAACTAGCTTCCGCCCGCGGCTATAATATTAGTAATATTATAGCCGATTAATACTGCAGTATTTTCAGGATCATGATAAGCAATTTGAGGTAGGGTAGAGCGTGGGTAGGCACACAATAATCGGATAAGAGAGAAGAAGATTGATATAAAATCATTTTTTTTTAGTTTATAAACTCGAAATATACCATCATAAATTATCCGTAATTCCCCTTCGAAAGGTGTGAAAAGTTGAAAGAAATTTTTAAAGTTTGAAATGTAATATGCCAATATATTTAGTGATTTGGTAGGAAATTACATAATTCCCGTTACCTCATTGTATGGTTCGATCTAAAAACTGGCAGTTTTAAGCATTTTGTAAGATACTCACTGTAACGGTAATATAAAATTCTTTATCCTGCAATGATAGATCAGGTCCTTTAATTTGTACAGGAGGCATCTCAATTACGTGCTCGGGTACTATGAAGCCTGATTTTCTAAAAGAAGCACTAATGTGCCAGGGCTCCAGTATCCATGGTTCTATTTTGTTCATGGTTATTTGCAAAATTGTCCGTGATAAGCAGCTAATAGTCTGAAAATAAAAATAAAGATGATAAAACCTCAGACCAAATAAAAAACCAAAACAGTGCTGTGAACAATACGGTGAAGCATGCCAAAACTACACCTCCGCTTTGTGCATCTACGCTCACACGCACATATTTATAACTACACCACACTAAGTGCATACAAGCTAAAATTTATACAGATAAAATTTATATGAAGAAACATAAATTTTATCTTGTTTTATTATCAGACCAAATAAAAAACCAAGACAAGTCAAGCTAGCAAGTCTGGCGGACTTCATTATTTCGAAAGCCATTATTTCCCGGAGATTTTATTTCATTTTTAACCGACTTCTTCAAAAAGGAGGAGGTTCTCAATTCAAGTATGTTTTTTTTTGTATGTTTGTTACTCGATTACTCCGCCAATTATGAATCGATTTTAATGATATGGTAGGTCATGCTTCCGAGGTGGTCCCATATTAATTTGATTAACTTTGCTTGCGTAGTTTTTGAGTTAGCTTCAATATTACGTATTTTACCCACTTAGTTTATCTAGACGATGTATTAATTTACTCCTTCACTGTTATTTATATCAGCTAGTGGTATTCGAATTTGTGTGGGGTAGGTACCGCAACTAAAAAGTGAAAATAAAACCTTTTTCAGTTTTGAGTGTTTTTTTTTGGAAGTCGGTTTTTTTTTTTGTAAAAAGTTTTTATTCTTCTGAGAATTCTTGATTTGGCTTGGGGATCGAACCCATAATCCATAGGTACTACCGATACTAATAATAATGTGCATCAATTTATATTACGGGAGGTACCTCAGGGCCGGATTTAAAGGTGTGGAAAGGAGGCCCTAGGGCAACAAGAAGTGGAGGCCCCGAAAATTCTATGGAACACACTAAAAAGGAATTATTTAATTCGGTTTTCGGTATCAAAGTAATTTAACGTATCGTTTTGACCATCAACCCAGGAAATGAAAAGAAAATTAAAAAACGTTCCTTGTGGATGTGAACTGTTTTTATAAGTATTAAAAAAAAAACAAATAGAGGAGGCCCCTATTTTGTGGTGGCCCGGGGCCATGGCTCCTGTTGCCCCAACCTAAATCCGCCCCTGGGTACCTAGAGCCCTAGGGTGCGTGCCACGAAAGAAGGCTGGCGGTTTTTTCTTTTTTTTTAATGCGATGTGTTTCAATAGACATTATGATGATATAATTATATGATGCAAGGAATAGTGTGTCAGTCACGTATGAACACATAATTTATTTTGAAAATGAACATTATTTTATCCCATAAGCACTAAGGGTAAAGTAAGAAATCATAGTTAACAATAATACTGTTAAACAACTTGTACAAACAACATTGCCCTTACTATTTATATATTGATATTATGTTTTAAAATTGCAGTTATGAGCTACTTACCCTGTGTACATAGGGTGAACTAAAGGTATCTTCAGCCTTAGGCTTGATTTCATAGGACTTGTACTTCTCTAGGTTCTCAGGGCTGGCATAAACAGCTAATCCAGGAATGAGATAATCGCGATAAGCCTGATTTGGGCGTAATGTGAGAATGTCACCTTCATTGCCAACACCTAGAAATAAAATGCAATGTGTCAATGATTTGAAATTAAAATCTTACCATTATGGTATTTTGCATCATTGCTTGCTGAAGTAAGTACCTTGCGAAGAAAATGTCTAACTACCTGAAAATTTCATTTAACAATACCATAGATAGTTTAAAAGATATTCATATTCATGTATCTAAATAGAGTATAATATAATAGAGAGCAGTGGTGGCCCAGTGGTAACGGCCACGACTTACAAGTTGTAGGTCGGAGGTTCGAACCCTGACAGGCGCTTTACTTTGTGTAAATTATTTCATCGCCACTGCTCTTAAAACGGTGAAGGAAAACATCGTGACGAAACCGGCATGTCCTAGAACCAAAAATTCTAAGACATGTGACATCTACCAACCCGCACTGGGCTCGTGTGGTGGATTACGGCCAGCTCCCTCTCACAGAGAGGAGGCCTGTGTCCCAGCAGTGGGAACATTATAGGCTGATTATGTATGTATGTATATGTATCTAAATAATATAATTATGTTCAATTCAAGTTTGCTGAATGAAGTTGAAATGTGGCTAGAGCTAATGAATAAAGATGTTGAAGAAAGTACTGAAGTAACATCAAACAATGGTGTGGTAGATTATGGACGGGAGAGAAACCAACACAGCATTTTCAATGCTTAGAACCAAGCAATAGTGCTACTACAAAATAATTTACTGGTACAAAGCAAAACAAAAACAGGAAATGGCTTTCTTTTTTTTTCAGTTCAATCAATTTTCATCCACTATTTTTAAATCTTCATTAAATTCAGTTAAAGGTTTTATTGCCATTGAATATTAAAGTATTTGTTAGTATAAATAAATGAATAGCATACCATCAATGAATTGACTAAGAATCACTTTTACATCAGGTTTTTTAGTTACATTTGTGTCTTCAACCAGGTCATATACAAAATGTCTGCCCCTCATCTTGGTTGGCCGACCACCCTTCTTGTGTAGGGGTACTGGATTTTTCCTTTTTAAAACAAAAGTGTTCTGTAAAAAAATGACAAAAACATATAAGAACATATACGTACCTACAAGTGTCCAGAAATTTAAGAATTTACCATAGCTATCCAAATACTTAGTAAGTATTGGACCATATTTTTACAAAGTCGAGTACCTATATGATTCGAACATATTTCTATAGATCTTTAACCTGAGTACATTTCCAATAAGTTTCTTTTCAAATGTATTAGTTACCATAACTCGAGAATGCAGGAGAGCTTCTATAAGTGTCGGTCGGTACTAAACATTCGTCCGGCATACTCTGCAACCTGCTTTACTGCCAGAGATATAACTCGATGCCTGCTGCTGATTGGGTCACTATGAACTAACATTCTCATAAAGTTTACCCAAGAAAAAAAATCTGTAAATATTTACTTACCCTTGTTTGTTGATGAACTACATTGGGTCCAGGAGTAATAGCACTACGAATTAATGAACGCAATCCCAGCATAATTCAAGCTACAAGTAAAAAATGCCAAATTAGTTTGACAATATCTTTTTTAATTTACCAATCTTGCCAGACAGATTGAGCTTTTGCAGCACAGAGAACACTAATAAACTCCTAATCCTAACGAAGTTTTGCAGTTTGCAGTGAGGTTAGAAAAAAGATAGACCAGCGATCACGATCAGCAACAGCAATCAATCATTTTCAAAACGTCAATAAAATGTCATTATTTTATTTCCCCTCACCCACAGTTAAGGAATTTTTAAAGTGCGTTTCTAAAATAGTTCTTCTAAGGGTTCGCGCCTAGCTATTTAATCTGTGGCGCCTAGCGGCGCACAGTGTGGGAATATCGCAATCTAGGGGGATTTTAAAGTTGATGCGCTAGGGTGGCCCGCGAAATTCAAATTTTCTTACGTTTTTGGAATTTGCAGGTCAGTATCACATTGTATCATCATTTCATGAAACTTTCATTCAATGCACTTCCAAGAACTTAGAGAGTTGTATTGCTGATTCTAATGTTTATAATTCTGTAAATCCATATTTTTTACGGCCGCTAATAATATTTAGATCAACATACAAACCTGATACCGACCTGCAAATTGCAAAAAATGTAAGGAAATTTGAATTTCGCGGGCTACCCTAGCGCATCCACCTTAAAGGCCTTCATTCAACAAGTATAGATGTGTGTGGTGTGGTATGGCTGTGGTCAATCAAGGAACTTAGGCTGGCCAGACACGTACGGTTTCCTGATTCGGAAACCTGAATGCTTGCTTTACATAAGAAGTCTACCACTTCAACTATTCACAGACTATTTGTCTGACAGAACACAAACCACTAAAGTAGATAGTTGGATTAGTGACGAACTTCCTAATCAGTACGGCGTTCCACAAGGTAACATTATTGGTCCAACATTATTCTTAGTTTATGTAAACGATTTATGTCATATCAAGCTGCATAACGGTAAAATCATCACTTTCGCCGATGATACTGCCTTGATTTTCGATGCTAATACGTGGGATGAGGTTCAAATTTATGCTCAACAAGGTCTTAATAAGGTCTATCACTGGCTTTATTACAATTTGCTTACCCTCAACGTGGATAAGACAAAATACATGACGTACTCCCTTAGGCACCAGGATCAACCAAACTTCAACCTTCCACTCATGTACTCAACTCTGCAACTCACTCATCAACCATTGTTCTTGTCCTGTATTAGTTAAAACGAACTCTATCAAATACCTTGGCATAATCATAGATTATCGACTCAGTTTCCAACAACACATTGAAACCCTAGTTAAAAGAATCCGAAAATTAATCTACATATTTAAAAATTTAAGACATATATCTGATGCATCAGTTATTAAGAAAGTATACTTTGCACTATGCCAGTCTTTGCTAGTATATTGTATTACCTCTTGGGGCGGTACATCTAAAACTTTTTTGATAAATCTAGAGAGAGCTCAAAGTGGCTCTTTGAGCTCTCTCTATTAAAAGTTAGTTGCTTTTTCCCAATCCTCTATCCAACCTTCGATCTTTACCAACACTGCCAAGTGCTAACAGTCCGGCAGTTTTTCATTCTTATGACAGTTCTAAAAAAACACACTGAACTTCCCTTAGATCACGATTTACAAACACAAAATAGACGGTCAACAAATGTTTGGTCAATCAGCCGTTATAATACTAGTTTCTCCCAAAAGTTTTTTTATTTTCTTGGCACTTTTCTTTATAATTCAATTAATAACAAAATATCTATCTACTCTCATACAAAAACTATTTGTAAAAGAAAAGTACGCTATTGGCTATTAAATCTGGACTACATTGCCACGGAAAACTTAATAAAACCAATTTCATAAAACCCATACACTAACACTCACACACCTAACTTACAAACATTAAACACACATAATCATTATTCATTTCCCCATTTCCATTATTATTTATTTTAAGTTCATTATTATTTTATTTTCATTTTCTTATTTAGAATTCTGTTTCTAATTTTTTTCAACTATTCAATCTTTTGATACAGTTATACATTATCTTGACCCGACCTACTAAGAGAGCCGGGTGATCTGTAACTCAGGATACTCCTACCACAGACACCTTTCTCTATTTCAGATTGTGCAGATAAATAAAGATTTATGATTATGATTATACAATATGTTCAACTAGGCGCACACGGTCCAAATGGAAAAAAACCTGATGTTCGTTCGAATCAGGAAACCGTACGTATGCGGCCAGCCTTCAGGTCTCCGAATCAGGAATCTTGATCTGGAAACCGAATCAGGAAATCAAATCAGGAAACCGTACGTATACGGCTAGCCTTATACTCGGGTGTAGTGTGTGTTGAGTTGAGCTTGAGTGTTTCGTTTTTAGTCTATCTAGTCTGTGGTTCGTTTACTCGTTCAGCATTCTTTCTCGTTTGATAAAAAAATAATGAAATAAAAATAGCTCGACTTGTGTGAAGTGAAGTTCTGTGATGCTCTGTGATTCTGTGCATATTAGTAATCTGTGATTCTGTGCAATTCTGTGATGCTGATGCATAAAATAGGAACAGTTTTGTCAGTTTTGTGGATTTAAACGTTTTATCTTGTTAAATAAGGCGTCATTGGAACAGGTGTTGTGTTTGAAAATATACTGAAATGGATGATGAAGCGAGTTCCGATTTGCAGGTAATAATCTAAATGATACCTAATGTAATTTCTTACTTCCATTCCATGAGGTTATAAAAAAGAGTTTGATGTTTTCTATAGGTTTGAACACAGTATTTAATTTATTTTTTCTTGTAGAAGTGTTTGTCTGATGGACCGATGGATACGGATGAAGGCCCTTTAATAAACGAGAATTCGAATGGACTATCACATTTGTTGACGGAGGGCGAGTTCAACAGTGTCGAGGCGGCGGTGGACGATACGTCGACATCGAACCAAGGTTTCCTCAATGCGGTGGAGCTGTCTGCGGGTAGCGTTGGCGATTACCTGGACAACAACACAGACGGGTTCAACACCGACTCGTTCGATGTGGGCGATAACGCGGTCAATTTCCCCAGCGACTCGCTCAATAACGTGCTCACCGACGGCGACTCGCTTCTTAGTGACACAGCATATAAGGCCACTTCTGATACTGATGGTGATATTGCAGAAAGTCAGAAGGCGACGGTGGACACTGACTTTGAAGTCAGTGAGATATCTGATGCTGGCTTTTCAATGCCAGCTGATGAAATTACACAACCAAAAACTGATGACAGCGGTGACCATGTAGCTAAGGTGAAGGTGGAGGCCGAACTGGTGGCGGAGGTTGAACATACTGCAGAGTCTGATAGTACTCCTGCTGTCAAAAGTGATGAAGCAAGTATTGAAATTGATGAGGTTTGTGTCTCTTTAAGTGCACTACCATTTATTGTTATGGTTGCTTACCCTACAGTAACCAACCCACTAATCATTTTGTTGAAATTTGTAGTATAACTCTCATCACTTCAATATTATGTCTTTTGTTGTTTTCAGCATGTACCAGTAAAGAAGGAACCAACAGAAATTAAAGAAGAAGTACAAGAGGAAGAAGTAAAAGAGGTTGTTCCCCAAGAAAATAGTGAGGTATATATCTGAATGTTGATTTGTGCAAGTATGGGATTTCTTGTCCTGTTAAAATTTCAATATGGTCTTGGAGTTAATACAAAAAACCCATAGAACAAAACATTCTCAGTTTTTCCCGAATTTTCCAAGCAACTTTACCAATTTTTCTTTTCCTAAAAACATACCACAACAAACCTCTAAATTGTCTAATTGCTTACCAACAAACAGGATTTCATTTTAATTTATATATATTATATAGATAGATTGATAAATAATCCATATTTACTCTTGTTTCAGACTGATAACATTACTACTGTAAAAACTGAAATTACCGATACTGTTGTAAAGGAAGAAAATGCTACTCCAACTAAGAAACCTAACAAGGTAAGCTTTAAAAATTGTTCTATTCTTTAGCCATAACAACACAATACACGCATAATGTTCAACCTTAGGGACTAAGTGCGGAAAGCAAACCCGTACATAGAGAACATACCCATAATAACCATATGCTCACCAAGTTAGGAAACATGACAAATCGAAAAAGGCATTGCAAAAAGGAAAATGAAAAAGGCATTGCAATGCATTAGCTACTAGATTCCATAAGCATCTGCCTAAAATAATTGTAGTTTATGACATGTTTTAGAATGTCATCAGTAAGAGACGGGCACGACTTCGGCTTTCGGCGTCGTCGTCTGCTTTGACTTGAGCAGGGAGATGCCTCGACGGTTTCTGCTAGACAGCACTAACAAACAACATTTTCCATACAAACTGAGCGTTTCACCGTTTACTGACACTACAACATAAATGAATGACGTATCACAGGGTTTTGAAGGCGGTCCGTGACAGGCACTTTCGGCGCCACGAATTTTGTTAGTATCGCTGTCTCTAGGCGTTGCCGATTGGCGCGTCTATTCCGTGGTCTGTGGCTTCGACACCGCGTGGATGCTTATGATATATTTACTGTCTGGCCCATATTTTGTCAGGTGACCTTATAATCTGTTTGCAGGTGCATTTTAGTCATGGATGAATGGTACCTTATTAAAAGTAAAATTTTTGCCATAAGTCATAATGGTATTTTTTTATGTTTGTGCATAAATATATGTATATCAATCAAAACAGCTGTTTTAATATCAATTTCATTAATTTTATTATAAATTTGCTTGTCAGTCTTTTTTTTTTTTTTTTCTCATTATTAAAATTTACTTTAGCTCACATGCAACTTGAACTGTGCCAAAAGGAACTTTGTTATTGTTTTTTTGCCAATGTATGAATTTCAGGTTAATAACACCAGCAATTCACAATCCCTTCACTACTACTCTATGATGTGTAGTATGACTGATATATTGACTTTTATTAAAGGTGGGAAGTGCTGAGGAGACTGAAGTAGTGTCAGAAGATGAACTACCTGAGGTCCAGAAGCCAAGCATTAAAGATGCAGAGAATGTGTCAGATGATGAGCTGCCTGGACCCAAGCCCGCAGAGCTTCCTGCTGACACTGAGGTACTATTATAATCTTTCATTTTAAATGTACTTTCTATCACTTGTTGTTTTTTCAGTAAGGCTTTGTATAGGCGTATTATAGCTCATATTAAATATTTTGTTCTTGAAAAAAATTACAGTAAATTACATGTTATGTTCTTCACAGATCATCTATCACTGTATAATAAAATTTAACTTCAAGTCGCAAAAATCTGCGTAGCCCTGGCTCTTGTACTAGGACTTCCAGTATCACAAGAGCCAGATTTCTATGCAGTATTGTTTGTATGGACTATTCTATTATATTCATTTCGTGTCACGCTAGTTTCGCTGTCGTCGTGGTCGTGTTAATTACAAGATACGCTCTCTTCACTGCGCGGCTCATACCCCTGAGCGTGTTCGCGTGTGTACGAGGCTGTGGTTTCGTACATTTGTATGTTACACCCTTATATCGATATTTTGCCTTTAGCTGTACTGAGACATCAGAAACTTCTTGTTATCCAAAAGACATTATGTATTGAAAAAACTTTTCTTTTTGAAAATGTTTTTTTTTTTAAAGGGTAACTGGAGTTTCTTGCCGGCTCTTCTCCATAGAAACGACCAATTGGAACCGTGCACCTAGCTTCTGACGTTTCATAAGTGCCTATGTAGGCTTATGTGAAATAAAATATTTTGATTTTGTTTAGATCAATGTATTGAAAACAAATTATTGATTTTAGGTTGTATCAGAAGATGAGCTCCCAGCTGCAAAGAAAGAGATTAAAGAATCACGAAAACGTAAAACTGAGGATGAACGAGATGGATACGATCCTGGCTCACCCACATCTGAAAGTGAATCCTCCAACAAAAAACAAGCAGTTGCTAAGGTATTGAGATCAGTAATATCAATAATCTTCATATTTTAGTTTATTCACTAATGCCATGTTTCGATCTGATAAAGGCAGTTTATAACGCGAAAAGTTATTATTCGAGCGATATAGCAAACTTCGTATTAATAATACTGTTTTAATTCAGAATGGGGAAAGCAAACCAGTTCCGTCTGAGAAAAGGTCTTCAATTGATGAAAAACCAAAAAAGAAGACATTACCTGAGCTAGATAAATACTGGAAAGTCGTCAACGACGACCCTACTGATTTTACTGGCTGGACGTACTTACTGCAATATGTTGATCAAGAGGTACAGGTGCTTACTATTTTATAAATATTTCTGTATTTTGTGCTAACGATTGACTATAATCGAGGCAGAAAGCGGCTTCAATAAAAAGTTAAGAATAATAATTATACACATTTGTCACAAAATGATGAAAACTGTCGCTAATCTTATTGCTTTATGAAGCAATGAGAACTGAATAAATATTGACGATCGGCAAGGGCCAACTGATTGATGATAACAATATGTGCCGCAATATTATGTAAATAATATTACCTAACCGGTGATGAATGTAAACCGCTGTTACAGAGCGACGTGGAGGCCGCGCGCGAAGCTTACGACGCGTTTCTGTCGCACTACCCGTATTGTTACGGGTACTGGAGGAAATATGCCGATTATGAAAAACGTAAAGGAAGTAAAAAGAAGTGCCTCGAAGTGAGTACTGCCACAATCACGTTGATGCATTGTTTATAATCTATTTAAATCACTTGGTGACTGGTTAGGCGGTACACCCGATGATCAGTCGTATAATTATGTGCGTTAACACTTGGATTTTGAATTGTTTTAGCCATAACTGGTATTTTGCAATTATTTTTTTTCCCAACAGTGCTACGTGGTCAACGTTCGTAAGGCAAAGTCGTCCGTTCGCACCGGAGAGTTCTATTACCATCACATAGATTTCGTTCTAGTGATTCATTTCTTGTGGTGTATATTTTGTATTTTAGTGCATATATTTATAATACTTTGTACACGCATGATGTATTGTAATACTTTTTCATGTATTTATATTTAAGTAAGTACTAAATGAATGGTGGATATAATTAAGATTAAGGTTAACTACCATGGTATCATGGAAACGCAGCTGATCTTCATATTTAGCCATTGAATGGCGTTAGTAACGGAAGAATGCGGCGAGGTCGTCGACAGCTGCGCCAGCGCTTCGATTGCGAACAGGTGTAATATACCCAGACAAACATTTTATATACTATAGATAGACACAAGCGAGACGTCGCGTCTCTCGCAGTTCGCGCTCTGTCGCGCACAAGCGAGACGTCGCGTCTCTCGCAGTTCGCGCTCTGTCGCGCCGCATCGCTCGCGCACCGACACGCAACGTCTCGCTTACCCTATTCTAAATTATATGACACATAATATTATGCTATTCAATATTCCCTTGCTTCATAGTGTTGCCGTGAGCATGGCGACGCTTACAGACAGGTGGAACTTGTTTGATACACGTTCTTGTATTACAGGTTTTGGAAAGAGGCCTCAAAGCCATCCCACTGTCGGTGGATCTATGGATACATTTTCTAAATCATATAAAGGCAACCAGAAGTGAAGACCACACCTTCATTAGATCGCAGTATGAGAGGGCTATAGGTAAGCCAGTCAATTTGGATTTATGTAACTTTTCTTGCCAGGCCACTCGTCTAAAACACCCTGACAAAGCAGCCAAGCCAATACATCATCAGCAAACTTGGTGGTCCAACTTCATAATATGGCTAAATTCGCTCGCACCCGGCTTTCAAACTTAGTGGCAATGCTATTACAAAAAAAGCAGCACGTTTGACGGAATAAATTTTATAGATATTGGCCGATTAAAGGAAATCTTGGCAATGGCAACTGTTACAATTTAAAAATATTTTTTTTATTTAAAAAAAAATCCTTAGAAAATACGTTTTCTTCATAGGCATTTAATAAAAATACTAATATAGTTGGGAATTTGGGAATGACCGTTGATCCCTAAAAAATCAAGACTGCGTGACTTACATAAGATCTACTCTAAGGTAACTGCGGTAAGTGCGCTGTTTGAAGGCTTTTGAAGAACAAGAACATTAATTCAAGTTTAATCCTAAAGTGAGCCCTGAAAGTAGTGGGGAATGGCTGTTGACATACATTACTATATGTAACGTGTAACGTTGATGTAAGAGTTGCGGTTTATAACTTAATGTATGTTATTTACAGAGGCATGTGGCCTAGAGTTCCGCTCAGATCGCCTTTGGGAATCTTACATCAAGTGGGAGGCTGAGAACGGATCGGCTCTCAACGTCACCAATATTTATGATCGACTTTTGGCCACGCCCACTCTTGGATATACTTCACATTTCGACAAGTTTGTACTATGTCATTTTTATGCTTCAATGGTACCTAAATATGAACTGTAAAGTTTAAAAGCCTACTATTATTTGCATTTACACGATTCTTTTACTTTTTTATGTTGTCAATAGTTTATAATAGTTCGTGATTTTTTAAAGAGTAAGGACAATGATATAATTATTGTAAGAAATAACAGAGAGAAATAAGAGCACATTTTTATTGTTTTTTTTAGTCCTAACATTCCTGTTAGAAAACATGTGAACATTTCGGTGTCACAACGTTTCTAAATTTACTTTAGCTCATTTGTGGCTATCTGAGATGTTAATAGTAAATAAATATGCACATAATTATCCTCAGCTGGATTTTTTAAATTGTATTTTTCTTCGACGGCTTTAATCGGTAAACCCGCGTTATTCGTTGTCCAAACGCGCGGTATGTGTATCTTATTGAAATTGTGTAAGTTGTTTTTTGTTTTCTCTCGCTATGTAATGTTTGACGTAATGGGAAGCATACCATTTGCACCCCCTCACGTGTACCATCGCGAGGCCACCTTCAGGCAGACGAGATAACCTTCGAATTTAACTCTAAATCGAAGTTTAGATTAGCAGCAACAAAACTTGCAGAAGCTGCCGCGATTGTTTACACGGTAAGAATTGCTACACGTTTAGTTGCTAATTTAAACTTCGCGTCAAAACATAATTAGTATTTCTTAAATTCTTACCTCCTTACTAATAAACGTTGTATAGCGCCTGTATAGTTACACAACGCTTTGTCTTCTTCTTTCGAAAGTCAAATTACTAACGACTGAAAGAGAGAAATCGGTGTGTAACTATTCACCTGATATAGTACGTTTATTAGTAAGGAAGTTAAAATTTCAAACTCACATGCTGCAGTTATATTATATACCTTATGAAACTTAGTACAAAAAGGGGCCCTTTGATTTTTTTTATTAATACCGTTTGGTCTATTCTGTAAAAATCTCACCGTTAAAAATGAAGTGAACTGTCATCCCTCCTGATGCTAGAGATTGATAGCTTACTTCACCTAAGTTTTTACAGTGAGATTTTTACCGAATAGCACTTCAGTTCATAGTGAGTTGAGAGTTTGTGGATGTAAGGGTGGTTGTATGCAGCTTCCAGGAGCACGTGATGTCGGAGCCGGTGGCGGGCGTGGTGACGCGCGCGGAGCTGGTGCGCCTGCGCGGGGAGGTGCGCGACGCCGCCGGTGCCGCGCCGCAGCTCGACCTGCCGCCCGGCGAGGACGAGCCGCTCGACCACGTCGTACGTATATATAATCTATGAATATTATAAATTAAAGTCTCTTTTTGTGAGTCTGTGTGACCGCTTTGTCCTTCTAAACTTACGGATTTTGTTGCAGTTTGCGGTATCCGAAAGGTTTATGATAAATACATCTAATAAAGAAATCTCGATGTTTTGTCAGGTGGTAAAAACCGTGCGGATCAGGGCCTTTATTTGTGTTATTAAGACATGCAATATTGTACATGCAAAGTAAGTTTTCCAGAAGTTATAAAATAAAATACTAATTTAGTATACTTTTGTCTTTGTTAACGCAGGCGTCGGAGGAAGAAGCGCAGGCAATCAAGGAGCGCATCATAGCGGCGCGGCGCAAGGTGCACAAGACCACTGGAGAACAAGTCGCGGCTAGGTGGACCTTCGAAGAAGGCGTAAGTTCAATCATGCATTATAATCATTGTTAAAGCAAACTACCGTATGCGAATGACAATTCATTGAACTTCAACCCTTTTTTTAAATGATGTAATGTAATGAGTTTATCGATGATGATGAAATGTAATGATGTATATTTCTGCAAGTAGATCTTTTATGACACTTTCACACGATAATGTAGTGGTAATTAATAGGTCTTTACCTATGAAATTGCCGTTTTGTATGAAAAAATTTAAACGAATTTTTTTCATGAATTTTTTATTTGTATTAATCGAAGTAATCACCCATGCAATCAATGCATCTTTGCCATCGCAGTGGCAGTTTATTGATGCCCTTCTTAAAGAAATCAGCTGGACGGGAGGGAGGCAACAAATTCTTTAAAGGCATTTTGTACTGCCTCTCGGGTATTGAATTTTTTTCCCGCCAAGAAGTTATCCAAATTCTGGAAAAAGTAGTAGTCTGTAGGCGCAAGGTCTGGTGAGTAGGGCGGATGACGGAGAGCTTCCAACCCCAGTTCTTGCAACTTGGAGACCGTCTGCTGTGCAGTATGAGGTCGCGCGTTGTTGTGCAGGAGCAGCGGAGACGAGCGATTGACCAATGCTGGTTGGAGATGCGCCAGCTTCTCCATCATTGTGTTCAGTTCTTCACAGTACACATCTGCAGTAATGCTCACCCCGTTTGGTAAGAAGCTGTGATGAATCACACCGGTGCTAGACCACCAAACAGTGACCATCACTTTTCTAGGGGTAAGTTTTCGTTTAGGGCATTGTTTAGGTGCTGAACCAGGATCCAACCAACTTGCTGAGCGCTTGCGGTTATCAAACAGAATCCATTTTTCATCGCAGGTAACAATGCGGTTCAAAATTCCTTCATTTGTGTGTCTGTTGAGCAGTGCAAGGCACGTCTCGACGCGTACTTCGCGCTGGCGATCATTGAGTTCGTGGGGCACCCATTTGTCAAGCTTTTTTACCTTGCCAATTTGACGCAAATGGACCAATATTGTTTTGACGCTAACGTCGAAAGCTGCTGCTAATTCAGCCGTAGATTGTGTATCATCAGCTTCCACAATCGCCTTTAATTCGTCATTGTCGACCAAAGTCTTCGGACGACCGCGAGGTTCATTTTTCAGTTCGAAATTTCCAGAACGGAAGCGAGCAAACCAATAACAGGTGGTGCGTTGGTTTGTAGTGTTAGCTCCGTAAACGTCGTTGATGTTGCGTGCCGCTTGTGCCGCGTTGCTGCCACGACGGTACTCATATTCCATAATTACTCGAATTTTTAACGTATCCATGATGACGAAAAAGATTGAAAACGATGAAAATGTAACACTAATCAATAAAGAAATGACTACTTTTGGAAAAAAAAATCCATGTTTTTAAAATAAAATTAATTTGAAATTAGAATTCTTAGCCAAACAAAAATTATTTTGATTTGAAATGGCCAGTACTGCAGAACGGCAATTTCATAGGTAAAGACCTAATATTTTAAAACTAGATGGCGCCGGCATTTCCTAGCTATCTGATCCCTGAGAAGAAATGCCGTAACAAACTCAGAGTTAATGGTCTCTTTTAGAGTCCAAACATTATTAAGATATTATGTGAGCCTAACAATGCAGTGCCATGCTTGGAAAGGTCTTTTGCAGAAAGTGGCATTGCAGCTTTGAGTTGACCAGTCCAAGACCACCCTCTGGCGTTTGAGTGGTATTTTAGACATATAATGGCACTCCTACATTTCAGACCGTATTTTTCAGTGTCTACAAAAGTCTTGTATGTTGTTCCAGATAAAACGTCCGTACTTCCACGTAAAGCCGCTGGAGCGCTGTCAACTCAAGAACTGGAAGTCGTACCTGGAATGGGAGAAGCAACATGGGTCGCTGAAGAGAGCGCTCGTCTTACATGAGCGCTGTCTCATAGCCTGCGCGCTGTACGAGGAGTTCTGGATGAGGGTATGTTACACGATTACTGTAGATACACCTCTTAAAAGACTACCTTTTTGATCATACGATCAGTACAGGGCAGCAAATCTCAAAAGACGTAAGAAAAATTAAATTGCACGGCTTACCTTGACCCTTAACTTTAAGACAAAGCAACACAAGCTTCCTGGGAGTCTCACAACTATAGATAATAAATTGTCTCTTTAGTCGACGTTTGAGTCAGTAACAGTGTGTGTTCTACAGCTAATAAAGTTCCTGGAAGAACGCGTCGAGAGCAACCCGGAGCTAGTGACCGTCGAGCGTGAAGTGCTGGAGCGCGCGTGCAGTGTGCACCATCTAGACAAGCCCGAGCTACATCTGCACTGGGCACACTTCGAGGAGGCGCACGGCAACGCGGCGCGCGCGGCCGAGATCCTCGACCGCATCGAAAAGACTTGCCCCAACCTAGTACAGATACAGTACAGGTACGTGTCTTTACCGGCCATAGACGAAGTTCTATATATGTGACAGTTGCTTCAGCAGCTGGTAGTTTCAAATATATAAATAATTACACAGGAAAGGAGTTCGAAACAAAGACACAAACGACTCTTTCTTCATTAGTAAACATCTGATGAGTAAGAGTTTTTCCGCAATCATTGCATTATTTTTTAGGGATTAGAGACGCTTAACAAAGCTGATTCACTTGTTCTCCCCGTCATTGCGATTTTTTTTTTTTGCAATGGTCCTTAACATACTGGGTGGGAACCTTCTGGTTACTGGAGATATTAAAGGGCAAATTTCCAACTGAACTTGTACACCAACAACACCTATAGCGCTCGCTGCATGCACCCAAAAGCACAATGTTTTGCGTGCGTTACATTGAGCGCTGCTAGATATAGCGAGTTTTCATACCAAAAATAAAAGTAATTTTCCAGCAATAATTTTTCTTCTATATTTACTTTGATATGTGATGGGTCTTTTTAGACCCTGTACAATTAAAGTCGGTTGGTTTTTAATCTCGTAGACTAATTTGACAGATGCTAATGTCAAACTTCAAATAACAACCACTTGAAATGTAGTAGTATGCAAATTAGGCTACGAGATTAACCGATAAAACAGACGTTTTCTTATTTTAAACGTTTTCTAGATAGTGCATTATAATCTTTCTTATCTCCAGACGCGTGAACCTAGAAAGACGCCGGGGTGACTACGACAAGTGCGCTCAATTGTACGAAGGCTACATAGCGTCTGCGAAGAGCAAGGCGGTGGCGTCGGCGCTGGCCATCAAGTTCGCGCGCTTCCTGTTCCACGTGCGCGCGCAGGCGCCGGCCGCGCGCGCCGCGCTCGACGCCGCCGTGCTGCGCGACCCGCTCAACGCGCGCCTGCACGCGCAGCGCCTCGACCTCGCGCTGCACACGCCCGGCACGCCTTACGAGGAGCTTGATGGTACGCATGCTGCTTTTTATCCGATTACGACAAAGTCAAAATACCGTCATTGGATACCCAACATGGCGTCTTATCCGTATAAAGGCCGGCCGGATCTAAAGTGTCGCCCAAAAAAATATTTTAGGTTTATTTATATATCGTGTTGGGTATCTAACGAAACGTCTTACCTCTCTTACCAGAACATTCTAAAAATGTGTTGGTTATAAAGAATATACATACATTAATTGCAAAATAATTGAAATAAAAAGAAAGTAAAAACTAAAATCCAAACTAAAAAAAGGCCAACAAAAAATAAAAAGAACAAAGATAAATAAAAAACAAAATATCAGCTCACATCACAGACAGAGAAATAAAAAAATTACATCGTTTTCGTTTATCGGGAGTCACACGTCGTTACTAAATACATTAGGATCCTACGGATTACGTGTGACTCCGGCTATACCAAAACCGATGTTATATTTTTATGTCTGGTTTATTCCTTTTTATTTGGCGTTTTTGCCAAAGTTGCGTTTCAGTTTTTAGTTTTCTTTTTTCTCGTAAACTCTCAATTTATTTGCCACATTCTGTGTGGACGTGTGGTAGTACTGGTAGTCGGTCGGTTATTAGTTTATTACTTATTATAAACGGCCCACATTTCACCAGTTATGTTTTTAGTCCCATAGTAGGCGAGCTTATTGCCATCAATTGGGCACAAATCCAGACTCTGGGCTGCTATTGAGAAAATCCTGATGAAAAACCCAATAACACTTGAGCCCGGCCTGGGAATCGAATCCAGGACCTCATGATCAGCATTAACGCTTTCGACCAATATACTTATATATGTGTGTGTTAATGATGTTGCCGTGCAGAGCTGGTGTCGTCGTACGGCAAGGAAGAGGGCGCGGAGCCGGAGACGTGCGCGATGCTGGCGTGGCGGCGCCGCGAGCTGGCGGAGGAGCTGGGCGGCGCGGCCGCGGCGCGCCAGGCGCACGCGCACGCGCGCGCTCTCGCCAAGCATCTGCGCAAGCGCGCGCGTAAGGACAAGCACGACCCGCCACCACCGCCCAAGTAAACACTAGTTTTGTGTTCAACCTTCCACTACTAATTCATTCGTAATGGCTTCCTATGCCAGTCTACAAATTTATTCATTTGCAAGGGCTTCCTATGCCAGACGTGCCTATGTGGGTCATACAACTTAGGTTGTATTCACCAACTAACTAATGAATTTAAATTCGTTTTCGTTAGTTGACCACTTGTGAGCAATGTGTTTACCATGCAATCTTTTTATTTATTTTTTTGCTACCCTATTATGATTATATTGTTATTACCCACTAACACTACTGTATATTACTATAGTAGCACATGCGTGGAGTCCGGCAAGAAGAAGGAGAGCGCAGCGGCTCCCGCGGGCAGCGCGGCGTCGCCGTCGGGCGGGTACTACGCGGCGCCGGCGCAGGCCGCGCAGTCGTACGAGCAGCCCTACGCGCAGCCCTACCAGCCCGCCTGGGGCTACCAGCAGCCGCCCGGGCCCTACCAGCACCACCCGCACCCCTGGCCGCAGTACCCCAACTACTACTAACTGCACAGACACCGACACTGCAATTATTATTAAACTTTACTGACAAACGCGAGTCTATTCATTTATGACTTTTGTTTCTGTACATACGATATTCTTCATGATATCGTCAAAGTAATAGACTACAA
The DNA here is from genome assembly GCA_948473465.1 of Lithophane ornitopus. Classification (NCBI taxonomy): domain Eukaryota; kingdom Metazoa; phylum Arthropoda; class Insecta; order Lepidoptera; family Noctuidae; genus Lithophane; species Lithophane ornitopus. Next base: position 6,780,024 of record OX419633.1, read on the forward strand.
AGTTGACCCGACTGTTTGCTAAACTTACGGTACTAAACCCGATAGCGTTTTGTTTGTCTGAATGAAATATTTTGCGATTTACAGGAAATGTTTATTTGACGTAAACACAATAACAAACATACATTACATATATTTTTAGGAAATAAATCTTATCTTCACAATCCAACATTTTATTATTTCACCAATCCATCAGTCTTCAATAATATTTTAACTTCCATTACAATCCATATTCTAATGTATATTAAAAAATAATGAATGCCTTCGGCCTCGCTATTTACAATCTCAATTTATGTGAGGTCAATAAGTACATGGACATTCAAATGCATTTTTAAATAGATAATATAAATTATAATGCTGACAGTACGTTTACGCTCGCAACCAAGTGCTCTCTTCGGATTAGTCTGGCCTGGTCTGGCCACATACAGAACAAATTTTTACGCTACGTGCGTTCTTGTGCAACGACCAGCTTAATTGTGTATACTTTTAAGTTTATGTCAAGGTAACAGGTAACAGAAATCACTGTTCCACTACGAGAATTCAATCAAAAAATATCAAAATAAATTTATTTCAATCTTCATAATTACATGTATCGCGAAATGAAATGTCCGGTACTTCTATATTACGTAAATGCTATTTAAAACTCATCATAATGTATTATTGACTTTTCCGTCATTTGAGATTAAACTGAATCGATAAAACTTCATATTCCACCGTTAGAAAGTATGCTCACTACTGTTTACGTATGTTTATTCTAAAACGAACAAACTCCGCTTCTTTCTGCCGTGTTGGCCAGTTTTGAACAATTTTGATCAGGCGCACGCGGCTTTTGCCGCCTTCACAGCTGAAAAAGAAAACATTATTTAAATTTAAAGCACTTGTACCTTTGATAGCTTATAGTTCAGTATGGACTAGAAAAAATGCAGCCATATTCATCAGAGGACGTTATGGCCCGGTATCACGCTCCATCTTAATCGTTAAGACGAAATGCGGTATTACGCGGTAAACGGTTTGCTATGGTATGGACGTATTTGCAAGTCTCTGCTTGTAGCTGGGCCATTTAGCTATTATAATGATGTCTGCCCACATATATCATACACTCAGCGGCACAAAATGTGGCCCAGACATAAACAACCCGATAATAGCTGAATTTTACTAACGCGTATGACAACTTGAAGTGGCAGTTTGTTACAATGTTTGTTAATGTTAATTTAAGAAGGTAAGCACAAAAAAAAAATCGTTTCTTTAACGTTTTTGACACTTTGCTTCAATTCGTCGTCAACGCGTAGAAGACTGGTAAGTTAAAATTCGGTATTAAATTGGGCGTGCGTTTCACGTCTATTGTCTGCACTCCTGCTTCCAGAATTTAAAAAAATATGCTCTAACTTCAGCTCAAGTCGCTCAAGCTGTATTGCTTCGGAACCAAGGGCAAACGCAGAGAGAAATCGCTGCAACTTGAAATGTAACGCGTACAACTCTCAGGTACGCATTTACCAGGTACAATCAGACTGGTCTGTACATGAGGAGACCAGGGATGGCGCAATTAGGTGCACTTCAGCACAAGATGATCGATTTATTGCTCTCGCAATTTTAAGAAATCGTTTCCTCACTGCATTCGAGATACGGCAGCGCCTACAAGCCGCCAGAGGTGTTAACGTAAGTGAGCGGACAATTAGAAGGAGAATGGACGAACGGATCCTGCATGCTTAAAGACCAGCCCGAGGTTCAGAACTCCTCCGGTACCACCGTGTAGCTCGACTACACTTTGCTCGCGAACACGCAAATTGGACTCACGACCAGTGGAGTAAAGTTCTATGGACAGATGAATGAAAAGTGGCCTTACGAGCTCCAGACGGCCGCGAACGTGTGTGGAAAAGGCGCGGAGAGCGGTTACTGCCGATCACAACCAGGCAAACCGTCAATTTTCATGGTGGGCTGTTATGATTTGCGGAGGAATAAGTTCGGACGCTCGTACAGGGTTGGCCGTAATTGAAGGTCGTCTTACAGCGGTGCGGTACGTTGAAGAGATAATCCAAGAACATGTTTGACCATACATGGGGTCATTTGTAGCGAGGAATTTCTTTTAATGCAAAATAATGCCCGCCCGCACACAGCACATTCCGTGGATAATTACCTCTCAGAGGCTAGAATTCCCAAATTGGAGTGTCCAGCAAGAATCCCAGACATGAATCGCATAGAACATGTATGGGACATGCTTAAAAAGTGAATCCGGGCAAGTCTCAACCCTCCTCAGACCCTCTATGATTTGAAAACCGTTCTGGTGGCTGTCTGGGACGAAATTCCCCAATTAAACATTATAAACATCATCCAGAGCATGCCTGATCGCATGTAGGCGGGGATCAGAGCGAGCGGTGGAAACACACGTTTTTAATTTTTAGTAAATTGTCTTTATTTTGTATTTTTTTTTTGTAATTTTCGATGTTTTTATGTTTGTGTTACTTGCCATTTTTGTAATTTAATTAAGTTTAAATAAAGTTTTCAATTTTTTTCGGAATTAGTGATTTAAATTTAGGTATCAGACCATCCTCTAAGTTTTATAAAACCAAAAACATGTCCTTCGTGTTTAATTTTGACAATAAATTACATAATACGCTTGGGCCAAATTCCGTGCCGCTGAGTGTATATGTATGGGACAAGTATCTAGAATGTTTGACTGACCTTCCCTCTCTTTCCGGCGTAACTTCTTACGTCGTCGGTCGATGGCCGCGAGCTCCGCCTTCACCGAGTGGTACGCTTTGCGCAGGTCGGCGAGTCGTGACGTCAGCACGTTGATGCGCGTCTGACAGTCCCACGAAGGATCTGTTTTGATAATAAAATGGTTATGGAACTAGGCTATTTTAGCAGTTTTGTTTTCAATCTAGTGAACCAAGAGATACGAAAAAATATTGCCTGGGGTCCCAATTCTGGACAAAGGCTATCCCCAAATTCTTCCAAATAGTCCTGCGAAATCGTCACCACCGCTTATTACCGAACGAATGGGGCACTCACCCAATTCCACGTAGAAGTTGTACTTGAGCGGCGGATGGTGCGCGTGATGCGCGTTGTGCGCGTGCGGCGCGTCGTCCGTGTCGCGGCGCGTGCGGCGCGTGCGCGTGCGCGCGCCCGCCGAGCTCTCCGACGCCTTGCGCGACCTGCCTCCGCCTGAACCAAAATATACATTACAGCGATCCACCCCTGCCTCGTACGGTTTTTACAATTTGACAAAACATTTTATGTAAGTTTTATATTAATGTAACATAAACCTTCCGAATTAAATTCTTTAAATGATGGTGAACACCGCATCAAAATCCGTTGCGATGTTTAGAAGAACAAAGCGTTTTCACCGGCAAACATGAAAAGCGACTTTAATTTATAGTAATTATGATATAGATTGCCTGCGGTGCTGTATTCCAGTTCAAAGGGTCTAGGACCCTTTACGCTGCTTAATGGCATTGGTACTGTGACAATAATTTAAAGCGTAACTGACCGTGCGCTTTTTCGACGTCGAGTCCGGCCGCATCGTTCACTCGCCCTTCGTCTTCGTCCTCCTTGCGTTCTGAAGGGCTGTCCCGCTCAGATATGCGGCGTTCCCTGTTAGATTCACGTATTAAACTAAAATTTTATATATAAACAAATACCACAGGTAGGAATAACCCGTTAGCTGTGGTATTTGTGTAAAAACATTACAATTTTGACGTAAAACTGTCTAATTTTATGTGTCAGGACAATAAAAGATTAGATAAAGATTGAATTATATAGATCCAAACCACCAACCCGCACTGGGCGCACTCAATCCCATAGAGAGGAGGGTGCACTTACCAACGAACAGCATTTCATTTTTATTTATATAGATTTGAATATGTTTTATATTAGATTCAGTACACTTTGTCTACCGCGTTAGTCGGGTGTATTCAAACAATTCTTTAATATTGTATTATGATTTTAACATTAAGAACAGTTGGAAAGTTAATAATTTCCTGTAGTCAGTGGGTTAGCGTAAGAATTTATCCTGAACAAGGTTTGTTTACAGTTTTATCAAATACTTTTGGAACATACATTAGTCTTGTAAGATTCCATTGTTGGAATGAGGTATAGGATCTATATAAACCAGCTTTTATCAACTGCCTATTTTTACTAATAGCAATGTTTTACTTTGTTACTTTAGGCGCATTGACAGACACTTTTATACAACAAAAAGAAAACTGTGATGAAATTAATTCTGGTCCTCGGGGCCTTCAGATCGAGTAGGTTACCTGTCCTGGTGTGCTGTTACGTGCCGCCTTGCACAGTTAAGGTTTGGGAGACCACCTTATAGTCCCCAACCTGGCCCCCGAAAACAAAAAAGAAAAGCTAACCTGTGCGGCGGCGACAGGTCGAGGCTGCTGTCGGGCGTGGTGGGCGGCGTGTGGTCGGGCAGCGCGCGCCCGCGGGCCCAGCGCGCGCCCTCCGCGCCGCCCGCGCGCGCGTCCGGCGCGCCGCGACGCTCTTCTGCGCGGACATCACGAAACATCATTATAGCGACAGTTTAAAAAGGGAAATGCTTTTATAAAGAACCATGACCATCACCCTACACATGCAGACCCTCACCAAAACGATTATGACCAAAAGCTACATATGGTGCATTTAAAAGCACCGTAGACCTAGATTCTGAAATAATTCCTCTATTTTAATTTAAACTACAGGTTTTTGTATATTTCAAAACAAAAAAAAATACTTTTCCTGGCAAATAGCTCATTCGTTTCACTTCAAAAAACGATTGATTGCTAATCGTCTTCTGTCAGGCGTTTTATACATAACTTGTTCAGTAACGAATTTCGATTTAAAAAACAATTGGCGTAACCTAGTAGGGCTTGCCTAGATTTAGCAACATAAATAACAACATGATGTGGCATAACTCGCCACTAGGTCCGGCTGGGACCAGCTTAAAATGTACCAAGACTGTGAGAGGCAGAATAAAATCAAACTATGCTATAAAAATCAAACGATCCTATTAGATACATCTCTATCGCTCAGCACGTCTCTGGTGGAGAGGCTGACTTAGGATAATTAAAAACATCTGGAGTGGGTCTACCAGATGCTTGTAACTTATCGAATAATTCCACATACTAGTAAGGCGATCAGTGTAAAGGAATATAATACAAATCTCTCACAAACAGCGTAGGTACGTCTTTTTTATTCAATCTTTAAGCATTTATTTCAAAAACCTAAATAAATATAAGCCATGGCAGTGAAGAGATGGTCAATCCCAACAAGATGCGTGGATCAGCACCATTAAGATTATAACCATTTTGAAGGCAGCAGAATGTACAACATCAACCCTCATGTTGTTTTTTGCAGTTGTACGGAAAATTCACTGTCTGGACGTCTCTAATATATACGTTGCACGCGCAAAACACATTTGATGCACCGAAACATTGATGAATGATTCCAATCAACTCAGCACCGCACAATTGTATCCAATTACATTTCACCGATAAACTGACACGTATCATTATTACAGTAGGAAAACAAAATCGACAGTGAGATATCGCTTTCAAGAATATGTATATCAATGCAACATGATAATTATAGTGTTATAACACTATAATTATCATGTTGCATGTTGTTGCATGATAAATATAGTGTTATAACACTATAGATAGTGCTGTGTATACACAATACCTTCCATAAACTGTATGTGATTTTTATTTGTGTATGTTTTAGTGCGTTAATGGTTAAGTGCCAGATCAATAAATAATATCGTGGCCTCCATGGTTATCTCATGTACCTCAAAAATAAGGTATACTCCTACCACTAATCTGATCACATTGACCGAATGAACGAAATGAACTGTAATCTTTCACATTGTCGCCATTAAATCGAAAATGTAACCGGAACTACAAATAATATTTATTTTTATGCAATTTTAAACATTGGCTTTGATTGACTCTAGACTATTATCTTAAATCTAGTTTGAATAAATGAAGGATACTTAAAAATATGAATTGGCTGTAATCGATTAGGGCAAAAATGGTCATGGTCATTTAGGTAACACAATGTGCTTGTGCTAAGTCCTATATGGATCTAGGCATCTTTTTAACTTTCTATCATTTAAAAAACACATATACAACCTTCTGGCAGAATATGAAAACTAATCCACACAATGCAATCCAATTGAAGTAGAAAAAGCACAGAGAGCGCTTCTTAAAGTAACCCGTAAGAAGTCAAAATCAAAATCAAAATATTTTATTTCACAAGTCCTATCTGTTCTCTACTGACTTACCTTTTCATTCTTTTTGCCAGTACCCAAACTCACAAAAATATTAAAAACAAGTCAGACGCAAAAGAAACCTAACACCTGACAGCACCTCATTGCTAGCTAGACGCTCCACGGCCTACTCTCATTAGTATGTAAGTCTGCAATCTGCGAAATTATAAATACGACCATTCAATTGCAAAAAAAAAATACCTTTGGTATGCTGGTGCGGCGGCGCCGACGCGAAGGGCATGTGCAGGCGCTGTCGCGGCGGCGCCGGCTCAGCGTCCGGCGCCGGCGAGCCAGGGATCGTCTCCTCGCACAGCAGTAATGATATGTTGCCGTCTTCGTCGCGTCCCTCTCGCACTTCCCGCACCTCCCGCATCTCCCGTCCTTCTCGCACCTCGCGCATCTCCCGTCCCTCTCGCACTTCGCGCATCTCGCGTCCCTCTCGGACCTCCCTTCCCTCACGCACGTCCCGTGTCGGCAATGCTTCGCGTGGACCGCCCGCCACTACAACGCTCGCACCTGTAAGCAGATTAAGTAGTATAGCCAATGCCAAATATCAAACTGATTTAGCAGCATGGGTTATCAACCATATCAACTTTCAATAAAGGGTAAAACGTAATGAATGATGGTTGAAGACACAAAAAAAAAACAACCAATGTTTTTATTTTTTAGTTATGGTACCTACCAAACACAATTTCGGATACCACTACTTGATAGGTGAATAACAGTGACAGGAACTTAAAACATCGACCATATAGACCATGTGGGAAAAATACGTATTATTGAACTAAAAAACTAACTAAAAACAATTATATGTAATCACCGCGCAAGCTTCCTCTGCCAAATGAAAAAAGAGTTTTCGAACACATTTGTTCACAAATAGACTTTTTACACAGTATTCCTAAGGACTAAATAAAGGTAATCCCAGTGAGAATTCATCAATCGGATTTTATTGGCAGAAAATATCTTCTTGGGCTATGTAAGTTCAGTGTTCACCACGTTTCATGAGGAAAATGTAGGTGTAATGATGAATGCAAGTAATGTACGTACTGTGTTTCCGCTCGTTCTTGCAGGCGTCCTCCAGCATGAGGAGCGACTCTCCCGCACTCCACTCGCCCGGCGACTTGCCCGCGTGCAGCGCGCGCGCGCCCACCGTCATGCCGCTCACCGCGCCCACTGCCGCGCCGAGCGACCCGAGCGACGCGAGCGATCCGAGCGACGCGAGCGACCCATGCTGCCCGTGTGTTGTATGCGCAGGCGACGACCGCTCGCCGCTGCCCCATTCGTCCACCACTAGCTTGTCGATTATTAACCTAAGAGAAGGAAAAAAATAAAAAGGTTTAAAAACTTTTGTCTGTCTGTCAGTGTTCGAATACGAATCACCGAAACAGCTGGACCGATTTTGACAGGGCTTTCACTGGCCGATAGCTGATGTTAAATTATTAAGAGTAAACTTAGACTACTTTTATTTTAGAAAAAGATTTTAGGGTCCACACGGGCGAAGCTGCAAGCAGCAGCCAGTCGTAAATAAGGTACTTAACTGTACGTTTCCCAAACAGATTCAAATAAAATAACTTGTGGAAAGTGTACAAGTGTCTTACCTCCTATCAGAATCGTCGGAGTCGCTGGAGTCGGTGCGCTCGTCGCTAGGGAAGGGCAGCGCCACGGCTGCGGCGGCGGCGGCGGCCGACTGGTTGATCTGACTCGACAGCTTCTGTATGGTGTCGCTCAGCACCTTGTTGTTCTTGCCGGGCACGCTCAGCGGCAGCTCGGCCACGCTCTTGCGCCGCTCCAGGATGCTCAGCGGACTCTGCAGCCGAGGTACGACCTCCTCAGGCTTCACCTTCTTAACGTCAAGTAAATCACGCTTTACGTCAACCAAGTTAGATGGCTCCCCGAATATCGTCTCAGTGCTGACCGGCGGTGTAGCCCTCTTTATGACCTCAGCCTTTACTAAAGGCTTCATCGTCTCTGGTTTTACAGTCCTCAGCTCGGGAGATATCGGGGACAGTTTAGTTTCGGCCTTGGTCGGTTTAATGTTGTCGGTCTTAGGCGTGACCGGACGGTCGTCCATGGGCGGGGGAGACATAGACAGTCTCTTGGCGCTGCTGATAGCTTTGAGCAGTTTCTCCGCTATCTTGGGTCCCTCAGATTGCAACAGGAACCCTGGAGGTGGCTCCGGGAGCACGTCGATCCTGGCGGGACTGTCCGGCTCAGACTTGTCTTCCTCAGTGTCAATCAAGGGGCTGGACGGAGGCTGCAGCTTCAATATCGCAGGCTCAACCGGCACAGGGTCCAATTTCTTTTCAATTTTAATCTTGAGTGTATTTTCTTTGTGTTCCATTATAGGTATAGCGACAGAGAGAAGTTTCGAAGGCTCCTCTTTCTTTGGCTTGTCTATGTTTTCTACTTTATGATCTGATGTCGTTGCCGCAGTGACAGTAATACTAGGCGTAGTGATTGTGTTCGCAGTAGTTTGTATGTTCGTTTTAGCGGGTGGTGTTTCTGGTTTCTTTTGTGGTGGAGGTGTTTTAGGCGGCTCAGGAATTTCTTCTTCTGGCTGTTCATTCACTTCTACTACTACTTCTTTATCGGGTACTACAGTGTCCGGTTCCTTTGGTTCGTCTTTTACCGGAGTTTCCGGGGTTTTAGGTTCCTCAACGACTGGTAGTACTGGGGTCGGTTCTCTAGCTTCCTCTTTTATTGTTATATCTTCTGGTTCATCGTCCGAAGACTGCTCATCATCTGCTGGACTGTCTGGTGAGTCATCTATGAGTTCTCTTAACTTTGACACTTTGCTCTTCTTAGAGTATGTTTCTTGGTTTTTCGCCGGCGTGAAACCTTCAAAGGTCGGTCCGGAACTGCCGTCGCCCGGGAATGAATCGTCGTCGAGTGAGAACAGTCCATCCTTGGAGTCGTCCTCGGGACTCTGGCGGCTCGCGTCCCGACTGGCGCCGAAGTCTCTAAACGGCGACAAGGAAGGAGATCTGAGAGACGACGGTCGCGGTCGCATCGGGTCTTCTGAGATTTCTTCACTCAACGACTTGGACAGAGTAGATGTATATTTACTTGGTGAAATGTCGTCGAAAATACGATGAGTACGCTTTTTCTTTTCATCATGCAGTTCTAGTTCGAAGGGTTCTGGTTCTTTGAACTCGTACACGTCTTCGGCTTGTTTGTCTTGTTGCATGGGTTCGGTCGGGGGGGCGGCGGGGCCGGCGGGGGGCGGGGTGTCCTTGTCTTCTTGTTTAGTGTCATCGGGCTCCTGTTTGACGGTGTGTAATCCCTTGAGCTCGGAGCGTATCTCGTTGAGGTCGTAGTCGCGGCCCTGGTGGCCGGCGTTGGGCCGCGTCTTCTTGGGCGGCGACACGGATGTGGGAGTCGACACGGTCCGCACCGGCCTCTTGCGGGGCTTGCTCGAACTGCTGCTGTCACTTGACTTCACATCTTTTGACCTTGAAGGAGCTGTGGACAAGGAACATGTCATAGTATATATAAACTGTTTCTTGGAAATGAACTCGTATCATAGCTAGTCATAGGTTACTTTACTTTTTGAGCTTGATTTTTCATCTGACTTCTTAGGTGGCCTCTTGACGTCGTCGTCACTTTCCGAGTCGCTGTCTGAATCCGATCGTGCCGATGATTCTATAGGAAATAGTTTCATATCAGTTCAAAATATGAGTATTAATAAAAGAACCACATTATCAGACAATGTGAATCATTAGTAAAATGTTGCATATTGCATACCTTCGGTCCTCTTACTCCTGACTCGCCTACTCATACCAGACCCCTGAAAGAGGAAGACGATAATTATATATCGTGAATTAAAAACAGTGCGTAAGTTTATTTTTACGAACTAAAATTCAGTGACAGTATTCGGAAGAAATTTTCTGACTATTATAATATTATTTTTGTCAACTATCAAAATGATTTATTCCTACTATACTCAGTGATACCAAGTGCAGTTCTTTGTTTAAACATTTATTTTCTCTTTCTGGATAAACTTTTTTGAGCCAAAGTCTAGTTCTTTATAGTGTGTCGCATACCTTCTTGTTCCGCTGCTCGTGCTGCGTGACGTTGAGCGCGATGCGCTGCGGCTTGATCCACTCGTCGTAGCGCGTGTTCCAGCCGGTGTAGTGCACGCGCAGCAAGTCGCCCGTCGCCGTCTTGTCGATCACCTTCGCCTCGTACGTCACCTGCGGTAGCGAGCATCGATCAATCTACGTCATTTGACAACACATTGATCATTGAATTTCAATTAGTTTATCAAAATAATAAATTAGTAAGTAGTAGATTGAATTATCGGCGTGATGCGCAGATCGAATTTTATTACTTATTATAATATATTTTATATTCGATTTCTGTCTACCACGTTAGCCGGGTGTATTCAAAAATGTCATTAAAATTTTAAAGAACAGTTTGAGAGTTAATAAATAGTAGTCAACATAATGTTTCCGCTCAAACACACCGACACCTTGCTAAGTACCCTGACAATAAGACTTATTAACTAAAATAAAAACAGTCGTTTGCTTCGTACTTTTACCTTAGATTCGGACTGCGTAGGTCCATAGTACACTTTCAATTTGTCTCCCACTTGAGCTTTTACGTTTGATACTCCAGATCTCGGCGTTGGTTCATTTGTTGAAGGCCTGTGAGGATAAAAAGAAGGTTGTAACACACAAAGATGTGGCGGCATCTATATCGCCACATGCGAACTACGCATCACGCTGACGTTACCCAAAATCATGCATCGCGCAAGCAGAGTTTACAGCGCGCCTGCTATTATAATTATACAAGGTCCCAACAACAATTGTCGGGCAGTTGCCCACCAGACAAAACGACCTTCTGGTTTGACGATCCTTCCTTTTCTATGGCGGATGAGTGAACTTTAAACCCTCATACCTCATAAAGGTTTATTTTGTAATTCGAGACAATAATAATTTCCACCCTGTAAAATAGGTGTGTTCTAAATGGTCCATAATAATATATGAATACATAGATGAATTATTAACTGATATCAAAACTATGAGGTGGCCAAAGCAACCCAAAGCAAAAAGTTACTCACTCTGTGTTCTTCCTCTTCCGCGGTCGCTTGCTGCTGTTCGAAGCGATCGTATTGCCGCTGCTGGCCGAGTTCGCGCTCTGACTGCGACGACTTTGCATCTTCTTTATGGGGCCACATCTACAAAATACACATTAATACGGTATATCCAATCTAATAATATTAAGAGGTAAAATTGTTTGTTTGTAATAGGTCATCTCTGGAAGATCCACTTTCAAAAAGTTAAACTATTGCATAGTGCCATAGGTTTTTTTTTTAGTATAGTTGACTTCCACACGAAAGAAGTCGCGGGCAAAAGGTAATGTGCGAAAGCGAAAGATCCTATGTGGAATTTTTTATTTTATGAAAAGAATATAAATTCAGCCTGTTGTAGTTAGTACTGGATAGTGTACCTTGAAGCACGTCCAGAACTGTCGCTGTCGGTTGAAGCATGCGGTCGTCGAGAAGCACGCGACGTGCCCGCACTCATACCTTCACCTAGAAAAACATGTATGTCATTGACCTATCGAACAAAAACTTTGTGACACAACTAACGTGACTGTTTCGGCATTTACTTACATGGAGATACAAGTAAAGCCGCAGCGTTTGTCACAAAATCTGACCCGCATGCGAGTACGGTAAATCACACGTCACGAACCATGAAAACTGCACTTTACGATTTCGTTTTTTGGGTTGCTAAGCATGTTACAATGGCCGCAAGAAAAGCTGCAGGCTGATATAAATAGTACACTCACATCCAAAATATGTTCGTCACCTTAAGGGCTATTTTTGTCTGCTCATTGCACGATAGAATCTGTTTTACCAACACAGCATTATATTTTGCGTCGTAACGGTACTCTTACACGAGCCACTAAATTGCGCAATTTCGGCAATTTCTATACAATCTTGGAATTGCTCAATTTACAGCAATTTCAATACTACTATAAATACTTGAGAATGACATTCAGCTGTCTTCTTTACATCATAATCAGCCTACATATTATCATAAAATGGCGAGGTTATTATAAGGGTTTTGGGTTGATGACAACTCGACATTGGTCAACGATGTAAGCTATATTGATCTTTTAGTCCAAGATCCAGGCCACCAGACGTCACGTATTTTCTGACGAAGGAAATGTGGACGATTGAGTACTGTTAATATGTACTAAGAACGCATGCCTACCTGCTAGCTTGCTTAGACGACCAATTTTCAGGTATCAGGTAATCAAGGTACATAAAAACATGACTTACCTCACGTAAATTCTCCAAGCTGATTTTTACGTATATTTTAGGCAATATCCTTAAAAATAAGTCGCCAATACTCCCAGACACTTTCCGTCAGCCAAATTGCTTTGCAGACGTTTTAAAGCTCCCAAAATAATGACTTAACTTCACGTAAATTCTGATGCTCCATTTTTATAGATGTCCACCAAACAACTATTTTAAAACCTTTTACAAGAAATCAGACCGATCCAAGGGGCCAATCATCCCCTAAACTCAATTTTAATGCCTCTGTGGGTAGGAGCGCGAGGGCATTATCCACGCGCATGAGACTGAGTGACACATGTATATATATACATATTAATCACGTTGATAGCGTGGTAAAATAAAATCAAGAAAATCATCTTTTTTTAGGGTACCTCCCCCTACAAGTAAAGTGGTAATGTAGTTTTTTTTTTTTTCTATCCCATTGTGTGGGGTGTCGTTGGAAAGGTCGTTTGAAAATATTGTGTGTCTGTGAAAACCATTTTTGGATTCAGGGATCCGTTTACGAAATATTCAGCTTTTAAGGGCTATCTGAGTGGGCGATAATAATCCCAGCACGGCCAGCCACCACGTGTGAATCACTTAAAAGAGCAAACAAAACTGAACATTTTTTATTATGACAACAAACAACTCTCTGAGTTCATGTAAGTGTATTGACTGACGATTTCATGAAATTTTCATTCAATACACTTACATGAAATTAGAGAGTTGTATTGCTGATTCTAATGTTTATAATTCTGTAAATCCATATTTGTTACGGCCGCTAATAATATTTAGATCAACATACAACCTAATAACCTGCAAATTGCAAAAAAAATAAGAAAATTTGAATTTCGCGTGTCACCCTAGCGCATCAACCTTAAAATAGTTGGTGGACATATATAAAAATGGAGCATCAGAATTTACGTGAAGTTAAGTCATTATTTTGGGAGCTTTAAAGCGTCTGCAAAGCAATTTGGCCGATGGAAAGTGTCTGGGAGTATTGGCGACTTATTTTTAAGGATAATGCCTAAAATATACGTAAAAATCCGCTTGGAGAATTTACGTGAGGTAAGTCATGTTTTTATGTACCTTGATTACCTGATACCTGAAAATTGGTCGTCTAAGCAAGCTAGCAGGTAGGCATGCGTTCTTAGTACATATTAACACTACTCAACCGTCCACATTTCCTTCGTCAGAAAATACGTGACGTCTGGTGGCCCTGGGATCTCAGTCTATTTGTTTTCAAGTTATTAAATATAGTTTTGTATGCAATAGTCTGCTCAGTGCGGTAGCTTCACAACGTCTTGTGTCCTGATTTGATAAAGGAAACAAATTGAAAACTGACGAAGATATAAAACTATACTATACTTACTCTTGGAAGACAAGGGCCGTCTCTTAGGCGTCCTCTTGTCGTTGCCTTCAGTCCTGACGGGCGTGGCCGTGCGTCCTTTGGACTGCGACCGAGGCTTCACTACCACTTTCTCTTTTTCCTCACTCGTGCTGGTCGACGCTGAGCTTTTATCTTTTTCTTTTTCCTTTTCTTTCTCTTTTTCTTTCTCTTTTTCCTTTTCCTTCTCTTTTTCTTTCTCCTTCTCTTTCTCCTTTTCTTTTAATTTCTCTTCTTTTTCCTTTTCTTTTTCTTTCTCCCTCTCTTTTTCTTTCTCCCGTTCTTTTTCCTTTTCCTTTTCTCGTTCTTTTTCCTTGTCCACTCTGTTAATTTGATGAAATAATAAATAAGGGGTCACAAATTGTTCATTAAAATGATGCTATTAATGATAATATAATTCACAATTCTGTTTCCAATTTATGTGATTACAGAAAAAATACTTTTATGTGGCACATTATAAAGTTAGTTTCCCCTACAACTTCAATTATTTTTGTGGCATTTTCAATAGAAATTATGCTGAATTGAACTTTAATTACACTAGCGTTAGAATAAGTAATAAGTTAAAAAAACAAGAATTTGAATAGGTTTAACATACTTGGGAGCAGTGACAATAAGCGGTTGGTTGTCGGCGCTATCTTCTCCGTCGCTGGTGCGGGCCTTCTCCTTTATTTTCTCTAGTTTCTCCATCTTTTCGTCTTTTTCACTTTTCTCACTCTTGTCTGTCTCACTTTTGTCCGAATCTTTGTCTTTGCCTCGCTGCAACTGAGATAAGGTGCAGTTCAGTAAGAGGTCATGTGCCATTTACATAAGTTTGCACTAGGACCGGCACACATCTGGCGAAGTGTGGCCCAGTACTTAAGGTTTCGCTCTCATGCTCGAGATTTTGAGATCTAATCTGGGTACCAATGCTGACATTTTCAATTTCATATTATAATGTAGTTTCTAAGTTTATATTGGACATTACTGTCATTGGTGAAGGAAAAACATCGTGAGGAAACCTGGACTTATAGTGACTAAAATCGCCAACCCGTCTTGAGCAAGCGTGATGATCAATGCTCGTGTCTCGTGCCTCTGTATGAGAACAGCTCGTTGCCCGGAGCGGTCGCGGAGCAGCTGGAGGCGGAGGACGAGGCGGGCGGCTGGCGGTCGCGGTCGCGGATGAGCGAGCGTACCTGTGGAGCAGGTGGCGTGGGCGTGGAGCAGCTGGAGGCGGAGGACGAGGCGGGCGGCTGGCGGTCGCGGTCGCGGATGAGCGAGCGTACCTGTGGAGCAGGTGGCGTGGGCGTGGAGCAGCTGGAGGCGGAGGACGAGGCGGGCGGCTGGCGGTCGCGGTCGCGGATGAGCGAGCGTACCTGTGGAGCAGGTGGCGTGGGCGTGGAGCAGCTGGAGGCGGAGGACGAGGCGGGCGGCTGGCGGTCGCGGTCGCGGATGAGCGAGCGTACCTGTGGAGCAGGTGGCGTGGGCGTGGAGCAGCTGGAGGCGGAGGACGAGGCGGGCGGCTGGCGGTCGCGGTCGCGGATGAGCGAGCGTACCTGTGGAGCAGGTGGCGTGGGCGTGGAGCAGCTGGAGGCGGAGGACGAGGCGGGCGGCTGGCGGTCGCGGTCGCGGATGAGCGAGCGTACCTGTGGAGCAGGTGGCGTGGGCGTGGAGCAGCTGGAGGCGGAGGACGAGGCGGGCGGCTGGCGGTCGCGGTCGCGGATGAGCGAGCGTACCTGTGGAGCAGGTGGCGTGGGCGTGGAGCAGCTGGAGGCGGAGGACGAGGCGGGCGGCTGGCGGTCGCGGTCGCGGATGAGCGAGCGTACCTGTGGAGCAGGTGGCGTGGGCGTGGAGCAGCTGGAGGCGGAGGACGAGGCGGGCGGCTGGCGGTCGCGGTCGCGGATGAGCGAGCGTCCGGCCGGCGGCGTGCGCGCGCCGCGCGGGTGCGCCACTAGCGTCACGCCCAGCTTGCGGTAGAAGTCCTCGTAGCTGTGCAGGAACCTAAAAACACACACTCTTATAAAGTCTCGACAAACGATACCAGCTGCAGAAAATCACAATCAAACATACAGCTCAAGTCGTTTTGGCAGATTTTCAAATCGATGGGCGTTTAAAGGGCTGTTTGTTATGAACTCATGACTTTCAAAAACTAACAGCTAGCTTTGCTACTTACTTCTTATAAGCCTGTTTACAAAGGTTTGTGATGCTTGTGGTGACCGGGTGGAAGCCCATCTTGTCGGCTATGGTCTTCCACTGGTTTTGGTTTGTCACTCTATTGTAACCACCCAGCTTCTCCACAACCTGATATAGAACAACATAATATAATATAACATCACGCCTGTAATCCCCGAAGCGATAGGCAGAGATGTACCAATAGTACACACACTGAGGATATAGAACAATTATAAATGTTATAGCTAAATTATTATTTTTTATCAAAATATAATTAGGTATCTCTTTACTGTTCTTAGAAGATCTTTTAAGAGTCAGATAGCTTTAATCTGAAGACTAAATATTACTGTTTGATAGCATTTGTATATAGAAAATCCAGGGTGGCGACATCGACGCATAACCTGTTTCCATGGATTTTGACCCCTGAGTTTAAATTATTCGTCGGTTATTTAAAAAAAAAACCGAACAGCTAATTTTTGTTTCAATAGTTGGTAACAGTTTGCGCGTTGATGTCTCTATCACCCCTCTAAGAATCGCCCAGTATAGTATGTCGAACTGTAATTGTAACTGTAACTGTAATGTATAAACTTACATAATAATAAAAATACATGACAAAACTTACTTTGAACAGTCTGTACAAGTCTATATCCTTGTTGGCGATGGTGGGGTTCCTGTTGAGAGGCGTCCCGCGTTCGTCCATGAACTTGTACAGCTGTGCCACGAAGTGGTCCTTCTCTTCGCGCGGCTCGTCATCTGAACTCTGAAAACGAACGAATGGTAATAATTGTTATAGTAAGTAAGAAGGAAGGAATCGAGGAGTGATGTTGTGATGGCCCAGTGGTTAAAGACTCATCCCTCAGCCCACTCATACACGAGGTTGTGGTTTCAAATCTGGGCAAGTACCATTGTGACTTTCTCAATTTATATGTAAAATCTTAGACATTACTGACATCGGTGCAAGAAAACATATTGAGAAAACCTGGGCTTCTGGAACTCTGAAATCGCCAACTCGTCTTGAGGAATTGTGGTGATGAATGCTCGTGCCTTCTCTATATGAGAAGACACCTTAGCGCAGCAGTCGGACAGTTATAGGCCGGTATTATAAATGCTTGTGCAAACTGGCGCGATACCGCGGGCGCGACAGGCAGCGCTACCCTTGTCGATACGATAACGATAGGTTCATGGATGATTTCCTAATGCTCTATAGACTTTGCTTTCCGGAAAAAACAGTCACCATAAAGACTAATAGGAAAGCTAAATGGATATCTCGTGGCATAAAAATCTGCAGTAGAAAACAAAGACAACTACTTTGGAAATATAGGTGCAATCCCGACATAACCAATAAACAAACTTTAAAAAAATATACTGTATTATTTAAAAAAATAATACGTTTAACCCAGAAGTCGCAAAATAACCATTTTATAAAGAACTCTAAAAATAGATCGAAGGCAGTTTGGAATATAATAAATAAATCTAAATCAAGTTTGCCACATGATACAATAACTGCTATAAAAAAAGATCAACTCTCTGTAACGAATCCTATTGACATATCTAATGAATTCAATAACTACTTTGTTGACGAAATTGAAAAAAATATACAAAATGACATGAAGTTGACTAAGCAAAATAATATTGGAAATTTGACAGCGCAATCCCTATTTATGTTACCTATTTCGACGACCGACATCATTAAAATAATTGACAATCTAAAAAATACAAATACAATTGGTTATGATGCAGTGGCGGTACTTCCATAGAAGCCCAGAAGCCCGGCTTGCCTTCAAAACTGAGCCAATAATTAAAAAAAGTTACACCTATAAACTTCCAAGTCAATCATTCATGTCGCAAGAATTGATAAGAATAATAACATTTAAACTTCGCGCTGCACCAGCCGCGCGCTATAAGTACAAGCAACGATGCCAGGTTTACTTACTCAAACAAAACACCGTTGCCAAACTGGCACAGTTGCGATCTCGCTCTAACACAATAGCGTTAGGCGAGAGCGCATCGATGAATGATCGATGAATGAAGACGTCAATTCTGTAGTACATTGCATCTTTCTCGCTCACACAAGCTGACTTAAACGGAGCAAAAGCCAGCTTCTGGACATCTCACTTTTGCATAGAAAATGTTTACGATATTGATACTATTTGAATGAAATTATTTTGCAAATTGTTCTAACATTTAAGCCCGGCTTTTGAGTTTTTATGAATGAAACGAATCGCGTGTTTGAATCGCTGCGCGCGACGCTGCGCAAAGCGTGCATTTTTAAAGAATGATACAATTTCAATCAAATTAGTTCAAAGTTTTGAGCGGCTACTGGCGCATTTTTTTTGCATTGATATGTTTTCCATTTTCTGTGAATTTAAGTGTTGTGGTTAGTTTTTTGCTGTGATTACCTTTGTTCTGAAGTGATTAAGAGATTTTTAACATTAAAATGAATTCGGAAACGCATGCAATTGTTCCTTGTGAAGGACTAAAGTGTGTGCAATTGTTACTCGGAAGGTAAATCTTATCAATCTGTTTACTGAAATGACTGACAACACGCAGGAATGGGATGGTGATAGTAAATACTCCGCAGAAAACTTTTATAATTTGCTAACATCTTTTAATTTTAACTTTTTTCTTTCCCTGTTTCACACAGTATTTGAAACCGACGGCTTGTACAACATAATTCAAAAATCACAAGTCGATGTTGGTTATTCTTGTAATAAAATAAAGGAGTTTCAGTTATGGTTGCATGAACAATTCCTTTTTGGTTGCACGAAATTTATGAAGGTGCATTGTTAAATAATTCAGCTCCTCGTTTAAGACGTAACGTTAGTTGCGCTCGGACAGAATACAAACGGACATTTGTCCAAGTAATTGATAACATATCTTCCGAAATTAATTAAAGATATTCAGAAATATTTAAATTACAGTTTTTCCAATTGCTTAATAACAAACGTTTTGATAATTATGTGAGAGTTTTTCCGACAGCAGCATTAGATTCGTTATCAAGCATTTATGCAAACTATTTTGATATCCCATCTTTAAAGACTCAGTTGTTAAGTTTATATTCATCACCTGAACTAAAAGAGCGCAATATTTTCAATTTAATTGATTTCATACATGAAAATTGCCTCCAGGATGCCTTTCCCGGACTTTTAAAGTTAGCTTATTTAATTGTCACCATTCCTGCGACAAGTTGTTCCGCGGAACGTGCTTTTTCATCTTTAAAACGTATTCACACATATTTAAGAAATACTCAACAACAAGAGCGGCTTTCCGAATTATCGATAATTGCAATAGAAAAACAGCTGTTGGTAGAACTAAAACGTTCACCAACTTTTTACGCTGATGTAATTAGATCATTTTTACAGAAAGATAGAAATTTTGATTTAGAATACAGAAAGTAATTTTTATATTTTGTAAGGTCCGCATAATTAATTGTACTTACAAATCAAAGTAGGCGCCAGGATCATGCTCTCTAACGAATTGACAACAAACGGCTTTTATCAAAGCCACTGAAGGTATGTCATTGCTGATGTGTCTGTAAATCTATCTAGTAATACCTTCCGTGTGCTTTGATGTTTGTCATCTGTCTGCGGTAAAGAAGCGAAGAATGAAGAGTTATGCTGCTCACATTGTGAGTAATTATAAATAGTATCAACATCGTAAACAATGTGTAGTTAGAAATTACAAATCTAGTAGCTGGATTCATTATAATATTTTGCCTATAGCGACTGTTGCGACTTTGCGAGCGAGAGAAATATGAATAAATGAAAAAAAATAAAAAAAAATTTGCCAATTTTTTTTTAAAATCTTTTGTGGCTTGCCTTAGTTTTGACCCCTAGGCACGCCACTGTTATGATGGTGTATCTACTAGAGTTATTAAATATGTTAAAGATGTTATAGCGCCACCTCTCGCACACATAATTAATTTATGCATCACTGATGGCATATTTCCGAAAGGTCTAAAAAAAGCTATAATTAAACCTCTATTTAAAAGAAACGACAAAACAGATGTAAAAAACTATAGGCCGATAGCAAAACTCCCAGTACTTTCAAAAATATTTGAAAAAGTAATTTACAATTCAATTTATATGTACTTTGAAAAGTTCAACCTATTCTGCAAGGAACAAAAAGGATTTCGTAAAAATCATAGTATTAATAGGGCACTGTACGATTTATTATCTCATATTATGACATCAGTTGACAAAAATAATCCAGTATGTGCAATCTTTACTGATATGACTAAGGCATTTGATTACGTAGATCACAAGATATTACTGCAAAAATTACATGGATATGGCATAAGGGGCAATGTTCTGAAACTCATTGAATCATACCTTAGTGACAGATATCAATTCACGGAAATATCTAGAATATGTCATAAGACTAAAATGCAGATCATGTAAGATATGGCAAGACACGTAAGATATGGCGTGCCCCAAGGAAGCGTGTTAGGGCCGTTATTATTTCTGATATATATAAATGATCTGCCAAAAATAATACGACACAAAATGATCCTATTTGCCGATGATAGCACAGCTGTTATTAAATGCAATAATGTGACAACCTATCAAAATGACATTAATGAATCCCTACTCAATATTATCCGTTGGATGAATACTAATAATCTTGTAATTAATTTAAATAAAACTAAGGTGATGCACTTTCATCAGCGGCAACCACATCCAAATATTCATGTAAATTATAATAACCACAAAATAGAAGAAGTTGATAATGCTAAGTTTTTAGGTGTTACCATCGACAGTAAGCTTACTTGGAAACCCATGATAGAAGAACTTTGTAAACGCCTGAGTAAATCTGCTTATGCACTCTTTCAATTATCAAAAAAGGTGAATAAAGATACGTTACTGGTAGCATACCACGGACTTGTAGCTTCTGTTTTGCGATATGGCGTAATTTTTTGGGGGCAGTCGACTGACCGTGTGCTTATATTTAAGATGCAAAAAAGATGTGTCAGAGCAATGTGTAATTTAAAAACAAAGGATAGCTGTAGACCCTATTTTACGTCTTTAAAAATACTTACCCTTCCAGCATTATATATATTGGAAACTGCGTTGTTTGTGAAAAGAAACACGCAATTATTTGAAAAAATATCTTCTTCTAAAAAAAACTCCATTGCGTGCCCAATACGTAAATAAATAGTTTATTTCATCTAAAATGTAAGACCGCATTGATGCGGAAAAGTTTTTTTGGTATGGCACCTAGTGTTTAATAAAATTCCTGATGACATAAAAAACATGACATTAAATAAGTTTAAAAAAGCTCTTATCAAATTATTAATTGACAAATGTTATTATAATGTAGACGAATTTTTGAACGACAATTATTAAAATAATGCATTTTGTACCTTATGATTAGAAGTACTATGACTATTTGTTAATTTTATTGTATTTGATTATTCTTTTTTTTTTTTTTTTAATGACATAGTGTAATGACACCTAATGGGTCACTTATAAATTTGTATGTCTTAATTATGACAAAACATAGCGCACCACCTATTTATGTAACACCTATGCTGCCGTCGTAAGAAAAAAGGCCGTAACTGACAATTTTGTCAAAAATGAGTTATTAACATATTCGGAATCAGCAAAGAAAATGCTATCATATGGTCTTACTCACAAAGCTCTAACTCGTATTGGATTAGAGATATCATAAGGATTAAAAAATAAATTCAGTACATCCTGGGCCATCATTTTAGATAAAACTTCAATTATCTCGGAATCAACGTCGACGTAGTTACGGCCTTCTTTCATATGACGGCAGTATGTAATACCTATGTTTCACAAATAAATTGATTGATTGATTGATTGTCGCGCCCGCGATATCGCGCCTGTTTGTGGGAGCCTTAAATTGTGATAATCGGTAGCGTCAGTTTATGAAGTGTTGAGTCAATGAATGCATTACGCGGCTGTATGTGCCAACTGTTCAATGATTTGGAATAATATTTTCTTTGTCAACTGCACGGACCGACGTGCAGTTGTCAAAAATATTATTCCAAATAGTTAATTTAAGTTGAATATTAAAAAAAAAAACCGCTTATATTTAAGGAGAAAGCGCCAGGCTTAACCGCGAAATTCAAATGTTCTTACGTTTTCTGGAATTATCAGGATTATGTTGTATACTAATCAAAATATGATTCGCGACCGTAACAAAAATGTAATAGGTATACCTATGAAATTGCCGTTTTGTATGAAAAAATTGAAACGATTTTTTTTCATGAATTTTTTATTTGTATTAATCGAAGTAATCACCCATGCAATCAATGCATCTTTGCCATCGCAGTGGCAGTTTATTGATGCCCTTCTTAAAGAAATCAGCTGGACGGGAGGCAACAAATTCTTCAAAGGCATTTTGTACTGCCTCTCGGGTATTGAATTTTTTTCCCGCCAAGAAGTTATCCAAATTCTGGAAAAAGTAGTAGTCTGTAGGCGCAAGGTCTGGTGAGTAGGGCGGATGACGGAGAGCTTCCAACCCCAGTTCTTGCAACTTGGAGACCGTCTGCTGTGCAGTATGAGGTCGCGCGTTGTCGTGCAGGAGCAGCGGAGACGAGCGATTGACCAATGCTGGTTGGAGATGCGCCAGCTTCTCCATCATTGTGTTCAGTTCTTCACAGTACACATCTGCAGTAATGCTCACCCCGTTTGGTAAGAAGCTGTGATGAATCACACCGGCGCTAGACCACCAAACAGTGACCATCACTTTTCTAGGGGTAAGTTTTCGTTTAGGGCATTGTTTAGGTTATCAAACAGAATCCATTTTTCATCGCAGGTAACAATGCGGTTCAAAATTCCTTCATTTGTGTGTCTGTTGAGCAGTGCAAGGCACGTCTCGACGCGTACTTCGCGCTGGCGATCATTGAGTTCGTGGGGCACCCATTTGTCAAGCTTTTTTACCTTGCCAATTTGACGCAAATGGACCAATATTGTTTTGACGCTAACGTCGAAAGCTGCTGCTAATTCAGCCGTAGATTGTGTATCATCAGCTTCCACAATCGCCTTTAATTCGTCATTGTCGACCAAAGTCTTCGGACGACCGCGAGGTTCATTTTTCAGGTCGAAATTTCCAGAACGGAAGCGAGCAAACCAATAACAGGTGGTGCGTTGGTTTGTAGTGTTAGCTCCGTAAACGTCGTTGATGTTGCGTGCCGCTTGTGCCGCGTTGCTGCCACGACGGTACTCATATTCCATAATTACTCGAATTTTTAACGTATCCATGATGACGAAAAAGATTGAAATGCGATGAAAATGTAACATTAATCAATAAAGAAATGACTACTTTTGGAAAAAAAAATTCATGTTTTAAAATAAAATTAATTTGAAATTAGAATTCTTAGCCAAACAAAAATTATTTTGATTTGAAATGGCCAGTACTGCAGAACGGCAATTTCATAGGTAAAGACCTAATATTTAAAGAATTATAATCATTATTAAAATTATCAACATAATTCTCTAAGTACATAATAATACCCTATTGAATGACTATTTCGGGAAATCATGACATTTGAGGCCAATAAAGCTGTTGTTAATGTGACATAGCCATCATCAACGTGCTCAACAAACCAAGTATTATTTCCATCTTGGGGGTAAATAAATAAATAAAATCTTTTTAATTCGGACAACTAAGTGATCCATAAATTGTTAGTAATAGGGACTTAAACACTAGCTTAAACTAAAGACGAATTTGTGAGAAGACCAACCATCACTAGACCAATTGTGGAAACTATGGTATCTTCTCACAAATTGTCTAAAAAAGAAGAAATATTTTGGAGAATTAAAAACAAAAGTTCCCTCTGCCAGGCTACGTACGTCATCAGAGGTGTTCCTGGGCTCATTGAAGAGGGCGTCCCTGTCCCAATGCGGTGGCAGCACGGCGTTGTTGAGGTACTGAAGTGCGGCGTCCACGCCCGCCCACTCCAGCGGCGCGCTGCCCTTGCGGAACTCACGCGCTTCCTTCTTCGGAACCGTGTAGCTGGTGACAACATTATAAAGGTTTACTATTTTAATAGGCTAGTTGAAAGTAAGTACAATACCTTAATAATAATTAATTTTGTATTGTAGAATGGTCGTGCGTTTAAAATAGAACATTACAAATTGGTTTCTCAAAAACTGCCAACTAGCCTATTGTGAAGAATAGTGAAAAATACTCAAAGAATTGTCGGACTTGACTTTGAAGATAACTAAAACGCGCCTTTATATTACTTCTGTTACGTATCTTCCGTGGAAGAGTCGCTAGACTATGAGGATTGATTCTAAAATGCGGTAAGTCACAAGAACGGTCTCAACAAACAAAAGCCCCCCCCGTAGGCATAACTTGATAACCAATAATACTAACTAAGATGTCGTGATGCCTCACTGGTTGCGGCTTCGCCTCTCATGCACGAAGTTGACTTTTCCAATTTATATGTACAGTCTGAGTTTATCTTGGAAATTACTGACATTGGTGAAAGAAAAAAAACCATCTTGAGGAAACCTGGACTTATAGTTTATATAAGTCTGAAATCGCCAACCCATCTTGAGTGCATTCTATGTATGAGAAGAGAGCCTTGCCCTGCAGTGGGACAATAATAGGCTGTATAGCGGTGTACGAACTCCTCCATCCTTAGAGCCTTCTGTGGCGAGCTGTCACTAACGTGGCAGCTTAATAAGAGGTCTCCCACACTGTCACATATGACGGGAGCTTGCCAAGAGGCCCCGACATGATCACGTTGTGTTTGTAAATGTATGGTGGAAAAAAAAGTTTAACCCTCAAAGGAAGTCTTTCCAATAACCTGACCCGCCCTGACCACAGCCGGTATAATTATAAGCACGACTTGATAGCCAATAATACTAACTATCTGCCATCTTTGAAGGAGCGCACGAGGTAGTCTTCCTTGACCTTGATCTGCGCGGTGGGCGCGACCACGAGCGCCGGGAAGGCGGGCTGGTGCGGGCGCCGGCGCTCCGCCCCACCCCCCGCCTCCACCAGCACCACGCGCCCCACGTGCGGCTCCACGTCGGCCTTCACGCGCCGCCCCGAGCCCGAGCCTTCACTCTCATCAGACCTTATCAAACAAATTGATTACGAAAAATATACAATTGCCCCTAACCAAAAAGATCGTTCGAGCGAATAGACGATCGTCGTGTTCATATGTCACTCAGCTGTACGGAAAACCAGAACGCGTCCTCTCAACCACGCGTTCGGGTTCGCCGAATGCAATGAACGCGACGATAGCATACTCGCGCGGCGATCGCATTGGTAAGGACGTGGTCTTAGAAATGAGCATGAAATGAAAGATGATGATTTTATAATGAAAGATGAAGTCTGAAAAGGGTGCTGGTGACCGAGAAAAACAATATCATACCTTATAGTCCCCGCAGGGGTAGGCAGAGATGTATAGTACATCCACATTTCGCCAGTTATGTTCAACTCCCATGTAATAGGGGCAAAGGCAAGCATTTTGACAAAGAATTGGTTTTCATTTATGAGCTTGTGAGACAAGAAATGAGGGATATGTTGAAAGAAAACTTTTGATGTGTAGAATTCAAACACAACACAAAACTTTTGTCAAGAACGGAAGACCAAAGAAACAATGGATGGACATTGGACTGTATATAAGATGAAAGGGGTCGAATACTGATACTAGATGATGACCTTATTGAAGTCTATGGAAGAATACATGTTGCGACAATCCAAAATAAATTGAGGGGAATGAGAATGATGATGATGACGATTGGAAAAACTACACATAGGGCATTTCCCGATAGGTTGTGATGACATAGCAGAAAAACTATCAATACATTTAGTAGTTCTTATTAATAGCATGATATTTAATTTAGTTAAGTTAGTGAACTACGGACATCTGAATCAAGCCACCTTGCTTTTATTTGTATATAGGACTTTTAAGATGTTAGTGAAGTCAAATTTGGAACAATGATTACACTAAAATGATGGCCAACTGGACAAAAAATGTTAACTTTATTTTTTTACTTGATGTTTTAGCATAGGAACAATGAATAGGAACAGTGGCTCGATTCAGGAGTCCGGTAGTGTAGTTGGATTTAGAACATACTGTGCCCTTCCACGCCTTCCCCTCCGCCCTGCTATCACAGGTGTAGAGAAGTGTTCCGGATGCGTCAGAGGTAGCTGGTCCAAAGTCTCACTCTCGTTGAAATGTCGCCCACTCTTGAGACACAACGCCGACCGTCGCAGCGTTGTTATATCTCCGTCGTCAAATACTAAAAGGAATAAAATATTAAATAGACCAAGGGCTGATTTTTAATTTCATTTAAAGAATAAATAATTATTCCCTCAAAGGAGGCAAATATTGTTGTCTTTTACAAATATTACTCCGGGATCCGTTTGCGGTCATTAGTTTTCACTCACCCCTATCAGGTCATCCATTGTTTTTGGATAATATGTGAAAAGTACTCACGATAGTTGTATATCTAATATATAATATAATATTATAATATAAAATTCTTGTGTCACAGTGTTAGTTACCATACTCCTCCGAAACGGCTTGACCGATTTTATATGTATATTCGGTAGGTCTGAGAATCAGTCGTAATCTATTTTTCCACCTGGGATCGAGACTTACGCGGGTGAAACCGCTGGGCACAGAACTAGGTACTGCATTAATAATTTTCTTATCAGTTTTTCCCAAAAGTACTATGATATATATATATTTTTTGCAGTTGATAAAATCAATAGTGTTCATGCCTAAAAATTCGTCCCTTCTATGGAAACCTTCACTGTGCGACCACGCACTTCGCCAGTTTATTATTAATATTTTATGTCATTGCCCAGGGATTGGACAAGAATTATCATGGACTGTGGTACCGATGTTACTAGATTTTTTTTTCAAAAACATCCCAATCAGTTTTTACATCTAGATCAACATACCAACAGTATACTGGCTACAATCTTGTATCTTTGTAATAACAGCTTCCATTGGGTCCTTCTTCGGGTCTTGCTTCACTTCCACTATGTTCCCAACTCGCAGGGTGCCTTTGATTACATCATCATTCACTGTGATGGAGCCACCTCCTGCTTTTAATGTCACCTGCAATCAAAGAAAAGAAAAACCTATAGAACACAACAAGTTATATTATGTAAATTAGGAATTAGAGTAGAAAGGTACCATTGTGGACACTGGTGGCGAACCACTTTTCAACCTTATTACTAAGGGCATAAGGGTGAAGAGTGGTTAACCGCCATTGTCTGCGGTTGTACCTTACACTGATTGAATATCTAGTAACTATGATATTTCAACTTTGTAGATTTCAAACACAAAGTTAGGTATTCCAATAAGACACTTGCTGTTTATTTTATTTATTTATACAGTTACTAAAAGTCTCTTTCTAAATTTTTTTGATATACAGGGTGTTAGGGTAGACACCGTTATCCTTGAAACTAGTGGTTTGGTATCATCTATAATATACTTTTTCTATGGGACCAACTTTGAAATCGCAAACAAAAAATCTGCTGTTCCATACAATTTGTTGATTTAAGTGAACACAAATGTATGGAACATCTGATTTTTTTTTTTTGCATGTATGTAGTGTATAAATCATCATATTTAGGCCTCTTGCAACTGTTTTAATTTGTCTTTACCTGGTTACTTTTAGTATATTGCAATTTATTTTATGATATAGTTTGATGGTTCCTTACCTTACACTTAATATTTCTTACAACTTTCTTTATCTTAGCTTCACAGAATGCACCTTTATACTTTGCACTTACATCTGTACCCACTGGCAAGAATGGTGGGTCGTCACCCTGCTAAAAAATTAAACTCACATTAGTATTTCTATTAATAACACATTATTAGCAAAACTGTTTTGTATTCAATGACTTACCATTTTATAGGATGCGTTTTTTATTTAATATCTGCCAATCCTGGAACAAGGAACAAGGCTAAAAATAAGTGAAAAATTTTGTTACTCAAAAAATGGCTTACTAATAAAACATGTTTGAGTTTCTTAAAATTACCTACTACAATTTAAATTGCTAGTGCTGGAATACTTGATATTATTATGTGTCACACAACACGGTCAAATTGTCGTCGTACAATATAAATTCCATAAAAATAGATGGGATATAAATCAATATTTTCGTTTATATTCAGCAGCTGGTTTACTTTGGAACTGAACTATAGTGGAAATACCTAGTATAGCATAAGAATTGACATAGCGAATGGTCCAAATAATCACAACAAGCAGTGACAACAAGCATTGGGTAAAAAAGAAAGTAGATTGCGCGGCAAACAACAGAAGATGGTCCCTGTACCTTTCAATCGTAGAAGTTTATGTAATACTCCTTACCGTGAGTATTTAACACCACATTTAAATGTCACAACATAAAAGATGTTGAGAGTTGAGAATTAGTAAAAATGCACTTGAAATTCAACATCCATCTTTCTCCTTTCGTGTTTTACTGTTTTTTTACTGACAAATGTGTGACATTAGTAACTTAGTGTTGCCAGATATTCAAAGCTTCAAGTTCAAACTCTCACAAATCTCAATCGATTTATGTACCTACTTTCGCTTGGACACAATTTCAATTACTATGGTTATCTGTTTAAATTCATTTATCTGTGGCAACAAGAATGACACAAATGAACATTGAACACGTCAAACAAAAATAGTTTTGTGTTTTACGAAGATACGAAATGATGTTTTGAAAATGTATTTATTGACAGTCTTGCGATTTTGGAGTGCATAGAAATTTCTCTGGTTAATTCGTATGAAAATTTTAGTGCATCGGCGAAACGCATTAGTACCAAAATGAAGGCTTTACTAGCAACTGTGATCAGTCTTGGACTTACGACTGTGGTTATCGGCAATGCCTATTACCAGAAGAAACAGTTTTATCCTTCGATAGTTTATCTAACGAATTCCAATCCTAGCATGGCTGTAAGTAATATATCCTTTACATAATAAATGGTAGCCAAAAGTTTAACGCTGCACGGGCGCACCGCCATTGTATTTCATTTAACAATATTTTATAACATTATAATATGTAAAACCTTAATTAACGTACAAGATAACCTTCTAGTGACGTTATTCTTTACTAACCACAAACTTGAACTTGCAGGTAATGTATTTGCAAGCTTATATACTAGTTATACTAGTAGCCAAACTGTTGAGGAAGATATTCTTTGGGCAGCTTCGTCCAGCGGAATTTGAGGTAAATGAATGAACTTCCTGCCCTTCTCTATCACATGTTGGTACAAAAAGGCACTACTACTAAATACATTGTTTTTATTTCAGCATTTGATAGAAAGATCTTGGTATGCCATAACAGAAACCTGTTTGGCATTTACTGTGTTCAGAGATGATTTTAATCCAAAGTTTATTGCGCTGTTCACTCTCCTGTTGTTCCTCAAAGCATTCCATTGGCTCGCTGAAGACAGAGTAGACTATGTAAGTAATGGTTTCTATTAATAATGTGAGACAAAGAAACTAATTATAGTAAGTAATTAAGGGGCAATTAACTACTGGCTGCTATGTGATGCCAGAAACATTATGAATTGATTCAATTATACCATTTGTATCTTATTAGATTTACCATTTTTTGTTTATAGATACAAATGCATACATTATATCGTTGCAGGATTATGTGGGCTTTATTTTACACAGACACCATAATCTTAACAATGTATTACAAAATAATTGTGATGCAGACCAATATCAATTATTCTATATAAGTAAAAATCAAGATTATGTTTATTAATTGCATAACCAACATCAGTAATTTTATAAAATGTTTTATGTAGGCACAGAATTTAGTTTCTATATTTCTGTACATATTCAAAGTATAAATATTCTAACCTCCTTACTAGTAAACGTATTATAACCGGTGAATAGTTACACACCGATTTCTCTCTTTCAGTCATTAGTAATTTGACTTTTGAAAGAAGAAGACAAAGCATTGTGTAACTATACAGATGCTATACAACGTTTATTAGTAAGGACGGAAATATAAATATAAGCTATGCTGTAAATAACCTGTAACTTTGTAATTTAACCCACATTTCATCAGTTATGGTTAAGTCCCATGTAATATGGGGCGAGGCTATTACCATCAACCTGCATTCCCATCATCACGCCTGTATTCCCTGAAGGGCTGCTACTGAGAAATTCCAGATAGAAATTCCAGATGGAAAACCCAATAACACATTGCCTGACCTGTGAATCTAACCCAGGTCCTCATGCTCAGCCGTAGCACCACACTTCTGCCCAACCTTTTGGGGAATACAGGCATGATGTTATATTTATATACAATATATTTATGTTTATAATTTAAGAGAATAGTAGATAATATAAAATGAATTATTAAGTGTTTGTGGAAATAATTACTTTCATAATAATGATTGAAATGCTATTACCTAGCTAGAATGTCTATCAGGGTTGAAAAACATACTGATGGAATTAACAAATGAACAAATCTTTATTACACACAGTTTCAATCTGAACAGCTATTGAAGTGATAACAAGAAATCTTTGATTATTTGTATCATTGTGAGTTTTAATGCATTAAAACGAAATCTATCCGATTTGAAAATAATAACAAGCCTTGATGCGGGTGCCAATGTGGTTCAAATGTCCACCGCTCAGAAGACCTATGTCTGAATAGATTAAATGAGGAGTAATTTTTATTCGAAAAATATGTCTGTAAAAAGTAATAGTAGAAAAAATGTATGGGGCTTAGTCTGAATGTGGACATTTGGACCAAGCCCCATACATTTTTGGGCAATGTCCGTCCAAATGTTTAAATTATATAACTTACATATTTTTAATTTTTGTTCAGATGGAAAGGAGTCCAGTAATAGGCTTGTTATTCCATGTGAGGATATTGACTCTGTTGATGTTGCTGGCTCACGCAGACTTCTACTTCATCCATCATGCGTACCAGTACACTGCCTCAAAGGGACCCTCTGTACAACTAGTCTTTGGCTTTGAGTACAGTATTTTAATAATAATGATCGTGAATATATTGATCAAGGTGAGTGTTTTGTTTACAACCTTTATTATATAATGTCCTTTGAGTTTTGTAGTGACTTGAGGTGAAAAGACTCTTGATATCGAAAAGGCTCAAGGGCAAACCCCAGTTCAATATTAAGTTTGATTATTGCTCCAGTAGTGTGATTATAAATAAAAAAACAGATGAAAAAATATATGAATATTGACCCCCCCTTATCTCCAAAACGAGAAAGCCTAAAATTTCGAGAAAAATACAGAAAATAGTCCAATTCTTATAGATTACAGGACAACGTCACTGAAGTCTATGGTCTTACTTTTAAAATAACATGGTATATCTCCCAATATTGTGTGTACAAACTTACATTGGAATGTATCGGAGATAATTTACTGCAACTCTTTTGTCACTGGCCTTGATTTTAACTTATTATTTCTAGGTTATTGTTACATCATAATAATTATTTTTCTTTTCTGTAGTATGTTCTTCATGCCATCGACTCACGCTGGGAAGCCCCTTGGGAGAGTAAAGCCGCAGTTCTTCTGTACACCGAGTTGGCTATCAACTTCCTCAAAGTTCTGCTTTACATTGGCTTCGTGGCCGTCATGGTCAGGATCTACACCTTGCCACTCTTTGCATTCCGACCCATGTATGAAACTATGAGGTGAGACAAAACAATACATGTTAACATAAGTTTTTTGGCTCTATCAAGTCACAATTATCAATTTCTCGGTAGTGTCTTCAAATGCAAGTACAGAAATATATCAGATATCTACCTCCTCCTTAGCAGAGGGAGCCACCATCCTTCTCATTGAAATCTGGAAATCAAAACCTACAATTAGCTATTGGGAAAAGGATTTTTACTATTAAAACTTGTTTATCTAAGTTTTAATGTATCAATACTATGGAAAAGACAACAATAGCTCAGTAATAGCACAAACTTAACGAATCTGGTTGAGTTCTCAGACCTAAGACAAGGGTTACACACCGTGACTTTTTACAGCGCTATCTAAAATCGCCGTGTGTAAATAAATACTATTTTTATAAGAAGGTAAGGTGAGAGTAGTGGTAGACCAGTGGAAACGGCCGCGAATTACGAATTGTAGGTCGTAGGTCCGAAACCAGTCAGGCATTTTACTTTGTGTAAATTATTTCATCATGACTGCTCTCAAAACGGTGAAGCGAAACATCGTGAGGAAACCGGCATGTCCTAGAACCAAAAATTCGAAGAAATGTGTCATCCGTCAAACCGCACTTTGCCCTCGTGGTGGATTACAGGCCAGCCCACACCCACAGAGAAGAGGCCTGCGTTGGGACGCAGGCCTCTTCTCGTCGTGGGCACATTATAGGCTGATTATGGTACCCCAGGATATATTTGAACTTAAGATTTATTACTAAATGTGGTTATAATTATTTCAAAACATAAATAAAAATCACAACGGATAAGCCGTCCGTGTGTATAAGGCCTCATTTACATATTTCATACGATGCCCAAGTAGCATGGACTTAAACGGCGTCTGAGTAGATAGTCTGGTCGTTGCCGGGGCCAGGTATAATAACGGCAGCTGTGATTGCAGGAGTTTCAAGAAGGCGTATAATGACGTGGTTCTGTCGCGGCGCGCCATCCGGAATATGAACACTCTGTACCCGGATGCGACGCCCGCTGAACTTGCCGCTGCTGACAACGAGTGTATCATATGCCGCGAGGAGATGCATACCGGTATGTACACTATAGCTTAAATTATATTTGCCAAATCAGTGTTCATGAAGGAATCAGTAAGTCGTTGGACTCCTTGACAATTGCCAATTGACAATGCCTGTAAATGGTTTAATTGCAATAAATGCTTTGAGTTTGAGTCCCTTCTCAACAGAGGTTAGAACATTTCACATGTTCTTCAAATTTTACGATGGTGGTCCGATTTGTTCAACATAGGAACTTACTTATACATCCTCGTGTTTAGGTATTAGTTATATTGGGCGCTGAGCAGATGATGGACAATTCGTCCGCGGACAATTTAGAGTCGTATGGAAATCAAATTCAAAATCAATTTATTTCAAATAGGCACATTAAAGGCAATTTTGATCGTCAAAAACAGAAATAGAACTGATTCTAGTTGCCCCTTCCAAAAGGTAGTTTTCGTATGGAGAAGAATCTAACGCGCACGTAGGACAAAATGACAGGATCTCCATACGATTCCATCATTCCAATTGTCCGCGGACAATAATTCTCCATGGTTTGCTCAGCACCTTACTGTCCACATAAGTACCAAAATAATGAATGTGCACTGTTATTCGTTAATTACACAACCTTTTAGAAGGTATGGTATCGAGATTACATTATTGCCTGTGTTATAAATAACTTAATAGATAATTAAGTAAAGCGATAAAATAAATACGTGACTTCCGTAATTTCCACCAAAAATTACGTCATGATTTCACGCAATGATTATAGTCAGTTTGCATTCATATTATGTAGTTCTGTAGAACATTATTGTAACAATATTACTTAATAAAAAAATACAGTTTTTATGTAGGTAGGTACTGTTCTCATAATTGCGAGTTATTGCTGAATTCTTAACATTCGTGTTGATAAAGCACAAGGTCGGTGAAACAGTGAAACCTGAAACTTGTTTTGTTAAATTAAGCCTTAAATAACGGATTCAACTCATACGCGACGCGAGGGCAGATGACCTCGAACAGCTGTAGTACGTGTGACGTGTGCTTGTGTTGTGGCCATGTTCACGAAAACATGTCATTGCTTTACTTTCTTATGCATATTTCATAGTGTGTATTAGTCGTATAACTAGGCGACTGTATCGGACCTAGTATCATTATATTCTTGTTGTCATACCGACTAAATTGACAGTAATCGCATGACACTGTTGGAATCAAAGTTGATTTCGATGTTGAGCAGTATGCTTGGGCTATAGGTATCTCGCCTAGATTCCTCGTACTAATTCATTAAAAAAAAGTTTACAATAAAGTATACATTTAGCCACAGTAGAAATATTTCCCATACAATGGTTTATTATTATTACTTAATTCCTAAAAATAAATTTTAATAAAATTATTTTTTACTACAGGTGCGAAGAAGTTGCCTTGCAATCACATATTCCACGCTGCATGCCTGCGGCTGTGGTTCCAGCGGCAGCAGACGTGCCCGACGTGCCGGCTCAACGTGCTGCGCGCGCCGGCGCCGGACGCGGGCGGGCCGGCCGGCCCGGCGCCGGCGGCCGCGCCCGTGCCGGGGCTCGCGCCCCACGCTCCGCACGCCGCGCCCGCGCCCCCTCCGCCCGGACCTGTACCACCAACCTTCCCGAACATGCCGCCGCCGCCACGTTAGTATAACATCTCAGATCAAAAATGAAATGAAAATCACCTTCATGCCCACTTACTTAGTACTTAATACAGTTTTTGTATCTGTGTATCGTGAATTCAAGCAGGTTTATTACACTGAATGAAATAACCATTACATTGTATTTTAATACTATTTTGTCTGTGGTGCAGCCATGATGGCGTGGGGCATGCCCCCTCCGCCGCCGCCGCGCCCCGCTTCTCTCGCCAACCTGACCACCGCCGAGCTGCAACGTATGGAGGGCAATGAACGCAGGAATATTGAGGCCCGACTACAGGTAGTACTAATAATAAAATTATCCCACTTAATTAAATTACATGACATTGAATAATTACATCAATTTGTTGAAAATATTGCAGAAAATTAGGGATTTGTTTTTTAACGCACATAATTTTTTTAGTTACTCCGAGAAATTCAAGCCATGTTGGACGCGTCCGTGCTGCTTATGCAGCAGTATTCTACAGTCGTAGCTAATTTACCGCAAAACAACGCCACTGTGTCTACCCAAACGGAAACGTAAGTTATCCTTATCATCTCATCTCATTGACACAAATATTTAAAAAAAACTGTTTAGAAATTAAACTTCAATGCAGCGAGATCGAGAAAGAATACTCGAGAATCAAATGACCTGATGATAATTTTAGATGGTGGAACATTCCAAAATCATTCATCCATTGATAGCATCATCATAACTCAACCAAGAATAAAATGTTATACTATATTCTACAGAAGAATAGAAGAGCTGTCTAAGGAAGCCCCATTACCGACGACGTCGCAAGTGAAGACGGAACCGGACGTAGTACCAACCACTTCGAGCTACAAGCAACCGTCGCCGATGCCCTCCACCAGCAAAACCATCGTCACGGACGACCCGAGTCCCATGCAACCCGACACCACGACTCCTATAGACACTAATAGGTAACTAATTTACAGTAACTCACGTTTGTTAGCAAATAGTAGTTTCGTTCAGGTCCTGTCCCACCGCCGGTGATTAACGAGAAGCGAGTAGAGATAGTAACTAAAAACGGGTTGGCGAGCTACGAGCAGCGAATGCGTATACGTATACAGGGTGTTAGGGTACATACCGTTATCCTTGAAACTAGTGGTTTGATGTCATCTATAATATATCATCTTTTTCTATGGGACCAACTTTGAAATCGCAAAAAGAGACCCTAACACCCAGTATAGGTACCAAACGTGAGTCTCTCAGGGAGTGTTCTCCCTGCCAAGCCAGCTTTGCTGAGCGAGTACTGTTTGATATATCTTAGAGGTTGACAAACGAGTACTCGCCGGCGGTGTGAACAGTCGGCGATCAACTATTATAATATGTATCTCTTTTACTTAGTAGTAGTACTTTTACTAGAAATATAATCTTTCGTACGTTTCTTGAGCGCGAAAATCGTTAGTTTCCTCTTCAGCGGTGGGACAGGTGCCTTAGCGCAATGGATTAAAATAAGAAGAGGGAACAGAACCCTAACCATAACCTTTACATTCCAGAGACAAGACTGATGTGGATGCAGCCGACGAACTCAGAAGACGTCGATTGCAAAAATTCGCGATGGATAAATGAGCTTGTTTATATCTTTTTTGTTTCGATTTCCTGATGTACTATTATTTAATGTACAAAGTGTTTCGGTATGTGTAAGCATTATCTATTCTAATCTGAAATAAATGTATTTATGTTCTTGTAAATATAATGGGATATACACATGAATACATTACAATCATACTTTGCTTTCTTATCGCGTCTCCATACTTTTGTTGTTTTATATAAGAAATAACAGAGACTTTAAATAAATATGATTGAAGTTTGAATAATTACTGTGACAGTGTTGTGATGAAATAAAACCATTTTTTACATTATCAATAATATATTATACTACACTAAGGCCGCGTCCTATTTAAAAGCGATCTTTGCGTTTGTATGTCACTTCTTGTTCAGGGAATCAACGCGTGGTCGCTTTGACACAGGGCGCTTTCCGGGTTTCCGAACAAAAAGTTACATAATTAATAAACGCGACGCGTATTCGCGCGACGATCGCTTGTAAATAGTACGCGGGGTAAAAGGTAAACTTGGTGGCTTAGCAGTTATATAAAGCATTTATGTATCCATATACTTTCTTGTTATAGTTTTCTAATACAGGCATGCCACTGAAGTAGCGACTTGAGCCGTACAGTTGTATGTTGTTCTTGCTGTACCAGACGTTTTTAGTACCCTCAGTACCATCAACGTTTAGTGTATTCAGTTCCAATACACCAAAATGATATTTTTGGCCATCTGTTTGTATACAATTTATGTATATCGGCTCTGGTAGGTCCTTTACATCCTCCTGTGAGATAAACATACAATATATTTATTAGTAACTTGTATAAATTAAATATTTGGAGAAAAAGATGATTAAATAATGTGTTATTCATCTTCTGCCCATTTTGTATATTGGCGTCTAATGACCTACTAACAGTAACATCCCAGGATCGATCATCTAAGCATGTTGTTTACAGTGGTTTCTATTGTGACAGTCTGGTTGCAGCTTGCAGCTTACTGCACTAATGTAGTGAACTGTTTTTCAAGATAAGTTTAACTAACACTTAATAAATTCTAACTGCAGTATTTTTGTGGCATTCTATAATCTATTCAAAAGCAGTCTGGTAAGTAATTGGAAATAAAACAAGTCACTGAAATATAACATACCCCATGTAACTGCTTGGCGTAGGCGCTGGCTACAGTGAATGCATGAGTCAGTGATCTCCCGAGGATCTGCTGCTGAGTAACTGGTGTCTCATAGATGTTGTTCACTTCAGTCTCGTTGTAGTGTAGCCAAGTAGTGTGTGGGTGTCTTACACTGACACTTGGACGGATTGCTGTAAAACATGTTTTTAACACTTCATTTTTGTATATTTATGCTACCAAGTGAATACTGTTACTGACTTCCTCAATTAAGAATTTAGGTACAAATTTTGCACATTTCCTTTGTAGTTTTCCATATATATAAATTAATATTATTCTGTAAGATACTTACGATATTTGCTTGTCTCATCATAGAAATGCTCTGGTGGCAATGTAACAGTGTGTTTGACAGGATACAGATCAGGGATCTCAGAAAACTGTACTTCTTTCTCCACATCATGCTTTACAGGCTTGTTGCTGGTCACCAGAATATGAGAAATATCTTGGAATTGTATCAATTCATCTTCCTTTTCAAATACAGTTTGGCTTTCAACATCATTCACAACATACTTAGAAAGGGTGGCTTCACTGTCACTGCTCTTTTCCACCAGTTGTAGTAACTTGTTTGTGAGAATTTGACTGAAAAAAAAAACCCAGTAAAGCTGTGTAGCAAACTAGCAGTAGTATGCAGGCAGGGTATACAGTTCATTGATTAATGTATTGTGTACCAGAAATAATCCAGAATAAACAAGACAAAACACTAATAAGTTTAGTGGAGACTACATGCACAATTGGTATTGCATAACTTTTGTACTCACTTTCTTCTTCTGTCTGTGATACCAAGTATCCTGGGGAAATTATAAGCAGGTCTTTCTGGGTCCTTTATTTTAGGCAATTTTTTCTGTTCACAATCAAAAACATTGGCAGATAGAATAGCCTTTTTAATATTTTCATGAATGGCTGAGGGTGCTGGCACCTGTGCAAGCTCCTCAATGTTAGGTGGTAGTTTATTCTCGGCAACTATTGTCTTAGTGAGCACTTGGGCTTGAGCCATTCCCTCTAGGAGTACATTTGTGCTTCTCAAAGTGTAGCATGGCTGTTCTTTGTAGTCAGGGTGATTTTGGTCCAATGGAATCCGATGTTCATATGGTCCTACTATATTAAGTCTGTAATTAAAGAAAGTATCTGTTTAGAGTAACTTTCAAGACTGCAGACAGATTAAGTTAGCTATGAATTACGAATTGTGTAGGAAGTATATTACCGTTCTCGTTTTTCAGGCTCCTCTTTAATGAATTCAAGAGCATCTTCAACTTTGATGCCTTTAGCTTTAAGTTGTTCCTCGATGCCAGTATCTATAGGCACGCGCTTTCCTTGGACCAACCAGTGTTTCTTGAACATAAAATCAATGTGTTGTCGATTTAACACTTGTGATAGTCGCATTGTTGTGATTTTCTTTTTATATTACTTTAAAAATAATAAAATAACCTCAATCAATAACCTAACATATAGCTGAAGCTGAGATGATATGTCAGTCTGACAGCAGTCTTTAAATGTCATAATGTGGGTGACAGTTCTCTGCTAGTGTTGTAGTCGATTATTTTAATTTTCTTGTAATCATAATTGAAACTCCACTAATGGAAAAAAATAAAACTAGAATAATGTGTTTCTCAGATAGAGCAGTGGCTGTCTATTTAAATTGGGCAGCAAATCGGTACCCACGGGCTTGGGAAATCCACCGGAGCGGAGAAGCCAGGAGAGGAGCGGAGCTGTGCCAATATTAACCAATAGAATCTAAAATTCGCTCCAGAGTTTTAGATTGTATTGGTTAATAATGGCTCCAGTGGACAGGAACTTACCAGGCGGTTTAAGGCTACCTGTCTGACAGGCAGCTTTTAGTAATATTATAAAAAAAAACCGACTTAATATTCTTCGGCACGCAGC
This sequence comes from Lithophane ornitopus, assembly GCA_948473465.1. Classification (NCBI taxonomy): domain Eukaryota; kingdom Metazoa; phylum Arthropoda; class Insecta; order Lepidoptera; family Noctuidae; genus Lithophane; species Lithophane ornitopus. The sequence goes on from OX419633.1 coordinate 6,819,026, forward strand.
TACATTATAGCAAGGGATTCCCCCGAAGATTTATTGATGTAATGCTGCCATAAAAAATATAAACTTAGAATGGAATTTAAAATCGCCGCATGGTGCCTATCCCCACAAAATCCCCAATCGTTTTGAGATTCCCTGCAGTTTGGGGAAATCCCCACAAATTGACAACTCTGGTCCGGTCGCTTACCGGACAGTACCGACACCGGCACCGGTTACCCGGCAACCAGGACATATGATAGTTTCTAACCGGCTCTTCTCCAAGGTCGGAACCATGCACCGAGCTTCTAACGTTTCATAAGCGTCCATGAGGTTTATGTGAAATAAAATGTTTGCTTTAAAAAAGAAACTTGGATTAAACAAAAAATATTTTGATTTTGATAACTGATTTAACTATCCACTAGATAGCGTAGTAAAATAACATCACGCCTTTAGGTATTCCCTGTAGGGTTAGGCGTTGCGTGGCAGATTCAGATAGACATATAAGTAGGTAGGTACTTTTATCCACATATTATCCATCCATACTATCCATACTTAACCAGTTCTCTGTCTACGCAGTGGACACTCAAGAAGTGTAGATAATCGTAAAATGCGTTCTGTGATTGCGTCCTAAAATCTTGGAATCTCTTATTTGAGTTTTTTGCAAATACCTCAAAAGTAGAAGTCATAGGTAAAAAATAATAAAATTTTCACAACGTTGTATCACTATCAAAAATAATTTAATTTTTTCCTAGGCCGTTACCTTTGCCAAAAGTTGTTTGATTTACAGTTCGCGTCCCGTAAGTCTAGCAATTTTTGGCAAAGGTCTTGATTTATAGTTCTCGACTTACGTGTCGAGAACTATAAATCCGACCTTTTTATTCATACGAAACCTATTCGGTCAGGAAATCGCCAGAGTATCTATAGAGTTAGAAACACTACTTTGATCGATCTTATTTGAATGGTAGGATCCAAAGAGAGGACTAACGGCAAGCGATCTCCGTGATCTATTTTCTCTAGGTCAGAACCTAAGAGAGTTCCACAAGGCTCATTCCTTGGCCCAAAAACGGGTGGAAAAGAGTATCCACCCGTTTTTGCGACCATGAAAATGTTACTTACAGCAGGCGCCTGAAATCATTCAAGCTGTCGAGAGCCTGTGTGATTTACGAAGTACTCAATACTCAATGTAGTACCAATTCAAAGTAGGTACCTATTTGAGCCATCGGCGTAGGTACCTTTAAAAAAATATACTTTGTGTTTGTGTTTTTATTTGCGTCATGTTTTACCGTACATAAACGTAGGTACGTATTTTCTTCCACATCTCTTAAGTATTACATTTAAAAAGTGTTTTGAATGGATTTTTTTTGGACATCTTCGGGTGAAATGTTGTACGAAAAGAAAAACATATGTATAATTTCGTAAATATATATATTTAATTTTATATCTTCCATCAATACATACAACGACACTTATACATTCAAAATTTGGCCGTAACTACTATAGGTCTCACTTACAATGGCTTCGCTTACAAGTAAACGTGTAGAGATATCTATTAGCACATAAAACAGGGGCAAAATACAATACATTCGACTGTGGACTTTATTATTTAAGTAAAAGTGATAATTTTATAGTCTAAGGTAAACGTATCGTAAACAGTAAAAGAGTACCTATGTCAATCGGAGTCAGACCTATCAATTTGATAATACGGGGAAGACATCGTTTTACAATTCTGTTATATTTAAAAATCGAGCGAACAGCACCGTGTGAAAGTACCAAGATGTGTACATTATCATTGACCAAGATAAAAAGATTCACAAATCCTAACCTACCAACCGCATTGCACGAAACGAAAATCAAGTATCATATTGATGGAGGAGAGATATTTTACAAAATAAAACTTATCGACATATCTTCGGTGTACGCTAGGAGCTATAAAAATTGAAAATAATACAACTAATTTAATTTCATAACTAGTAAGACATTACAAGCCATTACCACGAGATCAGTGACAGTTGACGTCACCCGGTGTTGCAGCGTTCACATGTATTGGATACTCAAGTATATTTACGTACTACATCGGAGTTTCATGTATAACTGTTTATGTAGTTTAATGCATGAATTGTAAGATGTCATTTTTGGAAAACCCTGGTCGATAAAACAAGTAAAATATCATAATCACTTCAAACCAGACGCATGAGAAGTCCCTTTGGTAATTTTGTCATATCCTTACCAATTGGTGGGAATTTAGATTTAATAATCTTTGGACTAAAATCTCTGAATACAAAAATCGTTTTATGTCCGTCCTCATTCTGACTACTCATTATATTAATCGCATATTGCAACAATTTGCGAATTAAACATACAACACTTAACAACTACTATAATATAATACCTAATTATTTTATAAAGTAACAAAATTAACTTATATTTACAGTTATCATTAAAATTATAGTAAAATTTTACTATTTTAGCACTAAGTTTTGATTATCTCGCTGAATTCTGTTCCTTTGTGTTGTAGGAATTTAAATAAATTGATTTGTCGCAAAGTTTGTAGACGCATAGGTACCTGTCACATGGACACAGTAGACAATAACATATGGGTGCTCCGTAATACTGCACTGAGTACTAACTGCGTGCTACGTCCAATACAATCAAAACGAATATTTGCAAACCCAAAATGAAATAACAAGTTTTCAATAAGGCACCATTGGTTACATGGGTACATAGTGAATGAATGTAAATATAAGGTGAACAATAACATAGGACCTTTAGGTGTTAGCCTTCATTAGTTGGTTAATATTAATTCCACTGGTGGCTGCGTATGAGATCAAATCCATTTTAATATTATGAAGTCCTAAAAATGATTATAAAATCTTAATGATTGTTATAGGCACTGGGCCTACAATGTTAGCAATTAGCTTTTGAAGACACACTTAAGTAGGGAAGTCGGGTGGAAAGATACCAGATCTTTCTTGAATCATTTAGTACGATGTTCTTCGTACAGCAGGTGACAGTCTGTAGAATGCTGGAGATGTGTAGCTAATAGTACGTTGGGTTGGAGGTGTTCTGCGAAGGGGAGCGATGTGGAGGGGGCGGCGTGAGCGCAGGGCTGGCTCAGTCCTCGTCTTTCTTCTCCATTTTGGGTTCATACATTGCGTGCAGTTGTTCAGGTGATATACTGTAAAAAAAAGGAATTTTGTTAGTTATTTAAAAACATTAAATAATTACTCTTAATATAAGTTTAATCGAAAGTTACAAAGCCTATAGACTTCCTGTACCTATTGACAAATAGCGAAATCACAATCAACTTAAAGGACCTCTTATCTGTCCAGTCCTATCTGAATTTTGATAACCATCTAGAGGAGGAGTTCCAATGTGTAATAAACGACCATTCGTCAAATAAGTTACGAGTTTCGCAGGGCAAGTATAACAGAACCATGTTTAGAAAATGGCACGAGAAGACTAGCACACTCAATAATGGGCCCCGGAAACTGTCGCTAGCACATAGTGACGTAGGGGGTACGACAAGGCGCAACATATCCTGAAGTGCTTGAAGAGTGGAGAGATATTCCACGGCTATCAGGACAATCCGGGAATTACGGTCAAGATCCCTACTAGCATCTTATTGGAATATTTCCTTCCTTCATGCGAAACACCGACACGTAGACAAAGCTGAAGAATTACGCTACTCCTTATTCTCGATGGTTGCTTAGTAAGTGGCAGGCAGGCCACGACAGAGACATTATACCTACTGTCCTTTACGTATTTTGGCCCTACCACATGTCTATATCATGCATCAATTGACCTCAACCTAAATCGGTGCAATAATTCTTTCTCATTCATACATCTCTACCACCACAATCTTCCATCCTTCTCTGTCGCAACTCGTGTATAAGTGGAATTTACCCTAACAAGCTCTGCAGGTCGCAGACGAAGCGGTAGACGTAGCGCTTGCCGGCCGTCTTGTGGATGATGTTCTTGTCATAGTAGTAGCGCAGACCGCGGGACAGCTTCTCATAGTTCATCTTGGGCTTGTTCTTGCGGATGCCCCAGCGCCGAGCCACCTGTAATGAAGACATTTTTAGTATTTTGTTTGGAAATAGATGCACCTACTCAAGCTCCTGGAATGGAAAACCGTTAGGTACCATGGAAAAATGTTAAGTGAGCTAGCTATTATAAAATAACTTAAAATAAAAAAAAACCTTTATTACTACTGCCAAAATTACATGCGATTTTTCAACTCGGTTCTAGTCTATCACTGGTAGAAGTCTCATCTTTCTTTGGCGTAGACCTCCTCCAAGTCTCTCCAAAGTTTTCTGTGCCGTGTTGGCTATGAATAATACTACCTACATTAGGAATATGTCCACAAATCTTAACTGGTACAAGACAGTAGGCTGAGATCATCAGTACTCGCTACCTTTGACAGTGGAATATAGTATTTTCATTTAAGTACTTGCACCATGGTCCACCGTCAGTCTTCACAGTGACTATGTCCTGTCGACTTCCACCCTCCAATTCAGCACTCTTGTGCGACCCATCGCGCAAATTGGATAAGCAAAACCTCGAAGGACTCGTTACAGTCGTTACATGGACAACGTGTTATTTATAGTTTCATATTATTTAATATTACAGAAAAAAAGATCCCTTACCTCATCAGGGTCAGTGAGTTTGAACTCCCAACCGTCGCCGGTCCACGAGATGAATCCCTGGCAACTCTTGTCGGTCAGCAGCTCCAGCAAGAATTGCCACAGTTGGATCGGCCCTGATCCTGTAAGCGTGCCACACAGTTGCTTTACGATATACGACTGATGAGGACTATTGAAGAGATGGACTGCCGAAAATGGCGGAGTATCGGAAATTGTTTGTCGAGTTTTCAAAGTAATTTAATTGAACATAGGAGAATTAAAACTAGGGCAATAGGGACATGAAAAACAGGCCGAATTGTTGACTAATTTAAAATCTTGACATATCTAGGAAAAGTTCCACGGCGGCCAAATGGATGGTATGATGAATTTTTGGTTTCGAATTACAAGAACCATAAATCTGATTTCGTCGTTTCGTCCATGGTCATACATACCGGTGAAGCAGGGTCCCGTAGCGGGGTAGGCGAGCTTGTCCTGTGGGATGAGCGCGTGCTGGTCAGCAGGCCACTCGTTCCACTCGGCGCAGGCGCCGCCATACTCCTGCACGTAGGTCTCACCGTAACCCTCACCGCCGTACCGACCGCCGCCGCCTGGACCATCGGGAAACAAACATAGTTTGTTAAAATAGATGTTTGGCACGAATGGTAGATAAATACCCTAAATATCAGAAAACCTTTGATAATTAATTGGATTTCTTGTTTGGCTAACTGTTGACTACTGTGAAAAATCGTCAGATTGGTTTGTTCTCACAGAGAAGGTTCAGGTTTGCAAATCCAAGAATTTGTAGATATGTATTCTTGTAGGTCGTTTATTAAGTATCTCTTTATATTGATAATAATTTGTCAAGACCAGAAATAAAACGAACCGTTTGACTAACACCAATTAGTGCACTCCAGTGACGATGACAAGTAAAAATACGAGAGTAATATGATCACCACTAAATAATGACCACATGAAAGATTCAATTCTGTTAACGACGTTGTTGAAATTGTACACCGCATCAATTAAAATGACCAAGTCAGTTGTCTTCTGATCTCTCCTAATGAGAGAATGCCCAAGTTTGTTTTTAATTACTTGTGATTGCGTGATTTTATAACTGCGTTTTCTATTTTTATCTACGAAGGGGTTTTGTAATATACTTGCAATGGGAAATTGAGAATAGGTAAGCCCTTAAAAGCCTATGGTTTTACTATTTCAAAAACTTCCAAATTGATCAAACAAAACTCTCTTTAGAGTGTTTTTTATAATATGGACGAAACAGTGAAGGCACAGAAACAAAATCAGCACCAAAACGAAATAAAGATAATAATGCGCGTGGATTCTTACGCTTTTTACGATCCTGCCAATGGGAATTGAGACCCTGCAGCTTTCCCAGACAAGAATAAATGACTCACCTCTTGGGTAAGGCTTGGTGTAAGGATGAGGCTGGTACTTTTGCTCGTGTGTGAGCAGGGGTTGCGAGTGCGCGTGCGCGTGGTGGTAGTACTCGTCGATGTAGGGCTGCGCAGGGGGCGCGGGGGGGCCGGGTGGGTACTCGGGGGGGTAGTACTCGTCCAGGGGGGAAGCTGCCGTCGGCGCAGGCGCAGACCCGCCGCTTGCCTCCGAGTAGCCGTAGGCGTTCGTCTCGCGTGGACCGCCAGTCGTGTAGCCGCCTGTAACAAATATCAGTAGTTTTAGCATATAAACAATGGCCAAGAATGAAGGACATTACGGGAGGTAAAGGTACACGTCGAGCTAACCAGAACACCTGTAAACCAGTAGTAACAGTGCGATGTCGCACCTGACCATCCGTCCCAAGTGCCTTATCCTCAACCCCTAAAAGCTAGGATTAGCATAGTAGATATCAGTGCAGTAGAACCAAGCCCTAGAGGCTACATTATTCGTTATATCAGTGTGTTAGCTGCTGCTATGGTTATATAAGCAGTAACTCATGTGGACTTACAAAATTTAATCATGTAGGTAGGTACTGTGGCTGTGGTATCTCAGTCAGACAAAATTTCCATTAAAAAATCAGTACGGCATGCATATCGAGGCGTGTTGGCGGGCGCGGGGTACCGAAGCGCGTCGGTCGCGGTTCACGGCTCGCCCTTTGTTCTGCGCGTGCGCCGACGGACCCACACATACCCCCCCCCGTTCCCCCTCTCACACCGCACACCGCTCCCTGACACCCTCGTGCCACGTAGCGTAGCCACGAATCCACGATACACCACCGACCATCGAATTGAGGTTTGATATAATTTGCAAATATTCTGCGATTGAACTAGGAAATTGATTTCGAAGAGGAAACTTGGAGAGTGATGGCTGTTAGGGAGTAGACTTGAATGTGATGTATGTACTGACTACTGACCGCTATTGTTACTGACAGACAACGGTGAATAACTTATTGATTGGCGAAAATATTAACTGGATCATTAGATCTATGGCTCTCTCGATTTTGTAGAAAACGAATAAAAAAATAGGCCACACTAGTAATTCCTCTAATTTTACGAATCTCCACAGAAAACTGACAAACAGATGAATTTTTTCGTAATACGAATTGCACGCAGATATTGCAGAATTGTCAGTTCGTGACAATTTACGATCAATTTATTAGATATCCTATTATGATTCTGCCAAAGTGGCCGTTTTAAATCCCCTGGTGACTGTTGTACTTATTAGGGTGTATCTACCTCATGAAAATAAAGCACGACTGCTACGAGCATTGTAGCAGATTTGGTAAATTAAGTATAAGTTGTTAGTTAAAACAAAAACTATGTAAAGTACTGTAAACCCGGAAATATTATGTTGGGCAAAGTCTAAACGGTTGTTTTTATAGGAAAAATAAGGTTTCTCGGCATTAGCCAAACGACACGATAATTTTCTCGTAAAAATTTGAAATAAGTAATAAAAAATCAATGTTCACGCAACCTGGCGGTGTGATTGAACAATTTAACAATACGGTACGTCGCTGAGCATGTGTATGTGTGTACGTTAACATGTGTCATGTGCATATGTGTGTGTACCTACCTATGTAGATCAGTACCGCGGGGTCAGTAGTCGCTCATTGTCTGTCGTTTGACCGCCGATGTATCTCATCTCGTTATCATGAAGATTAAGTGGCATCATTGATGCTGTAATAGCTGTATCATTGGCAGTGATTCGGTTATGATTTGAAGAAGCATTCTTTATTTCCTTAGATCTTATTTCAGTATGGCCGGAGCTGAAATGCCCTGTATTTCAGGAGTTGACGTTGAAATAATGCTGATAAAAGGAATCTATTTATAACGCACGTGGCACGTGGTACATAAGGGGAAACTACATTCTCTATGAGTTGCAGTTATTTTAGCAGTTTTCCCTATAGGAACAGTTTGTTTCCTATTATACATATGAACGCCTTCCTTATTGTTTGGATTCGTTGGTACATTTTGCAATAGGTATTTTGAATTTAGGGAGCTTATAAATGCTGTGTGTAGTTTGAAAATACATGGTACATTATACTAACTAGGTTAATATGCTCTATAAGAAAGTAAGTAATGATAAAGTCACTTACCTAATTAGGAGCTTAATTGAACCAGAATTGAAAAGTCGACATAGTATAATTGTAAAGGTACAAGGAAAACGAAATATCAGTCCATTCAGTAATTCCGTAAATAAGTAGGTAGATATTAATAAATAACACGTGTGTGAATGAATTTTAGTGAAGCCGTAATTGTTGGCTTTTGTCGTGTGATGAACAGGAGCGTTCAATTGACGAACGATATGGTGACTGGTCAGTGCCTCTTTATTACCATGACCAAGTATCTCATACGTATGTTCGTACATTGTGTACGATAAAACTCTAGGTAGGTTCCCGTGTACCTAATGATGCCGATTCGAAAACTTATGAGGAAACGTGATCGCTTGCGTTCATTCTATACGACGTATTCCCCTATTTTCTCCCTAGTCAATGATACTGGTCCAAATATTTTTTTAAGATATGATGTGTTAATGTCTCTAAAAAAAATATGGCATAATCATATTTTTTTTCTTTCTAAAATGAAGGTCTTATCTATTCTGCTTAGAAAGATGCTCAAGAACGACGATTCGATTTAAAACTAAACTTTGCGATTCATTTAGCGATTTTTATGTACTCTGCAGTTATAGGAATGTTTTGGGCTGATACTTACCTACCTGTGTTGCTATATTAAGAATAGATAGGTGCATAGCAGCCGTTTTGAAAAGCAGTTTAAAAAACTGAAAAAAGTTCCATATGTTTTCTTACTAAACAAATTATTTTCATACGGGTGAAAGTGTCAACTAAAAGTAGAATAGAAACGTTTTTTTAACGAAACAAATGAAGCATCAGTGAGACAGTCGTGTTAACAAATCACGATGTGTCACTTTGGACTAATACAAGAATTTTAATGAAGCAATTGTTCCCTTGGCGAGTGAGGCAAACGAATGGAACTATAAATCCTGTTGAGTGGGGAAATAGCTCCCTTAGGAGTGACCCGGTGATCTTTGAGGAGTTTTGTTGGATTTTTGGACTTTTTTGGTTTATAGTAGGGCAAGCAGTTGGTTTCGCACTTACATATTATTGCCCAACTTCCGTTATTGTTAAAACTAGGTACTTTTCGTTAGATTCTTATTTTATGGATCGACTTTGAGATTTAAATTAAATTTCAGGCATTTTTTTTCGCTGAAAAGTTAAACCTGTTCACAGTTCCTCAATCTAAAATAAGTTTATTATCAATATCGTTAAAAATAATTATTTATTATCTAATTATTTCTTAGCTGGACACCTGGTCAATATAATAAGATTAATCTAATATTTATTATCAATATCCGTCCGTTGCAACATCCGTATTTATTTTCAAGACTGCTTTAAAGCAGAAAAAAAAATAAGAACAAGTCAAAGACGCTCGTCAATTCGTTTATAAAAATGTATGGTGAGAAATGTACGTCAGTCACAGCATCACAGTTCGAGATCGAGTAGTGGGGCGTGGAGAGGGGCGGGTGCGGTGGCGCGGGGCGGGGCGAGCCAATCGGGCGCGGCCACGCCCCGCGCGCCAACGCTCGGGTCGAAAGGTCGCCGTTACACCGCGCCATTGGCTCGACACACAGATTTATTTCAGAGAGAAGCAAAAATATAAGATCTTTGTCGCGCACAAAAAACCCGATCATTAGATTTAAAAAAATGTGTTTCGATATACTTGATATACCTAATGTCTAGTGTCCAGTCTAGGTATTGTTAGGCGTATCGACGTTCCAATCAATACAGACTACATGGCCACTAATATGGCTCGCTTGCTCATAGGAATTTAAAAACCTTTAAAGGAGAGATATGTTAATGAGACCTACATTGTCTGAAAAGGTATTTTTCACATACCTATATCATAGACACTGTACTCACCTACATATCATTAGGATACCGAAGCTATTTATAGGAGTAACATTAAAGGCGATACATTAATTAAACGGAAAAAATCATTTATTTGCCTGCAAGAGTAACGTTGGTACTTAAACGAGGGACAACAATAATCAAAATGAAAGAGTAACTGCCAATAGTATGATGATACCTAACAGGAAAACTTCGTTACAATCAAAAAGGTACAAACCATACTTACGCATTACGCACGAAGAATTCATCTACGTATGAGCAATGAAGACCACGAAACGTAGGTCCTAATAAAGTTAAAAGTCAACATAAAGAAAACTGAAAACCAAAATATAAACAGATTCAACTCATGGTTTGCCTCTAAGATATATTTAACATCTCTGCACATCATTAGACCTTAAACAAGTTCAAAGTAAGAATGTGGATGGATGGATAAGATAGGTAAGTACTAGGCGGACCGTAGAAATTATGGATTTTTTGTGTGAAAGATTTGTGAGAATTGAACACGGAGATGACAGCTAATATAGTAAGGAATAAGAAAACGTTTACGCTCACCCCAAACTTATTGGGATACCTAAGGGATGGTTTATAATCTTCAAATCCTAAACATGAAAAACAAGTAATATGAATAGTTTAAGATAAGACGCAGACTAAAGAAAAGAAGGAAGGAAGGAAGTGAGATATGATGTCACGGTTAATAGAGATGAAAAGGATTTAGAAGAAGAAACATACTTAGAACTTAGTATATATGTACGGGTAAATTGAATTTGATAATGAACTTAAGATTCCCATGGAAATTCACTAAAAAGAAACTTGTACCTATAGATCGGTAGTGTAATAGAAGGGTCCTAGAATCAGATAAAGTAGGATACAAAATAATAAACAGGGGACCATAATGTAAGATGCTAGAGTGTTTGGAGGGGCAAAAGCAGAAGATGACAACACATAACCTAATGGTGTAGAGACGATAGAAGTGGTTATTATGGATTTAAAACCAAGTGTTCCAGAAGATAACAATCGGATAAGTTAATCGGACAATTAATTGAGAAAGGGCTACCAACCAAGTATTCATAATATCACCAAGAAAGCTTATCGGCTGCTATCTACCTTCTTAATCAGATACTGTTAGATAGTAATGAAGACTTAAGCACAGTTTAAGTTGGTACATATACAAAGTAAAGTAATATTACTTACCTACCTACGTCCTAAGTCTTTAGCGATTGCGACAGTAACCTTAGACCTGGCGGCAGCTGCGACACGACTTGTCGCACTTTTTTACTTGTTATCTGCGACGAAATTCGAGCCGCGAAAACTTGGAGTCGTTGTTTTTTGTCCTGGCAAGCACGCGCTAAGCTGCCATATGGTGTCCCGACAGACGAGAAATAACGATGTTTTTGTAACCATATTTCGAAAGTTCATAACAGTCCTTTATTCTTGTTAGAATACCCGAAACATTCTGGCTATTAAAATGTGAAAACAGAAGTATCTTTTATACAAAGTCAATTCTACTATTTAGCTGTAGTCGATTACATAAGTCCAGCACAAAGTGATCTAAATTCGAACGTATTTTATAATAACGTGAAGACGCATATCGCGCCAATTCCCATTTGGGAACGGAAGTCGAAATATGAATTTTTAAAATTAGAATCAAATGCGGTGCGCAGGTGAGCGAGCGCTGTGACAAGCCGCAAACGACGACAGCTCGCCGCCGCCCGGTGTTTTGACATAAATAATTTGGCCTCATTAATTAATTAAAAATGTAAATAGACACAATTAAGGAACTCTGTATGTTACTGTGATAGAGTTATTCAAAATACTTTTAATAGATGTTAAATGATGAAATATTGTCCCATATAGGTACCTAGTGTTTCTTGACTGAGAAAACTCGTCTAATGCATCGACATCTTGTTCTCTGATTTTCAGCGTAGAATGAATGAAAATGTTATTTGTCACATTGAACACAGTGCAATTTATTAACTTCCCATTTTACAAAACTTTACTGCATACCGGCAACAACTATATCGGCAACCTATTTTAAAAGATTTTTTATACATTTCAGAAATAGACAATCGTATAGGACAGGTGCACATTTGAAAATGACAATAATTTGTCAAATGAGGGACGGCTTGGAAAAATTTAGAAAATAATAGTGGGGAAAACTATATTATTCTTAGATAAGAGGAAATGGCTGTCAACGAGTGGTGTTTAAATCAAATTCAAAATTGGAACATCTTTCGGCAGGAAGCGTGAAATATTTTAAAGTCGTGATGTGTGAGCTATGACGTTGCGAACGAGATGTCTATTGTGTTTAAAGAGTATTTTATTAAAACTGTCTATATTTCTTCCACTGTACGAATTATTAGCTGAAAAATAATAATACCGAAGCGTTGTACATTTCAAAAACACAGCTTAAGTGGGATTTCCTATTGGGTTTTCAGCACTTTTCATCAGGAGGGAAAAATGTTACAGAAAATATGGCAAAAGAAGGGGAAAAAGAAATGCCCGTTACAAGATGTTAACATAATGTATAAAGCGTGCGATACATAACAGCCCGCAAACGTGAGATGGTATAACAGCACATGACCTCAACTTGCGTTTAAAAATAAAGAGTCGCAATCGGTTTTCCTGCGAGCGACCGACGCGAAATCGACTAACACCAGATCCACCGATATTTATTACCAATAAAATAGCGTGTAGCGAGCCGATAATAATTACAAACACACTTTTTTACTTCACTATTTATACATTGATTTTAAACAAAAAATATCAGAGTTTAGTTTTTAGTCACAAAAATAATTTGGGTTTTACAATAATATCCGGTGCAATATTATGTTTTTTTTTATTTATTTATAATCTGTCGCAGCAGATGGCTACGTTGATTTTGACACAAATAAAAAAGTTCGGTTGTAACATTAATCAAGGGAATCTACTTTAAAATTCCACGCCCGTAGATATAAAATATAAATTGACTGACTAATAGGTCTACATGCCGATTGTGCTTAAAGACTCGTAAACGATTCCTGGGAATCCGATAGTGGTTCAATAAAACCTTCGCAGCGCTCGGCAAATCGTTCAGCTATTACATTGTCTAGACTTAATAAAACGTAGAGTCACTAAGCGATACAACGGGCAGTCGGGCATGCTGCACATCACTGCCCAATCTGCTTTAGAGCTGGAAGATCCTTCTGAGCAGCTGGATACCTTTATGGGTGTTTTAACAAATTTTCCTATTTAATTTTTTTTCATACAGCTTTTCTTTCAAGCAAGTTAAAGTATAGTGTATATCCTGTAAAACCTTATTTGCCGGGACCGATTTTTATCTTTTCCAATATTTTGAATGTTCAGCTCAATTGTCACAAATAAGGCTCTTTTCCAAGTAGTGAGTGTAACTTAGGTTTTGTAACTTTGTTCATCATTCAAGTAGCCACCTACAATCTTATTTTGCAATAAAGCTTCTAATGCTAATATGAAAAATATCAAATCGCGTGCACTATGCCTTGTCTACGGTTGTCGATAGTCGGTATGCGTGGCAGGTGCGCGGCCACCTGCGCACGCGCCGCCAGTCGTTACAAAAACCGTGCGCGAGGTACGAGGGGGGTAGCACCACGTAAACACTCGCCGTCATACTTAGAACATAGCTGACATAAGGGAAGCCATTAAACCTGCCTCGCAGTATTAATAATATATGTTTAAAAGACGATTTAGCTGAGCCGGCATTTGGAGGAAATAAATATCAAATTACATTTATGACTAATTCGGATAGTTTTAATTTTTTTGCAACATTTGCTTACGCCAATTTGATATGGTGTGATAATCAAGTAAAATCATAATAATGTAGATTAATTCAGCAGGGTAAAGAAACTGATCTTCATAAAGGTACAGCGCTGAGATACAAATAGCCCGATTTCATTGCACAAAAATAAAACCAATTACACACTGCTCAAAAAAACCTAAGTAATAGATTTAAAGCAAATAAATGGAGTGTGGTGTGGATAGTAGTGTGATAGACATAAGACTGCAGGCAGGATGTAGCGGCGCTACAGACGACGGAAGTGGCGGCGCGGGCGCATCAATGGCGGCGACGTGACCTGCTCTGACGTCACTCCCATTCAGCTCTCAAACTTTGAAATAAATACGTGCTATATTTTTATTGCTAGATTCGCCAATCTATTTTGGAAACGTCCTGTGTTACTGAAAATAGTTTGATGCGTTAATGAAACCTCTCCAACAAATAAACAGATCAGAGGAAAACAAATTTTAAGTGCGACTGATTTTTTTTGACCGATCCTAAAGGAGAATCAAACCTTCTTTTAAGTTTTATGAAAATCGACTAAAATAATTATAGCATAATTGTATCTAAGCGCAACACTATAGTCATGTGTCACTATAGTTTCAAGTCGCTTATGTAAAATATGAAACTATCGGTTATGAATTTATGAACTATGATAGTCAAGTCAAAAACAGTGATATGTTCCTACCTCGTCAGCTTTTGTATAAAGATGAGGCAAAGAAGCGGATACGTATGCTGTCATATTCGGATTTCCTTGTTTTGTTAATGGCCAAACATCCCTTGTCCTGAATATTGTATCAGTTTTGAATGACTAGCGTTTTGAATGGTATTTGAATAGTATGATGTTTCCTTAACAAATATTTGAATGAATTAAAGGTCATAAATTGATAAGTTGAAGTGGAAGACGAAGTGTCTATAGAAACTTTTGGAAGAATGCTGCTACAAGTTTTTAAGGCACAAAACAAAATGTGTAAATGAAAATTCTATGCTTTAATGAATCCAATTTCTTAGAAAGTATCGATTAGACTGAAAGCGTTTAAAAGTTGGTGTGGATTACGGCGGGTGGCGGCCGGAAGTAGCCATATTAATTTATGAATGAACCGCGCTACGTGACGTCACTGACGGACGGCAACTGACGTCATCCGTCATGCACATTGTTCTAATCGTGACCAGTATTCAGTTCGCGAAATGGAGGATTAAACAAGGAATGAATAAAATTATCCGTAGGACAAAAGAGCTCGTTAAGGTACACGATATGAATCTATAATGCTGATTAAAATATAAAAAAACGGAAAACAACACAAAATATTTGATTTGTCAAAATCGCACCATTAACTTTAATGAACTAGGTATCGATATTTCAAATTTTGTTGTTTAATATAAAAATATGGTCTACAGAGTTAACGAAGTCGATCGGGTAGTTTTTTTCTGTATCTGCTAATGAATAAAGGCGGTTTGTAGGTATTTGTATAGGTAAGTGATAAACTTTGGTATCGTGCACATGTTTCTTAGGTCACGGGACAGCTGCGGGCGTTAGACAGGTGTTTCTAACGTGACAAGTTGTTTGTCGCCTTTGGACACAAACACAACACATGATAACATTATATCATCTAAGTAGCTCTTACTGTGAAATAGTCATAAATTGAGACACTTCCAGCTGATAGTACTGAAAGATGGAACGAAATGAAACATATATAGCCAGATAGTATTTTCGCAGTCACTCATATGCATATTAAATTAATTCTGCAGGATCGGCCGAGTTTGGTAAAAAGTGAGCTTTGTATCTACTGAGCGTTTACTTACATCACCCAACATAAGGGTGAAATAGCCTCTGAAATTCTACGTCTGTGGTGTGATAAGCTCATTTGGGTTGAAATATGATTTTTTTTCCCATGTATTAAGTAAGTAAATGATGTTATTTAAGTAATAAGTATGTGATTCAAGTATTAAGTAAGTAAAGTATGTAATTCAAATACAATAAATGGTTTATTTTTCTCAATTGCATTCCGGAACCAAATCCAAGCTTTAAGTTGAATTGGCTTCTTCGGAAGCCATTACTTATTAGTTCTTATTAGTTCTGGAGCTTAGGTGCTTAACGCGAATTAGAGAGTTTTCCAGTTTCAAAGATTTGTTTGAATATTCTAATAGGTACCACCGACCTATATCCATGATAATGAAAATAGGATGTTTTTGAGACATTGCAAAAGTTTCCAGGTAATCACGTTTCCTCATATTGTGATATTTATGAAAGAATGCAGCTATTTTTGATAAAAATCTGATTTACGATGGCAACGTCCTTTCAAATGTTTGTTTTTCGAGATTGAATCATAAATAAGTATTAAAGTGTCCGTCGGCTGGTTCAAATCGTGATTTCGATCACGTCAACTACGAGATTTGCGACGACCTGTAAAAGGAAGGAAGCGATTACTGAAAGGTGAGCGACCTGGACCGTTACCTCTAGAATGGTCACCATTTATGACCGACCACCATTTGTGAGAGCCATGGATGACAGCCGACACGCCTCGACATCGATTACATCTGAAGCTATTGTATGAATATTCATACTCCATACGTGTTGTGGTTTAGAAAATGACTATCTGATTTTCAATTAACGTTTACTCGTGGCGAATTAGGCTCAGTTTGGCTGTGAAATATATGATAGAGCTATAAATTATTATTATAATTATAATGTTTTCCAACATTAATGGGTGTGTGATTTCGTGTAGATTCATTTTATGAGATCAATAAAAATAATTATAAACTGGATTTTCCTGTATTTGAACCAACGGTGTACAAGAGCATACACATACTTTGGACATCATGTAATAGTTAAGTAAGTTAAAAGTAATATACGTTTAAATATGAATTGCGTGGTACGTGGTAGGCTAGTCATTGTGTGGAGCACTTGATCGGGGCTTTAACAATCTATGTATGCAAATGTAAGCTATGTGACAATACTGCAAAGCTTTTTATGCGCGTCACGCGGCGGAAGCGCGCGAGGTGCGCCCGCGCACCCCCGCCGCCGGATCCAACATGGCGGCGGCGAAAGTGCTTCCGTTCCCAACTTGAGAGTTCTCAATGAAGCTCTGCTTATTTATAACGTAAATGTGTTTATGATTTAAATAAACATTACGCTTTTATAAAGATGAGATTTGTCAGCGTTCGTTTACTTAGCTCATTTCCAGTCCTCCATGAAATAAGTGAGAGTTTATGAAATCAGAGTACGAAATATCCTTTGGGCAAAGTTAGTAAATAAAATAAATCTGTATACTACTATTAACGTGGTTTAACATTTAGGTAGTTCATTTGTTGATTCTACAATAAATGATGTAGATAACTCAACTAATAACGAATAACTAAGAAAACTATTAAATATTTTTTTAAACAGAAAACTTTAATGTAAATACAACAATGGTATCGTATAAATAATTATATTTCAATAAATGTAGCTTTGTTTCGCGTTGTTGTAATATTTACAACATTTATTAACAAGTTTATTGTGTTTTCTAATAATTATTGTAACCGCAGACTTAATGAGTGCAGTTCATTGGTATTTAATTATAATAGGATATATAAATTAACAGAATAAATTCAACGTGACTAAAATTAAGTCTTTAAAATAAACCACTAACAATAAAGATAACGATTTATAGTATTTTGATTTCCTAAAATAATAAACATTAATATCGACTGATTTAATTAAAATCATGACATAGCCGGTATCTTTATTAATAATTTATTTTGTTTAAATATTTGGGAGATAAAGATATTTGAGATCAAGTGATTCGGGAAAAATCTACGAGGAAAATTTTTACTTATTTCAATTCATACGTTTACGAACCTGTATTTAAAATGAATGAAGGATCTCCACACATTGAGTCAACTGTAGGATCATAAGCAAGCCTGTTCTGCTCAGTATAGTGTAGCTTGCCTGTGTTGGGCACTGATTGTTCATAGCTCAGTCTAGCCACGCTCGCTAGAGCCTGTTCGTAATTCAGTCTCGTATTGTCCCTATTATCTGTTTCAGAGTACGGTTTGTTCACTTTAGCACTGTAGTCTGTGAAGTTTAGCTTGGTAAGCGAGGACATGGGGATGTCGAGGGGCGCCGCGCACGGCGGCACGGCGGCTTCGCGCGGCGCCTCCACCAGCAGCATGGCGGCCCGGGCACCGGCCCCGGCGCACTCCACCACTGCTCACCAACACATTACACCCCAACACTGATTTAACAATTTTATAAATTTTTATTCGCATAAAAATATTTATTTTCGGATATTTCAAAATAAATCAATAGTTTTGATATATAAAGTTACTATTTATTGTTATTTAAGTATTTAAAAAACACTTCAAAAGGAAAAATCTTTTTTAAACAACGTTAATAACTATGAATGAATATGGACCGACGTAATATTATCGCGTTACTCGAGACGACTCCGAGCTTTTGTATGCAAGAGGCATTCGTAGCACCGCCCGTGTCGCGTCGCGCCTAATCTCCGACTGAGAGCTTTCGGGCGGATCGAGAGGGCGGCCGTGGAAAATGCGGGCCGAGTGTAGCCGAGTGCAAGCCGAGTGCGCCCGAAGCGCTACGAACTAACACGAGCCGCGACCTGTCGCGTCACCTGCTACAAGACCAACTGTTGCGCGACCGTTGATTTTTTTTGCTAACCCTCCTGATGAGTATCACGAAAATTAGCACGGGGCACCTTCTATCGAAATGTATACGAACACAATACACAATCAGCTTTTGTGTGAGTCTTTGAACATAGAAGAGGTCAATTATCTACGTACACATGTGCAAACTATATTTCCACTCTTATTAATCTAGCAATGCAAATATAACAAATGAACGTTCAATAATAAATATTTCATTCTTATTATAACGTGGAGTTATTTTCCTGTTGGTTATCATTTAAGGAAAATGAAATCTAGAGCCGCTGACCGTAGAACGAAAACAATGTAGAGTCCCGTTTGTAGAGCATGTGAAATTGTTATCGTGAAACACAGCAGTTTTACAAGGATCGGGGGTCGAAGACTCCAAGTAACTGTGGTTAGGTAGGTACATGGTTTTTATTTTAGTGCGAACAATGCGTTGTAATTTATATTCTTCTTCACTTAAAAAATACTTTGTAGGTTCCTAGTGTGGCTGAAGTAGCATTGTTTCGCGAAGTTATAAAAACAAAACGATTAAATTGTCCGGACGATACACTAGACAGATAATGAACTAACATAATGGATAGTGACGCATCTAATTATATTTTTTCAGTGGCCACGTGAAAATGGAATATTGCAAAACTATTTGAGAATATAAATTAGGCTGTAATGTAGGTACATAATTATCGCGATTTTTGCAATATGTAGTCTGAGGATTTTTTTAAGGTGCCTATTATTTTACCAGGTTATTGATAAACATTTACATTAACGGTTATTGTTACGCATTACTGCTCTTGAGAATTTAAATGCTGATTAGTCTTGTAAAAAAAAATATGTATCATTTTTAAAAGAAACTATCGAACACGTTATTTTATTTTTAGTGATAATAGAGACCTTGAAACATTTTCAGCCAGGCAAAATCATATCAACTTTGAAAATGGAATTTCCATATTTAAATCAAACGCGGCAGTGACGTGTTACAGCAAAACAAAAGTGTAAAGATCATAATAATAAACTTGAGAAAAAACAGTTGGATTGTTTCGTATATTCAGTGTGTAAGGTAATGTCGTGTATCATAATTACGTTATAATAATGACCATGACGCGTACGGCCTTGACTATGATTCTCATTCTCATTGTTTGATAGTGGCACGCGAGACGCAACACACTTGAATTTTAAATTTAGAATACTTCCATTCGTGTCTATTGTAAGTCAGTGTTACTGTTGTTGTAACCTTTATGTAATAAGAACTTTAGCTTTTTAATTTAGGTGTTTCTTTTTAATAGCTTGTATGACATCCTTATACGTCAGCCAAGAAATGGATTTAAGATTTATGATAGACGATATTTAAGCTTCCCCTTATATCTTAAATACTGACAATGGCGACGCGAATGAAACAGCGAATATTGAATGCAGGAAAAAATAGAGCTGATATTGATATTTGAATAGGCGTAGCAAATAGGTGAACTCTCCAGGATGTTGACAAAAGTTTCGCTTTACATGATCCTTGAGACAGATGCGTTAACAGACGATATGATAGAATACGATGCGATGGGAGGGCACGAGCTAGTGGGCTGGCCCAAATCTGGGTCAAGTTACAGGGGTGGTACTAAGTTGGGTCACAAAAGGTAGTTAAGGGGCGAGGATCGCTTCGGGACATAATAGGCACCTGAGCACGTGTGCTACCGGATACGGAGGCTATTGTCTGCCGGAGGAAGCGATTTCGACGCCGTCCGAAGATCCGACGCCTTTTTTTTGTTAGTATGCTATAACTAACACCCACAAATATAATGGTTAGTGCGTGATAAGGGAGAAAAGTGACCATAAAGTGTTGTTGCCTAATTTGACAGGAGACCACACGGTGTCGCGACTTTAATTGCGTCAAAGTTTGATTTAACGACTCTTCCAATCATACGATTATTTAAGAAGGCCCACAAATGAAGTTCAATATCTGAAAATTGTTTAACATGCTGGCCCAGAAAATTTAAAATCACATAACTGTCGTATACGTATGTATATATAAGCGAAACCTGGATCGAAGCCCAAAGTGTCATAACTTATTTAGAAGCACGTTTTCAAGTAACTTACTTACAAGTAAGTACATGTAGGTTGCGTGGAACTGGGAGAATGAGTCTATGGAGCGCGCACAACGCAATTAGCGAGACGAGAGCACTCCGCGAGCGGCTTTCCACCGGGAAATAGCGCGGGAAATGAGTTTCCAATATTTGAATAAATGCAAAGGAAATAAACACGCGGTGGATATTGTGAGCGACGAACAATCTCCATCATGTAACACTGTGCATCAGGAAATGGAAACGCGGAGAATTGTGGCGATGTGTGCAAAAACTGTACGAGACATTAGTGGCTGTGTTACTGCTATTTTAGCACCGTTATTTTTCATGTGGACTTTTTTCGACGGACTTTATCCGTCGATAAGCTCTTTGAAGCGGTTGAAGCAACAGTTATCATGGCCTTTGTTTTATATCTGGACATGCTAATGTACACTCAAGGAGTCGGCAAGAAAAAGGAAAGAATTACGTATGGCATCGGCGTAATATCGATCGCAAAAGCCCAAACAGATATCGATACAAGCCGTTGGCGGCAATCGATATTCACAAAGTAAACTCCCCATTCCCATCGCCGCTTTAAATTTAAAAATATAATTTACTGAGGAATTCCCTGCTTTGAATTACATTAAGTGTAAACAATAAAGCGTTAGCGAGCGTATCGGCTGCGGCAGGCGACGGAAGTGCCAGATAAACAATCTTTTTTAGATAAAAACACTGAAAACAGTCCATAAATCTGTACAGCGGCACGGGAGCACTTCATCCAGAACTGTCAGAGACATAGTGATGAGCTTCAACGACAACTAACGGTTGCATATAATTATACCGCTGCCGACGATTGACAACTTAAAAAGGTTTTTTTGGTAACGTTCCTAACCTTTGCACTAATTAAAAACCAGCGCATCCGGCCCTGTCGATTATACAAACTGATTGAATTCTAATTTGAAATTCAATTTGTGTTCTCTATTAGTCCGAGTCTAAGGTTTTAAAATGTTTATTTCCGGCGAATTAAGGATACAATATATTATTTTGTGACATTCATTAAGTATAATTTGTTTTTATTTTATATTTCAAATAGCGGCTATTACGTTTAAAAGCAAATTTTACGAGATTGTGTTTGACGGCTATTATTTTGTAAGCTTGCAACGCCGCAGTTTTTGTCAACGACGAGCGGTGCGACGTTAGACGATGTTTCGTGGGTTGTGTTTTAAATTGGAGCGAGCCCGGGACGTCACTTCCGGTACCAATAATTTATTTCTCTCGGCCTCCGTCATGTGTCGCGATGGCGCGTGATACGACATTTATCCACGTTTATATTTGGAACGATTTCTGAGAACATTATGATTGTGACATATTCTTGTTTGAGCTGCGACCTCGGAACTACATAGCTGTCCACATGTATTGATGTGTTCATATTACAATTATAATAGCACACATTTAATATATTAATCTGAAGTAGTAAATCTGCGCAGTTCTATCGTCAGTAGCAGCTGTCGAATCCCAAAACCAGAATACTGATTCATCACGAACATGATTTTACTGAAAATATTTGCTGTTTCAAAGACGACACTATTATCATTGAAACAACAAATAATTGATAAACTGACAAGCCTAAATAAGCATGGCAAAAAAGGAGAAAAAATAAATGTTATCGCGGGTTGAAAAGTACAAAAAGGAATGAATGAACAGCGCGTGGTAGTGTTGTGACAGCCATATCTCACTCAGGGGCAGTGTTGCGAAGGACAATCGCCCACGCCGTCCGGCAGCCAGCGCACCCCGCACCGCGCCCCCACACCCCCGCGGTACCCCTGCTGATGCTGATAACGTATCGGGGACACGTAACATATTATCGCAGCGCAGTCCATGCTTTGTGTGAAGAAGAAGTTTGGCACAATATATTTTTTTTAAGTGCAAATCCTGCTCCTGTGAAAAGCCCTGATTATTTAGTTGTTACCTTTATCTTCGGGAAAAACCATTTTTAGGCCAATCAAAATTAGACTTATGTCTGTACTACTAATGAAGGTGCCATGTGTTTTCTTTACTCCAAGTATTCTGGAAGACCAATCAAGCGAGTATTTTTCATTTAATTTAATAATTCAACTTCAGACATGTCAGTTCCTTAAATATCTTCGACAGGCATTTAAATGTTATTAAAAGCGTTGAGAAAAATGAGTGATTTATGTGCTTTACTGCTCTCGGGCCGCAATCAAGACAAGCAAACGAGCCGGGGAGACAATTAAAATGCGCACCACCTAATAACGGATAATGAAGACTCAACAAATATTTGTTTTTGCGGGGGATTCCTACAATGAGCGTACCACTGCCGCAAATAAGGCAATTAATTGAATTCGGCACATCAAAGGTGCCGCCGGCGGGCTTTGTCGGCGCCTCGAGACGCGCAAACTGCAGTAACCCAACACTTGTATAGAGCTTGTCTACCGACACTATGGGAACGAGAAGGATTCGCGAAACTCCTTCACTTGCCACCATTCCCTCACTTGCCGATTAGGATCCCAACACAAAAGCTAATGCCGAAAAAACACCTGCAAATTGCTGAATTCGTAGACGTATCGATTTTCAAGAAAAAACTGAGCCAGCTTTAACTTAAATTTTTATTAATTCAATATGTTTGAAAGTATTCCCGAGCAACGCTTAATCAAAAAAATATAAAACTGTATATTAAATTGTTATCTGAGTAGGTACGATTGTGTGAAAAATTCCATGACTTATTTAAATACACCCACACATTTATGTCTATAGGCATTCAAATGTTATCAAGAGAATAAAATGGAACATAAAAAATATCTAGGTATATAAAACCTACATACAATACCCAAACATAAGAAGTGGTTCCTTTTGACTATCTGAAGATTAAACGCATTACTGTTAAGGATCGACGCTTTTTATTAATAACTGAAACTTTTACAACGCCATGAAAGTTTATCAATGCGTTTCGACGATATTAAAATAGCAGTAAAATGAACGCGATAAGGGCAGCCTTTGAATATTAAAACCCTTTGTGACTGCACTGACCCCTGTTTTATTATGCGAGTACAATAACATCGCCAAGTAAATCAGATTTAGAATTTGAATCAAGGACACGTGGGATAGGTGAAGAAAAAGGCCTGATTGAAAGGGCACTTGGCGAGGGCCCTTATTAAGGGCTTATTGGAGGACAAGAGCCCCCTCAGGGTCGCAAGCACCCCATCAAAGAAGTGCCCTTGCTCTTTTCGTGTGCCAACCCTAGAGGGCTGTTTTTTTTATTAACTTCTTACCTGCCAGCACTTGAATGGGTACTAAGGTGGGATTACATGTTTTTTTTATTGTTGTACAATGAATATGTGCTCTACGGTCTATTAGAGTCGGCTAAGTATAATTTGAAGTAAATACCGTTCGTGCAAGTACGTTCGATTGATAATAAAGTTGTAAATAGAATATTGATGTGGTGTAATGACAGTGCTTTAGATGCTAACAGCGTTATATAATTTAATTAGTTCAAATTACTGTATTTAGAGTTTTGTAATTTTGATGTCTTTACCTATCTGTATTTTTATACGTTGTGAGGGATATATAGACTTTTAAAATCTTAGATTGTAATGTGCCATGAAAAGGGTTTAATTGATTGACACAAAAAATATAAATAGTAAAACATATTATGTCTTTTGATGTTGAATTACGTTTGATGTGTAAAACTGTCTTATTTTTTTTATTTTTTATTACATCCCTTATTTCTCTATAATGTCCTTTGTACGAAATTTTCGTAGTTGAAAAGCTTGCGCACGTGCGCAGGAGTGTGTATCGGGTTGCACCGGAAGTTCGCCAGTTGAAACACAATGGCGGCCGGATGTGGCTGCTCGAAACGACACGTATCTCTTTATTGATATCTTAGAAAGCTCAATATTTTTCTTGTCGACACTTCAGAACTATTGACAGTTATGAAGTGAATGTAAATGATATTGATTTCTGATTCTAACGTCCTGATTGTGTGGGGTTTTTGTTTAATATAACAGGATCTATTAAAGCTGTGGTAGGTCACTGCGCAGTAGCTGATTGTTTGTGTTTTTGAAAACAGCAATGTATGGCATAAAATAGAGATATAACATGTATGTGTCCTGTGCCAGCCATTTCAAACGATGCTTTATACTCAGTTGCCCAGTATCTATTACTCATACTCTACAAGGGACATTCCACACTCATACATTCCTACATGATTACCTACAGCGTTTATTAAGCTAATACAAATGTTCAAAAGTCAAGCACGACTCACTCAATAAGATCACCCTATTATTTGTTGAAAATGGTAATTATGCATCGTAAATAGCAGAATTTATATTTTAATTACGACTAACTGAGCCTATTACGTTAAATTCTGTGTTTGACATGATATTCGATACTGGATATTTGCTTTTATATTATACCAATTAACGTTTGTTCAATAAAAAGCTGAATGGTTGTAGGGTAAGGCTATCAGGTCGGGGCGGGGCTTGTCCGGCTGATAAATCAGTGCGAGTCGCTTGCGCAGGACACCGCCGGCCGCCGGTAGTCGTCGCCACATTAACTGCCCATATCACTTTATAGTAATAAATTATTATGATTGGCTGCCACGTAATACGCTCGATATATTGCTCTGGTAACTCATAAATGTACGCTAATAAGGATGACTGTACCCACTGCGGTTTATTGCCGATACGACCAGTTGAATGATGCCGTATTATTTTAGGACATGCTTTTTGATTTCTGTTTGTTTTACTTGCTTATAATTTATGTTCAACCGCATGTGTAATCAACAGTTATCGGTATGTAATAGATACAAGGATAAGTGTATGTGCACATCGGCGGAGTTCGTTTCAGTCGAGTGCGCCGCATGTCGCGGCGACAACCCGGCGCGTGCCCATGAATTTTTCAGAACATTAGACATATTGTTTAAACTGTAAGCGATTTTGCAACGTTGTTCCGAGGCGTACGTCCGGCGATTAGTCGGCGAGTGCGCAACGCGAGGATGTGCCGGCGGCAAGCGATCGCTGGCCCTTGCGACAGCGCGGATGCCACGAAATTGCAGCAGCACAACATTAACCATATACCCACACGGTTTATTAATACGAGTGCAGTTGCAAAATATTGAATATATACGATGTGTTTTTGTGCGCTAACCTTCAGCTTCGTCGGCCCACTTGCATTAGTTGGGCACGCTCGAGTTGACGCGAGGACGCGCGAAACTCACCCGGTGTCGGGCACATGCGCGGGGTGACGACACACCATGCAACCTTCATGCACTCTACTTATCTTTACTGATAACTTTCAGTAGATACGTATTGAGTCCTTAAGAACAGCGAAACCTAACTTAGGAGGTACAGGTTCTAAAAGGCTAAAAAGTTTTCTGACGACGTTATACCTTATAGACAACGCAATTGTTAATCTAATTTGTGAATAATAAAACTCGTAGGTATTAAAACGGACCTACAAAACAACTCCTGTCTAAAAGTCTTAACAAAATTCTTGAAGAATTACAAAGGTAAAGAAAAAAACTTCATTGAAAAAGGATAGTTCAGGAGCTCGCAAAGGTAAAAACTCACCACGCCACACCATACCAGGGTCCAGGTCTGTGGAGTCCCTAGACCGGGAGCTCGGGTGCAAAAACATAGCTTAACCAGAATCCAAGCTCTCCATACTGTGTCACATACACTCGAAACACTTGCCACTTATCCTACAGAATATGACGAGGAAAATTAATAATAATAGTAAAACAAAAAATAAGAAAACGTGAATAAAACTAATTAACTTAGGTTCAGGTAAATGGTTCCCGACACTGAACTTTAAGTGCGTGCAAGAATAATGTGAGTGATGAGTAACAGCGTAGCAACTGAAGACTGGCGCGAGCCAACCTGCGCACGCGCTTCACCTCGTGGTAGGGGCGATTGGACTATCTACTCTTAGATGTACTTGATGTTATTTGTCTTTAATTGATTATGTACTTTAACTAAGTTAGTTATTAGAACGATAGTGTAAAGTTTTTGTACATACGATAGTTCTTGTTGAGTTTATTTTTTTGTAAGTAAAGAAACAGGAATTTGTAATGAAGTCAACTCTATGAAGATTAGAGAAATACCTACTAAGTTTAATTAAGTAATTTTATTTATAAACGCTGTTTGCGAAACTTTGCAATCTTAAAATAGACGCAGCATTTCATTGTTTCAGTAGCGTCATCGCAATTTTAATGATCAAGTAATTTAGCTAACAGGGTGGGTCGTGATTTATGATACACTAAATTAACGTAGGATTCCCTGTCTGGCCTTGTTTTTTAATCACTTTACCAGTCTTATTGTCCTACCTTACTGTCCGACATTGCAAAAAGTAATTCTAAGTTAAGCAGTAATTTTTGCGTCATGAAAATTGTAATATCGTTTAGAATCATCAAAATAATGTATGTACGAAGATGTCACGTTTGAAATTGTGGTACAAGGTGCAAGACGAGTTGTTAGACCTCGGTTCAGCTGAAAGAGAGCGGAAAAACAACGCCAAGGTCGGAGTTGCGCCATACGCCCAGCCAACTGGAAACCGTATGTGTGCTGATACTTACACATTACTGTAAAACGTAGTTTTTTATAAACGATAGTGTTTTTATAATTAAGTTAACAAGTCGAAACGGTATCAGAGTAAGGTTCGCGATCGCAACTGTAAGAGTTATTGTGTGCGGTGGAGGGTTTCATGTAATCGTTTATGATGTTTTTTCTTTCAATTAGGTCAATTCTCATGGAATAGAGGCATTCAATTTAGATGTTATTGTAATTATATGTTAAGTTCGTAAAATTAGACACATCGCGACATGTTGAAGTATCTAAACTTTGTTATTGATGAAATAAACGTAACTAACGTAACAACATAACCCTAGATAGATGTCCACTTAAAACAATGATCTAGACACATTTGAACGGTTACCTATCCGTATTTCATTAGATAGTCAGTTATGCATCTCTGTGATCTCTTTAACTTTTCAACTACGTAAAAGATTGTCAGTTCGACCAAATGCATCTGCATATAGCCTTTATCCATCATCGCCTATTTCCAAAACACGATAAAATATGCCGTACATCAATTAGTCGTGTAAATTAGTTGTCTAAATGTTTGAGGTGGTGACGAGACCACCCGTGCTAACGACGGCTAGAGGACATCTTGTCTCCTTAGTTAATTTATTATTTCAGTGGCCGAGCTCCGCGCTGCAGTCAAAACATCCCGCGTCGATGATTTACAACGCAATAAACACAACGTTTTATATCTAATGGAAATGAGCTTTTATCCGTGAGATTACGCAGCCACCCCCGATTGTAAAATTTGATTAATTATCATTTACCGACATATACCTAAAGATTGGTACAGTTACATCATTCGATGTGAATGAGACGTTTAGTAAAACGACCTTATTGCTGATGTGGAGTTTTTGGTGGCTACAAAATCTACGTAAAAATCCCTATCGAGGAATATTGCATTTGATATGTATTGCTAGGACAAACTATAAGGTCTATTTTACCATAAAACGTAGACTTACACCTATTTCGTACGAGAACAGTTATATAATTCGACGTAATATATGTGACTGCGATTAGATTTATGTGCTGATTAACAGGTCGATGTGAAATGAGCCGAATTTCCACAATGTTGCGTGAAGTTTACTGTTTTCTTGTGTCAAAACAAATTAAATAATAGATCGAATCGTAATTCTTTTCATTTTTATGGTTTACTATCTTAAAATCGTGAAAAAATAGTATAAATAAATAACAATTTGTACCAAATGTAAGATAGCTTTCGAAAAAATTTAAGTAACTAGCCAACTAAGCAGAAGAAACAGAAATAGACCTATATGCAATATGGAGACGACAATACAACAATAAATGAAAACACTGGCAATACTAATGCATAACAGTATTTTGGAACTATCAAATAAATCCTAACATCGAAATTAAAAAAGTCATTTTTTCAAACAAACAAAATAGTAGTGATGGACCGACTATGGGGTTTGCCGATCTTTGACTAGCTATGGTAACTAAACTATTGGATATTATATTTGATAAATGTTTTGTATGTAGACCGATAACGTCATTAGATATACGGAGTTTTATTTTTTGTCGTATTTTCGTCTCCACCTTGTATAGGGACGTCGCGTCGTCTAGCTCGACTAGTCTTTAGGCCCGAAAACAGTTTCTTTCATGTTTAAACTACACAAAATGTTACAGTTGGACATAGGTGATACGCAAAGTGCAATAACTGACAAAAATCGAAAGCCTCACTGGTGCTAAAAATAATGAGAAAAGATGTCCATTACTATATTGAAGAATCTTGAAAAACATTCATATTATGTCATTACAAACAGTTTTCAACCATTACTTGTGAGTAAACGTACCGCGTAAATATACACTTGTCATAAACGTATGACATTGCCAATAAACGCTGGCTGGGGTTCGAGCGCACCTAATTGTCGGGCTATCAGCTACTTGTAATGAGGCTCACTTTGCCGCAGTTAACACCACCCCCTTATCTCTACTAGGTACCCGATAGACGCGTTTGTATTTTTACTTTTGTATGAAATAAAAATGAGCAAATATGAGTGTTCAATTGTTTTATAATGTCCATTATGGGTTTGGACTATCTTAGATTAAAACGCAGTGAAGTTAAGTGCATGTGTTTACGTCACAATATTATTAATGAGGCGAAAAAAAAAAAAAAAACTATGCTCCACAATTTACTTCTATCTACCCCTTTTGGAAAATATAGGCGTGATGATACTAAGAAATATTCTGCTTAAATTTTAATTCATGCCGAAACAAATGAATAATATCATAGAAACTTTATTTGAGTACGATAAGAAATCGATAGTTTTGATCTTCGTAGCTGCTACGAAATTGGCGTAGCAACCGTAGACCTCTCGTAGACCAGACCTACCCTATGCTACGCTTCATTTAAAATTGCCTTTTCCCTTCCTATTTGTTACTAATTATTTCCTAAGGTGTTCTGTAGATAAAAACTTACTGACTATGAAATATTTTTGTTACTCTTGTTTCGATTTTTTACCGCTTTAGAAATTATCTTTTTGTAGTCTTTAAGATGTATGGGACTTGTACTAAGCATCAAAATATTTATGTTGCAACAGTTATAATTTTAGGTAAAGTTTGAGAATGACCAAGTTAGTACTAAGCAGGTCAATCAGGGTCCTCTTGCCTTTTCATATGACACCGTGCGATAAATGTAGAATATCAAAATAATGATACCATGGAAGCATTAGCATGTCACTTTAAATGGTGGCATGATCTTCCTTTTACCTGATGTGATGTCTTACCTTACGTACCCTCTTCTCTTCTGGCCTTTTTTTATGCGACTTCAATTTATAATGTTATGTATAGATATTGATTTCCCTTTTACGGTAGACCCAATTTTCTTCTTCGAAAATCGTTTTGAAACGGGGACTGTGCAATTTTGTTAGACGTTTGTGCTAGATACAGTTGATAACTTACCAGTATTGTTGTTGTTGTTGTAGTGGTGCGCAGGCGGCGGTATGTACTCGGGCAGTTCTGGCAGGCACACGTTGCTCTCGTACATGTTCGGGGGCACGTTCGCCAGCAACGAGCGCTCCTTCTCCACATCTGTTTGACATTCTGACGTTTGAGTCTAGCTGTCATTTTGGATCCCATTACGTATGTTGGTGGATTGTGACATTGAATCGAAGTCCTTTTGAAAATAAGTGTGTGAGGTTGTGTCCTAACCGAAAGTGATTGACGATTGAATACGCAATTACGCGATCGTTTACATGAATTACGACGTACAAACGCGATTTTATTGGTCGCGCGAGTTGATTTTTTGTTTGTTTTAATTTAACCAGGTTTCAAAGTATAACTAATGTTTACAATGTGAAGCCCGTTCTGTGCAAATGTGTGCATATTGTTTGAAAATGTGCAAAATTTTAAAGTGCGAAATAGGTTTAAAACCTGGAAATCGAGAAATTAACATTGTTGGAAAGGGATTTTTTGCTCCAAGGACTTCTCGCACTTTTTAAGTGTAGTATTACAGGACATTTCAATAATAGAAAGGGTTTAATAATAAAGCATGCCGTTAGCGGTATACAATACCTACCTTTCTGCAAGATCTCGAGATGTTCCCACAGAATATCGCCCATGAAGGCAGGTGCGCGAGCGACAAACTCCTCGCGACCCATGGCGCAGATGTCTTTGCCCTGGGTGCGGGCGAACTGCTGCAGGGCCACTCCTTCGAGGGAGAACTCCCGCGCAGCCCACCGCAGCCATGCCGCCACCGCCGCCTCGTTCCATTGGCGCGGATCTGAGGGCAAAGTGCTGGCTATAGTAGTTATAACGTCATCTATATACGAAGTTGGACAACAATAATTCAGTCATTGAGCTTATCTGGTCATGATCTTATATGTGCTTTATTTATTTGTCTGAAACTCTTGTAGATACCTACCTAATACCTAGTTAAAATGGATTGACAACCATGAGTATTGTACTGAATTATCTGAAGTAAACTCTACAAGGAAACGAACTATTCCTTAATTAAAATAACAACGATCACAAATCACGAGTATTCACAATTTCAAGATAGATATTATGTAGATTATTGTAGATAGGGCTCGCATATAAAATCAGGCCGTTAGTGGCCGTGATTGGCACTCGCTATCAAGTAGTAAAGTGCACAATTGTAGCCGGATGGCCGACAGGGCTGCAACATCAACAATTAGCAGGGCAGCGAACCGCCTGGTTGCCCAACAGCGGAACTTGCGCAGGCGCCGGAAGCGGCCTGACCTTGAAGCCCCAATGTATGCACCCAGCCGATTGTCTTTATAACGGCGATAGAGGATTTCTAATATTATGTTACTATTTTTACTGTAATTTATTGTTTCTGAAGATGATTTGACTGTGATTTGGCTAAAGGAAATATTGAATAATTATTTTTAAGGTTTTCAATACTTAACTATGTTTAATAATACGTGACATCACGCCTGTATTCCCCGAAAGGTTAGGCAGAGGTGTACCTATTGTGCACCCCCATTTCGCCAGTTATGTTTAAATCCCATACAACCAGGCACAAATCCAGACTCCGGCTTGATGCTGACAATTGATTGATGGAAATACAATACTTTGCCCGACCTGGGAATCGAAACGAAGGACCTCAAGCTCAGCAGTAGCGCTCAACAACACTAGACTAACGAGTAATGTTTAAGGGAAAATGCAGTACTAAACACTAGCATTCGAAAGCAAGTATTTCAAGCGAATAGGGTTTATCGCCTCGTAGAAGGAAGATCGATCAATGTAATCAGTGGTGGCCATTAAAGAATTTCTAATCGCTCCTAGCTAGGTTAACTACGAGAAAAAGTCAATCGATACAAATAGAGTTATGTGTTACGAAGCTATAAATTGCTCTTACACTCAGAACTTAAGTTTTTCCCTCGGAAGCGGGAGAGCTGTCTAATAATAAATAATTAGTTTAATTACAGCTTTTAGTCGGTGGCCGTCGGGACATGACGGTTAGTATTCATGCCGTGGCTGTGTGACCACGAGAACCGCGAAGATGTCGCTGTCAGTTTATAACTTTACAGCGATTTTAAAACAAAAAGTAACAAAAGGAATATAATAATAAATTGTTTTTATTTTTAAGCTCACTAACAACTAAACAATAAGTTATTGTTCACATTGTGTCTAGCAGGAACACCGACACCGGGGAGATACAGGACACGTCCTAGTTTGGGTGTCAGGAGTTTCACTAAATCGGTGAATGTACTTAGAATAATTATTATAAGGACCTAAGTAACTTAAGAAATTAATTGTTAACCCTTTTTCTCTCCTTATGAAAATAAATTATTAAAATGGCGACATCAAAGGGAAATGACAACGTATTCAGTCGTGCGACAATAATATAATAATATGATTTACAATCGATGCTGTTGAAATATGACAAGTGAATACATGTAATGATATATTTCTTCATAAGAAGAAGGTTGTAGTTTTATTGTGAGTTCTATCACTGATTCGATTGTTCGTTTTCATTGACTTGGTTTCTAAGATTTGAAAAGTGGTCGGTCCGATGCTTGCATTTTTAATTTACTTATACAAGTTTAATAAAAGGGATAGGAAAATCGAACCAAGTCTTCCTAACCTTCCTAATCCTAACCTTTTAGGGTCAGCCCAATTAAATCTATGCTAATATTATTACGAGTTTGTATATAAACGGGTAATCGTCGGAATTACTAATCCGATTCCGAAAATTCTTTCACTAATGTGAAGCTACAGTATTGTCGAGTGTAGCACGAGTCAAGGGTAAGTAGTCAAGGGAGTATTTTACGTTAAAACAAGAAATTTTACGCGGAAAAAGTCACGGACAGAATCTAGTACCTATTTAGTCTAGAAAAAAGTCACGATGAAAAAAAAATCTCTACTTAACTACGAAACAAATCGTGATTGGCTTTATATCGGTTTCCTGCTACCACAAGTTAAAGAACAAGATGTTTGTTTAAAATTAACTAATAAATAGTTGCGGAGCTCATGTACATTAATTGAAGCCCACAGGTAGAACAAAGCCAGTCCTTATGTTAATGGAGCAATTTTATTAACAATCGATGGCAAGATAACGCTGCACGCTGTCTCCTCGACTACAGGACGTCATTGTGGACGCTGGGATTCATTTTATAAAATGTTTTAAGATCTCAACACAGATAAAGTACCGGCTCTACAACTATAAAATTACAATGAATGAACTTTGAGTTTGTTTTACGTTCCATTGCGTATATTTTTTCAAGTGTTGTAGAACTTTATAAGGAAATACTGCAGTGGATATTAAAAAGTTTTTTTGTACGTAAGCTACTTGTTAGTGGTGAAATCTTTAGACAAAAAAAGTTTGTTTAACACGTGTTAGAAGGCTACTTCTTTACGATAATTGCGTTACAGGTTTTTCTTTTTAAATGTTTAGCTTACATGTGTTTTTTTTTTTAAATGTATTTTACTTGTAGGTATGTTAGACTCTTTTTCGTCAGTTATTAGTGCTTCCTTAATTGTACCTAAGTAAGTATATTTAATTTTATAATTTAGTTCTAAAAATCAAAATGCATAATTGTAGGAATTCATGAACATCTCTTGCGTAAATGAAGGCACATTTCCTTATCTGTCCATTTTCGTTCTTCGTTCTAACAAGTTTATTTAGAGTAAGAACGTTATTGCCAGTGTTACCAGTTCGCTACTTATCGTCCTCATGTGTTACTAGCTGTGATAAGATCTTACCGTTATCTAAACTGATATTAAAAACATGACTAAGGTGGTCCCCACACACGATGCTATGACAGCGTATTCTAGACTTTAGAATGCTACTTGCTACGATCTTATTGAAAATAATTCCAATACACAACAACCACTACAACAACAAAAACTACAATTACGCAACAACAATACAACAAAAAAATTGCAATATTTTTTTCAGCCCTAGGCAGGTAGGATGTAGTCACGTACTTTGTGAACTAAAAACTTTTCTCAATTCTATGGAAGAATCACCTAATTCCTGAATAATGACTAAATTTATTATGCAGTATAGTATAATATTTAGTATAGTATATTAGGTATAATATATGGTATGTATTCGATCTTTAATATTGTAAAATGTTTATTTCCATTCAAAGCACTTTGAATTTTATCAAACTGGGTTTTATTGCTGAATTTATTACGTTGAACAATTAAAGAATCAAGTCGATATGACAACACTTGTACAGCTGACGCACACAACATTGTAGTCCTTTGATAACGAGGCATGTACCCACTGTAATGGCGGCGAAGAGTTATAGTTGTTCCGTCATTATATCGCTTCAATTCATGTTCATTGAAAAGGACACTCTTGCACAACATACAAGCTCGATCAATAAAAGGTTGGCAGGTTTTTTTTCCCAATTTCATGATAAACATTACACTAAATAGATGTAATACGTTCACTAACTGAACTCATTGATAAAATATAATAATCGTAAAAGATTTAGCAAGTGTTATTCACATCCTGCGCGTGATTTCGTGTTAGATGCGCGGGCGCACCGGAAGCGCGAATAGACGCGGCGCAGACGCACGCACTTCCGCCGTGCTAGGGCATCGAACCCGCCACCTGTCCACAATATGATCCTAGGCAAATATCAATACGTTTTAAACAGAGTAGGAACAATTTGCGCAACTAATTGATAATGAGCCATTATTTTTATACAAAACTAAAAGGGTTTCAGGTGTGCAAAGAAAATGTTATACCATTTTCTGCTGTTTGATATCGATTGTCGTTAAAACACTTTCAGCATAATGTAAGTGAGGAAAACGCTGGTCGTCCGTAACCACCAACAAAGGTGGAGGTGTGTATCGCTGGCGGTCGCGACACGGCGACGCGTCCGTCACATTACCATATGCAAATGATACCTTTTATTTATACGCTTTGTCAACTGTACGCTAACAGTTTTTGCTTGTAACCAGTATACACTTAAATATTGAACAAGGGAAAAACAAGACGGCTATCACAACATTCTTACGCACTAACGACTTCACTTTACCACCGCTGTGACAAAAAGTGTAGCGATGATTTGTCGCGCTTGTACCAGCACTACAGACCACACCAGACGACCAATTTGCACTTTTATGATTTCAAGCTTGATCATCTGCTAAGCGATCGACTGGACGCTTACTTCAACTTGCGACTTAGTAACAGAAATTAATCATAATTTTATTAGCTTACTTAAAAGCAGGTGCATCGTATTAAAATGAACTGATCGCATTAATAATAACATGCGATGATTTTTTTCCCTCCGTCTCTCAGATCTCGAGCGACTGAAGTCTAAAATTAATATTTATGTGGTTTTATTGCCTTTTCTTCCTGACCATAAAGTGCTATTGCTGAACGATCCCAAATGAAATGTCGGCGTTTACATTACTGTGAAATAAACCATTGCATGGGTATTTTCTTATTCCTCCACGGCTGAACACGACGAAATGTCTTTGTATGAAATTATCTAAGCATTTACTGAACGTTAAACGGTAATTAGAGTGTATTTTATAGCTCAACCTCCATCAAATGCTTACTTTAATTGTCTATAAACAAAAGTTAATTATTAGGACATAATGGAGTCGAAATTAGCAGTAAAAATGTAGCTATATCTATCTACTTGCTGGGTTTAAATACCAGTATTGTATGCATTTAAATTAACTTATTAAATCGTTTGGTACCTAAGCTAACTTGCTGTAGCGGGCAAGTTATGCAAACACGTTTTTCGGGACATTTTGGTGACTTCCTCGTTCAGGGAATTCAAGTAGATTACAGAAAACTTTTCATAAAAACCTTTTATGAAGTAAGTAGGCCTAAGAAATTGCAGAATTTATGGTTCTTTTAGATCCCTCAATAATATCATTTTTTAGATCCCTCATTATATTCAATTTATTTCACTGATTCTGTATAAATCGTTTTATTGAATTGTTTGTGCCAATAAATAATCAATCCTTCAATACCTCTGTATTATAAAGCAGAAAGTTAAAACTGTTACCTTTGGGTACGCCGAGGCGCAGTTGCTCCTTCTCCCAGGAGGCGAAGGTAGCCTTCAGCGCCTCGGCCATCTTCTTGTTGGTGCCCGGCGTGAGCGGCGGCACCTGCGACGGGATGTCTGCAACAAAACATAAAGAAATCTTTAAAACTCTATTTCATCATGAACATTACGCTGGTACGGAACCTCCGAACAATTTATTTGATTGTAAAATATTGAATTTGTTACGTTAGCCATTATGAATATGAATTTTAATTATTAAAAGACTTCCTAAGACAAGAACTTTTAACAACACTACCCTGATTTTCGTTCACTGCCACATCGTAGAAGCCATATATTATTTTAATATGCTCCTTACAATCAGGTTTGTTCATATGCATGGGTGCTAGATATGATCTGTTCGCAATGAGTTATTCATAAGCCTCAGGGTTATTTTAAACCATATCCACATAGATAAACGAAACGCCATAGGTTCACCGTATTTTTTATGTTGGAAGTTTTCTAACGATGAGGCGAGTTCAATCTCTTGTCAACCAAGATCATTATCAATCGGATTAATTACTTTATCTACGGCATTTATACCGAGCACCGAAGAACAAATTAATAGCCAACTTTTTGAGTCTTGATGGTTTCGAATAAAATAAATCAGAGATAAACAAGCAAGATTGAATTTATTGCGCTTGTGTGCGTGAGCGTCCGTGTGTAGTTCTTGTGCAGGTTTGTAGGCTTCATTCATAAGTGCGCCTGGTTTGTGCTGTAGGTGTGCGCGTGATTGTTGGTGTGCGTGTGCTGCGCGCGCGCACCTGCCGACCAGTTCTGAGATGCGGAGATTTGTGCACCTCTCCCACGGTCGGTGCCCGCTCGGCCTCTGATCTGCTCTAGCTGAACCTCGTTCTGATATAATTTAAATTTTTCTGTGTTCGTCGTTTTAGTTTCAATTAGAGCCAAAGAATTTTGTATTCCAATCACAATTAAGTAAAATAAGGCTCGAGATGCTGCTCGGCTCTTTGATGTTGTGTAAATGCGGTGTCTGTTTCAATAGTGTCATGTTTTGATGTCTCTAAATGAGTTGAAAGAAATGTTCCGTATGAAGACTTCTCAGATCTATTATAAAACATGCTGTTAAACTTTTGATATTAAATTTGTTTTTATTGCTTCATTTTCTTGTGGTTGACGTGAAGACTTTGTATTTAAATTTTGAACAACATCAGTTGACAAGATAAAAATCAAACCGCGCAGAAAATAACCTGAATAAAGTAACAATCGGGATTGCGGGTTCTATTTTTGCTGTGGATAACATAAAGAGGTGTTCGATGGCGCAAGGTGGTCAAAGTCGCGCCGGTTGCGAATCACGCCTGCATTAATTGCACCACTCTCGTACAATGTGATTTACTCGCACTATATATCTCGCGCAGCTGCACTTGACTCACGATTATTGTGCACACGCATCTTTTTATACCAACGCAGTTACAATGAGATAGGAACTGCGTGCTTTGATTGCGTTGTTAGGGAAATCTTTATCATTTTAGCTATTTCGCAATTATTTTGTTAAACAATATTCATGACGAACTTCATAGATTATGTTTAAACTGTCATTAAGTTGTTTAAAGATCCCTGAATACAGCCTATGTTTGCCCATTCACATTAAAATTGTTGTTTTTGTTAAGAATATTGTCGAACGATTCCACGTCGGTAATTTGTTCTTGAAACGACTTCGAAAAAGTTCTCATTGCATCTTGATGAATTTTTATTTACTTCAGCGGATATTAATGTCTCCTTTTAATTCAAGTATTTAAACTCATCTCTGTACATGCAATGTGCAGTATACAATACGCTGTTTCTTTTCATTGTAGTGATGATATTATATTATGAGTGCGTATATAATATTGCATTTATCAGACACCTGCTCGTGCGATATACCCGCACCGATATAATACATGTAACTGATTGTGAGGCTCCTCTCTAACAAGCCTCGGGCCCTGAGTAATTGTAGAGAACTGATGGCTCTCTAATTCATATTTCTCTCAATGAAAAACAAAAAAAACAAGTACTTTATTTTTATATCATAAAGATCAAACCATTCCCAACTAATTAATGATGTTACACATACTTTCACATCAAACAACTTGGTAAATAAAAAGTACATAATATTTAAAATTATGTTCTTTAAAATTATTTTTAATGTAATAGAAAAGTCGTGTCATCAAAAAGTTTTTAACAGAAATATTATGCACCGCCTCCGTGGTCGTTAACTCGAATGTTGGGTTGGCACCAGGGTTGTTTTTTTTTGAAGATGAAAAGAACATTAATTTTCTTTGACTGTTATAAAGTTTGCAGAATGTGAGTGTCTTATGCGCCAGAACTCGCTGTCGGACATTTTAAATTTCAATGTGACAACAAGTAATGACTAATTTGATGTTCTGATAAAAATATGTTAGAAATAAACAGTTATTTCTTATGGAATGTTCTCTAAACTTGCAGAAGTTTAAATCCGAAAGCTATCATCGCTTTGAAGAAATGAATGTTCAGAGACGCTTGTTTATTTCTTGAATTTTATAACAACTTAAATAAAGTTAATTGTAATTTATCTGAGGAGGATAATGCGAGAAGGTGGTGGCACGAATAACAGTCGTGCTTGACATTAAGATCTGGAATGGTATTTTTGGCTGCACAAAAACTACGATGGCAAGACTTCCGTTTCCGTAATTAAAGTAATTAAACCCGAATGATTTCGGTTTAATTGTAGCGTAGTTTCCGATGAGCCCCATCCGTTGTACGATATTGTCACTGATAGCTTTTAAGTAAGAATGAAAAAGTGAATTACTTAATTACCTATGGCAGTTAATTTATTTTAAGCAGAAGATTCTTTTTTTATTATTTTTGGGGTTTTTCCACTGGAGAGAAGCTCGTCGAGACTCCTCCGTGCCTCGGAACACTTGTTAAGCCGTTGGTCCTAGTCATTCCTGGATCTTTGACAGCCGTTACGGGGTAAGGGGTATCGTATTACCCACTTACTGGGTTGAGGTCAAATAAGCAGTCGCTACATGTAAAATCTGGTATATACACTGGAATTCGAACCCAATATAGTTGAAAAGGCTAGCAATTGATTGGGGTTTTTCTACTGGGGAATTCTCACTAGCCTAAAGTTTGTATTTGTGCCCGGTTAGCGGCAATACGTAATAGGGGGATTCCTGTTTCATTATTGGGGAATTACCTAACTGTTACTACCGAAACGTGGAAGTTAGTACCTACGATTTTACACCTCCTAGCCAATTTTGATTGTAAGCATTTCAATTATTTTTTATTTTTTGTTATTTATCCAAAATTTGCTTAGTATCAGCACCACTTAACAATCTAACAATTCATCGAGGTCTCCACAACATGTCGAACGTTCTTGGTATAGTTGCGGTGAGGAGAATCGTGAATGGCGTAGATAAGTGCACAAAGAACCGGAGATGCGCCGCGTGGCTCAGCCGTGCCCGAGGACAGGCCGCAACCTTCGTACTTTCGGAGTTTCGGCCGTATTTACTAATACCTGCTTTGTTTTTGAATTAGGAACTTTGACGTGATGAGTGTTTTTGAAAATGGAAAAGCTTGCTTATATTTGTTGAAATAAGGGTAGGTTCTGTCACTGTGTCTAGGTTGTAATTGCTAGAAAAGCGAGCTGAAGAATATTAAGTATTTTTCAGAATGTTTACCAAGAATACCTTTAGAACAGAATAGAATACTTCTATTATCTACAATCTTTAATAAATAATAATTATATTTCTTTATCAACGTTCAATTTCTACTCTGAAGTTAGAATTAAAAATTGAGTGAAACATTTGAAACTATGCGTACTTATTAGAATTCTTTTAAAGTTTGAACTTCATTTTATATCGCAAAGCAATCAAAAAATTCCCAGTACCGCAAAATAAGAATATAACAAGAACAATGCACGCAACAGGCCGCGTTTCTTTACAACTCGAACACATTTCACATTATGCTAATGTTCGGTGGTTTCACAGTAACAGGTGGCCGACAAGGGTTGTTCGAGGGGAGACATAACCGACACTTGTTGCATCGACTTGCGTCCAGCAATTCCACGTTGATAAACAAATTTAATGACTCCATTATGTCCTGTGTTTGTCTATCTAGACCGAGTGTCTTGTAAACGACAATTATTTCCAGGTAATTTTATGTTCTAGGTAGCTTTATATCTAAATTGTTTTGGGAATGAAGTGAAGGGAACAGCTGCTTTGGAATTGAGAATCAATCGACAAATTATTATCAAATTATGTGCTTTTGCAATAATCGAATCTAATAGTAGGCATCTATTTAAGGTCTTACGTGATTTTGGACATTACCTTATCTTGTAGAGGAAAATGAGGTGATGGTACATGAATATGTTATGCGTATCTTCATAGTCAAGCAATCTCTACCGCGGCGGCCGCCACAATAGCAAGCCAGAACAAAAGCTCGCGCCATTTTTACCGAACCCATTGTTCATCGTTTGAACTTGGAACGTCGCGTGACGTAAACGGCGCGTGCGCTGTTTCGCATTCAAATCGCCTTCTTTTTGCTTATAATTATACTAAATATCATTGCAAAACGATCATTCTTGCTAAAAGCCGCGATTAAAGTACTACTTTGTAAGTAATTGCCGTATTTGTGAATGCAACTGTCAATTTAGAAAGACTTCTTTAAAAAGGTTTGCTTTAACATTCTTTGAGTGCATTATGAACGGTAATTCGTATTAACTTAATGACCCGTAATTATACCGACCAAAACTAACCTTTGTGACTAATCTTATTACCCTCATTCCCTGCGATATATCGTTACCGTGTGAAGCCAATTATTGCCTGTAAGTATGCATTTTGAAAAATTGTTCATTTGCTTACCGATGTCACCCT
The DNA here is from genome assembly GCA_948473465.1 of Lithophane ornitopus. Classification (NCBI taxonomy): domain Eukaryota; kingdom Metazoa; phylum Arthropoda; class Insecta; order Lepidoptera; family Noctuidae; genus Lithophane; species Lithophane ornitopus. Next base: position 6,859,937 of record OX419633.1, read on the forward strand.
TCCAGTCGTTGAAGCGTGGAGGAGGGTTATGCCATAATGCGGTAAAATTGTTATTGTTCAAACGGTTCTCTGCTCACTGACGCAGAAAATGAACGTTTTGCGTATGAGTTGTACTTTTATTTAATACATTAAAATTCGTTACGCTGCCCAACCGTTGCTATATTTTAATAAATTGTAAGATTCCTACAGGGTCCAGGTAATTTTAAATTAACCATGCAAGGCAAAAGTAACATGAGTGCATTATATTGTTTGTATGCACATTTGTTGGAAGTTGTAACATTCCTAGTACGATATCAGAGGTCCTCATCATTTTTACCTTCCGAGTTGGAGAATCTAACAATGCTCACTTATCTTTCAGTGATCTGAGGCTGCGTTGATCACGAACGTAGGCGACGGACCTTTGCTCAATGACAGAGGCGGCGCAGCCGGCCGCTGCGCGCGCGCATCATCTCATTGAGCGCGCACCGGATGGGCCAATCAGCGGCGTGAATGGACGCCCCCGCGATGCGCTGCTGCTGCTCCGCGTTATTAGCTCCCGTACTAGATGCCACTGTTTCTTTGTTATGCCCGTAAATTGTTATGACTTTTTATGGCCCAAAGAATGTGTTGAGTCGTAAATCCGTTGTTTGCCTCATTGATAGCGCTATTGTTCGTCGCATGAGAAAACGCGCGTCCTCAGCTACTGCATTTGGACCGGTCACATAGTTGAGCTTGTTAGCTCGGAGGTGACATGTCCGCTACTCACTCGGACACCGGCGCGGCGCGGACGCTGGCGTCGTGCGAGATGCTCATGCGCACGTTTACGTAATGTTTGGACGGAAGCGGGGTGGCTATTATTTTAGTTTATGGCGTTCAATTAAATAAATGTATTTCTGTATTCAATTAGCAGTTTGATTTGATGTTTTAGGTTGTCGAAGGATGTTTACATGGAGGTAAGAAACTCGTAAGCTCCAACGAGACGATTTGATACTTTTATCTTTTGTTAATTTTCCGGAGAGTTTGTTTAGTGTCCTCCCGCAACCATCAACAGCATGTGATCAAACATCTTCAATAGGCAGCACATTAACCGCAGCAGTCGTATTTCGGGGTCGATTAACAAGCAGCCAGTTTGTATACAAACAATGTTTCCAGTTCTCAGGTTATAAGCACGCAAGGTCTTTACTTTCAAGATCAGCAGAGCATACGAGGAGCTAGTCATAATTACGGTAATGGTTGGCCGAGTGTTGCTCAACCGAGCGGCTGTCTGTGCCCTAGCGAGTAGCGGAGCCGGACACGCTGTGTTTCAAAATACAGTGATATTAAAGGAAATTTAGTTGCGATATGATGCGCTGTTGGATGTTCGGCCCTTTGGGTTATTGATTGCCAGTTTTGTGGGCTTTGTATCAGGTTTGTAAGGTTTTTGGGGCGACGGGTGTCGGAAGATATGTGAGACTCTCGTTAAAAGTGGGAAGATTCAAGTATTCCAAGTTCTTAATTCTTCTATCCGACGACTGTATTTCCCAATACGAGAAAAGTAACTTAAAGACAGCAAGGCCTATGTTTCACGCACAATAATTTCGCAATTTCTACCACAACCTGTCCAATATTCTGTAAACTTAACAGAACCATAGGTAATAATTTAGAAAATGAACGTTTTCATATTTTTCTTTCGGTCACGGCGCGTTCACATTCGGGACAAGTGCACGCGAAACCGAGAGCGTTGCGCGGTTGCGTCACCAAAGCGAAGCGAGGACCATGCGACGCCATTTTTGTTACGATTCCTTCGACTACGATCCATATTTGAAATTCGAACGCTATTGTGGAGCTGTTGACTCTATAATATGGTTGATCCATATTGTTTGGTCGAATTTTTGAAGTAAAACTTCTTAGGCGGCGCTTCGATAATTGGACGAGAATTGAGAGTGAAATATCAAAGACGCGTCACGTTGAGGCACATTTCGTTACACGAGAGAAAAGAAAGATATAACTCTCTCTCTCGCTCCCTGTCTCCCTCTTATTCTTGATTTTTTAATAAGTTTCCCTTTTTTGTAGTAGCCAAGTGTGTAAATTTAACAGTTGTTTCATTAACTTGGTTGGCAGTAATAACTTACCTTTTGGCTTATTGAAAGCTTTCATCATGACTTTGATTCCCATGCCTGCGATGGCCGCCGTCGCCTTGATGAGTGGTCTGCTGCGGGCTCTTGAAGTCCGAATCACAACCCGCCAGCAGGCCGATATTATCTATTGTTCTTTTCACTTATATTTATATTTACAAAGACTTTTTATACACTATTTACTTAAAATTTTAATAAGATCAATAAATATCACACTGTTTCTGTTATTATAGTTTTTATCATCAGTCTAAACACTCTTCGCTATTTTTCATTTTGGCGATACTACTATTGTCACGTGACGAAGGAAAAGTTCATTCCTATTTTATCACTGTTCATTGTTTTTTGTATTCATTTAACAGCACCTGTTAATAAAGAAATATTCTATGTAATTTTGTACTTGACTCCTATTTCCGCCGTTTGAGATGAATACGTTAACTGTTTGTAGAGTTAATAAATTAAAACAATGTTAGTTTTAATCTACTGCAATAGCTATAAATAATTGCTGAGTAGTAATTAAGAGATAAACGATAGCGCGGTTGTATGATAATTGTTAAAAGTACTAGGCTCACAGAGTGTAGGAGGAGGTATAGAAGTACACAAATAGTGGCAAACATTCCCACAGGTGTGCGGAACGATCCGATGCAGGCGCTTCCGGCCCGGTACCCCACTTACCCCGAGTGGTTCCCACCCTCGCACCAACCCTGCCGCGTGTAACCCCGCGACTGCAGCAGGGTTGTTCTCACGCAAACCACTAGCCCGAGACTGATCATTTTGCTAACTTAGTGCCGAACTGTCAAAGTAAATTTAGTAACAATATAGGAAAGTTAGTATCTACAAGTTACGGTATTCATGCGATGGTAGATTCAAAACATTCTTTCGAAAATTAAATATGTAATTCTGCCTGTGTTCTTATCTAAATTATGCCCAAAATATAAGTTATTATTAAAACAAGAATATATATTTGTTTTTTCAGTAGGTACTTAACTGTATTTTTCCATCCGTCAAAGTTACAAATAATATTATTTACGTGTATGTTCAACCTGTTGAGCATGTTGTGAACATTCGGTAGTTATAATGAACCATAATTGTCATGCTTATTTCGTTGTGCGTGACCACGATATGGGTACAATTACAATAATGTTGACTATGAGAGCTGTAACGGAAAAACAAGAACAGGCTTTTTAACTACACTTTCTAACAACAAATACAATTTCAATATTAAATTGAAGTTGTGTTGTTTGAATATTCATTATTCCACAATTGATATCTACTTAAATCATGTGGGTATCGAATGTAATTTAATCACGATGCCGTGAGATAATCAGTTGATGTTTATGTTTTTAATATTCATAGCCATAACACTTTCAAATAACCAATAACTGAGCGACACAAATTGATGCAATTGGTACTACAAACCCCATCGAAAGTCCAAGGGTTAAGTACCAGTAAACATCTTCATTTCGCTTTATTAAAAAATGTTCCATGAAAAGGGGTTCTAATGCTTGTTATTATTTAAAAAAAAATGTATTGCCACAAGTGATTAATGATAATCTGTTAAGGCGCTTTTCAATGAATTTATTTTCGGTTCACACGGTTATAGAGCATATTTATTTTTTGGTTATTTTAAGCTTATCTTTGGCACTAATTTATTTTTTATTTATAGATTATGCAGATAAGAACATGATTTTAGAATGTATCGTTATTTTTTGTTGTTGCAAAATTGTTTCTCACGCTTATGAGTACGGCAGTGATATACAAAACCTTGTAGTATAACATAATGCTTTAGGTACGTAGGTTTCAATACAAGTGACATAGTATTAGTCAATCAAACATACTTTAGTCATGATGGGGGCGACGAATTGTCTCTAATCAAAATCACATTTAGGAACATAACTGTCATGTTATTGGTCGAGGATTTTATTGAACAAATGACGCTGTATGAAATAATAAAACTGAACGCGAGGTTTGAAGGGCACGGCATTAAATTGTTGGAAGAATGGTTTAAAATGTTACAGTAAGTAACTCTACTAAAGATTAATTAGCTATAGTCACATACCCATGTAATTCAATCAATCAAATCGTATTATATGCCTATTAAAAGCTACTGCAATCCATATCATTAAGTCCAACACTGAATAAAGCGAGAGAATTTCTATTGACGCTTGAGACGAGTCCTTTGTGCCCTAAGTAGTCGCATTCAATGAGTCTAGTTGCTCGACCAATATTGGAGGACAATAGTCAAATAACGTGCTGCTCACAACGGGCGTAAAGCGAAAATTATGTTTATAGAGGTCAGTCCGGTACGTCTGTGGACTTCGTTATCTTTCGAATGATTTTGAAGGATAATGATGCAATGCATGGTTTGATGTGAATGGAGTTTTAAAATTTAGTTTTTAATGTGGATTTACAAAATATTGTTCTGAATATAACTATGTAGTTCATGTATGATATGTACTTTTCATAAAAAACAAAATCATTTTCGAGTGTATTCGCACCGTGCGTTTGTTCAGCGTAGGCGGCTATGCCACGTAGGCCGCTACGCCACGTAGGCGCCTACGCTGCGTAGGCCATGCGTAGCAGCTGCGTTGACGCCAAGTTGTTCGAAATAGTTTTATTCCATACAATAAAATTATTAATAAGATGGGTTCCGACGGGGAAGTACTACTGTGGGCAATTCGGTATTACACATGTTATTTCCCAAATATTCTATTCACGGTTATATAAGCAAGACCCTGTAATTGACTGTAACCCTTTCTAATAATCTGTGCAGCACAATTGAGTGGGTCGGATAGCTTCGTATCTATTACAGGGCAGTTAGTGCGTGTGTCTGTATGCCAGTGTGTCTGCGTGTCTATGTGTCCGTGTGGTTAATCGTGTGGTGTGAGCACAGATTGGTCGGGGCTCGGGTCAACTAACTCGATTGTCGCGCCCAATTTGTCACCCCACGCCTCAATGACACCGACCGCATTACATTTGTCTCTTATTTGTTACTAGATTACATTTTGATCACGTTCTACATTAGGCTCCCTTTGTTTGTTATTACGCCGCGTCCAATCGAAATATTAAATCATTTGGCGGTCATCAGGCAAATTTAACACAAATTGAAGTAACTAAGTTCATTTTCGCTAATTCTAGGAAAAGATCACATGTAAATCTAGTGATAATAATGTTAAATAACAAAAGATGCAAAAGCGTAGGCGAGTAGTCGAGACCAATAACCTACATATGTGTTAATGTACAATGTAACCGAATGTCGTGCGACACTAATTGATGGCTCTCGTCTAGCGGCAGTCATGAAGCAAATATGTATTATTTAAGTGTTAGGTGTGCGGAATGAACCCGCGGTCAAATGGGGTCGCATCTTCGACCCCATCTTAATGGGAAAGTGGACACCCGCATATCTGGACCGATGATGCAGACGGACACTAATTCGGTTGTAGATTTTAATATTTCTAAATTAAGTGGATTTACGATAACTGCGGGGGACCAATCGTGTGATATAACGGTCGAATTGAGCAGATACTTGGTATTTGGACTGCAGAGATAATTTCCGAAGCTGTTTTAAAATAAAAAGCAATAAAAGTAGTCTTTATGGGTTTCTTGACAGAAATGAGGCATAGAGAATTCATTTATTCAGCCACTAGCTACATTGTGATGCGTTCGAGAACTGGTTTGTTCCCGCGCCGCGTATCAATGCATGTTTTGATTTCGGCCAAAGTATTCGCGAGATTTTGCGCGGTTTTGCACGGATTGCGCGCGCATCAACAAACATGGCGACAATGGATGCTTCGGCGAATCGAGTGACGCGAGACGCACGATTCAAATGTGGAACAATGCGAGCTTGTATAACAAGAGCTAACAATTCGGCGGGTTGTTTATGTGAACAATAGCAATAGATTGTGCAGTTTGTGCGCAAGCGAGCGAGCTTTTATACTTTGTTTAGTGTTGCCACATAATAATGATCGTAACATTGTTAGCGTAAGCCTGAGTCAATATTAGTATGCGATCAGCGTAAATTCTTTCGGTTTATGTAATTTTAGTTTGTTGAATCTGTAAGTTGTTGTGTTAGGCTGGCCGTATATTGGTTTGTTCTGGCTGGCGTGTCGACTTGTCGAGGCTGGGTCACGCGGGGCGCAAGTGATTTGACCTCCGACCGTTCAATTAATACGTTATTACGGACCGACTCGCTCTGCTCCGACTCATATTGTATCACTTTTGTTGGGATATACATATTTAACTAGGAGCTAGGGTCAAATGGCTATGTATCCTCATGTTACTATTTCGTTTTGTAGGGATGAGTAAGTACCTATCATTAAAACTTGTTTGTTTCAGTTAATTATTAGTTTTATCAGCGTAAATGTTTTTTTGCTTTTTCGTTTTTTGATACACGACGAATGTTGATAGACGTGGGGAATCAAGATAAAATTAATTTGTTGATAAATTAATAAATATCGAGTTGAAATTATTTTAATTATTAATAGGTGTTTATTCGAAAAAAATGTGTTCATAACGGCCATTGTAAAAAATCTAGTAACTTTTAAGGTGGTTATAGGCCATACTATGTCGACTCAATGTAGGGACGTGAATAAAATTACTTAATTTGTTTTTTTTTTTAAACGTTGAACGACTTTTCCTATCTTGGCTACGTCGAGAAAAACCTTTATGTAACATACATAACTCTACCTGCAGTCTGCATTGGTATAATATCTCAAACATGAAAAGGTTTTTGCTTATTTACTAGTTTTCGTACTAATTAAACTCTCACTGCAACGACTTACTGTGAATATGTTTCGAAATATGAAATTAAAGTCCAGTAGCGAGTAGAAGGGTTATCTGTCGACAAATTAACGTCACATTCCATAAACAAAAATGATTTCGAGCGTTGGAATTTGGCAGCGCAGGCTGTGTGAGACGCGAGATTTTCCGGCACCTCTCTAATTATCATGAAAAAATATAATTGTAGAACGGCTGTCATAAAACAGCTATGGTTTGGGCGACATTCTGTGGTGTGGGTGTCTTGGAGATATGGCCGGGCGTGTGGATGCGAGGCGTGGGGCCGTGGGGCGGGCTCGGAGGCGATTGGCGAACGCCTCCCAACGCCCACGCACGCGCGCACTGCGCGAGAAAAATCTTCGCGAGGAAAACTCCGCGAGTTCCATATTCTTAATGTTTGTTTACAACACGTGGGCGGCATAATAGTCGTTCGATGACTTGACTCGGTAAAATGGCGACGGCGGTTTGTGAACAGATTATTGGCCGTCGTTAAATAAATTTTCTTTACGAAAACACAAAAAATGTGATGCGATGTGAATGAAATGCGAATAACAGTTTAATGTCCTGAAGCACCGAATAAATTGAACTGCTGAGGCATTTAGATAACATTGTTTTTTGTCTACACCACCCTATGCTAAAACATAAAAAGCAAAAGTGTGTCATCGTGAAGTCAGCCTAATTTAAAACAACACAACTTGAGTAGGTACAATTAGCTTTTAGGTAACGTAATAAAAATTCAAATTCCAATCGCAAAATGTTCGTTTAGGAGAATAAATATAAACGCGTTAATTAGAAATTCAAATGGATGCATTTTCAGTACTTTTGTATGTTAATTCATTTGGTATAAGGTTAAGTTCAGTGTCACAATCGCCATTTTATGTAACATAATGTAGACATTTAAGTATGTTCATTTAGGGACTAACGTTTCATGTTAAGTTATCCACATGTAAAGATACTTGAACATATTGGATGTATAAGTTTTGATAAAAGAATAATAAACGTACGATATCTATAAGAAATTAAACATAGACCATCAAAATAACAGACACCTACAATCGAAACTAAAATACTTTTCAGATGAAACAATAGTGAGGTAATTAACCCTTTAATTTATGAAAATTGCCACATTAATAAAAGTCAACACAAAAAATAAAGTCCGTTCACTTTTATGAACAATTATTGTTACACGATAGATACAACACTATCATTTTAAATTTCAACGGCATCCTTTTGTTGTTTTACAGCCAGCAAGTTTGATGGGCAGAGCTATTAAGCGACACTGTTACATACTTTTATTAAAGTTACTCTATTTAGTAGCTAAAGAGTTACGATCCTCGTAAACTAATCTGTCACTAAAAGCAGGAACACGGAAGAATTCATTTTAATGCTGATACCGGTGAGCTTCTTCGTTCGGATATCCATTTCGTCACTCGGAAAATTGGGTCGGCGCGGGCGCAGCGAAACGGGCGTTCAGTCTCTCACCAACATTAGTGACTATTAACATCGTGTTAACGTTCTTTTAAAAATATCAATGCTCATAAAACTACTGATTTATTTTGGTTATTATAAAACTTATTAATGGCTTTGTTATTGTCCTTCATTAATCAAAGTTTCTATTTTTTTTTCCTTCCTGCAAAATTAATATATTCTATGGAAATCGATTTTGAAAATTGAGAAGCGATTCTCGTCCTACATATCTACACTCTAAAGAACATTGTTCAAAAGCTCTGATTATAAACCAAGACAATATAAATTAATTCATACAAAATCTAGCAAAGTTCAACTGAAAACAGTTTGGTTTCTAGTATTAATACTGTTATGAGAGGTACCTAACTATAAAAATAAATAAATTCAAGTACAGTTTGTTTAAAAAAATACCAAAATGATAACAACAGTACCTACTTAGTTATATGCTATCAATTATGTATGACCGCTCTGTAGAGCAAATACCTCGCTAACAATTGCCATTCATCGCAAGGCCTAACTTTAAGCTATCTACTTTGAGGGATTAGGTATTTTTTCATTGTCAATATATTGACATGAATAAAAAATGATTCTATTTGAACAAGGACAATGTTTTTAATGATATTATTTTCAAACCGATGAGCATTTAAAAGTTTGCAAAAGAGTGCATATATCCACAGTGAAAAGTAAAGTATTCAAATTTTCGGAAAGTAAAGTATTCAAATTTTCCTCATTTTATTTGTAAAAAACACCTATTGTTTCATTTCATAAACCAAGAAACTTGATATAGGTATTTCCCATATAATCAGAGACATCTAAATACCAGCTTTGAATTTTATTTTTGAAAATTCGCTTAGAGCGACTTCATGACTTTTCGCTGTACAAAGACGTTATTTTCAAACGATTTGCTCATTTCGTTTTTAGAACAGCTAGAGAGGGGACCATTTGAATTTGAATGCTAAGCGTTCAGTTTAACGCTCCTTTGTGAGTCAGCGGCACGGTTCGCTGGCTGCGAAAATTCGACGCGTAGGTACATACACCTCGCGTTTCAGACGAGCGATGCGAAACCTTTTATGCGTTGATATTTTAGGCAAGCACTTAACGTTCTGAAATTGTAATTATTGAAAAATATTCCCAGTTGAGAAATCGATAAGTTGACGTAATTGGGTTGCTCGTTATAAGTGTGATACCTACAAGGAAAATGTTGAATTTTTCGTGTTAGTCCTATACGCATCTAGCATGTGCCTAAGGTTAAAGAAGTAGGCAATTGGGTATATAATAATCAACTAGTAGTAATGTCACACCATAATTTGTTCGTATTTTGTAATAAACGTGTAATAGGAATCTCATAGAAAATACACCCGACAATATTGACTTTAATTAAAATACTATGTTTAGTTTTTAATATCCTCGTGTAAGTGAATTATTGTATTCTTATGAGAATATAAAGTTATCTTCAAAAACCTCAAAATAATGTTGAGCTGTTCATTATATTTCAACAAACGAAATTCTTAATTTTTTTTGGTCATGTTGAGACGATGAATGAAAGGCGACTATTAAAAGGTTTTCAAGATTTACAAGGAATATGTGAGTAGAAACGCCGGGAGGGCCCTAGTAGGACATATAGCTAGTAACCTGATTAGGTTGGTTTGTGGATTAGGTGATGTTCTTCATAATGATCAGGTGCGTAGTATCATAATCTCAATCATTTTGAAGGAAGAAATTTTCTAATCCATTGCTTCATAAGTTCGAAAAACTAGTCTGCTCAATAACGTTAATAACGCAATAAATGTTGTTGAACTGTCAGAATGAAACAGATTGTGATTGATCGTGTGTTACGTAATTAGGCTGCAGATGTATGAATGTAAACGAAGCAGAAGGGGCATGTAAGGACCTTAGCAGGTGGCGTTCTCTATTTTCTGCCTATCCCCTTGGGAAGACGGCGTGAGTTTATATATATGTATGTAAATTCTGCATTCAAAAGCCGTGTGCCCAACCCAATGGGAGTTCTCATCGACAAAAAACTTCCATTTATACCTAGGTACCTACTTACATCTTCCATTAGTGCGCACTTTCGTTATACGAGTATACTCTTGCGCAAAATTTCATGGTTCAGACCCAGCGGTTTAGGCTGTGCGTTGTCTGTCAGTGAATTAATGAATGTAAGATTTTATTAAGTAGCAGGCGGCGTTCTGTAGTTTCTGCCTACCCCTAAATCAGTCAAAATTGGAGCATATGACGTTGTACATGCGCCGGCGCAAGCTATTGTGTATACTAATAGTAAGTATACAAGTTATTATAAGGTTTTTGGCGCGTGACTGCAACGTTAAAATGTTTACTTTGAGATGAAGTAGGTATTTCTCTGGAACTATAGTCTTAAATAAACCATTAATATGTAATTTTATGTAATATTTATCGGGATTTGATTCCTTGATTATAAGGTATTATTGAAGATGTCATTGCTGCTTGCTACGAACTCTACTGTTCCGTCTACTCTACCGTGATATCTACCGTACCAGCAAACATAAGTTGATATCCTGTGCAATTGTAATCAATAACAATATTTTATACAATGACAAGTAAACGGAACTAGGAAGTATCTGGTAGTGATTGTTAAGTAACATTGAAGTTCAATTTACATAACTGAAAAATGGTTCTAATCAAAATGTGCAAATGGCAAAAAGAAACAAAACTCCCAGACATGTTGTTTTTCTGCTCATCTCGTATGAAAGCCTCATCGGAAAGGTTTCTTTAAAGTAAAAAAGTGTAAAAAACCACAAGTAGGGGATTGTAAGACGGCTTCAAAATAAATAAACACCTGTATCCGTTGCCGGGACACGGGGTTTTTGTGTTTCCCCCACAGTGTGCACAGGTCCTTAGACCTGTAACGCAGTAACCTATAACTGCCAAATGTTTGTTTATTAAGCGAACTATAATTAGGCCTAAAGATCGTCTCGTGTTTTATTTTTAGCTTGAAATAGCTTTATCTCCGACGATAAAATTAACTGATTTAGTAAAAACAAATAAACAATAACATATGAAGTTCTATTTAAAGTATGTTGACGTGGGAATACCTATGTTGATACGAATGATAAAGAAAATCATTAATAAAAGTTACTTAGTTAGAATTTTCACTGTATCCAAACTGGCAATAATTGACAGACGCTACTTACAAAGCCGTAAAAATTACAAGTAATTTGTAAATTGTTATTTATAATCTGATAAGAACTATTTATAATTTAATTTACATTCATAGACACAATGAATCTTCACATTATCTCAAATAAGTTTTTATTTAAATCAGTTAAAACCCAATTCGAAGAACAAAGGTAATTCTCGCGAAGTTTTTTAGCCATGAATCGAGCGAGCGAGCGTGGCTGTACAATGTTAACCTTTCATTTGTTACTATCAATAGAATCAGCCAAAATATAACATTATTGCAACATTAACATAATCGCTGAAGCGTAGATCTTAACTCAGTCCAAGTATGAATCATCGGGAATTTTCGATGCAAAACGAATTTAGTATGGAGCATGTAAATGAAAACACAACTAATTACTTAAAGGTACCCCAAATGGGTTCTGACGATGTTCTTATCTGGCTGCTATTGTTTAACACGCCTCTTTCATTCCCACGGTCGCGCACAGGCGGCGCAGGCGACTGATAACGCGCCGTACCTGCGTCGTGGCAGCGGAGAAAACGCCTCGTGGAATTCTTACTATGTGCGTTAGCGGGAAAAGCGCTTGAAAATCAAGTAATTGAAATACCCACAGGATTTATTAGGACCGCCGTAATAACGCGCTTAATTGTTAACCTCTCCCACTATAGTTAAGGTAGAAAGTCCTCCTTGACACATAATGGTCTAAGTGATTTATGTTCAGCATTATATTAGAACTATTTCTCAACCACTTAGGTGCTAAGTGGCTACAACTAGTAGTTGAAAGCAGCTAATTATATTGCAAATTTCATAGGTGGTAAACGTAAAGTTGAAATATTATTATTTCGTAGCATATTACACTGAAAGTTATTTATTCAGCAGGTGCAATATCATCCAATTAGTGTAAAAAATATTGTATGTTTACTTCACAAATAATTAGAGCAAAACTAAGTTAATAATACACTAAATAAATAATAATATTTGGCGTAGGTAGCATGAAGCTTTAGCATTCTCATGAAATAGTCCCTGGAAGTTTGTTATCGCGGTTGTTATGTGTTTGTACCTACTCAATTGATAGCGAACAATATAAACTAAATGTGGCTAACTATGTACTTAAACAATAAATACTACAAATATACAGTTTCGTATTCATCTCATGAGGTCAGAAATCGCATTGTTGAATTTAAATATTTAAATGGAACGGCATCAAACAAAGAGCAGGGCTGGGAGTCAAGTGCAAAATTCACAGCGGCCCACGTTCCCCGTAAGGACGGATTATATGTACTAGGTATATGAGCCGAATCCATTATCCAATGACGTACACCAATTACCCATTTAATGCAATTTGGGCCATTGTAAAGTTGTCCAGGCCGTGTTCTCGTACATTCCCGGCGACACTCACTCAAAAGCACCAATTAGAGAAATCACTAGTGAGCTAACACTGTGTGGACACAGGTCGATCGTTCGCGGTCGTGTTTGGAACCGGTCATGTCAAAATTGGAGTAGTATCCAGAGAGTGGAGTGGCAAGGTGTGCGCGCGCGTGCGTCGCTGTGGCCGGCGACCGACTACTCGCAGCTGAATGGGCGCTCGGCGGAGGGGCGAAGCTCGCACCGTCTCACTCCCAGCGAGCTTACGAAAATCACCAATTGCGACTGTCCCCTCATTAAACGAGGTAATTTCACATTACAACGACACACTTGTAGTTTCGATACGCGTCAAGCCGGCGCCGCGGGTGCACTAGATACCCGCTGCCCCGGGATGTGACTCGGTTCGAGGTGACGTGAAAGAGTACGAGGTTTTTTTTAAGAGCTTCCGATCGAAGCTCCGGTACATCGTTAAGCATCCGGTGCCACCTGCTCGCACTCGAGAGGAGACTGCGCGTTAGAAGGAGATGAAGTGATCGATCAGAACGCGGACCGGATGGCGGACTCGGTTATGAATGAATCAGCCGTCCCGCTCTGGCCGGTACGCTTGCGTAACGCAGTCTCGCTCCAACGCAGGTTGTCGCCGTAGAGGAAGTGAAAGGGTCGGGGGGCGTAGTAAATATTGCGCTCCGAGTATCCGTCGGGAGTATTTTCTAAAGAGCCTCGGTTTTTGTGGCACCATAAAGTGCAGTCCACCGTCTTCATTCATAGATTTGCACACACGCAACACATAGAGCCGGTGCATTCCTCAATGAATAGTAACGCTCTTTAACATTAATCTGCTAAAGCTTACAATCTATATATATTATTGAACAATCCATGTTCAAGCAGGACTATTAAATAGTAATATCGGTGTACTAAATTGCACAATAATGTTCTATAGCAGTTACAGGTAGGCAGGAAGTGGTACAAATTGGCAGTAACGTAGAGTACCACAATTGATTCTTGACTATGACAAATGAATGAAACTAAGACAGGATGTTATGCAGGAGGCCTGTAGAGGGGCTTAATGAAGAACGACAGAGGTCCTTCATTGTTGAGGCAAATACTTGAGAATAAGTCAAACTCATCAGTTTGAAGTGCGCTCAGTTTGTGTTGTTTGTAGGTGTGTCGCTGGCTCGCTGGGTCAGGCGGCGCGGCGTGTTCATTGTTCGCGGTATTGTTATCTGCGGCGAGGTGCGCCCGCGCCTCGTCCCGTGTCAATGTTTGGTCGACATCGACACCACGTGGAGGCCCTTTGATCACGGCAAATATTTTGACATCAGCTTATACTGGGGATTGGAGATCTGATGTCAAAAGTAACAGGTAGAAGATAATGGATAAATCAAAGAATAGAGATACAGTCTTTGATAAAAGAGATTAGGGTGACAAACGAACTTAATGTTTTCGAGTAGATAAACAGCTTGTATTTCTTTTTAATATGCAACAATATTAATTTCCCAAGATCTTCGCAACGTAAAGAACTATTTCTCTAGTAATATATCAGTGTCTAGTCCACTTAATACAAAAGATAAAGATCACTAATTTATACCGGTTCCAATTCTACGCAATTAACATTTTTTTCTCACTCCACATTGATTGGATCTAATAAATGGAGATTTTAAAATACGAAGTTAATTTTTATTGAATTATGGTACTGGCGACATACATAACCCTGAAATAGAAGATTAAATTTTTTTCTACGATGGTAATGGTTGAAAACGCAACTTATACCAAAGGGTTTGCTCAGAACAAATAAAAGGCTTACAATTGCCTTTCACTTAAACAAATAGAGGATGTGGTCGGTATTGTCATCATGGATCGAATACTGAATCAAAGACTTGTTGAGCTTATGGTTTGAACTTCTTTTTGGGCTCTTAATTTTCTCCATATGGATACTGTTGATTATGTTAGAAGGGAAATATCTAGAAAATTAAATATATAAAACCTTTGGTCTGATTTAACTCTACACATCATGTAAGTATTTTTGCAATGTTCCGAAAATGTTTAACAAAAGTATTTCTTGCACCCAGAATAACGCAGTCATCAACAAGTTTGGCTGAAAATAACTAAACTAATGTGGAAATTGACCGACAAATACCTACACCAACATATATATTCGCATCAGCATACCACGTTCGCAACAAAGAAGTAAATCATAAACAAAGGGTAAAATCAGATCAGAGCATTAAGTTCAAGTGCTTCTCGCCACAAATCAATGGGATCCCGTCGATGCATGTAACCTCTGAGCGCCAGGTGCTACGCGGGAAGTCGTCCCCCGCCCGCCCCCGCCAGCCCCCCGCCAGCCCCCCGCACGATCCTCCACGCACACACAGACGACGCAAGAGGAAGTGCACACACACATGCACAACACCTACGTAGTGACGTAGAGATCAATGCGGCTGTGTGTTTCTGTAATTTATTAATGGCTTGCATTTGCGTATGCGCTGCTCGTTGCGCATGAAAAATGGCGGATATAAATATGAATTGAGTGGACGCTAATTCAAAAGTATAGTCATTTAAAGCGCTTGTTCTTGACGCCTGAAAAGAGCCGACGTAAGAGCTTTTGACAACTTGGTTTAGTGCAGTATTTATTGCTAACAAATGAATATTCCGTGATTTTGGTTCACATAATTTACATGATGTTGAAGACACATCTTGTAAAGAATCATAATT
This sequence comes from Lithophane ornitopus, assembly GCA_948473465.1. Classification (NCBI taxonomy): domain Eukaryota; kingdom Metazoa; phylum Arthropoda; class Insecta; order Lepidoptera; family Noctuidae; genus Lithophane; species Lithophane ornitopus. The sequence continues at coordinate 6,875,504 of OX419633.1, forward strand.
ATTTATTTTATAATACTGATAAACTTCTGAATAAATGTTGATCAATTTCAGTTCGATTTTGCGAACTAAGTAACTTTTTAACGAACGGAAAAGAAGGTTCTCTAGTCGACGCGGTTTTTTAATATAGGTGTTCTTTTAGTTTTCTGCAGGATGTAATGATTAAAATATCGTAAATAGTGGCAGGCAATATAGAGATACAAGCTTATAGCTACCAATTTACTTGAATTATTAAGAAAAAACATTTATTTAAACTTATAATATAAGTAGTGACGTAACTGTCTATTGCAAAAGATAAAAGTTAATTTCATGTCGGTTAAGTGTTACTCATCGGAGGAATGCTTTTAAAAGTTTTTCTAACGTACAACATAGTATTGTGCTCGTTCACCACTCACAATAGAAATTATCAACAGGTAGCTAAGGCCTATACAATGTGTCCTTCCGGTATCCGATCTTAACACTCACTCCTCTAAAAGAAACGTTACTGTCACAGCATAGAGCTGAAATTGAAATGTTACACAAAAGTCAAATAGTTTTACGCTCAAAATATTGAAGTTTGAGACACTTTACAGTATTTTGAAAGTTACTGTCCTCAATTTAAAGTCCAGTTTTACATAGCTGCATTGTTCAGTAAGGTTTTAATCTAACTTGCACTGCAGGGTTACCCACCATCCGGTGTAAGGTGATACCGTGGGGAAGTGCGTATTTCGGGGAAAGATAACCCTTCTATGATATTAACATAATTAAACGTGTTAATAAAACATTTGTATGAGTATTTTAAGGTTAAGATACAGTTACAATAATTTCGATGAAAAGAGATTCGCGTTTATGTCTTTTCAATGACGTTTCCGGTCTTGATTAAAGTGACGCTTTTTGTTGGTTTTGTGAGTGAAGATAAGAGTTTTTATTGATGAAATGGTATACTTTAGAAATAATTTTATGAGTTCCCATTTTTAATATTAATCATCTCAATTTTCTGAACATAAAAATTATGATGAAGAAATTATGATTACTCAATAAATTCCCACAACGTAATCAGTATCACTCCATCTATTTACACTTACATTTAATTTGTAAGAAGTTTCTATTACAAAATAATTACAATCCTTCCGATTGATGCGATAAAAAAGTAGTTGTGACTCAAAATTTACATAAAGTACTTCTAAAAAAATCATTTAATAGACGCCAAGGTACAATTACGACGAGAAACTATAACCATAACTCAAACGAGAATAATAAAGTACTTCCAAATACCTACGTGGTAGTATTATGAGAAAAATTACACGCAACCGTGTCTACTACATAAATCGTCCTGTATTAATTAAATATAATGGTTCACTGATACGTTTCTTCCCAACTCGCCACTCATCGAGAACTGGTTCTTATTCCATCCATTAATTTATATTGCCCAAATTAAATTAACATGAAATCTAAACATTATCTATAGAATATTAAACGTGTGTTGTTATCTCAAATTATTTCGTATTATCAACTTTTAAGTAAAACAAAAACAAAATATACGACCAATTCACGTCATGAAAACCTATTATAAATAAACATAAACTTAGCTCAAACTGTTCAGTTATCAATAATGCGAAGCTCTTACAAATGAAGACAGACTGGTACTCTTTATATAAGCAGCTCATTGTGGGCTTACTCACGACGAGGTCTAGACTTAAATAAAAATAATCACAAACAGTAAATGTCGAACGGAACCATAAAAAGTTGAGTAAAAGGCGTCGAAAGAAGGCAGCGAATTTTGAAGCAAACCAGTTTAATGAGGGTCGAATTTAAATACGAAAATAAAGCGGTTCCCACGGAGTCGGTCGCGGGAACGGAAGCCTTGCGATGTCGCGGCGACGACGCGACGCGGCGCGACTGCTCATATCGCGCGATCATCGCTCGACGCCTCGCGCACCGCCCTAGTGCACCGCAACCCGCAGCTCCAAGGTCGCACAGAACAATATGAAGGGACCAACAATGGTTATACAATTTGAAGTTTTATTAAGATACACTTTTCTGACAAAACTCTTGTCATTGCGATCAAATGGAAGTTACTTGGGTGTTTTAGATTGCCAGACATACATTTTAAAATAATTCTTGGGAAATTTTCAAAGATTTCCCAACATCCATTACGTATTTTCAGTTTTCCCCACGTGAGAACATTAGGTACTTAAACATGTTATGGATAAACCGAGTCGGAGGTCGACGTAATTGAGCATAGATATGCGATCACGGCTCCCGTGAAATTGATTCGATTAATAATCGTATTTCTTGATTTTTTGTCGATATAATTTGTTACGGTAAGCGGTAATTTATATCGTATGGCGCTCTGCAATCGGTAGCATTTTAGCCTCTGCTTTTAATTATCTATATCGATAAACAATAATTGTAGGCACTTAAAAAAACGATTGAGTAAAAAAGAATTCACCATTTACGGTGTCTTCCTAGCTTCCAAAGCAAGTTTCAAAAGTGCTACATCATTAATTAATTAATTAATAACTAGTGCTAAATCTCCGATGGAAAGAAGTTAATTGTAAATACAAGACAAGGATTACTAGTCTCTAGTCTACATCTGAATAAACTGCTTTTGATGTGCATGTGCTGTAAATGTTTGTTATAGTTATTTTTCTGTTAACTATAGTTAAATATTCGTTTATCTCTTTAGCATTGACCTGTTCGTGGAAACATCGCAGAAAGACAATTTATTTATTTTTCGAAATATACAATGTGTAAACAAGGGCCGAGGTCCGATCGCTGTTTGAGCTTGCTTTCGATAATGTCAACATGCGTCAACGAAACTTGCTCCAGCCGAGCCGAGCCGCCTGGCGTTGATGCCGTCGTGTGCTTTACATAATCTATACTTTTAAATCGTTTTCTACGTAGTTAACGACAAAGGAAATCTGCCTTCCGTTCATTCAAGCTCTCCAGTTCATTTTACAACGATTTAACCGTGTAAATCACTGGTGCGCTAACGAAAAAGGCAAGTTTTAGTAATTAAAATATAATATGTTGTTATTTCTATATAAGTAACGTTATTGCTGTGTTCATATTAATTATTTTTTATTGCATGTGCTAACATCTGCGCTGATATAGCAACATGTCCGTACGAGTGATGTATGAGTATGCGTACAACAATGTCGCAACATCGCGCCTCATTGAGCACGAGCGTTGTGAATGACATGCTTGCTGGCTAGATGGGCGAGGTTGTTTGTCTTCAAAACTATGAATGGACCGGACCCGTTCTACTTTACTACGGACTCGACGTATGTACTCTGTCGCCTCAAGTTATCGTTGAAATAACTCGTCTTGCCTCGTCTTGCCCCGACGCGACGTGAATGTTCGACGAATTCGAATATTGATTCGGAAGTTATTGTAATGCTCTCAAAATAGCGTTCTCAGAACTATATTAGTTTACGCCGAAATCTGTCTTTGATTCTAAAGGAAGTTGATGATTCTTTGCAAATACAATATGCTGGGCCGATGGATTCCTAGATTTGTTGGATTACGACATACATAGTTTTCATTCCCTTGGTACGAATATCTTTGATCAATTTTGTTGATCGTTGAATTGTAGTGTATGCCTACTACACAACCGATTCTAATGAAATTAAGTTATGCCTAAAAGTACTAGCTGCGTAGTGGCCGCCATCATTGAGAACCAAAATCCTTAGTTGACCAATACCTGTGCCCTTTTGTTACATAGAATCGGCTGATATATTGTTCTACGCGTGCGTAGTGTAGAGTTAGTAGGTACCTACATTATGTTCCATTTCCGTGAGTCATTCATAACTTCATAAGACGTAGTATATTTCTCAACACTACAGCACATCGTTGTAGGTTGTAGGCATAACACCATAAGTCCAGTGTTTGCTGTGACAACATGTCGGAATCGCTGGAAAGCCTCAAAAAGCTCATGACTCATAACATAACAATATGTAATAATAAAAGTCCACACGACAATAATAAAGGGCCAACAAACTATTGTTGTGAATGGCTATCTGTCTATCTGTGTAGTTGGACAATGTTATCGGTTGTGGAATTCCAATTGATAACTAAGAAAGATTATGAATGGTGTGTGATATTGGAAATATGTAGGGTATTCTAAAAAAAATATTTGAGCTAGGTTTGAGACTTAAGCTCATCATTCAATGTTACAAAATTCAAAGATCATAAAGACTGAATAAGAGTACTTAGAGAAAAAGAAAAACATTTATGTATCAGCTCATCACGATCATAATAAAGTAATAAAAACTAAAACCCAACTGCGACTAAAAAGGTATAAACAAGACACCACAGACAGACAAATTAAAAATCCGGAGTCACACGTGTTAGGGCATAAATCGAACAGATTACGTGTGACTCCGGATTTTTAATTTGTCTGTCTGTGGTGTCTTGTCTTCAAATTGTGATGAGTGGTTTAGAAGATATGAGGGAACAGATGAACATACATACATACCGGTCAAAATCATAACCATCCTTTTTTCTTCGCCGTAGTCGGGTAAAAATAATTCTTTACTACGTCTTGCTGAGGTTTTGTGATGTACCTATAATAGTATCAATAGCTTTTACTCAATGAACGATCATATCGTCAGCTATTGAGAATGTAATACTATTACTATAAAGGTCTTACAAAGACTTGTTGACCTATTAACACATTCGCATTTTTTTATTCACTGTCCGTATCTAGATCTCACTCATTCATCAGTAGTGTCCTAGTATCAAATAATTTTGTACCTAACTCTACTAGTCTCTTCTCCCTTGACTACAGTAAATTGGTAAAGGTAGTACCTACCTACAAATGACAGCATAGCTACGCTTCCAAACTATAATATATTAGCCTCTTAATGTATCACGATATGTTGATATCGTCAGACGATATCTCTATCAACATGGTGATCTTACCATAACTTCGGCTGCTTATACCATCGATTTGTTTTACATAAAATCGGTTATTTTACTTCCGTTATAGTCCGTTTATATCAATGCCTTCATTTTCTCATCATTCCCTTGACATCTAGCTGCATTACGAGAAACATTTGATACATCTATCAGAGATGAACAACATGTTATATTGTGTAACTTATTAACGTGTGCAGCGGTGGTATTTGAGCTTTTTTTTAATTAAACGATGCTTCGTGAGGTAATATTTCTCAATGCGTCTTAATTTAGAGAGTACGTAATATAGTTGCGCTTAAGTAGATGTGGAGATAGAGGCTGACGGGTGGACGGAGGCATCTTCGATAGTATCTTGAGTTAGGGCCGATAGCATCGCCCATGTCAGCCGCCGATGCACTGCCACGCATTCAATTGATTACCAATTAGTGGTACATGCGTCTTCACAGAAGCATTTATAAGTGACGTGAATAGAAGTCAGTTGGTTATTAAAGGTTACAGAACAGTTCACATGCGCAGGTAGCTCATATTAAGCACATTCGACACGACTGGTATCAAGGAGGTTGAGGCTGTAAAGGTGGCTCTAATTCAGAACTGTATATTCGATGACAGGTTTAATCCTCTATTTACATCTACAGCGAAAGATACATTGAGGTTTTTTGTTTCAATAAATTATTGCATAATAAATCATACATCCATAAAAATTATAACATCGCTAACAGGAACATAATTATATGATAAAATAAATTACATATTTTCCTTTAAGAGATGTTCTCGTGGGAACGGATGAGTTCGCAGCTAATTAGTCAAAACCCGAGCAGTCTCCTGACAAATTGATTAATCATAATTTTATGATTCTTCGAATATCTAGAGAATAATACAAGAGAACGCTAAAAGAACGCTATATTGCTTGTATATGGACCTTAATATGGACACAAATCACAGGGGAACAAACGGGTTGATGGCCACATAGAATCATAATTATATTTTTCGAGTAGCTACACATTTAAATAGGCATAATAATCGGAGCGATGTGATTTCTGATTACTATCAGACGCGTGATCTGTGCGAGTAGTGGGCCGCACTCATTAACATACTCTTTCCATTAAATTCGATCGTTATTCTTTTCTAATCGCGGCCGGAGTGAGTTCGGTATCGCGGTCGACCGGTCTTCGGCGTTGCAACATTTTATATCTGATCTTGTCGAGCATTTTAAGCGCCATCGTGAGAACATGTACGGTTACCATTTTATTTTGTTCTACGTCCAAATGATCAGTGCGCATGTTTCGTTTAGCGCTCACGAAAATAAAGAGAGTCGCAGTTGCCGAGGCGGTGGAGCGGTACTGCGACTGACGAGCGTTGCGTCGCACCCATCAAGCAGCTTCAGTAAAAACGCTCATTTGTGATAAACATAAATAGGTGCGGTTGCGGTACGTACTGAATAAATTAGATCGATTAACCGAGTTTTATTTAACTCATATCGCGTGAGAAAAGATAATGAACTAAACGAGAAAGTTTAAACAAAAGTTATCTTTCGATTCTGTCGTCGCTACAAAATATATGTGGTTAAACTCCGAATTCAATAACAGGCGACTACCGACCGATACGATCTCGTTATCAGGTGTTCGAAATCAGTTAGCGAGGAAAAAATGGCTTGAACAGATTTTAAGGGGGCAATGCGCAGTAAATTGCGCAATTTGGTAAAAGTTATACGTGCAATTAGCTGTGCGAGCAAAAACCGCAGACGTGAGCACACGTCTCCGTTCCGGGCCAGCTCGGCGGCGCGCGGCGATGCCAATGAGGGCCGCAGTAATGCCGCCGATGCCCATCTATCGGCCGGCACCGCACAAGGGAAAATCGACACGGCAATATACTTTTTTCAATACACTGATGAGCTTATTATTTGTTGTTATGTTCAATAAAGTGCGGAGGCATTTTTATGAACGATTCCAGCAACAGCCAAAGAAATGAAATAAAGTGAATGGCGTTCATGTATTGAAAACGCATCACAAACAGATTAGATCAGATATAAATCAATGTATACACGTGTGAATGACTTGAATCAGAGAAGGTGCAAAAATAAGTCGAGATTGTCAGACGTAAAAAAATTCTTCAAAACTTTCTTTGTGGACATGTTTGAATGGACGTTTATGATCAAGAGTCGTCGTACTAGGTGTACCTACATATAAAGAAGACTCGACACTTTACGGTTAGCCGGACGCAGGAAACGTCCGGCGAAAAAAACCTGATAGTCAGCATCTCCATAAGACACGGGAATCTTGCCTTCCGCTAATTATTTACGATGTATTGCGTAACGGTGAAACGCCGGGAAGGAGACAAGAAAAAAAACGTGCTCCACAGGATGCGAGACACTCGCCACCAGATCACGTTTATCCATATCTAACCGTAACGTGTTATCATAAAGTCCATAACGCTATGGCGATTAGGATCTCTTGGTCACTTTTAGAATATCTTTATTCATATTTCGAACGATCTCGATAAAGCAGAAATGGACTCCGATCGATCACCGGCCGCGGGAAAAACTGGACTCTACGTCTTACACAACACGATCGCATTTGGTTAGTTGTGCGGTTGGTCCACCACCAGTCTGTTTATGCTGGCGGCGTAATTAAAGATACCATAGCAGGAACCAGGAAGAGTGTCGTACTATCTCAACAGTTAGCCGGAAATCGCTAGATCTGTGAGTTCATTCATAAATGAGAGCCCCGGTGCGACAATGTTGTATGACAGGTTGGCGCACCGAGCCATACTGACTTCTATTTATACCTTGTATAGACATACTTTGCTGGAGCAGCGAGCCTTAAATAATTAAACATGAATGAAACGCAGCACTTAATTGAGTAGAAATGTGAACAAACATTATGGTCAACTAGCCCACGCTGTTTTAGTTTCCACGGCTAGGTTATGTTTGGAGATCATGTATGGGTATCCAAAAATAAATGTTTGAGGGAAAACTTATGACAGCCGAAATGTACACGACACTATGTGATAGGTGTTGTGGACATTATCAGAACCAGTTGAGTAAACAGGACGTTCTAAATTTAATTACCTACCTACTGGACTGGTAATAATGGTACTCACAAAACCACAAAAACCTTTATTGCTATACATTTACATTAATGCAAAGCGAATGAATATAGCTTCTGTTTAGAAAATTATCGCAATTTTGAGCACTTGAGACAAAAAAACACTAATCCCGAAAACTGGAAACCGATCTGAAAACGACATTCATATCTAAATCAATTACTAGGTTACTCATAATAAACATCATGAAAACAAACGAAGCACTATAATGTTTGTGTTGTTGAATATAGACAAAGAGTCATGACGAACAATTATCCGGAGCGAGACGTAGGGGCGTCGGGAGTACTCGGGAGCCGCCGGGGCAAAGGGCGAGGCTCTGATTGCTGTAATCGAGTTAAGACGAGTGGACATCTAAACAAAAAGAGTAGCACAATTAGCAGGCGTGGGCGTGCTTCCGCTAACAGGGGTGTCTAACGAACTTACTGAGATGGGTTTCATACAAAAAGTCAATTATGAACTGCGAAAGAGCGTTTAAAAATGTTTATTTAAGAATCGGATGGAGTGGAAGTTAGGGGTTAATTTTGGGGAACTATTTCACTATACAACATTGACTAACGTTAAAGATGTAAGGAGGATGCCTGCGATTTCTAACGAGTTTACGTTAAAGCTATATTAAGTGTAAGAAAGTCACTTATGACCCCGAGCCAATGGTGGAAACTAGAAACTAGAAACCATGACTCAAGTTTATAGCAGAGTTAAACATAGGATCCCATTCATAAAATATAATAAACGGAACATGATACGAAGTAGAAAGATCAAAATGAGTTCTAAGAATATAGAGACAGAAATACGTAGGGTTAGTCATGACTTGTGTTCCATTAACAACATTAACTGAAGGACATGGCAGAGAGAAGCCAACAATTACACATTACATTACAGTGGATGTGGGCGACGGAAGTGATGCTAAGCGGCGCCTGAGCACACGTGAGGAGACCATTCACGAAATTGTACGAATTCTACCGAAGTTTTGAAATAAAGTCGGAAATTGAGAGCATCAAATTGATGGTATAAGTAGTAAGAATGGAGTTAAGAGGTTGGACTCCGACTGATATGAAATGTTTTGGGACTGCTTTCAGTCCAGATTATCGTTTTAGAAAGTGACCAAATCGTCGAAAGATATTGATATTGATAGGATTTTGATAGCCTCAATCTCTTTTATGAAGTGATTTTATTTTTAGCTCCAGATTATGCAATTTTGTAACGATTATTACTTCATCGACAGCGATTAATGTTTGCAGGACACTGGCACACTATTATTCCCGCGACAGGAAGTGCTCTGCCGGACGCGCGTATCTAGCTACCTTATCTATCCCATTCTCTTTATAGATTTGTCATACTCCACCATCTCGCTCTCTCAGACCTACTTTTGTCCTTTTCCTGCTCATGTAACTTGAATTATACTATCCTGTTCTCTCCGGTACCATTCCACTCGCGTGTTGCGTAATGAGGCGGTCAAATTTTACTTTATATGTTGACCGTTATATTATTGCGGCGTCATGGAGCCGAGACCACTCTCCGAACAGCTACTGTTTAATGATACGTCATTACAGAGCAACATCTCTGCAGGTCATATTTTATTACAAAATATCCGATGTTGTCTAAACTTTTATTTATATGTTCCGTTCTAAAAATATATAAATAATGACACAGTGATACGGCTCGTGTAACGGCAACGGAGCAGAAGCTGTGGCCGCAACAAGAGCGGCTAGAAATCATCTCCACGTCCGGCCATTCCGCCAGTTGCAGCGTTTTAATTATTAATGAAACCGGCCGCCGCGGGAAAGCCGCACTACGCCCGGCTCCGCTTCCGCTCACAACGTTGCGCTTCATTCATAAAACCAAACATCTCCTACTAAACGTATTAACTCACATTATCATCCATTCCAATATCAGCTCTAGCTTTAAGCACAAAAAGTTCATTTTCCATCTTCGGCACGAGCACAAGCTACATTATTGCAGTACACAGCTTGCGCACAGAAATAGATATCGTAAAAAGTCGTAACTCAAAGCGAACGCATACGAAAGTGGTTTTTCCATCGATAGCAGAAAGTTGTTTTCCGCCTGAGGAAACGGTACCAATTAGACCTTATAAGGTGTTAACGTTCTCGGTTGATTTACTCGCTTGTCGTGAATGGGATGCGTTCTGTGGTCGGCGAGGTGCGAAGATCTAGTAATCGGTGAATGGAGTCACCGTGGTCCCCTGGGCGACTCGGGCGCTGCGTGTCCATATCGACGCACAGCTCGCCTAGCAACCGCCGGAAAAACACTATCACCTCACTTTTCTTACGACATTCAATCCGAGAATATACTTAATCATTTCATTTCCTTTATGGAAACTTGGTCGTAATGGAAACTGGAGTTTGGTATGAGGTTGCCTCCAAGAGCCAAACTTATAAGGACATCCCTATAGACTAAAATTAAAAGAGAAATCGACATCCTAAGTTACTCTGATAGTTATGATCGCTTTGGTCACGTTTCACATTTCTGAGGCTAACTCTTTTACAAATCGTTGGTATATGTTGTTAGCAAATCGTGTTTTTAAATAATTAATATGCAGACTCAAAATTAGACGTCGACTTCCGATTTCATAAATAGGATGTTTTGTAACAAACAGCGAAGGAAGTCTTATAGACATAAAAAATGGTTGATCAATGTTTCGAAACCATGCTAGCTAGACTACGTATACAAGTCCGCGCCTATAACATTATAATGCATGTTGATTGTAATAGAACTTCTTATCTTATGTAAGTAGGTAATAATATTTATTAGATATGTGTACGGACGTGAGGTAAATGGCTAGGTTTACTGGTTATAGGGAAGTGAATGATGCCGGCTACAGTGCGACCAAGTGCTGGTCGTGTCTGCCTCAGTGAGAAGCTGGTACGTAATAGGAAGTGCCGCTAGAGTTATAAATATTTAGACGTTACCTTAGCTACCTTATTTATAGGCTGTTATAAAATGAAAACTTATAGGGCATCATCACTTATAGAAACGATTGAAACACATGTGAAAAGAGGCTTATGAATCTTCGTTCCGTCTGAAATCTCTAAATGTATTTTACTTGTTATTTATCTATGTTTCAGAACGTCATTCATGACACAACAAGCCTGCGTATTATTACAGTGTTCACAAGCTGTAATTAACGAGCACTGGTATAGTATTACAGACAATTTGCCAGTCGTGGACGGTCAGCGCAGCGTTTCTTGGAAATAATCGATGAGTTCCCGTTCAAATTTTGGAGTATTTTGCAGGAACAAAAAGGTTTCGGTGCCACACAGTCTGCGGCCACAAAAGAGCGTCCTTTTTTACAAATTTTAAGGTACCTTAGAAATGCAATCTGCGGGTTTGCTATGCGAATTTCTGCCTTACGAAGACAGTTATTAAGTAGGATTTGTGTTTTGGACTTCTTTTTCGCTATAATGAGCAATGTTTTTGTGTTACCTGGCGTACAATATGTTGGCACCGCTCACCGGATATAGTGGGATCGTCCATGAATGGCGCGGGATAAAAAAATCGCATTTACGATTATGCACGAGCGATTTGTCGCCGTCACCCGATACGATGCGCGGACGCCGCCCTGCACGGCGCGGTGCGGCGTGATTATTGGATCACGTTACGCGGAAGATGTTGTTAGAGGAAGCTTCACATAATTGTACTATTTTGCCCTTTATTGCATATTAAATGTCAGTGTAATGAGAATAATAGAGGATAGCATGTTTCTTTAAATTGTTTATTAGTTTGATTAGTTGTTTATTAGTTTGTCTAACAAATAGTTTGTCTGACAAATCGTTTGTCTTTGATACTTGGCATTTATATGGAAAACTTTTGGAGGACACAAAACGAGGTATGACAAATCCAGCCATGCATACATGCATGTAATATGGTATGGTCTGCATTTTTAACACCCAACATCGAATCTTTCAAGATTCGAATAAAATGATGTTTTGATTTAATAAATGCATAGCCATGCATTCGGAATAATTCATCTCAGTTTCATGTAAAACACTCATTAGTAAGTGCAGCACGGCCATAAACAACGGTCATGTACCTGTCAATTACAATATTTTAAATTCAAACTTTGTCACTTAAAGCGCTTAATAAATGTCATCGTACTGTTCAAAGAACAAATCGTGTCTTTTTGTATTGTGTCTACTCAAACAGACCCAAGCGCTAAAAGTAACAACATGGTTTTAAGCGTTTTATAGCATAGACAACAAAAATTTACATGACTGCTTTATTTAATATTTTATTTGTTAACAATAAAAGTGTTATACGGATCGGATGTATATTTATTTATGAGATCGCTAACAAAATGCCTTGTCATATCATCACAATATCTCATTTGGGAGCTTTCAACAAATCAACACATTACGCTTTCAAAATATTATGTGTGTCGCGTCGGCGCGGGCGCAGCTTTGGGACGCTCTCCAGTTTCAAGAAATGATCAATCATAAAGCGCGAGGTGATTTTTCACGAGGACGTCCTCGACGCGTTTTGTTTTCCCAAAACACAAAATTAAGCTTCACTAAGTTTTAAATATAGTTTTTAAACGGCGAAAATAACGGACTGTTGAAATAACACCTCTCTCACCTGCTGAGAGTTCGATATATCTCCACTGTTTACGAAATCATTTGGCAAATACAACAGGATGTGTTTCGAAACTTATTTTTGAACTTTACTAATTAAATATTTATACAGTAGCATTTAAATAAGAAAAATAATATGCATTTAAGTGGGCTGCTGTGCTAATTTAACATAATATTTAATCTGAGTTTTGTGTGCAAACATGTAGCGCTACGCACGGTGGTAAAAAGTATGAAGAATTGTGATTCTTTGATAGATTTATTTTCTGCACCCAACTAAATAGTTTGATGTCAATAAATGTCTTGTCTAATAGCGAAAACATAAAACAAAAAGTAACAAGTTCAACAACATAGCAACAAGAATCCTAACAGCTCATAAAACGTTTTATCTTTGTAAGATAGAGATTCAAACGGAAATCAACGATGTCAAACAATTGTTTAGTCAAACATCGTCCTCAAATAAGCGAGTTGTATCTAAGCGCGTCGTACTTTATCTAAGAGTGTGTTTTCAATACGACGGAAATCTTCACCCGGCTAATGGCAGCTGGACCGAACTGTCTGAGTGAATGAACCTATGACCGGTTTCGCCGTTTTCAATCCAGTTCATAACTACTAGTCACAAGATTGGATTATCCAAAACCATTTTGTATGGCTGTAAAATTATGTAGCGTTTTTATTGTTAGACTATATTCTCTTTTGTTTGTGTTAATTGAAATATATTAATATATTATGTACCTTGACTTCGTCTGAGATGATTTAGTGGAGTTTGATACATACCTGAAACAATAAAAGATAATTTATGATTTGGAAAAGTACAGAGATGAGATGTTAATTAACACGTGAAAACCCACCTTTAACTCGTTCGCAATTTGAATACGGCTCTAAAGTACGAAATTTAAAATGAGATCTATATATTCTTAAAAAAAACATCTTATTTTGCAAACCAGTTTTTGAAAAAACGATATTCAAACTAGTCTATTCTAAAGATCATTATGTATTCGATTATAAAAGAGATAATGTAAGTACTATGTACGATTACAATAAAAAGGCATTGTCAGTTTCACCCCTTTTTACCGTTGGATTCGAGGGGTGATGATAATATAACTGTCATATTTTAGAGGAAGAGGCGTGGTCACCAAACTACTTCCAATGGGAACATCAGTTGTTGACATTTGATACCAATTCTTTATATAACTGACATATGCTCCATTCAGATAAATAGGGAACAAATTACCACGAGAACTCAAACAAGTTTTGGAGTTTATATCGATATTTTCACCCTTTTATTAATGTTATTTTATACAAGAATACATAAGACTTTTCTGTGTGCGTCGTATTATGGTTGATTGTGGTATGTCCAGGATATGAGCAGCTGCGACCATATTTGGGCTAACCAAACGCTACGATATGCTTCATAGTGAGTGACACTAGTAGCACAGACAAAATACAAACTCAGAATAAGATCTTTCAGGCTGCTGTTTCAACATTAATAGGACCGCACCGCACTAAATGTTAAAAATACGTATTGAGTTTACTTCCTGTGTAGAATTTTGTTATGAATTAGCTTTAATAGGTTTTGAGTCTGAAAATCCTCATATATCAATTTTTTTCTAGCTATATGTAAGTAAGTAGTTGTTTTGGCTATTTATTTATTACATGTTACACATTAGGTACCGCGTTACTCGTGCCATCTAACTAATATTATAAACGCGAAAGTTTGTGAGGATGGATGGATGGATGGATGTTTATTACTCTTTCACGTAACAACTACGAAATGGATTTGGATGAAATTTGGCAAACAGATAGTTTATAACCTGGATTAACACATAGGATACTTTTATCCCGATATTCCCACGGGATCGAGACTTACGCGGGTGAAACCGCGGGGCGCAGCTGGTGATACATAATGTGTTTTCTGTAGGCAGAAACTCAGAACTCCTGGTGCTAAGGTCCTTCAGACTTTTCTAACATTTTCCACATTTACGCGATCATGTAGTTATAGCACCTATAGATAATATGATAGAGCTAAGCCTAGATAGGAAAAAAGATATTCGCGTGAGCTTTTAACTGCTGGTAGTGGTTGTTGTCGATGTTACCATTTCCTCTGACATCAATTTATTTTGAAATCTTTAATTTTTATAGCTTTTAATTAAAAACAATCAACAGTTCCGGTGTTAATATTGGCACAATAAATAGCAAGAAAATGGGATTTTAGTCAGAAATGAGACAATTTGTATACAAATGATGCTAGTGTTAAAGTTTCTGCTACTGTCAGTAAACTGCGAGTGAGTATTAAGTTTCCAAAACGAACAGAAACTAGTTATGCGTATATTTATATGCTCTTCCGGCTATCAATTTCAACACCAATACAACTAACCATTTCTCACGCCAATCTGCTATTGGTTGACACGTTGACAACTCCCAAGCACCACTCACACAACATAAAAATTAAACTATTTCCTAATTAAAACTATTAAAAAGTATAGTCGACGATACAGTCGCCTACTTCCGCATTGAGTTATTTGTGTCGGTTAACCCTTCACCGGCTATTAAGGGACTGTCGGGGTTAAATGAGACATTTTTCAAAGCGGCCCCGACCGCTGACGGGCTTAATGAGATGTCGCCACGGGTTATTTTCAGTCGTACACCGGTTTGAACTAGAAAAAAGAACACGAAAATGCTAGAGATAATGAACCTTTCGGATCGGTAATTGAAAACAAAAAGTTGCTTTTGATGTGTGTGCATGTGTTCGAGTATGTGTGTTCACTTACTGTGTGTGTGTGTGTTGTGTTTCTTGAATGATTCGTAAGTGGAGCGTAGATATTAGTCGGATGATCGGCTCTGGGCCCACGTGTATGGTTACATGTCAGGCTCCATTGATTGCGCGATGACGATGTCTAACAGTCTGTGACGATTGCCACTGCAATACAGGATTATTTATTGCAGCTGTTTTAGACATCGATTGATTTAGTGAATTTATTATCTGTAGGTACATTTCAAAACGAGACTACTTCAATTTTGTAAAATATATTTCATGATACATATCTTGGCCATCAGAGTAATCTAATAAACTGGCGTCTCTATTTATGTTCCATCAATTTTATCTATATTAATTTATCAAAATGTTGGAGCAGCGTGTTAATATAAAATATAAAAACAATATGAGTTATTAGTGCAATAACGCTATCTCCTACTGGTGCAGATGTAATCTGAAAATGTGGAGCTTCTCATGAAAGAGCAAGAACATCGCGGCTAGCTAATTAAGTACAATATTATAAACAATCCATTAACGATTGGGCAATATGATAATTTTGTAACCGCTGTATGTAAGGCATGTTCGACATAATTTATGATTGGTAGCTCCATTGATTTAGCTGTTTGGTTTCAGCGCGTACCTACCTAAATATATATATTTTTTTTAATTTACCGATTTGGGGAAACAGACGACAAAGCGAAAATAGGTATTCATGAAATAACGATTAACCAGAAATATTGTGGTTTAATATTGGCAATATATTTAACAAAGAACTCAGAGCATCAACATCTCATCATTCACAAGCCGTAAGTGGACAACGGAGACAAAATAATGGCACAACTTTGAATAGTTGCGTCAATAAAGGTATGTTAGCCCGTCCATATACGTAGAGTTTATGAGTTTGAAAAAATATGAGACTTGAACAAATGCCTCTTCAGTATTCAGTTACCGCTTATGCACAACAGCGCACAATCATTGTGACGTCTTGTGCAATATAAAATATAGCAACATTTTCATTGTCACGAGTTATGAGAGCTACAGGTAACGTCCAGTAATTCACCCCTCAAACAGTACAATTCATTTAAATAATAGGAAATTTAATAAGTATATCAAAATCTTTTAGGCTATAGAAACCATGTAAAGGAGACAGGAAACTGTCACTGAGGTACTAATTTAGCCGGCCTCGTGGTAAGTTTCAGCTTATCTCCGACGAAGAACTTGTTTTGCACGCCGTGGGAAACACGCTTACACGCGCAATAATCTACCTTGTTTTATTTATAGGGCTGTGCCACCGCAATGAGTAAACTACCGACCGAGTAATTTACCAATCGCGGCTTTCACATTCTGATTATAATCACTTATCTCCTGCCTCAATACACTTAATTCAACCTCTGTCATTATTCACAATTAAGAAAGCCACTTAATATGCTTAAATACCTCTATCAAATTCAATCGCTCCGCTTTTAAATTAGTTGTGATTTTCGGTGACGATAAAATATTATTGTGTGGTGGTAGCCCTATCTGTAATCGCCGGTGGCAGCATCCCATTCATTGCCGTATGCATGTGTGTGTGCTCATGTGCGTCCGTGTGCTCATACGCATATGTTCCGAGCTACCGTTACCGTATGGACTACGGATAAGTATCTACACCAAATTGTCTGTCTGTCGGCCGGCATGGACAAATGATGACCTCTTTTTTATACTCTCGTTGTAACACGATTGTAATCAAAAAGCTTATTAATAATGTTGCGATCTCAATAAAGAGTGTACAATAATGAATGGCTGGCACTAAAAAAGGAAGAAAAGAACAGTAGCTTGTCGTTGGTTTTACAATTCTATTTTTGTTTCGATGAATGAAGCTCTACAAAAGGTATTGTAAAAAGTTTGGAATGAAAAAGCTCTGTATGAGAGATGTATGTTTGGGAGAGGACATTCGTTTTAATGCATTGCCGTGTCATCGGAGTAAAACGCAAATAAATTTTAAAAGCATTACGTATCCTGTGTGATAAATAACTTGGGTCGGTGGGCCGTCAGTAACCCCTTTCAGCGCAACACTTTACTAACGTGCCTCTAACATACACCGCTCAACTTTATGTTAGATGTGCTGCCTCGGAAAACTGGACTGATTTTAATTGCTTCCATCAATATAAACCCGCGTATTGAAATGAAACAACTTTTACTGTACGTATCGCATTTCATTTATCTTTACAATTTATATTTCCTCAAGTTTTGAGCACTTTTCACGTATCGTCGGAAATAAAATGTTAAAAATATAACGTTAGATACCATGAAAGTCGGTTTTTGGGTTTTTATTTTATATTAAAAATGACTGAAGTCTTCAGGTATCTTGCATATTATATTGAAATACATACCTTGTAAATGACTTTAAATTAAAATATAATAAGTAGGCTAGATTCTATGGTCTGTATCTATTATTATTTAAGCAGTCGTCATCTTAAAATGTACCTAAACATTACTAAGACAAAAACTACTTTTGCTGACCAAGATTTTTTACTATGCAGCAAACAAAAACCATTTTCTCGAGCAACATAATTAATTTAAAGTGGGTTCTACAAGTAGATAATACAGCCTTAATGTACGGCGATCGTGGACGGTATCAATTGGTTCCCAATAGGAATAAACCGAAGTCTACACGAACTATATGAGCGGTCAACGACTCAACGAGTCGTAATCATATGTAATACTCTACAACTATATGTTTTTACAAGCGAATTATGGACTGCAGTGTACAAGGGGTTTTAGACGAACTTTTATTCGAATGAGTTTTTTATTTTTCTTGCAATGCGATCAATTGGGATGATAATTATTTGGCATGTTCAAGAATGATAGAACTTTCTTGGTGGTCAATAAATCCTGAGTAGTGAATCGGCAAGACAAGGCCCTAGGTTGGGTACTAGGGCTTTCCAGGATAGGCATGTGGGAAGGTGTAAATGAAACCTACGAGGTTTCATTTCTCGACGGAACGGCAGCAGGGTGTGAATGTGGAGCTGTGTCACAAATTATGCTTTAAAAGCCCCTTGTCCCCTGTGCCCCAAAACATGCAGTTATTATCTATAGTCATCATTAATTTTTTGCTTATATACTTATTTCGTATGTATGTATGTATGTATCTATTATTATTTAGGATATGTATGTATATGTGTATCTATTTTAGTATATTGTAGACTTATTATTTGCACCTACGACAGCCCCATTTTATGTCCACGTAAATCACTGTCCATTCCAAGGTTGCCTGGAAGAGATCGCGGATAGCGATAAGGCCGCCCATTGTATATTTTGTAGTGTTTGTTATTGTTTTTTTGTTATATATTTTTGTGGTGTACAATAAAGAATATATAAATAAATAAATGCAGCAAAAGTGATCGTGTGCGCGTTACCGATAACGCCGTGGAAATGGCGAAGTTTTGCGCCAACATTTAGAACTGTCGTGCCAGCAAGATGATTAAAGATAGCATTTATATCCATTATCCGCACATAGACATGATGCTAACTTGCAAAGGCATTACAAAACATTTGTTTTGCTGTTTTATTGCAGCCAGTTCTCACATCCGTTATTTAAAGGTATTATAAAAAATATTTAATTGCTATTGAATTATATTAATTGAATGAATCACATCGGTTGTAACATCTAACTTGAAAATGGAAGTCGACAATAGATCAAGATAATATTTTGTCAAAATCATGAGATATAACTGGTTTTGTAATTCAAACCTTACATCTATAAAAATAGCGTTTAAAACACGTTGGATTAAAAGCACTTTTTATTCATTTATCAATGCATCGACCGACAAAATCTAAATATCACTTGAAATTATATGAGTCATGCGAAAACCAGCTTAAGATTATACTTAGACCGATTTGCATACTAATTTATTGTAGTTCCTTTTGCTAAATCACAAAAAATGACAGCTGTTTCTTATTAAAGCATTATTTTATAGTTTTTAATGAATGCAGGAAACATAATGTTTTATCGTTTACAATATAGGTACCTATAGGTTTAAATGCAAAATCTTTACTAGTTAGTAACTCAACCAATAAAAGATTAAAAAGCTACCACCAACTTTACAATGATTAATATTATTTTTGGTTAATTTTCATGGTGTCTTTGTTAAACTGTTTTGTCAACGCTCACATAAAACTTTAATTTAAAAATCGAACTGTTTTTCCTTCTGCCAGCCAGAATTCTAAATAGTCTTCGAAATTCAAAAGTGGATCGAACAAACCTCGCTAATCGATGGCGTGTAGAGTTGCACTAACTAATTTAGTAACGCCACTTTACGAATCGATTCTCGCGATTTAATTGCCAGCCACAGATTAATCGGTATACCCATTAAGTTTATCGAAGTCGGTAGCCGATCTAATCTTTACACCATTTTGGGAAGTGTAAACGCACTTAGTTTTAATTGACCGTGAAGATTTTTGGTTACTCTATTTACTATTTTTAGTTTAGCTACTGATCACGTTACAGATTTCTCCTAAACTACCGATTAGATGAACATATCACCATTTCTCAGCTAAAGCACTAGAAAGGAGTGAAGGGCGGGTGTTTTGAGGACTGTCTTATGTAATTTTGACGTTCAGAAAGTGCTGATCTCAGACTAATTTGAATCAATGACTTTTGATGTTATCCTATATCTACTTAATCACCACTTTTGGCGAGGAGTCTGGTGATTTCCAGATCACCAGTTGATGCTGCTCTTCATATCGCCACCCTAATTACAAAGTTTTCTCTAGGATAGCCTTTGTCATATAGATACAGTAATAGTTATCACGACAGAGAGGCTGAGCGCTTCTGTTATCTAAAATGAATTCCATGTCTTTAGATATTAAAGATTATTTATATTAGCATAAATAAATTAAATGGCGATGCAAACACCGCCTCCCTCACACCTAACGACCGACTTGGTATAACGCGCCATAAATTGATGTTTGTTTAACAACATACACTTAATTCCATGTCTTCGTGTTGGTTTTTATGTAAGCTTATTATGCACGCTATCGCTAGCTCTGAACTAAACGTTTCTATACTTATAACTACAGACACATTGACATTGGCACAGGATACGTTAAGGGGCAAGCTCTAAGGTAGATCACAAAATGTGCAATTTTTCTGGCGTTTTTTTCGAAGGTCAGTGTGGGGTTGCATCAATACAACTCTCTAAGTTCAAATTACCCCGTTGAATGACTCATTCGTGAAATCATGACATACTGGCTCCCCTGGCGCTTTCGCCTTAATACGGCACGTTTCAGGTTCAGCACAGGAACAGGGTAAGCAGTGAAGTTCTATGCCTATGTATAAATCTATCTGTTTTATAAATATGTGCATCACGAAACAAATGTATAAGTATAATTATATACACTCTTTTCACTAGGACAGTGCAGACAAGGCATAAACTTTAGTAACACGCTTAAAATATTTTAAGAAATTCGATTTTTTCTATGACTCGAGTATTTTCTACACATTGGCAGAATGGTCGACATCAGCTTTACTTGCCATAATAAAAAATAGAATAGAATAGTTTCTAAACGACTCTTGCTTTGTAATTGTCAGGTTTATCAATAATCTGTTTTCATTGGTTGACCAACAACCAACAATATCACTCACCATGCGATTTGACAGTAGGATTTACAGATCCGGGATTTGAATAGGCTTTTAGAAATCAATAGTAAAGCTCATAAATAAAGCTCTCAAGCCCTTTAACAGCACAACAATAAATATAAATAAACCCTGCTTCTGTTTGATTTTCTATATTCAATTAAATTTATTTGAATCTAAGCGAAACCGGGCATTTGAACTAGTGTTTAAATCTCGAGTAGATCATTGATCTCTATTGATCGAGAGATCGGCGCCGGCAGTGGGAGGAGGCTGCCTCGGAACACCTGCCGCCCTAGTACTGTGGACCAGTGTCTCAGACACACAGCTTAAAACATCGCAACTAACAAACAGCTCATATTAAATTACACTCTATTATATAACATTTAAAGTCGAAATTCGTCTTGTGGTAAATAAATTTTGAGCTATTCTGTACCTAGTTTCGGTCGTACAGCCAACCTAGTCAGGGTACAAATCTTGTTCAGATAATCTCCAACTACTTTTACTATAGGCAATGAGTTACTGCCGCCGAGTTTAATAGAACCTTCACAATGCTATGTGATTTTATAACGATTGAAACCTCGATGCAGCCGACTTTACCCGTTATATGGAAATTCTAAGCTTCCTTAGTGGTTGCAAGGAGTTATGTTGGATTCAGGTAATATTTGTGTGATTTTGTTCAACTAACTAGACCTTGGTACTTCATCACATAGCTTGCATAGTTGCAAGAGATACTCTCGTTAGTTCTCGTTTATGGAATTGCCAAGACTATTTCATGAATTCTGAAAACTTGATAATTTTATGAAAGTTTCCTGTCGGGTAATGATGTGTTCGAAATGCAAAATATCCAAGTCAAACAGACAAAGAATCAGATAGAAAAATAGAATTTAGTTTCTAGGTTTAAAAGTCAAACAATATTCAAGTCAGTACGAAGTTACGAACTCATTTGATATTGCATTGCGTTTTATTGTTTTCCATTGCCCCCAATGAATTATATTGATTTAATAACTGGTTCAGAAATACCAGTGTTAGTTTTTTATTTAATTATAACTTACAGACTTTCATTCTTCAGGTACCTATAGGAATTATTACAATCAGATTTGAACACACAAATTCATTTAAGACATAGCTGAGATGACTACAAACTTTTTATAGATAGATAATATAGATTCAGATAAGTATATATAAAATGTTAGATGTATGTATGTAATTATGGACCGGAAGGCGCTAGATTATTTTGCAATTCACATTAGGGAAATAATTATAATATTAACAAGACGGTAGCCCGTTTCTTGATCGAGTAAGGCTTTAACATGGCTTTCTATTGGATGAAGCTTGTGTTTTTTTAATATTTTATTTGTTTTAGAAATACATTTATTTTTTAATTTAGAACGGGTAGCCTCGTCTTCATAAATCACTGTTTCTTTTAACTTAACATAACATAAAGGCTCCCACAAACAGGCGCGACAAGAGTAGCGCTGCCTGTTGCGCCGCGATATCGCGCCAGTTTGCATGAACCATTAAAATTACGCCTTGTTTCCCCAAAGGGTTAGGCAAAAGTGTACCTATAGTACATACACATTTCTAAAGTTATGTTTAAGTTCCATGTAGAGAACGAGCCTATTGTCAACCGGGCACAAATCCAGACAATTCGGTTCGGCTTCTTTTAATGTTTAATTAAATCCCATTACTTTGTCCATTGATAATCTATACACATTCAAATTGAAATCTTTTTCCTATAAGTCGGTTAAAAACATGCAGAAGGAAATGAATAGTTTCAGCACATGTTCAGTAAGCAACGGGTTTATGCACTATTCAATTTATAAATCTGCCTTATTATTACCGCACAAGGCTCTTGCAATATCAATACACATCCTATTGACATCGCTTCTTATTTAATTTATCTCAGAGGAAGAATACGTGAGAAATGTATGGTCTAGTGGACATAAGCGCTACTGAGGCTACATGAGGTCTTGGCTTCGATTCCCAGGTAGGGCAAACTGCTATTGGGTTTTTCTATCAGGAACTATACCCGGCTCATGGCGAACCGACTCATCACCTAGTGCAATTGATTTGTCTTTGGCTAAGCCAAATAAGATAAGATATAATAGCACCTAGGTTAGGTAATAGAAGAAAAGTCAAGAGTCTGTATTTAAAATACCTGTAAGAAATATGCGCCTCTGGGTAAAATACGGTATGCAAATAAATGCTTAAAACTGGTCTCTCGGATAATTATGAATAAACAGTGTTATTAGCTTATAACAGAGCAATAAATTTAATATTCATTACTTAAAATGAGGTGTGTCCTGAGAGCCTTTACTGTGACTCATGCAGTTGCTGCAATATATCTACATAAACATAAGTATATAAAGGTGTTTGTGCAGTCTTCAAGATTTTATATGACATTTTATTTTAACATAACTTATTACTTGATTGTTCAATAAATCATATTTGATTCTACTGCAGACCTTGGTAGTTATGTTTATGTATATACTTAGATGGTCAATCTACGATATTTCTTAGAACGTCTAATAGAAAAATAATATAGGTTTTCAATGTCCCATAAATAAAGTTTATCCAAAGATTTTGGTGTACCCACTAGAATTCCCTCAAACCGACAATATAGCTCTCCAGTCCTTTATATCATAGCTGTTTTATTTTTTTGTCCCTAAAAAATAAACTAAAAATTTCCTTCAAATCTTGATACTCAAAGACTTATTTATTTTCTTTGTCCATAATAAATAAAATAAAATAAAATTTTCCTTCAAATCTTTGATACCAAAAGACTTATTTTCTTATACGTATGTACCAATACTCATCACAACTACTTTCTATTAAGTCTTGTTCAGAACTCAAAAATCACGACTCATCCTGAACAAAAGGTACAAATGAAATGGTAGCAATTTGTCGAGCAACGCGCGCTCGTGTCGGTGGGCCCCGAGATAACGATCATAATGACCAATGAGGCCACTATTCAAAACTTGCCACCGAAACGCTACCAGCACTATCATAGGTGACCACCATTAAAATATTATTTGAGTGGCCTTTTAACTTTGAAAGTTGGTGCACATTTAGGCCCACTTGCACCACTAATCACTAAATCCTTTCGCGCTAAACATCATTCTATCTGTTTCATTTTCTAACAAATAACTTAAACAGAACAATTTTGTAAATTAATTTAAGTGACAAACCATTCAATTATTTGTGGTGCAAGCCAGCCTTAATCTTGAAGTTTTGCGCGCTGTGCAAACATCAATCAATTTGTAAAATCGTTTTTCTTTAAATTTCTATCTTTGTATTTCAAATGATTTGTCTTTGAATAGATAACGCACATATACAAAGATACATGGAGAAGTCAGAATTTAGAGGTATTTATTTAGGTGCTACGTAGAAGAATATTTCGTAGCAAACGGCTACGAAGGTAGCATTTGAATAACAAGTTCACAATTTCTTTTAATTTCATTACCAACTGCTAGGTTTGGATTTGATTACAAACGCAATATGCAATGGATCGAGTTACTTTTTACTTCTTTAATAAATACTTTTACTTCTTCGGCCGAGCGGCTTCTACATAAGCTATAGAAATTATTAAAATAACGAAATTCTAAATAAGTTTGTACTTAGTTGCGCAAATTGTCACATTTTATTTTTGTCGCATTTTCCAAGAACATTGGTTAAACGCGACGTATCGGTGGCTGATTAGCCGGGGCCAGCCTCGAACCCCGGACCTCTCGTTCTCCGAACGTGTCTGTGTGAGACGCGTGCGCAGCGTTTGAAGTGTGCCGACAAACGCACCGCGCTCTTATCTCGAGAGAGACCGATTTTTGTTCTAACAAAGTGACAATAATGGTCTTTGTGGTTGATAAATATAGATTTTTGTGTACTTCCTGAAAATGTATCGCGTAGGAGGTCGTGAGTCGTGAGGCACCTCGGAGGAATGCTGTTTCCTCGCTCTTAAATTGTGAGAGCAACGACATTGCAGTTCTGTTTAGGTTTTTACGATCTTTTTTTTTTCTAGGGAAGTTTTGGTAATATTCTGTCCGATTATGAGTTCACGAATTGCATTTGCAGTTGTATTCAAAGAAATTCTAGAAAATGCTGTTCGTAAATGGCTGAATTGACAACACAACGACTTTCTTTTCTAATCGATACTTGACGAAAACAATTGTTCGTATCTTACTAATATTATTAACGCGAAAGTTTGTGAGGATGGATGGATGGATGTTTGTTACTCTTTCACACAAAAACTACTGAACGGATTTGGATGAAATTTGCTCAGACGAAGTAAAAAATCTAGACAGAGCGCTGTTAACAGTGACATGAAGCCGGTTTCGTAAACATGTGTGCACTTAGTGAGTGTTGCCGCTCAGTTAAAACTCATTACCCTAATATTTTGTCTTAAGTACTGGCGGGGGACTGGACAAGTAAATAGATACGTTAGCGTTATATATTTTTTAAATTGTTTATAGGTACCTCGCTTGATTCCGACAAGAAAATAAAACAATAGTCAAAAGTAACTACATTTTTATTATTACACGGCTGCAAAAAGGAGTGTAATGTTTTCAGGGTTCATGTACCTATGTATTTAAGTATGTGAGTTTCTTTAGTCCACCATAACTTTTAAATGCCTGAACGGATTTGGATGTATGGGGTATGTTTGAATCCTTACATCATCCCGAGTAACATAGGCTACTTTTAAAAAAAGCATTATGGCGGCAGTATGGCTCCATGTCCAAATGTGAAAAATGAACCTGTAATGTTACGTTTCGCATCACATAAATTATTTACCCAATAAACAGGGAAAATTGTGACGCATACTAGTGACAACACTTGGTTAAGATTTTGTGTTCCAAGCTGTCATATTTTGATCTATTAAAATTATGGATTTTCATCTAGTTTTTATGTTTACTTACATACGAAACGTGATGCCATCTGGCTTTTTATTTTTTTAAGAATTGTTTTTGCACCCTTTCACCGCACAAGGCGGCATTTTCGCGGTAAAATATTATAAAATTATATTTAATTTGTTTCAGCGTGACGCTTCATTGACAGACTAGCTGTAAATAATCGATTTGGTGTAGTTTGGTTGTAAATGTGTGCGTTCGAGCGTGTATGCACAGAGCTTGGTGTAGTTTTGAATGCTTCACATTATTGTCCGCAGCGCTCTGTCTAGATTGTTTACTTCGTCTGAGGAAATTTGACACACAGATAGTTTATAACCTGGATTAACACATAGAATACTTTTTATCCCGATATTCCCACGGGATCGAGACTTATGCGGGTGAAACCACGGGCCGCAGCTAGTTTTAATATAATAATCAGAATGAAAACGCTAACAAGTAAATGTCACTATATCATGTCGACTGTTGCACATAACAGAAAATTCATACGACACATGCTCAAAAATCCAAAAGACTAACTAAAAAACTTTCGAGGCTCAAATCTAAACACTCCATGCATTTCAATGGAAAAAAGACCAGTTTACATTTACACAGAAGTGGGCTACTGTTGACAGGGAAGTTCTATTTTGACAGTAACCACAAGATGGTGGCCACGGGAGCTTGGAGCTTGTTATTTAATTAGAGCCACATTAATGTCGTAACAGCTACTTCCGCCCGCGGGGCGCGTCTAGACGTAACTAAGTTTGTACTGACTACTTTTGAATTCGGAATTTTGAATTTTTATTTGTAAGTAGTTTTTTTTTTGTCATTTATGAGAACTCTGTCATAAAGTTATAAGTCTGAAATCGCCAAGCTGTCTTGAGCAGGCCTGGTGATCAATGCTCGCGCTTTCTCCGTATGAGTAGAAGCCTTTGTTCTACAGACGGACAATGATAGGCTGGTATTATTAAGAAAAGTCTCATGTCTGTCTGACTGCATGACGATATTCCTAGGATAGAAAAGAGAAGCATTTCCGTAGTAGGTTCACAAATGCAATGAAGGCCATTTTGATTTTTGTTTGGTAGTTAATCAAAGAACGTTGAAATTCAATTAGGGACGAAAAATCAATTAGGTACGAACCGTTTTCGATGTTCAGTGTGAATAGAAACTCCTTCTTTATAAATGATCTTAGAATGAAGAGTCGTATAACATTAAATGAGCAGTTTTGTCGTAATTAAATATAATAAAGTTGAAGAAATAGTAAAGGAATTACGCTACTGAAATGTTGTAAAAACGAAGTCATTATCAGTCTTAAAGTTAACGCGATAAAAACAGTAATTAATTGTTTCTCAACGTATGTTCAATACACCTATGTTTTATATTGGTTCATATCGTTTGATCGACGCACTTAGACCTTGCTATTTCAGCACTTATGTCTATCTACATGTATCTAGAATAGTTGAAAGAATTGATTTAGTGCCAGTACTGATTTAAGTATACTAATTTGAAATCGTTGGAGCTTGGTTTATGAATTATGTTGGCAGCGTAACATAACTCATGCATATGACCTGCCTACTAATCAAAACTTGGTATTTGTCGAATGTGTGAATTAACTAATCTGCGGAGTAATTGCGTAACACACTATCAATTGCAATCCCATTCATTTTTACAATTCGAGAACATTCATGATATACCATTGGGGATGCCGCCCTATTGTCCTCACCACGGATATCTATGGTCCTCACCATATGCATGG
Organism: Lithophane ornitopus; assembly: GCA_948473465.1. NCBI lineage: Eukaryota > Metazoa > Arthropoda > Insecta > Lepidoptera > Noctuidae > Lithophane > Lithophane ornitopus. The sequence continues at coordinate 6,903,090 of OX419633.1, forward strand.
CGATCGTAAACTTTCACTCCGGTAACCATCAGAAATCAGGGAGTTGGTTCTTTGGTAAGTCTAGCCGACGAATTTTTCAAACATGAAACAATGGATTAGGAGTTTCTTTCAAAATCCTTCGGATAGTGAAAACAAGTGTTTTACGCAATCGGAAAGCTGGTCAGAGTTACTAGTAAATTGATAATTTAACATAATATGTTGTAGATCTGTGCATTATAATAAAATAAACAACAGCAAAATATATAGATAAAAAAATAAAAACTCTCGTCACATAGATCAGGCAAAGACATCAATTTTTAATGACGTAAAATTATTATGTACTAAAATACTATTTATGTCTTATTATTTGATAGAGGATATAAAACACGCCTGACTACCGGAGTTACATTTTAATTACAGGTCGGTAAAGCTAACCTTATTAGGAGGAAAAAAATATATAAAACGCCTCGAGGACAGAATTTATCGTTATAAAAAAAAGTTTAATCAACTTGTGTGAAAAGACCGTTAAAATATATTAGGCTGTAGATACACTTTATTTGTTAATATCCTGTAATAGAATATGTAAGTATATGCCTAATTAAATAGATTAATTATTTATTTATACAAATATGAAACCAGCCAGGAATTTTCTTAAACCTTTTGAAATCAACGATAGTAAAAAGTCAGCTCTACCTACTGTTCCAGATTAATGCTAAGTGCAAAACCAACCATCTAAAACTTTTTTTCACAACAAGCTTTCAAACATAATAACAATAAATAAAGGCCTATTTCTCAAAAGACTAGAAGCAAGTAGGTACAGTAGAGGCCTATTGAGGGACTCTTGGTGTTGATTACCTTACATATAATATCCAGATGTTAGTTTCTAGGTCACGTCGCGTCGTTAGTCGTGACATTGATGGCAAGGTCAACTGACCCATTCTTTCAGTCTGAACTGGTCCTATACGAAATTACCTACAAGTATTTAGCCATTTTCAATCCTTTTGAAAAAACTAAAGATATTTGTAGGCGTAGAAAACCAAGAGATTTCCGAATATCTTTCTTGAACACATTCTCTAACGTCAAAAAGTTCAAGTCGGAGTCACTTCTTAACTTTAATCTTTTTAAGAAAGACCAAAAATAACAAATTATTTTGCAAGAAGTGAAATAACACATTGCAGTTGATTTATTAAAGCTTTATGCAGAAATAAAAAATATTTAATGCCTGAAATTAATGTTTCTGCTGAATTAGAAAGCGCAAAACTTTTTCCAAAACAGTTTGGACATTAGCGCTGCACTGCTTTCAAGCAACTTTTGTTCAGAACTCATGAAATGCGTCCTTTGATGCAAGATCCAGATGTTTTGTAGGTCGCGCCCGCGCAGCACGTCGTTGCAAGGTCACGCTGTGTGGCAACTGCGTCCCTTTCCGCTCCAAAAAGCAGGCAAGTTATGCAAACCTCTTCATACTGTACACATACGATACTATACTTTGCACACCCTGTGTTTTTCTATTGTTTTTGTTTCATATTATGGAAAAGCACTGTGCCAATGGTTGAGCAAATAATATTTTATATTGGATGCTTTTGGGAATCCTCTGAATAATGTGACTGCCGTCAGTTGACTGTGTATGTTACGGTAAGGTACTTTTTACGAAACTTTTCTAAGTCATTCAGGAGCAAATTCAGGCATTTCCTTTGCCCGATTTATGGTTAATGTAAAAAAGACAGCCTCTTAGGCGAAAGTTACTTTTCAAGTTTAAAATAATGACTATCGAGGATAACAGAAAGTCGAGTTATGTCTTTATATGTTGAATTGAGGTTGAAGATAAAGTAATTGTTTGTTGTCAATGAATTGTTAAGTTACTTCAAAAGGAACAATTAGTCACTTATTGAATGTTCGTACCTACCTATTAATTAATTAATAATTTACTATACTTTTTCTGAGAAGTCTGAAAATTATTCCAAGAAGTGAAATAATAACGACCACGACAGATTTTAGGATCATAAAACGTTGACAAGAATCTAGCTCATCACTAGAACACCCGTTCTCCTCTGTTTATTTTTATAACTTTAGCCAATTGTTATGTCCGTTTCATCATGATATATATCAGCATTGGAAGCTGACGTAATATTAAATAACTAAGCATTTCATTAAAAATGTATAAATAACATGTCAACCTACAGAACGAAGGTATAACAAGCTTGAACAAAAACCACAACGAAACATTCACTGTGCGTTATAATTAGTTTCACCATGTTTCATTATGACAGGCGGATTGAAAAAATCATAAGCCATAAAAAATTACAAGTGAACCGGAAATGCAGATCGTAGACGGAGCGCGCGCGGGCCGGACGTGCGCCCGCGCAACTGGGTCAGTTTATTTCTGTTTTGGCGGGAACCTGGCCGGAAGGGACGCCATTGTGGATGCGCCGGGAAGCCCGGAAAACAGCCGGATTTCTAGCTAGTGAAATCTTACACGGCGGCTTCTGTAAACTGTAGCCAAATCATTGTGTCTAAGATACAGCGCGTCTCGGATTCGGCTTTTTTCTTTGGAAGTAAATGTAGCCGAACGGTTTTAAGAGCTAATTCTGTTGCGATTCTTAGATCTTCATTCATGAAAACGTACAATTTCAGCTCCCTAATGTGTTCTGTCAACAGGACGGAAACAAACGTACCTACCCGTTTGTTTATTCTCTAATTAAACCTGCAGAAGCAAATTAATCGGTCCGTGAAGTTAGTTTTCGTGTGAATTCGTAAGTATGGGGGTCATATTTACCCCAGTCCCCACATGATGTCGATGCGGGCGTTCGCAATAACATTCCTCGCAAAGACTCGAAAGGACTCTCAATTAAAATTAATTAAAGACAATTTAGCAATCCCTGAAAATAAATGGTCGCTTGACAATAAACGAGATTTATTAATTGGTCAAAGTTGTACGCTTCGCCAAATGTCACATAAATATAGCCCGGAGTTCAGAATTGATTGTTGAACTCCTTAAGAGGTTGACAAATCAGTGTCATTTCTAATGGCCTAGACAAGTGACAATCGCTTCGAAAGCGTATTTCTACAACGACTTTCAACAGGATTGACATAAGCTTTTTGATTTATTATGTCAGTCCTATACATTTTTGCCTTTTCCATCATCGTTTTCGCTGACAGAATGTCACTTTGTCTAGGGCTTCTGGTTAGTTTGTAGTTTGTAATGGTGGAATAGCATGATTGTTAGTGTTGCGTCGCGTACCGAGGCGTGACACCAGGTGCGTGCCTCAGTTCCCACATTATCGGTTCCTCGGGATCCGATGGCATCAGTGCGATAATTTTATGCTTTTCATACTTCGTAATTTGATGCTACACCACCTCTTTGAGGATTTATTTTCCCATATATGAGGTAAATTACATATTTTTATGGAGTGGCGCTATAGCATAAGCATTGAATGGCTTGCGGGTGTAATTTTCTGATATTTGAGATCTGCAAGCAATATTTACCAAGATATGTTTTGATTTGATTTTCGACCACGGTCTCAGATGTCTCGCATTTAGAACTATCTTTTCGTGTCATGTGTCGTGATGGCCCAGTGATGTAGATACGAGGTTTTGGGTTCAAATCCGTATCAATGAGAATTGTGAATGTGGCAAGTATCAATGTGACTTTTTCAATTGATAATGTACCTACTTTCTGAGTTTATCTTGGACATTACTGACATACTTCAACTGAATGAAACGAAATTTAAATCTTGGGTAAAACGCACACTATGCCGCCAAGCATATTATAAATTGGGGGATTACATCGCTGACAAAAATGCTTGGCTTAGCGCTGCTCCAGCTCCACAAGGACGCATAAACTAATTGATTGGCATTCGAAAATATTGTTGGAGCTGCTGAATATTGTAAAGACTATCTTGACATTGTATAAATTCAATCTCCTAGTATTGTATAATTTCATAGCACATATGTGAGCACTATGTACTTACCTACCTTAAAGCTACCATTTACTAGGTACGTCGTTCATTGACTTGAATGTGCCCTGGCGGCAGAGAGTATGTCATGCTCACTCAAATGTCTCGCTGGTGGTAGCGTGTGTGTTGGATCATTAAGTTCCCTTCAAAATGGTTGAGCTGAATGGTGCTGATCCATGCGTCATGTTCGTGAACGGGCGCCGCCAGTAGGGACTGGTCATCTCTAAGCTGCCACGGCTTATTTTTAATTTATTTTAATTTTTGAATTGTTTTTTATCTTTACGGACGCTTTTAACGTGCACGTCTCTTTTTTTTTCTTTTTTACATTGTTCTCACATGTTTAATTTCAATTGAATGATGTAACCAATATATTGTAACAAAATTTTGATTTAAAAGAGTGTCCGTGGAGTTTCTTGCCCGTTCTTCTCCATAGGAACCTACTACGCTTTGGAATGGGCAACTAGCTTCATTTTTTTTGACTGACCGACCCCTTGACAATTCAAAAGTACCTGTAATTGGTTTATTTGAAATAAATGCTTTGAGTTTGAGTTTGAGTTTGATTGGTGAAGGAAAAACATCGTGAGGAAACGACCCTAATTGCGTAACACACGATCAATCACAATCTGTTTCAATTTGAAAGTTCAACAACATTCATTGCGCTATTTACGTCGTTGAGCTGACAAATTTTTCGAATTAATCAAGCAATGGTTTAGCAATAGCCTTCAAAATGATTCAAATTGTGATGAAGAGGCCGTTGCCCTGCATTGGGATGATAATTAATAGTCTGGCGTTGTTATTCGTGTCATTCCTATGAAAGGCAAACAAATCGATACCGTAGAATTTAACGAGTAGCCTATGACGTTTGGCAAGTTAACAACAAAAATGTTACCGCTAATCGTTTCTCAAACAGAGGAAAGCATTTGCGAAATGTTCCCTTGGGCATAATGAGTGAATATTTACTAACACTGATCACAATGCGATACGAGGCACAATATTGGCGGGCGCTGACGGCGAGGTTCCGCGAAGCGCTCGGAGGAAACGTTACAACATCGTGCGTCACTCCGGCGCATACGCATCATGCGCACCACTGACGATGTGCTGCTTTGACTTATAGTGAAATGTGTAGCTAATGTGTTTGATATGGACAATGGGCAAATATTATTTTATTCTGGCATTGATATGGTAACATTTTAGTTTTTCAGGGCGCAGTTTAGTTCGACTTAGATAAATAATTGCTGAAAGACTTTTTCAATCAAGCCATCTCATCTTGTACTAATCCCTCATATGACTTGATCTACGTAGGTATAATGTTGTAGAAAATGGGAAATTGAAAATACTTAAAGACGTTTTCAGTAGATAATACACATAGCATTTTAAGATAATGTAGGTAATACCAACAAAATATGGACATTAAGTCTGAATTAAACGATTAAAAAAATATAATTATACGAAATGCCCGGTCTACCATAGCCAGAGCCAGAGCTCTAAGTCAGTATAAAGTTTTAGAAAATGCTGATTTTATTTGACCAACAACTAATGAGGAATTACAAAAATAAATCATTATCGATTTTTAACCGACTTCTTCAAAAAGGAGGAGGTTCTCAATTCGTCTGTATGTTTTTTTTTTTTTTTTTATGTTTGTTTACCCGATTACTCCGCCAATTATGAATCGATTTTGATGATTCTTTTTTTGTTTGGTAGGTCATGCTTCCGAGGTGGTCCCATATAAATTTTATTAAATTTGCTTGCGTAATTTTTGAGTTAGCTTCAATATTACGTATTTTTCCCACTTAGTTTATCTAGACGATATCCTGTTTGACTCCTTCACTGTTATTTACATAGCAGGTAGTGATATTCGGATTTGTGTGGGGTAGGTGCTACAACTAAAAAGTGAAAAATAAAAACTTTTTACAAAAAAAAACAACCGACTTCCAAAAAAAACACTAATAAAAAAGTGAAAAATAACTTTAATTTCGGAAGTCGGTGGCAAAAAACGGAAATTGAAAAACAAAGACACCGACTTCCGAAATTAAAGTTATTTTTCACTTTATTAGTGTTGTTTTTGGAAGTCGGTTGTTTTTTTTTTGTAAAAAGTTTTTAATATGTCTATTGTCATCGTACTGAGTAAGCTAGTGTAAAATTGAGTTGAAAGTGCCTTTGATATACTTATACTTCAGGTCTTATAACGGGACCCTTATTGTGCCAGCTGTAACCAACACAAGCTAAAGCAGACTTGGAAGGCTGTCAATACCTAGATGAGTTTACCAGCTTAAACAAATAGATACTTTAACATCTACTTATTGATGATAAAGTACGTAGACACATGTTTGGACTTGTTTAATGAGTTGCCACATGAAATAACAGCACATAATTACGAAGCTTAATGAGAGCTTTTAGCGGGCAACACATTACTCTGATATTGCGCACGCGATCTTCGGTAACAAGAAAAGGTTAATAGACATACTGGTATCATAAAGGTCTATTTTTTTTTAAAGAAATTTATAATCGCCTAGGACTAAAAGTTAACGGCTCGGCACGTTTTTCGTGATGATGAAGTAATTTTTTTCTAGATATTTTAATGGCTGAGTTTGACCAGTAGGTCTGTACCTCAATGGGTGCACGCTAGCGTAGAATGAATAGATTCACTAAAGATTGGAAGAGACATAATTATTAAGTATTTACACAAAATGTCTGAACCATTTTTCTACAAAATCTGTGAGTTTTAACTCGAAATTCATGACTCAGTTTGTTCTAGAATCCGAATGTTAGTTTTCCTTGCATCCAATTCGAATGAAAACTATATTTTGGACAAAGTGTAATCATCCAATCGAATCACATCGTCGTATTGCCCAATTGGATAGTTCTACTAATATACACTGCTATAAATCTTAACAGGACTCAATTGTACTTGTAACGGACCGTTTAGTGCCCTGTAAAGTTTACGAGGTGTCGTTCGTCGCCCAGAGAAAGCCATAGTGTTACAACAAACTAGATTTCGGCATTACAAGCCTTGCCACAATAGTAAATGGTGAAAATCGTGTCGAATCCTGAATGCGTTATTGTCTTAAGTTTTTAGTTTGTTTCTGCAACCTGGTTTCCTGCCTTTGTTGGATAATTTACACTGTATCTTTGCATTTGACTGGGTTTCAAGAGTTTTATTTTTGCTGTTATGCTATATTTTATGTTGGTGTTGCCCTAAATTATCCTTAATTGGTGGTATTCGGCATTTGGATTGAATCACTGTTTAATAAATTCTTACTTTTCTTCTTCAGATAATTGAGACAAAAGAACTTACGCTTTGGAATCAAGACCAATTACTAAGATTGCACTTACAGCTTATCTTAAGACAAATGGTATGCCAAGTCTTGAAGTACAATTAAAACTACAGTTAGTCCTCAAACTAGGAGGTACCAGTAATTGGTGGTAGGTACCATCTCTAGTTAACTCAACCGCGGCGTTTAGCAGGCAACTCATTAACAATAAATTAATCAATGCTAGGCGTGCCCCGCCCCGGGGCCCGTTTTGACGCCTCTCAGAATCCCCTGTTACTGTAGAATTATCGGTGATATTATTTATGACCATAAATTGATATCATAATGTGATTTTAAAGTTAGTTCGCGCATTAGTAGTTGTTGGCTCGATTATTTATTTCTGGAATTAATAATGAAACTCTATTTCTTCTTTTGTGCCTGAAGATAATTGACTTTTGCAGATATTTCTAAAATTAATCATATTTGCGTTTCTATGGTAAAAATGTGATTAAAATTAGTATAATAGAATTCAAGTACCAATTCAAATATACTTCCGTTCCTGATTCTACTTAATACTTTTTGTAACACAATATCTTTGGGTGTATTGTGTTACAAAATATTGTTGTATGTAAATACCTGTGTCTGAAAAAGGCATTGAAGTATATTTAACTTGTTATTGAAATATAGTGTCGTATTTCAATACTACACGTAACATATCACGCCTGTATTCCGCGAAGGGTTAGGCAGAGGTGTACCTATAGTACACACGCACCCACATTTCGCCAGTTATGTTTATTTCAATACTATTGCTCGTAATTTTATATCGAGATCAAAAGGCTTTAAAATTATGCCTGTGATAATTTGCGTTCCTGAGAATTGTTATGATATTGCAATAGGTAGGCACTAAGGAGAAATTATATCTCTATACTAAGTACTTAAACAACATATAAAATTGGTTTATAATTTTCTGATTACCTGTAGGTATAATGAATTTTTAAATAAAGCTTTATTTTTCATAAAGACAACGCATATTATGAATCTCAGCGTACCATTCTTACCACCAACTATCTATTTGGCCATTAGTGTAGATTTTTATTATTAAATTGCAGTCTAGAAAAATAGCACCAGCAACAAGGGGAGAATACAATTAAATAAAAAATAAATCACATCACCTTTGACATGAAAGATAGTAAAGTATTAAATAAAACCATTAGCTAGCTTTAACGCAAACTGAAGTTCGGCCCCGACCCGTTCGTCAGAAAGAGGTGTACTTTGTGTTCTGACATCAAAGGGAGGAACCTCCCTAGCGAGAGGCCCCGGAGGCCGCTCGACGGTGGAATTTAATTTTTGCTCCACTTTTATTGAACCCCGCTCGGTCACTAGTAACTCACTTACTGTTAATTACTGTAAGGTTTTTAAAACTTACTCAAACAGCGCAGTTTAGAGTGTCGTGCTTTTAAAATTAATTGCTCCTTTATTGGCTTTCACGGAAAGTGGGGTTACTCTCTTTTTGTGCCTTTATTAAAGTTTTGTTGGTGAAGTGGACGATGTTTTGTTAGTTTGTAACAACTAATTCAATGTTCATTCCACCCATGGATTTACTGGCCGAGGGTTCTGCTGTTTGTTGATACTCTAGGTATATACCTACTACCTACTCGCTTATTCAGAACTCTAAATTCGAACAGTAAAGTAATTTTATGCAAAATTGATAAAGTTTCAAAATATAATTTAGAATGATCGATTGGAACTTGGAAGTACGTAATCAATACGGTTAACGATTTCCTTTCTCTCTAAAGTCTGACATGATTTTATGCAAAAAATAAAGCGAATTTAAACATTACCACATAATTATTTATTTAATTTATATTATAATATAACATTATGACCGTCGGAAATAACGATCCTCTTCCTTCCTCCTTTTTAATAACAGCCATAAACTCTTTTACTAGTCTTTATTTTTAATAATGAATGCCAAGTGCCAATGTCAAGTAACGGAGAGAAATTTCAATATTCATTCAATACTCGGTGTCTTGCTAAAATAATTTTATTTTATTATTCTTTTTTTAATTGGCTCAGCTGGCGCCTGCGGTCACAAATCCTAGAGTCTTTTTATTGGAAAAGCGGAACTTTCTCAATAACGGACTCTACGGAGAGCAGTGTCCGTGTGTGCATTTTGAGTATTTATAGTAAAGCATGTGGAGGTGTGTGTGTGTGTGTTCAGGATCAGTGGCCGGCGCGCGCGCACCTGCCGCGCGGTTCCCACGCCTCGCCCCCCGCGCCGCACCCCCGCATTCGCCCGCACGTCACATCCACATAAACAACGGTCCGCAAACCCGAGCTTGTTTTGTTTTTTGACGACAACATTCACCAATATTGTAGAATATAATTTTATTATTACCTCATTTAAATTTCAGATTAATTATTAATTTGATAAAACTCTTTGAGTATCCTAAGAGTCTTTTAATTTACTTAAATATATGGACAAATAAAGTAGATAACCACAATGAGAACGGTGCGATGAAAGCAATTAATGTGAATTAACGAGATAAATGATTATAAATATCCGGTAGATTAGAATTTATATCGCGATTATATTTTTAGTTTTACCCGTGTGTTCAGTTGTTCACGCATTTCCGTTCCAGTAGGTTTTATCTACTTATGGTTTTATCGAGAAAAATCTGACGAAGCGGAATTATTGGATGAGTAGGTATATAAACTAACATTAGGTAGGTACCAATCAATTACCTACCTATCAATATTTTAATTTTCTTGTAAGTGGGTTTATCATAGGTTCTTATTTTTTTCATATAAGTACCTACGACTGTACAAGTTGTACTTCATAGGCAATATCAATGGTTTGTTTGGTCTCATAAATAAGTTGATCTAAGTGTCCTATCATTTTATCCCCTGCTGCGACTTGCAAAGAAGGTAGGTATAGAGAAGCATAGAACCAGACTGAAGTCACAATGCTGCAATAGATGAATGCGGTTCCTACAGCAATCGTCGTAAGTTCTGTTCCGGCACGAAACAATTAATAGGTACTTATTTACATTTTTATACTTATCTAACGTTTTTAATTATGTTCTAAATTTTGTCTATAAATCTCCTCTATGCTATTTTATTATGACGAAACAAACGGGTATAACAAAGTTGAGTTATTGATTATTTAAATAGTAACTTACTTAAAAAAATATATAACCAATACATCAGTAACGATTTATCATTCAATAGATTAAAAAAACTCTGACTGCACTGCCCTCTATCGCAAACCAACAACAACTTTAAATTTGAACGCCATCGCCATCTAGCGGCATTGTAAAGAACTACGGTGCAAACCAGTCGCCTGATTATGTTCCTTGCTTTTCCACACAGCGGTAGATGGCGCTGTAGGCCGAGCTTTTAAACATTCGATCGACGAAATCGTAGCGCGTCGTAGCTGCGTAGGCGCTAAAGCTTTGCGGCCTTTCTTTACGATTTTTACGAGATTTTTTTGTGGAATTGTTATTACGGCATTATACTGAAATAGATTGGCCGAATTAAATTAAATACCGACCTATTTAGTTAACGAAGACATTACTACAAGAAAAATGTAATTTATCATGTAAAATTTTCAAATTTATGTCTGTAATTTTTATGGTGTACATAATAAAGAGTATTCTATCTATCTATCTATCTATCATTACTAAAGTATTTATCGGAGCATTATTTTAATGCTCCGATAAATCCTTTCCTGAAACTCAACCGCGATCTCAAATTTTCTTCATACCATATAGATAACACTAATAATTAAATTACATTTTTTTTTATCTCGTTAGTCAATAGGCCAAAGAATTGAGCAATAGTTAAGATTTAGGAATTCGTTTCGTCAACTTTGGGATACATTAGTGACGTAAATCATTCGTGAACGAGACTGCATATTTTCTAGTTTTAGTTCCACTAAAGTCCCTTTACCTGTCGTTTCTGAGATAATTAGGGCTACACAGTACGTTTTTAACTGTGCTTAGTATGTTAGTAGTAATTTGCAGCAACTTGGCAAGATTTCAAATGTCTTTGGTTGGATATCATAACGAGTCGGCATTGGATTTATAGCGGTATAAATCACATTTAAGGCACAAACTTTGGAATAATGCAGAAATTTATTACATACTTATACATTTTATAATATAACAAGATTTGAAAGATGAAAATGTCGAGGCTATGTAGGTTTGCAAAATATTTTCAACGACTTTTTCACGAAGTTTAATAATCAATTCCGAATGTGTCACTAATATAATATACCTAATATTTTCGCTAGCAACTTTTGTGGTATCTACTTAGGTAATGCCTTTACGTAATAAAAAATCATCAAAACATAAAATTTGAAATATCTATTAAATAGGTAAAGGAACTGAGATATAGATAATTATAATAAGAAGTAGGTAAGTACTTACCTATTACCTAAAGAGTAGGCAGATGTCAGGTGGATGATACCGAGATGATAACAATAACTTATGTAGGTATGACATTTAATGATTTTATTAAAATCCGTTATTTTTGGATTGGCTTTGATTATAAATATTGTTACACTGCACGTAATAGATTAATTAATAAATAATGGTTCATCTAAAGAATTATATAATAGTTGGATTTTGACAGTTCGCCTTTCAGCAGATCATCTACTAATTATATTTGACGTAGGTAGGTATCTAACTACATTATTACATAGTTACCTAAAAATATACATAATATATTCACAAACCTTCGATATCGGGTTGAAAAACCTTCAATGGAGGGCTACGTAATTTTTATTATTTAGTTGTTTAAAATATTATTTTATATGTGCGTACAGTGTCGAGATAGGAGATTAGTATGCAAAGTATACGATAGGCAGGCGTAGCGAGGTGACGAACAGGACATTAGGATGCGCACACGCATAGGAGGACGTGCTACGCATGCGCCACTGTTTTAAAACATAATAAAGTTTTACAAAAATTAATAAAAATGACTCTTTACCTGGTGCTAGCGGTATCATGAGGGGCGGCAGCGGTATCAAACTACTCATAGCATTCACAACGATTTTATGAATGAATTTTATCAATATAATCATTTTCCATTCATCGTGAAAGGACTGATAAACAATACTTTCTTGATGTACCTACGTAGAGATTACAGTAACGTTTATAATTACATTTGACTAAATAATTACGCTTCTAGGCAAATCATTATCTTATCTATTAAAATACTTACAACGATTGGTGTACAAGTCAATGTGATCAATGGATTCGATAAATTGGGTACTCAATAGATACGGTATCGTATCCCCATTAATACTTCCTTTAGGATCTAGGGTACATCAATGGGTATTCAAACATCGAATTTGTGGCGTCTATCATGTAGAAGGTCGCTTTATTATAGTTATTATTGTTCTTTGGTAACAGCGAACAAATTACTTAAGATCGATCCAGCGCTCTAACTATTGAAGGACAACTAACTCTAGTAGAGCCAAACGGTCAGCGTTGGCGGACAAATAAAACAACATGTCTGCCGACTGGTCCGCTTGCGGTACCAGGCGCACATAAGTCTTTCAGAGCTTTCGCTGCCACCCGCGCCCATTCACCAGCCACTTTTATGAATGAAGCGAGTCTGTGTGCGCTGCGCACATCACGATGTGCGGTACATGTGTGCGTCTACACGTGTTTATTTGAGCCATCATGGTAGGCATTCATGAGAATTTTCTTGTGTCAACATCGACTCGAGCAGTACAGAAATAGTTCGTAGCTTTCTGCTCGCAAAGTTGCAAAGTACGCTTGCCATTCGTTTAAAATAATACGCAACAAGGTGGTCTGTTAAATCTTGCGTGCAAGTGCAAAACGTACAATGCAAAATGTAGTCTCTATTTCAGGTGTTAATTACAGAGGTTTGTGCGGCCACTATGACTATTCATTGCACGTTTGTGTGTGGCTTTTAAAAAGCTCTTCAAAGGTTTTAAGAAATTCTAAAGGACCTCACGTCATCGTTAAGTAGGTAGGTACCTACTCTTTTATGTTATTTCAGTCACGACTATCTCAAACATCCGTTACCTTGATATAATTTTTCCCATAATTACACCCATCAAATTATAAATCAAATTAATTTGAACTTGTCACCATTGATTATAGTTCCACCATATGACACGCAAGTGTAGCAACACGACTATCCACATGTGTCGTGGCTATGTGAAAATATTACAAATAACCATCTGCAAACCAAACTAGACTTTAACGAAGAAAAAATAAAGATGAAAGTAAACATTTTCTATAAAACCAGGTGACACTCGAAACTTGGTTTCAACTTGATCGAGCATAAAAAACGCTTAGCACGCCATAATATAAAGTTACATTATAATGAACATTTTTTATTATGACTCTACATCTACGATAAATGACTATTAAGACTTTTAAATATGTAGGTAGTTATTTATATTTAATAAAAAAACTTTAAATAGAAAATAGTTGTTGGGTTTTTATGCTTGGAGATTAAAGTTGCTTTTGTGTAAAAAGCATAGATGGAATTTTGCAATGTTCAAAAAATTCCTTAAACACACAATGTTCAATGCCAAACAACTAACAAGTTTATTCGAAAACAGACAAATTTCGCGCAAACTAATGAATGAAATGACAGCCAACAATGTAAACCCGCCTAAAACTTAGCACTATGTTTGTAAACAAAATGTTAAATAATAATTGTTTTCCACGTAACCGAATGTAACTTTAGTAGTTATGCGAGTAAAGTATACACTGTTGCGTCGTAGTTTTGGCAACATCCTGTATATGGAACAACATGCGAGGGAAATGGACACCGCAACATCCGATCTTGAGGTGACCAAGACCCGACTGGTTTTTCGCATTTTTTTACTGCATTTTTATGGATTTATTTCGATTAAAACTAAACTTTTATTAAAATTTTAAAGCCAGTATTTTATATTTAATTTGACAGTGCGTCCCACTCATGAAACCTCCATTGTTTCGTATTGTCATTAATATTTGTGAATCAATATCGTTTAAAAAATAGTAATAATAAATAAATATTTTGATGGGTAAAGTTTGAAACAGAGGAGGAATTAGCATAATAGTCTTTAAAATAATGTCGTTGCTACGAACTTTACGCTTTATTTTATCATAAATTAAGAATAAATCTTTTACTGCTAGAAAAATGTTTATGGTTTAAAAAATATAGAAGCTAATGGAAGATTCCAAAGCATATTTTATGCAGGTTATTTATTTGTAGATCCCTATTCAACTAAGTATTCAGTATATTTTGAGCAGGTATTTGTTTTTAATGTCCCCAAAATCGTAGCAAATATCTTGTCTTGTTGAAAGACCTTTATTAGGTAAACCCACTTCGACTTCGATCAATAATGCACTCAAAGCACTTCGACCCACAATATGTAAACCATAGCATAAGCATAATCAGCCTATAATTTTTCTACTGCTGGGACACAGGCCTCCCCTCTGTGAGAGGGAGTGGGCCACCACGCGGGTTCAGTGCAGGTTGGTAGATGTCACATGTCTTCGAGTTTTTGGTCCTAGGACATGCCGGTTACCTCACGATGTTTTCCTTCACCGTTCTGAGAGCAGTGGTGATGAAATCATGTACACAAAGTAAAGCGCCTGTCAGGGTTCGAACCTACGATCTACAATTCGTAAGTCGAGTCGCGGCCGTACCGACTGGGCCACTCAATGTTGCGTATTACATAATCATTAGTTAGTACATTATACCTAAATACTTAGCAGTACGCGGTAGTGTGAATCACATCGGACGGCCAGTCTGATAATGTCATACAACTTGCTCCCATTGTACAATTTCTATGGTTAGTTGGAACTCTGATAATAAATGATAACGAACCACCAACTAATTGTAATTTCATTATTATCTTGCTCTCATATTTTCACAACGATAATTATGTTTTATTTATAAGTCTTTTACTTCTGTACAGAATAATTTTAATATTTCCATAGACAGATGGTTATTTATTTACACATTTAGGTTTTTATGAAGAAACTGAGCTACGTTGGCTTTTGATACTAATTGCTTTGCGTGCCTAATGAATGCTTGATAGAAATGACAACATGATTATTCAGCAATATTTTTTTATACCCGCTTTTTTTCGAAACGTTTTCTCACTGGAGTGAGAAGAGTTTAACTAACCCTACGTTTAACCGTACAACGTTACCGTTACGTTAACGTTACCGTTTACGTTTAACCCTGTGGGCTTGACTAAGGAGTTGTTATATTTTTAACATTTTGGACTCATAATCAGTGTATAATGTTCCCACTGCTGCGACACAGGCTCCAGGCTCCACGCGTGCCTAGTCCCGGTTGGTAGATCTCGCATGTCTTCGAATTATTGGTTCTATTAGGACATACCGGTTTCCTCACGATATTTTCCATCACCATTTAGAGAGACCTTCATCTTCGACTAATAAATTTTAAAGCCTGTAATTTTATTTCATAGTTTGTACTGAAGTATAAACACATTTCAGGATTTTCTTGTCGTAGCAGACAGAATGATATCTTTTGTAAACAACTGCAATGGATGCAGAATCAATTTACTTCTTGTTTTGACTTTTGTATCACAATTATTTTTACGACTTGACAAAACATCGAGATATCTGTATTATATCTATTAACATTTTATACATAAACCTTCCGGAATAAATTCTCTAAATGATCGATGGTGAAAACCTCATCAAAATCTGTTGCGTGGTTTAGAAGAACAACGCGGTTACATAAACGCACACAAAAAGTGACTTTCATGTAAAGAAGAAAGGTCATTCGCAACAACGTCGAGGGTGGCAATACTAATAACGATCGGCTAATAAGTTTGAAACAGTAATCATTGCAACCAGTCGCCGCGACGCAACCAAACCGCTCGGAACGATCAAGTTGCATTCATTCATTAATTCAATCAATCAACATTCACCACTCATTCATACAGCTTCAAAGCTTGCTGAAGGAAAATCCGGTCATAAATAATAATTATCAAAAATGTTAATATGGCGTGACCGATTTTACCGGATAGTTAGTTTTTGTATTTCCGTTTTTAAATATTGATAAAAAAAAACATAAAAATAACTAATTCTATTGTTTTTTTTTATTAAGTAGTTACGTACGTAAGATATAATTATGTAGTTGGCATTCCATTGATTCAGCATCGTTATTTGTAAGGAAAATCCGGTTTTACGTATGGTTTATCAATGAAACGCTTCATTGAAACAAAGGGGCTAATTGGTTCTCGTGTGTATGTGCCTGATAGTATAGTAATAATTGTTTTTCATTTTTAACTAGTTGCGTCCCGCGGTTTTACTCCATAAGTCTCGATCATGTGAGAATATTGGGATAAAAGTTCAGGTCATGGTCTACGTATGTGCCAAACCCAATCCGTTCAGCCGTTTTAGTGTGAAAGCGTAACAAACAATGGGTTAGGATTGTTGCTAAAGTCATGTAGGTATTGGTACTATTCCAAGAAAATGTGTTACTTTTTTTGTTAGAAATAAAAGTACCTACATAAGTACTAGCGAGAACATACTGTTTATGAAGGACATGCATGAGTGAAATATTGTTTATCTTTATTTAGGTACCTAAGTATATAACATAACACCAAAGGTGCACCTAAAGTACGCCTAGATTTCACTTCAGGTCTAAGTTTGGACAAACATCTATTCCTTGGAGCTTTGCTAAGCTTTTTCAGAATTTCTTTGATGGATTCTTCGTTGCCTACTACATTGATAAATAACCTCCTTCTTATCAAGAACAGAAAAAAAGAAGTACTTAGGTAGGATTACCTACTTCTTTATTCAAAAATGACTTAACCACAAACAAACACATTAGTTACCCACTATTTATGGATCGAAGACAATTTGAATACATCGATTTACCTCACGTGTTCTGATATGTGATGTTCCCACGTTACATACACAAAACAGACGAACATACACGGAGAAACAATGAGCCCGTATGCGGCCCACCCTGGAGAGACGGCGCTATACCGGGGTCAATGCACTCACGCACTTAATTACGTGCAAATATGAAAGACCTTCTGATTGAGCACTTAATTGGGTCACAGACATCTGTTAAGAAGTTCAGTCAATGACCAGGTTACAAACAGGTTTCTTGGTGATGATTTTCGCACTTTTTTCTTGGCATTTTTTTGTCGGGATTCGAACAAATTGAATTTCTCCTATTCCTTCGAAAAATAAATTGGGACAAAATCGTTCCAGCTTATTCGGTAATAAGCAATAGAGGTATGTTGTATCAAGTATGTGGTCTTACTGCGATGCGATCAAACCTTTTAAACGTAGCGATAACGGTAGATAATAATGTTTTCATGTCACATGACTGAATTTCCCCTGTTTCGTTCATTTTTCGGCCTCTACTAATATGATAAAAATTTGAACCGGATTTAATTCACTAAAAGGCAGAAACGCGAGATGCCATACACAAAAAAAAAAGAAAAAAAATCCAATTATGGAACAAAGCTTATATTCAAGAAACGCTATTTATAAGATTTTTAAGTACTGCCTATCTTTATAGTTTTCATTGTACCTAAGGAAAATAACTGATAGAGCAACATAATGTTCTTGTAGAACAAGCCAACCACTGCAACTCCTATATATGCAAACCAGAATTCACAGTGGTGATCACGATCAACCAGAAAAGTGTCAAAAACAATGCATAATCAGTCTATGATGTTCCCACTGCTGGGACAAGGCCTCCTCTTTTTGAGTATATAATCTACCACGCGGGCCCAGTGTTGGTTGGTAGACGTCACAAAAAAATTGAAACTCGACGAATCCCGGAAAAAATATTCAGATTCTTGTCTTGGAACATTTACACTATAAGACATTTGCACGACGTTCATATGAACTAGTAGGCTAAGAATGTACGGAAGCTTCACTAATGATTTACGAACCGTTCCATGTGACGTGCAGTTTATCTCGACTAGATATATAATGCAGGAGGCTATGGACGTGGACTAATCTGAAAGTGCACCGAGGTAACGAGGATGCGGCGTATTATCCTATTCGGGCTTCACCTATTTATTAATACGTAGTACAGTCGGCCTCGAAAAGATGGGTACCTATACATTAACATAATTCCGGCGAGTGTAAATAGTGGAAATTATGGTAAGATTTGTTGCGTTCAGACGGAGATGATGATGAGTCTACAATATCGGTTTTAATAATATTGTAAGCCACAAAACATATAACACATTGGATTGATACAATATTGAGGAACAATGATTGAAGACAAATATACCTATGAATATTCTTGTCGATTTATGTATCTTTTTGCGGTTGATTGTACATACACTTACAGTATTATACCTCCTGCGCTACGTAACAAATGACTCAATTATTTTTGGTTTTAGAATGCCCCTTTATAAAAATTGGAGGACAATTTTGAAAAAAAAAAACATATTCACAAGCTATGATTAGGTTTTTTTTTCAAAAGAATAAACAAGTTTACTTACCAACTTTTCTATTTGCCTCATTTTGCATAATAAACTCTTGTTTATTCATACATTTTATCTAAATCAATTGCACAAGCAAGTTGACAGCCCAACGTAATATAAAGTGAATTAATTAAAAACCCGGAATTAGCTGCGTAATCAAGACTTCGTTCTAGAACGTAAGTATATTCAAAAAAAGAATATAGTAGGCAAAACATTTTTTTTTAAAGTTGGCAACCCTAATTTGGCAACTTATATGGCAGTAAGATATACCGCGTAACATCTAAGAAAGACACAAGAATGCGTCAATTCCGGCGGAGGTAAGGCAGTTAGCAACAAAGTGATCACAGGATGCTGCGCCGGAGACTGCAGACGTCGCCGACCCAGTTCCGCTCCTCAGTGATTTACCGGAGGGAGGAGATCGCCCCATCAAGGCAACCTTCCACTTCCAGTGGATGATGTTGTTACTCAGTTAGGCTAAACGATTGGCACGTCCACGACACGACAAGAAGAATGACTGTTGTATAATTTTCTGCGTGGGTATCTGATTTCTGTGATGCGAATCGGATTGTTTTTGTCGTTCATTACCTAAGTGTAGTTCAAAAAGTGTGTTATTCAAAAATACAGGAATCATCATTTGCCTAGCCTATTCCCAACTATGCTGGGGTCGGCTTCCAGTCTAACCGGAGCCACCAAATTAGTATTTTTTACATGGAGCGACTACCTATCTGATCCGTACATGGTGTAATTTAAATGGTATTGAACCTGAAAGGGGTCATTGTACCTACTCACCATTATGAAGAACTTTTTATTGAATCAACCCAGAAATCGCGAAAAAAAATCAGCTGCTCCATTATAAATCTAAAAGTGAGTTTGTTTGTTTATTTATTTGTTTATTACGCTTTCACGCTAAAACGGCTGAACGGATTTGGATGTGGTACATGGGTAGACCATGACCCGGAAAAGAACATGTAAGAAAAGCTCGATACTATTCCATACAATAGTAACGACTAAATTAGGTACGACTGGGTTTTTCAGGGTTATAAGTAAAGTAAAGCTGTTCTAAATGAAGGTAATTCAGGGTAGGTACATGTAAAAGACAGTGGTAATTAAAGACTCCCGCAAACAGGAGCGTCGCGACTCTAGAGAACAATTTCTATGAAAACTTCATGAAAATTGTTGTACCAGAACGTACCACTTGTCTGCGGGACCCTTTAGTTTAATTACTGTCTTTTTAAATGTATTCTCTATATCGTTAAGTCTGTTATTAATAGGCATGTTAGAATAAACGAACGATGGACAGGTTCGTGAGAGAATAGCCTAAAATAATTCAAAAGTATTTGCGGTAATCTTTTCTTATAAACAAACGAATAACAAACGATGACGAAATACTGACGGTTAGCCAAATTGGCGCAGAAACAGTAGCAGTTAATAATACAAGTTAATATTGCCAACCATTCTGTTATTTTAATGAACGTTAAAATAAGTTTGTGGATTTTCACCTAATTGCTACGTAAACAATGAAATGTAAACGCAGACTAAATATTACATTGAATGAGCGATCAATTGAATCTTTTTAGCTTTAGGAAGAAAATTTCTAACGCCTTCTCCCCATGGGGGTAGGTAATTTATATATATTTGAGTCCGAAAAGACCATGTTTATAACGAACACTATGTGGTAAGCTCAGACCAAATAAAAAATCAAGACAGAGCGCTGCGAACAATACAGTGAAGCATGCCAAAACTACACCTCCGTTCTGTGCAGATACACGCTCGAGTGTGATAGATACTTGAATCATTGCGTTCTAGACTGTATTTTCTAAGTCGTAAAATGCAAAATCGCATCGAGTAATTAGTATATATATTATAGTATTATCGAAGACTGGTTTGTGCAACGAAGACTGTTTGAACCCAGAGGGCAAGTGACAATCGTTTCGAAAGCGTTTCGTATTTCTACAACGACTTTCAACAGGATTGACATAAGCTTTTGGATAATGTCAGTCCCATACATTATTGCCTTTTCCATCATCGTTATCGCTGATAGAATGTTACTTAAGGGCCTCAAGACGTAAAACGGCTGCATAGTCGCAGAACACAAAACGGTCTTTGAAAATGGTTCATCGTCGCAACGCCCACCCCTAGTCTGAGGTGGTAAGCTGCCGCTAACAAATTTGACAATTCGGAGTTTCCTCTATGTTTTGGCCAAATTAGTAATCAGTTGATTTACGTTTCAAGATGCACCCAACGTTTTAATGAATTTCAAGGTTACCTGAAGTCCTCATTGTCTTTCACAATTCTGAATTATATCAACGCAAATTATACCACTATGCATTGACAGTAACGACCATTTTTCCACCACACAGTTTTCTCAACCTCAATGACTATCAAATAAGAACCTAATCTACTTCTGTTCCCAATTTTCATAGTTATTGATATGACTACCTATTACTATGCTAAGACTATTCTAGAATAATCTAGACTTGGACTTACCTAGAGAGGCCTCGGGGTCCGACAGGTCGGAGAGCGAAGGCACCTTCTGCATAGCGCGGGGCTCCTCGGCCTCCGGCGGCTCAGTCTTGATGCCGTCCACGTTGCCGCCACCCTCATCGCACTGGAAATACAGACCACAGTTAGCGACTGTCATTTATTACTTAATTAACACATCAGAAACGTTAGACGAGGTTTGCTATGTTTCTTTATAGGAGTCGAAAAATGAGTTCAGAGTTATGAAAAGGGGATTGTCAGAAGCATTCTCCTAGTTAGTTAGAAGATACTAGCAAACTACAGGAGAGAACACTTAGATTAAAGTTGCAGCTTATGAGTGACCCACTCATAAAATTCAAAGCATTTATTTAAATAAAACCAGGCACTTTTTCAGCATGAACTGGAAATGTATAGCTTGATGTGTAGTTCTCAAAGTTTACAAGTCCAATGTGATTTTACTCAACTATTATTACGTTAGTCGGCACAGCTACTAACCAAAATTCGTTTGACTTTTGTTAATTTTCATTTGTTTTTCACTACAAGACTGATAAAATATTTTTCAGAAACACAAAAAAAACAAATGACGTTTAAGTATGTGTACGTATCTCTAGTAATAACCAATTAACGATGTCTTATCCTGAACGGTACTCAACATAATGAAGTCACAGACTTAAGTGCACTCATCGCAAGTCAACCATATCACCTACAGATAATGAGATCTTAGAGATATTACTCATATCAGCATAATTATTACACAAACCCTTTAAAACATTTTGATAAATTATTACTACAGTATTGTGCTTATCATAATAATATTTATATTGTTGTCAGCATAAGTAAATTTTCAAATTTTAGTTTTTCTTTCCAAAAATAAACTAACTCTACATATTATAAGTCCCTCCGCCGCGTCTGTCTGTCTGAACGAGATAAACTCAAAAACTACCGAACGGATTTTCATACGGTTTTTACCAATGGAAGGATTGATTCATGAACAAGGTAAAGGTTACTTAACATCACGCTACGACCTTTAGGAGCCGAGCAAAACGACAAAAAATCTGCGCTGTGCTTGACCGAGGGAGTGGCTGGGATGTGGTATCTTTGTATATTACAACTTCTACATAACTTGTAAAAGTTAGTTTTACATAAAAGGTATTGTCATTCATCCTGTGTTGAAAATAATTTACGCTATGAAGAATCAGCGAAAATCGACTGAGTCAGAAAAAAGGTACTGAATTGATTCTGTACCTAGTGTTCAGTTTGTCCGCTTTTCGAGAGCCAACTTTAAGAACCGGCCTGTTAGCTTCACGAAATCAATGATAATAATATCGTCTTCATTCCAACCTAAGGACTGACTCATTGTATTGGCAAATTAATTCACCATTAAGACGAATTCGTATTTCACATGTCGACCAACGTTAGCAACTAAATGGCACCTATAAATCACATACAGACAAGACACCCGAATCACCAAGTAGGCTTTTAAAAACCTTGCATTGTCCATCAAAGAAGGATATATTAGTTTTTTTATAATATATATGGTGGAGGAGCCACGGTGATCGCATCGCAACATTACAAGAACGGGTATGCTATCCACACACCAGCCACTTCCGTTCGCTGTTCGGACATGCGTCGCTTAAAAAAATATTCACAACACAATGGTTGGAAAGATCCTTTGATCTATGTTCATTCTTATTCAAAAGAATAAAGTCTATGCGATAAGAAATAAACTCTGAGCTAACGTCAAGGTTTCGAAACCAATGTATTTTTAAACGAGAATATATTGTTACTCGAACTATGAAGTGGAAATTGTGAATCAAAATTAAATAATTTTCAGCCCTCATCTGAAACTTTTGTATGGTCAGGTAATCTACTTATATGTTGAGCAAATTACATTAAATCACTACCAACTTAAATTATCCGTAAGTATATTCAAATCACAACTGGAAAATTTACGAAAGGTATCAAAGCTTTACAATATTTCTCTAACAGTACTTTAGTACGTGACACTTTCTTTTTTCAGTGTGTTCGTTAAGTGCTAATTCTTCATACACATATTTTGCTTTTCCATTTTTCTCTTTGTCCTTTTATGTTATTTAAAGTTTAACACAATGTGCTCTCACCCTACTAATGATTTCCATTTAACGCATACCTTGTATTGTTTATTCTTCCTTAATTTTCGTTCGAAGCGCGACGTATTTTTTCATCTGTTTTCCTGTCCCATACCGAATTATCAGAATTGTGCGCTATCTCTAATGACGATAAGGGAATATGTTTATTGAACAACATAATCTGATCAACGGCAGAATATTGATGGCTATCTAAATTACCTGTGTAACAAAAACTCAGGCATTTCATGACGTAGGAGTAATCTTAATATTGCTTTATCTATCATCGACCATAATTAAGATCGTAATAAGATCCTAATCGGTTCTTTCACCGATTCACATCAATACTACATTTAAATAAATAAATATGAAATTCTGTTCGTTGGTAAGCGCATCACTCGAATAACGGCTAGGCTGATTTGCCTATTAAAAATGTTCGTAATAGTCCGAATTCGATTTTCATGGAAAGAAAAATCGGAAAGGTATCCCGGAAAATGTTAAAATTTGGGAAATACTGATGTACTTATTTTTGCACGAACTATATATTCAATGGATTCGACAGGACAACGTTTGTCGGGTCAGCTAAGTGGGATATATATATTGTTTTTTTTCTTAATAGTTTTACCACAATAACAACTTTTAAAAATGGTAGTTAAAATATGAGCCCACGCAATAAGGCTCCGTCCAGATTTTGGGGCTAAACTTTATCCGTGAAAATGTATCAAAAAGAAAGAGAAGCTCACTTTTAAATGAATACTATAAATATAGGTACTAATGAACATATATAACATATGAATACATACGTACATACATACCGGTAAAAATCATAACCCTCCTTTTTGCTTCGCCGTAGTCGGGTAAAAAATGCATAAATTGCATGAATTAGTAGCCTGTCAGTAGTGTAATTTTATTAACAGTTAACCATTTAAAACAATGCTCACTCCTCACACACTTTCTACGTACCATTATTTCTAAAAGTTCCGTAATAAATTGTAAACCCAGCTTGACAACGTAATTATGTTTCAAAAAAGAGAACTTTTGCGTATCCCTCGCTGACCCTTCTCAATTGAATATCTCGTGGCCCATGACACAGCTCCTAATCACAAAGTATATCAATATGGTCCAATAAAAACGTCAAAATCGAATCAGCGTGTCCCCTCGGCCCAATCAACTTACGCTCCATGCCGTTATGACGTGACTCTATAGTCTATGAGACCCTACTGTCACAATGCTATGTATGTATACAAACATCTTTATATGAGCTACATATTTTTACCCGACTGCCAAGGAAGGATTATTATTATGTATGTATATACGTAAATGAAGCAAAAGGAGTAGGTACCTATGTAAGGATCGTAGCACGTGGCGTTCTGTAGTTTCTGCCTACCCCCTTGGGAAGAAGGCGTGAGTTTATGTATGTATGTAATATGTAGGTATGTATATTTTATTATAGCGAGAAGGTTTATTTTTCTAATGGGAAATCGAAGTACAAATATATGTAGGCACTTACCATAGGACCTTACGAGATAGGACCATATAGGAAGACGCGCCCCACTCCGCGATTACTGTACTGTATGCTGTACTTTAGTACGGAGCGGAGCGGAGTGGGGCGCGTCTTCGTGAAACTATCTATACTTATTCTAAAATTTGATTCTTGCCCCCCTTAACCACACATATCAAGACCTTGCCCGGGACGTGGCAGGGCCGTGACAAACACAGGGCAGGCACTGCCCCTAACGGAGCACGGTCCGTCCACGGCACGGGCATGGCCCTGATATGTGTGGATAGAAATTATAGATAGATATATAAACAATGCAATAAATATAATAAAACGAACTAGACGGGTGTTCCTAAGTGCTACTTGCGTGGTGGTCGAGTGCCCGTTTCTGAATAAGTTCTAATCTCCACTTAGTTGCAAATAAACTTGATCAGAAAGTGGTAAAAGGAACTACTTTTCAACCAGCGTTATAGACGCAACGTCTATTTTAAAACATAACGTAACGTTTACAGGACGTACGTAATTGATTTTTCGAACAGGATGTTCAATTTTCAAAAGGATTTTCTGAATAACACAGACATTAACGTCATAATAATCATTACTATAATTCAGAATGAAACGCTTTAATTAGGTGGCACGGAGGACAAAATCTTGACATCTTAACTGAATGCATATGGCAGAATAATGAATTCCTTGTCCATTGAGCCGTGTCTGTTGATTAACCCGTAAACATTCATGGGGTATTTTGGTTCGGTTCAAAGTGTGGGGTCGGGTCACCCCTATTTTGTCTTGGCACGTGATTACCGATATTGGGGGCACGATCCCAATTCACTCGAACACCTCTTATTATCTGGCTGTCGATTGATGCGCGTCAGTCTTGCTTTTTTTGCTTTGTATTAATTACTGGGGGTAATTCTTTTTTCAAAGAGATTAAGAGGAAGATTTTATGAAATTTAAACATGTGACGCTTTAATTGTGAGTTAGTTAATTAATTTTGGTTACCAAAAACTCAGAAAGTATTTAGGACACAAAACATTAAAATAGGGCTTGGTCAGATTGGAATTGCCTAATTCTTTAAATTAAAGCGCTCGTGTCCGTTACAACTAGTAAGATCGTTTGCAGGATAAAGGGACATTGAGTGCTAAATCACTGGAGCGTTCAAAGGGGACTGTATGACTATGAGGTTTTCCAATGGGTGGCGTCCTTGTGTGGCACATAGCTGGGGTCAAACTGACCACAAGACTTGCTGTATCCGCAACGGTCGACGAAGCAGGTACTTAGCGGTTAGGAAAACTGATAAAAAAATGGTAAGAATAGAAGAATTTATATAAAACTAGCTGCTGCCCGCGACTTCGTCTGCGATCCAGGATGAAAAGTAACCTATGTCCTTCTTCAGGTCTACCCATGTGCCAAATTTCATCCAAATCCGTTCAGCCGTTTTAGCGTGAAAGAGTAACAAACAAACAAACTCACTTTCGCATTTATAATATAAGTAAGGATGAAGTAAATTGCTAATGCTATCTTCTTTATAATTACCATTCTTCTACTGTAATATGTAAAAGCCAACTCAGAGCAAAAGAAAAAACAAAAAAAAACTCAAAAAAATCAGTCGGTACTTGAGCGAAGTACAAAATATTTGTTTACTCTATATTCGTCTGTGGAAGATATAAACAGCCCATTAAAAATCGAACGAAAAAAAAGTAAAATAGGGATGTGAATAACGTATGGTCGAGGTTAATTGTCAATTTGTCGCTCGTTTATCGTAATAGAACGTGTGCGGTGTCGAGATCTTGTCTCCTTACATCAAGAGACGCTACTTTTTAAACGTGCCCTGATTTATCTGGTGTTGTTGATCCCCCTTCTGATAAATTACCCTTCAAACGGCGTTAAAAAGTAAATTATTGGTAGATTAAATTGTGTTCCATTGTCAGAGAGAGTGAATTATGAAGTTTTTTGTTGTTTAATTTTGGAACGACGAGGTTTGGTTGGAGTAAGCGGTTTCCAATTTACGTAAGGGACAGGCAATGCAGTGCTATTTTAATATCAGGTGGAATATGAATTACGATCGGTGTTACTCTCCAGTTTAATGTCGAAAATTATTAGCATTGCAATTGCACGTACGAAGGTATTGCAATGGTACCTATGTTTGTATCCTTACACTCGCGACAATCTAAAAAGCCCGTTTTGACGTTTCGTTCTCATACATGTAATAAATAGATATGCCTTGAGAATCAGTTTTAAACAATGTAGATAAATCGTCAATTACAAAGTTCGAGAATCAGTTTTTAGAGAAACCGTTTTTTTTTTCATCACTACCTACACAAAGTATAGGTATTTTTATAGCTGTCAAATCGGACATCTTAGATTGTCGTGAGTTTAGACCTCATCAAAGAGCAGTAGGATCTCTATATTTTTTTTATTTTTATGTTATATTTCTTAACCATTTTGTTCTAGTAATTTCACAATAATTCAATTCCAAATATAAATTTCAATGTTTGTAGAGCACAAACATTGAAATTATTAAAACGTTATCTTTCTCACAACAAGTTCGGAAGCCAGTTGGTCTGGTATTCAAATTAATCGCAAAACGCTAATGAAGCAGTTTCGGGCAAAAAGTAACCGATTATAGCTTAGTTAAACGTTTACAGTTATAGCGTAACCGTTATTTACAAAACATTATGAACACATCAGGCTTTATCAACATTTGGCGTAGGTACTCGTGACGATTTTCAAGGGAAATAATGTAATGTCGCAATCGACTGGAAAATGTTACTTAGGTACTTTATTTATAATCCTAGACATATTGGTTGAGAAAATATTGGATGCATGTAAATGAATCGATAGCATGGGTTCAGAAAAAGACCGTTGGATTGAAGTAATTTGAAACTAGACAATTTTTCAAATCAAAGTAAATGTTATCTCACTGTAGGATCTCTCTGGAATTTCCACCTAATCTTAGTTACATAATCAACTACCCTACTTGCGCTTGCGATAGGCTATTTAGAATGGTGGTACTGCCCATCTTTTTACCATCATTCCCTTCTATATTCACGAAGTGACGTCATCTAATGTAAGGAAACGAAAGCTCTTAGGAAAAGTTACATTTAGTTATACCTTTCCTGACAGCTTACATTCCTGTTTGTTTTGTTTTACTAAACATATATTCGATCTGATCTATCTTTAAATATACGCAAGTTTTTCTTTGTCAAAAAAAGTGTGAGTAAAATATATTTTTTTCCTTCCTTTTCTTTCATTGATTTATATTTCCTTGGAATATGACCCGATACAAATACCTTATCCTTGCAACCAAAAAATATATTAATATACGTTATAATCACATGGAAAAATCACAACAAATATGTCATATCCTGTGAGGCGGACGTAACAAGTATCGTCCCTTTAATTAGTAGCCGGAAATCGCCTAGCTCTCCCTAATGAGACGCGCCCGGATAGGCCGGATCATTTCTAATTATATTATTACATAAATAATTGTTTGGCATTACATTTTTGCGACTAATCGTTAAAGAAGTTGCGCTTGTTTTATTTGGCCGGTCATGTAGACTTGAAGAACGAAACGTAACGGAAGAATACCATGGATGTAGTAAGTATATACCTACTTTATACGAGATTAGTTGCGTTTTGTTTTAGTTCCAATACCTACTTGAGAATCGAGATATAAAATACAATCTCAAACCATTATCAAAAGCAATCAACTTCGAGTTTTCTTACAATTTAGTATCTACCTAATGATAAAGATATTCTTTGAAAACTTGAGCCGACACGAAGTCTGCGACGATGCGGTTCAGAATATATCTTTGAGAATCCAGAACGTGCCATACGTATCTTCTCATCCGACTCCACCTCTAATATCACAAAGGTAAGCAACTTGGTGAGTGTATTACTATCTTGGCCTACATGAGAATGCGATCTGCTCCAAGCCTTTAATACGTCCTCAGGTAAGTCCGACTAATGGAAACAGAAATGCTGCATACTTCTCCTGAGTGACACCCAATGAATCTAGCGCCAGAATTTGCGTCATGAGTTTGTCGTAAAGTGCTCTTAATGAAAAATGGAACCAAAGACAATTTCACAACACATTTAAATTCAGTCACCGAAGAGCTGGGTGTCGACAAGAGCACACGTAAATCACGTCAGTGATTATCCTTTAAGGTCGCACTCACTGAATGAAGGTGTTAACGTCATAACACTTGACGGCCTCTTTATTTCACCCCTCGGTTATTAACAGTATTTCTTAATATGATTTAATGATAGCTTTAGTTTATGAGGAGTCTGTAAATAAAAATCTGGGGCGGCTGGGTGGTGTGCTTTACTGTTATTTTCTTTGTATGGTTTGAATTACATTAAAAATGTTTCTGATAATAAACACTAACTTGATAAAATTGCATATAGAAACGAAAAAACTAGTACGTACCTCGTACTAAAATAATAATGGAGCTCTAACAATAATTTTAATTGATTAATTCCTCAACGACCAACTGATCCTTCCCAACTATCATAATCAGGTTTCGTATATTTAATTATTCCCAACCAATTCGTCACCCGAACCCTCTCGAATAATCATTAAAAATAATACAATACTCTGTAACCCATTCGTAAAAAGTTCCAACAGTTTTTCGTCGTACTCAGCTAATGTCGAAACTCATTAGTGCAGCTTAGCGTCAGTGTCACGGACAAGTTTAAAAATAAAATAAAAAAAGTTAAAAAGCGCGGGATCTTTGAAATAAGAACTCGAGTTTGTTTTCGATACTCCTTTCTTCTAGTCGTTGATTGATTTTTACCTTATCTATGAAATAAACTACTTTAAACCTATGTTATTTTTGTCTGAGCTGAAAACCTGAATACTGGCAGACATGAATTCATTAATTATTTGCATGTTGTGTATGTCTAGCTGTTTTTCTGTAGTCTAGTTTTTGTTAATTATTATAAACAGACTAGGTTTCCTTGAACACAAACGATTATTGTGCTTTGGGCAAATTTTAAATTGCATTTGCAGTTTTCTTTTTAATTTTTTTCATACTTTCTACAAATATGAGTGCTGGGTGGGTGCTCATTTATTAATTCACAATAATTACCTAAAAATAAAACTACGATAGTGAAAGTATATCTACGAACAAAATCCCATTAAAAATAAACGCCAGTGCAAGTTGATCAGGGCGGTCTCGGTCCAGTGGTCCGCAGCGACACATCCGGGGATGTAAGGATACCATAGTTTTGCCCTCGTCACAAAGGTAACATTAAAGTATGGACAACAAAATAATAAGTACCTTCATTGAAGGCAAAGTAACTATATACTTTCTTATAAATGTATGTTTTTACATTATCATGTAGATATCTCTAGCGATATAATTTTCTTCATTATGAGCGATTTTATTGACAACTATTGTTTTTGAGGTCCATAATGTGTTTACCGTAGATTTAATTTGACATTCACAAAAAAAGAAATAAGATAAACCCAATGGTATTATATTATTAATAGTGTTATACACTCACAAAACAACCGAAAAAAGTGTTCTGCGCAGCATCGGCAGCACACATACCCACTTTTCATTCATTTTATATTTCACTACAAGTAAAAATGATATAAAAGAGATGTCTTGATAAAAATAACAAGAAAAAAGAGACAGCTAGTGTTTTTAGTTGTTAGCTGCTTCAACTAAGCGTATCACTCGTCGCCATGCGTGTCGCAGACTAAAGTCAATACGTCCCAATTAGGACGTTTTCGAGTATTCACGATTGCGCGCTTACAACATATCTGTTTAATATACAAAATATCATTGGATAAACCCAAGACGACTTCTCTCATTCAATCAGGGAAATTAATTGTTAAACAAATTGACACCCTACGTCAATTTCATACAATTGTCAAAGAATTACAGTTGTGATTTGAATATATAATGATGAGACTGCTAAGAGGGATGTGTTACTAAAACGGAGAGAAGTGAGTACTTTAGAGGAAGTCTGAAAGTGGCACCGGTGACTGAAAAATTGTGGCGAAATCGGTTGACATGGTATGGGCACGTGATGCGGAGGAATGAGAAAAATGTCGTGAGGACAGTTTTGAGTATGAATGTGGATGACTATAAGAGTAGGAGAAGACCAAAGAAACGATGGCTGGACTGTGTGAAAGATGATATGGCTAGAAAGGAGGTGACTACCGAGCCGACGACTTATAGAGAAACATGGAAGAAAATACATGTTGCGCCGACCCCAAATAAATTGGCAGGAGAATGATGATTTAAATATACATACAGACAAATTAAATTGGTAGGTAGGTACTCAATTTGCTTAACAATTCATTCCTCTGACTTTGCATTCGACTTCTTTGCAACCCTAGGTACATAAAATTGTGATGAGCAATTTAGAAGACAAGAACATACATCCAGGTCAAAATCATAACCCTCGTTTTTGCTTCGCCGTAGTCGCGTAAAAACAGCAGAAAGAACACACTCGACCATACATTTATTTTCCATGTTACTTTCTTAATCATACACATTACAAATGAGTTCCAAGGCCTGGTATACCGGTTTCTACGCCCAGCTAATTACAAAAACGCTACCGTTTTCATTTGAAAACAAAACCAGTCTATGCAGTTCAGAATAAGTTCTGCTGATTATAGTGTTCTTTAGGAAACGTGTATGGAAACATGTTCGAGTCATGGACAGTTGGATACGTTCATTAAGAAGAAAACCGGCTGGTACCTATGGTATATTATTACTTGGTAAGCTAACAGTTTCAAGTTCCAAGTCTGTTTGTAAGGCTGGGGAACTTACTTAACATAGACGTTTTTCATAAACGAAGTACCTACCTATTAGTATTAGGTATTGTATTTTTTGTAATCAATTTGGACTAAGGCATCACCTAAATTGGTCCAAAGGTTTTAACTAGCCGTTTCGAACTAACATGTTGAACTAAAGTTTTACAATACGGCCGATATAACTTGGCAGGTCTGAACATAGGCGCATATAACTTTCGCGCATGTTCTTTCTCTCACACTCGCCTCATGTCACCATAATATGGTCCCTAAAAATGTTACTGCGCAGTCGTCTGCGCGAAGTTCGGAACTGCCAAGTTTTATCGGCCGTATTGGCTATTTGCAGCTATTCCAGTTCAGACTATTTTCAGCATAATATATGTGGTATTTTGCCTAAAAATTTAATAGGTACCATACTTAGTAGTTTTTTTTAATATATCGTAAACTTGGCTAGAGCTGCTACTGAACCACTGTGTAGTGAAGTGCCACATAGTGAGGGAATTGTTGTTAGGGTAACGTTTATTGTAGCGGTCGCAGTCAATGAGGGCTGATAGGATACGTATCTATGAACCTAATACGGTACCATGGACTGAAGTAACGCGTATGTGTTCACTTCTTAATAAAAACATGAAATACAGCTGTTACGCTTGATTGACTTCATAATATTTGGTATTTCCTTAATAAATCAATTAATTTTTTTGACAGTTGAATCTGCGAATTTTAATTTAAAATCGGTTGGAGTCGTTGATCTTAGACTGAAACTTTTTTGGTCCGAAACTGTCTATTGCTCGATGAATCATTTTATCTATATACAAGTAGACCAGATTATTTCCAGCTTTTAAAGGACCAATCTGTAAATCCTGATATAGTAGTATGTACCTCTAGTAACAATGGTAAAACTGAAATGAGTTAACTTAATATTTGTTGTTACAGTTATATTAGATTTTCATCAGGCAATCAATACTTTTCTGGCACCTGTAGTTAAGTGAAACAGAAATAATATCGGGTTTGTAAACATTGTAAACGAAACCACGCCGATATATGGGCCAGTGCCAACTCGAAACTTGCCGTGTCCAGTTTTCTAAAGAAAACCAATCGCTTAGCATAAACGCTACAGCTTTTTCATGTCCATTCTGACTTCTTAATCAGTAGGAAGGGGTCATTGATAAATATAAGCACCTCGGCGTACTTTCTAAAGTAGGTACTTTATTTAGTTGCACCTCAGTTCCGGTGCACGGAACTTCTCAGCACTTTACAAGAGATAATTATTTTAGTGCCAATTACGTTGGGCGAACGTGACTGACGTTTTCCAAACTGATATTGGGGCTGTCAGTTTAGAGTGCGTTTGATCAAATAGTTCCTTTGCCGTAAATCTCTCTGCTGTTAAACGCACGAAGGGTTACCTATAAAATTATCTATAAAAACAGCCCATAAATATTTATTTTATTCTGTTTCACCCGCTGACTGCCAAGGAAGGGTTATTTAGTATTTGTTGTTATAGCGGCAACAGAAATACATCATCTGCGAAAATTTCAACTATCATGGTTCATGAGATACAGATACAGCCTAGTGACAGACGGGCGGACAGCGGAATTTTAGTAGTAGGGTCCCGTTTTACCCTTTGGGTACGGAACCAAAAAAACGGACCTATTAGGTAGCGCCGTAGTGGCGTAGCATATTCGTATTGGTCCTCAACAGTGGAGCCAACGGCCTCACGGCATAGGAACTATCTGATGAAACGCACTCTACTACTGGTGACCGTGTCCATCAAATTCACAGTCTTTCAATTCCCAAAAGAAAAGACGCATTTTGTTTTTTTTTTTGTTTTTATCTGGTTGCAAAATACTCTGTAGGAACTTCTATATTCTTCAAAAATTTTAAACAAGTTATGCGTTACGTAGGTAATTGACAAGCAATAAGTAGATATAATAATAAATCTGTGATTGTAAAAGCAATAATTTCTTCTCATTATATCGATGGGACTAATTAAATACAGACCAGTAGGTGAACAACTACACAATGGATTTTCGCGTACAGCATTATTAATGTAACATTTGGCCCACAAATTAATGTATAGGTGCATCATGCTACTTCGTCACACTTCGTCATTCATTTTAAAGTTTCTCATACACTTTGGCGGGTGACATTGAAAGTCTGTGAACTTTTAAATTTTGACACAAGGCCGCTAAAACGAAACCTAAACGAATCCGAAACATATGTTTTTATGAATGAAACGCATCAATTATTGTTTATAGGCATTTCGTTGTTTCATGTGAATTCTGTTAAGGCAAGTTTGATTCTGGGAACATGAATACATCAAAGAACATTTTGTTTAACGTTAATAGTGGTTTTGAAAAGGTTTCAAGTACTGGATCAATCCTAACGGGTTTTCATAACTCTGCGAATGCAACCTTGTTGAGACTGGATCATTAAATGGGAGTAAGTGGAAAAAAGTGGTTGTGTGAGTGCAGCAACGACATTTGTATTTATAGGTATGCTTGCTTACAAAATAAAGATCTAGAAATTCTCTTTTGAAGTTAAGACAAACTGGGTTGCTGTGAGTATGCAGTGGTCACTGCTGATGACATGCAAGCAAAGTATTGCTGTTTTCGTGTAGGTTTAGTTCTGATTCTTAGCCACTCTTCAAATACTGAAGAAAAGGACTGAATTGTCTTCAAGAATGCTACTGGCATGCAGCTTTCTGTCCCCTAAGCTTATCTATGGGTATGAGTGGAGTATAAGAGTGTAAGAAATTTTCGTGGCCCTCCAGAACTTGTACCTCTAGGATCGGGGCCCTCAAGGACGTACCCGTAATATGTACCCGTTATGTGCATCGAAATTCTGACCTATTTGAATTAATAACTGTTCAAAATCAAGTCATACTGCCCGACAGCGTTTCTTGTAGCCTAATCAAATTAAACTAAATAGGTTCCTTCCATCGGTACCCAGAGTTATGCTTGCTAGTAACTATAGCTAATCTAAAACCAAGTTCAAGTATACATACCAGATCAAGTCTCAAGCTGAACGACACATGTTTTGTCGGCGGCGGCGCGGCTGCCGGCGGCCCCTCGTAGAAGGCGGCCTCTTCCAGACCGTAGTCTGACTCGCTCTCGGCCCACTCCAGCTTCATATTGCTGGGGCTGTAACATAAAGGAGTATGTTAGCATAATATTCAGAAATATCACGGTTTTCAAATGTTATTATGTTCTTCAGGAGTGAAACCAGGATTCCCGACGTATTACAGCGAGCTCTTATAACAGCTAGTCCCAGAAAATCTAGTATAATATCTAGTTCGTCTGTGAAACTCCAACTCCACCTCTGTTTCTGCTGCCATTGAACGTTAGTGAGTTCTGAGGGCCTAGTCAAGTGACAATCGCTTCGAAAGCGTTTCGTTTTTCTACAACGACTTTCAACAGAATTGACATAAGCTTTTCGATAGCTTATGTCAAACCTATACATTTTTGCCTTTTCCCTCATCGTTATCGCAGATAGAATGTTGAACTTTGTCTAGGGCCTCTGGTTTATGGGTACCTATTGGTGCTGGTGACATTCAGGGTATTATATGTATCAATTAAATTTTGTCACCACCAACAGTACTACAACAAGGCATCTTCCTGGCGTTGTAGGTCTCTCTAGACAGCCGTAAGCATCAAGAAAGGCTCACTATAAATTGTATTGATTGTAGCTCTACTCAATCGGCTACTAACAGGACTGTGGCCAGGTGGACCAATCGGTCCTATGCCTCCAATAACCAAATCGTAAATCGGTTCGCAAATGCTAAAGAAACAAATAAATATTCAAAGAGCGATGAAGAAATAAATCTCCAAGAGCCATAAAACAAAATCGAAATAATATCCAAAGATCCAGCTACAAAAAGTTATGTTTATTATTTGCCTATAAAATGTACCTCGCGTCTCGCTACCGTTCACCCATCAACATTTATTTTTATGACTACCAGTTGATGCAACGTCGTTCCATCAAGCCCCGTAATAAGGCTTCGGTAACCGCAAGCAGGCCTACTATCGCTAATATTCGACTGTCAATATCTTTCCGTCTTGCTCACACGCTATAAAGTGGAAAGAAATAGAGTAGCCGTCAAATTAGTCGAAGCCTGGATAAGGTGAACCTGTTCCTTGTATCGAGGTACCTACTCGCTCTATCAGTCTTTTGTTTTTTGTGTAAACCTGCGTAGGAATCGTGTAGTTTTCTTTTTTGATGTTGTAAGGATGCTCTGAGTAAAGTATAATTTTATAACCACTGAAGGTTTTTTAGTTTTATATCTAAGTGAATTAGGTAGAGCTAGCTAGGTACATAATTAATTAACTGTAGAGCAATTAATTATGTAGCTCTACATGCAGTTAAGTCATGGTTAAGTCCATTCATGACAATGAATACCAGAAAATTAATTTCGTACGACCGACAGTCGACCAGGTTGAATTCCAAAATTAAAAACGATAAACAGCACTCCAAGAAGTTTCGTCATATTATTTTTAGTCTATGCCTCGCTGTTCGTCGAATCGCCAGAACATTTTATACACTAAATGTGTCGTCAGAATTCGGCTCGTCTGAAGCCGGCAGCGGCGTCGTTACGGCTAATATCCGCCGGATACGGCACGATCTGACACCACCCGACATTATTGTCTTGTAATTGAAGCGGCGTGTCGATTTGTTCATTTGAATGCAAGGGTGGAAAAGGGGAAGTCGATAGATAGCCCCCGAGCTCTAAATGTTCCCTCAAGTCACCAAAATTAGGACTCAGTGATTGAAGAGGATGCGTCTAGTCAATTGTTTGAAGTTTGAACTTAATTTATCAACTTGAATGGGGTGGAATGTTTTCTTGAATGTCTCCGTTTATCGGTTTTATGGTTACCTCAGGTTTGACTGGGGTTTCGGCGAATATTCCTGCTTAATAAAAAATCGAACTAACTCTATAATGATAGGTCTAGTATTGCCCAAAAAGAACTATTATTCCCCAACATCACAAAAGCTAGGCTAAAATACTGATGAAGTCATAGTAATAACACCTGAATACCTACTAAGATAACTAACGTTCTTCGAAGCAAATACACAGTACAATATGAATACACAACTCAATCTAACGAAGCAAATATGAACTTTATAGTTTATACACTTTCTTCAAAGCAAATTAATGACACTGAATCGAAAGCACGGCGAGAAAAACCGGACAAATACTCCAATTACCGACTATTATTACCGGAAAAACCAATTAAGACCGAATATTACGCATCACAATACTGAATAATTCACGCCGACTAACAAGACTCCGCGAATATCGTATGAACGTCCAAAATGACAATGTACGCGCTATCTAATCACAACTGATAAAATTATCAGAATGTAATATGTAATATAAATAGCGCATAATATCTACAAGCGTTGTTGATATCATAGATAGATATGTGCCTTCTAGTTATTAGTAATCACACTCATTATAAGAGCGCGCCATGTTAAGACTATCTTTGAAGGGTTCCCGGCCACCATAGGCGCGGGCTTGCGGACGGCGAGCAATGGGTAGCTCGTCGTCCGATATGGACCTGGCCCGGGTCGATGGCTCGAGGTGTTCCACACGCGCCTCAAAGAGATGTCAGCACACCTGACCCCCCATTAGGACCGATGCCTGCCAAGGTTGCGGGAATGTCCGAAAGGGATACCGGGACCCTGGCAACAGGCAACTTAAGGAACACGGGTGGGTTTTAGTCAGTAAAAGTCTGACACGCCCTTCCGCTCCGCCCAGAGCGGGAGAAGTCATTTGATGATATCCCACACAAAAAAAAAAAAAAAATGGTCTCCTATAAAACAGTTCGCTGCGACCTATGCAACCTGAGCCCGTAGGCACAGCATAAGGGTCTGACGTCTTGCATCGCGTGACTGATAATCTGATTATTTTCTACCTGATTTCATTGATTCTGATTTCATTATTCATGATTTGAATATTTTGGAACATTTTTTGGGGGCAACTTTCATTTTTTGATGATCTTATTAG
This sequence comes from Lithophane ornitopus, assembly GCA_948473465.1. Lineage (NCBI taxonomy): Eukaryota > Metazoa > Arthropoda > Insecta > Lepidoptera > Noctuidae > Lithophane > Lithophane ornitopus. The sequence continues at coordinate 6,940,606 of OX419633.1, forward strand.
GTATTGGTTATCACGTTTTGGATTAACCAATCTTTATTTGGATTCAGATTCAGTGACCAAATTTCGCTTGGTAAAAGAAGAGCCACACACAGTGGCTTCATCAAGGAACATAATTATAGAGTTTGGCCAACGAAAGCCGACCACGAATTATTATCTGTTGAATATTTTATTTCACTTCTAAATACAATATAACACGTATAATTATTATGTAAATATGAAATACTGATGTAGGTAAGTATGGCATAATATGTCTTGAATAATAAATAGTATCGACTCCGTTTAAGATTATTTATTATTGTAACTATATCTTGAGGTACGGTTGGTGACATGAACATGGATTTATGCGATCCTGAAGTGTTAAGCAGTGGATTGACAGCTCTTGATTTTTGTTAATTGCCACCTTTTTTCTTGGACAGCTTTCGTTGGCCAGTGAGCCTGGCCAACTCACATAATGGCGAGGGCTTCAAAAATTAAAAAAGTCCATTCACAGAATGTCATCTTGACATTTGACAGTTATAATTTCAAAATAAATTCGCAAATGTCGTGATCATTTTATAATAATAACATAATATTGATCAAATAGAATGACGAAGAGAATTACAGCTAGTGCCATAAAATGGAAAGAACTTGAAAACAGAGTGCCGCCCGAACAACGAGGCAACTTTTTTGCTTTTAAGGGGAAATCGGAGGCATATTTGCGCCGGTAATATATATTTTGGTTGTACATATCTACTTTCGTTACCTTAGCTTTATGAGATTATTAATTTATTCAAACTTTATGCACAAGTTAAAATAACCGTAGAAAGGCAGACTTACTGACTTAAACATTTTCTACCAGTCTACCTTAGTGTGATGCAGAGGCAAAACAGTACATTCCACATAATAGAAAATGAAGTCAACAATCAACTCAGCCTATCGCAGTCCACCGCTGGACATAGGCCTCTCCTAGGCTGCGACACAATACCCTAGGGCCTAGACAAGTAACAATCGCTTCGAAAGCGTTTCGTATTTCTACAACGACTTTCAACAGGATTGACAAGCTTTTCGATAGCTTATGTCACATTTTTGCGTTTTCCATCATCGTTATCGCTGAAAGAATTTTACTTTGTCTTGGGCCTCCTGTCCTCCGCCTTCCGCATCCCAGTCCGTCCCAGACACCTTTTTGAGGTCGTCTGTCGTACGTAACTGGGGGGTACCACACTACGCTTTCCGATAAGCCATTTCCACTCCAGTATTCGTCTGCTCATCGGTTCTTCGACAAACATGACTAGCTCACTGCTATTTCAGTTTTTTTACTCCGCAGGCTTTGTCGGTAACTCCGGTACTTTTCCAGATAACTCGTTTCTGATTTTATCCTTAAAAAAAAATCCGACATAGCCGCTTCATAGCGTGCTGAGCGACCTTGGATTTGTGAACCAGCCCGACTGTCAGTGTCCACGTTTCGCCACCGTATGTCATAAAGTCATAACGGGCAGGGCCACAGAAATATATATATCGTGAAAAATAACTTTAATTTCGAAAGTCGGTGTCATTAATTTGGTTTTTAATATTAGCTTTTTCGAAAATATCGATGGATATACATTAAAAATATATAGGTTTATATACAGACGAACATAGAACCTCCTCCTTTTTGGAATTCGGTTAAAAAAATAGTAGGTAATCATAGTGTCCGCTACTGCTACTTCTGCTATACCATACTGCAATTTCTAATCCATTTCTTAACTCATACTGTAAACAAAACACCCGTAGTAACAGTGGATGGGTACCAGCATATATAGTTCAAATTCTTTTGTAGCATGCTATCAAGCCCTGCGGATCCGCCAAAGATGGACTGGGAACAATATAAGAAATTAGTCCCAGTCCCGGGGCTTGTGGAAAAGTTTCAGTCCGCGTATACATCTTTCAAGATCCCATACCCTGAAGATAAGCTTTCAGCTTTGATCGACAAACAGTGGGCAGAATTGAAGCCAGAAATCGCAAAGTTTAGTGAAACCCAAAAGCAGAATATAGCAGCGTGCGTATTAATTTTAATAGTAACTTAATAAAAAAAAAAAAAAAAAAAAAAACATGTTTGTACTTGGTGTCCAATTTAATGAGTCTATGGTAAGTAACTAAGAGAGTACCTACCTAAAGCCTATTTTTTAATCTCGTCGACTAATTTGACAGAAGCAAATGTCCAACTTCAAATTGAAAAATCAAACAACAATCACTTGAAATGTCAAATTAGTTTATGAAATTAAAAAATAGATTTTGTGGGCAGACTGGGTAAAATGCCCTACGTCAATTTGCCGCTATGTAACCATTTCATACACACTTCAAAGAATGATGACAGTTGTGATTTGAATAGACGGACACTACCTTATTTAAGTTAGTAGTCAATATAAGTATAATACTGATTTTGGTATGTAGTAGGTAGTCTAACTCACAAATCAAGGAGCTTCTATACATATTATAAATGAAAGTCACTTTTCGGGTCGGTTTGTGTGACCGCATTGTTCTGCTAAACTGCGCATCGGATTTTGTCAAGCCGTAAAAATCGCGAATAGTTTATAATATAATCTTACATAATCTATTTATTTTTAATTATAACAGCATCGTAGCGTAGGAACGTACCTAGTTTTATAATTTTGACAATCCCAATAAAGTATTAAAAGCAAAGATTTCTATAAAAATACGCCTTTTTCGTACCACAGGGCGGAAAAAGAGATAGCAAGAATAAATGCTCTTCCACAATATGAAGACATGACGATGGAAATGGTGCGTGACTACTTTCCTGAATCTGCAATGGATTTTGTGAACAGACCTTCGTTTTGGCCGCACACCGAAGATGAGCAACTGGGCTATAAGGACCCCACAACTAAGGCAACCTAGGCAGAGAGCAAGGACGGAAGGCTTCCCTCACCTTTGTCGTTTAGAATTCAAGGCAAGACCTCTATCTACATCTTCATGTCTCGCTGATTCTTAAATACATTTTTTTACATACAAAATTGGTATTCATTGCTTTAATTTTGCTATGTTCATCCTTAATCAGTTTATTCGAAGAAATATTTAACGAATTTAAATATCTACGGAATTTATAAAATGTTTCTGAATAATCTTTTCAAAGGTTTTCTTAGTATACATGTTTTGTTCACATGTGTGAATGCGAGGAGCAAAACGTTCTGACGGTGGACGGTCGCCTCGCCTTAGGCCAAGTGCAAACATCGCGTGACTTATTGTTTTTTATTTGGATTACTCGATAGCCGATAATCTGCCCAATTACTATGTCCACCGAAAACAGCATCTGGCAAAGGGTGAACGGCCACTTATTTACATGACGATCTTTCATCAAAGTATGGGAGCGCGAGCATTGCTCCGGCATGCGTGCAATTTGCCATTTCATCTTTCTCGCTTCGGCAACCCTAGGTGTGTCGCATTAAAGGGCTGTACTCCGTCTAAATATAGTGTCGTGTTCAGGGTCGCCGCGGATACAGCGGCCAACAAGTTGCGCGCGGCAAATTATGATTGATGATAAGTTTAGATTTCACTCAGACTTGTTTCACTTTAATTAACGTTGGTAGGGTAATTTATCCGTAACACTATGCTAAGAACGATAGTTATTTTTGGATTACGGTTATTTATCTTTTTGAGGAGCGGCTGAATAAAGCTGTGTCTAGATTATGCCAATTTATAGCTTTTCTTTCACTTTTAAAGATGGTTTGTTTTGGTCTAAAGGATTTAGGTATAAAATCTTATTAAGATTAGTTCTGCGCTTTGTAAAATTGATAAAAGCCGTACAAAAGCTTGTATTATTGAATGAAGTTGGCGCGCATATGTGGGTGCGCAAGCGCAGTCGGTTGCATTTGACGCGCACTAACTGTTCCAGCCAGACGCCCGCGCCTCTTCCGAGAAAACTCGCTCTGCACGATTTCATTATAACCGGCGCTATTATAAGTACGACGCCAACTATATCGGAATTTGATAGCAAATCGCCGGAAAGAGATCTCGTATGTAATTTACATTATTGGTTCTTAAACCTGGCCTTGTTAGTAAGGTCTTGGAGTACTGCACGGTACTACTTAAGCTCCGATCATATCATTGTATATTAAACACATTGAAAGGCAGGATACGCAATTCCGTCAAACATCCTCTAAATGTTTTACAAAGTCGCAGTGGCCCACTCAATAGTAGGAAACGAACTCTTTATTCTTGAAACAACAAACATTTCAGTTCCGTAAAATCGTTTAAAAGTCCGTCGCGTGAGGATAGTTCTATAATTATAACTGTAACATCCCTTTCCGTTTCCTCGATGTTTGAGGACCGTCACCGATAATCGCGGATCAATCGGCACCCTTGACGGATATCCGAGTATCCGACTGAACGCGACACTAAGAAAATTAATCACGCGAGGATCAATGAAAATCGTTCTTGACTAATAAAAGTTTTAATATCGGGACACATCTGCACGATTCTGCAGTGTCCTCTTGTCACGACCCATAAGCGTCTTCATAGGTATGTGGAACGTATGTTAATGCAAGCAAAAGCTCTCTCACTGATCCTATCAGCAGTAATACATCATCACGTCATCATCCCAGAACGTGATTCGCTTAGAAACAGCAATAAAATAAAAACACACAGGTTGAGACCTACATTCCTAAGATAGACCAAGATTTTACGCAAAATATCCAGCATAGAGTAATAAAATTTTTAGAATCGAAACTTTAGTTTTACTAAATACTTTGAAAATCGTTAAAATAAACCTAATCGTAAAATAAACAATACAGACGAATGTAAATTAGCTGTTAATGTAATGAGGATTTTCTTTCGCATGCTCGTTGGAAAATCTTTCAAGATTTTCACTTTCTTTATTCTGTGTAGTGCACAATGAGTGAGTGTGTCGGCCATATGCTGCGTGGGTGGATGTGGAAGGGTGAGGAACGACCACCTGTTACTGGCTCGCTATATTTAGCAGCTATTCCTCCCTCTCTCCCGCCTCACACCCCTTCAGCCATTCATAACTCGGTGACTAATGTGTGAAACAGTATGTTAAATGCATTGCTTGCTTCTAACTCTAAAGCGCTGGGTACACTCGGTGCAATGTTTATCGGAAGCTTTTAGGGTTCCGTCATAACAGGAACTACCTACTGTCACGTTGTTGTTCCGTATATCCGGCCCGATTGCTCGATCGTAAGTATTCGTAAGTGCATCTGTCGATGTTTAGGGAAATAAAGTGCATTTTCATAACTGGAACAGTTTCTTCGTAATGCATTTATCATCACGTCTTTAATCGTAGATTATGAACCGTTGTTGGCCTCGTACAGATTACTCATAATATTAGCACGTGTGTAGCTGTAAGATTATAATATTCAAACATGTGAGTATCTCTGTGACGTTATAGAGCATTATGTTAATAACAATTTTACATTTGACCCGGACGATTATAATTTAAAATGATAAGTAGTCGGTCTCCATGATTCAATAGAAAATTATAAATGTTTATCTCTAGAAAACTAATTCTATAGATGTTAGCACAGTATCTGGATTACTTAAACACCTTTTTCAATATGAGCGCTTCTTATATTATTAATTGCATTACGTGATAATCTCAGGCCTCTTTGTCCAGTTGATCAAAATTTGTAAAATTGAAAACAAAATTTCATGATTGAGTGACCGAAATGAGATGACGTTGCACTTTGACAGCTTTTAATTGTGATGCTAATTTTCAGGCGACATGGTGGTATCCTCGTGGTATCTGTCAATATTCTTCAACACTACCTCAGAAATACAAAAACCTAATATGTTTCTGTTCGCTGTTGTTTGTTAAACGCAGATACAAATCACAAACCTTGGCCTACAACGTGGCGCGATGTGACACCCACTTGTAATGCAACACGAACTCACACAAAGGAATGCCGCTGAATAAACATTTTGAACAACTACTTAGCCTTAATTTACTTGATACACCCATCTTTAAATGTAGGTAAGTAGAGAAATGCCTACTTAGGTACCAAATCAGCCAAGCACTTTTTAATTTAAAACAGAAACCCTTGAAAACAATAAAAGAATTTCCTACAGCTCCCCGGATACGAAGAGCTTAATTTTACAAGACCTAAAATGAACTAGGATCAAACAATTTATTGCATTTGTAATATGACCTATGAGAATCATCGGGTCACATCAGAACCTGATTCCGAATATTTACATTGACTATGTGATACGTTTCTGAATTATCATAAAGCTCAGCAGCAGAAGCCACATATTTATAAAAAGCTCTAAGAGCTGCCCTGTGCTTACAACAAGCTCTTATGAAGTATATTTTAAAAGCTTAGACGAGTGCCTTTCATTCAGTCGATTCAAATAAACTTAAAACAAACGCCGACAAATAATATTGCTTTTGATCTGTTTTGTTGTTCTTATTTCAAGTTAGTTTTGAGAATCGAAGCTTTATAAACAAACTGCGTGGGAGTTGAAGGAATGCGCGAAGTATGAATCTGAATTAATTTAATCTGAGACGTTAGAGACAAAATGATGTACCTTTAAGATAAAGTATCTGACTTAGTAATGATGTGTTTCTATTTGCATGTCTTATCAAAATGTCCAAGGCTGGGTTCATTTTTAATTACTAATTAAATAGGTCTCCTACGCATAGCTAATTGTATTTATTATGTACCATGTCTTAAAATAGCCTTAGTCAGTAGACAGGCAGAGGGCATTAATAAACTAGTCTTTAAGTTTTTTCTTGTGGGTATTCAACACTTGAGCAACTGGCAGTGTCATACTAATTTCATGCTGCCATGTCATTATCTTGTTCTGAACTTTGTTCAACCGAATTCTGCTGGGGTGAAAATATAGAAAACGAATTTTCCCAGATATGAGACCTAGCTAGGTCAATTTTTCGCTCTTGTAAACCTCTAAGTATATTGCAACTTTCATCGAAACAAATATTTATATACCTATTTATACAAATAATAATAGGTATAGGATTGAAAAAAGGTGATATCATTTATTAGTAAGTATAGGATTTATATATGGTATATTCTGGTGTACATAATAAAGAGTATTCTATCTATATACAATGTGGAGACGACAACTATAAATGAAAACACTGGCAATACTAATGCTTATTTGGGAACTATCAAATAAATCCTAACATCGAAATTAAAAATGTAATTTTTTCAAACAAACCAAATAGTAGTGCTGGGCCGAGTATGGGGTTTGCCGATCTTTGACTAGCTATCGTAACTAAACTATTGGATATATTTGATTATTTTTTTTGTATGTAGACCGAGAACGTCATTAGATATACGGAGTTTCATTTTTTGTCGTATTGTCGTCTCCACTTTGTATAGTGTCAACTCGAAATCAAAATTTCAAGAATTCTAATCGTACAAATCCATGCATGCATGCCTTAGATAGGTAATTCTCCCCATTAAAAAACTAGAGATACCTAATTACTTAATTATGAGTACATGAGCCTTAGCTTAGTCTGTTATGGAATATCCCAAAACGTTGATGAAAACAAAGATAGGAGCCGAGCTGTTAAGACTTAACAAATAATGAAGACTAGATATGTCTTGATGTGTGTACATGAACGTTTTTGGCATCTATTAGCACACTAGTACACTCATATATGATGAATTGATGACACTTATAACCGCCTCATACCGAGTCACACCTAAGCACCTCTACATTGTCTTATGTAGAAGAAAAAGACGAGGAAAATGGTGCCACCAAGCCATAAAGTTAATAGCAACCTTATACGATTTTTAGGGCTTCAATGTCCAGTCCAAATAGACTCTGATATGCCAGAAAATGGAACTGAATTTGTAGGAAATTATCTGCTAGATAAGTTAAGGGAGTTATATCATGAAGTGGCTAAAAAGAAATCGTTATTTTAACAACTACGACTAAAAAGGTATAAACAAGACACCACAGACAGACAAATTAAAAATCCGGAGTCACACGTGTAAGGGCAGAAATCGAACAGATTACGTGTGACTCCGGATTTTTAATTTGTCTGTCTGTGGTGTCTTGTTTATACCTTTTTAGTCGTAGTTGGGTTTTAGTTCTTACTACATTTTTTTTTAAATCTTTTGCGGTTATACTATATATATTTTTGAAATGTGCTCATTAAGCCCTTTCATTTGATACCCAACATGGTAAGAATAAAAATTTTTTTTTAGTTCCTTACTTTATGTCCTCTAGAGGGCGCCATTAATTTAATGTGACGTCACATAGCCTATAACCAGCGGACAATCAAGATGCTTCCAATGATACCACATTTGTCAAATTGTGTGGAGTGGTTTAGAAGATATGAGGGAACAGATGAACATACATACATACATGCATACATACATACCGGTCAAAATCATAACCCTCCTTTTTTCTTCGCCGTAGTCGGGTAAAAAATACAAACAAGGCATGTAATTTGTAGTTCAAAAGAGTCCGATAGAGTTTTAATACCTACTTGGCGAAATTATGACCGATTCTGTTTAATGTATTTCATGAAACTATTCACTATCTCCGCAAGAGTTGTACCTATGTGTATTGTTTGGTCGTAGATAGATGGAGTTGAGTATCTACAGCGATATATTTAATAATATTTATATCAGAGAGTCGTCGACCCCAACACATGGGCGTGTATGCGCATATTATTAATTGTAACAACTTATCAGCTAGTTATATGTTTCAATCTATTTTACATGCGGTGGCTTCCTAAACACAACACGACATTTTTCAGCCCTATGACGAAGTAGAGCGCAGACAGACGGATCTTTTTAACGAATCAATTGGCCGAGCCGTCAAAATATACAATGATAACATCATCATAGTACATACATCTATGTATGTCGAGCCATAAACGACATGAAAATGAGTAATCGGGATTAGGCGCGTTTGTTGTTGATCGTTACTAATTAATTCATAATTAAAAATTCTGTGCGCCCGCGCAGACGGCCGCGTCAACCAATTACGTTGCCCACGCGCATCATGTGAATGTGGACACTATAGCCACGTACATTGGGTTCATTAGAACATGATAAGGGTTGTGAATGAAGGGCAAGAGACAGTTGTTTTATTTTGTGCTATATTTAGTACAGCGACTGAATTGTTACTGTGCCAGCGGCGTTCAGAGCGATATGTGGAGACTGGCATACTTGCACGTCATTTTACGTATAAATAGATGCTTAATTATGCACATTATTATATTGATGTAAAAGTATAATAAAATTAAGTTTTTATAATGATACGTAGATTATTATATTAGTCATCTTCTTACGCCATCGTACTAAGAATGGCAAAGATCTAATATTTGTGACATAAGCGTGTGTATTTCGTATAAACATCGTGCCGTTTGTGTGTGTGTGCAAATAGTAAACGAGCGCTGAATACTGCTGAACATCTGTTAATATCGGTTTCACAACCACAAAAAATGTTTTCAAGATTTATTTCTCGCTAGCTTAGATTTCTGCCAGATAAACGGATTTTAGAATTTTTATGGCGGATTCTGTTTCTGTTTTTAAAACGGAATTTGCGTAATCGTAATGTAGGTTCTTATATTTTGATGCTAACGTAGTTTTTCTTTGTTGTAGCATTGTGTTGACTGCATTTAGTAAACATTTCATTTTAATTACCAACATAGTTTTGTAACCTTTAAGTAGTTTTATAATTTACTATTGTTAAGTTATTTTCTGTTGTCTTGTTAATTAATCGTCATCATTCTCTGCCCGACTTCACCCACTGCTCATCACAGGCCTCTCTTTTCATGTGCCACCAATCCCCACGCTCCTGTGCCAGACTCATACAGGTTCTACCCGAGATGGTAACAATGTCGTGCTGATAATTACCTGAATATAATGTATCTTTATATTCTCTTTATTCATTTCTATTGGTTGCTCACAGCGGTCAAGTGATGCAGATTGAGTTTGGCATTGTAAAGCCATTCCCAAATGATATTGCACCATATTAATCAGAGGCTATTTATGGCTTTACAATAGCATGACATTTTGCTACGTAAGTAGGCATAAGTACCTACTCTACCTACCTTCTTATAAGAACTTGCTTTCGGTATCTTTCTCAATTAAAATACACAGAATACTCAAATCTCTCAAAAAGTTTGCCAAATCATCTATCGGCATTGTTATTATTATTATACTTCGTGTTTCAAATCCATATTCGCCAGCGAGAAAGTGAGATCCGTTCCAAATTATGTCAGCGGGCGAGCGACGCGTCTACCTGCTCAGGGTTCGGTCCCGTTGCGTGCAAGGTGTACTGCACCCTACACGCACACTTGATTGGCCATCACGCACACAGGCACAGAGTGCACCCGCGCAGATGTCGCCCCTACGCCGCCTCCACCCCCGCCGACGCCCGATGGTACACCGAACCTCAGCTGCGCTAGCTCGTCAGATGTTGATCGACAGATTTTTTTGTTTACTGTGGGATAAAATGAGCGCCCGAGGCTGAGGAATTAGGTAGGGGTAGATCATTTGCACATCTTTGACTGGTTCTGATATACTGGTTTTTCAAGTTGCTGGTGGCATTATAACTGGCCTACGTGCAGCTTCAGATCAAGTGGATTAACGTGACGAACAGCTTTTTCATAGGTTCTTGAATGATGTCTACTAAGTCATAAGAACAGGATTATCTTGATCTGTAGCCGGATTAAGCTATTCAGTTTTCTAACGTTTGGGACTAAGTAGGTAGGTACCCAAAAAGTTGAGAATTCACAACAAAAAGATTTGGCGATAACCTTGTATTTGTGTCTTCAACGAACTGAATTTATCCCTGTAACCTCTATTTTGCGAAAAAGCAAAATATCGAAGATAGAATGACAACAGTCACACGTCGGGAGCATTTGACCTTCAGGCAGCCAGATAACGCACGACTGGTGTCTGATAAAACGATAATGGCGCATTGCAGAGCCTGATTCTTCGAGGCACATATAACTAGAAACATGGCTAAATAGAATAGACGATCACATAATAATGTGATATAAATTTCATAATAATTAAGATATCATAGATAACATGTTTCAAACAAGGCGCGATGGTTAACTCAAGAGCGTCCACGTCCACTCTTGAATTATACTGTAAAACCTACAGATTTATGATAATTTTAAATCTTAGCAAAGGTACCTATAGTTACCACTTTCTGTTTTTAGAAGCGTTAATAGACCAAATGTATGTAGGTATGGTGTGTAGGTATATCAAGATTCAAGAACACAACCAGTTGGCATATTCCTGTTTAGAATGCGATGAACACAACATCAACCGAATGCATACACCATCCTGTACATGTTTCCCGTTCTGAAAATGTCAAACACTTGGCTATTTTGAAAACAGCAACAACATTTTGGAGGTGACTACATAAGCAGAGAAGAATGTTGCAAACACTAACATCATCAGTAGCCTTTAACAGTCTATTGCTGGAAACAGGTCACTCCTGGTCTACATATTTCTTCTCGTTGGTAATCCTTAAATAAATAAAATACTATAAAATATTAGTCGGTATGGCTGAAAAGAAAGGAGGCCTTTACCTACCCTGCTGTAAGATGAAATGATAATGATGATTAAGAGGTCTCTCCAATCGCCAACATTTAACTGGATCCTCCGTTACTCTTTGTTTTTAACCTCAACGCGTAAGCTTGGCCTTCATCTCACCTGATGGTAAGTGAAGATCATGCCGAAGGTGGAAGCGATTTTTACCCGGAATCCCCAGCCACAGAGTAACTGGCTATCCTACCTCTACTGCCGACTTAAAACAAGTCCTACCGCCAACCAATCCGAGCAGAAAATTTTGCCCTCGCTGGGAATCGGACCCGGGACCTCTGGATCTGAGGCAGGTGGTCTTACCACTAGAACACAGAGGCAGTTTAAAAACTCTCATACAGCGTTAATCAGCCACCCTACGGAGATCGTCTCACCATTTGTGGTTTCCACGACCGTTAACATTTAACATGTCAATCTGCATCCAGTGGTTTTTGCCACGCAAAATCAGTCACGTTGTCTGGACTCTGGTACGTGAAAATAACAAATGTGGGAGCAGCTTAATAGAGTGGCCATAACTTGTTCGAACAACCTTCACGGTTAGCTGAGGCATCACGTGTAAGATATTTCATTTCACCAATAACCATTACGGGATTTATGGCGATACAACAGTAATCGATAACTGCCGCACTCCGTCGAAACACAAACAATGTGCCCCAATGTATTGGCGATTATATTCCGTTATTGTACTTGCCCTATACAAAATTTTACTGTTGTCGATTATTATGGCGAATTTTTAAACAAAATTGTTGGATGGATAACTTTTAGCTAGTAGTTCCAGGCTGTGGAAGGGGATTTCAAATAGGTAACTTAACAATTAAAATGATATCGGGAACAGCATCATCTTTACAGTGAGTACCTTCCTACTGACTGTAGCGCTACTGCTGGACGGATATTTTCAGTTCCTTCTAAGAAACTCTAGTTCCAAAAATAGCGGAGGCTATAAGCTAATGGCTCCACATTCAGACGAACTGTGCCAGACATGGATGAAAAGCTCGAACAGCTAATGTGAAAATTGAATGTGAAAATGCTTTTTAGATTCCCATTTGGAGACGACTGCTCTACTTTCGACTATTCCTTAAAATAATGCATTGAATAATTTCTTCAGGAAAATAGGAAAAGGGGCGCAGTCTTTTTTTGTTCCGGAAATCGAGAAGGAGGAATGATTCAAAGAAATGCTCAATGCCGATGGAGGTAAGCAGTAGTCACAAGGCCCCTGTATATTCTTGCGAACTGTATTGTATCAAAGTATTAAAATTTAAACAATGATGAGAATGTTATGATTAATATTTAATTCATATAATTTGTTTGAGAGAGAGAAATTGTTTCATGATCTGTTGGTGGTCTACAGTCCACAAAAGACACGATGGATGGATTGTGTGAAAGAGGATATGGCTAGAAAGGGAGTGTCTAATGAGATGACGGTTAATAGAGATGTATGGAAAAATAATTCGGATTAATTTAATTCGTATGAGGGCAGGAGGACATGGTCTGCAGTCTATACAAAAAAAAATGGATTATGCGTTACAAAGTCAATCGGTACTTCTATAAAGCGACAATAATTTCATTGAAATTGACACTAGTTGTTTTATTAAGGTGTTGGAATTTTATTGTATGTATTGGCTTTATATCACTGCTCTGAGAACGAAACTTTAAACTAACGTTCGAAGGTAGGTGATTACAAAGAACTCTTGGTGAGAATTTTTATGAGATTGTTGTAGTTTGAAAGGTACCTATATATTTCCGATCCGTTAAAGATTATTGGTAATGCCAAGTATATCCAGTCTAAACCAGAATATAATTCTGAAAACTGATGATAAAAATGTTCCAATCTGAATCTATATAGATACCAAAATAATCTGCGGGGATTTCCTTCTTACCTTTTGATAGGGAAATTAGTAGATTTACCTATTTACACAATAAAATAATAACAAGAATGTGTTATTAAGCTTATCAATAATTTATCATAAATTATCTGATATCAAAGGTACGATACTTAACTAGCCGGAAAATTCTTGATTCCAATGTTATGTGCTTTGTCGAACCACAGACCACGTGGTATTTAGAATAAGTGGGTAAGTTTTCTATCAAATCTTGTTTCTGTCGACGACTTCTGTAGATAACTTTTTATTTGTTTGTAAATTATAATTAAATGAATTTTCCTGTCATAAAATTTTAGTTGCTATGTGTATAGAGGATTTGCTTTGTTATTAGTTTTTGCTACGTATCAAGCAGTTTCACTGAGCCAAGGTTCGTAAAATATTAAGTGTTGTATTGCAAACTCTGAAGATATAACTACCTATGAATGTAAAATATTATGCAATGCGGTGGGCTTGTGTTCGAATTAGGCACATTTTATGTATGGTTTAATTAATTTGGTTGCATACATCATGCATCTTTCTGCTCACATTTGTTAAATTGACTACAATTGGTACCTATAGATTTTCGACGTAATTTATTCCTCTATCAAATAGGGTCGCGTAGTTTGGGTATGATGCACGTTTATATTATTATGAACTTATCTTGATTTCTTCATAACGTGAGTGTTCCACCTCGTGATATTAATTTTTACAGTGACGTCATTGTTTCTTTGCAATAGCTAACCGTTAGATTAAGTTTGTTTTACTGTGCGCGCGTAGGTATAACATGCATAATGAAATTATTGAAGCAACGTCTCACTGCCCAGCCGCAGCCAGCTAGGTAAACATGATCGTAAATTTTATGATTTACTGTTCTTTATCTTTTCGTCACCTTACCACTGATAAAGAATAATGATCAATATTAATTATTACGAAATTAAATTAAACATCGAGCAAGTGTGTGTTGGTAGAGAATTCCTAAACAGTTGTCTATAAATAGTGTGGCTATCGGCGCGACTGCAGACAAAAAGCTACCTCACAGAATCGCAAGTTGCACGAAGGTGTGGTCTGCGGTATCTGTCGATATGGTGCGCCATGCCATTAGCGGGATCGACTCGCGGCGAGACGAGTCCACTCGACTCGATACTCAGGTAGCGCCGGGATAAAAACGCCACTTGAAATGGAGCGGACGCGGCCCGGTCTCACCTAGATAGCGCTCGCGATCGCTCGACAAAAAGCACAGTCGTGCCTTAGCTAGCGATACTCGGCGATACTTAGAAATTCTCAAAAAGACCTCATTGCGATGCATCGATGTAGGTAAAGTGCGCGCCGTCATATCGCCGTGAATCAGTCATCGGCTCGATCTCCGTCTGCTCACAATGAGTCGCCCTAATCACCCATTCATACGGCACGCACGTTGATAATAATATAAATAGGCCCAAACGTCCAATGAATGAACTTATAACATGTAAATTCGTCGCTCACAAATCGCGACACAGCTCGGCGCGTAGGCGTCGGGGCTTGAATGAAAATAAACATATTCGGTGTAGTGCTTACCTCTCGATTTTAATGATTTTATCCAGATTAGCGGTATCGACACAGCACTTGGTGAAATCGTTATCAATGTGTTGTTACACTGAACTTGTGGGCATGTCACTGTTATGAACGAGGGGTGTATTCGCGACGCGTCGACGGGCAGTACAGCGCGGCCGGCCGGTTGGATCGACACTGCGCGTGAACACAGGCGTAGGTGCGCCCGCGTCGCACGCACACACAAGCGTTCATTCAAATAACGTCGTTCCGAGGGGAGGGGAGAACTTATGAATGGACGTAGTGAAGCCATGTCGTATAGATACCGCTGATAAGGCGCTATGCAAGCATTATACAACATGATACGAGCGAGCGGATCGCCTCGCTGTTACCACTACCTAATCAACTAATCCATATACATCCTATTTGTCAGCGTAATACAATACTATACCTCATATTTCGACATTAAAGAACAGATGTTACAAAATAAACCTAGTTTACTAGCTAACAGCACAACTAGCATTATTAGCTTAATAATGTTTGAATACTTTTTTATCTTTGGAAACAAACAAAGATTGAAACGAGAGTCAGTAAATGAAAAAGATAAAAAATACAATTTAAATAATTTTTAATACTTTACAAAATTATAATGTTCTCTTACTAATATACAAAGCAACAATATATCACTTGGATATGTAATACAAGTATAAATACTTAAGTAAGCGATTGTCTATGACTTACATCGTTCTGTCGATCGGTAAACTATACATTCTGGTACTAAAGCCTTTTAATTCAGTCAATCGAGTATATAGAGGCCTATTCTTACCAACTTTTCTATCGTTAGACAAAAATCTTACATAATTCAGTAAAATATTTTAAAAGGTGATCATACTCAGGGCGACCAAGTCAAGAAAAGCGACACAAAAATCATCTGTTTCATACATTTTTGATTTGATCGAAAAAAAAATGGAGTTCCATACAAAAACGCAATCCTTACCTTCTATTGCAGTTTTTGTATGGAACAACATTTTTCATTTCGATCTTTTCGACTTGGTCCCACCCATGGCAAAAGTGTTACATATTTATGAATAATACTATTACCCCTTAAAACATCATACACTTGTATTGTAAGACGTGTATTTCAAAAATCGTATTTTTTACGACAGTCCTTTGAGAAAGCCGGATAGCTTGTTAGTCTTGTAGTCCGCTCTCAGTTGTATGAAGTTGTGTAGTATGGAATGATCGAGTTCCGCCTGTGGTACAGAAAAATTGCGATTAATTGATGGTAATGGTAAGCTACGGTAACTATGCTTATTGGTTCTACCGGTCGCATGTCTAAATGTAGGTAACCTTGAACTTCATTTCGGTAGCACTAGGATATCCCGTTACTTACATACATAACATGATTATACTTTACTAGCTTTTGCCCACGTCATCATCATCTGCCTAGCATTTTCCCAACAATGTTGGGGATTTACATGGAGGTTTTACATGGAGCGACTGACTATCTGACCTCCACAACCCAGTTACTGGGTAACACGATACCCCTTGGTAAGACTGGTTGTCAGACTTTCGGGCTTCTGACGGTAACTACTGTCAAAGATCTACAAATGACAGCCGGGACCAACGTCTTAACGTGCTTTCCGAGGCACGGAGGAGTCTCGATATGTAAAGATGGTCACCCATCCATGGACCAACCCCGGCAAGGGTAGCTTAACCTGATGGATCCACCCGTGCACCTGTTATTACTTAGTCACGAGTCCACGTGAAGGTTGGAAATAATTCGACTTGAAAATATAATCGGAATAAAAGGTTTCCTGTGGCCCGAAACTAATTTTGTCAGCAAGTGCTAAAGAGTAGGAAAAGTACGTAACTTCAGTCGAAACTACGGACTTTGTGCTTAGCCCTGATTCGCACTTGAAACTCGAAACAAATTGCTGTTCGGTCTTGTGTGAAGATGTAGGTAACCTTGAACTTCATTTTGGTAGGTATTAGATACTACTATTACGACATCCGCGACTTGTGATAATTGACTATTATGGTGATAGTTTATATCAAGTGGAGTGGCGCAATTGGCGAGGGGCCTATGACCTGAATTGACTGTGATAGGTTGAGTTGATTGATTGAAGATGACTCAGTTTTTGCACCTCTGTCAAAGAAATAATAATAAAGACATATCTTCGATATTATTTCTCATTGATTGTTACAGAATGAGGCTATTATGAGATGAATACAGTTTACATATTACTACTTTCCTTCTTTATTCATTGGTAGGTACTACTTAAGGGCGGCCATTCACGGCGGGAAGCTTGAAGCAGTCAGGATCGGCTGCTTCAAGCAGCGACTGCTTAGTGAAATATAGTCTTCTATTTACATACATACATGGAACCGCTCGAGCAGTTGCGACAAGTATTTTTCTTCCATTTCTATATTAGTCGTCATCTCGGTAGTCAGGTTCTTTCTAAGCCATATCATTTTTACATCAGTCCATCCATCTTGTCTTTGGTCTTTTTTTAATCTTATAGCCATACTAGCCATATTCCCCCTTTGTGAGCAAAGGGAATATAAAAATTGGGGGGAAAACAAAAATCTGCCTTATTCAGAACAGGTTTACAATTTTATGAACGCTAGTTTACTCTCGGAAATTACGTTACCAGTCCACCTGCCACATTTTAATCTCAATTTTATCGTTCACATAACACATAATTTACAGTTATGTATAGGAAATTTTGTGTACTAAGGCGAGGTCAGGCGGTTTTTGACAGCGAGAAGGAAAGATTTCATTTAAGGACTAACTAAGGCTATTCTCACATGAAGAGACCGACATAAAACCAGTTCGCCGAAGCAACCAATCGCGTTAGCACATAGGTACATTTCTATGGTAGTTCGCACAGGACGCAACTTGTCGAAAGCTAGTTTTCAACGGCGACGCAAACAGACACGCGTTATATACATTATGAAGTATTAATGCCACCATTTTTCCAGTGTGAGAGAGAGACGGACCTAGACAAGGCCGTTAGCACCATCCCGTTTTCGCAGTGGATTAATGATGGCATTAATACTTCATAATACTACCCGTGGTCGCTCGGCCGTTGCCAAAGCAATTTTTCATCAAATTGCCGCGTGAAATGACTAAAATTAAAACTTGAGTTGCGCCATGAGAGAGTTTACCAGTTGCATACCAGCAGCCAGTTTAGGTTGAGTTGCCGTCACCCCGTGTGAGAATAGCCTAAGTGTCATCTTTGAGCGGTTTCTTTTAACGGATTGGCTAAAATCTTAGTAAAAAAGGGTAAACGTGGAAACAGAGAAGTGAGGCTTTTGCCCTGCAGTAGGATATTATTGACTTATAATAGTTGTGTTCTTAAAAGTTACGGCAGTTGCAGAAGTACTGTTCAATGCGATTTCAAACCCCCTCTCTAAATGCGGTTTACTGGTAGGTTATGCAGATTCCACCACTCGAGTTGGGATAAATTTTAATCTGCGATGCAAAAATAGAGAGTAGGTACGCGAACTTTTCAAGCCTTTGGCAGACTGTCTTTGGATCAATATAGCTTACAATCGAATGGCCTCATTTCAATCCGTGTTTTTTTTTACATGGACCTATGATATTTTAGAACTGTTTACAAAACTCCACTTGATCATAGTAAAGGGGTAACTCACAAGCGTCTCTCCCTCACAGACTTGGTGCAGGTTCTCCGGCTTGACGAGCAGCAGGTTGCAGAGCGCGTGCAGTGCGTCGAACAGCGCGTGCGCGGGCGCAGGGGCCGCGCGTGCGCCGCGCCCGCACGCCGCGCTGCGGTACTCCTTCACGTCGCAAATGGCTATCATTGCGCCTATTAACAAGATACGGCGTTAACCATCGGAAAAATGACAATATTGTTGTTGTTATTGTAGTATCATCGACCATGGAAACGATGAGAGACAAGCGGTAGTTCAAAATTCAAATGTATCGAAAGTGAAAATTAAATCACTCACTAAAGAGAATAATTAGTAACACATTAATAATGTATTGAGAAGGTTTAAACAATGCGTTCGAAGAAAGGCTTTTCCCGTGCCCTTAGGGGTTTTAAACATCGATATTTTACTGTACGATGCTGCATGCAACTCTATGCGCTGAATAAAATCTATTTATTACGTAATAAAGTGTACCAAAAGTAGCGACCCGCCACTGTATTCGCATTGTTTTTAGGACTTGATAAATCTTCAGTCGTCGACATCGAGTTTTTTTAAAATTATATTTAAGTTTAATATTACTGTATTATAAGTAATTATAACATATTATAAACCTTCCGGAATAAATTCTCTACATGATGGTGAAAACCTCATAAAAATCCGTAGTGCAGTTTAGAAGAACAACGCAGTCTCACAGACAGACTCGAAAAGCGATTTTATCTATACTATGTATAGATATAAATACGACTTACCGGCGGAATTAAACTGATAGTTGTGCAGATGTTCGTATATGACCCTGTGCAGTCTGACGGCCTGCTCTAAGGTGACCGCGTGCAGGTTGTCGCCGTCCAAGCCGCCGTGGATCTTGTCCATCACGTTGTTGAGGTACGACACCACGGCTAGACACGCCTGGTGATGTAACGTGACAATTAGTTATTTGTGAAAAGTTATTAAGTAGTGACGGAGATGGCGGGATGAGGTGGACTCCTTCGACAAAGACTGCAGGTCCCAAAAAGCCTTAGATAGAGAGAAGTGGAAGGAGAGTAAAAGAAGATAAATTCAGGCTGATAAAACGTGTGCGGTTGAGGGACCCCGTCAGGAACGAAGTTCCTTCTCACGTATGATTTAAAACAAAAGCCACCATCTCGGATGTTCATTTTGACTTCACTATCGGCTTTAGCACCCTCGAAAACCATGAAAACGATACCCATGATAAAAAAATGGAACATTTTCGCAGCCACCATCTTGGACTTTCATTTTGACAAAATTCCCACTTTCACTCTCTCTTTTCCTACTATATATAATAGAAAGAGACAGTGAGAGAGAGAGTCGCATGGAGGGGGCCATAACGCTTTTTCGTTACGTGAGGATTTCTACCAGTTCACGCCTATCGCAATTGGCGTTATAGAACTTCGTCCCAATAAATAAATAAACCAGGTTGGTGAGAGTATTTCCTTCTATTTAGATAAACCACCATCACACCTGTCAAGACTCGCCAATATATTAAATAAAAGAGACTCAATCGTTGCAGTTTTCTTTGTCAGAGACAAAGATGTGAGAGTTAAAAAATGATATTCCTTGATAAAGGGTATAGCTTACATCATAGGGATAAGTCCCATACAGTATTCGGCAAAAAGAGGGGGGTGCAATAGATTACATTTCTGGTTATTTCATCTCACAATAAGGATGGTCTCATTATTTTCAAAATTCACATTCTCGCATTCACTCAAAATTTTGCAATGTATTTATATACTGTGTTCAGCAATAAAGATTTGATTTGATTAATTCAAGAGCCCACACGGCTATATAACATTTGAAACAACTTACCGAAGAAGCGAGAGTATCGATATCTCCTTCCGGCTTAAAGTCTGTCTTCTTCTGCTCCGTCTGCAGATGCAGCTTGACCCAACTCACAATAGCTACGATAGCTCGCTCCAGACCAGCGTCCAGCTTGTTCTCAAGCTGCTCCATTATGGCCGTCTTCCGGTGCATGCATTCATTCTGTCTTGATGATGAACTGAAATTACGTTGGAATATTAGAAAGGGGAAATTTTGAAGCGCAACGCAGACAACCAATTCGAGGGTAACACCAATTTGTCTTGCCGACTATTATGCAAATATTTTTCTAGGAATCTGTGTTCATTTTTTAAGAACTCCACGCAAACTACATTTTGAACTCATCGTGCATTAACGGGATGAACAACTGTTCTTATGCAGTTGGATTTTGTACACCATAGCAGGTCCAAACTGCGGTCGAGCCAAGGAATGATCGGGCCACTAA
This sequence comes from Lithophane ornitopus, assembly GCA_948473465.1. NCBI lineage: Eukaryota > Metazoa > Arthropoda > Insecta > Lepidoptera > Noctuidae > Lithophane > Lithophane ornitopus. The sequence continues at coordinate 6,961,473 of OX419633.1, forward strand.
GGCAGATACCTCAATTTGGACCCGATACTGGTTGATGAGAGAAGAATGAGAGAAGTTCTTTGCTTTTTGTGGGAGAATTACAAGTTGTATTTAGGGAGAAGACGATTGATGTTAGTCGGTCAGACGCGGACAAATTTTTGCACGGATAGTAAGGCTTCTGCGCGCTAATGCAATGGGGTTGCTACTCCTACAAATTTTACCTTCTTCGCTGTCTGACGAAATTAATCCCAGTTGTTGCCAAAGGCCGGCTTCAAAATACAGGCAATTATTTCAAAAAGCATTAATATTAATTACGCTATTATAAGAAATAAGTTTTTTTTATTTTTATAAGTTCGGTCGTGTACACATTATCGCCTTAAAATATGGAGTTTTATACATACTTCACAGTTTAGCAACAATACTTACGTCATACAAGTAAGGATAGATTCTTGATAGTGTTCCTCAAACATTCTTACGATTTTGTTAGCTTGCTTCACGATGTCGAAGAAATAAATCTGAGAAACGACCAAGTATTATTATTACCCTCTTAGATTGCTGTATGACCTTGCTTGTTGAGTAATATGTATAAAACTTACAGCAGTTTTATTTTATAACTTCATGTAACAGTTGTTACTCGTGACTATTCATAACATAACATATGTTTTAAACTTGCGACAATCTAAGAAGCCCGTCTTGACGTTTCTCATCATACATTCCGCGATACTTTTTATGAACGTCTACGAAAGAGATCGAAAAATAAAATTCATAATCCTCATTAATTAGTATGATATCTATACACTATAACAATGAGTATCATTCGAAAGCACCAAGTTTCACTTTATATTGGAAAAATGCACTCAAAAACACGAATTCATCGTTGATTAATATTCTGACAGGATGTTATTAATTACAATGTCATGTCATTGGGTTCGTTGCTATGGCAACGGTAGTGTTAAGAAGATTTGAACCCCTCTACCGAATAAAATCGATGTTCTGAAAAATCTATACTTTTACAAATATTACATTTAGAACAGAGATTAACATAACATAATATCTGATCACATATATTTTTAGCTTTCTTTTGATATTTCATATGTCATTAAAAGAAATGGTTAAAGGTTATTGTTATTTTTTCTGACTCTGCTATTATGTGATTTTGTTGTTATCGTGTAAACTCGTCAACATGTCTAAAAGAGGAGCGACGATCTTCGCAGGGTGTTTGGTAGCAGCTGGATGAGTTACCGAGAATCGAGCTGAATGCCGTGCAATTGCAGAGGTCCAGTAGTAGACTGCTGTAGGCTGATGATGATGATAATGACGAATAATAAAACGATATGACTCGAGAATCAGTTTGAAGTAATGTAGATACATTGTCGATTACAAACTCTAAGTATGATAAATCGATATGTGTCGAGAATCGATTTTAATTCTGCATCACTACTAACAGTATTTTGATAGGTGTCAAAGCGGGCTTCTTAGATTGTCGCGAGATTAAACTAAATTAAGTACTTAAACTTAATTTATTTGTTGTTTTATATTATTGAGGGTTAGCAATTGGATAAGGGTTTATTTAGCTATCACTTTTAAAGGTAATTATGCATTCGCCAATTCACAATTTTTTCACATAACATTACATCATACCTGTATACCCCGAAGGGTGAGAAAGAGGTGTACCTATAGTACACCCACGTCCCATGTAATAGGGGGCGAGCCTATTACCATCAACCGGACACAAATCCAGACTCCGGGCTGCTACTGAGAAATTCCAGATGGAAAAACCCAATAACACTGCGCGTCCCGGGAATCGAACCCAGGACCTCATGCTCAGCAGTAGCGCATGCGACGATTAGATCACCGAGGCAGTAAACAAATTACAATGGAAATTAAAGTAGACAAATTATTCTCTTAAAATAAAATAATAATAATAGGTTTCTTATTAAGTTGGTAAAACATACAATAATCGCATAATACGGAAGTTCTATTTCTTTTACCTGGGGTGGGGACTTGCTCTCGGCGATGGGAATGGACTGAAGGCCCAAATCTAGCGCGTAGTCCACATGTTCGATGAGTAGATGCTGGATCAACACTTCTAGCAGTGCCACAGTCGTACCCGACAATTCGTTTGCAGTACACAGCTGAAAGTACAAGGTCATTATCACTTCGGGTGATTCCTTTAATGTAAACCCGCGAAATTCAAAATTCGTTCCGTTGTTTGCAAATGGCGTCTCTGCTGTTTTACAATGAGTCAAAAAACTTTTTACAAAAATAAAAACCGACTTTAAAAAAAAAACACTTGCCACCGACTTCCGAAATTAAAGTAATTTTTCAGTTTTGAGTGTTTTTTTTTTGGAAGTCGGTTTTTATTTTTGTAAAAACGTTTTATTTTTCACTTTTTAGTAGTGGTACCTACCCCACACAAATTCGAATACCACTAGCTGATGAAAATAACAGTGAAGGAGTAAATGAAAACATCGTCTAGATAAACTAAGTGGGAAAAATACGTAATATTGACGCTAACTCAAAAACTACCCAAGCAAAGTTAATAAAATTTATATCCTACCACCTCGGAAGCATGACCTACCATAGAATCATCAAAATCGATTCATAATTAAATAATAAACTACATTTAATTAATTTAAAATATCAATATAATAATCGTTCTCGAAATTATATTTCATGGAAATAATAACTATTTCGTGAAAATATGTCGATTTGCAGCAACATACAGTGTAAAACAGCGTGCAATGTTGCGCCAGTTAATTCCTATATCTTTGGGGCCATTCAAGTATTACAAGCAGAGTTTTAGTCATTTTTAACCCTGAACATGCTTTTCGCTTTCGAGCATAGATAAGTAGGGTTGCCATAATTGTTCAAATCAGATTGTACTAAATGCAGAAAAATCAGAACAATAAATAAAAATATATTCCCCCATCCCCCCCATGTTAACAAAAATAAGCTAAGCAAAAACCGCGCCTCCCCATTTAATACTTGAATAGCCCCATTAAACTTGATGACGTATTAACACGTCATCAAATGATGAACAAAATTAATACAATTAATTTCAACTCGGTGCAAGGTCAAATAACATCGTAATGAATTCCTTTGATTAGCAGATTGATCTTCCCGTAAAAATTCTCAAGCAGTCATTAGGTCAAGTTTAAATGTAATAAATAAAAATATTTTTTCTCTCTGTAATTAAATATAATCTTAATTAATAAACATAAAACACTTCAAAAGATAACAGGGCAGACGGCCCGGCGTTTGCTGATCTGTTACGCCTACAATGCTCCATTGTCTTATAATAAGTAATTTATTAAAGAGTCCATTAGTAGGTAGGTACGTAACTTTTCTTGGAACATACGATAGCAATTATGATATCTACCTTTAGGAGGAGACTTTGAATATCACCGTCAACTTGTCAAAGGTAAAAAATATAAGCCTTTTACCAACAATTTTGGGGTCGGCTTCCAGTCTAACCGGATGCAGCTGAATAAATAAGTATTAAAAAAAAAAAAAAAAACATTTATTTTCAGGTAAATAACACCCATTGCAGACATAAATTACCTTAGTAGAAACCATATTACATGGATCGACTACCTATCTGACCTCCACAAACCAGTTACTGGGTAACACGGTAAGACTGGTTGTCAGACTTTTTGACTTCTGACTACCCGTAACGATTGTCGAAGATCTACGAACAACAGCCGGGACCAACGGCTTTACGTGCTTTCCCAGGCACGGAGGGGTCTCGGTATGTAATGGATAGCTTAACCTTCGATCGACCTGTTATCATTTAGCCTCGAAATACCTAAAGCATCCGTTTTGGTGTCAATAATGTATTATTATTACACTTGATTATAATTAATATCAAGAGCATCATACTATAGAGTGTTAGGGTAAACACCATTGTCACTCAAACCATGAGTAGTTGACTTAAATATAAAAATAAATGACCGAGTAACAACAAAAAGAAAACGTTATTTCATTAAAAAAATCTATCCGACACCGTGCTCGCTAGCGAAACAGCTGACTGACTGAGAGAGGGGTCGCGCTCGCGGCCGATCAGGTCACGTCCCGCACCCTTCGCCCGTGTTGAGACGCAAGTTCGTTGCCCTAGCGCATAGGGTGCAAAGGTGAAACATTCTTGTTGGCAAAATGTAGATAAAAAAAGAACCATTGATTTTACGTTCTATAAATGAAACCAAACAACTGGTTGCAAGGATAACGGTGTTTACCCTAACACCCTGTATAAATACATCATAACTTACAGTCTTGCACCTGGTAAAGGACGTCTTGGCATCGTTGATCATCCTCTGAACGAGTTGTTCGCTCAGAAACGTCTCCCCGCCGTAGTTCTCAATCTGCGCTATGTTGATATTCGCGCGAGTACCGATTACAGCTTGTATGTCGCGTCTCAGCTCTTGGAAACTGTTGGAAAGGTATATGGACTTTATTTCGGTACACGTGAGTGCGATTATCGTCTATCATTAAAAAAACCGACACGAAGGGTCCCATATCGTATTGAGATTGATAAAAAAAAACACGTTTCTTGTATCGGGACCCCCTAAATTATTAACTTCATGAAATAACGCCCGCTGACAGACAGACGAACGGACGGACAGCGGAGCCTTAGTAATAGGGTTCTGATTAACACCCTAAAAAAGTAGTATGGCGAAATTAGTGCTAAGAAAGCCTTCACTTATTAACACGGTTATCCTTGAATTAATGCAGACATGTACACAATAAAGGGAATCTGAAAATAAGCATTAGTTTCGACTCCATTTATTTTGTCGGTCTAAGTAAGTGAACAAAAATGTATAGAGCAGCTGTTATTTATTTCGCAATTTCAGTGTTGGCCCCATAGTAAAAGCTGATATTGATTGATGTATTGAAATGTTTGTATGTCTGTTTGTATTGCCTGTGCGTGTCCCAAATAAAATAATTTTCTTTTTACCCGACTACGGCGAAGCAAAAAGGAGGGTTATGATTTTGACCGGAATGTATGTATATATGTATATATGTATGTATGTATGTATGTTCATCTGTTCCCTCATATCTTCTAAACCACTCATCACAATTTGACAAGTGAGGTATCGTTGGAAGCCTCTTGATCGTCCGCTGGTTATAGGCTATGTGACGTCACATTAAATTAAAAATGGCGCCCTCTAGAGGACATAAAGTCAGGAACTTGAAAAATAAAATTGTTTAATCGTACCATGTTAGGTATCAAATGAAAGGGTTTAATGAGCATATTTCAAAAATATATATATTATAACACCAAAAGAATAAAAAAAAAAAAGTCATAAAAACTATTTGTAGGAAATTATCTGCTAGATAAGTTAAGGAAGTTATCATGAAGTGGCTAAAAAGAAATCGTTCTTTTAACAACTACGACTAAAAAGGTATAAACAAGACACCACAGACAGACAAATTAAAAATCCGGAGTCACACGTGTTAGGGCATAAATCGAACAGATTACGTGTGATTCCGGATTTTTAATTTGTCTGTCTGTGGTGTCTTGTTTATACCTTTTTAGTCGTAGTTGTTAAAAAATTAAGTAATAAAAACTAAAACCCAACTACGACTAAAAGGTATACTTTTAGTCGTAGTTGGGTTTTAGTTTTTATTACTTAATTTTTTATTTATTCATTCCCCTATTCAGGTTAAGACTAAACAAAATCATTGTTTATATGCAACTCACCCGCCACCCTGTATCTGTTTCTTAACATGCTGCTTCTCAGTATAATACGCGTTCAGAGCATTAGACATGACAGCTTTCAATCTTCGGGTCTCCATGACTGCATATCCGTCGTTGGCGCCGGCCATCGCGCCGTTGACGAGCGCGTCTCGGCGAAGATCTCCGGTTGTCGTGTTCCCTTCGGCGGATACTAGCCCCGCGAGTACTAACTCGTCACATACTCGTTGGGTACTGGAAAGTAGCATGATTTGTTAAATAACATTTAAATAATATTTTTAAATATACCTGTTTTATTACGGTACCCTAAAAAAGTAATAAAATTCATCTAAATAATAATTTGACGAATGTACAGTCACGGACTTTAATTGATGAGCCACCTGGCCACTGTTCGTATTTTAGCCGTGTAATGCAAATCGGGTTTATTCGGTTCCCGACACGGAAAGTCATAATGTATTCGTATTAGTAGAAGAAAATTATATTTAATAACTTTACCGGTTGGCTAACCTGAGAGCCAGAACTACAAACTTGACAGCACAGTGACTACCCAAAGTCAACCAATTGCAGGTCTAGCAACAGTAACCTAGCAACGATTTTTTAAGCGTAGCGATAGTAACGTTAGCGTACGGAGAAATATTAATAGTCATTTCGGTAACTTCGAAATTAACGTCTCTGACATCGACATTTCAACTGTCACTGTCTTCAGATATGTTTTCAGAATAACCGAGTTAATGAGCTCTGATTCAAAGGAGATCATTGTCAAATAGATTGGATAACCTTAATGCAACATTTTATTTATTTTTATCATTGAGAACTTATTAGTCAACCTCTATGGATAAGACTATTTCCGATTATAAGTAATTTATTTGTCATCTTGTTTACGAGCGTGCGGTTCGTGTTTAATCGTGTAATCTCGTGAATGTATGAAACTGTAAAATTGAAAAGTTTGAAGGTGGCTTATCAATTAAAGTCCGTGACTGTACTCAAAGTGCGACAAATAATTTGAAATTTCTTAAATCTCAAGATGAAAACTTTATGTCTATCATTCCGAAATTTTTGAGGGAGGTATTAATTATCTACTTTATGTTGCTAGGGGCGAATTTTACTTAACTTTTATATCGAGTATTAAGTCTTGTCCTGTGAATAAATTTTGAATTTTTACAGTTTTTCCATACAAAAACTGTCAGACAACTATTTTATTCCACGGATAAAAGATATCTGACTTTGATAAAATCAGCCCATATTGGTTTTAAAGTTTCGGTAAATATTTCAACCTATTCTGATCTATGTTTATGACCTACATACATCAATTAGACGGAAGCAGTCTTCAGCGTAGCAAAAAAAATACATTTAAAAACCTACCTTGTAGACATCTCATACAAATTCTTTAAGTACTTCTCCACATCATTCTTATCAGCCAGCTTGGTCTGAATGTACTTCTGCAGCTTCAGGTGGAAGATGTTGAGCACAAACTTAGACATCACCTGGTCGGGGTTCGGGAACACGTTGCTAATGATTGTGTAGTTTTTCTTGCAAAGAGGTAACACCGCTGAGAATATGTCCTTGCCTAGTAACGTGTTCTGAAAATTATATTAAACATTGACAACCTGGGATTTCTCCTCGGCAAAAAAAGTATGATTTTCCATACTCAAATTTTTCTATGGGTGTTTTGAAAATGGACAGGAGAACATCTGTCGGGGCAATTAGTGTTTATTATAATGATGTACTTACCATTTGACTGGTCTCAATGAAAGCATCAACACACTGCGAGTAACCCTTAAAATTGGTCATTATATTTGCTAATTCTTTCATCTTTGCCATATTGCCCTGGTTTTGGGCTTTCACAAACTCCTCAATGAGGTTCCTTTCGATCTCGTCATATTTAGCTTCTATTTTCTTCTTGGCTACCTCGAATTTATCAGGTGGCAACTCTTGAGCAATTGTGTGGAGCTTTTGTATGACATCTGCTGCTTCGTTCAACTGGAATAATGGTTAGAATGGTAAGTAGACAAATAGGAAAAAGCAAACCTTTTTGATAAGCTTTGAATTATAATATCAATACTCTTGTACAGTTCAACCAAAAAAATTGGTCATCTTCGTGTTTCTGAATTAGCATGAACATTGCATGCAAGCGTGCAGAAAACTGTTCAAAGCTTTTGAGTGATAAATGACGATACTCCGTAGAAAACCCGTTTCTATGGTTGTTATGCTAAACGTTCTAGCATTGCATAGAGTTGTTAATCTATTGCCTTGGAATCTTTCAAGGCTTATCTAGGAATAAGAGATCCTGGAAATAAAGATGATGATGAGACCTCTGACATACAGGGTGGTAAACTGACATACAAGTTAAAAGAACAACTGTCTGAATAATGATCAATAAATGTTCGTGGATGCTGTAGCTGTAGCCAGATAACAAACAAGGGTTTGTCCAGTTTCCAAAAGGAAAATACTACTGTATTCGCAATTAAGTCCAACAAACCTTGCTAGCATCATTGAACAAGTCAATAAGCACAGGTCCGGGGCTCAGGAAGTGCGACAGATGCGACAGCAAGTCCCGGGCAGCCGCAGCCCTCGCTCGCGGGGCCCGCGCCGCTCCCAGCTTCTCTCCCACGTCTAACGCACGCCCGCCGCAACGTGACATGCGCTCATCTAAAGCGCTAAATACACCTACACAATGCTGGAAAAAGAAATATGTTTTGTCTGTAATAACAAGGGAAGGTGAAGTGGAGCATTACAGAAAAAATTGAGTCAAAACTGTTTGTATTGACGTCACTTAAAACAAGGTATTGGTTATAAAGACGAAGTTTCGAGGTCCCAGCATTTCTGTCTATTTAACATAATGTTTGGTTATAAATGACTATCGGCTATAACAACCGTAATCCCTTCGAAATCGTTATAAATGGTTTTGACTGTAGATAGATAGATAACAGGCCATGCACCGGAAGGGGTTTCCTATTGGCAAAAATTAAGAACTTCCATACAAACTTGCATCCACTATTGAACCACTTTATGGATGAATTTTCAAAAATCCCTAGTGCTCATTTTCGTTATTAAAGGAACTCTAGAGCAAATTTCATGCTTGTGAACCAGAAGTTTAGGCTGCGCATTGTATATACATATAATTAAGTCCTATATAAAAAATGCTAACTTTTAGATAGTGTCAATCACTTTCTAAATATTTTTTTGGAAATTGAAACAAAAATATTCCATTGAAATTTAATAATATTATGTTCATAGAATCTTACTTACAGTGTGTTGATCCATGATTTCAGCCAATTTAGCACCATACAGCTTTTCTTCCTCCTGAACAGATTGTTCCATTCTGGCACATTTTCTTTCCTGTCTCTCTTGTAAAACCTGACAATAATATAAAAATACATTTTAATCTACTGAAAATGTTCAAAGCACTTAAATTGGCTTTGACCTTAAGGTTAAATTAAATGTTTTGCAGTTAGATAACAAAAAGTAAATTATGCAATACTTTTCTTTTGTCTATATGTACTTACAGTAAGTGGTCAATACATCAATTGTATTGATCATACTATAACATGCATACAAACCTTCAGATCTTGTATGGCTTGTGTAAAAATGTCATGTATCATTTCAGGATCAAATTGGTCATCCTTCAAACGGGACTCTTGCATACTCCTTCTCACCATTCGTTCCACAAATTCATCAGGATCGAATGGATCCTAGAAAACAACAATATATTAAAGATATGTATTTCATTTGGAATTTAATGTCCATTGCAAAGAGCATTTGTAATATCATAACAAGAAAAATCAACAAATACAAACTAGTACTTACTTGTTCTAACTCTTTTATGTATTGGTTCATCATCTTGGCAGATTTATGAGTACTACAGTGAAAGATCAATTGCCTATTCTTAATATTATTATAAACAGTTCATCAATACAAAACGCCTACTTTAGAAAAAAAATCATCCTCAATCAACAATGACAAAAATGACAACACACACAGCACACCATGACATTAACAGATTGACAGTGACAGCCTGATATGACAGACGACGATATAACATAATGATGCACATTCGATACTTTACAGTATCGATGCAACATGATTCAACACAAATGGATTATTTTTTATTTATATTTCAGAGAACAAGATCCATTTTGTTAGTAAACTATGAAAAAAAAAAAAAAGTAAAATGTTTGTTAATCATATATGTTTGTTTGTTACATAGACATACCTACTTACAGTTCTTCAAACATTACCCATAATGTTTGAAGAACGAACAAACATAACTGTGCACAAAAAAAAAAAAAACGTACTCAGGATACTACGTAAGATTGCCGCGATCTGTGCATGCCCCGTGAACATGGTGAACGCGCTGCAAAACGGAGGGAGCCTCAGTAGCATCCTGAATGCGTTATTGTATTGGACCCGCAAAGCATTGACAGCCCTTTCCATACCTTTATTGCTGTTCACAGGCTGCTAGAGTAAAGCGTCTGACAAAAGGATTTTAAATAGCAATGCATTATGCATGATCGGTAGAATGCGAACGAAAATGAATTTTTATTTTCGGTAAAAAATTTAAAACTAAAAATAATATGTCTTACTATTTTACAATCCGGTATCGATACAAATGCGTGGATCGTGCTTCCCCAGACAGTATTGACAGCACAGAATAATAGTGGTGTCAGTATCAATTTGTATTTTCCATGGAATTAGTAAGTACTCTAATGGGGTTTTCTTTTTGGCGGCATAAACAAAAATATTCTACACTATCTGCGTCGAAGTCGACTTCGTTCGTTTCGACTTCGTCGATAGACTATAGCTATACAGAATTATAGACTTCGTCCACGTGTTTTAAATAAAACATACCTTATTGAATTCGGCAATAGCGTTGCTCTAAATCAGTGAATTATTTTTTGTAATGGCAGTTCCTCTTTTACATACATTTATTTTGTTTATTTATTATGGTCCAAGGTTACAGCGTTACTTATGACCTGGGTTACTTATGGACCTAATAAGTACATTACCCCAAAGAACCTCTTTGATGAAACGCACTCTAGCGCCCGGCACGGCGGCGTAGCGTATTCGTATCATGATCCTACAAAAGTGGAGCCACCATTACGGCATAAATGAACTAAGTATTTGATGAAACGCACTCTCATAGCTACATATGCAGAGCAGACTAATGGATCGTCGACGATCGACCTTTTTGTAGAGGTTGGTTGCGTAGCCTACGTAACTGTGCTTTAGCAGTAGCAAAACATTCACAACAAAACATGTTAAAGTCTCTATTAATGTCAAAAATTGTATGGAACATGACAGAAAATAGAGATTTCAACATGTTTTGTATTGTGAAACCAATGAGTCGAACTCTAGACAGCGTAGGGTACTTAGGTACCAAAGACTCTGCGTTTTTTTTAAATATAAGTTTGCTCGCCGCCTTTTTCCGACTTCGGTTATGGACTATAATTTTTATGAGTTCATGGGTAGCATACGGCGACCGACATCATAATCACACAGCGTGTAATTTTATAATCGCGATGATCGGGAGTGTATTCATGCGTCGATTGTTTTCTATTAGGACACCCAGTTATGCTCCTTTTTTCTGTTGGGAAATCCTTGTGAATATCCCGGAGAGAATAGAGGGTTATGTCGAACTTCTATCGAATAAAACCACACGATTCCTTCCACTAGCATGAGTCCCGGGCCTATCCTTATGGTGCCCGGAGATCATTAAGCGCTCTTCGACCCCCGGCTGCTCATCTACTGCGAGTGATATGTGATATATGATCTCTTTCCCTCTCCGCCGCCTGTGTTGCATGCATCACTTCTCCTTCCTGCCAGCCACTATCCCAAACCCAATTAATTTGGAGTTGGTTCAGCATGTTTTCATTTTTTAGTAGAATAGCTTAGCCGTCATCCAAGTAGGATCTCACCTTCTTTAAAGTCATGTTATCTTTAACACAATTTTATTCATTCATCGTTTCTTTGGTCTTGTCCTATGATAAAGTCCATCCACAGTCATAACATAAACTACTGACAATACATTCATGGTGATACTATTCAACTATTTATGGCGCTCATTCATCTTGCACAACAAATAGGTACCAGGCGTCGCTTTCAAACTTAGTTAGGTTACCTAGAAAGATAAGTACTCAATTCTAATAATCTATCCGTCCCCGTAAAACCAGCTTCCCTATTCACTACACATCTTAACATTCTTATCAAATACCACCCTTTTAACAATCATACCAAATAAAATCTTTTTGTAAATTATTTGATGTTGGCTTTTCTGAAAAAATATCATTTTAATTTTAGAAACAAAGGAAAAAAATGTCATAAATGTAGCAAATACGTCTTTTTGGAAGATTTCTTACTAGTGAAAGCGTTTTTTATATCCAAATTCTTTGTGATGTCGTAATATTTTAACAAAATTTTGTGCGTGCTATTGACGATTTATTATTATTATATCGTTTTACTCTCTTTCATGAGAGTTGTGTTGAAAGCTAATATAAATCGAAAAGCTAACACTTTGACAGGAGGATCACTGAAACCTTGGACATACGTGAGTAGTGAGATGTCCAATGTATCCTAAACGGGTTAGGATAAAGTCTATAGAGCTCAATGGCTGAGCGCCTCAGTCCTCGAAGCTCCGAGGTGAATGCCTTGGAACAACGAGGCTATCTCATCGGCAAGAAAATCGGGCAAGGATCATACGCCACTGTCCACCTGGCTGAGTACTGCGATGCATCAAGCCCGAAGCGGATGCACCTTGCGTGCAAGATATTCGATAAAGAAAAAGCACCTCGGGATTTTTTAGAAAAGTTTTTTCCTCGTGAACTTGATATACTAACTAAGATCGAGAATCCCCATATCATTCAAGTGCACAGTATTTTACAGCGTGGACCGAGAGTGTTTATTTTTATGCGCTATGCTGACAACGGTGATCTGTTGGATTTCATAAAACGGAATGGAGTTGTGCCAGAAAACCAGGCAAAACTCTGGTTTAGACAAATGGCAAGTGGCCTGCAATACCTGCACAGCAAGAATATAGCGCACCGCGATCTGAAATGCGAGAACATTTTGCTGTCAAGACGTTTCAACGTGAAGTTGGCGGATTTTGGATTCGCTAGATTCTGCACGGACGGTGAAAATCGACGTGTACTCAGCCAAACGTACTGTGGCTCGGCTGCGTACGCCGCTCCTGAGGTGGTGAGTGGCACGCCCTACAATCCCAAACTAGCTGATGTGTGGTCTCTGGGAATTATCCTCTACATAATGCTGAACGCTTCCATGCCGTTCGATGATTCGAACCTGCGCAAACTATTAAAGGACCAAATGTCGCGCAACTGGGTTTTTAGATCCAGGATCCGTGATACAGTGTCGGCAGCGGCCAAGTCTATCGTGCGGCACATTCTAGAGCCTGACATCACGCTTCGCCTCACGCTGGACCGGGTGCTTTCGCACGAATGGACCCGGCCGCGCAAGGACAAGAGCGCAAGTCTGATGGGGCGGTTGGTGCAGTCGGCCCCCTCGGCGCCGCACTCGCCCGGCAAGCGCGAGCACGATGAGGCCGGCACATCGGCGGGCGCGCGCGTTTCCGGCGACCACCGCGAGACTGAGCGCGAGCGACACGACGACATCAACATGCGCTCACATGACTAACGCACCCTAAACTTAATAATAATAGTATTTACTATGTATGGATAATGTTTACGCAAAAAGTGTTAATAATCTTGAAATATTTTTGACCTTCAAAAATTGAAAATTCACTTTATTATTTTGATTTTTTTTTACAATTGACGACTTGACTATTGTTGGTCGGCAATAGTGAAAATAAAGTTTTTATATAAAATTACCCTAATTCTGATTTAGTATTATTCAAGTATTATTTATTTGCTAGTATGTATCTACTTACCTGAATATTTCCGGTGAAGATGTCCTTGAATATTTTTAAATGCCTTTGGATTTTCTGAATAATTTTCTCCATGTGCTCCATACTCTGCTATGTTGACGCTTACGTGAGTAACCAACAACTCCAATAGGTATCATTACAACTGGATCCTTTATGTAAAACGTCAATATGTTCATAGTTGCATTAAAATATATTTCCACAGGTGACAAGGGGCTGACATACTCCACTCTGATATACGTGTATCGTTTTTCCAAATCAAATCGGTATGGCTAAAAAAATGTGAAATAATGTACTGGCAGCGGAATACCTGTGTAAAAATAAGAGTACCCTAGGTAAAATAGTCATTGCCAGCATGACCTATAAAAACCACGGGTAGGTACCTACTTAATCTACTTAAATGTCAATTATATATTAGGTATACCTACCTATTTAGTATAACCCTATTTAGTATAACCCTATCTAGAGATACGTATATTATTGTTCTAAACTTTGTTTTCGAGTTGGAAATGCTCTCGGGGCAGAGAGGTCTCCCAGACTCTTACTGTTAATGAGCTATGAACACATTTTAATACTCTGACCCTTTTGAGGAATAGCTATGATCAATGGAGGATATAAAAAAATATAGGTATTTAGAGGAACTTTTTTTATGCTTATTATCTGGATCTTTTAAACATATTTTTTTATCGATTTGGACCGCCGTCAAGTTCCTACCTCGCCCAGTCGCCAATTCTTTCATCATTTGCTGAGGAAATAATAAAGCTCACTACTTACCGTTACATTTAGTGTATAAATTGGGATGTCAACTTGAATGTAATCATAGATTTCGAATGATTTTTCCTCGCCTTCAACATGCTTACCTTTAGATTAATGTAAAAATAAGTAGGTAAGCATTATGTTGTGTGACGTTTGTGTTGACCTTTTCGAGGGTGGTCCGGAATTGCTAACGCTGAGCAATAAGTAGCATGTCCTCAGCAATAGCTGACCTATAGTTTGATTTCTATGAAACTCCATAACTTTCTATAAATAAGTCATATACGTGTACTGGCAGTACTGGCACCGAGCGAACATCACCGAGCATACATCCGCAACGGGCCACCTCGCAACGCATTTTCATACAAAAAAGTGCGGTGCGGCCCGCCTGTAGTGTGTGCATTGGTTTATAAAAAGTAACAAAAGTTATGAAGAAGGATTTTTGCAATGCGTTGGGGCCTGCACTAATTTACGCAGCCTCGGGCGATTCGACATGGACTTGATGTCGATTCGTCGGGTCTCGGTGATTCTTGGAGTTAGGGCTGACGGTATGCTCTTAAACAACTTCTGAAATTTATTTTCTCCGCAGTAGTCGCTGTCGCGTGTCGCTTGAGCGTGTAGCTCGTGGCCAAGGGGTAACGGCATTGCATTGGCCTCGCCTAGTTAGTCTGGGTGCAAGGGTCATAAAGTTCGTCGTAATCAAGTGATTACGACGAACTTTCTACTTTCGACTAACTTTCGACGAACAAAAAATCTTCAGTAAAATCTTTACTGAAGATTTTTTATAAGTAGGTTCTTAAGTAAATTTATGTACCCACCGTATTCAAAAAACGATATTAACATTTCAAAAGAAACGTTTTTAGCACTACATTCACTAAAATTAAACAATATTAATCCTAGGGTGCAATACGGCAAAATTCCGTACATTGTTATCTACGAGTACCTACGGTCTGAATCAATTATTTCCAAATCACAGAAAGTTATCAGTACACTACTTTAACTTTTTTTTAGATTTGAAAATAATCGATTCAGACCATACAAAATTGCAATAAGTATGCTACCTAACAAATAATATGCCTAGCCTCTTCTTCAACCATATTATTGCGAAATTTTTTCATTTAGGTACCTATGCAAAATTGCACTTAAAGCTTAAAATTTCGCAAACGGATCCCTCAATCGAAAAAAGGATTTCATACACCCACACCATGGACAAGGCGAGAAATAAAGCATCAGGGACTTTACATGAAGGGATGGGTAGCCACCATGAAAAAAAAAAGATTTTATTTTAAGTAGGTACTTACCAATGTCCGCGAGATTAATATGTACCTATACACATACCAAATCAAAGCTTTTTCTAGTAGGTACTAAGAGTCTCTGAGCTAAGCCGTGGATAGACAGACATACAGACGGACATGGCGAAACTATAAAGGTTCCTTGTTGACTACCGAACCCTAAGAATGGGCCAAACATAGAGCTTTTTGAATCTCATAGTATCTAGTAGTTAACTATAGGTACTTTATATATCACTCTTTAAGTAAGTAGTACATATTTGCATGGTGAATTTACTTGGACCAAAAATATTTTTCTGGTGGGATTCCAAGTCATGGATGGATGTAAAAAAAAACTGCTCCCTACAGTTTGTCGAGTTATTATATTCAATTCACTGTTAGTAAAAAGTACATAAAAGTATGTTAGTAAATTATTAAATATTTATTTATTTATCATTATTAAGTATTTACAATTGAGCTAAGTGGATATTGGAAGTGCTGGAATATGGAAAAAAAATGCTCTATTACATGTTTTTTTTAATTATGCCTAGGTACCCTGCCTAATCTACTCCATACGCCAAACTGACAACCAAAGTCAGCGCCGGCAGTCAATTCAACCGTCGCCGGCAGCGGAGGTACTTCCTATATAATATTTTATAGGGCTGCTCCAGATCCGTGGACGGTATTCCAGTGTCTCACAACCGGGTAATCAACCCTTCCCATCCCAATATGGTACCTTTTCAGAAGCCTGTTGGTGTTGCCCCACACGCAGCGCATCAGGGAGGCCACTCTTTTTCGTAGGTACTATTGGTCTAAAGCCGTCCGCGCGGGCCTCAGCAAACATATCTGATGCACTGCAAAAGCGAAGCAACGCCAACATCATCCTACAACCATTACCTATTGTACAGCACCCATAGGCATTGAAAGATCTTCGCGTATAACGGACCCACAGGTTGCAGGTATAAAATGTCTAGTAGTACCTATGTTTCCATTCAATATTTAAATCACCAGAGTGGTCCTCGGTTTCCCAGTGCCCCAGGGTACTTAAATTTTGTGACCCTACTTAAAGGCATTCCTCCAAATATGACCGGGTGGAACGGTTTTCGGTCTCTTCTATCCGCCTTGATAGTAGTTCACTCTTCTCAGAATTCTACCTGAGGCTATGTGACCCCGCATACTTACGAGGATGAGATACATAGGTACTTATATACTGTTATGGCCCCCCTTCGCTACGGCCCTGCTGATTCACTGAAGTGAACTTAAAAAAAAAACAACTTCTCTGGGCCGGGCTTAATGTTCGTCACAGTATAGGTTCCTAGTACCTACCTAATTCGTCAAATTCGTTCGTTCGTTCGTTAGAGTCTGAGTTCGTTAATTTAGGGGTATAAGGAACAGGAACAGGGTGTAAAATTCAGTCATCCACCATAGAACAGGGAGGATCCTCCAACCAGACGGGTGTTGTGTCTGGCGGGCAACTGCCCAACGATTGATGTTGGGTTCTTGTATATATGTCCACTGCACGGTAAACTTTAATTGCGCGATGCAGGATTTATGTGACGTCTGTCTGACGTCAGGTCTTTGATGCGTAGTTCGCATGTGGCGATGTAGATACCGCCACATCACTCCCCTCTGGAGACCGGAAGTCGAACGCACGCTCCACCCTGTCTCAAGATGTAGCCTTCTTCAAAGCCCTAGATCCTTCCAATTGCTCTCCAGCTCGTATATTGTTCTATCTGTTTCATTGTGTAATTCGTCTTTTGTCTGTACCTTGTACTTAAATTGTAGTTAGGAAGTGCCGAGGTGAGCAGAAATACAGGCCATAAAACTTTGGTATCAGTTTTTATTGAATTCTACCCCGTAACACTTCATTGGTACTCTGGTGTACTCTGACGAATTTAAGTACTAATTACTCTGCTCTGAATTTATGAATTTACTCCAGTCCAGTTTCTCGAACGAAAATTATATCGCATTATTAATGTGACAAATTGTCAAGCGCGCGTAAACAGTTGTGATTGGTTGAATGATTTATCAACAGTCAATCACAGTAGTTTACGAGCGCTTGACTATCGATAATTTTTGTTCGACAAACTGGCAGTTAGTCGAGTCAAATCTGCCTAGCGTTTTCCCAACTATGTTTGGGGTCGGCTTCCAGTCTAACCAGATGCAGCTGAATACCAGTATTTAACATAGAGCGACTGCCTCCCGATTTGACCTCCACAACCCAGTAACTGGGTTATACGTTACCCCTTGGTAAGACTGGTTGTCAGACTTTCGGACTTCTGACGACCCGTAACGTCTGGCAAAGATCTACGAATGACAGCCGGGACCAACGGCTTAACGTGCTTTCCGAGACACGAAGGAGTCTAGGTATGTAAAGATGGTCACCTATCTACGGACCAACCCCGGCAAGCGTAGCTTAACCTGATGGATCGACTCGCGCGGCAGTTTATACTTACTATTACTTGGCCACGAGCTCCTCTGGCTGTTAGTCGCGTCTATATACAACTATTAGGAATGGGCCGCAGCCGCATATTCGTTTTATTTTATTTATTTTCTAGTATGTACCTACGGTCGACCGCACGTCCATAGTGACGATGAGCTACGGGGTAATTGTGTAACACACTTACAGTACAGTAGCAATGACTTAGTTCAACAACATTCATTGCGTTGGTATTTACGTTGTTGAGCAGACAAGTTTTTAGAACATATGAAGCAATGGATTAGCAATATCCTTCAAAATCATTCAGATTGTGATAGAAAGTGTGTTACGCAAGTTAGGTGCTGGCCTAGCGCAGTAGGCATGGCCGTAGGCAGGGGGGGGGGGTTGGGGGTTCAACCCCCCCCCCCCCCCCCGAAATTCGAGAAACCAGAATCTCAAACTAGAGATCGACCCCCTAGGGTACCTCCTTATACAGATAATTGTAATTCTATTTCGCATAGGCGTACTTTATAATCTACAATACCAGTAAAAGTATGCTTAATTACTGTATTTTTATCGACTCTGACTTTGTATTGAATAAATTCTTGCAACTTCAGCATTCTCTGAGATATTCTTACCCCAGCCTCTCCCAGGCGGGGTGCGAAAACATTTTAAGTCGATAAAGTTACTTCTATTTCTGTATAATCGGTCAAAGAGAAAGAAAACCTAACTTATTCGAAGCTGGATGCTAAAAATTTCGAGCCCGCTTCGCTCGCAATCATTTTTATAAAATTTCCGAAAAAGAGGAAAATACTCTTTTTTTTCATTTGTATTTACTATTTTTCTACCCTCTCTAAAATCAGAAATAGGTAGGTACCTACTTAATTTCTTTAAAAAAAAGTTTGCAATAAACCCCCCCGAAATTAATTCCTGGCTACGGCCCTGGCAGTAGGTACTGAGTTACAATAGAATTAGAGGCCAGCTTATACAGATACTGGTTTTATTATCACTGACGGTGGTACCTATGAATATTTACAAAAGCAACACTTCATGTCAAAGAGGTTCTTTTAAATACAATAGGTACATATTTTTATTGCCTTTCGATTTTCTCCATGAGCTCCATACTCTGCTACGAGGACGTTGAAGAGAGTAACCAACAACTCCGTATGGTATATCCATAAATGGAAACTTTATAAAAAATGACAAGATGAACGTATCTGGATTAAAACTTATGTCCACAGTTGACAAGGGGCTGACGTACTCCACTCTGAGATACGTGTATCGCTGTTCGAAATCTGGATTCGTTGGCTAAAAAATTGTGAAATAAGTAAGTATCTAGTTAATAATAAAATTATAATCAGACACAGAAGTAAATAGTACCTATACCTATCCCTAAAAGTTATTGCACACACTTTTAGGGGTAAGATTAAAGGAACTATAGGAAGAATATAGTGTATGTTTGGGGCCATAGCCACCCTTGACCCCTGTCCCTGACCCTTAACAACGGTACCTACCTACCTACATAGGTTTAAGCAACTCCTTAGTAGGTAGGTATGTAATATTCTGGCGGCCTAAAACGGCCGCATTATGAATTCCTAGCTGTCATTAGCAATTCCTGTAATTTGACACAAAAGCAATTCATAATTTGTGGACCATTTTACGAATCTCCATAGAAAACTGTCAAACAGATGAAATATTTCGTAATAGGAATTGCACGCAGATCCTGTTAAGAATTGTCAGTTTGTGACATTTTACAATGATTCATAATATTTTCATAAGATTCTGCCAAAGTGGCCGTTTTAAGCCCCCAGTCTTTTCTTGTCTGTTAGTCACGTCAACGTCAAGTCGCCGATCAGTCTCGTCAATTTCAGGGACGTGTGTGTGACCTGTTTTCCAGGAGTTTTGGAAATTGGTGATTTCATTGATTTCGAGGTGCTCTTTTTGTACTTTCACTTTGCCATCTCGTATCTCTGTCACTCGATTTTCAGAACTCCCAGGAAACTTTCTAGTACAACTACTAAATGACTGGACTGTATGTAACTGAGGAATGTAGACGTGAAGTGTTTTCTCCTCTTTCCTCGTCAGAAGTCTACGCACTTTCAGATAATTGTTGAGGAAATAGTAGAACTCACTTACCGTTATATTTATTGGATAATGTGGGGTGAGATAGGGAATAACACCGTTTACTGCGAATGATCCTTCCTCGCCTTCAACATGGATACCTTCAGAAAAATGTTAAACTATTACTTTAGAATGTGTCTGAAGAATGAGTGTGATCAGCGGGGTAGTTGCGTAACACACTAACAGTAGCAATGGCTTTCATTTTGACAGTTCAACAAAATTCTAGAGACGTTAGGACTAGAGATCGGATCGGATAATCGGATGCATATTTACCTAAAGTTGAGGTGTTGGCTATTATGGAATACGAATACACTTTAGTATCCATCGAAAAAACCCGGAATTGATAAATTTAGAACTTTTTGACAAAGTATGGATATGCTAGCTAGTAGGTATTGTACATTAGGTTGTCAAACTAGCCTAGGCACATAGTGAAAAACCACTCGGTGCCCTTGAGTTTCGTAAAAAAATGTTAAACTAGGTAGGGATTTTTATGTTAACACCGCGACAGACATTCATATTGAGAGGGTTGATAAGTCGTTTCTATACCAGGTATCCAATGATATTAGGTATATTTTATAATACCATTGCAGGTATCTCATTATTTGTGCATTCTCGGTATTTTTTGGAGTTCCGGGAACTACCTTTAAGAAAAAAAAAAAAAAAAAAATATCGTAAAAATTTAACTTTAATACCTACTAAACATCCGATTATATCTACCTCCAACTGTCACTAACGAGACATAATAGAATTTTAATTGATAAAGGACTATCGACGTTTGAGCGGCCGATCTCTAGTTATGACTTGTAAAAACTAACTACTGATGGCGTGGTTAGGAAGTACACCTGCTGAAGCGTACTGATAAACACTGACCGCCTTATTCATAAACGCTGTATAAAGTTGAGTTATGAATTAGTTAATTTAAAGTGAGTCATTTCGGCCGCTTTCTATGAAGATAGAATACTGTCTCTTATTTATTCTGTGACTGTACTATACTGCGCCTCGAGTTTAGCTAGTGAAACGTATGAGGATCCTCTTCGTGGTCACACATAGCAACTGTGAACTTGTCGTAGCTTCTGAGTCAAAGGGCGAATGTGCGCCATTAACGCACGGACGCGGAAGGTGCAGACACTGACAGTCCTGAGTGTCCTGACAAACAACGCACAGCCTAAACCGCTCGGAAAGCTGATAATTTTCTCGATTACGATGTTGGTCCCATGGAGAAAATTGTTCAGTTTGATGCTCTGTACCAAGTTTTAGGGATGGTGTTCAATGTAAAGAGGTATTCAAAAAACTCATAGGTATATTTTAGTAGATAAAAAAAAAATGCAGCAAATAAAAAGCAAATAATATACAAAGTAGAGTCGACGATATGTAACAGTTTTTAGGTTGGGGTCCTGAACTCTTGAAGGATTTGCGGTTGGACTTGCGCTTCTTAAAAAGAAACTAGGTATCCAGATTGTCAAAGACGTCCTTGAACATTTCTATTGCATTTAGATTTTCTCCATGACCTCCACTTTCTTCTATGTTGAACTTTGAGAGAGTAGCCAACGATTCCATAAGGTATTTCAAGAAATGGAAACTCTATGTAGAAAATAAGGCTGGCCTTGTCTGGCTTATACATTATTTCCACTGCTGACATAGGGCTTTGATATTCCACTTTGAAATACGTGAATGTTTTTTCAAATTCTGGTGATGGCTAAAAATACAAACATATTTCATTAAGGGGACATCGATATTAAAAAAACTCAGTGCCTACGATAGCAAATTATTTATATTAACAACAAATTATATAGACTTTCCACCTCGCTGCTTCTCTGCGACTAGGAGCTCCTTGTTGTTCTTCTCACCTATGTCACTGTGGCGATTTTTCAACAGCCTCGGACACCACGGCCTGTATTGCAGTCAAGGCCAAAGTGCGCGACGCTTAGGGCGGCACGCCATTAATGACATCATCAGACGAGCTCTTGTCACCGTCGGCGTTCTATCTGTTTGAAAACCCAATGGCTTGGCACGCATAACAAGCATGTCTATATTTCCACAAAGGTAGGTAGGTCTTTAGTGTGGGACGCAACATCTTATCTTCCTGCCTGTGCTGGCGCTAGTGCTGCGGCTGCAGAAATCCTCAAGCGGCACAAGTATCTAACTTTATCGGTAATTATATTTTCGAGCCATTAATTATATTTCGGAGCGTGGGGTCCGAGTGCTAGTTGACACTTCCAGTGACCCAGTGAAGGGCGGGTTTTACCTTGGCCAGAGGCTAAGCCATATTTTAGTTTGTTAATAGTTTTAGTTAGGTTGGGATATTTATAGGTACCTTCCTACTTTATTTTTTATAATCTGTTGGTTAATTTAGAAGTTTATCCAATTCCGAATGTACGACAAAAACTCATAAGTACCTACACAAATTTACCTGTACCTATGTGTATTGAGTTATTGACCAAAAGAACTCAATTAAGTTTTATTCATTCGATTAGGATTTCTGTCATCTAGTGTCTTATTTTTCGTGAGAATAAAGCTCACTTACCGTCACATTTGCCGTATAAACTTGTTTTAGATTTGGTATAGAAGACGTCATTGCGAATGATGGTTCGTCTCCGTTGACATGATGACCTTTAAATAAAACTTATTACTTCAAGTCTAAAATGTGCGTCGAAACTAATACCTAGCTATGATAGGAATATTCGAGAGCGGGTCTAACACAGAACATCTCTTCATAAAAATAATTTATTATTGAATTATGTAAGCAGCTGTTGCTTAAACACTTTGATAATTGTTTATTTTAAGAGAGGGTAAATTAGCAATCAACACAACTGTCTACAACATTGGATAAAGAGTATCGATATAATGGAACATCATCACATCACTAGTGTACCATACAAAAATTAAGCGGGGTAAATATGACTTTAGGTTAGTCGAAATAACCCCACTTCTTCTTTTCTTGGGGCAATTTAAACTAACGAAAAATCACATCAAGAACGTAATCATTCCAAAGAATAACTAGGTGAAAAATAATTTGCGGTTTATATTTTCTCTAGTCACTGTCTAATATTGTAAAAACAAGCGTTGGAAACACATTTTTTGACGAAAAATTTGACGCGTGTCTTTTGTCAACACATACACAAAATAGCGTTTGAAAAAAAAGGCGTGTGGGTCAAACAGTTCGCGCTTTAGCAGCGCTATCTGTGAATTTTGTTGAAATAATGTGTTAACCTACCTGGATACAGATGGCGTTTTGGTACAAATACAGTAGAATAACAGTTATTGTCATTAATTGAAATAGCCCCATAGTCGAAATAGCCTCGCTCGACCTTACATTTAAATGCTTATTTACATTATACAACGTGCTGCTACAATGGTGACATTAATTTAACACACGGGTAGGGCTAGTGGCCAGTAAACATAAAAATTATAATAAAATAAATAATTCGTAAATTGAAATTTTTTAATTTTCAAACAATCTAAATAATAAGAACATAACTAAAATTGAGATCACTCTATGTAAAAGATTCATTCATGACGCTACCTACCAGCGGGCTTACGTGCAATCGGTAAAATCGTTTAGCGGCATAATCTCTAAGAAATTGCGCGGCTTTCCTTTTATTCGCCTACATAATTATGATCCGTGACCCCGGCAAATGACCTCTGCGCTACAGTTCTTTAAGGTACAGGTTGCTCCAGGATGGTAGTTTAGAAAATTTTAAATAAATCAATAAATATTTACGTTTAATGAAATTCAAATATTTTCATAAAACGAACACGCGAAATCGTATACGTGTGTTAAATTAATGTCACCATTGTAGCGGCACGTTGTATAACACAACTAACTACTTATCTGCAAAACTAAACACTAATTGTGTTCAAAAGAAGCTTGTGTGTCTGCTAGAAGTACCTTAGACTGTTGATGATCGGTGAGTAGGTATGTATGGCAGTGAAAAAAATGAAGAACTTTGACCTGCAATAGTTCCATAGTAAGCCCTCTTTGTCACTGAAAATTTAGGCTTCTAGCTTTATCCACAATGAAGTTACATGTCCTGAACGGCTTCGAGAAAAGATGGTACGGCTGTGCCTTTGTTTGTTTGGCTTGACTTGGCGGGGCACTGCCGCGCCGTGCTCCTTGATAAGTCATGTTCGATCAGGCATAGAGTATCTTATGTAGGTACCCAACGATATGACGTGTACCTACCTATAGGTATCTCAATCTCAAACCATTTATTTAAATTAAACCATACAGGCACTTTTGACTAGTTTACCATTTGAGCTAGTTACCCATTCCAAAACGTAGTAGGTACCTATGGGGAAGAACGGGCAAGAAACTCCACGGAAACTATTTTAAATAAAAAAATTGATACAAAAAATTGGTTACATCATTCATGTTGAAATTATACATGATTGTGAGAACAATATAGAAAGCACGTTAAAAGCGTCCGTAATTATAAAATAAAAACAAAAATTAAATTAAATTACCAGTCACTGACGTGTGCTTTACACTAGCAAAATGTTGTCGAAAATGGACATTTAAAGCTTATAGATAATTCCTAGCTTCTGTAATTGTTGCGCACATTTTTAAATTTGTTGCAATTATAGTTTTTTCACCTCAGCACCTCAAACAAGCAGGTTTTGCTGTCTACAGACAGTGTGCAAAATTCAATTTTGGTGCGAGCGTACAAAGTTACTTTTTAATTATTTATTTTCTAAATTCCGAGAACATGTCATGGATCTACTCACAAAATTCGAAATATTTGAATTTCACTTTGGTCTGTCACTTTTACTTCGATACGAAAAAAGCGAGATATAGAAACAAGTCGATTCGAAGTTCGATTTTAATTTCGATAAATAGTACGACCAAAAAAGAACAATAAAACGTTCGGATACACATACAGGTTTTAAATGTAATAAGTAATTTAACTTTTTTTTCATATAGTTCGTTTTACAAATATACATGTGGTTTACGTTTACCATGTTGTATTTTTTACCTTTAGGCAATAATATGGGTTTAAATATGAAATTGTCGTTTAAACGTACTGGCCACTTTGAACTTGCATCACGGTGTGAGATTCCAGAGTGAAACTTTTTTCAAAAGATTCGATTTTTTACTTTCAATTGTTTTTGCATTCAGCTTTTAACAGAAAAGATAACTACAGTACGACATAACTTAGATGTAGCATAAATGTAAGCATTCATTAATTTCAAAATTTTACGGATGTATTTGGTTATATTACTTTACAAGTTATTGCGTTTGCGTAAAGATCATTTTCACCTAAAGCAGTAATAAAGATTGGTGATTTTGAAGGCGCATTCAGGTCGGATTGTGATCAGTTTTACGAATATTGCTGATGCTACATGTGAGTTATGTCGTATTGTACTTATATTGAAAATTAGAGTAATTTTTGAATACGAGTTCCGACGTGGAACTAACGCAGCGGAAACAGCTCGCAATATCAATGATGTGTTTGGAGAGGATACGGCTAATGAACGCACCGTGCGTTTTTGGTTTAATCGCTTTCGTAGTGGAAACTTCGATTTGAAGAATGAACCCCGAGAAAGACCAGACTCTAAGGTAAATAACGATGAATTAGATGCGATGGTAGAAGCCGCTCCATATCAAATTACCAAGGAAGTAGCACCACGGTTTGATGTTAGCTTAAGCATATCCAAAATAATGACCAATTTGCATCAATCGGTGAGACAAAAAGCTTGCAAAATAGGTGCAGAGAGAACCGCGTGTTGAAGCTTGCTTTACCTACCTTGTTGAACCTGTACAGAAATGAAGGGGTTTCAATACAAAATGCCTTCACTCAGTTTGTTGAGTCCCGGTGCCCAGAGTTCTACCGCAAAGGCATAAATGACCTTCCCAGGAGATGGCAGAAATGTGTAGACAATGGGGAAAATACTTTGTTTAAATAAATATATTTTACCTCAGAAAAAAAAATGGTTTCCGTTCTTCAGTACAAAACGGCAAATTCATATTTAAATCCCCTAATACGTTCCCCTAATATGTTCTAATATCTCATATGTTCTCGCTGCTGAGGTGAAAAGTTGTATGTGTTACACGAGACCAAAGTTAATTGCATCTCGTGATCAACACTCGCACCAAAAAACAACTGCTCTCTTGTTGCACAAATAACTATTATGGATGTGGTACATATCATCAAATTGAACCACTTTCTCCATGACCACCACGTCATCGCCAAAAAAATATCAGCCGTACCGTATGGGTCGAGTACCTATAATAAATATTGAAGTTATGGAAATTAGGTACCCACCGTATTCAAAAATCGATATGTGTTGAGAAGGGTTTTCCTCGGCAACACTAAGTATTATACCAATTACAAACAGTATTAATCCTAGTGTGTAATGTGGTAAACTTCCAAACATTTTGTCTACGTTTGCACTTTATCACTTACCGTACCCTACAGGCGACAGTGCATGATAAACGTAGTAATATCTAAATCAAAGAAAGCTATCAATTACGATCCATGATTCGGGAATCATCGATTTACACTATAAGAAATTGCAATGATATGCTATCTATTGCTTTTGATCATCTTTGTATCATAACATAGCACTAGCTCCTACTCGCGACATCGTACGCGTGGATTTCGAAAAATAGCACTTTATACAGACATGAAGTTAAAATTCACCTACGAACCTACTTAGGTATGTACCCATGTTTGTTGTGTACAGATCTAAGAATTGATCATTTCATGAAGTGTTCAATCATTTCTGTATTTCATGAAATAGAACATCGACCGCTGGTCACATCATGATGTAGTATGGCCAGATCATTGAATACCTACCTACTCAATGTTTGGCGATATGAACATTTAAACGCACGACTACTGTATGATGTGGCCAAACATTATTGATCATATCGAAAAATACCTAGTTAGATTATCCACCGGTAGAGGCGATGTCAATGTCGCTTTGTTTTTGTTGTGCATCATGGCGGTGGCGTATAACAAATAAAAAAATGTAGTAATGAACACAGGTGACCGCGCAAAAAAAAATCGATAGACTTTTCTTGGACTTCCAAATATGATATTATGGATGAAGTAGCAGTTGGTCACAGTCAACCTAATCTAACCCATTTGGTCGGGGTGCCACAAGGCGGCGTGAAATGCAACTTAATACTTAAAATAAGTTTAAAAAAATTCATGCCGCGTATGGTACCCTGAACAAATGGGTTAGGTTAGGTTAGAACAGTGAACAACCGCGCGCGAGCCGAGCGAGCGAAGCGAGTGGTGCCGCGGCATTGGCCGGCGAACGCTACTTCCAATCCAAAGTCCAAACGGTTTTGGGCGCCCCGATTAAATAGCATTTACAATCGTGTAGGGTCGTTTTGGGTTAATTATGTTGTGTAAAAATCTCATATAAATGTTGGAAGTATGTTTGTTTTGTAAGTAGGTACCTATCTAGTAATACTTCTACATAGCTTTATCCAAACGTAAAAACGTGCACGTTTCTCTACATTGTACCTACTCACATGTATAATTTGAACATGAATGATGTACCTAACCGATATATTGTAACAATATTCTGATTTAAAAGAGTGTCCGTGGAGTTTCTTGCCCGTTCTTCTCCATAGGAACCTACTACACTTTGGAATGGGCAACTAGCTTCATCTTTCTGACTGACCGACCCCTTGATAATTCAAAAGTACCTGTAATTGGTTTATTTGAAATAAATGTTTTGAGTTTGAGTTTGAGTTTGAAAAAACTAACAGATACCTACACTAAACGTTTAACAAAGCTGCAACTTAGACCATATTATTTGGTCTTGAAATAGGTATTTCAGAATAAGATTAGTCATCCCATCTCATCATTTTCAACATTAATTAAATGTAAGGAAATCCTATTAGGAAGATGGGGGGCGGTGAGTACCTAGGCTGTGAGAAGTGATGATACTTAGCTTATTAGGTACCTACGTAGGTATGTATTCAAGAAACAATGGTAAGTACTTAATTTATAAAAAAAAACTTTATTTAATTCAACTAAGTATCGATTCCATTACAAAACGGTAACGGTCACGGGAGTCCCGGATCTGGTACCGTTGTGCAGGCTATGATTGCAGTACTGGTATGTGGTGATGACAGCATTGCCGAGGAAGCGGCCAGTGGGGTCCTGACGTACCACGTGCATGTACTCGTCGCCCAAGGTGAATTGGACTTGAGGAGGTGCTGCCCAGTCACACACGGTCGTGACCCCTTTGTTCACTGTGGGTGGGTTCACGCAGAAAAGCTGGAAATAACATACAACCATAACTTCTGATTCTTCGGTCCTTTTTTTAATTAACATTGATGTCTCACTCAAGTACCTACATGAGCGAGACATTATGTACATAGTGCAAGCGAACATAGAGCTGAATGTCCCGCAAGCACATGAATCCATTAGTTAACTGAAGGAGGCAGCTACGCATAGACTATCGTAGCTCCACACTTGTTTTTTTTTAAATTTATCTGTGCCTGATCCTGCTTTAATAATGAATGAGAATCGATACGCTTTCGTGCCGAATCGAACATCAATCAATGTTTTCGAAGAACTTATACTTTTAGTGGGCAATAATGTTTTTTATTTTGATTTCATGACATAATTATTATAATATAATATTATGAATATCTGACAAGCATTTATTTAGACATAGATTTATTATGAATTATTTTTATTTATTTTTGTATTTTACTGTTGACATTTTTAATTTATTATTGTTTGCTAATTTGATATGAAATTAATGGTATTGACTTGAAATTAATTATCAACAATCATATCTGTTATGTACTATACTACCAAGTGGCGACGTCTGTCGCGTTGACGGTTGACGTCTCTATATCATTCATTAATCTATAATATAAAAATGAATAGCTGAATGTGTTGCTAAGCGCAAATCTCGAGAGCAGCTGAACCGATTCTGCTAATTCTATTTTTAGAATATTCCTTGAAGTACGAGGATGGTTCTTACGGAGAGAAAAATTAAAAAAATTAAAAAAAAAAAAAGAGTCGACTGTTAGGCGGTAAGATGTTCGCCGGGTCAGCTAGTTTGACATAAAGATTATTGTTTTACAAAATGTGTATTTAATAAATTGGCGACGAGGATGTCGACTAATGATATAAAAAAACTGAAGAAAACCCGCGCCTCATTGCGTGGTATAATTACAAAACTGGAAAATTATCTGAACAATCAAGAAACGTTACCACATGAAGAAACAGAGTCAAGACTTCAATCGCTTCAAGAAACATTACAGAAATTACAAGAAATACAGCATAACATAGAATTAGAAACTCCAGACGAACAACTA
This sequence comes from Lithophane ornitopus, assembly GCA_948473465.1. Taxonomy (NCBI): domain Eukaryota; kingdom Metazoa; phylum Arthropoda; class Insecta; order Lepidoptera; family Noctuidae; genus Lithophane; species Lithophane ornitopus. Next base: position 6,990,891 of record OX419633.1, read on the forward strand.
GACCAAGAGATAGAAACCAGGTACGATTTCGAAGAGAAATGTATTATCTTAAAGACAAAACTTTTAATATATGATCACAGTAAAAATTTCGACCTTAATAACGACCTTGTCTTCAATGTCACTCAAACAATACAAAAGCCTAAAATTAACAAACAAAATTTTCAAAACAGAAATGAAATTGAGAACCTACACTGGAGAAATTATCAAGCCTGCAGGAGTGACATACGTAAAAGGGACTTATAAAGACCAGACCTTCAGCGGGAAATTATACATAATCAATCAAAACGTTGACCCAATATTTGGAAGAAGCTGGATGAAAGAACTAAATGTGAAAATTGCAGACATAAGGATTCTACAAACTTCTGAACAATCCGACAAACTTGATAAATTATTAGAAGAATTTACAGCAACTGTTTTTAAATCAGGTTTGGGAAAAATACCCAACTATGAAACTCACTTGAATCTTAAGGAAAATACACGACCGCTTTTTATAAAACCGCGACGAATACCGTACGCTTTAAAGGAAAAAGTCGATACAGAAATTGAACGACTATGTGCAGAAGGAGTGATAACCAAAGTAGACCACTCAGATTGGGGCACGCCAATCGTACCGATCGTGAAATCAAATGGGAGGATTCGACTATTTGCAGACTATAAGGTCACCCTTAACAAAGTCATCAGGGACGAACATTACCCAATCCCTATAATAGAGGATATATTTGCAGAAATGAACGGCGGCAAATACTTCTGCACCTTAGACATCACCCAAGCCTATCTAAATTTGGTTAAGGACGAAGAAAGCGCCCTCTTACAGACATTAAGTACGCAATCGCTTGATGTTTGGAGTAAAAGTAGCACCAAGCCTTTGGCAGAAATTTATGGACCAATTACTTCAAGGACTAAGACGGAATAAAACGTTTTTTTGACGACATTATAATTCAAGGAGCATCAGAGGACCAACTCTTAACACGTCTAAAACGAGTCTTGCAAAAACTGGAAGAGAGTTACCTCCACGTTAACAGAGAAAAATGTCATTTTTTAAACGTAACATTAACTACCTCGGACACACAATCGATAAAGATGGTTCTTATGTAGAACAAAGACAAAATAAAAGCCATCGTGAACACTGCAAGACCAACTAATACAAACGAACTACGAACCTTCCTTGGTATGGCAAACTACTATAACAAATTTATACCGAACCTTGCCTCTTTAACAAACTCACTAAATTAAGAGTTACTAAAGAAAGAGAAAGATGTTCACTGGACCTCTAAATGTGAAGACAGTTTTAACAACATTATGAAGGAGATTTTAAGCGAAAGAGTTCTTATTCACTTTGACCCAGAAAAACCACTGATACTAGCTACTGATGCTTCACCAACGGGCTTAGGAGCTGTTCTCTCTCACAAACTACCTGATGGCTCTAATAGACCAATCGCATTCGCCTCTAGATCATTTTCATTTAGTGAAAGGAAATATAGTCAAATTGACAAAGAAGCAACGGCGATCTACTGGGGCATAAAAAATTCTTTCACTACTGTTACGGCAGAAAATTCACATTAGTGACGGACCATAAGCCCCTAACCTCAATTTTTCATCCCCACCAGATATTACCAGCATTGAGCACAATGAGATTATTTCATTACGCACATTTCTTATCGGGATTCAACTACGACGTGGAATACAGAGCTTCAGCGAAACATTCAAACGCTGATTACCTATCAAGATTCCCTGTAGAAATAGCAAAAGAAACCTCAATAGACCAACATTGTTCATACCAACTACAGCAGATTAACGTCCTAGAAATTCGACCAGAAGTTATAGCTACCGAAACTAGAAAAGACAATGAACTTAAAACATTATTGGAAGCGCTACAAGCAGGTCACTCATTACGACAATATGGCTACGCCGATAATGAATTAACACTTCAAGACAACTGCATATTGAAAGGAACTCGAGTGGTAATATCCAAAAGCTTACACATGCGTGTACTTGACGAACTACACACCGGACACATTGGGTTACTTAAAATGAAATTACTAGCTCGCAGCTACATATACTGGAAAAATATAGATAGAGATATCGAGAACAAAGTAAAATCCTGTAGAGCATGCCGATTAGAACAAAATGAGTCACCAAAAGCACCCCCACACCATTGGGAACAACCTACAGGGCCATGGCAACGTCTTCATATAGATTTTGCAGGACCTATTTTAGGACATCAACTTCTAATAGTTGTGGATGCCTTTTCAAAGTGGGTGGAAGTCTTCCCAACAAAGACCACAACAAGTGTTTGGTGCATTTCTAAGTTGACGGAATTATTCTGCACATTCGGCACACCATACACACTTGTTTCTGACAATGCACGGCAGTTTGTGTCTCAAGAATTCAAGAGCTACCTTTCCAGCTGCGGTGTAACACACTTGACGTCAGCCCCGTATCACCCAGCCACTAACGGTCAGGCTGAACGTTACGCGTAAACAATTAAGAAAGCACTACGCGCAACCCCTCCATTGCGCGTACTTACTGCGCGTACATTGCGTTACTTTTTCTAAGGGACCAAGTTTGAAATCGCAAAAAAAAATCAGCTGTTCAATACATTTTGTCGATTTAAGTGAACACAAATGTATGGAACAGCTATTTTTTTTTTCGCGATTTCAAGGTTGGTCCCATAGAAAAAGTATATTATAGATGACACCAAACCACTAGTTTCAAGGATAACGGTGTCTACCCTAACACCCTGTATAATAAATAATAATCATTAAGTAATATTTGTAGTAGTTAAATTGATAATGAACGAAAAAGTTTTAATATAATTGAGATTTGCACACCTGTTTAGGTAGGATATGGCTTAAAGACCTTTTGCTGTAAGCTGTTTTGCTTTTGGTTTTGCTGTTATGTATCACCTAATGTAGGTACCCATTCAGGAAAATAAATGATTTGATTTGGTTTTAGTCCTCTTAACACTCTCAAAATCCGAAACTCAAAAATATTGGCAGTTTCAATCAAAGGGACGGCCGCTATTCAAGGGCAAGGCAATAATCGAAAATGTGTCATTTTCGACACGGCAGCCTATCGAATCGTTGCTGTGCATAGCTACGCTGTTGTCAAAGTATTTGAGATAGACACTTCTACTGTTGCATTTTTGTGGATACAGTGGGTTACATATCAGATAAACAATTTCATTTACATAAATATATATCGTTTACGTACTTGTTGATAGGCCTCATGTTGTCCCGGTTGGATATAAGCGATTGGATAATCGTACTTAAACCTAGACTGGTAGTCCGTATCTGGAAAAAAATATTGGTGTGAGTAGCGTAGGTACGTAGTTGTACAATAGGTGCCTAACGGTACGGGAAATAAATGTCTTGTAGCTTGTAGCTACTCAAAATTAAAATCGTGGAAGTAGGTACCTAGTGGCGCAACAAACTCCCCAGCAACTACGGTACCCACAGGAACAGTTCGTTTTTTGGCTATTTTATAAATAATTACATATTTGGATATTATTAGGATTGTATCTGGGTACTCACCTTTTGTTATTTGCGTGCAATGAGGAGGCGAGCTCAGCTTTTTACCAGACCTTCTTAAATTATGGTGATGTCTACTCCTTTTATACGAATCTACCATTAAGCATAATAGTAAAATAAATAATATCGAATAACGTTTCATCTTGCCGAAATCAAAGTCACAAATGGAGGAATATTTACTGTATTAGCTTACATGGAGTATTATCAGGAGTTAATTAAAATGATTCATCGGCCGGCGGCCGTTAGAATTAGGGTTCACTGTGAAACTATAATTATTGCGACCGCCGCAGAGTCATTGTAAAAACTTCGGACATCAGCGCCGATGTTTGCGGTGTGAGTTGTGACCGTCGCGTCGCGTCGCGTCGGCGTCGGACTGCCAAGTCATAGGTCTCGAGTTCGAACCCCAAGACACGCACGTCTGAGTTATCGGATTCATGTGCGTGTTTTTTAATTATTACTTGCTTCAACAACGGCGAAGGAAAACATCGTGAGAAATCCGGAATGCCTGAGAGATATCACTCGACGGTATGTGATGCCAAGGTAGAGGCCCATATAAAAACTGTCACACCAGGTAAGTCGCTAACCACACGAAAAAGAAGAAAGATCTAACAACAAATGGAAGAAAAAAAGTTATGTAGGTACTTAGCTTTGTGAAATCACATACTTTTGTCATTAGGGAACCACTTCAGTTCGATCATGTTCAGGATTGACTACAGGAAAATCGTTTTGTTATCAGAACACAACCATGGTGGCAACACGTTAATTAATTTTATTCTCATAGTAAACAACCCGTGTAGGTTTTTATTTACAAGCGTTCAAGGCCGCACATAACCGCAAGTTTATTATTATTCAGGTTTGTAGATAAATCTAGCTGTAGGTATAGGGTTTTTTATTCCAAGTTCCTGCCTGAATCTAATTTAATATTATTAAGTATGTTGGCATTGGCATACGGCTTTAAACAGCATGTATTTATCAGAAAGCTGTGGTAAAATTAAGGGTGCAATCTGCACACCCTTAAATTCCACATTTTCCGTGTGACCAACATCGTAATCGCGAAAAAATAATCAGCCTTCTCATACATTTGCGTCGAGTTCTCCAGTTTGATGGTCTACTAGGTATTATAGGTACCTCTCGAGCTAAGTAGGTAATAACAGCCGCACGGGTCGATCCAGCTACGCTTACCGGGGTTGGTCCGTGGATGGGTGACCATATTTACATACCGAGACTCCTCCGTGTCTCGGAAAGCACGTTAAGCCGTTGGTCCCGGCTGTCATTTGTAGATCTTTGACAGTCATTACGTCAGAAGCCCGAAAATCTGACATCCAGTCTTATTGCCAAGGGGTATCGAGGTCAGATAGGCAGTCGCTCCATGTAAAATACTGGTATTCAGCTGCATCTGGTTAGACTGGAAGCCGACCCCAACATAGTTGGGAAAAGGCTAGCCAGATTGAAAAGATTTAAGACTGCCAAGCCAAGTTTAATACATACATAGTACCTACACATTTGACCTTTGTACCTACTTCAGTAGGTAAAGCATTGTTTTAAGTGTCGTACTTAATTTATCATCTTGTATGCACTTTCTATGTATGTACACACACATGTTTATGCAAATAAATTATCTTATCTTATCTTTATTTTGATGATGATGAGGTACCTACCACAAACCTTTCTGATACAGTACCTACATGTTGTAGGTATGTTATGTAGGTACACTGTACAGCGTACACACGGCTACACTGGCTACACATCAAGCTATTTACGTTTCCAGTTTATGCTGATCTCGCATTGTATAGGATTTCCGTGCAATGCGAGGTAGGCTTAAACTGGAAATTTATAGCTTGATGTGTAGCTGTGTGTACCTACAGGTGAATTTTTGCTATGAGACTTTAGGGCTTATACTGAAACTGACTAACAGGGTATTATACCGACATACGATAAACTATACATTATTATTATAACTAGGTACTTACTGGGCGCCATTATCTTGATTAGGTAGTAGTTATATAGGTACAACTCTCATGTAGGTATTATCTCATGGCGGGTAAAATAAAGGTAGGTTAGAGTAGGTACGAAAAACGGTAGAAGTTTAGTATATTATTTTGTTTTAGCTTCAATGTATTCAGTACTTATTTAGGTACACATGGCTACCCATCCAGCTATACATTTCCAGTTTTTGCTGATCTCGCAATGTAGGTAGGGTAGGTATAAGATTTCCGTACAATGCGAGGTCAGCTTATACTGGAAATGTATAGCTTGATGTGTAGCCGTGTGTACCTTAAAATAGGTATTTATTTTGTTTGTGTTTTCTCCTCCGTTTCTTCGTGTTCTTCATCTCCAGAATTGTCTTGTGAATCGTTGTGAATTACCAGCATATCGTAAAAAAGCTCGGCATGGAACAAAGCTGCTGTTTCAACTTCTATTTCAGCAGCCTCCACTAAAATAAAGATGTGTTATGTAGGTACTTACTTACATAAATATGTATCGCTTTTAGCGAAAAGACCGCCCATTGTGTCACCCTATGTTAAATTTCTACATTTATATCTGTATTTTTTATGATGTACATAATAAAGAGTATTCTATTCTATTTACAATATGACATTTGTGTCTTAAAAAAATATTTCTACTGCTACGGCTACATCGTGCGCGCAATGTAAAAGAAATCTCTTCCTCTCGTGGTATGTCGACATCGTCATCAGCATAAACAGAGTCAACTTAAATTAGCTAGCGTAACTTTACAGACTTAGTGGGTATCCTCACATCATGACAAATAAAAAAAAAATCTATAAGTACGTTTTAAAAATGTGTTTTTAGTTTTGTTTTATAGTGATATGGAAAAGATAGACAGGTTACGTACAAACCCTATACTAGGGAATGCAATCTCGAGTCAAGATTGCCAACTCGAGAACGAGATTGTCAGGCCACGAGATTGAATCTCGTGATTAACTAAAACCCAACTACGACAAAAAAGTTAACTAAAATAAACAAGACATCAAAATTAAAATTCCGGAGTCACACGTGCATAGATCGAACACATTATGTGTGACTCCGGATTTAATTTAATTTGTCTTTCTGTGACGTCTTGTATAAATCTTTTTAGTTAACTTTTTTGTTTTGAAAATAATGTGCTATGCCCTTTCATAGGAAAACAAACAACAAGACATCATTAAAAAAAAAATGTAATTAATTCTTTTATGTCCTCTAGAGGGCGCCATATTCATAATGTGACGTCACGTAGCCTATAACCAGCGGACGATCAAGACCTCTTGAGTATTTTTCTGTAATCAAGAAGCTTCCAACGATACCTCATTTGTCAATTATGATGAGTAGTTTAATTAAAGTTATGAGGAAACACATGAACATACATAGGTACCTACATACCGGTCAAAATCATAACCCTCCTTTTTGCTTCGCCGTAGTCGGGTAAAAAAGGCTCGAGATTGCATTCCCTACCCGTCGCGTCTACGAAGTTTTGGCGTTTTCTCTATTGTGTTGGAGTCCGCTGCCAGTATAACTGGATATATATAATAAGCAACTAAGTACCTACATAGTTAGCCAAGTACTTACTAGGTAAAGGTAAAACTAATGAAATCGCGTGCGAATGGTACAATGTGGTGCAAACTTACTGCGTAATTTCATTACAACTTCAACACTTTTCTTCATTCGGGCCAAGTCAGATTCTATTTCATTTTGAACTTTTTCGTAGAACTCTGGACTGTTAACATCAATATCTTCAATATTATTTGGTTTTTCATCCATGTCTTCAAATATTTTAATAAATTTGATAAAAACTAATTGGAAACGTTTTTAATTTTTAATTTTATATTTCCCGCCAAATATTGAAAAATATAGACAGACGCCGGATACCGGATACAGATAGATTAAACATAACCATCGACAATAACAAAAAATTTTTTTTTAAATATTTCTGTATCTTTGGAGAAATTATCCGGTCACAACATGTATTTTTGTCAGTTTTTAGATAATTATAATAGTGAAATGACATTAGCAACATTTTTAAATTTATGGTTTTGGCTGTATAACCCATACACTTCTACACTTCCATGGAATATTATAAAGTGGAGATCTTTGAATATACGACTAAATCAAATTGTCATGGCATAATATTTCTGTTTCACTCCTCCTATGTAAAACTCTATAGTGGTGTCGCACTCTACGTTAACGACGCGTTGTTGAGTATAGGTTGCATCACCCTAGATCTGTCATTGTCACGCCTGTTCACTTCAACTCGATTCTAATTTTTTAGTTTCTTTTTTGTGCATAATAAAAACGGATAAATAACGCGTGTTTTGGATAATTTTGTACTTGTGCATTACACTCATGATTGTTTACTAATACTTGTGCCCGTGCAGTTGATAAGAACTCATTAAAGATGATGAGTGACGACGATCGCGACATCGATATTGAAAGTGATGTAGGTGTTTTCCTGATTTGACAGTTCACTGGGTTCGTGCTGCATGTTTATTTTGCTACTGATAATATTTTTGTACAATTCCAGGCTGAAAATGACTCAGACTCTCGTTCACATGCCAGGAACAGTGTTGGTGGCAGCGGATACTACTCGCAGGTAAATTGTGTTCGTATCCATTTCAAAAGTACTTCAGATTTGTCAAATATTTAAGCAAACCAAACTTGCATGTATTATTACCTACAGAAACAAATTGATTCGCACACAATCATTAATGCAATGTGTACAATCAACGAAACTGCTGAACCATGACACTCAGGGAAATCTTTAATGTTTCAGGCAGAAAAAAGAGCACACCATAATGCATTGGAGAGAAAGAGAAGAGACCACATAAAGGACAGTTTTACATCACTAAGGGAATCAGTACCAGCTCTCCAGAATGAGAAAGTGGTATGTTCAAAAATTGTAAGCATTCACATTTTACATGTGGTATTGACTTTTATTTTTATAGTTTTTAAGTTTTTCATTACTAAATGGATGAATGGTGCAGGTAATATTTGTTGGTGGATACCAAGAGTTGACTGAAAGTTCAAGGTTAGCCGTAGGTTATCTAACAGTGATGACTTTCTTCTTTATCTTGACTGTATCACAATGTTACCATATATTTAGATCTGGTGAAATGATCACTAAATTTAGGAAATCGATTATTTTTCTTTTCACAAATACAAATTTATAAGCTGCTATTTGTTACTAGCAGCTAAGACTTACTAACACCATTCTATCCATGAATGAGAGATGCTTATTTCTTAATTATTAAAATTATTGCACGGATTTTGATAATACATAATACTAGTACATTATACATATAGCTCTCTTTTTAGTGCTTATCATTGTATAATTATTATGCTTTTACCAAATAGTATTTTTAATTAAGGTTGCAGCTACAAAGTCACTAAAAGGAAGATGATGAAACTGCGGACTTCACATAGCTGCATGCTTGCTATGTATAAAACATTGTTCCTCAGAACTATTTTAAGGTGTTAAATCATTCAGAAAGTTATTGATCAATAAGTATTGCTTGTTACAGGCAAGTCGAGCACAAATATTAAAAAAGGCAGCAGAGTACATACAATTTATGAGAAGAAAAAATAATTCACACCAACAAGATATTGATGACCTGAGGAGACAGAATAATATGCTTGAAACACAAAGTAAGTAATGCTTATGAATATTGTGCCTCTTTTCCCCTCTAATCTTGGATTATTTGAAATAAAATGCTTATCCAAAGACTGAAATAGACTATACATTTTAGAAAAAGAAAAGATGGTTGGAATGTTTGAGGAATGATATGAAAGAGAAGGGAATGATTTTGACGGTTGACAGATGAGAACGGACAAAGAAAATGTGTTGCGATGACCCCTGAAATTAAGGTGATGAATTTTATGTATGAACTAATATGATTTAATGATTTGATTGTGTGATGCACAGGCAATTAGACAAATAAAAAACAAAGCCCTTCAATTTATTTTATGTTTTACAAATGTCTATTATTATGCTGTTTAGTTTTCAAGTGCCCTTGTCTTGAATACAAGGTTAAATTTCAATGACAGGCCAAAATTTGTATGGGTCTCTGAACAGAGAGTTGTGGCTTTCATTTCGAAAGTTCAACCGCATTCATTGCGTTATTTACGAGACAAATTTTTCGTACATAAGAACCAATGGGTTAGCAAACATCAAAATCTTTTGGATTGTCATTAAAAGTGTGTTATACAATTAGGGTTAATTACTTGTTTCTGAGCTCCTTTACAAAAGCAAACATTTTCTTTTACAGTAAGAGCATTAGAAAAGGCTCGGCAATCAGGCAACTATTCAGATGCCCACGAATTGGGGCTCGGCGTCAAATCGGAAGGCGATTCACATGACACTGACAGTTCAGACGGTGAGGCGACTACGCGCAGGGTCAAAAAACTCAAGATCAATGGAGTCATGTCTAGTAATTAAGCAGGTTGTGAGATGAATTCGTCTTAGCTAATGATGACACAGATTTCACACAAATTGTTAACCAATTAGGCTGGAATTATATTCGCCTGCGCGGCCAGGCGGGTTGGTCGCTGTGGTGTGGTTCATAACGAATCATGTGAGCTGCGGTGTTGCGAAAAAATGTCTTGTGATATCGTGGCACAGAGGCTGGTCCTCCCAGTCTCGCGGCCAGTATAATTCAAGCCTCACAAACTACTTTGTTCCAATACATAATTATATTTTTGATACAGATGAAATAAAATTAGATAACTTGAACGTGTAGTGTGTTAGGGTTTTGTCTATATTGTAATAGTTATATGTATACACCAGCTAGTTTTACCGATAAGAGCTGTACTTTTAAACATAGTTTTGTTATGTGTTGTTTTCTGTACATAATAAATTAGGAATTTGGAAATGTATGTATTTATACTGGCTGATAAATTCTACCAATATGTACTCTACTTTTCAATATTTTATTGCGATAGTCTTAAATTAATGATAGAATAAATAATAATCATAATGAAATTGTGCAGACATTTTTAAATTCAGTCGGGTAATATAAAATTCTAAATAGTCTAATGTTAATGTATACAGTACACATTCTTAGGAGTTATTTTTATGTAATTAATAATAATAATTTTACAATTATATTGGTTTATTTCTGTTGTAACAATGGCAATCATTGCTGAGAGTGATTCATCTTTCTAACACTTTGTAAGTACGTTCTTTGATAAATAATACGCGATAAGTGAACTTTACATTGAATTTTCTTATTGATCTGTTTTTAATTATTTTTTATTATGAAAGATTATTTTTAAGTGAGAAAAATACATTTGTAATTGTAATTATATCATTGATTGATATTTAAATATTTTTAGCCTCTATGCAAATGATTTCTATAACCATTTTACTACTGTAAAATCGTTTTCCACTACTAATAATAAATGCCAATTTATGCAATTACCAACTGCATGTGCTGCAGTTCAATTTTTTTATAATAACATTATTGTTATGTGTGTATTTTTACATTTTTAATATGATATTTACCTACTTATTATAACCAGCATTGAGCCATGGACCACCATAATTTGAGGTCACTAACATTAATTTACCACCTATGAAATGTACGAGTCTATCCGTGGTACATTTTCGTCTTCGTGAGTAAAATAAATTAATAATATAGTACTCTGAACCCAGTAGAGGTGGCCAATCTGCCTCTAAAAAATGCTCACTTGCAGAACTTTGGTAGATGTGTCACACCATTCAGGCCCGTTTACACGAAGAAAATTGATTTCCTGGTGAACGCAATAAAAAGAAGCAATAATAACATTTGTAGCGTCCAGACAATGTTTAGAGGGTAGAGTTTACTGGGCAATTAAATGGCTTCGTGTAAATCAGGCTTTCTTTTATGTACTTACCTACTGTCGAAGGACGCTCATAAATGATACAATTTGATTATGTCCGATGCTAGTAATTACTTTATTAAGTTGATTGTGAATGTACCAAAATTATTTTTCATATAGATTCAATGAAGAATGATTCAGTTACAAGAGCAAGATAAGAAAATGTATGATCATTAAGATCATACATTTTCTTATCTTGCTCTTGTAACTTTGTAAGTACACTATCCATGATTGTAAGATAATTCAATATGAAGTGATAGATGTAAGTTTTAGTCTTCTTGAACAATGAATTCGAATAAGATCACGGTACAACAATTATGCACATAACTAACAATTTACGTACATAATGGATCTTGGCCTACGTCGGTCGGTACAGTTGATGCATTTCACGAGCGCGCGTTAATTTAAAGATACAAGTCTGTAGCCGATAGAAACCAGTAGTGTCGCGGCGACACGTCGCTGCTGCTGCTGTCTGCAGTCGGCTACGAAACTGTTAACCTTATTGTCAATGACCTAAAAGGGTCGAAAAAGCGTGCTTTGATTTGCAACGACTATTTAAAAATAAAGTGCAATATTTCGTGTGCTTAGTGATTTATCTTTTACGATAAGTAATATTATTTTTATATTTTGTCATTGCAAGTAAATGTTAGATAATAATATTTTTTAAGTACCTAAGTATAGAAAGTTATTTGTAAAGCTAAGAAAATGTGTTTGTTCTTGAAGACTAAATAGTTTTAACGAAAAAATATACATAAATACTCTGTTAAAATGTTGTTTTTTTTTTTTTACCTAACCTCCGTTTTTATTTCAGAAGACTGAAGATACTTACTTCTGTCAGCAATGAGACAGTCGATTAACGCTTAGGTTTTTTTTAAATCATAGAAGACATGGTCAGAAATTATCCCACGGGAAATTAGGTACTACCGGGATAAAAGTATCCTTTGTTGCCTTGGTCATGGTCCAAATTTTATCGAAATCAGTTCAGCCGTTAAGGCGGTTTCACCTGCATAAGTCTCGATCCCGTGGGAATATCGGGATAAAAAGTATCCTATGTCCTATTCCAGGTCATGGTCTAACCCTGTGCCAAATTTCATCCGAATCCGTTCAGTCCGTTTTAGCGTAAATAAACAAACAAACTCACTTTCGCATTTATAATATTAGTTAGGATAAGTTATAGGATATTAGTATGGAAGTACCGATGTGCACCATAGCAAGGTACCGGCCAGTGTTGCCAACTGCACCGTAATTACGGTAGAAACACCGTATTCAGCATTGATTCACCGTCTACCGTAGTAATGTTATTACGGTGTCAAAAAACACCATAATTGGGCAGATGGAATATTGAGCGTATTTTTTTGTCATAACATGGCAAAATTTTAAATAGTAGTGAACTAGAGGGAATTCCCCTACCAAGGATAATAGTTTGAACCAATATAATACGTAAAAATATAATACGTTGCCTAATTGACAGACATCTTACCCTTTTTGATTACCAACTTTCTTTATTCAGGTTTACTTTGCGTAATTGCGTTATAATAAATCGGCGTTATAAGGGAATCTGTTTTGCAAATAAATTAAAATGGAAAGTGATCTTAGTGAATCTGATGGTGGAAAAAATTGTGTCAACTTTCTGCTATGAAGAAGACATGCATATGAGATGTATAAAAATGATCATGACCTCACATTTGTTTTGTCAAATTCGACTATTAAGATGTATGGAATATGGGTTTTCTTTTTTTTTCCAACAACTATGTAATTTACGCGACTTTTTAAAATCTACCGTATTTTTTTGAAATCTACCGTAATTTAAGACTCGAAACACCGTAATCCATTATTTAGAGTTGGCAACACTGGTACCGGCCGCCGAGGCGTCTGTGCCGTTTGCTGATTTGCTCCCATTTCGTTGCTGACTCAGATGGTGCTCGATGGTGGCATAATACTTTTATTGTGCCTGTTATTAATTTAAAAAATATAAATATTAATTAAAGGTCACAATCAAAAGGTCTCCACTTTAAGACTCGTCTGCTCTACCGGCTATCAGTCCTTGGACAAGCATGGCCAGCCCACTGCCATTTCAGCTTGCTTGCTCTGCAAGCTATGTCGGTAACTCCCGTTCTTTTCCGGATAATTTAATTTCTTATTTTATACTTCAAAGAAACTCGGTGCATAGGTACCTAGCCCGCTCCATAACGCGCTGAGTGACAAGGGTTAGACTGGTTAAAGACATTGCGGGAGAGGCGACGAAAAGACTTGAAGATTTTTTCCAACCGCTGCCCAACCCGACTGATCCTTATGTCGGCTTCTTTACCAAGGTTGTCTATCGAGCTGAATGACTTGCCCTAGTAAACATAGGCCCTGCCAGGGTTGCAGGAAAGTCCGAAAGGAATATATATAAGGGACCTTGGCAACAGGCAACTGAAGGAACACGGGTGGGTTTTAGTCAGTAAAAGTCTGACACGCCCTTCCACTCCCCCCAAAGCGGGAGAAGTCATTTGATGATACCCCACCACCGTCAAAAAAACAGGTAGGCATAGGTACCCCTTCACAACTTCGATGTGAATAGGACTTTAGGTACTTTCGACTTGTCCAAATTCATGCGAGCCCAACCTGCCGGGTAGGCTCCATTGCTGTGCAGCATCTGGTCTAAATGTTCCAACGTCTCTGCCATTATTATCGGCAAAGCGAAGGTCCAGGCCAGTCCAGCCCAGTGTCTTATTATGAGGTCCGATAGAACGGTGTCGTCGTCGGAAAAAGACTTCATAATATTTCTATACATTTTCCAGAGGAGAGGTCCACGATTATATCGCCACGTTAGAAATTATAAAAGCGCACAATAGCATATAAATTCTTTAATCCCCGTCCACGTGATGCGTGACAACGTGACATGTTGACCACTTTTTAACCGACTTCTTCAAAAAGGAGGAGGTTCTCAATTCGTATGTATGTTTTTTTTTTTTTTTTTTTTTGTTTGTATGTTACTCGATTACTCCGCCAATTATGAATCGATTTTGATGATTCTTTTTTTGTTTGGTAGGTCATGCTTCAGAGGTTGTCCCATATAAATTTTATTAACTTTGCTTGCGTAGTTTTTGAGTTAGTTTCAATAATTACGTATTTTTCTCACTTAGTGTATGTAGACGATATATTGTTTGACTCCTTCACTGTTATTAACATAGCAGGTAGTGGTTTTCGAATTTGTGTGGGGTAGGTTACCACAACTAAAAAGTGAAAAATAAAAACTTTTTACAAAAAAAAAAAACAACCGACTTCTAACTTTAATTTCGGAAGTCGGTGTCTTTGCTTTTCAATTTTCGTTTTTTGCCACCGACTTCCGAAATTAAAGTTATTTTTCACGTTTTTAGTGTTTTTTTGGAAGTCGGTTGTTTTTTTTTTGTAAAAAGTTTTTTTTGGAGAGTTCTTGTCGTGTTTGTTAGGCACAAGTGGGGACGCAGCAAAAGCCAAACAGTTCAAAAAATCTAAGCTAAAAACTTTTCAAACCCTGTGAAGGCATAAAATACGAAGACCTATCAAAATAATACCAACAACGTTGCAATACTTACCATTAAAATCATAAACAGCACTGAGCACTATTCTATGTATTGATTGTGAGCAGATTGCCCGCCTGCACTGCAAACGCTGCGATTCTTTTGTTCATTTTCGTTTGGTTCCGCCTCTGTTTGGACATCGGACGTTTTTCCTGCTATCTCAATATTATCCCGTCCGCTTTGCTGTGTTGTTTGCTCAGTCAGCTGTTTTCGATAGTTCGTTGATTTACTGCCCTAATTAAGCGCGGGATGTTTTTGTTATGTCCAACGATAGGTATGTACCTATCTATTATCTATATGGTTTTGGTATACATTATAAGAGATGGGACACTAACGGCAGCAAACTTAACCGTTGCCGGGTTTAGCTACAGGAAAATGTTGTTAGATGACCAATGGTGCAGTCAGATAGAGTGCCAACATTACGGCAAAGGAACTGAAACGCACTCTTCTGTTGTCTATCTATATATGTCGTATTGTATATATGTCATCTATCTATGACCTACGGTCAATTTAAGTTGGAACCTAATCAATTTGCTAAACAATGATTTCCCTGATTTTACTCGCTATGCTTATGTTTTAAATATTGATCGAACAATGGAATTACCTATGTAGGTAATCTTAACCCATTTCAGCCGATACGAAGCTTTTTCGCAACAATTAAATCCCTATTCCTGGAACTGTTTCTATTGTTTTCATAATTTTTACGATCGTTTCGCAGCACAAGGTCACAAGTAGGTACCGTGAACTGGAGTAAAAAATAAAATCTTTTAATACCCGCGTGGGCTGTTAAAATGTAGTGCCTAATCCGTTTACCTTTTAATTGTAGGTAGGTACTGCTGTTTTATTTGCATTTGGGAAGCACTTTATTCTGCAGGTAGGTAGGTACTAGGTAGGTACGTAGTCAATCCAAGCAGAGCTTACCTACTTAAATCTATAATACCTAATAATATTTTTAGAGAGGTAAAATTTGTGAGTAATCTTCGGAACAACTGATTCCGAAAATTTTATCACTAATGGGAAGCTACAATATTGTCGACTGTTATGTCGAGGATATATTTTATGTTAAAACAAGAAAATCGTTGTTTAACCCGTCGTATGCCGTAATTACAGACACAATTAAAAATCCATTGTTTCTCAACGAGATCCACGTTCCACGTCCATACCAAAGGTTAAGCTAGAGGGGTCGGAAAAAGTGTGGTAAGTACCTAGGTAGTTCGGCCTACGACTTGGCCGAAACTCTTTGGGGTAGGTAAGAAGGTAGGTAAGTACTCGCTAACTACATTATCTAGAGCAAATCAGAACCTGGCTGAAATCAAAGCTATTGCAGGTAGACGTACCTACTCACTACCTATGGGTAATTAGGTAATTGGAATCAATTAAAAAGAAATGGAACGTGATATTGCTTGATATTTTACTGGTAAGAATTCGTTTAGGTACATATTTTTATGAGCTGTTTAATTAAAAAGAAAACGGATACAATTCAAAATTGTGAAACTAAGATAAAGTTAATTTATCAAGAAATTAATTGGAAAGTAAAACAAGTTACTATTGTTGTTTAGTATAAAACCAATAAAATTAATTGTGAATTTTCATAACATTTTCAGTCTAAATGCTCCAAAATATATTTCATTCAATGATAATCACAGAAGTTGTAGTTACATTACAATACATAACATTACATTATAGATATTCTCTAGTTAGGTACAATTTAGAAACAGATTTTTACAAAGAAAATGCAGGTATTCTAACAAAGAGCGAAATTCACATTAAGAAAATGTTAGTTTATACAGTCACATTTAATTTGATTACACTGGTTTTCGCTGGTTGTCGCGTTTGTTTAGGTCTTTATCAATACCCAGACAACATGTCGTCAATTGGATAACATCTTACTTGCATCTGTGAGTCATCACAGAATTCACTGGTTTCTAAGAAGTTTGCACCAATCCAATCCGACAGCAATCCTTTCTCAGCATCGGCTAAAAAGAAAAAAAATATGTTTTTAATACTGCAACACAATTTCCTACGCGGGTTGAAGTCAAATAAGAAACGGGATGTTATTATTATTAACTGCTGTTAAGGTACCTATATATTACCTTCTCACTCAGAGTAGAGTAAGTAGAGTTAAAAGGTTCTCTCATACAAAAAATATGGAACTTTTGCCACTACAGATAGAATTCAAATAATACTCACTCAAAAAATCCAGTGTCGGTTCTTGGTCGTCGTTTTGTTGAAGAAAATTACATTCGTTCGTCAAGTTGGAATCACAGGGAAGCTCAACCTTTTGTGGACTTGTCAGGTCTGACTGTGAATGTTCTTGGTTGTCCGGAGGTACTTGTTGGGGCGGTACGATGGATGGCACCACGATCAGCGAACGTGTAAGACGCTCCATCGAAGGAATCGATTGCGACTGTGCCGACAAAGTTGCTACGAACTCCGTCATCGACTCAACGGAGCTTTCGGATTCAGAATTATAGATCTGATTGTACAATTCTGTTTGTAGTTCCATATGTGCTTGAGTTTCGCCGTGATCCTGTTCTTCAGTTATTTCTACTGGTAGCTGTTGTTGTTCCGTCTTTACAAAGTACTGCATATTGTTTTGATCTTGCCCACACACGGCGGGTGGTGATACGGTGTGACCTCTCATCTCGATGCCCGAGTCCACTGAGCATGTTTCTGATCGGGTTTTTGTTCGTTTTTCTGGATGGTTACCTTCGGAACTTATTAGCCGCTCGGAGAGCTTGCGTTTTTTTCTCTGTAACAAGTAAAAACACGTTTAATTATGGAAACAAATTAAAATATTTAGGTATAAAACAGTTCAGGTAATAGCTGATAAAGGTATGTATAATAAAAAAACGTACCTGTTTTCTCAAATTGCAATTTTTTGAGTTCCTAAATCTTTTAGAACTCGAATGTGGCCCCGCTGTTTCCGTGTCCTGCATAACAACAAAATATAAAGCATAAATAAGACAGAAAGTGTACAAATAAACAATAAGAGAGTAAATGCTGTAGAAGCTTACAGTATCTTCACCGTCTAAAAGTTCTAAGGCAGCATCATCGAGTCCCAATCGACCTTGTAGTGTTGCAACTGAAAAGATAAACAAACAAATGTTAGAAGAAGAAAACCACTATAAGTACTGTGAACAATATTTATTATTATGAATACTATAAGCAGTAGAAGAAACATACTTTGTGCTTCCAAGTTTGCATTCATGCGTTCCAATTCCGTGATGCCCTCAGATTTCTTTCTGTTCGCTCTCTGAATTCGATTGATCACCGTGGCCAGAAGTTCAGCGTTCGAGATCTGTAGATAAATACAAAGTTAGACTGTTTTGTACACTATAAATAAAGTTAAGATACACAAGAGTAGGTAAGTGATGATTACTTACGTTAGGATCACAATTAGCAGCTTCAATTAATTGCGACATGACTTCTGCTGTTTCATTGCGACGTTCTCTTTCGTACTGAGCATTGCGTGCGCGCCGTTCTTCCTGTAAATAACAATTAATATATTAGTTAAATAAATAAATCCATTATTAAATGAATTATTATATTCTAGAGTGGAAAATGTAAGGTATGAAATACGAACCCGCGATAGAGGAACACGGTTCTTGCCGGCCGGTCTGCCTCGACGCCTTGGGATGTCTGATTCTTTCTGAAATAACAATATATTTTAGAAAAAAACATAATTTTAAACAAAAAAATAAACAAGGTGCAATTGACAGTATTTATATATAATTCCTATTTATTTCCATTTCACAATACATACCTTTACGTTCACCATTATTGCTACGTAACTATAATTCTTGATTTGAATAAATAATATAATTTTTATTTCAGAACTCCCCCAGTCAAACTGCACTAATTAGCCACAAACGAAGTAATGAGTCTAAAATTTTTTGGACCCGAGTTTATATACTTACCTGTGCGTACGCAGGGATACAACAAAAAGGGGCGGAGTCAACCTGTGGAAACTCTGCTATTGGTCGGCCGGGGATTATCCATTGTTCTAGGATACCTATTGTGACTAATTTCTGGGTAAGCGTTAGAGCCAGTTTTGGGTATTTTTTTATGATACAATAGGATTTAAAATGGCATCTAATAAGTTTACAACTTGAAAAGTTAAGTCATACATACTAGTAATAATTGCTGCCAGGTTTTAAACGCTTTAGCGGATCGTATTGTAGGTAACTGTTTAGTGTTGTATCTACTGGACACAGAGAAATAAGTATTATTATATTATTATAAGTATGTAATTGTAAAACTCATTCTCATGACGCCGACGTTTCTAGACGGAATAAATTTAAAGCTCGCTGCTGCAACTCTATATTTTTATGCTTTAAAAAGTAAGAGTAGAATAGTCATAATTAATTAAATAAAAAAATAAAATCATCAATAATTCACGAATCTTTCAAAAACAAGTCGTAGCGATTCTGCTACGGTACGCTACGAGAGCCAACGCCGTGCTACGCAGACCGCCTACAGATGTAGTTTCATAGTTATATACTAGCTATGCCCCGCGGTTTCACCCGCGTAGGTCTCGATCCCCTGGTAATATAGGGACAAAACGTATCCTATGTCCTATTCCAGGTCATGGTTTACCCATGCGCACATCCTCTCCTGTCTAGAGTAGGAAACGTCGCGGGCGCGGCGCGGCGCCGGCGTCGGACGGTTCGCGTATTGCATTTTTATATACTGATAACTTCGAAATCAATTGTCTGATTCGAATGAATTAAAAAGTATTTTACTGCTACATAAATAAATACTCTTGATGTTAAAACTATTTATTTGAATAAGAATTAATATTATGTTGATGAAATTCCTTCGCAAATAATGCATTATTTTTCGAACAAATTTGATTACCATAAAAAACGTCTATAGTGAGTCAATCTTATAAGATAGACATATGCTGACGCGAACTTATTTTTAGAACTTTTAAAGTGGAAGAATTCCATCATACATGATATTTGCATAACTAAAACCGTTTACGCAGCGCACGCAACGGAAGCTCTCAAAAAGGAATATTTTTTCCCGTATTTGCAACATTTTTCATTTATGCTCCGCTCCTATTGGTTGTAGCGTGATGTTATATAGCCTATAGCCTTCCTCGATAAATGGACTATCCACACAAAAAGAACTTTTCAATTCCAACCAGTAGTTCCTGAGATTAGCGCGTTCAAAGAAAGAAAGAAACAAACAAACAAACTCTTCAGCTTTATAATATTAGTATAGATGATAATGTTCGTCCAAAAATGTGAAATCCTACTAATATCACAAATACGAAAGTAACTCTGTCTGTCTGTCTGTCGCGCTTTCACGCCAAAACTACTGAACCGATTTAAATGAAATTTGGTACACAGATAGTCTAGAGCCTGAGAAAGGACATAGGCTACTTTTTATCGACATACCACGCGGGCGAACCCGCGGGCGGTAGCTACTTAGAATGATTACTTGTACAATTTTAAGTACTACCACGAAATTACTGTTACGTGACAAATAAACCTAATCCTCTGCCGGCTAATCCCTCTGATCTTTTTAGCATAACAATAGGGCACTAATCTGTTTAATGGTGGAAAGAAAGTTATTTATTGCCCTAGTTATAGTAATTAGCTAATATTTGGTTTAACACCCGTTTCACAGTTTCGTAATTAGCACAATGCATTTTAGCGGATTTTTTACCTGCGTATCTGTGGGTAATTTAAATTTTAACCTTATTACCACAAAACCGTGTATAACAGTTGTTTAGCCTAAACACCTTTTAAATATGACATTTCTGTATGGAGTTTGACATTTTGACATTAAACACGCGTTGAACAAGTGTCTAAGTGTTCTTGCACTTACTTGGACTTGGGATTCGTACGTCATAAGATTGCTAATTTCAAACAAACAAACTCACTTTCGCATTTATAATATTCGTTTGGATATAAAAATATAAATGCCTATCTGACCTCAACAACCCACTATGTTATATTACTACATCCTAACTAATATTATAAATGCAAAAGTGAGTTTGTTTGTTTGTTACGCTTTCACGCTAAAACGGCTGAACGGATTTGGCACAGGGGTAGAACATGACCTGGAATAGGACATAGGATACTTTTTATCCCGATATTCCCACGGGATCGAGAAGTACGCGGGTGAAACCGCGGGGCGCAGCTAGTAATATTATATATTTTAGTGTTAGCTTATATTTCACTGGAAATAAAAGTTTAGCCACTTAATATCTGACATTTTGGCTTGAGGTTATAACTCCAAAAATAAAAGAACGATTTATAGCGGGTGGTCAAAGATTACTTAATTTTTTCCGAGAATCATTAATTTTTCTCCAAATAATTTAAACTGATAAATTCCCCAAATTCTGTTAACGTTTCATTTCCAAGAAGTTTTAATGAGGGTGGGGTAGGTATTATCCCAGGAAACAATTGTAATCCTTGCTAAAAATCAGCAAGCATTATAGGACACAGTAGGTAAAGTGGGTAAGGGACATGAATAATTGTTCATTGAATCAATCTGTCAAATCAGTCAAATCGTCCGTATATTCAAATCAGAGGGCCTAGACAAGTGACAATCGCTTCGAAAGCGTTTCGTTTTTCTACAACGATTTTTAACAGAATTGACATACCTAAGCTTTTCGATAGCTTATGTCAGTAATTTCAGTCAGTAATTATGTCAATTTAGCCTTTTCCATTGTGGCGGTATCTACATCGCCACATGTGAACTACGCATCAAAGACCTGACGTCATCCTGACGTCACATAAATCCTGCATCGCGCAATTAAAGTTTACCGTGCAGTGGACATAATATATACAAGAAACCTACATCAATCGTTGGGCAGTTGCCCGCCAGACACAACACTCGTCTGGTTGGAGGATCCTCCCTTTTCTATGGTGGATGAGTGAACTTCACACCCTGTTCCTCATACCCCTAAACCATCATCGTTATCGGTGATAGAATGTCACTTTGTCTAGGGCCTCTGAACTGTATCTATTTTTTATTTTCTTTTGCATATATTTCGAAAACGGTGTGTCCTATGGCAAAAATTATGAAAATTTCGACCCCTTTACCCCCTTACCCTTAAACCCCTAATACTCAACATGTTGGTATTCCTTTTTTTTCCTTATTTTCTATACAAAAACTGAAAAAAATCCATGAAAAACACGTCGAGGCAGACGTACCTGCGCGCCACTGGCTCTAAAAAAAAACACGGGGTAGGGAAAACAAGTAGGTATCAAGTGGAGGCGCGCGGTTGTCAAATTCGATTTTAGTTGTGTCAAAATAAGTTTTTAGAGAATTTATTTGGCAGAATAGCTCCAAGATTCCCATAGCCAAAAGTAAGGAATTTTAGTGATAGTTAAGTTAGTATAGTTCGGTGTACAAGAGAATCGGCACCAATACTTTCATTGACTTGAATGTGCCCTGGCGGATGGGATATGTTGGTGTTGCTGGTCATCTCTTAGCTGCCATGACATAATTTAATTTTTGAATTATTTTTTGTTTTTATTTTATAATTGCGGACGCTTTTTTACGTGCTTTCTACATTATTCTAACATGTATGCTTTCAACATGAATGATGTAGGTGTAGCCACCTCTGACCCAACACGTTTTGACTCCCTGACAAGAAAATACCTATAATATGGCAATACGACGTAGTGTGTCAATTTGATAAACAATGCATTTCTCTAAATGTAAAATTGAAGAATAAAGAAATAAAAACATACAGACAAATTGAGAACCTCCTCCTTTTTGAAGAAGTCGGTTAAAAATGTAGAAACAACTTTTACGTATACTCTACCCAGTTACGTTGTTTATCTAATATTTCGTTGTGTATCGGGTGCAGTTCTCGTGTTTGCTGTATAAATAAGCATCACAGTATCGAGTTACGTCGCCGGAGGCTGTAAGGAGCTTTTTCTTCGATCGTATATCGGTTCGTTAACGGAGGACGCGAGCTCGCGTTGCCGCGTATTAGGTGCCGGGTGCAGGTTGTAACATGCTAGCGATTTAAGGAGAATGAACTCATTTATAGTTGATTGGCTATTGCCTACGACTGGGTCTGCGTTTTGATACAAATATCCAGGATGAAAGGTAGCCTATGTCCTTCTTCAGGTCCCAGGCTACCTATTGGTCTATCATAACGATAAGTTTATTGGTTCAGGCGTGTAAAGGTAACAGACAGACTTACTTTTGCATTTATAATATTAGATATGGATGGATAGTATGTAGAAACCCACCGCACGATTGCTCTACGACAGCGGTTCTCAATTTTTTGGAATTTTCATGGAAATGGGATGATTTGACGGAGGATTAGCTTGTGTCATGTCCTATACATTTTTGCCTTTTACATCATCGTTATCGCTAATAGAATGTCACTTTGTCTAGGGCCTCAGAGGGCCTAGACTAGAGGTGGTTAATAAAACGTATAGCGACAAAAAATAACACGCTATGTAAAAATAGCATCTAGCGTTTGCTAGATCGAATATTACTTCGCGCTAGAATATAATATTTCAACGCGCACAGCGGCAGCGGAGCCAGTGGAACGGGATAGCAATATAGTCTTTAGCGTTTGCTAGATCGAATATTACTTCGCGCTAGAGTATAATTTTCAACGCGTACAGCAGCAGCGGAGCCAGCGGAACGGGATAGCAATATAGTCTTTACAACTGTATATAAATAGGTAGGAATTGTGTAACTAACTGAGAATCAGAGTGACAGTGTGAATAATGTGATTTTTAAATAAGTTTTAGATTATTAATTAGGTAGAACTTTTGGATTGCTTAACTATTAAAGAATTAGGTTAGAAAATGCCTCCTCGCGATGATTTACCGATTTGGAACTTTTTCGAGAAGCCTTAGCCTGGAAAGTATGAAGGAAAGTTCATTGATTTCTAACGCTTCATGATATAATATAATATTCTTTCATATAAAGCACGTTGCGAGATAACATTTATCGCGCATCAGTAAGTCCGTCTAGCGCGTTGCCAAATAAAATGATAGCGTCTCCGTGTTTAGACTACGGCCGAGTTTTGTAACAGCGTGTTATAATGATAGCGTATAAAATAGCGCGCTAGAAAAGTATACCTAGTTTATAGTCTATAACACGATTGTAGTTTTTAGCGGATTTGAACATACTAGCCTAGACAAGTAACAATCGCTTCGAAAGCGTTTCGTATTTCTACAACGACTTTCAACAGGATTGACATAAGCTTTTCGATAGTTTGTCTTTTCCATCATCGTTATCGCTGATAGAATGCCACTTTGTCTAGGGCCTCAGGTCTCCTAACGATGTTTCTTCTTCACCGATGTTAGCAATGTCTAAGATAGAGAAATCCTTAGTGGTGATATGATGTGCGTATCTGCGAAGTAACTATGAGACTCAGCGTGTACAAATCGCTGTCACTCGTGCCTTAATTACGTTACAGGTGAGCGGGTATCAGTAGGTACGTATTGCTTTGTCGTTACGGCGCGCACTGCAGTTGTCGTATCGCTAACAAGCGTTCCTACGAGGGCTCTTGTTCCAGTAAATACATTTATGTTGTGTATGTTACATTATATACAATGTATACTATCTAAAACTAACGTACATTTTTGTAGTCTTGCATGGATACAAATGAGGATGGGTTTGGTGTATTTTTTAAAGTATTTAGTACCTAGTATCCTTTGAAACTTTTCTGTATGGATTGGATATACTTGGAATTAATCAGAGATGTAAACTTTCATAAAATCAAAGTAATTTGTTCAAGCTAGGCTGAGAATCAGCACTTTTCGAACGTCAAAATTGCATAAGACAGTCCCCCAGAACGTCCACCCATTAAAACTTGCTTGCTTTAGCTGGGAAATTGTGGGGCATAAACTTAAGGCAGCTGTATGTTAAGAAATTTTTGGGTATCCGCCATTTCACACAGGAGTCAGGTGGTAAATCCATTTTACCAATGAAACTGAATGCAATCAGTACTTCTTAACTGTGTTCAAGCTCAGCCCAAATAAAAACCAACACAGACCACTGTCAACAGTGACGTGAGGCCGGTTTCGTAAACATGTGTGCACATATTTTGGTGTAGTTTGGTTGTAAATGTGTGCGTTTGAGCGTGTATGCACAGAGCGGTGGTGTAGTTTTGGCATGCTTCACTGTATTTTTGGCAGCGCTCTGTCTTGGTTTTTTATTTGGTCTGAGTGTTCAAGTACTATCACAATCATCATTATTGCGGAATATTGAAACCGTCAGCTCTTGAACGTGGTTTAGTTAAAGCTGACCGTTTTCAGTACCATTGGTGAAAATCGCCCTTAATCTTTTAAAAAGAATGCTCGTGTTTCCCTTCACAAGTTTCTTAGTTTAACGTTAAGCTGTTAAAAGGATCAAAGGAAAGGTTTCCTTAGTATTAAAGGAGTGCACTCTATGGCTTCTGTACCTATATTTTACAGCAACAAATTGAAAAGGCTAGAGAAACCTTAAGAGGAAGTAAATTGTAAAAATAAACTGTGATAACATAAACATAATATCACACCTGTATTCCTCGAGGGTTTGGGTAGAGGTGCCAGTAATAAAATAAAATAATAAAGTAACAAGTGTATTTCCGGGTAATAGTCTGAGCTTCAAAGCGATGTGTGTTCGATTCCGCATAAAACAAAATGTTTGTATGACCATGCGGTGTTTTTTTGTGTTTGCAAATAAATGTACAAACGATTCATAAAAAAATATCAATAACTTATCACTGGAGTAGCAGTCACAAGAGTGATTGCTAAGCTTGGTCCTGGGATCAATCCACGAGAAAAAAGTAAGTGTGTGTGTGTGTGAAAGTGTGTGTGTTTAGTGTGTGTGTATGTGTGTGTGTGTGAAAGTGTGTGTGTGAAAGTGTGTGTGTGTAGTGAATTGGGTTTACAAGTTAAGAAATTCTTAGCAGCATCCGTCTGGATTTGTGTGTTACTGTAATATAGGCTCGCTTATTAGGTACTTTATATATTACTAACTGCTCGCCTCGGCTTCGCACGGGTAGCACTAAGTACTTATCAATAGCTATTTTAGGTATTTTTTTACACCTTGGTTTACATTTTTGGAGTTTTAGTTAGGAGCCCAATTTTTTTTGAAAATATAATATATCCGGGGATAGTGTAACTTCCCAACAGTGAAAGAATTTTTCAAATTCGGTAATTTCGGAGCTTATTCAATGCAAACAAACAAACAAACAATCAAATCTTTCCTCTTTATAATATTAGTATAGATAACATAATTGGCGAAATAACTTCTGCGTAGGTATCCATACGGTTTTCAGCGTAAAAAAAACACTTCTAATACCTATTGCGATTTATTCACTCTCACAGTATATGTGTACCTACTACACTATCTTAGTAGTATCAATACCAGTACTTTGCAGCCTGTATATAAACTCATTGTACTGATCATAGTTAATCTCAATACAACGTTCTTCAATGCCTCCTAAGGCGTTAAGCAGAGATGTAGTGAACTTTGACAGGGCTTCTGCTTGACCAGCGTTCTGAAACCAATGATATCATAAGTAAATAATAATAATTATGGATATAACTACTACTACTATTATATATATATGGCTATATGCTATTATAATTAAAATGTTGTTGAATAACGAATTAGAGTTTTTGACGAAAGGAAATCGGACCGGGACATTGCTTGTTATTCTATAACTTTCCTAAACTACTGAGCTTTTGAAATTACCAAAAATAGTCATGAGGTTACTGATGTTAACATTGTAAAAAATGACTCACAAAACATATTTCATACTAAAACGGACTTGTAGCAGATCTTATCGTCTACGACTGCGTAGCTAACCTAGCGGTGACGTCAGCTACGGCGTAGTAACTGCTCAATATTTTTTCATCACAACGAGAGTGTTGTGAAAGGAGCGCTAAAGTAAATAACAGTTTTTTCCACTACTTGGCTTGTGTAAATAAATAAATCGCCATTCGTTTTGAGTAAATACTTGACTGAAGTCTTTCGTAACTCATATAGTATGTGAATATCAGCAACTCAGACTATCGCAGGTCACTGCTGACATCTAGGCTTCTTCCTAGTTGAGCCACAACACCCCAGTTCTTCGCCATTTTTTTACCATCGTTTGTTTGCGACCTCTACTCAAGGAATCTTCTGCTCCAGCAGCTTACTTACTACCTACCTACCTACTGTCAGCTATATAGCTGACAGAGTCAGTTAAAGTGGTAGGTAACAGAACCAGAATCATCTATAGATGATTCTGGTTCTGTTCCGTTTTTTCTAATCTGAGCTATTGAGTCATTCATATTCGGAGGTACGGAATTTGGAAAATGTATATTTTCATACTAACAATATAAGTAACAACAGCAGACGAAGCCAATCGGAGTAACATCATGAGCTCGCAACGCTGCACATGCGCCCGCGCATCCTCAAGCAGCGCCTCCAATGTGCGCGCCTCACCCGGCGCCACCGGCACTAAAGTAGTGGCACCAACAGAACAAGCACCTAACGAGTCACATACTTCCACCCATACGAAAGTACCGCCTTCTGTAAAGTGATTAATTAATTTTATTTTACCCTATCTCTTTGTATACTGGTTTTCCCCTTTATTATTATTATTATTTATTTTAATCCTTAATCCATTATAATTATACTCTTTGATCTTCAAATGTATTAAAACAATCATTAGTGAAACTTTGAATTCACATGATTTTATAAACACAAGTCGTAACGTGAGTTTGTTTGTTTATTACGCTTTCACGCTAAAGCGGCTGAATAGATTTGATTTCATTCAAATCTGTTCAGCCGTTTTAGCGTGAAAGCGTAACAAACAAAATTAAATAAACGAACAAACTCACTTTCGCATTTATAATATTAGTTAGGAAGTTAGGATTAAATTTAGGATTATACAGGGTGTTAGGGTAGACACCGTTATCCTTGAAACTAGTGGTTTTGTGTCATCTATAATATACTTTTTCCATGGGAACAACTTTGAAATCGCAAAAAAAACATAACCTGTTCCATACATTTTGTCGATTTAAGTGAACACAAATGTATGGAACAGCTGATTTTTTTTTCGCGATTTCAAGTGTTGTCCCATAGAAAAAGTATTTTATAGATGAAACCAAACCACTAGTTTCAAGGATAACGGTGTCTACCCTAACACCCAGTATAGTATAGTAGATTAACGATTGGTTAATTATAGAAACCTAATCCAGCTAGATCTTCTTGGTGGCAGCAATGTCCTCATACTTACCGATATAAGGCAGTAGGGTCTCAACCGCCATGTGCTCGAGGTACGACCCCAGCAGTAGGGTGTCATTATTGGTCAGATGAACGAAGAAGGAGTACCTCAGAGGTCTGTTAGTGTCCATTACAGCAAGCGTGCTGAGCCGAAATACTGTTTCCATAGCTGTGCCGATTTCTGGCATTACCTAGAAAATAAGAAGTTATTGTTAAAGGGGAGTAAGTAAGGGGGATTCATAAATACCTTTGATATCGGATAGTTCCTTGTGGTTTGAAAACAAAGTCGTTTGAAGGAACACTAGAAATCGATACCTTATCGTTTGCACAAGTCATAAATGGATTATAAAGTTGTGTGCTTTTTGTGAATCAGGCAACCAAGAATGTCTTGACTTAAGAGCAATCTATTACCAGTTAAAATGGCCAGAAATTTAGTTCAAAACTTGTATCGGAACTTCCGATATACATTTATTAGGATAACATACAACGTTTGTTGAAAAATCTTATAAACAACATTATTTTTTCTTTATGCTAAACCCGAAAAGGGGTCCTTGTACTCATCATTTTTAACCGACTTCTTCAAAAAGGAGGAGGTTCTCAATTCGTCTGTATGTTTTTTTTTTGTATGTTTGTTACGCGATTACTCCGCCAATTATGAATCGATTTTGATGATTCTTTTTTTGTTTGGTAGGTCATGCTTCAGAGGTGGTCCTGGCATGTGGTCCTGGCATCTGTCCTTATGGCATTAAGTCCGCCTCTGTACATTTGAGTGCTTAAAGTATTAAATAAATAAATATAATATATAAAATCTAACACTGTATTATATATTATGTACAAGTATATAAAGGCAAAAATAAAAATAAAGGGAAGAGCTCATTAGGCATCAAAAAATTCGTCGCATCGCGGTCAGCGGGAAAAGTGCCCAAAGGCTGGTAGCGTTGCCACGTTATTGTTATTATTACACTTCTGATAGTACTTTTTGAAGTATATTTTAATCAATACGTAGACCCACTGTCCTGATCATAGATCTATGATTTTGATAAAGCCATTTATTATCATATAGGTGGTAGATAGAATCATTTTTTTTCTAACTAAACAGACAGCTGTGCTGCTGGGGAGTTTGTTGCGCCACTTCTTCTTCCCAGCTAAAGCACTATGAAGTAGTGAAGTAGTGAATTTTGACGATCGAACTGTGCTGATTCTCAGCCTAGTTTGAATAAATTACTTTTGATTTTGATTTTGCCATATGAACCGTATAGCCAGCGATACATTTCGTTTGTTTCATTTGAAATTATTGTCACTTAATTATTAAAACTCACCAGCACATTCCCAGCTTTAGGCTTATCATTGAGCTGAAAAATAATATCAGCATACACTTCTCGATCGCCGGTACAGTTGTCCCCTTTCGCACAGTGGCACTCCGTCACCACTCGTACGCGTCCCGCTCTGGCCTCCATATTGGTAGACACCAACTTCCAACTGGTCTCATTGGTGTAATCTGTCAGCCCGCTCAGAAAGTTCTCTTCTAGGGAATAAAAGTTTATCGGCTCCGATATACGTGTGCCGTGCTGTTGAGAGTTACAATCGATCAGTTAGGAAAAATAAATAATATTAACTTTTATTAAATAGCTTCCGACCGCGGCTTCGCGTGTGTGGTATGTCGATAAAAAGTAGCCTATGTCCTTCCCCAGGATGCCATCTATCTCCTTGCCAATTTTTTTCGAAATCCGTACTGTGATTTAGGCGTGAAAAGGTAACATACAGACAAAGTTAAGGCTCGTACAGACTGGCGCGAAATCGCGGGCGCGACATCAGTCGCGCTGCCTCGCGCCCGCTATATCGCGCCAGTCTGTACGAGCCTTTACTTTCAAATTTATATTTAAAAAATAATATTCTTTCCCAATTTGAACTTAGTGAGTTATATGATGATTTTCATCATTATAATTCTGTAAACCCATACTCATATTAAGCGAATCTTATTTTAATAAACATACAACCTAATACTAACCTGCAAATTGTAAAAAACTTAATAATATTTGAATTTCGCGGGTATGACGCTTTCGCCTTAAAGCTTTGTTTCACAATCTCAAAAATATTCTTGTCGTTATGATGTAACTTCATAAACCAAGTCTTGTTCTTGTTTACCGCCTCATTTCACGACTGGAAACTTATGTAAGTACATTTTTCAGCAATAAAAAATGTAAATGAACGTAAATGAAATATAGTAGCGCTTTTCACCTCTGACCGCTCTCCATAAAGCCGTCATTTCGGCACGTAAATGAAATAAACATGAAAAAGGCTGACCGCTACGTACTTACGACACGCGATGTAGCACCTACTTAACACGCGGCGCACGCCTCGCTAATAAAAACAATATTCACTTAATTCCAGTAATATCTAGATTGGTTTTATAATACTTGCAATATTTTTGCTTTTAATGTACCTAAGGGATACCTTTATGGCCCTTTTCACATGCATACCGCGTCACGGTGACCGTGCCACGTAAAGTAGAAATGTATGAGATAAATAGACAGCTTTCACAAAACACGGCCACCGTGTGTCCATATCTACTATAAACACGGTTTCGACGCGGCAACCGTCTTTTTATTTATGTATTGACTTGTATACATATATCGACTTGTTCACATGAGTGCAGCACGCCACGGCGAGCGCGGCGTATTGTGGTGTAAATACTATTTGTTGTTGTTTATGGTTACCATAAGAAAGTAGAATTAGTAACTCGATAATACTGCGACCGCCTCCGCGAAAGCGCTTGCACGGCACAGCACCGCGCCGTTTAGACGGCAACTGTATACATGTGAAAAGGCCCTTAGGATGCCCTATCGATAATTAATTGGACTGCGTGGGTCACACTTATAGGAGACATCAAGACAGTATTGTCACACACTGGGTGCCTGAAGACCAGGGTCGTCACCGAGCCAGGCTTTAAAAAACCGGCCAAGTGCATGTCGTACCATGCACAATGAAGGGTTCCGTAGTTGGGATGAATCTATAAAACAAAATTAACATTGTAGTTGAAAAACTTGTTCTCCGATACAGAATGTATGGGAGAACATGTTTTTACAACTGCAAATTTAAGTTGGTCGATTATTACTCGGTAACTTGTGGAGCCTACGTAGCGGTGATAGTTTTCCTTTTAATTTCGTTATATATACTACTGTCGTGTATTTTTTCACATATCTAAACCCAACCATTTAGATGGCAGGGGGGGGTCACTTGGCTCTAACAAAAATTAGTACTTTAAAGCTTAATATTCCGCAAACGGATTCCTGAATCCAAAAATGGTTTTAACAAACTTACATTGTTTTTAAACGACCTTTCCAACGATACCCCACACCATGGGAATGACGAGAAAAAAAAACCATCCCTACTTTAAGTGTAGGGGAGGTACCCTAAAAAAAATATTTTTCAAGATTTTTTTAGCACTTTGTCGGCGTCGTTTATATGTATATCCATACCAAATTACAGCTTTCTAGTACCAACGGTCTCTGAGCTAAGCCGCGGACAGACGGACAGACGGACATGGCGAAACTATAAGGGTTTCTTGTGACTACGGAGCCCTGAAAACGCTGGCTGACCGATTGGCCGGAGAAGGCACAATACGAAGAAAAATGAAAAATTATGCGGGGGCGACCTTTACCCAGTAGGGGAAAAACATAGAATTGGTCATCTAGAAGACATAAAGAAATGAACCAAAAAAAAAGATTATGGGTATCAGATGAAAGGGCTTGATTAGCAGATTTTAAATATATTATAAGCCCAAATAAATTTAAATAACACTTGTTACATACATCGAACAAATTACGTACAACTCCGGATTTATTAATGTCTGTCTATGATGTCTTGTTTATATCTTTCTAATTGACTTTTTTTTCGTAATTGGTTTTTAGTTTTATAACTTTTATTTCTAAATAATAAAACATTAATAGGTTGAGAAGGCTTACCTCGTTACTATCGCAGCTGTCAGTGGCAGTAGATGACTCTGACACTAAACATTGTTGGCTCATAGAGTACCAAGTGATGGAGCACCCAGGTACCACGTTGCTTATGTTAGCTTTGATAGTTACGACACTACCCTCGTTCAGAACTCGAGGCATTTGTAGCATCTGTAGAATATTCTCCGTTTATCAGAAATATTCACAGGAACTTGTTATCTAATAGTAGAACGAAGTTACGTTATTATCATAAGTTATGATTCAAAAGAAAAAGTTTCGGCAAATCAGTTAGCTAGCTAAAATCAATTTTAAATATTGCTGAGGCCTGATTTACACGGTTTTGCCTGAGGTATCTCTTCTTCTTGGTCGCGTACTTCATTACTGAAGGTCGTGTCTCTGGAAGGCCTTTATGTATGACTAGCTGCGCCCCGCGATTTCACGCGCGTAAGTCTCAATCCTGGGACTATTGGGATAAAAAGTATCCTATGTCCTATGGTCTACCCATGTGCCGAAATTCATCTAAAGCCGTTCAGCCATTTTAGCGTGAAACGAACAAACTTACTTTCGCATTTATAATATTATTTAGGATGTTCTTCCAATTCGTTCGGTTCTCCGCTTCTCTCAGGGCGGTCGTAACAGAGAGTCCAGAGACCACCAGCTTTTCAAGGTTATCCGATTTCCGACGGGCAATGTTACCAAATTAACCGAGAATCCTTTGGTAACACGTCGTGGATAGTCTATCTCTTATGCGTAATTGTTCGAGAATAGATTTGTTCGTTCTCTGCCTGGGCATACCATAAGTTAAAGCAAAAATAAAATGTACACCGTCTAAATTGAGTTAATACGATGCAAGTCATACGTATCTTGAATCTTATTACATGCCCCATGCTAAAAACTTGCGTCGTGTAAATCTATAGTCTATTTTTCTCATATCTCATAGACTCAATCTCATAGACTAATTTGACAATTCAAATGGTTGTTGTTTGTTTTTTCAATATGGGATTTGACATTTGCCCCTGTTAAATTAGTCTACGACATTAAAAATCAGACTTTAGTTCACATAATACATAACTTTGTTGAAACACTGTCAAGCTTTGACAGAAGTAGGTATAGTATACTACGTACCTGTATGACGGGTAGTCTGGGCTCCTGAGCAGTCACTCGAGCTATGGTCTGATCTGCCATAGATTGGCCCAGCACTGTCACGGTCAAAGTTATTATGTACCTGAGCAATAAATAGAGATTTATTGTACAAAGCCAAAGCATTCATTTTCGAGAATATCACGGAAAGCATAAATCTGAAAAACATAAATGCGAATAGCACCAAAATTAAGTATGACAAACGGTGAAGGAAATCAGCAGACTTAGAAACAAAACATCCCGGCCCGAACTAGTCCACAGTCTCTCACTAAGCCAAAAACATAGACATAGAGAATTAGACTGAGCGTCAGCCTCACAAAATGACCACTCTATAGAAAGAGACAAAGCGATTTAACGAGACAACTACTGGCCGCGAATTCACTTTGTTTCACTGCACAACTGAATCGGTCCATCCTCTGTCTATGGTCAGAACAGCGGGAAAGTCATTAGCAATTTTATATTTACCTACATCATCCACCTTTTACCTGCTAAACGAATGATCGACAGTCGAGTCGAAAATGCCTGGAGGAGCTAATGGTCCAGGAAGGCGCTAATGAAGGGCGACTTCCTATCACACCAAAGCGCAAGCTCGTCGACGTGTGTATGCTGCCTATTCTAACCTATGGCACTCAGACTTGGTCTTTGATTGGGGGTCAGAAATCCAAACTCAAGGTTTGCCAATGAGCGATGGAGCGTAGCATCTTAAATATTAAACTCACCGTCCAAATTCGCAACGCCATAATACACTCCAAGACAGGTATCGCCGATGTTGACGATAAGTCTGAGAGGCTGAAATGGGACTGAGTCAGTCACACCTATAGGATGGATTCAGACTGACGGACCAGGATCGTCACACAGTGGGTGCCTGAAGACGAGAGTCGTTACCGCCTAAGAAACGCAGGATTTGGACTCGTTTCTAACCGATTGGACGCAGAAGGCACAGCATAAAGAAAATTTGAAAAAATTGGGAGAAAGCTTTGCCCAGCAGTAGGTCAACATGAAAAAAGAACGACTGTTTTGATATTAAAACGTTCGTGGTACATATCTATGACCATAATATTAAAGTGACCGCTACGTCACTATCACATCTACATATTTTCAATGGTGGTCGCTTGCGGGTTGTAATAATGAGTGTACGATAATTTGTACCTATAATTTTGGACTCTAAGTAAATTACTCGAGCCAACTTCAGACTGGTCTATTGGTGAATTAAAAAAACAATTACTTAGTTAATTATAACTTACTCGCCGACGTAAGACAGTCCCGATGGGAAAGACAATGTGCCCTCGTCATCGGTTATGTAAAATGTATCGACCGGCTCACCGCCGAAAGAACATTCCCAGGCTATCTATAAAAAAAAATTGCCCTGAGCGTAGGCACTTATGCTGCGTAGATGTATACGCTGTGTACGCTGTGTAGCTCTGCGTAGACGTACGTGTATCGAAAAATATTTTTCTGAGTAGCGTCTACGCTGCGTATTCGTTTCAAGCCATCGCATACACCTTCAGTGGTTTATAATACAAAGACAAGAGAACTTATCATCTTTAAAGTAAATCAGCAAACTTACTTAATTTTTAAAATTAATGAGCGTCACTTTTAGTCAGATTTCGTAAATGCAAAATTAAATAACCACCAAATTTCAAAGTATAAGGTAGGTACACTCACTGTCATACCCTCTTCCAAATAGTCCAGTTTGTTGATATCAGTGTATAGTTTGAAAGGAGTCTCGGCAGATATGACTAACAGGTCGACGTTGAAGTTTACACTCAGATTACGATGTAGCACATGGAACGGCAGACTATTCTGAAATGGGCATCATTCACTAGTATTTTCACAACTTTAGAGCTAAATTCTACAACTATTGTACAGTCCTTTCATAGAACAGTTATTGTACCTATGTTTTGCAGCACTGCCAAAATCACAGTGATCCTTAAACTTAGTACAATAAGGTTGCTATTTGGTTGCTTCCGTCATTGGTAAAATAACTATAAAATTACTGTAGGACTACTCGTTCTTCAACCATTAAATTCAGCTTAAAAATACCATAATCCAAGAAGCATGTTTTATTAAAAATAAAACATTTTTTTTTTTTTTTATCGATTTAGTTTCAAGAGTAGTCAGATCAGAACCTAGGGATACCATCAGGTTTGAAGCCAGCTGGTAATAAATTGAAATGTCAGAATTTGGTTCAGTATATTTAAATTTTTTCGTTAAGCAACCACCTTACCTGTGTAATCAAGTCCCCGTTAGAGTATTTATACACCTGGCAGAGTACGTCATAAGAATGTCCGGGAGTCAGGGTGTTAGCCCGGATGACCAGCTGGGAGCCTTTCACGTCTGACATGGCTACATTTTCTTCAGCACTGCTCACAGTCCACACAAACTGTAGGATGAAGTCATGAGGAAAGAAAAGTTATAACAAAAATAATAACACCAGCCTAATTGTTGGACAGGTTGGCGATTTCAGATTTATATTATCTACTAGCTGCGCCCCGCGGATTCACCCGCATAAGTTCCCAGGGGATCTAGATCCCCTGGGAATATCGGCATAAAAAGTATTCATGTTCTAACCCAGGTCATGGTCTAGCCATGTGCCAAACATCTAAATCTGTTAAAGATAAATAATTGTAGAAAAGCTAATTCTTGTTGAAGTCTTTAGAAGGTATGAAGCAATATAACTTTTTGGACTGCATTGTTTTAGACATTATTAAAAGCAATATGTAGTTTGGACAGTATGTACTGGGCTAAATCGGTAAGTTTTTCACACGGTTTAAAAAGTTTCATTGGCAACGAGTAATTTAAAATAGTTTGTTATTTCAAGTTTTCTGTAGCAGCTGCATATACTTTTGCAAACTGGTTCAATTTAACGTAACAGCAACTAAATTTAATTTAATTAACACGAGGAATTCATAACCGCCTTTGGGTTAACTGGCTATAAAAGCAAAGCTTTGAAAATCTCATTTGAGTAAATTAAATTTAATAGAAATTAAAACTAATTTTTTGATTTTAGAAAGAAGAAGAACTTTTAGTTTTATTTATTTTTGTGATAAAGGGAAGTGGATGGAGCTGTTGCCCTACTTCGTCTGTCATCCAGGATGAAAAGTAGCATATTATGTCCTTCTCCGGGATGAAATTATGTACACACAATAGCATTGATTGCAACCATGGTCTACCCATGTGCCAAATTTCATCCAAATCCTTTCAACCGTTTTAGCGTGAAAGCGTAACAAACAAACAAACTTACTTTCGCATTATTTTATAATATTACACATAAATAATAGTATAATAAAATAATAATGATATAATATTATTAATATTTCGCATTTAAACTGGATGTAATAAAATAATACTAACATCCACTGAAACAAAAAATGGACTTCGCCGAGGCCCTACTAAGGGAGGTACTTGAGAGGTTTCAGTTAAAACCGTGGTGTCAGTCACCCGTCACGGTGCAACTACCTACTGCCTCACCGTCACAGGGACTAATTCATGCTTATGGTGTGTCAATGACAAAACGTAGGTAATCGCAATAGTGTAAACAAGTTTGTTTACGAATTCTTATTTTTTTTTTTTTTCTGTTTATCAGTCTGTTACTGCCATGCTGTGTGCTTTACCAGAAGTAGATTTAAAACTCAAAAGAATGTCTTACAAAGTTTGAGAACTGTTTTTGCTAAAAGGCCATGTTAAGAAATAGATAGACTAAAATGAAGACATCTGAAAATCACTACACTCGCGACAATCTAAGAAGTCAGTTTTGACGTTTCGTTCTCGTACTTGTAATAAAACGTTATGCCTTTAGAATCAGTTTTAATCAATGTAGATAGGTCATCGATTACAAACTCTCTAAGTATGTTTAATCGACATGTCTCGAGAATCAGTATATAAGAAACTAATTTTTTTTTTCATCGCTACACAAAGGATTTTTATAGCTGTCAAAACGGACTCCTTAGATTGTCGTGAGTCTAGACCTGGTTCTGGGCTATTTAAATCTCCCGGTGAAGTATTGGGGTCACTCTAACTCCTACTGCCGTAACGAAATGAAGCAAAAACATGTTTACTTTTACCGCAACAGTATAAAATAAAACAAAGCAACAATACTAACAAAATAATCATGCGTCCTGTGACACTCTGTGACTTGGGCGTCCAGCATGAAGTCTATATCAGCATAGGTCACCTGGCCACCAACCAGAACGACGGAGAACATGTCTGATCGGCCTTCAATTTGGAGCTCCGGGTCTCCGTTAATGTTGTCGATTTGGAACACCTGCTCTGTGCCAACGTCCTCGTTGTATGTGGTGGCTGTGACGTTGAAGATGTAGTTCACTCCGTTCAGCAGCTGAAAGGGAAATAATGTTATAACCGTCTTGGGATCTTGAAGAGAAGATGAATTGAACTAAGAGATATTCCAAGAGCTTAGCCATTCAGCGTCGCTAGGTTGCTTTATTGTATTGGCCAACAATCGTCGGTAGCTTCGACCAACCAGTTAGTTATCAGGTATATGACAGTAGCTTATATTGTTGTGCAAGGACTTCCAAATGAAATATTGAAAAAAAAAAAACGCTTTTGCGTACTTATTATGAAAGGGTTTTATGACTAAATATTTATCCATGCAACAAAAAAGAGTTCATACTTCAGTATTATTAATAATGAAGACGTTAGGTTCCAGCTGGGGTCCGTTGAGCTTCAGTTCTAAATCTCGAACGGTGTGCCATAGGAGGAGGGTGAAGCGCTGCGTGGTGGCCGCTTGGACCAGCGGGTGCCAGCGCACAGTCCAGTGGAACTTCACGGGAATACCAGACTCGGTCTGCAAACTGTAGGGGCAGAACAAATGATTAATTAGACGAGTGTAAGTATGCACAACAACGTCGCAGTGCCTCAAAGGCTGCAAAGCTGGAAAAGTTTTCTCGGGTGCGTGGATCCAGCTAATGGCAACGCCTGTACAGCAAGACGTGATCTCTGGTCCCGGCTCCTTAAATCTCCTGACAGCTTTATCGAGCCATCTGGGCACGCGTTAACGTGGCCAGCGTTGAAATCCCTAGATCAATCGAACCCAAGTCCAAAGTCGGCCGTAGCAAAGAGAATCTCCTCAGATGGACGACTGTCCGAGTCGTCCATAAACCCTCATCTGTAGAGGTTTTCAAATGTATATGAGACGTTTCAGCGCATACAGTGGCCCACCTCGCATCCTGCGCCGCATGTCACCTGTGCTCTTGAGTGAGGATCTTAAAATGACTGCGTCAGCGAACGGTATTTGCGTGGTTGAATTTAGGCTAAACATAATATTTTCAATTTTCAAAACCTTATTTGCCGTGCTAAGAAATAGGGAAAGCATCACACTTTTCAGAGAGTATTCTCGGCGAAGATAATTACGGGCGGATAAGGCCGCATTCACACGGGATCTGTCATTGACAAATTGTCAAAAATCACGGTACGTCATAACGGATGGACGTTCACATTGCATACGGAAACGAGTTTTTTCGCCATTCGTCAAAATATTAGAATATATGGTCACACTTGATTCGTGATTCAGTGTTTCAGCGGATCCGTCAAAAATAGCGATTCGTGTTTTTTGACGAACATGATTTTTAAATGACGATAATCCGTAATTTTTCTCGGTTCGTGATGTGTGTGAATTGCCGTTGGAAAATAAAAAGCAGGGCCGCCGTCAAAAAAAATCAACGAATCGCGAAAAAAGATGATTAGAAAAAATCTCGAATCGCCCTCGTGTGAATGAGCCGTAAGATACCTAAAAGGAGAGAACCAAACACAATTAGGTAAACATGAACAAAGACTGTTCCAATCACAGAAACTAATAAGAAGTGCTTCTATCCTTTGTTTGTCAGAATAGTTGCTAATAACGCGCTGTCACGCAACCCGTCCGAGATATTATTTAGCGGAAGATTTCTGTTATTAATAGTAAGACTCACTGTTGAACGTGACTTCGTCCGCATATAAACATTAAAACCACGTGGCTCCAACGCTTAAGGGTCCAGTTGCAAAGAATCCAAATCAGGAACCTTCACATTACAATATGTTTCAATCTGCAGTAGTTTAGGAGGTATCTGCGTTGTATCTCAGTTTTGGAACTGTTATAAATGTATAGATTGTTACCTAACGTAACAGTACAATGGTATTGAAGGTAGCCGAATGTAAATAAATAAATTAACATAGTTGAAACTCTTGTCATATTATTATAAATAAATGAAACACATCATACACTCTAAGGATTTAAAAAAAAGATAAAGATCGGATACGTGTTTCTTGAGTATTAGTCCACTAATGGAAAGTCAGATACGATTTATGCAAGGTGACGAATTCAGCATATCATACTAAGATGACCGGTACATGAAATTATTTCAGGAACGTTATGGAAATCCAATAAACCTGATTTGTATTATTATCTCACGTGCAATGTATCGTTACCGTAGCAAAACCCACCTAGCCGCACTCCCCGTGGCGCGTCTGGCGCGCTCGAGTATTTTAACATCCATTGCTAGTTTATTTTTATTTTAGCTGTTTTATTAACATAAGTGCTGCGTACAGAGAATGTAATTTTAAATTGAAATAAAGAAATAGTAACTGAAAAAACGATTTAAAAAATGAAAACTTTCCTGAGAAAATTTCCGGTGGAATATGATTCAAAATGAGGAGCTAAATGCCCCCTGTTAATTTGCGGAGGGCTGTCCCTTACACCCTGTATTATGTATGGAAGGAAGATACTTAGTACTCACGTGATGACAGTATTATCCGGTTTGTCTATGACAGCGTCTTTGTCTTTGGGGCAGACGAAGGGAGGCGCTAAAATACGGAATTTTAGTGGTTCTGCTACCTGTGAATAAGACAATGTGTGTCAAACAAAATATTCATATAGCTTTATTGTGCTTTAGAGTTATTGTCTGTGAAATAAATGCACAAGTTGCATTGGTATATTTGTAGCTGGCAGCCGGCGCAAGTGTATGACCGGCCCTATTTAAAACCGACAGGTGACGGCGACAATTTGTCAATTTTGCCACTTTCTTAATACATTTTTTGCTTTATAAAACAGCACCTGTCGAGAAAAAGTTTAAATTTTGTCAGGTTTTGGCAAATAGGGCCCATGTCGCAATGTCATTAATATTATAAACTGCCCAAGTATGATTGCGACATATTTGCCATAGCTATAGTTCTGCTTACTCTCTTGGGAAAATGGCATGAGAATATATTTGCTACGTAATAATTCAGGCATAAATTCCCCGAAGGCCGACTTGCATTGCACTATATTTAATCATAGTAACATAGAATGCATACGTAATAATAGTAGGTAACTTAGTAACATAAGTATTGCAGTAGTAAAAGTCTATTATTATCACGTAAAAATACTACAGACTTCTTAGAATTTACTATTTCTATGGCTAGTGGTCACGAAAGCCTTATGACCGTGGGCATAGTAAACGTAGGTAAGTACTTTCTGCTACGCCGTGCGGTTGTATGGGATCTTGTAGAACGTCGTAGCCAACTGCTACGAGCGTAGCAAAGGTCGTAGACGGCTACGCGTAGTCGCGTGCTTTATTCAAGACGCGTAGATATTAATTTGTAAATTGTATTTTGTACTGAAATTACGTGACAACATTATTATAATATCACGCGTACTGTATTTCCCAGACGGGGTAAGCAAATGTGTATTCAACGTCCTCATTTTGCCAGTTACACATATTTTTTAAATCCCATATATATTAGGGGCCAAGCCTAGTGCTATCAACCGAGTGCAAATACGGTTTACTTATGGTAAGCATAAAATAGAATGTCATAATTTACATGGGCATAACGAAATTCAGCATAATGATCATTACGCATAATATTATTAGGCATAAATGTTTTGCCATAATGTTAATTGCCATAAATACTGTTGGCATAATAATAATGCAGCATAATGTTATAAACGCATAATGATATTTACACATAATATTCTTTGGAATAAAAATAATAAATCCAATATAACTCACTCCTTTGGTTTTGTCTTTTTGGTTTATGCCACCAAATTTCGAAATTTAAGTTATTTTACACTATGTAGTGTTTTTATTTCTCGCTTTTTTGTGGGTCAGTTTGTAATTTATCTAAGTTACAATAGCCTAATGTCAACTGCTCACCAACATTACAAAATATTGCTTTTTCCGATGCAGGGAAGTTAATCGTTGAGGAGTTCACCCAGTACTTCACTATCAACTCCACTTCACCATAACCATTGTGACGAGCATAAATTACTTGGCAACCATAAAGTAATCCAATCGCAACCCGTGAAATACTTATTACTGAGTAGTTCCGGTGGCAATCTGTGGTCTTCATCATCAGTTCCACTTCACCAAATGGAACTTTCTGAGAGTAACTGCACGAGTTATTATAAAATTTAGAATTTTGCAAATCCGTTTATGTACGACGTATGCCCGAACAAACATAAAAAAAACCTCCGAATTGATAAAAAACAAACATGTTCGCGGCTCAGGGTTGGCCCAAGGGCCACCCCCGCCGCCCCTTAACCTAATCTAATAGAGTAATTCCCAAATTATAATAAATAATGTTTATATTTATGGTTTACGATTAATAGACGAATAAATAAATTATGCCTTACAAAATTATGCTAAAACAAATTAGACCAAATGACAGTTATGCTAACCTTAGCATTATGCTAAGATATAATTATGCCACAGTATTATTATGCTAAAAAAAGTTATGAGAAAACGTTATGCCAAACAATATTATGGCTAAAAATTTTAGGACAAGAGGGGGATTCCCTGCAAATACACATCACCCGTCGACCAGATCAGTCTGTTACTGACAAATTAATAAAAACAAACAATAACACTTTGTCCAAACTGGGGTGCGAAACCAGGGTCCTCTACTCAACAGTCGTTTATGATCACTATACCATCGCGGCAGTCAGCATTGTAGTGTCTAGTAGGTATTAATTATTATAAATAACTACTAGAACTAGACTATATAATTTTACAGTTTACCGTTCGCTCTCGACGCTGTAAACTCGTCATATATTTAATTATTAAAACACATATCGATTATGCTGGTATAAACACGAACGCTTATGAGAGTAATATAACGAAAAACAGGATTTACAAATTTGGTATTTGTATTGGTATTCGTATTAAAATGGCACAAACTATCGTAACTAATATTATAATTGCGAAAGTTTTGTTTGTTTGTTTCGCTTTCACGCTAAAACGGCTAAACGGATTTGGATGAAATTTGGCACATGGGCAGACCATGATCCGGAGAAGGACATAGGATATCTTTTATTCCGATATTCCCACGGGATCGACACATACGCGGGTGAAACCGCGGGGCGCAGCTAGTTGCCAATAAATTGAGCTGTAGGCTTCACTTACATCAGTAAACAAGGTGTTAGCTAATAGTTACCGATAATATGCCTCTAGGGGCCGCCACAGTGATAATGTGAATGTATTGAGCTAATCACGCAGACACACACAACTTTGTGTATTAATACTACAGTTGTGTGTGTGTTTGTGTGCAATATTAGGTTCATAGCTAGATTCGTGGAAAACGTTGATGAAATATGTAGTGTAGTTAGATGTTCATTATGTTTTGTCCATTATAATGCAGGCACTAATTAAATTATAAGCACTGTATTGTACTTAATAAACTGTATTGTACGTAACCTGATAATTATTGAACAGCCGCTTATTAATAACCTTTTGAGTATTAGAAACTATGTAATGCATTTGTTACAAATTATTCGAATTCACAAAGAAGTACCTACACTAAAGAGTCTGTTTTTTAATGTCGTAGACTAATTTGACATTTCAAGTGATTGTTGTTTGTTTTTCAATTTGATGTTTGACATTTGCATCTGTCAAATTAGTCTACGAGATTAAAAAACAGACTAGCTGCCGGCAACGTGATACCTACTTAAACATACTTAAAACGTTCAAATTAAAAACCAAAATAAAACTAGTATCCCAGCCTACCACTTAAACTCAGTTTAAAATAACCGCACGACAACGCAAATTAAATTAAACTCGTCAACTTTTGAGCTGACATTAACTATTCAAATACAAAAAAACTCACCACATTTTGTACCAAAAACGTTGACACACAAACCAGCACTATGTTAATCAAAATCATGGTTTAACTTTACTAGTGATTACTGCATTCCCTTTGACACTACCGGCTTTTACACCCCCTGAAGTGCAATGGTCGGCACGGCCTGCTGCGGCGTGAATTACAGCCCACGGGTCAAAGCGATCGATACACAATAGATAATTGAATGGACTGTTTTACCGGTAATTATGGACTATTTTGATGTAAGATGCAGGTTTCATTACAATTTTAATTGTTATCGAGTATAATGAGCATGCGTAACGGCTGAGCTCATAAATGAAAGTAACAGTATTGTAGTGTTGTTAATTTGGTGATAATTTCTTGTCAAAATAACATATTTATTTGTTTATTTGCATAATATACACACAGTTACAGGCTAGGTTAAAACTAATAAGTACATGACCTACATTACATTAGTTAGTAGGTATTACATTTAAC
This sequence comes from Lithophane ornitopus, assembly GCA_948473465.1. Taxonomy (NCBI): domain Eukaryota; kingdom Metazoa; phylum Arthropoda; class Insecta; order Lepidoptera; family Noctuidae; genus Lithophane; species Lithophane ornitopus. The sequence goes on from OX419633.1 coordinate 7,034,652, forward strand.
TTATGAGAATAGACTTGGATATATGTGGGTGTACTTTAGGTACACCTTCTAACTCTTCGGGGACCACAGGCGTGATGTTATGTTTTGTTATATTGACCGGAAATCGTGTTACCCAGTAACTGCGTTGCTGAGTTCAGATAGGCTGCATTCGGTTAGACTGGAAGCCGAAACCAACATAGTTGGAAAAAGGCAAGGTGGATGATGACACCAGTAATAGAACAGGGCTATGGTCACTTAAAAATTAAACTATAATAGCTCAATGGTGCGCTATGGTGCTGAATGCTATTGTTGTGTAATTCGACCAAAAATATAGATACTATTACAGCTACGTAATTTTCCAAGACAGCTTATGACGCTTTATCGCTTCTTTTTTCCGTGTTATAAAGTCGTAATCGAACAACTTTGCAAGTGATCGAGTTTACGAGTATGAGGTTGTCTCATTACCTATCTACTGATTATGATTTTGAACGGCTGGTAGATTCAATAAGCTATTCAAGTTAATAAAATCGAGTAAAAGAATCATTTTTTTTTGTTGCATACAGTGAATTGTTTTATGAATAAATAAATGAATTGTTATCAAAATAAATGAGAACAGACTATAAAAAAATAAATCTGCCAACCAGTCGTTTTTATGGACAAAAAGATTGTCTATACAAAATGATTCAATAGTATCAATCATTTTGTACAATAGTAAAATACACATTAGCCAATATCCAAAAATAGTTAAATTTATTTAACAATAAAGTTGAGGTCAAATTATAGTTTAGAAGGCATTCAAAGAAAAGTAGGTGTACACAAACAATTCCAAACTCTCAAGGTCGGGGTCACCGCTGCGAGTCCCCCATATAACATTACCGTGGCCACAAGCTACAACAGTAGTTAGTGGCTAGTCATTTGTTACCAAGTTAAGTAATTTTATTGGTGTTTTATGAAATGTCATGTTAGTCACGATATTACACTTGGGGAATTTAGTCATTTAATTGAAGTGTTGTTTTAAGTACGGAATTCATTAATTTTAAGTTTTTAACTTATATTAATTGAGTTTATGACTCACAATTCTAGGAGATCTTTTTTTTTGGCTTTTATTCATGAGTTCTTCACTTGGCAAAACATAACTCCTTTAAGTAGATGCAGGTTGGGGTATATTATGTATCTTATTATATCTTATCTAATATTATCTATTTTATCTAACTTATTATACCTGAGGCCCTAGACAAAGTGACATTCTATCAGCGATAACGATGATGGAAAAGGCAAAAATGTATAGGACTGACATAAGCTATCGAAAAGCTTATGTCAATCCTGTTGAAAGTCATTGTAGAAATACGAAACGCTTTCGAAGCGATTGTCACTTGTCTAGTGCCCTCTGAACTATTTAACCCCCTAGCGTTGCCTATAGCCATCTGAAGAGCATTCGGAGGACCTTCGAGATTTTGCTTCAGAATCATGACACACAAGGTTTTGGCACTATACTCCATTTATTATAACATCAGACCCATAACGGTTATCACCCTTTCGTTATTTCGATATAAACTTATAATAAACTCAGTTTTTTCACGATAAATACAAAGCAATGTAATCTATTTACATTAAAAAAAAACTCTAAAGTGCAGTAATTTCAACAATAACTGTGTTTATTTAGCCGTACTTTGTACAATTCTATAATAAATGGAGTATAGGTATCATCATCCGATTCATTACCCAATGGTAAGCTTACGCTCTAATCCTGTGAAACTTACTAATACTTAGTTTATTATCAGTTATTTATAATTTTGTCTATATAAAAAGTAATGAACTACTTACTGACTTAAATGAATAATAATAAATATGTAAAAGTATATAAAAAAGGGGGGGAATACTTAGTAAGTTCGGATAGTTGTTGTGTCATTAAGGTATGCTGCTGCGTTCAACAACAATCTAAATGACATAACAACCATCTTACAATGTATTTCTATCCCTGTCGTCGATACTCCAAATAGATATTACACAGTGTGTCCTATAGCGCAATTAAGCTCATAAATTGCTTTAAAACCTAATAAACTGGGCGTAAAGTGTACGAGAGTGCTCCCAGCTCCCAACCTCGCCTGTAAAGGATTTTCGTTGATATTAGCAATTTAACGGGACATTAGCCCCATCTAACGTATGATTATCTTGTTTTATGTTACCGCGCGCATCATTTACACAATTAAATTGGATATCATATGTTTTGGAGTGTTATGATTGTGGTTATGTGAAGATATAAGTGTTATCTATGTAGCTATAAAAAGGATTTATTGTACACTTAATCTAGATTTAAAGTTTGTGATTTTGTTCTTGTGGAATTTGAGATAAGTTCTTCTGTTTTAGCCCACACTAACACAAAAGCAGAAGGTAGTTACAGCCTGCGTTATTTTATTGAGATATACAACGTGTTTCTTTTCATGTCTATTTTGTGCAATCCGCTCAACTGTCGATTGGCCTTCTAATGGCCGATAACAATTAAAATTATATTGTGTCTCGTTAATGACAGTTGGAGGTTTATGTAAAAATAATACAAAAAGTCCTAGAACAAGTGTCCCAAAAATACATTTCGAAGAAACATAAGACTAGACTCTCGATGTGTGTATCTTAGTTCAATTGATAAGTACGAGTAAATCATTTTCATTCAAGTCAATCATTCATATTAAGAAAATGCGACGGTAATTTTTATTTTTTTTTAATATTTCCCGCTCGGTTGTTTTACATAGGTAGATAATCGGGATTTGTCGAATTATTTTGTATGCAAAATGAAAATGAAAAAAAAAAAAACATAAGAATGCCAGTTGATTCTTTGACATGGTCTCATTAAGTCTCTAGAGTTATGGGGTATTAAAAGAACACGTTGTATACCTACTCGATATCTCATCAATGATTAGTTACGGCAAAAGATTTTACGTTTTAAAGTGGGTAGTTTGTGCTCTATTTTATCACAAGAGGAATTTTCTTATCAAAAGACTACAATCAAAACATACCAAAAAACATCTAAAAGGCAGATCAAACATTTTATTTCCACCTCTTCCTTACAATAATAAGTCTTATACCTGCGCTGAATAAAAGAAAACGCTAAGAAAATATTTGGAGGCTAGGAAATAAATCGTAGGGTCGATTGATACCGTACGTGAGCCGCCTCCGAGCCTTCGTACACTAACGAACTCATTCACACTCACACAGATTTTGTGTTTATTGTAGCATTTCTACTAAACAAGGGCATTATTAGATTTCCATTGGGTGTATTGAATGAGCTCAGATAACACGAAGGTGTATTGTGGAGTGTACGATGTGTGTTCTTGTTATATTTATTCAATACAGGAGAACCAACATTTATAAGGCTATAACGAATTACAGTTATATAAGTAACACAGATAGCTCTGTGTTACTTATTACCATATACACCTTACCCAATTACAGGTTTTCACGGGTAAAAAGAGAAAAGTAATGGAAATCTTGGGATCAATAAGCACGATTATGCAATAGCTGATTATTCTTTGGAGCAACGGTGGACGATTGGACATTATATAAAATCTGAGTTCCTATTTTGGTTAAAAAGTTAGAGAATATGGGTGTAAGAAGTCTACCACTTCAACTATTCACAGACTATTTGTCTGACAGAACACAAACTACTAAAGTAGATAGTTGGATTAGTGACGAACTTCCTAATCAGTACGGTGTTCCACAAGGTAGCATTCTTGGTCCAACATTATTCTTAGTTTATATAAACGATCATAACACCCATACACTAACACTCACACACTAACACTCACACACTAACACTCACACACTAACACTCACGCACCTACACTTACAAACATTCAACACACATAATCATTATTGATTTTCCCATTTCCATTATTAATTATTTTAAGTTGATTATTATTTAATTTTCTTATATAGAATTCTGTTTCTAATTTTTTTCAACTATTCATTCTTTTGATACCTACAGTTATACATTATCTTGACCCGACCTACTAAGAGAGCCGGGTGATCTGTAACTCAGGATACTCCTACCACAGACACCTTTCTCTATTTAAGATTGTGCATCTCATTAACCTGTGCCTGTTTTATGATGTTGAGATAAATAAAGATTAAAGATTTATTTATGAGTATTTTTCCAATTATTAAGAGTGAATAAAGAATAATAAGTGCTTTATAAAATAAACGAGCTAGACCACTGAAAATATAACTAAGATTTTGCCGTATCATCAATTACTGCTTAGCCTTTCCCAATTAGGTATGTTGGGGTCAGCTTCCTGTCTAACCGGATGCAGCTCAATACCAGTATTTTACATGGAACGACTGCCTATCTGACCTCCAGAACCCAGTAAGTGGGTAATACGATACCCCCTTGGTAAGACTGGTTGTCAGACTTTCGGGCTTCTGACGACCCGTAACGACTGTCAAAGATCCACAAATGACGGCCGGGACGGCTGCTGACGGCTGAAACACGGATGAATCTCGGTATGTAAAGATGGTCACCCATCCACGGACCAACCCCAGCAAGCGTAGCTTAACCTGATCGATCGACCCGTGCGGCTGTTATTACTTAGCCACGAGCTCCTCGTATTTTCCCGTATCATCAATATCACCTACTTTTATTATGAAGGTTCAAAAGTGTGTGTATAAAAATCACATTACTGTAAACAATATTGCGAGTTTAAAGTACCTAATCGTGTGAAGCCTGAAATGTGTTCGTATAAAGTTACTTCAACAACCCTTTCGTAGTAGGTAGGTACTTGCATTACTCATAGGTACCACTGTGGACAGTAGGTCAATGACCCCCCCCTCCTCGGCGAAGTGGCTAAATATAATAGTCTACGGGGAATTTATAACTAACATTAGATATATAACGGTGATATTTAATCATTTCCATAATAGGTATCATACACTCTGTATATTAATTATTGACGCGCCCTGTATAATTATGAAGTTGTTTTCATTTTTATTAATGTTTGTGGGTCGATTGTTGTTTTTCTAACCTTTCTATCGGAGCTCTTGTATAGTAGGTATAATTTATTTTAAAAAGAAACAAAAAGGCGCTCATCTAATATCGAAACTCATTCATCCCGCCAGGGAGTTCTAGAGCGACTTTTGAAAGAAAACTCTTAATTATTCAAAAACACCGTAGCATCGCCGTTATCAGCTCAAAATACTATAATATAGAGGTTTTTGACTGATAAATAAAAAAATTGGACGATGACACTTCACCGTACTTTCCGAGTTTATCTTGGACATTACGGAAATCGAGAAAGTCACCTCTCTCGATTTTCGAGGGAAAACATCGTGTCTTGAGCAAGCGTCAATCATGTGTCATTCGATCAATGCTCGTACCTTCTTTGTAATGAAAACAGGCTTTTGCCCTACAGTGGGATAATAATAGGCTATTATACCTATTATTATCTCGCCAGTTACCTTTAACCCATCGTATGCCGTAATTACAGACACAATTAAAAATCCATTGTTTCTCAACGGGATCCACGTTCCGGCACCAAAGGTTAAGTCCCATGTAATAGGGGGCGACAAGCGACAGACAATGTGGGGGGGATACGTGTCTGTACTATAAGTACACCTCTGCCTAACCCTTCGGGGATTACAGGCATAATGTTATGTTATGTTATTATTATTATTTCGTTTATTACATTTAAACACTTTAAAATTATAATTATAACGAAATATGTTTCGATTTAAAAAAATAAAAATTACATTTAAAATAGGTATAAATATTTATATTCATTATAAACATCTCTACGTCATAAAAGAACAATTTGTATTTACAAAACAAGCCATTAACATTAAAGGTGACGAGTGCTGTGTACATACACAGATAACCGCCGTACATAATGTATTCTTTTGTGTAAATACGTGGCCCGCACGTATGTCAGCCGACTCGTTATCTCAGAGAGCGTTTGTCACGAGAGCACCGGCCTTTGAGAGATGTGTCGCGAACTTTCGTTGCTTTTATCTTTTGTGTATGTTTTTGGGTAACTGTGTTGTGGATTGAGTATATCACTTATGTACATTAAAACCACAATCTAGATTAATTTTGTATATCTATATTGCCTCTACTGGTACATATTATCCTACTAATATTATAAATGTGAAAGTTTGTGTTTGTTACTCAATCACGCAAATACAGCTGAATGGATTTGGATGAAATTTGGCAAACAGATAGTTTATAACCTGGATTAACTTATAGGATACATTTTATCCCGATATTCTCACGTGATCGAGACTTGCGCGGGTGAAACCGCGGGGCGCAGCTAGTATTATATAAATAATAAAGTCGCTTTTCGTGTCTGTCTGTGTGACTGCGATGTTCTTCTAAAAGTACTAAAAGATTGTAGGTACTGAGCCTTATTACAATACTCCTCTCAAAGAAAAAGCTTGTCTGCGAGTATCACGAGCAGAATGAACAAGCGTGGCTATAGCTTGTCCCGATATCCGTGGTTTGTCCCATTTTTCTCCTGTAGTGGTACAAGTGGTACCACCAACAAGCTTATTATCTTTACCTCTATCCAATTAAATTTCTCAGTAGAGGTAGGGCGAGCACGAGATCAATACTCAATACTCAATTCTTTATTGCATTCCATACGTGTGACATAGATGGTATAACAAGTAAAAGATCAATAAGGACCCTGTCGGGCACAGCAAAATTGGGGGGAGAGAAAGAGGGTTAAGTAGCAATTCAATGTTAGGTATTATAAATTATTAGATGTGTTTAATTGGGTGTAAAATTATGGTCAGCTGACTATAGACTGCAAGACGCTCCATGGCACTATTGGCACGCCCGATCGGAGGTTGTGCCGGCTTGCTTTTTCCCAAACAATTACCTACTGTCAGAAATCTAAACTCATTATTTACTTAACTACAATTTTAGGTTACAACATTAGGTACAGTTGATTACGGGTTTAATTTTATTAGTATTATGTCGAATGGATAATGCTCACACAACTTAATTTCAAATAATCTTTTAGAAAGCATTAGTAAGTTTTTTTTATAAAGTCAAGCGCCTAGGTAAGCTAACGTTAAATCGGGCGCTTGCTCTATTTTCTTTTCCGAGAAAATAACAATGGATTGGAACAATTTCCCGAAGTAATCGGTTACAGTCTGGCGAGGACAGGTAATCGATAAAGTTATGACTTACTTCAATACCTATAGGTCACTTACAGCATAGTTATTGAAGCCAAAGGTATATCATACCTGCTATAGGTGAACTTACCACAATAAGTACATAGAGCTTTAAAAACCAGTAAAATAATTTGGATCGACATGCATGCAAATTATTTTACAATGATGAGAGACGACTCTTTATTATTATCATTATTTAGTGTTAAATAACCTCCTTTGTTTGAAGTCGGTTAAAAATGAAAAGAAAACTACTTGGATAATAAGTAATAGGTAATACGGGCTGGTATCCGCAACTCCACGTCAAAGCGCGTATTTTGTGTATTGGATATGATTAGAATAGTTGATGAAGTAAAGAGAAACAAAGCAATTATCTATCCAATCTTAGCGGGAAAATTCAATTTACAGTTTAGTTTGTTCAGATGTTCCTATTTTAGGCTTATTCCGATCGGATCCCACAATCGGATCCCACTTTGTGGGATCCGTTAGGAACGTGGAAAAATTGTGGAATGAGGATTATATTTATATCCGAACGAAATGATCACCTGCTTGAATCAATAAATGAAAATAACGAGTACCTACATAATATCGAGATAAATAGTAAAGTAGGTAACAGGATTATAAAAATTCAAATAAACGTTCGGTGTGGCGTTCAGTGCGGCGACGCAACGCACCGGCAGTGCTAGCGGGCCTGCGTTCAGTTGCGGCGACGCAACGCACCGGCAGCGTTAGCTGGCCTCTTATTATTGAAGTGACATTCTTTTTATTTTTATAATCCTGTTAGCTACTTTACTTTTTATCTCGATATTATGTAGGTACTCTTTATTTTCATTTATCGATTCAAGCAGGTGATCATTTCGTTCGGATATAAATATAATCCTCGTTCCACAATTTTTTCCACGTTCCTAAAGAATATTTTGTTCCGAAAAAAAATATGAATATTTTGTTATGGATAAAATGAATTTTTCCTCGTTCCTAACGGATCCCACAAAGTGGGATCCGATCGGAATAAGCCCTATTTTATACCTAGGTAATGTGGCTACCAACATAACCATGTTATAACTTTATACCGACTAAGGTCAAAGCCGTAATGTTACTTTGACCCGTATTCAAATTATGTCAAGGTCTTCAAATAATAATATCGTCTATTAAACAGGTTAGGTACCGTCCATTCGGGATAATGACGAAATTCCCAACTGACAGTAAATATAAAACTTTACACTCAAATTAATTAAGTTATACGAGCCTCTATTTAAATGATCGATTATCATAGATGTACAAGTAGATATACAATCTAATATGCATAAAATAGCTAGGAAAAATTCGATATGCTTACTGCGCATGTGCGACGCGCCTTTACCGGATTGAAGTGAGCCGCAGTCGAGCGAGCAGGTAGACGCGACAGACGGCGGAAACAGCCGAGTAGTACCGAATCAACCTCGCGCTGGAACTCACGCTCGCCCGGTCAACGCATTATTGACCATTTCCTGCGATAATTCCAACAAAATAACATAGTCTGTTCACAATACTGCCAGATAGTTTAAGATTTTAACATATATAGTGGTTATGCTGTGACTCAGTGACAAAATAAACGTTTAGTTGATGTAAGACGGACATTGTGTTATTAGTATGCACGTAATAAGCACAGGATCGTTAACAGTGACTAATGGAAAGCGTTAATTAAGAGAAGTGAAGAAGACCTGACACCTAGATTGACACCGGCAGGACGTCGATACGTAACAAGTAAACAAAGGGATTCACGTTGATGAAAGTACCGTTCCATTTTAACAAGAAGATGCCTACACACGTACACGAGAACATTGCTCTACTCAATATGATGTCTTCAGACAATTTCGAAGATGAATTGAAAAGCGTTCAATTACATTTCCCATCAAACAGAAGATTGCACAACGACGGCGCATGCGTGGAGGAGAGGGTGAGGACTTCCCGCGGGGACCTGCTGGTCGCCGTCCGCGGGGACCGCAGCAAGCGCGCCATAATCACCTACCACGACCTTGGACTCAACTATGCCGCCAACTTCCAGGCGTTCTTCAACTTCATCGACATGAGAGCGATATTGGATCAGTTCTGTATCTATCACGTAACCGCGCCGGGACAGGAGGAGGGCGCCCCCACTCTACCGGAAGATTACACTTATCCTAGCATGGATGCATTGGCTTCCCAAATAGATTTTATTTTGGGTCATTTTGGGATACGATCTTTCATTGGATTTGGAGTAGGTGCCGGAGCAAACATTTTAGCACGCTATGCAGTTGTTAGTCCTCAAAAAGTAGACGCCCTGGTCCTGATCAATTGTACATCCACTCAAGCCGGGTGGACTGAATGGCTATACCAGAAAATAAACACAAGACAGTTGCGATCGAGCGGCATGACGCAGGGAGCGCTGGATTACCTAATGTGGCATCACTTCGGACGCAGCACTGACGACCGCAACCATGACTTAGCGCAGGTTTACAAAGAGAGTTTCTCGCACGTCAATCCGATCAATTTAGCGATGTTCATTGACTCATATTTGCGCAGGACAGACCTGAGTATTTCAAGGGACACACATTCTATTAAGGTGCCTGTTCTGAACGTGACAGGTGGTTTGTCTCCGCATGTTGACGACACGGTGACGTTCAATGGTCGCCTGGACCCCTCCAAGACGTCGTGGCTGAGTATCTCCGACTGCGGCATGGTGCTGGAGGAGCAGCCGTGTAAGATAGCAGAAGCGTTCAGGTTATTCCTGCAGGGCGAGGGCTACTGCAGGTAGTCGCGTCACCGACGCCACGCCGATCGAACGCTGCGCTGCTAACTTAGAATGCACTCGATGCTTTCACGCGAGCTTTAAACACTGTTGTAGACACGTTGACAATGTAGACGAAAAAAATGTTGTTCTTTGTTTTTAGATGTTTATGGAAATAAATTTATTTTGTGGCTTAATCAGGCTTTTTCTACACCTTTGTAAATAATGTGACAACATTTTCACGAGAACCCAGTAGTAGGTAGTTACTCCGCTTGAAATATTGCAAGTCACAACTAATCACAAGCACAAAAGTTTGATGAAGTCTTGTTTTACAATATTGGCACTCACATAATTTATATTTTTACAATACAATTAAAACAAATGATTGTAATTTGAATGATTGTTTCAATTGTGTAACCTGCATAAACTTCTTGAAGTTCTGCAAATGTCTTAAGAGTTTCATTTATTCCCAAATGAAATTAGATTTTAAAGACAGCCTTATAATCCAAATTAAATTAAGAGAGCGTAAAATTATGAGACGTTTTCAATTAGTGATAATTTGGGGGTTTATAAAATCAGCAGATGAAATTTCTTCGCTCCCCTTTTAGATCGTAATCTTAACAGTTTAAGAGGAATGGGGACTTAAAAACCGTAATTTTCCCCGGTATTATGAAATCTAAGGAAGCTTATATGTCAGCTGTTTTATGTATTTATGTATGCAGTCTATGTTTTTTTTTTATAATAAGAAAGGTATTTTTTAATGGTAATATAAAATATTAGTTTGTTATATGGTGTACATAATAATATACCAAGGAAAACAACTTACAACTTAGCAACAATGACGCACATTTTGGGGTCTCATTCAAAGCGGTTCGTTCCATCGTTCCAGCTGTAGTATTCACAGTATAAGTATATGTGCTCTAATCAGTAGATTACTGCCAATGTTTAGAGGGGCGATAGTAGCACAAAGAAACCTCAAGCAAGTCATAAATCATCAAACAGTCACTGGTAATTAAAAAAACAGACTTTATGGTGCTAATAACACTACCCGACCCGGGCATCGCACCTGCTTATGACTTACTTGCTTACAAGCGCCACCGCCACCACTAAACCAACGAGGCACTCAACATGAATAGAAAGAAAGAATAACGAATAACGTATATTTGGGCATAGTTCGTGAAGCAAAAAATAAAAATAACAAAATCCTAATTATTATAAATGCGAAAGTGAGTTTGTTTGTTACGCTTTCACGTTATACGGCTGAACCGATTTGGATGAAATTTGGCACATGGGTAGACCATGACCCGCAGCAGGACATAGGCTTCTTTTTATTCTGGATCGCAGATGCAGTCGCGTGCAACAGCTAGTAAAGAATATTTTTCCAGTAATTGAAGCTAAAGCATAAACTAAGACAAAATTATCGGGATGACGTTATTCGTCCTTTTTAGGGTTCCGTACCCAAAGGGTAAAACGGGACCCTATTACTAAGGCTCCGCTGTCTGTCTGTCCGTCTGTCACCAGGCTGTATCTCATGAACCGTGATAGTTAGACAGTTGAAATTTTCACAGATGATGTATTTCTGCTACCGCTATAACAACAAATACTAAAAAACAGAATAAAACAAATATTTAAGGGGGGGCTCCCATACTAAATACGTGTTTTTTTTTGACGTTTTAATAGATAATGGTACGGAACCCTTCGTGCGCGAGTCCGACTCGCACTTGGTCGGTTTTCTACAAAACACCTTATTCTTCGTATACAAGATTTGCATGGAATTAGTAAGTACTTAGGTACTATTATAAGATTGGAAATACCTAAATCTATTCTTTAGGGCCCTTCAAAATGTTTCTTGAGTTAGGTACACAGTTAGAGTAAACAGCAATCATCGCAAATCTGCCTAATGGAACTGAAAAATACTTTCGAAATGAAGACAAAAATAAAGAAGGTTTAAAATAATGGTAGCAAAGGAGCTCGCTCATGAATATCCAATAGAATAACAATGAGATTCCAACTTAATATGATATGAATTCTATTATTATAAAATGAAAGTTTGTGGTACACCCAAGTCGTTACTTATGCAAAGCTTATAAGTTTGAGGACAAAGATATGGTCTTTGTCTCTCACACAACCTTTTGTGATAATTACTTCTTCCGGGAAAGTTTGACAATGGTGTGCAGTGTGCTAGGAATAGGAAAATAAAAAATATGCACTGATGTTCAAGATCGGCCATAAGTACTTTAACAAACTACTTTACTTAGGTACCTAATACCGTTATGATCATCTGCTTAGGCTTTCCCCAACTATGTATAATGGGTCGGCTTCCAGTCTAACCGGATGCAGCTGAATGCCAGTATTTTACATGGAGCGACTACCTATCTGACTGATGTGTTGTATTCTTCGCAAAAAAAACGTATTGTTACCAGTCTATAAGTTGACCTTTTCATGTTTTTGCGGGTTGTTTCGTTGTACAACCTTTTTGGTAAAAAGTTCTGCCTAGCGGCAATAGGTGGCGCTGGCTACCGGTATTTGTCAGTTATTGGGAACACAAACTTTCTGTTTGAACAAAACTTTTGATAAATCTTTTTATATCTTTGGTTGGTCTTTTCAATGGTCATTGGCAATAAGAATAAGAAGAAAAAAAAATAGGCAGCATTCAAGTAGAGTCGAAGAATTAACATGACATTACGACATTATTCCACGAAGAGGAAGGCAGAGGTGTATCTAAACGCTCCCATTTCGCCTGTTATGTTTAAGATCCTAGTAATAGGGGGCGAGCCTATCACCAGGAACATTTTGCAAGATCCGGTGAGCCAGCCCAGGAGGACGCATGTTCCTAGATTAGTGACGCTTGTGACCCTAATAGTGTGCGCTACCCCAGCAAAATAATGTCGAAAAAAGGCATTTCAATCTTATAGATAATTAGTTGCCCAGCTTCTGTAATTACTGCGCACATTTTTAAATTTGTTGCACTTACACTGGAGTAAGATTTAAATGAACACCCACTAATACACCAACGAAATAGTCGAGTCGTAGATGATAAGTAATCTATAAAATGTTAGGTATATTATTACCTACGTATTCTTGAAAGCGTTACTCGTTACTGACAGTAGTCATCGGTTCGAACTATTATTATTATTGACGCGACAAGGTTATTTAATAAGTTCACTGGTCTTTTTAATGAAAATAGTATTCAGTAACTGCGCCGCTTCAGTTTCGAATTAGCTCTATATTTATACATGTTATGGTACCTTAGTAGTGAATAACTAATTCTTTTGAACGTATTTAAATTTTACGAAAGTGTAATGTCGCTATAATCTTTGACAGAAGACTTCATCGACTGAAAATGTTTTTCTTGGCCCTAACATGAAACAGATTGTGATTGATCGTGTGTTACGCAACTATGGTGCGAGACAGAACATTGAACCCCACATCAGATTTCCGCGAGAGTAGGTATTCCTTGCAGTGATACGATGAGGCTGTAATTAATTAATTGATCAAGAGCAACATTTTCATTATCAACAAACACGACCTCAACGAGAGGTGTAAATATTTTCAACTGTTAATGTTCAAAGTGGCTTTCAAAGACTTCATATCTAAACCTTTGTATAACGGAACCGATACAAAAAATAGTCCGTAGCTGTAATTAATTTTCGATTCGCGCTGAACGTTCCATTCGTGTTTTTGTTTGAGAGCATTTTTCCGTTTTTTTCCTGAACAAACGTGGACGTTGCCTACCCTGTGGGGGAGAAAAGTGGGAGGTAGTGGGAGGTGGGGGCCCGGCTAGTTAAATGGACTCGCGGCGAGTGAGAGTGGGGGTTTCCCCATTTCCCCCCTTTCACTGACCACTGGATGAACGGATTATGAAATATTTCATCGGAAAATAAAACTGAAAAAATATTACCGCCGGCGTCTGAGAGCGTATTCTTCAGGGAAGCTAGTTATAACTTGAAATTATCTACTCTGCGGATAACTTGATTAATACCAGAGCGAACAATGAACATTTTATACGTCTCCTGTGCATACTTTGAAACTATTCGAATAACAAAGGTGGATTCTTTTGTTTACAGTCGTTATTTCTGCGTAATTATAAACAATGTCTAGAGATAACAAAGAATATTGTAGTTTTATCTCAGTAACCTACTTTGATATAAAGTGAAATTGTCTTTAAAACTTCAACTAGTTTTTAAAATAAAATACCCTCGGGGGGAACATTATTTCAAGAGTTTTCGCTGCTGGCTGGCAGCTGTCATGTGTGTCATGGCGTACCTATAAAAATGGTAGCAGTCTGATTATAACGTACCTATTTAAACCTACTTACACAAGTATTTAACAGGTAGAACTATTTGACATCCAGTCACTACTTTACGTTACCGTAATGTAATTTACATAGATAGATAAAACGTACTACAGTGTGACTGCGTTCCTATCTGAAAAAAAAAATTGTTGACTTTTTCATTATTCGTTTTATGTATATATACGGAACTCTAATTTTATTGAATAATGATTAATTTAATGGTATATAATTTAATAATAATTGATGTAATGATAGATAATAATTTGATGTAACTATAATATAACTATGACAATAATTTGATATAAATGATAATATACAATAATAATAATTTGTCGTAAATATTTGCATGCTGAATGGCAAAATATGGCTGATCTTTGTACTGTACTAACACCTATTGATGTATCATCTACCCATATTTGCAAAAATAAAATTACTCTTATTCTTATACAGTTTACTACTGAACTGCTAGCCTACGAGACCCGACGAATAAGCTACGCCATAGCTCAATAGCTCAAAGAAATGAGTCAAATAAAACATGGCGATGACGGACAACGCATCAACTTCACTTTCATCTTGAACCCAATACTAGCACAGGCGTTTTTTTGTTTGGGTTACCTATTTAAAACAGGAATACTTACTGCTATTAAGCAACCTAAATTGCTAGCCATTTAAAAACCTATATCCAGTGGTGCAGCAGGTTTGATTGAAAAAATAAACTTTGTCCCACGTATTTTCAGCACTATTTTGTACACATCAATTGTAAAATTTATTTCTATATTGAATACAAAAACAACTCGGCATTTAATGCGCATATTGAAAGCATAAGCTGCTTATCAACCCTGACCAGATTTTAAAAAGTAAATCCTATGAGGTGAACTTTAATATTGATGAACTGTGGCGAAGAGATAGGTTGGTGTGTGACATAAATATTACCGTGAAACCGTAGGTGAAGTGAGCTTTAAATTGAGCTGTCAATCCATTTGATGCTAGGGTTTGACAGCTCACTTCCCTTATGTTTTCACGGTAATATTTTTACAGAATAAATCGGCTGGTTATAGTCGTTGGAAATCATGAGCGTACTATGCTCATTGATACATAAAGGTTTTATGCAATGGCTCTAAAACTGCTTCTAAATGTTGTGTTATGCGTGTGCTGAGACTCTTTGCAATCAACAGAAAACGTTTGATGAACGATAGGAAAAAGTAGGTTCTGATGCAAAGTTGACTGAAGCTTCACATTCATTTATTTTTCATGAAGCGTTACGTAGTTTGGTTTTACATTTTCTCTTCGTGTTGTTCCTCTTATAACGAGATCAGATTCCAACGAATACTCTTTGATGTATTTAATCCTATTATGTAAAACTTGTCAAAGGAATCTACCCACAATATCAAGTGCACCGTATCTTGTAAGTCGGGAAGTAATATTGAAAGAGGACCGGGATTCCGGGCTGGGACCGCGTTCCCGGAATGTCTCATATTGGAATCGGAGTCCGGGACTCGGATGCTACAATGTTGCGTTTTTCTTCAGAGCGCCTTTGTCTAATGATATTAAAGTCTTGCTCAAATAACTCTATTAGAGTTTAACAGAAGAAGTTCGCAATGAATGTGAGGAATTTAATAAATAACTGCTACTGATTGGACATTACTGTATCCTGTAACGAGGGAGAAATTGGAAAAACACAATAGTTGTACAATTTAATTACAGTACACTGAGTAATAAAACACCGATGCAATCGTGTCCGATAATTCTGTAATTGGTTTACAATAAAACAATTAAACGCGATAAATAGATTTATTTTACATTAAACAGATTTTCACATAGGTAGATACTTAAGTATTTCGTTATTTACACAATACAATTATATTGTCATAAAAACATTTAATAAAAATTGACTAGAGTTCGTAATTTATCTACAAAATGTATTTACAAATGTAAGCTCCGAATTAACGT
Source organism: Lithophane ornitopus (assembly GCA_948473465.1). Classification (NCBI taxonomy): domain Eukaryota; kingdom Metazoa; phylum Arthropoda; class Insecta; order Lepidoptera; family Noctuidae; genus Lithophane; species Lithophane ornitopus. Next base: position 7,050,779 of record OX419633.1, read on the forward strand.
AGATATTAAACATCAGTCTGACTATAGTTAAGTATTTACAGGTATTATGAGCTAATGTCTTCCACATAGTTGGCTAGCTACTGTTAACAGCTAACGAGTCGAGTATTCATTAGGGGCTAACTGTGTTCGTAATTAGGCAATAATCGGAACAGGCCAAAACATTGTTGTGGTCATGAAGATTGTGTTTACACTTCGACGAATTGCCATGTGTTTTGTGAAAACTGAAAAAACAATTATGGGAATTGTCCTATTCAGTATATAGAAAACTTTCGGAAAACCGTTTTTCCAAAGGTAAAATTCTGGTGGCAATTTTCTTCGTGTTAATTAGGAATGATATACTGCCGTGGTTTTCTTAATGAGTGTGTATGCGCTGCCGAATGGGACGCACATACCATGTTAGCTTGAAATGATAAGTCACGGATAGCCAAAGATGATGGTTTTTTGAATATATTTAACTACCTCGTAACTACCACGTAACAACACGTTATGAGGTGTAGGTCGTGAGTTCGGATCCAGTCCCTAATGAATACACGAGTCTTCCCGACGAACCTTATCGATTGAAAACGACGAAATATTAAACATTGGTATACATATGTAATATGAACTGTTTATTTATATTAATTATGATAACAAACATTTGTTATTATGCTTATTAGTATAATATGTAAAATTATTCCAGTATTATATTAATGTGTAGGGTAAATGCAAATCGGCAATGTATGCGCCGTACTGTCGCACCTAGGCTTGTTATTTAGAACCATAATCAATCATCAGCCCGACATACGAAGCCAATATTGAAACATAAACATTGAGAAACTTTCGTACGTCGTAAATAAAAAAGTTATAATTCCAAACATGCCAATTCCGAGTTATATTGCGTGTACTTTAGGTGTTATAAATCCCAAAACCTTTTATGTGAACGTGTAAAAGTTCGGAAACATTACGTTTTCATTCACACTGTAAATAATAATGCTAATTTCACCCTGTTACGTTTTAAATTAAATCAATGAGATAGCCATTTTATTACGATAAATTGAGCAGATACACAATTTTATTCTGTCAAAACTCTTATACATTTTTGGTATGACATGACACCTTTTGTCCGAGCTCTTTGTGATACCAAATATTCAATCAATAGAGACAACATTTTCAATGCTATAGTGTATACGAAGTTACAAAAACATCAAGTACAAAATCATTCGTTGTAAAATTAGGCTTCCAAATCGATGATATTAGTTCAGGCAGTGTTTATTATTGCAGTTTGGCACATACTTGGGGCGTGAGCGTGACTTGCACCTAAAGGTGATCACTCACCGGGAGCATTCGCCTCTAATGTAACTTACAGAGTCGAGCATTCATCAGTGAGTGAGGCGAACCGAACATTACAAGTGCGCACCAGTAATGATACAATTCGAGCATTACATCAGCGAGGGAAGAGAACTGAGCATTACAGTGTGCAATGTCTGTAATGTTTTGACACAAGCACTCGTTACATTACAGGCGAATGCTCGTTAGTCAGGGAGCCAGTATTGTAACGTAATGCTCAAAATCGAATCGGATTTATAGGGAGTTTCTTTTTTTTATAAGCGGGATTCTCTTTTGTTCCAACACATAATGATAAGGTATATTTCAGAGTGAACAAATGTACCGTTATTTATTTAAAAAATCCATCAAAGCCAATCAAAAAACAGGGGAATCTAAAGTTCTAAAGAGAACTAAACTCACGTTACAGATGACGTTTACGATACACACGTGAAGTGGGCGTACAGTATAACTATGTATCGGTGAGACGTACGATATGGTTGGTGTCGCCGAGCTCGGCAGCCTTGCGAGCCGTGCGCTAGCTGTGTTCGTGGTGAGTGCGCGGTGACAGCGAGCCGGGGCCCGACTCAGCGCTGGAGTCGCCCGCGTACACCTCGGACAGCCCGCCGCCGCTGCCGCACCCGCCCCCGCTCCCGCTGCCGCCCCCACTGCCGCCTGCACCGAGCATGCTTGCTGAGAGCGCGGCTTTGGCTAGGAATGAAATATCTACAGTCACGATAGGTATTAGAGCGTTGAGCAATGTTTGAGGCTTGAAATGTCATCTAAGCCTAGGCACTAACTATTGATTTTAGTCTTAAAACTATACCTCTATTAATACTTCAACATATTATATATTTGAAACAAAATACGTACATTCTGATTCATTTTTAGTTTTTTGGTGTGATCTTCATGAGTTTTAGGTACTGTTAATAAGGCATATTGTTGTGATCTTCTCCTAGCGGCTCAGCTGTGCGAGTGTGTGTGTGAGTGCATGTGCTACACGTACCGTGATGTGCTAGCGGCACGCGGGAGAACGTAGGCGCACAGTGTCGCAGCCGCACCTTCTCGTAGCGGATCAGCTGTGTGAGAGTATGTGTGACTTGTGTGAGTGTGTGTGCTACGAGTACCGTAATGTGCTAGTGGCACGCAGTAGGACGTGGGCGCGCAGTATCGTGACTGCACCTTTTCTTAGCGGCTCACTGTGTGAGTGTGTGTCTGAGTGCGTGTGCTACAAGTACCGTGATGTGCTAGCGGCACGCAGTAGGACGTGGGCGCGCAGTGTCGCGGCCGCACCTTCTCGTAGCGGCTCAGCTGCTGCAGCTCGCACTCCGAGTGGTGCTTCTCCACTGTTACACATACCATACTATTCAACAAACAATATTAATACATTGTCATTTTATTGTCAACTACTTCACACTAATGAAAAGACACACACTGATGAAACTGAAGCGTGATGGTGATCTGGAAAAGGGATATTATGATGTCCTGATGATAATTTTATACATTCAAAAATTTCAAAAGTATTAAGTTCTGTGTCTCCCATTAAAAATATACATACAAATGAGTTTATGAGATGATACTTTGATGCTGAAACCGAGACACTTTTCCGTTTTCGCATTGTTTCAGTTCTGACCTTCAAGTCCCATTTCAAAGATTCGCCCTGTATAATTAATGGAGAAAAAAAATGAAAGTACAATGTATTTATCTCTAAGGTTTTGAGTGTTTTATATGCCACAGGGTTTAAGGAATTCTTTCGTTTGTAGTTACAAATATTTTTATACTAGCTGCGACCCGCGGTTTCACTCGCGTAAGTCTCGATCCCGTGGGAAAATCGGGATAAAACATATCTTATGACCTATTCCAGGACATGGTCTACACCTGTGCCAAATTTCATCCAAAACTGTTCAGCCGTTTTAGCGTGAAAGCGTAACAAACAAACAAACTCACTTTCGCATTTATAATATTATAGATATTGATAGATTGAGAGAAACCCCAAACCCGTGTTGAAATTCGGACACAACATACATAGGTGAGGCTTTTGCATGCTTTTTATTTTATTGTCTGGCAAACTAGCAAGCGGCCCGCCGAATGATTACTGGAAACCGCTGCCTTTGAAATCCACAATACCAGATTCCATCCCAGAGATTACAAAAAAAAAACAACCGACTTCCAAAAAAAACACTAAAAAAGTGAAAAATAACTTTAATTTCGGAAGTCGGTGGCAAAAAACGGAAATTGAAAAGCAAAGACACCAAGAAGTCGGTTGTTTTTTTTTTTGTAAAAAGTTTTTATTTTTCACTTTTTAGTTGTGGTACCTACCCCACACAAATCCGAATACCACTACCTGCTATGTAAATAACAGTGAAGGAGTCAAACAGGATATCGTCTAGATAAACTAAGTGGGAACAATACGTAATATTGAAGCTAACTCAAAAATTACGCAAGCAAAGTTAATAAAATTTATATGGGACCACTTCGGAAGCATGACCTACCAAACAAAAAAAGAATCATCAAAATCGATTCATAATTGGCGGAGTAATCGCGTAACAAATATACAAAAAAAAAAAAAAAACAGACGAATTGAGAACCTCCTCCTTTTTGAAGAAGTCGGTTAAAAAAATGATGTTTCAAGTACCTGTAATGAGGGTTGAAATGACGATCACTAGGTGGCAGCACTGAGTTATATTTTCTTTAGTCGTGAGAAAATGATGAACGAATTAATGATTCGAATGATGAACGCCATCATATACCTTTTGGAAGGGGCAACTAGAACTAGTTCTATTTCTTAGTTTTTGACGTTCAAAAGTGCCTTTAATGTGCCTATTTGAAATAAATGATTTGACTTTCACTTTGATATTTTATATTCATTGTCGAAATGGAAGACCTCTTATCAAAGTGGCGCCAACTGGTGGCGTGAATTTCATGAAAATCATGAAAACCCTCAGTATGTCGGCAGCCTGCAAATCTTAACGCATCTACGCTGCTTCAGGCTGCTTGGCGACAGAAATTAGTACAACTCCTTCACAAAGAGTTTTACTACTACAATAACTCTACTCTACTACCACTCTAGCCCTACGTATACTGATGATATGAAGGATAATGTGCAAGTCTCACCCTCAGCTCTCTCCCGGTGTCGTTGCGGGTGCTTCCTGCAGGGTCGGTGCGGCGGTGCGTCGTTGTCTCGATGGCCGAATGTCCGGAACTGTAGCGTATGGTCCAGTGTCGCAGCCGCCGCAGCCTCGCCGCCAACAGCAAACGTCGCGTACGGACTTATCTCGTACACGTCTTTCATAATCATATCAAAAATAATCATTATCATCATTATGATCGGCATTAGGATCATCACAGGTTCACAATAAAGCGTATTTCCTGTAGTCGTTGGTTGCAACTGTTGCAAGACATCGAAGATAATAAGACTCGCAATGAACGCAAGGGACATAACACATTATACCTACATTACCCACTGCTGGGATACAGTCGTGGGGTGCAGTCGTTACGGGTTGTCAGAAGCCCGAAAGTCTGACAACCAGTCTTACCAAGAGGTATCGTATTACCCAGTTACTAGGTTGTGGAGGTCAGATAGGTCGCAGTCGCTCCATGTAAAATACTGGTATTCAGCTGCATCCGGCTAGACTGGAAGCCTACCCCAACATACTAGGGAAAAGGCTAGGCAGATGATGACCCACTGCTAGGATACAGGCCTCCTGTCCTCCGGCCTCCAGCAGTGCCTGGGTTCGAACCCATGACTCGGAAATTGGGGCCGTTACCACTGGGTCACCAATGCTCACCTGCGGTTGAAGAACCCAAAAAAACTTATCAAACAAATTTTTTGTTTGATAAACTAGGCTATTAGGACTGGTTCGTACCTGGGGTTCGTTCGGACATCCTGAAACAGCCCCTTAATCTGCTAAGCCAATTATTGTGTTTGTAATGTTTACTCACAAAGCATCAAATAGCTGATTGGTTCTGTAATTCATGTTCTCTACATTAATAATACATTAAAAAATGCGTGTAAAGCCGATATGATTAAATTTAATTTACCGAAATGTTGCTGTCAGAAATAATTTTACGTTTAATATTGCTCGGAGTATTACCTACTGCTGAGCGTTACTTTGATCGCATATGATATCAAACTCAAACTCAAAACTCAAAGCATTTATTTCAAATTAACCAATTACAGGCACATTTGATTTGTGAAGGAGTCGGCCAGTCAGGAATATGAAGCTAGTTGCTCATTCCAAAGCGTAGTAGGTACCTACTAGATTATAAAACATTCAAATTCCATTCTTGATCTTTGTGAAAGAGGCACTACAATTGTGCCACAGTTCCTACTTTGATATACCGCGAAAAGTTGGGAAAAAACCGAGTTTAAAGACACCAGCAGTAAATTGCACAAGTCAATTTTAACCCAACCTAATGTGTGATTATTCATATAAACCCAAGTAGAGAAGCTACATGGCATCTATTCTCATTTAAAAATCCTTTATATAGGTTTAGTTTATTCACAAATTCACGTTAAGAGGTTGGGCCACATTTAACGGCTGTCAGTAAATCTAAAGTAGGTAAATGTGTCACTTACCAGAAGCAGGTGACAGTTTGTCATGCTTGTAGTCGTGTTGGCAGTTTCTGATGTTCTGCTGTTCGGGACAGACGGACTTGTCGGTGCTGGCTACTGAATGGCTGCAGCGACGTGTCTCTTCTTCTACGGTACCACCGCAGGGCCAGAGCGTGCTAGGAAGATGACTCTTTAATTTACCACACCACCAGCGTATTAAAGTACAAGAGCGTGTTAAAAAAAAAACGAAAATATTGATAAAATACAATAGACGTAGATATATTTAGTAACCAATTCCGCTTGACTATTCTTCAAGAGTCCTAAAAAACCCTGTAAGAAATCGACACGTGTTTCACCTCTCAACGAGGCATCCTCAGGATGACGATTGACCAATTGCAAACCAGAACGCGACGTGTTACCACACCGAGCGCTGGACGCAAAGAAAATATTGATATCTGTAGAACATTTTTCTTGTACCTACGGCCCATTTATTTTGATTTTCTGCAAGTTGTTCTAAATGGGCCGCAGGCATGTAGGACGAGATGACGAATTACTCGAGCAAGTACAAGAAAAATGTTCTAGATACCAATATTTTACTTTTTTTTTTTACTCACCTACTCAAAAGCTGTTCCTTAACCTGTCGAAGTAGCGGTTTAGTACCTCAGTTTATTACTATGTTAGTAGGTATTACATTGAAAGTGAAGGTTGTGTCATAAGGAGGTCAAAGAGCTGGCTCTCAATAGAGAAAGCTGAAAAATGCAGCTCTTCAGTAGGAGAAGAAGCTCTGCGTCGCCTCATTGTTGCCTCTTCTATCGCAATTGCAAATTGATATTTGAATAAAAGAATAAACTTCAACTACCCACTATTGCTAAGCTTTAGGATAATTCCCTTGATCTAACAATAGTTATTTGTGAAAGAGAGCAAAGTTGTATTTTGGTGCGAGTGTTAATTTCGAATCCCGAGTAAGCGAAGGATTCTATAGGTTAGAATAGGATTTCTAGGTTAGAATCCTGAGCACAGCGTGGGATTCAAAGGCACGAGATGCAAATAACTTTGGTCTCGTGTAACACATACAACTTTTCACCTCAGCAGCGAGAACATATGAGACATTAGAACATATTAAGGGTTTAAATATGAATTTGCCGTTTTGTACTGAAGAACGGTAACAATTTTTTTTCTGAGGTAAAATACAGGGTGTTTGGCAGAACGTTGAACATACGAAAATGGTGGATAGGTGGGGTCATCTGCTACTTACTCAGCCCTAATTTATTTGGCCCTAGCCCCCTGGATATTTTTTTATTTTATTTTTTCTTTCTTCAATATATGTACAGTACGACACAACTCATATGTAGCATCGGCAAAATTCGTAAAACCGATTATAATCCGACCTGAATGCGCCTTCAAAATCACCAATCTTTATTACTGCTTTAGGTGAAAATGATCTTTACGCAAACGCAATAACTTGTAAAGTTATATAACTAAATACATCCGTAAAATTGGAAATAATGAATGCAAATTTTCACATTTATGCTACATCTAAGTTGTGTCGTACTGTAGTTATCTTTACTGTTAAAAGCTGAATGCAATAACAAAAATCGAATCTTGTGAAAAAAGTTTCACTCTGGAATCTCACACCGTGATGCAAGTTTAATTTTATTTCAAAGTGGCCAGTACGTTTAAACGGCAATTTCATATTTAAACCCATATTATTGCCTAAAGGTAAAAAATACAAAATGGTAAACGTAAACCACAAATGGTAAACAAACCACATGTATATTTGTAAAACGAACAATATAAAAAAAAAAAAAGTTAAATTACTTATTACATTTAAAACCTGTATGTGTATCCGAACGTTTTATTGTTTGTTTTTTTCATTTTTGGGCATAATACATATCGAAATTAAAATCGAACTTCGAATCGACTTGTTTCTATCTCTCGCTTTTTTCGTATCGAAGTAAAAGTGACAGAACAAAGTGAAATTCAAATATTTCGAATTTTGTGACTAGACCCATGACATGTTCTCGGAATTTAGAAAAAAAAATATTAAAAAGTTACTTTGTCTCACGCTCGCACCAAAATTGAATTTTGCACACTGTCTGTAGACAGCAAAACCTGCTTGTTTGAGGTGCTGAGGTGAAAAAATGTTTTACGCACAGTGTGATACTTATTTAATATCCCATTAAGGATCAGGAGAACGAAGCCCAAGCAAAGCAATGAATTAAGATAGGATGAGCTATATTGCAGAAAGATGGTACCTAGGTACGCATTAAAATGTAAGTAGGTAATTCCCTAGAAATACCAAAATTATTTTAACAGTCCGTGCCTATAGTGCCCAAACTGCCTTGAATTGTAAGTAGGTCGCACCGAGTGATTTACACAGGCATCGTGCCCCAATACGTCTACATTTATCTTATTTATTATTATGTATTTATAGAGGCTTCCTTGAGAAATAGGAATTCCAATACAGGCGATACTCACAATATTGTAAATAGGTATCGAGTATTTTCAATTATTCGGACGAAACAAAGGGAAACCGAATCGTTTTTGAACAAGAATGCTGTTTTTTGTCGGCCTTTTATTGAAAAGAAAGACGTTTGTGATGAAGGTGTTCAGTTATTTTTAGAAGAATAAACCGTCATATTGACGTCTGAAAAAGGTCACTATTTGATATCAGAACGATGATGAACTACAAGCCAAGCATGGATGGGCAGACCACACTGAACTGACCAAGTCGTATTAGTTTGGCGTGATAGTTTCAATCTAGAATCTAGAGTCTGGGTTTGTGCCCGGTTGATAGCAATAGGCTCGCACCCTATTACATGGGAGTTAAAAACATAATTGGCGAAATGTGGGTGTACTAGGTATAGGTACACCTCTGCCTAACCCTTCGGGGAAATCAGGTGTGATTTTATGTTATTTATAAGGAACATGAAATCAAGCAACCATATGTGTGGTAATACAATATTTTCGCCGTCACAGGTAGAACGCAATTCGTGAAAATCTCGCGTCAGAAATTGGATCCGAAAGGTCAAGGGGGATGAGAGGACTCGCATATTGGCGATGCGTATATCAAATATATTGACGTCATGACCATTACGTTTCAGATAAAACCTTTACGGTATTCCTCACATGTCGGTTTTCACAGGTTTTATCCAGATATGAATTTATTCATGAACGAAGAAATTGGAGAAATAATTCTAGGTAAGTATACCTTTTGATAACTTTGATCTATCAAAGTAAGGTGAAGTCAAAGTCAACCACATTTCAATAGGAATTACAGGTCTTTGTTGATATTCGATATCAATATTGAAGGTTCGATAGTGAATTGATTCAGGCGTGTCTTTACGAGCACTGGTTTCTGCGTTCAGTGCTCGGTGTGGCAACACGTCGTGTTCTGGTTCGCGACTGGTCAATCGTCGTCCCGAGGATGCCTTGTAGAGAGGGGAAACCCGTGGCGATTTCTTACAGGGTTTTTTATGACTCTTGAGGAATAGTTAAGCGGAATAGGTTACTAAATATATCTACGTCTATTGTATTTAAGGTTTGTTATCGACATTAACAATGCAGCAGAATCAAATTTGTTTTTTATAACATGAAAACCGAGGTAAACCGCGGCGAAAGTTGTGTGACAGCTATTTCACTAAACAGAGACTGTGTTAGTTAATTTTCAACCTACCTTCGTTTAGCCAGCAACACAAGCAGCAGGGCGGTGACAGCAAGCGCGGCGAGGGCAGCGAATGCCAGAGACACAGCACCGAGCACTCGCTCCGTGTCGGCATTACCACTCGACGTTGTTATCTGACCACCCTCGGATTGGAAGGCTACTGGCCGACGTAGACGCTCTGTTTGAATATGGAAAATAAATCGAATCATTCCCCTTAAAAAAAATCGAAATTGTAAAAGCTAGGACATAAATGAAGTTTAAGTCAGAAGGGTGAATGAAAGGTGAGTTAGGTAGGTACCTTTTTAGTTCTAATATAAAGGGGGCAGTAGAAATCAATGAAAGTGTGATCCAGCTCTTATCACAAGCATATTCAACATAGTAGCACGTGCTTGGAAATAGACTTTAAAGAACATTTTCTAATTTTTTTTTTTCATAATGTTAGTAGGAATTGGGTACATTCTATTGGAATTGCTTAATATTTTTTTACCCGACACGGTTTTATACGAACGTTAAAGCAATATTTATAAAAATACTTGTTTTCTAAGAATCCATGAATAAAATACCTATATATAGAACCTCCTACGCACGGATACTCGCAGTAGATGAAAGTTTCAATAGCAATTCTAAGGCAGTTTGTTTCCTCGGCGGCCATAACTTACGAGGGTAATAACATAAAAGATCGCTAATAGTAAACAAGTCGTGATAGATGGGAGCCTTTGAGAAACCTGTGTGGCTTCCGAAGTTGAAAGGTACAAATGAAAATCATGTCCAAAGAAATTTTCTAGGAAATGTGCGGCAAGAAAGATAAAAAAGTATTTACCTATACCTAGTCAATTAAAATATGGCTATAAAAGTTGTCTCACTGTTAAAATGCAATAAAAGATTTGAGCGCTTTTTTATCAGCACGCTAAAGAAAATACTGCATGAGGGTCTTATTGGCACTGACTTTACAGCCAATCTTTTTTTTTTTTTTAAACTTTCTTATATTCATTCTCACTGACAAACAACGCACAACCTAAACCGCTAGGTCTAGAAGCATGAGATGTTCGCGAATCTCCGCAGGCGTGATGGGTATGATCAAACAAAAACGTTTTTTTTTTGGGGAATATCAGTTTAAAAAATCCGTTTTTTTGTTGTGTAAACTTCGGAGACATGATAAGAATCGATATCTTAACACAATAAAACAAAAAAAAAACAGATTTTCTCCATACACTCATACTTCAAGTAACAATAACACCATCAGCAGTAAACCCAAAAAAAAATCATCCTTTTTTTTTCCATGTTTATACAGAGTGAAATTTTATTCGTTTTAATCCTCTTAAGGGGTCATTGTACTCATCGTTATGAACAACTTTCACTATCGGACGAAAGAAGAAATCGCGAAAAAAAAATCTGCTGTTCCCTACATTTTGACGAGCTATGCGAACACAAATGTAGGGAACAGCTGATTTTTTTTAAGAGGATTAATTCGAATAAATTATCCTTGTATATTGATACCCAACACGTCTGAAAGTGAACGAAAGTGTAAGGAATTAAGGTGTACTAAGGAAGGAATTAGAAAATTCAACTCCTAAAGGGGTTAAAGATGATGTCAGTTTTTATGGGAGTTCGTCATATTTGCCATTTATCATCATTTTTGCCATCATTGCCGTTTGCCCCATGGAATCTCATTGGATTCAATCGGGCAAACGGCTTGTTGCCCTATAAAAATTAAAACCCAATGATCGATGCCACTGAAACTTGACCAACATCAGTTTATAAATGAATTCGGTGATTCATCAATCACTTTTAATCATGCTACATTTTGCTATCAATTTTAACTGAATGCAACCAAAGGCCAGTCAAAATTATGTAATTCAATATGCTTTGTTGCACACACACATTGTACAACACATTGTAAAAAAACATTTAAAAATAAAATGCCGGCAACGTTACGCGATGGTCTAGCTATTATTTTTAGTCACGTTTAAAAAATTGCAACTGAACAAAATGACTGCAAACTTTTTCAGTGATAAATGGACATTGGAATGTATTTTTAGATGGAAACAGCTTTTACGGTAATACGACACACACACGAATGCAAGGATTTCTTTTTTTGCAGTTTTTTTTCGCAGTAAATATATGTTTAAGTTTATGTAGGTACCTACCTACATTTCCGGCCAAATCGAGGTGTTTCAGTAAAGTTATACAAATAATAACTAGGTATTTATAGAAAAGAAGCACTTGATAATTGCGTTATTATCGCGTGATAAAAACGCGCCGGGGAGGGGAGAGGCTTTATTTCCTCATTGCGATGATCCTAATTTTAACCATCCTTTTTAACACAACACATGAGCTAATGTTCATAATTATGCTGTCTTATTGTGTCCTAAAAACATATCATAGCAGGTACAGTCAGAAAAAAAAAATTGTTTATCAAATTGATATACCTCGTCAATTTGCCTTGTTAAAACCATTTCATACAGCCAGAATAATAGTTGAGATTTGAGTATACGGACCATTTAAGTTTGTAGACAAATTGATAAAAAATATTTTCCTGTCTTTACAATGGGTACGTATATAAGTGTAGTGTTACCTCCAGAATGCGTGGTGGTAGCTGCATAAATAACGGCTTGGTGTCGCGCGGATTCCGTCGCAGTCCACAAGCGTAGAGCATACCATGCGCCAGCCGACAGCCCACCAATCACGACCTATGTACAGGAATACAGGCTTTACAATAAATACTAAGCATTAAATATAAAGCCACACTTTAAAATTATCTAAATACGGCTGGCGGTACGATTGCGACCGCTTTGTACAACATACCAACTTTTCAGGGCATCATCAGTGACCATCCTAAGGCTTTGGTACTTTTCAATAGAAATCATAAGCACCAACACGTCGATTTAAGTTGATATATAAAAATAATTACATCATATAACCAAATAATCCTCATGTTAGGACCCTTTGGAACAGTTAACCATTATTGCCAAATCAATATAAATTCCGATCTATCAATATTTTACGATCTGATATTTATTTTTATCCGAAAAATACGAGTTCAGTATTTTATTAAGCATTCGGAATTTTTGTAAAATCAGTATTGTTAAAAATATATTTTAAAAAACCTTCTAAATATGCTATATTCATGACAAGATTTTCAGTTTACAGCAGCAAAGCTGAGCAACTGCTAAAGGAAAAGAAAATTTAAAAGGCAGCTGCTTCATTAAACTTTCACAAGTGGCTACATAAAGTGATGTCAGGGTTATTTTCCAACTTTTATTAATAACGGACACATTTACATAAATAAAGTGCGCTCAGACTCCTTTCATCCAATCTCAGGCTCTCGCTGTTATCATCCTTTAATCTTGGTACACCCATTTACTAAACTTATTCCTTCACAAATGCGAGTGAATAGGTCGTAATTTCGCGCCTGTTTCCCTCACTCCTTAATCAACGCGTAGCTACCTGAAGGAAAATATCCTCGTACGTACAATATAAAGTTCTTGATATTTGCACAAAAAAAGGTATTTTATCCGTCCCGGCGGATCATAATCTACGAATTTGTATGGCAGCCGAGTCTCAATTTGCCCGGTTTCAATTGGCTCTTGTTCCCGTAAAACATAAAATGGCGTAAATAGGGGGATCTCTGATCTTTAGCGAGGGTTGTTTTGTTCAAACTCATTTTCAATTATTAATGAAATCAAAAAGGTTAACAAATTCGTTTTCCGGTGTATGTAACATCAATGTTATTGTCAATATATGAAAAACCCAAATAAATCAGTTTGCTTGGCAACACATGAGCTACATAATTCTAATTTCATTTAATAATATAATCGGATATTTTGATTCCTAATTGAATTAGCAGTGTAGCTCCACTTCAAAGTGAACATTTAATTGGGATTATAACAATTCCAAGAGAAACTAATATTGTTAAGGAAACCTTAGTTCAATATCAAACCTAGTAGAATGCAGTTTAGAACCAGCCATATTTCTAGGAATTGTTTGCGATATTCGAGGTATTACACACGAATACGTTTAACCCTCATTGTTAAACAAACAATGTTGGCGAACTCACAGTGAAATGGTTTTCGCGAGTTTATTCTATTTCAATATAGAGTATTTAACTCTAGTTATGATATTCATAACAAGATTTAAATACTCTGGGTGTTACTACAAAAACTTAGACTTGTGTCTAAGTCAATCTATGTCAAAGTCTATACCTACTTACATAAATCATCTGCCTAGCCTTTTTCCAATAATGTTGGGGTCGGCTTCCAGTCTAACCGGATGCAGCTGAATACCAGTATTTTAAATGGAGCGACTGCCTATCTGACCTCCACAACCCAGTTACTGGGTAACACGATACCCCTTGGTAAGACTGGTTGCCAGACTTTCGGGCTTCTGACGACCCGTAACGACTGTCAAAGATCCAGGAATGACAGCCGGGACCAACGGCTTAACGTGCTTTCCGAGACACGGAGGAGTTTCGGTATGTAAAGATGGTCACCCATCCACGGACCAACCCCGGCAAGCATATATCTATCTATCTATACTTACATAAATGTCGTGTTTAAAAGGTGTTAAGGCTAAGCAATTGCATGTTTGAGCAACCTAACAAAATAGAAAATCTTGGGTGTATTTCACGTACGCCCAGCTGATGAAGGTACTTTCGGGGTTATTATGTACCGGAATTTGAGAGTCCCTGGCTTTCTAGAATATTATAAATTAAAGTCACTTTTCGAGTCTGTCTGTGTGACCGCGTTGTCGTAGTTACGTAGTCTAAACTACGTAACGGATTTTGATATGGTTTTTACCATCATTTAGAAAATCTATTCAATTGTTTATTGAATCTGAAATGTACTAAATAAATCTCGTTTTTATGTCAAGTCTTACAAACCGTGCGAAATAAACTGGGTTGTTAGTAAATGTTGGTAAAGAAAGAAAGAAAGAAAAATGCGTTTATTGGCATTACAGCAGAAAAAAAAATACTTACACCTTAAAACTATAAAAACAGAAAACAATGATTATAATGCCAAATGGCTCTCAACTCAGCATAATAATAGAAATAAAGGCACTCACTTCACGATGATGATGCAGCGAGGTAAGGTCAGCGTCTCTCCAGGCAGCAGCCCCGGCAGCGTCCGCCCTTCGCCACTGCAGCCGCACAAGCCTGGCTCCGCAGCGCACAGCCCTTCTTGCGTCTAACGCAAGAGCGCTGCTGTTGCTCCAGACTGCAGCCTCGGCCCCCTCTTCAAGTCTGTCTTCCCCTCCACCTTCCCATACCAGTACTGGTGGAAAAATAAATATTATTCAGAGAGAAATCAGACTGCAATGACTCAGCATTGCAGTTTGATGCCACGTTTCGTTGGTCCAGAAATAGCAACCACTTTAGCAAAGCGGCATTAAGATTGTTCCTAGATCGCTTTTAGCGATAACACCGCCCATTGTGTCACCCTATGTAAAATTTCTACATTTATATCTATATTTTTATGGTGTACATAATAAAGAGTATTGTATTCTATTCCTAGAAGCAATCCGAACTCGGGATGTGTGCACAGGTAATGGGTAAATATAGGCTTGCTCTCAATACGTGAGACTTATAACATAATTGGCATAATGTGGGTGCACTGTACACATCTGCCTACCTATTCGCGGAATACAGGCGTAATATAATGAGATGAATCAGATAACTAAACAAACAGGTAGTTATAACACAAACAAAAAGTTTCCCGTAGGTTTACGACACAAGTCCCCAGATGATCCGTATGAAAATAAACATCTTGTAATACTTACTATATCAATATGAATAAAAAGTAATGGTCGATGTAACGCATTACCAACACTGATTGGTGACTAATATATGGTCATCGATATTAACGAACCATAACATTCATAGCTTAGATAACCCTTTGATCCTTTGGCAGCGTTGAAAGCTGTAAAATTGCTTTCAGGGTACTTTCAAAGGACCAGTTAGGCTAATGCAGATGACCTTACTGACGCGTTATCCGGTATAAGGAAAGCAGGCAAAACAATCTGTTTTTGGATCGGTAACTGGAAATTAAAGAATGAAATGAAAATAGTCATTTGATTTGCAGACATCTTAATCCTTATTATTAAGCTGCCTTTATACCCGTATATAAATTGTAATATTTGTTTTCAAAAACTCTTGTCAACAAGACTAAAACGAACGAAACCGTTCAAGCTATTGTTAGTGAATAGTATAAAGTACAAAAGTGCCAAACAAACACAAGAACGAAATGTATTCGCCTTAATAGAGACAATAAGAAAAGTGCTATTGGACACATTCTTAATTAGTAAAGACAATTTAATAGTTTAGGTTATCATTAAATTACATAATAGTCTATTTATAAGGCTAAATTGTAATAAGATTAGGGTCCATCCTATTGGTGAACACTAGGACAAGGGAAAAAAAATGTACCTATAAAACATGGATCTTAAATGTATTGGCATTGTATGACTATTTAATTTATATTTTTGTCAAGTTTTCTACAAGTTCTGTTTACTCGTTTAGTTGTAAAGATACAACTTGTTTTAGATGTAAACGACAAACGAAAACTGTAGAATACATGTTCGGGGTTACAAAACTCATCGTGGCACATCTAAACCATACTAATGAACAGTTATATGACTTTTAAATGAACCTACATAGTTTTGCGAATGATCTAGCTTTACAACTTTTTACATTTCCTGACGTTTCGGACTCAATTTCCAGAGTTATTCACGAGGGATCGTCACAACTAGTTTCATTCCAATGTAAAACATTTCCGTGTAAATGAGAATCCTTGTTTTTTACAAAACATTAAATGTTGAATGCGACAGGAGGAAATTAGAACCCCAATGTATAGTCGTACAAAACATCATTAGGTACTCTAAAGAGTCTGTAATACCATCACACATTCATGTAAACCTTATGTCTAAGTACCTACATTTAGAGTTTAAAAAGTGTGCCAGTTAGCTTTAATTTTTTCCAGAAACTGCTATAAACTTTGAGCACCTGGTTTAAAATTTTACTTTATTCCATGAGCGTAAAACTTTTAGTATAACATTTACAAGTTGTGTTACGCCAATCAGAGGCACTTTGACTCGATCCACGAAACCATTTTGCAACTGCGTTGAAACTTACTTACTGTGATATTTATTCCTTCCACGGCATATTAATTTCGAGTATTTTATCCTCAACTTTGCATTTTGCAACTGTTTTTCTCTGTTCGAAAGAATTTATTGTGGTTTTTCCACTTCAAAAGATTCAATTATATTAGACTCTGAGTATTTTTCAATATTCTCAATTATGCAAATTGAAGTAACCCAGTTATTTCAATCTGCATAAAATAAATGGTTTGAGTGGTGCACAAACTCTGCAAACAGGAACTTGGCCTCTTTCAAATATTATTAAGAAAATGTTTTCTAAGACAGAATCCTACATCTAATGTATAGTTTCAATATTTATCTTTTAATGTTCAATATTAATTACTACTTCTTCTCTTATAACCTTGATATTTTAGCCTTGTTAAGACTAAAGAAACAGTGACTAAGAAGTATCAGGTTGAGGCGGACCAGCAAAACCAAAGCATAATACAAAAAGACTCATGTTCACGACAAAAGTCAGTTGTCGTGTTGTGACGAGTTGAAACATCAGCGTGTCAAAAGATTATAAGCTAAGCAACAGTAAGAAAAATACAAACGGCTGAAATAATGAAATACATCTCAACATTGCTTACCTGGTGGTTTCGTCTTCACCATGAGCGGCACGGACGGTGGCGATGACCCTGCTCTTGAATGCGCCACAGCTCTCACAGAGTACGTGGCACCACACGACAGAGCCCGAAGCACCACACTGGCTGCCTCTCCTCCAGTTTCTATCCTTCGTTCCTCCTCAGAACGGCTGCTGATTGAGTCCAAACCATCCCCCGTATCATCACGGACTCGAACCCACCAGATTGTAAAACCTGTTTGAAGAAACACTTGGGTATAGTACTGGGACGTTACTGTATCATGTATGACTCTCCGGGATTTAAATAAGACAAATGACAGCCGTCCCGATCTATTCTGTAAAAATCTCACCGTGAAATCTGGTGAAGTGAGCTGTCAATAGTTTTAATCCCTAGCATCAGTTGTGCTATTCTGTAAAAATCTCACCGTGAAAACTAAGGTGAAATGAGCTTGCAGTGAACTTTCACTGCCTTAGCATTACGGTGTCATGATAACTCACTTCACCAAAGTTTTCACGGTGAGATTTTTACTGAATATATCACTTGAGAAGATTACTTACTAATTCCATGCGAGAGGAAGAATATGATACGTCGAGCTTTAGAAAGAGACACTGAAGTAAGAGCGATAGAGACGACGCTATACAAAACCAAACTTCTGTAACTGTTGTGCCATATTTATGGCCGTGTAATTGATAATATATTATTGGATTTTAGATTGGTTTATACTCAAGGTGAGCGAAGACTGGTTAGAGAAAAGTTTTGCCGTGGTAATCTTTGTCGTTATGGTTATATAGGCGAAAAGACTCATGTTTATAATAACTTTGATCTTCAAAAGAAAAAAGTAAAACCGTTTATTCTTATCAGAATTTTTCGATCGCTATCAAAATTGACATCGTTAACTTCGAAATACATAATGAAGTTGAGTTTATATCAAAATAATGATGGATTTTTGACTACGTACATACATGTAATAAATAGTATGAAAAATTTTAAAAAGTTGCTGAAAATTATGTGACACTTTTGTTTTCTGCCAGAGTAGGTACTCTATTAAATGGTTTTCAGTATCACGAAGTTACAAACTTTGGAGATTGTTTTCCTATGTTCACAAATCGGATTCATGTAGAGGATACAAAATAATATTTTTTGTCATTGTTTTGATGAGTTCTTTCATATGAGTTGCTATTTTTGCAATCAAACAATGAGAATTCAAGCAGTCCTAATTGTTCTTAATCACCTATTCTTTTCACCAGATGAATGTCATAATCAGTATAAATTGAATGATCAAACTTTGGTTTAAGGAAGAGCATTGTCTTCTGATTTCAATAAAGATCTAAATTATTCACGTCCTGGCCCCGCGTGTTAACGTCATTTGGGCAAGGAAGCCCGCCCCTTAGAAAACCTATTCCAAATCAAATAAGAATATGGGTGTAAGGTGGGGTCCAGGATAACGAAGTGTCAGTAGTGTACAATTCCTAATTCGACAGGTTTAAAAATAAAAAACCGGCCAGGTGCATGTCGAACCATGCACAATTAACTTAACATTGTAGTTGAAAAACTTGTTCTCCCGTACAGAATGTTTTTACAACTGCAAATTTAAGTCGGTCGATTATTACTCGGTAACTTGTGGAGCCTACGTAGCGGTGATAGTTTTCCTTTTAATTTCGTTATATATACTACTGCTGTGAATTGTTTTACATATCCAAACCAAACCATTTAGCTGGCAGGGGGGGGGGGGACACTTGACTCTAACAAAAATTAGCACTTTAAAGCTTAATATTTCGCAAACGGATCCCTGAATCCAAAAATGGTTTCCACAAACTCCCAATATTTTTAAACGACCTTTCCAACGATACCCCATACCATGGGATTGACGAGAAAAAAAAACCATCCCCACTTTACGAGTACGGGAGGTACCCAAAAAATATATATTTTTTACCACTTTGTCGGCGTCATTTATAGGTATGTATATTCATACCAAATTACAGCTTTCTAGTACCAACGGTCTCTTAGCTAAGCCGCGGACAGACGGACAGATGGACATGGCGAAACTATAAGGGTTCCTTGTTGACTACGGAACCCTAAAAATGAGTTCAGTTTGGACAGTTTGAGTGAGAACTTTCCACAATAGCTCAGCTGCTTGTTTGGGTCTCAGAGTTCTAAACCTCGAATCCTTTAAGCCGGTGTCCCGATTCCTATTTGTAAAAGCTTGTACTTTTCAAAAACTGTGTAGTGCTGGAAACTATTCGGAATGAGTTTCTAAAACTGGAAGGTTAAGCGGATAATGAAAAAGGGGAGTACACAACGCTGCAAAAATGTTGTCAATCAAAGAGAATTGCTAAAATTTTTTTTTCACTATTCTTGTCATTTCACTGACCATGTGGTGGAGCAGCAGGGTGATGCGTAGTCCTCCACGTCAGTCGCGCGTCAGTATGCGCGGCGTGCTCCACGCTGACGGAGGGCGCGGCTGGTGGCGCTGCGCATTCCACGCGATACGTCACTTCTTCTGAGCCGAAGGTATTGCGCGCTGAGCATGTATAGTTCCCGCTTGTTGAAGCGTCCACTTCTGTTTATAAGAGGTTCAGGAACTCAATATTTTATTCTACATAGAATCTGTTATTTTTTGAGACAGCACATAAGATCTGATAATTTACACGGTATATGCAATGATAATATTTTTTTATTGCTGTATTTTACTTTCTATTCAATTAATTTGACAATCAACTTGTGTTTGTACTATTCCTTGCAATCTAGCGCAAGACAACCTGGGCCCTATACCATTAAACTTTACAATTGTAAAGTCGCTTGTATAGTATTGGGGCCCTGTTAGATTATAGCAATATTCATCTCGGTTACAGAATGAGTATGTATTGGAGAACATAAAGAATTTAGGGTGAGGTCAATACCTACGTCACGTTCAATGCTACCGCATTTGTTAAAGTGTGTCCAAACATTGAGCGGCAATCGTGCGTGGCTGCCGCAATGTGTTTGGACGACAGCCGCGCGCGAACGCTTCTGTCTACCTGCCGCGCACAAACATTTCTAGCAAACATTCTGTAGTAATTGTGTTTGGAAGAACCGACACACGCAACCGCTTTCATTTTAGTTCTGATGCCAACTAAAGTACGCGCCGTGTCTCGGATATGCCGCGCAGTACTGCCGCGCAAAACGTTCGTCAGTTTAGTCCACACTAGAGCGCGGCAGAAATGTGTCCTGCAAACGCCGCGTGTAGCTGCCGCGCTCTTGCCGCGTAATGTTTGGACACACCTTTACAGGTATTTTACAGCTTTTGTTTCCCCACTAGATTTTTGTGAATGTTACCATGTATAGCCAGATGTCCATGCGGCGTGAGATGCGTCCTAGGGTCGTGCGTGACGGGCCGGTCGCCTCGCAGCCAGCGCGCGCGCGGCGCCGGCTCGCCGCGCCATGCGCACGCGAGGCGCAGCGAGTGGCCGCATTGTACGCGGGCCCATACGCCGAATGATAGGAGACGAGCTCGAGCTAATGTGAAAGGTAACATAAACAATGACATAGTCTTCCTTTCTTTCTTTTTCGTGTGATTAGTGACTAAACATAGTAAAACTACTAAATTAAAAGAAAGGAAAAAAGAGCCCTAGTATTTTTTTTTTGCAAAGGTGATTATAATAATGTGTACCTTCATAGTCTAATAAAAAAAAAAACACAAAATACTCATTTTGTATCAGTCAAATTCAGATTCTTACATCCAAATTAGCAGAAAATTAAAGTGAAGCCAAATTATTGATAAAAAATAATCTGATTATTAAAATATATAAAAAAACGATTATTGTCAATAAAAAGTCACCTTCTGCAAAAACAAAAGGTCATCGAACTCTGACCAGAATTATAGTCCACCTTTATTTATTGACTCATTTAAAAATAAACATTGTTCCACATACCCCTTGACGTAGTGGTAGCAGGTTGTGGTGGCGACGGTTCCCCTTCACCAGCCACCGAGTGCGCGGCTACCCACGCCTCGTAAGTAGCTCCTTCAGACAACGACCTCAGTTCTGTAGACCCTCCGAGACCAACGAATGGGTCACCTTCCTCTACTTGGACCGTTGTAGTTATTGGTGGTCTGTCCCTAATGAAATACCAGAAATAAGTACCAAAGCATTTGCGGAATAAATTAGAATTTTTGGTGTTGTTTTACTGACCTGCCAAGTTCCCGATAAAATACGGTGTAGTATAGAAGTGGTCCGTTAGGTCGACTCGGTGGCAACCAGCTGACAGCTAGTGATGTGACTGAGGTTGCCACTACCTTCACTGCCGCTGGAGATCCTGGTACTATGAACAAAAATATAAACTTGAAAATACAGGGCGTAAGGGACAGTCCTCCGCAGACTGATGGGATGAATTCAGCATATAATACTAAGACGACCGGTACATGAAATTATTTCAGGAAAGTTATGGGAATCCAACAAACATGATTTGTATTATTACCTCACGCGCAATGTATCGTTACCGTGGCAAAACCCACGTAGCCGCACTTCCCGTGTCGGGGAGCTAAATTGAACTAAAGGAACAGTAACTGAAAAAACGATTTAAAAAAATGAAAACTTTCCTGAGAAAATTTCCGGTGATTCAAAATAAGGAGCTGAATGCCTCCTGTTAATTTGCGGAGCGCTGTCCCTTACACCCTGTATTAAGTCCGGTTGCGTGGCGTAGCAGTTTGCTACGCTTTCGTAGCAAATGCGTAAATAGTTCGCTATGCTTCTAGGCTTGATTCATCTTTTGAAACAGTATATGGTATTATTTTTGATTGAACCGAAAAATAATGCCTGCACGATCGAATCATACCAGTTAGCAACATTTTAGTCAGTAAACTCACCATCTTGTTGTGTGGTACAATATATAGGATGAGCGGGCACGCCATCACCAGCAGCGGTATACGCAAGCGCTTGAACAGTGTAGTTAGTATAAGGCCTCAACGCAAGCAGAAGCGTTTCAACCCCCGCTACCCGCTTCACCTCCGCGCCCGCTCCCACATTGGACCCTCCGTTCCCTCGCACCTCCCACTCCAACCACTCAGTCGCTGCCGACAAACAACTGCCATCACTCAGCTTGGATTTAAAATAAAATCTGATTATTGGGCGTTACAGCGTTGTAATTGAATTGAACATTGTCAATATTTACTCACTATGTTCCGGACGGTAAAGCAATTTGTAACCAAGCAAAGCGCCGTGATGAGCGTGCGCGGGAGGCGGGGACCATTCGACTTTTATACTCTGTGGTGATACGGCGCGACATCTGACGGCGCGGGGACCTTCTGATGGCACTGTTAGAGATGATCACGGTTAATATACTGTTTTTTTTCTTCGTAATTCAATGAATAGGGAAGACATCGGAAATATACTTGCCATTTTCTTGTGTCAAAGTATTTACAGGAGCGGTAGCAGGTCCCGCACCCGCACTGTTGAAGGCTCTAACGCTTACAGAATATCTGGAAATGAAATCTGGTTAATACTCAAAGCAAAAAGATCGAATCCTTCCCAAATTGCATCATTTTCTCACCGTGTATAATGTTCCAGACCTTCAATAATGTACTTTGTAATTTGTCCCCTCACGGTCGCGAACTCCATGCCCACATTAGCTCCCCCCGCCAACGTGCCATCAGCTGATGGCCACCACCACACGGTGTAACCTAGCAGTTCTCCATTCCAGGATGACGATGGAGGTGCCTTAAAAATACATTATTTGTTTTATTTCCATTGATGTACAGTTACAGATTAACACACGTCGAGAATTTTCCACGTCATAGCCATTATAAACGACTGACAAAGTTTTGATTTAAATTAAAGGAGAATGCCAGGGTCTCCCACAAGACTCGGCCAGAACCGACAAAGATGAACTATATTTCATAAAAAAGGAAAATAAATATAGAATTTGATAGTATAATTAGTTTTCTATCTGAAGCACACCAAAAAAAGTTATTATAGTTTTAAAGTTGACCACTTGATACTTCTGATTTGAACGTTATCAAGAAATAAACTATTTTATGATTAATTAAAATAATGACTTTTAGCACATTATTCTCAGTTTCAACAGCCAAGGTAGTCGTAAATGGTAGAAAAATCGGGGTCCAGAAACAGAGTAATAAACAACACAAAACTCACAAAAATACGAAAATACTTCGTTGCTCGTGTCTCGCGGGAGAAATCAAACTTTTGACATTGACAAATGCCAGATAGAGTTTTACATCAAGTGTTGCCAGCACTATAATTACATTATTAGGAATAGACTATGCTAAAAGATATCGAATCAAAAATATTTTTAATCATTACATTAGTATAAATAATGAATGAAAGAATACTATACTTATTAAAAAACATAATTAAACGCTATTTATAAACATAATTACGAGTTACGATTTATGTTAGTAATAAATTCACTTACGTATCTTCATATTGATATTATTGTAATCGATTTGAAAGTGCAATTTCGTATCGATATTATTATATTTTGGTATTGGTAACATTTCTATTTTAAAATGTAGCTATGAAATGTGTTGTTAAATTGAATAACTATTTAAAATTACTTTTTAACGGTGTTTTTCTACAGATTTTTTTTGTATTGTATAATTATTCCTATGTTTTTATATGAATTATCATTATTATAGAAAGTCTGTCGGACACTACATACAATTCGAGCCGATTCCTGGCATTGTCTTTTTAGGACCATTTAAGTTGATAGACCATAATTTGCTTATCAATAAACCCTGGCTTTACAAAAATCTGATTTGGATATATTTCTTCATACCTGCCAAGCCAATTCGATAGTCGAGGACCTCGGGGCCGATGCTCTTAAGCTGATTGGAGCCCTCGAAGGTGGCTCGTGCAAGGTTAGCGCCAGCAAAGCCCTCGTGTGAGCTGACGCAAATTGAGCCGTCACCGTCCGAGCGCGCACTAAATACGCTGTAGCCGGCTCTAATCCTGTTATTGTCGCACTCTCTGTCCTGTTTCGGAAAGAAAAGTACTTTGAAATCAGGTTTTCACAGCATTAAGACTTTCGATACGAAAGGACCTGTCCATTGATTATCGGCATTCATAATATTATAAATTGCCTTATTGAATGCCCTTTTTAGGGTTCCGTACCCAAAGGGTACACAAGGGGAAACAGGACCCTATTACTGAGACTCCGCTGTCTGTCCGTCTGTCACCAGGCTGTATCTCATGAACCGTGATAGTTAAGACAGTTGAAATTTTCACAGATGATGTATTTCTGTTGCCGCTATAACAAAAATACTAAAAAACAGAATAAAATAAATATTGAAGGGAATAAATACATACAACAAACGTGATTTTTTTGCCGTTTTTAAAGATAATGGTACGGAACCCTTCGTGCGCGAGTCCGACTCGCACTTGGCCGGTTTTTTTATTCTGAACATCTCTGCATTGTGGTATTTTTGTTTTCCAGAATGTATCTTAGTTTATTATGCCTTTTGGCAACGGCCTCCTTTCAACTTCCGCTGAGTCCTATCTCTCGCAACTCTTCTCCAATTTGGACCTCTAAGCTTCAATTCGTCTTCCTATATGTTATATTATCTTCCCCTATTCCTCTTTGATGATTATCTTTTTCATTCCTGATTATTGGCATTAACCACGTATTGAAAAAAAAAAACAATAGACGTAGATATATTTAGTAACCTATACCGTTTCTATTAACCTATACCGTTTCTATTCTTCAAGAGTAATAAAAAGCCCTGTAAAAAAAGGACACGTGTTTCACCTCTCAACGAGACATCCTCAGGATGACGATTGACCAGTCGCCAACCAGAACACAACGTGTGGTGTGGCAACACGTCGTGTTCTGGTTTGACTCTTGAAGAATAGTTTACTAAATATACCTATGTCTATTTTATTTTATAATGGATTTCCGCAAAGTCACACCTGAATCAATTAACTGTATTAAAAAAAGTTACATTGCACGACTGTTCTTACAGGTTTACTATTTTAATAAAATACAATTCTAAATAATTATATACTTAATTATTTTGAGGGTCGACTTTTTATATTCAGATAACTTTTATCAGACGAATAAAAATTGCGGTCTGTCATCTTTTGTATAGAAAATAAATCAAAACGCTATATTTATTCACCAGATAAAAATTATTAGACAATTGAAAAATCGGCCCTAAACAAGTTTGAATTTCGGTATTACTTGAAGCATATTGTGGACAATGTTTTTGTATTATCATTTTAGAAATACAACTAATAATAGAACTTACTCAGAATATGAATCCGGGGGATGTGCAGACACAGAAACATTATGAGTATCAGCATCTCGCCAAGAATCCGAATTAGTTGAGTCGTGTTTACGATATTGTACCACATAGCCCAGGACTGGGGAGTTGCCATCATACGGTCTTCGCCATTGGAGACGAACTGAACGCGATGTGGTCTCTAAGACTCTGAAGTTTGCTGGTGGTTCTGGAGGCTCTAAAAAGGAAAGGAACAGAGAGATGGCATATTTGTTTCATCAGCCTGTAGAGAAATAAACGGTTTTGTGGTAAAATGTTCGTACCTTGAACAGCCAAATGCACGAAGTGATCAGATCTTCCATAAGGATTTGAAGCTTGACATCGATAAACTCCTGAGTCTCTTCTGTCAGCTCTTTCTATTACTAATTCACTTCTCAAACCTTCTGCACTTCTTGTTTCAGATATGCTCATTCTGAAACAGAATTTATTACATTAAGATATTCGGCCGAAGACCCATGAATTCATAATGGTCGATGAAGCAGCGAAAATTCACGGAGTGCTGCCAATGTTTCATGATTTTTTACATATTTTATTTGTAAAATGGGGTATCCATCTGCCTAGCGTATAACCGGATGCAGCTGCAGACCAGTATTGTAAATGGGGCGATATGAAATAATAAATTATGTCGGTTTGCCCTACCTGTAGTCAGAATTAGGAAGCGCTCGTCCCGAGTGACTCCAAGCGGTAGCGAGCGGAGAGTCGCCGCGAGCGACACAAGCCAATCTCACGGTATCTCCCAGCTTAGCAGTCACGTTCGCTGATTGTGTCTCAAATCGTGCTGGTTCTAAAGAAATACAATTTTATTTTAAAAATACATTTCTTCCTCTCACAGAAAATTCTAGAATGCATTTGAACTAACGTACCGTTGATATGTATGGTAAGTGTCGTAGATAAAGGTGGTGATACCCCGTTGTCGGCTCTGCATCGGTATTTTCCAGAATGCTCTGCTCGCGCTGATTCTAGTCTTAATGAACCATTTGTAAGTACTACCGGGTCTGATACTCCACCTAAGTTTGTTTCTGTGCTGCCTTTAAAATTAAACAATCATTTGTATCCACAAGATTTCATTATTAATTTAATTTGTAAGCGTATCTATAATGGCTAGGAGAAAAATGAACACTGAGATGGCTCCAAATAAGTTGCGATAAGGGACAGATGATGATTACCAGAAAACTTGGTCCAGTATATTGAAGGTGGAGGATGACCTCGAGCTTCGCAACTAACTGTGAGTGATCCATTGAGAAGAACAGCCGTATCTGAAGGCTCGATTTGCCAATAAGGTGGAACTGTAACAAAACACTTAATTATCGTCTCTTCAGTAAGGCTGGGTACAATAAACAAAGGCCAATGAAACCTTTCGACGCTTTGTTCACTTCTGTAATGATAGCCGCCCAGACAAGGGCCAGCACAGAATAATCAAAAGTACAAAGCCATTCAAGACGTTCATTGGTCCGGCCGACAGAGGATGAAGTCGCCTCGACGACCGCTGCCTGCGCGGCCATTCCGTCCTCTGTACTCAGCTTAACAATACAAATATACAAAGTATAAAAAGTGTATACCTTTAATAGCCAGTTCAGCAGACATATTCGCTTTTCCGGCTGTATTCGTCACAACACAAGTATATATACCACTATGTGCTGCAGTCAGACTTTTGAATAGGAGCATGCTGTAAAATTCTGCTCCTCTCTCGTCCACCTGTAATTTCAAAAATCTTTAACTATCGGAGACCGATTTTTATATATAACGATTTTTTCCCATTGAGAATGGGTAAAAAACGATTTTTTCCCATTGAGAATGGGTAAAAAATCGTTAGAATATATAAAAAAAGTTGGTTTGAAATCGTCCAACAGGTAACAGACAAACGATGGTGACCGTGGTCATATCTTTATGAGAAAATATATTTTTCCAGTAATGAATCAACCAAAGGCTAGTATTAAAATATATTCCTGATAAAATTGGACATACCTGAAGAGCACTTGAGATAGGCATCTGGTCCTTAAGCCATGAGAAGTAAACAGGCATATCTCCTGATGTGACAGTACATGTCAGTTGTGAACGATCACCAGCTCTCAACCCAGGTGGGAACACGATTGGTGATAGAACTGGTGGTGATACCACTGTCATTTGTACCTGCGATAAAAGATTTAGAAAATATCGTTAACTGGGGCTATGGACATTTTGTTTTCCCTCATAGCAGACACATGCCATCTTTTAGAACAGTATTTTTTGGAACGAAAATCCTTATCGCACGTTATACTTTGAACACCTGGTGAATGAGAACAAATGAAACATTTCGACCGTCACGGCACTTTTGTGACGTAAGTGTTCCATTTAGTTACTCTCAAACGTTGTTAATGTATTTCATTGTGCTATATACATAAAATACAGTATATTACACACACATATATATTTAATACATAAAACACAGCGGAAGGAACTTGGTTCCAACCGAGTGTCCCACGACATTTCTCAACTTCGGCATGATCCAACTCTGTAGAAAATTTTGTCAAATATGGTCATAAGAAAAAGTTAATTTCTTATCAAAAACGTGCATCTATACCGGGTTAACACGGTTCCGTTTTAGTTCAACAAATGTTGCTCGACAAAAAATAATTTGAATTAGAAATTTAATTTAATTGAAATTCTGTTCTTCATCATCATCATGATTTTAGCCGAAAGACGTCCACTGTTGGACATAAGCGACCCCCAAACACCGCAACTTCGATCGGTTATGTGCTTCTCGTATCCAGCGGATTCCTGCGGCTTTCACCAGGTCATCGGTCCACCTTGTGGGGGGCCTTCCAAACGAAAGTCTGTTCAGATGGTCCAAATCGCTTTCGACTTATTGATTACTAAATTCGAACCGTGTGTACCCGGTATAAGCGAAAACTGAGCTAATTTCTGAACCTTGTCACTTCCGATAGTAACGTAGCAATAGGCAGTAAAAAAAAAAGAAGGATATCAAAATAAATTGACGACACGGTTGGCGCAGTGGCTGAGCGATGGACTGCTGCGCAACGTGTCGTGGGTTCGATTCCCGCACGGAACAAATATTTGTATGATCTGCAAGTAGTTGTTCCGGGTCTGGGTGTTAGTGTATGTGAGTTTCTATGTTTGTAAACGCACCCACGATACAGGAAGAAATTCTTAGTGTGGGGCAGCGTTTAAAAAAAAAAAAAAAAATGTAGCAAAAAAATTACTGTAGAAAAGTCTTTACAATATTCAAATTAAATTACGTAAGCTCGCTGGCAGAAATAAAACAAGTGAAGTGTAAAATGAGGTGTAGTTCGTTCATCCCCCTATCTAGTAGATAAGTGGGTCGTATCTTAAACCAAGTAACAGGAAGTGATTGAGAGTGAAAAATGAATATTTTATGATACAGCATACTTTAGCGGATAATTTACATAAAACAGTTTTAATAGCAATATAAAATACGCTAGTACTATGCTAACAGGGATAGTGGAACATATTATATTTTTATAGCTGCTCTCTTTGCATCTTTTATAGTTTTGTACTCACAATGTAAAAGTTGTATTAAAACTCGATGGAATACTTCCTAGATCAAAAACTAATATTTTCGAATATGGTTTCTTCTCTTACTTTATTTATTTATATATTCTTTATTGTACACCACAAAAATATATAACAAAAAAACAATAACAAACACTACAAAATATACAATGGGCGGCCTTATCGCTATCCGCGATCTCTACCCTATTGAATGACTATAAATTCATGAAATCATGAAAGGGGCTAATTCTAATTATGAGAGTAGTATTGATGATTCTAATGATTATAATTCTGTAAATATAAATGTATTTGTTACGGTCGCGAATAATATTTTGATTAGCATTCAACCTGAATCTGACCTGCAAATGACAAAAAACTCACGAAGAATTTCGCAGGCTACCCTAGCTAGCGCATCCCTCTTAAGTGACGCAGGGTCACTTAAGAGGGATGCGCTAGCTAGGGTAGCTAGGGTAGGGTAGGGTAGGGTAACTAATATTTTGTATAATATTGCCGGGACTTACCTCTCTCCTGGCGAGTTCCCCACCCGGTGTAAGAACTGAACAAGTCCAGCCTCCTTTGTCCCGGTTACGATCGACATTTGTGATGGTGAGTTGACCATCCATCTGGTGGTATCGAGGATCAGTGCCAGCACCACCCTCCCATTTCACTGAACTGATGAAAAAGTTTAAATGAACTATTGTAACATAACCATCATCTGCCTAGCCTTTTCTAAAATACTGGTATTCAGCTGCATCCGGTTAAACTGGACTAATAGGATACAGCTGAATACCAGTATTTTACATGGAGCGACTGCCTATCTGACCTCCACAACCCAGTTACTTGGTAATACGATACCCCTTGGTAAGACTGGTTATCAGACTCTTGCTCTCGACGGGACTCAGACTACTGAAAACCCGTTTCGACTGGCAAAGATTCACAAATTACAGCTTACCTACACGGCTTAACGTGCTTTCCGCGGCACGGATGGGTCTTGGTATCGAAAGTTGATCACCCACCCACGGACTAACCGCGGCAAGCTGCAAGGCATTACTTAGCCGGAAGCCGACCCCAATAGTGAATTAGTAGAAACCTCATTAGTACCTAAATTCGCTCCTCAGTATTGGGAACATTAAAGTATTTTTTTAAATTTCTATTCAGAAAGTCAGAATAAAGAGTTAAAGAAAACTTTGAAATAGTTATTCACTACCTTTAAGTGGAAGACGGAAACTCGCCGTCGCTTATACCCTATTCTGCTTTAAAATGTGGGCGTTTAACTTATTTTTAGTAAGCCCATACAAATCAAAGCAACCAATATGGATATCGTAAGATATCTGAACGCGATGAACTCAAAAAGTACTGAACGTATTTTCACCAATGGACGGAGTGATTCATGAGAAAGGTTTAAGTGATTCATAAAGCTTTTGCGTAAATTGACTGCACTATGACGACCATTTTTGAAGATGTCGGAAAATATCATGCCGACTGGGAGCTTTACCGCGTGCCGCGTAAACCAATAGAGATAAATGAAAACAATGTATTACGGGATTATTTCTCCGTGGGATATTTTCCGACATCAACGCGGGCGAAGCCGCGGGCAAAAGCTAGTCATATATGCGAAGTTTCTTATTTTTTATTAAATAAGTAATAATGCTTGTATTTGAACATAGCAAATCTATGAACTAAAGCAGCGTTTTTCAATATTTTTGAATACGCGACCCCTTTAGAAGTTAACAAATTCTAGCGACCATAGGCCCTTTTTTTTTTTTGGGTGGGATATCATCATATGACTTCTCCCGCTCTGGGCGGAGCGGAAGGGCGTGTCAGACTCTTACTGACTAAAACCCACCCGTGTTCCTTCTGTTG
The DNA here is from genome assembly GCA_948473465.1 of Lithophane ornitopus. Lineage (NCBI taxonomy): Eukaryota > Metazoa > Arthropoda > Insecta > Lepidoptera > Noctuidae > Lithophane > Lithophane ornitopus. The sequence continues at coordinate 7,081,660 of OX419633.1, forward strand.
CCTGTTGCCAGGGTCCCGGTATCCCTTTCGGACTATTCCGCAACCCTGGCAGGCATCGGTCCTAACGGACTCCGTCAGGTGTGCTGACATCTCTTTGAGGCGCGCCTGGAACACGACGCGCCATCGGCCCGGGCCTGGTCCTTATCGGACGGCGACCCTAGGCCCTAGGGTCATCCTTCTGACTGAATTGGTATCTTTAGTGAGAAGTTTAGGACTTAGAAACACTTGCCTTTTTTCTTTTGTCCACGACCGACCCCCTCAGTAAGACTGGGCCCCCCAAGGGGTCGCGACCCACAGGTTGAATAACACTGAAGTAAAGTGATTCCAGTAAACTGTAGCTTGATAGTATCATCGTAGCATTTGCCGCGAGTTTGCCACTGCAGCGCTGAATAACTATTTGAAACTGAAGCAATTCGAAAACCTTTCTTAGAGGAACAATGATCTCTGGGAGTTCCAGTTGATTAAGAATAATATTTAATTACCCAACTTATCCAATTTAGTCCTCCATCCGCATTTATTTTATACCTGAGGGTTCTTTTTTAATGTGCCTAAGAATTTTCTATCCTTCTTGCTTGGAGTATCTACGTAGGCATGACACATTGAATAATATTTTGAAAGTATTAATAACCACAGCCAAGATAATCCATAAGCCGTTGAGTATTCCTGGACCTGGCCTCGAGTGCATTTTAACTACTTATACTTTGTTAGTGAATCAATTTTCGCACCTCCCTAGGCCAAATATTTTTTAATATTCGGATGAATAGGTTCCATAAAGAATCTGATTAAAAATCTCGAATAATTAAAAAGCACGCGAAATTAAATTTGAACATTTACAATAAGACAGAAATATGAAGTCTTGAAGAGGTGGGAGGGAGAGTAAGTACCTACCGCTTATTTATTTTCTCCAGTCTTTAAGTTTGAAACTTGAATAAAAGCTTCTTTATCAGACCCTTGAGACATTTGTGTTGGTAAAACTAAAGCCATTCCTAGTATTTATGTTAAAACATTTATTTGGGGCATTACCTAGAAAATGGACCTTATTAATGTACGGTCAGTGATATTAGTTATTAAGCAAATTGACACCCTACTTCAATTTACAGCCATTTCATGCAACTATCAAGAAATGACAGTTGTGATTTGAAAATACGGACAATGTAAGTTGGGAGTCTGTTTGCTTATCAATTAATTTCCCTGACTTTACACTATTCTCATTAAAATCGGCATTACTAAGCATTCTTAAAGTTTGCACGGTGGTCTCATATAATTTTTTTTAAACTTTTCTTGGTTAGTTTTGGAGTTAGCTATACGTATTTAATCCATTTGATGTTGTCATAAAACTTCCTGTCACTGTTTGCTTACATTGGTGCGGGGTAGTTACCTAAATAAAAAGTGAATAATAAAAACAAAACCTACCTATAAAAAAAAAAAACACACCTGCCTTACAAAAAAGTTTTTTTTAACAGATGACTATCTATCTGTGGCTACAGCTGGCGCCCCCGCTACATAAAGCAAGCATGGCCGTACATACACTAATTATTCTCAAAGCAACTCCTTTTCATGTGAAGTCAAATATTTTTCCTCCTAAGCATTGGCAATAAAATCAAGACTATAAAACAATAATACAGCTCTCCCGATGTTCTGTAGGTAATCAAAATGATAATGCCACGACCCGAGTGATTCGACCGAAGTTATTCCGTGTCTGGCTTCTCAATGTTGCCATACATATTGTATGAAGACTATGCTGTAAGTGAAATTTTACGGTCTTGTAGTGGACAATATTATTGATTGGAGTTAGCCTTGTATGGACCGTATTTTCTCTGAAAGGTTTGACACATGTATGGCATATAAATAACATAAGCATAATCAGCCTATAATGTTCCCGCTGCTGAGACACAGTAGGGCTCCTCTCCTCCCTGAGAGAGGATAATCCACCACCCGGGCCCAGTGCGGGTTGGTAATGTCAAATGTCTTAAAATTTTTGGTTCTAAGACATGTCGGTTTCCCCACTATGTTTTCCTTTGCCGTTCTGAGAGCACTGATGATGAAATCATTTACACAAAGTAAAGCGTCTGTCAGGGTTCGAACCTACGATCTAAAACTTCTAAATTGCGGCCGATACCACTGAGCCACCATGGCTCGCCCTGATGTATGGCAAAGACATTAATTTGAAATAACGATGATGTATTTGTCTCGCTTCTATATTTTTAATATCGGTACATAATTTTTGTAAAACATACGACTCGACTCATTAGATGTGCGTGGTCAGAATGAACACAATGGAGCCTTTATGATAACAGATAAACCCTGAATATTTGTAAAGCAGTTACATTAAGATGTAACTTAAGTTACTTGTTATATAAATGATTACTTACTCAATAGGGAATCCGTAGTAAGGGCACCAAATCGTCACTTCAGATCCCGCAACAGCTTTCACAGGGCTCATAGCTCTGATGTACGGCGGACCTATGTAAATCCGATAACAATATTTGCTGAGCAATTCGTATACGTAACGCTAAAATAATACTTATCTTTATTTATTTAGGATGGCAACACAAACATGAAATGTGTAAGTAGCTACACTGCGGTAAGTAAAAATTACAATTTATGACTGAGAGCTGAATATAATAAGATTTGAGTATTGTTATGTTTGTGTATTTCTTTATTACAGGACAGCCTACTTCTACGATGTAGAAATTATTGGGAATAAAAGAAAAACAAAAGCTTGAGCCAAGTTATGCGACATATTTTATCGCTCTACTAAAATAAATTGATATGGGGACATTTATAACCGATAGGCTGACAATCTGTCAGTATTTTGTACAGCGGTAAGCCTCGTATTTCCATTTGTCGCCAAAGATATCTTGAGATTGGTCGTAAATATAAACCTGATGAATCTGATCATGCATAGAAATGCTGATATTGCTTTTTGTTTATACCCTGGTGCTTTATTTTGTAGTATATGATGAGGGTACGTTTGTTTAAATACTTCTTTCTTTATCGTGTGGTTAGTGACTAACTGTCAGAGGTTAATACCGCCCATGGGCCTCTGACTTGGCTTCACATTCCGTCGAGAAATATCTCCCAAGCATTTTTTTCACAATGTTTTCCTTCACCGTTTTTGAACCAAGTGATAATTATACAATACGCAAATGAATCCGAAAAGTCAGAGGTGTATGTCTTGGGTTAGAACTCGAGAAGTCGAGACCTCTAATGACTTGCCACACCACTAGGCTATGCACTAAGCAATGTGCAATTTATAAATACTGTAAGTATTGTAATGACAGATAGAATAACAAATCATAAGGGGATCCGTCCTTTAATATAGACCGTTTTTAATTTTTCGAGCTAGATTGATGGTCACCACCTTGAAGCAAATACCCAGTGAAATATGGCAGTATAGTATTACAATCGACAATTATCCAAGTATTACCGTAAACATTGAGTCGAGCAGCATGAGCCACGCTGCCGTGCGTGTTTGTAGCTCTACACTCATACCGGCCACCGTGCTCAACCCTCCCGCTGCTGAGCGACAGGGTTGATAACACGTAGTTGCTGCCGGAGCCCAGCCCCGCGGGGCCGTTCTCCCGGCCCTCCGTTATTATAGCCCTGCGATAACCGACCAAATATAGAAGCTATAATCTAAACATGAGGCCGAAATAAGGAAACGCTACATAGGTATATAGGTTTTAGTTCGTCATAAAATATAAAATGATGTTGATAACCTATATTGGAGCTTCCGTTTTTTCTATTTATGGAACGTGTTAAGGAAAATCTTATAAAAGTTATGTTTAAAGAAGGTTTTCTTATCTAAAATAGTATGAGCACGAGCATAATCAGCCTATAACGGACCACTGCTGGGACACAGGCCTTCTCTCTGTGAGAGAAACCACACCAACACCACGCGGGCCCAGTGCGGGTTCGTGGATGACACATGTTTTCGATTTTTTGGTTCTAGGATATGCCGGACCCCACACGATGATTTGCGAAACTTACCCATGATGTGTTGGTATAGGTTGCCCATCTATCGACCATCGGAACCGAGGCGGTGGTTCGCCAACCGCCGAGCATTTCAAGGCAACCTGAGCTCCCGGCTGCACCGCTTGCTCGATGAACGTATAAACCAACTCGGGACGGGAATCTGCATAAATTGTTCGAATGAGAAAAAGTTACGATGAACAAATACAAAAAAGCGTGTGGAACGTACCTGGAGAGCGTTTTAACCGATTTCGTTTGAACGAACGTACCGTGCCTGCTTCTCTCACTAACGAGCAACGTGTAACTGAAATAAATATAACTAGATGAATGCAAAAAACACATTGGCTTACATGGAGCGGAGGCTTTGATGTTGGCTCTTTGTCTGTGTGAATTGGATTCTGGGTTCTTCGTTTACACATTCGTATTAATTTACAATAAGAAGTGTGGCTGTAAAAACATTAGAGTTAAGTACCTACTTAAATACATTGTTATTATCGTTTAAAAAGTGTTATAGTTCTTTGCTTATGTTATTTCCTTTTCACACAATATATGTAGTTCTGTTATTTAACCCATATTGCTTTAATTGTCTTGGCCATTCGTAACACTGACAACATTTGTGCGAAAGCGTGCAAATAATGGCATAATTGCACAGACAGTGCTTTGTTAGTCCCCTGAGGTTGTGGTACATGTGGCTACGGAACCCGTATGTAGCCCTGGATGGTCACGCTAGTTACCTCTACGGAGTGAGCAGATGTAGTAGATTTAATATGTTAATTGCCTTATTAATCTTATGCTGTACTTTGGATAGCCTGTTCTTACATGAACGTAACGGTAGTGCTCTAGTGTTTCGTATACTTAGTTATATTTCATTATCAAATTTTTTTGAACTAAATCCTGTCCGGATGAGCATTATATTGCCCATTCTTAATACCGTAATGCGGAAAGGTATTCAATATATTATAATTATAACGACGAAAGAATATCTACTCGTGCCTCTGTCTATCCCAACAATTTACTTAACAAATATAATTTTATGCGAAAATATTTGTACAACTTTTTAATGAAAAATATATTCATAACTAGCTTTTGCCCGCGGCTTCGCCCACGTGGATGTCGGAAATTATCCCACGGGAATGTGCTACCGGGATAAAAGTATCCTATGTCCCATAACCCACGTGGTCTGTCTAGGCGACCTAGGCTTTACGGCGTAAAAGTAACAGACATGAGACAGCCAGTAACTTTATATATTAGTGGTAGTCCATATCTATATTGTGGTGATAGTGTTGATAGTATGGACAGCAGTATGAAACTGTCGGAAAGATTCATGAAAAAATATTGTATAAAGATTAATGAAAAAACTATGGCATATTGTATGGACGATGGAAACTAAGGCGAAAGCTTTGGGGGAGCCTGCGATATTCAAATTTTTTAATGTTTTTTGCTTTTTACAGGTCAGTATCCAGTTTTATGTTGATCTAAATAATGAGTCGCAGTTGTTTCAAATATTTATTTATCTAATCTAACTAATATTGCAGGAGTTGACAAAATGACATGATTGCTTTGTAAAGTATTGTATTATTGTGAATGTGAGGACTATGTGGATGTTTATTTTGTTTTTATTATTATATTTTTTCGTTCTCAGTTAGTTTTAACAATGGTCTGGCAATTTGAGAACTTTATGCGGCCTACACAAATGTCCTTTCTTTGGTATTCTTCGTCGAGTCGTTGAGCTCCTTAAGTTCTGAGCTGAGCTCCACTATTACTGACAAATGCTTGCAGTGACAGGACAGGTTCACTCAAATCTGTGTGGTTCATTCCTCAAAAGACCATTTCAGACTCTAATCTACATGGCCCTCATAGGGCCTGACCAATATGCCAATATCTGACCTAGGTATGTCCGGACTTTAAAAGAGACTGTGAGTTGGTTTCGGCCTTTCTTCTCAGAGTAGTCAGATAGGAAACGCCGACCTCATCTAGCTTAATTTTACAATTTTTTGATATTATTACGACGTGTAAAAGTGATTCCAATAACCTATTTACAGAATAAACAATTTCATTTTAACATACAACCTGACTTGCAAATTGCAAAAAACTTAAGATTTGAATTTCGCGGGCTACCGGCGCATCCCCCTTAAGAAAATCGCATCATTTGCACAACGCCATCTATCGAGTAAGTACTCACTGGTAAACTCAAACTCTTCGTTCCAAGCCAAGAGCCAAGTAGTAATAACTTGATTGAGTGGACAGATTCTCAAGATACGGACTATGACTATATTCTCAATCCCTTAACGCTCTTGAAGAGAGTCCCGCAAAAATGTCAATAATAAGTAGTTACATGTGAATTTTAAAATCAAGAGGGTAAAGAAGGGTTTTTACCCTCATGAGGGATGATTTTAGAAAAACGTAACTCTTTGTTAGTTACAAAAAGCATAAATTTTCACAGCCCTAAGTTAAAAAAAAACCGGCCAAGTGCGTGTCGAACCATGCACAATGAAGGGTTCCGTAGTTGGGATGAATTATTTTATTAAACAAACTTTCGCAAAGTTTTATTGTTATTACGTCTATGGGCGTTTATTGTCCCTCAAAGTGTTAACATTGTAGTTAAAAAACTTGTTCTCGCATACAGAATGTTTGAGTTTTTGCAACTGCACATGTAAGTTGGTCGATTAAAAGTTTTTGAGTTAAGTCGCGGACAGACAGACAGGCAGACGGACATGGCGAAACTATAAAGCTTCCTTGTTGACTACGGAACTCTAAAAATGATAGGTTTCCCATAAAAACTTTCATCCTCTATATTATATTAAACAAATTTAAGGGGGTGGGGGGGCCTTAAATTTGTTTTTGAGAAAATTATTGCCTATGTTCTTCCCCGGGATGCCATCTATCTCTTTACCAAATTTTATCGAGATCCGTTCAGTGGATCAGGCGTGAAAAGGTAACATACAGAATTACAGACGGACAGACAGACAGAGTTACTATCGAATTTATACTTTTAAGCATCGATTAGTATGGATTATGTGTTCAATTCAAAATGAGCCAAATACTCGATAATTATGAATTCGGCGAAAGTAATTCTTCTACGGAGACTCTTAACACCGCGATTCAGAAAATGACGTTAAATAAACAACGCCATCTATCGAGCACGAAGTGATACTGTCAAAATATATGGGAAAACGTTCGAACACTCTGTAAGCTATGTAGAAAAGACGTAGGGTTCCATGACTGACTTGACCTGACTTGACTTGACTTGACTTGACTTGACTTGACCTGACTTGACCTGACTTGACCTAACTTGATTTGGATTGAGTTGAGTTAACCTTGAGCAGGTATATTTTATCGCAGCAGGTACATTGGTAGTTGAAAGAAAAGTAGATTACGTACCTTGCTAAAGTGAGTAATTAATGCACTCGTGTTTATTTAGTAAGCGCATTCGTGCCTTAATTACTCACTTTTTGCTCGATGTAACAATCTACAATTTTTAAGAAATTAAAATTTATCACCATTTTTTCATGATTAATATTTGTATCATGATTTAAAAGATAGATAGCGCCACCTATGGCACTACTACCAAACAATGGATTTGGAAAACTTGAATTAACCAAACTTTAGATTGGGTAAATTCACAATGTATCGCGTTATGTTTCCGCGCGAAGTATGTGAACATATGATGATTATGATCGTGTGTTACACACGTTCTCACAAACCTACCTGATTTTACGCTAGTGTCATTTTACGACAGTAGATGTCGTTACGTGTATCTACATTACGTACCTAATGAAAATTTCTTCTTGAATACTTTAAACTCTTATATCTTTTGATATTTTGAAGCGATTGCGATGAAACAAAGACTAAATGAAACATCGAGTTACACACAATATTTGAGTGTATAAGTTAACCATATTAATTTCGTACTTTTTACGTGATACTGGAACAATCAAACAAACGAACAGACAAACAGACATACAGACAAACAGACAAACAGACAAAAAATCCAAAAATGGTAGAAATGGCATCTGTTGGTTATTCTTGGACACTCCACCTACGTTTTTTTTTTTTTTTTCATTGTACAGAAACGCCTCGTCTACAGATTTATTATATGTATAGATGTTAGAAATGTTTTATAGAAAATGTAAGTAGGCTACACGTTTTTTATTTTTTATAGTTGGCTATTCATCTCTGTAATGGAATTTCACCAGCCTTTGTATGCGACACGGTATATTCCCGATAAACAAGATCAAAATAGAATCGCGTATTTTATGAGGGCATCTATAATTCGTAGGCATATGAGATAGTCGTGCTAACAGTAGCCAGAATAGGCACACACTACACGCCTTGTTGAAAAATTCACTCAGCTCCGCGTTTTACTATCCGCATTCGTTCAGAATTTATAACACCGTAAATCGTAAAAGCGGGCAAAAAATTTACAGCCGTGTAGAATACTGAATCGCTGAGATAACCCGAAGCTCGATACCTCCCACTTATCTCTCTACGAATAAATAGTCAACAAACTTTACGTACCTATATTTAGATAACGGCTCTAAGTGTACATATAATTAGGATAAAAATAATTTATGTTACACTTTTCGGGCAGTTAAACTACAGCTTAACGTGTTCATGTAACGTTATATTCCAGTGACATTCACTGCTGAAATTACCTCGTTGCATAACAGTATGCATCGGATAGTCAGAAAATACACTTTAGTTTAAATAAGTTCTTTACATTGTTCCCTTGTCGACGAAAAATTCAAAGCCAAGCAAAGTAACAGAGTATCTATGTTAAAATATTTGTTAAATACACTCTGTTCTGACACCATTCCTTTTTTATTGAATAATAAATTGTTAACGTGTCGAAATTCAGTTGAAGCATTCGATCAAAGCTAAAATACAAATAGGTTATTCACAAAGCGAACGGGTATTGGCGAAAAAACCAACTAGCCTCATAGTTTGCCTCCTGTCTCATACCACTGGCCAGTGACACCCACTCCCACAAAGATGGATGCCAACGCGGGAAATATCCGGCGAACTATTCCAATTTGAAAAGTTTCCTTTTGCTAAAGCAACCGCACTTGGTGGGCGCGAAATGAACACGAAAAAATTGGGCCCACTAGCGGCCTTAGTACTTCAACAATGTGCAAATTGTGCGCCCAGCTAATCATTCTCCTCGTAAAGGGGAGGGTTTTTTTTGTTTGTAAAGTTATGCTTATTACTAGTCCGATCGCAGTAAAATACGTACCCCGTTGTTATAGGAGTACAGAACGTATGTATCTCATTCGTAACGTATTGGTACGCGAATAAAACCTTCATAAAATAAAAGGCTGTATAAAATAACATGATTGTGTTGGCTGTGTAAAATATTTTTTCAAAGAGTTTTGCCAACTACAGGAATATTTGAATATGTCTCGTGTAGACATTTTCCCGAGTCTTTCCATATAAATTCGCCGACGTATACAGATGCAGGCAAGCGTAAAATATTTATGACGGCGCAATACGTTTGAATCGATCGGGACATAAGAGCGAAAACTTTTCCCAAACCACATATAGCTCATATTTCTTTTTGCTTTAGAAATTGGTTGATGTACGTTCAACTTTTATAGAACTGTTTACTACCTTGAAGTGTAGAGCGAATCGGTCATTTGAATACTCTAGTTGCAATATAATCTTTAAACTCTCGTTGCAATTTAAGGCAGGTGAGACTTCACCATAACATATTTGTTGGAAAAATAACAAAACGAATTAACAACCAAACAAAGATTTCGTTAAAAAATTTATAAGAATAGAAAATGTCGATCACGTAGATCGAATGAATGATTAATCAAACTTTATAGGTCCGAGAGCTTTCCTTTGTCCAAACTTAAAATACCAAGTTTGGTATTTTAAGGTTGAACAAAGGAAAGCTCTCCCAAAGAGGGCAGGAAACGTACCTGATTCCAATTGGCGTAAAAGTCACATAGGTTAGGTGCAGGCTCAAACGAATGTTGAGCACATACGGCAGCCTGTCTGCATATAAAAAATTCCGCGCGCCCAAGCCCCTGTTTGTAGGTCACAGAACGGGAGCGCCTACGTACTTGTACACAAATCACACGAATTTCGGCAGCCTCGGATCCCTGATATTTGTATTTGTATTGATCTGCCATATGCCACCGTCATTGCTGCTGGTACTTCTCTATGTAAATATCACACAACTAGATATGTCCAGCGATACATGCCGTTCCGATAAATCGTATAAGCTTTTCCTATTAACCATTTGTTTGACATAGCACAGCGCACCAACCAGTTTATCACTGTCCAATCTAGCTATTTTGTATCTTTGCAATCAATCTGCGCTTTGCATTCGCGCTCTGCTCCAATATGTGATATCAGATTTTATAATAAAAACGTTTTTGAACTTTATTGAACCAATTACGCGATTGTTACAAAACCTTTCAGTAAATTGTTCTGCATTGTATTTGCTCTCGTATGACTGCGTTCTAGAATAACAATCGAACTATGTGTGGCAGAAAATATCGATCATCACAGGCATATATAATTAAATTATAATTGTTGGATAGGAATAATTTAAAGGCTTTCAGACTATAGCGTATTCAACTGTGAGCGGAATGCTGGTCCGAATATATGGTTCTAGATTCAGAATACCAATCGGCTGATGCTGTTTATACAAATACCTAGGTACAGACACGTATAGTATATTCGGCCAACACCACTGCCTATTTGTGGAACTAGACAGGTTTTAATTAGAAATGCCGTTTCGTTTCAGAAGTTTGTCGGGAGCGAACCGTCGGTCGTGCCGCGTCCTAGGTATTCACTTGAACCCAATTAGATTACTTCTATTTTGGAATTTTGCTAACTTAGAAATGCTTTATAGTATTTTACTTATTCCTATATTCTTAATCTGATGTAGACATTTCATTGTTAAGGCTTAGTACCTATTATTTTGCTTTCGAGGACTGCGCATATTTTCAGCATGTCGAAAAACTGCAACTTGTTTCAGATCTTATTCTTTATCTTAACTCACATTACGTTTGTCCTTTTAGGGGTATGAGGAACAGGGTGTAAAGTTCATTCATTGACCATAGAAAAGGGAAGATTCACCGACCAGACAGGTGTTGTGTCTGGCGAAGAAATGCCCAACGCTTGATGTTGGGTTCTTGTATATATGTACACTGCACGGTAAACTTTAATTGCGCGATGCAGGATTTATGCGACGACAGGTCTTTGATGCGTAGTTCGCATGTGGCGATGTAGATACCACCACATCCCTATATAACTAGTCTTTTTCGGAATTCCGTATCTAAGTAGGTAACATCGTAGGTTCTAATAATAAAGTACTTAAGAAAAGATCCCTATCCAAAAATAATATTCTTCTTAAGCAGTAACAAGTCAAAATGACCCATCGGCTTATGTAATAAAAATAAACTAATAAGAAATTTTCGCACCAATTTCTTCAGAGCCTCGGTTAGACCTTATTTTTCTCTGTGAGTGACTGCGAAATTTATGAGCTTGCCCGACGCAATAAAATACCTTGTGAGAAAATGAAGGAGCAAATCGCAATATATTTGTTTCTTGGTGGCTAGAGGGAGGCCGTTTTAGCCATCTGTGGGGGAAATATATTTTATGGGAATGTTCTACAGCTTATAAAGTCCATTCGTTTCTTTTTATCAAACAGATACTTTTGAAATGAGTTATTTTTTATATAAATTGTTTTTCGTTTCTTATTACCTACGGATTAAAAGGGTTCAGAAAAAAAAATGCCAGACTTGCTTTTGCTTTTATGTTTTAAAAGGTTTTTATCAGGTAAATATTTTTTTTTTTTACAGTGAAACACTTTTTGTGTCACTTCAAAAATGATTTATTAACGAACACAGATTTTTAGTGCTACAAAAAGTGTATCGGTGTCTCAAAAAAAAACTGTTTATAAAATAACTAAGTTTGCACAAAGAATAAAGAGGTACTTGAAAATCGCTTATAATTCAACACGAAGCCACCCCTGATCTATCCGGACCACATTTCTTCCTCGAATATTAAGAGTAAGATCATTAGTTGCGTTTTCGAGGAAATGCCAAGAGAATTGATATCATTAGGTACTAACAATCGTATAAAAATAAATTAGGTACCTTGTTATTGGAACATCGTCGATAAGTATTTGATGAGCCTTATTATGTATTCAAGCAACAAGTAGGTAGGTATAGTATGTTCTTCCACACTTGTCCCATTTGGTAAACAAACACGGTAAGGAACGGATATTACGAGTTTTCGTCGCTTACATGAAAATATTTGTAAGATTCACATACGTTAACTGCTTTGGATTAGGTAGGTACATAGATATCCGTGGGTAGGTACATAAATCATAAGTCAGACATCTTTTATCTGAAGAATTATAAATAGTTACAAGTCAAACCTAATTTTCTCAGAACCAAAAGAGTACGCCATGATATCAAAATAAATCAAGTGAAAAAAGTTACACTTAGTTCACGTATGTAAAATTTAAATAAAAATTGTATGTACAATTTTTTTTTTATTAGGTTCTTTTTTACCAATTTTTTTAATTTTTTATTTACGTTTTTCTTACCAAAGTTCTTAATTTTTTTTTCTTTATTAGGTTCATTTAGAATAGATGTTGAATATTAAAATGACTATAGAAAATAATACATAACACAACTAACTATTTATATTAGGTACTAAATTAAATGTATACGTACATATAAATGATAACATACTATATACATATATTATACTATGTAGGTATACGTAGATATCAGTGTTTCCCCGTACCTTGAATGTTTTATCACAGCAGGCAGGCCTGTCCTCCTTCGAGAGATGATAAATTATTTGTCTACGTTGAGCCCACGATTGTATTTGTTCGTCTGTTTATTGTTTTGCATAATCAACAACTTCTGGAATTGCGAATTTATGATTTAAGGGATTGGCAGATAGATGTCTGTTCATAAATATAAATCACCGATCATAATCAAGCATATTTATATAACAGTATATTTTTATAGTCTGGTGAATAACATCCTATGTATCACTTGTGTCGTTACGAACTAATTTTACTTAAAAATGGCTCATGCATAGCTGTTGTAGAAATTGTTAGCCAATGCAGCCTGCAAGCTGACAGTGCTGACCACTCAACAGCTACGGTTTCGTAGAAGAGCGGTGGCCGCCACATAACGTCCGTTATTTACAGGCGAATTAAACTGACATGGTATGAAATTATGTTGGTGTGTTTTCCTAGAGAGCGTTTTTTGACACCGTGAAGTAAATCCCCGCTAACAGAATTTTCATATCAGCCGTGACTGCGGCAGTTATATAGCGGCCACCGCTTTGTTAGAACCCGTAGCTTTACCTATATTAAAGTATCGTCGAGGTAATTTTAATTCACAACGTTATTATTTATAACTACCTGCGCCCCGCGGTTTCACCCGCGTAAGTCTCGATCACGTGGGAATATCGGGATAAAAAGTATTCTATGTGTTAATCCAGGTTATAAACTATCTGTTTGCCAAATTTCATCCAAATCCATTCAGCCGTTTTTGCGTGATTGAGTAACAAACATCCAAACACACAAACACACAAACTTTCACATTTATAATATTAGTAGGATAGTAGGATTAAACTAAGTACTAAATAACTACAACCAAATTAAAACGGTTTAGATTGCAGCTGATTCAGTGTATAAACACTACGCACACATAGGAGTTAATTGTCTGACCATAATTATATTATTTGCATATATTAAACAACATTTAGTCGCTCACAATATTTTCGAGTAATTTCCCATTTATTTATGAGCCCAACCAAATAATATTGGGAAATCAATTTTGTAATTGGAATGTGGGCGTTTATTGGTAACAACTTTGTTAAGAATAGTAACGTTATTTTCTGCCTCGTTGGTCTAGTAGTCGCAATCGCTGCTGCTGAGCGGGCCTGGGTTGGATTCCCAGGTCGGGCATTGCGGCGGTTATTGGGTTTTTCTATCTGTAGCAGTAGGCATCTGGATTTGAGCCCTGTTCATGGCATTAGACTCGCCCCAATAAAAATTAACTGGCGAAATGTGGGTGTACTATAAGTAGGTACACCTCTACCGAACCTTTAAGGGAAACAAGGCTTTATGTTATGTACCTATGTGTGTAATTTATTATTATTACAAAATAGCCGGGTATGTCAATTTGTACTCACACAAATATCCGGTCAAAGAGCGAGTTTCGAGAAAAAAATATAGAACACATATTTTCTGAACGACCTATCCAATCTAGAGAAGTAAACTCGGGCGTCCTTTATATTTGCAGTATTTCCATTTCAGTAGATATTAATTTATCAGAACCTGCCTGTTTTTTTATTACCTCTATCACATACCGAAAAAGAATTACCATTTCCATCATGTCGGGGATACAATACAATGTCGTTACCATCACATTATTCAAAACTCACTGGATTATTTTTATTTTTATCTCTTGATAGTTCGCTAATTATTACGAATTCTGTCCATTTTAAAACATCCTTTTAAGATTTATAATAGCTAACGCAAACCATGTCTCAATTTAAAATTTAAGATAACGCAACTCAGGCCCCCAAGATGCAGGCGCTGCCTAGTTTGGGGACCACTGTTTTAATTACATGTTAAATATTCTAGTTACAGTAAGCATACAATGTTATTATTTTTGAAATTTACTTTGTAACAATGGACCAATAAATTATTCTTATTCTTATTGAACTTGCCAGCTCCAAAAGGTCTTTGATAACACACTACTACTTACTACTACAAGTCATTTTCGAGTAAGTCGTCCTTTTTGAAGTCTTCGTTCTTCCCTCAATATTCTTTCTTTATAAGTCTTTATTCTCTTTGAAGATTTTTCTTCATTTGAAATGGCTAACCCAGCAGCAAAATCTTGTGATAAACTGTGGCAGTGGAGTAACAAATGCACTAAGTTACCTACCCCTGCCCTGTTATCATCTGGGGTCTCCAGTCCCCACCCCACCGCGGCTAACATTTATATTTATAGCCTGTCTTATTATGAGGCCACGGCTATATTTCCTGGCTGTCGGCTTGCGGTACGCTTCATAATAGTTTTTAGTGTTCGTCTAGCATTTTTATGTTGGTGCTGCAACATTTTCCAACTGATTCAAGTTGTCTTGACTGAATTTATAATGTTGATGTTATAATAAACCTTAGGGATGCCAATCTTGATTGACATTAGAATCATTTGATTATTGATCCAAGGTAACTAAAAACCCCAGTTCAGTTCAGTTATAATTCCAATCAACAAATTCCTTCTTCCTAATTCGTTTTATTATAGGTACATTTTATAAATTTAAGTCACTTTTCGTGTTTGTCTGGATTTCACGTTGTTCTTTTAAACCACGTAACAGATTTTGATGAGGTTTTGACCATCGTATACAGAATTTATTCCGGAAGGTTTATGTGTATAATAAGTTATTATTAAAGTTACATATAATTAAGAAATCTCGTGTTTTGCCAAGTCCAAAAAACTGTGCGTACCAGGAGCGGGTCGCTAGTACACAACTACCCATATTTACACTAGGTCTAACTACTTAACTATAAAAATAAATACAAAAATACAATACAATCTTAGCTTGGGGTATGTTATTTTACTTGGCAAGGTGGCCAGGATACCAATAAAACGTTAATCTTGAAGAAATGTGAACTTTATAAGCCTGACATTGCTAACATACCGCAAGTGGACATCAATGGTTACACATTTTATGAATCAGTAGATTTTTCCCGCGGCTGCCTCGACTTGGAGGTCGCAATTTATCCAACGGGAAGCTATTACCGGGATAAAAGTTACCTAAGCCTAGCCCACCTTAGCCCAGCCACGTAGTAACCTTAACCCAGGTCACCCTTGCGCCAATTTAATCCAAATCCGTTCAGCCGTTAAGGCGTGAAAAGGTAACAAACAAACGCACTTTCGTATTAATAATATTAGTTATAATGAGGATTACAATGAGTGTATGCCGCTTCAAATGGCAATACTTTCTAACGAACATGCTGGGCAGTCAGCACCGCAGCCATTCATACGAACTGGGTAATCTTTTCACTTCAGCACGAGTTATTCTCGTGTGACACGAGAAAAGAAAAATGTAAAATGTACGGAATAATGTAATGTGCCTTTTAAACTTTGATTTTATACCCTAGTTTTCTTTATATCTCTCGTTAATGCGTAGCGCTCAAATTGAATTTTATTACAAAGGGATTTATGTTTGTTTTATAGCGCGCCATAAAAGCTGGTCGGAATGGTTTTTATTAAAATAACCTGGGTCTTCTTATTGCCGGGACAGTACAGATACGCGGACTGTATGTACTTTACTAGAATGTGGTTAAAACCACCCGGTAATTAATAGGTTTTATTCATCTACCTAGCCTTTTCCCATCTATGTTGGGGTCGGCTTCCAGTCTAACCGGATGCAGCTGAATACCTGTATTTTATATGGAGCGACTCCCTATCAAACCTCCACAACTCATTTACTTACTGGGTAATGCGATACCCCTTGGTAAAGTAAGACTGGTTGTCAAACATTCGAGCTTCTGACGACCCGTAACAACTGTCAAAGATGTACAAATGACAGCCGGGACCAACAGCTTTACGTGCTTCCCGAGACACGGAGAGGTCTTGATATGTAAAGATGGTCACCCATCCATGGACCAACCGCGGCAAGCGTAGCTTAACCTGATCGATCGACCCGTGCGGCTGTTATTAGGTAGCCACAAAAGCCCAGTAATAGGTTGTGTTTGATATGAAATTCATCTCTAATAATAAAACCTATTACTGGAATTTCATATCAAACACCACCCTTTTCATGGACCCGCGAGATTAGGCTGTCCCATTTCTGGGCAAAATCTGCCTCAATGATTACCTCTCGTGATCCCAGCCTATTACGACCCAAATCATAACTATGAATGATAATACCTCTATGATATGATTACTTAAGGTGGATGCATAGACAGGCCTCGCCATACATTTTTGAGGTGTTGTAATCTCCGTAAATAAACTGTTTCTGCAGAATAAAAGCAAGTATAATGAGACTTTATAATGTATTATGTTCGCATAACGCCAAAATTTTATAAAAAAAACAGTATTTC
Source organism: Lithophane ornitopus (assembly GCA_948473465.1). Taxonomy (NCBI): domain Eukaryota; kingdom Metazoa; phylum Arthropoda; class Insecta; order Lepidoptera; family Noctuidae; genus Lithophane; species Lithophane ornitopus. The sequence goes on from OX419633.1 coordinate 7,098,734, forward strand.
TAGGAGAATTAGACCCAATAAAAAACGAAAAATCTTTACATGTGTGAGTGACCTGAATCGCGCCATCTAACAGAAATTTAAAGAACCACCGAGAAAGAGTTATTTGCTGTTGTCTTACGAGTTTACGTTCGGTAAACATTTATAATAGATGGCGTTCGAAAATTCGAACAAGCCCCAAGGTTACACGTCGAGTAGGTAGGTAACGCGGCGATGCGACGATGCCATTCATACGCACCCCGCATTGTTGCCAAATTGCTCCAGTGAGTCTTGACAACTTGCGAATCGTTTCCAAAATTGTGTTTCTAGAAAGTTAGCGCCGGCGCGCGGGTTTGCCCGCGGGTTTTACATTTTATGATTGATAAAATGTTTTTTATTAGGGAATGAGAAAGAATGCTAGAAAGTGAAAAAAAATATCTGCGATCTGCATTTGGTTCACACAGATACAATACTAATGTAATTATTGTAATATCTACTTTAAATATAAAGTACCTAAAGATTTAAAAATCTTTCTACTGTATGTAAGTAGGTACTGATAATACATTTTATGACACGGTTAGGTACTAATTCATTGGTTTGGGTTGAATAAAATCAGAGAATAGAAGTTCATGTAAACTTAGGGTATACCTAAATCAGGCGATCAGCGTAGGCAAATTTACCTTTTTTTTTTTCTAATATCCTACCTACCTACGCAATGGTGACACGTAGGTACTACTTACATCTATTGATTGAATCATATTTAATTTACGTGAAACCATCAAGATAAGTGAATACACAGACAAACCACATTGATTTTTCATAACAATTGCACATTTTAGTATTATTAGCACAAGTCAAAGTGCGTCGAGATAAATTGGTCTTGCCATCTAAGAAGTTTACCAAGAAAAAGGGGAAATAAAACATAGGGCAGTATTTTAGTAGTAAGTTGTAGGATGTACTGATATTTAAAACGATTAATGATATAGGTACAGCAGTGGTGGCTCTGACTTACAAGTGAGAGCCACCACTGCTGTACATCATTCATTTATGGTTTCGGGGTTTTTAACTGTCAGCGAAATGACGTTCTCAAAATGGTAGCTGTAGTTCCAATTTCGCTCGTCTGAACAGCTAAGTAAGTAGTAAGCACCATTCAGGTTTAGAATTGGTGACTGGGGCTACTACTGAGAACCATTCATACGAGTGCCATCCGTAAAAGAGTTTTTATTTAAAAGTGAAGTGTTTTTGTGTTTTATTGACGGTAAGTGTTATTTTTATGTACAAAGGATGCTTTTCTGCTTGAAGGTGATACAGAGTTATATTATAATAGTAATTACCCTTAGAACTTAAAAAAGTGTAAGATTTAGAAGAGGAAATACAAAATCAAACGTTAGCAACACTCGTTGATTGTCATCACATCACATACCTACCTACTCTAAATTTCAAATATTTCCCCCTAATAGGGACGTCAATTCTCTCTAAAAACTCACTTTGCCTGTCCCAGAGGGACGAAAGGAACAAAAAAAAAACTCTCTGAAAAAGATCCGTTACTGAATTGATTCGAAAGGAAATATGAAAAATCGATTCACAAATAAAGAAATGATTTTCCAAAAATCAATCATTCGTTTTCGATGAAATTCGCAATGTAAAAAATCCGTATTTTTACGCAAAAGGATTTGCACTGGATATGCTTCGTAATTTTCCCGCCACCACAATTCTTAACAATTCAAACAAACAAAAAACTGATGTTCTAGGGTGAAATATCGATTCCCTGTATCGATTCAGTACTATATATCGATTTGAAAAAACGTTTTTATTTGTTCCAAAAAATCGATTCTTTGCTCAATCGATCTCAGATTGACATCTCTATTTCGTCTGTTCTCATGTTCTGTCAGTTGTTTTGCAAATTTTCACACAGCTTGACAGCTTGATTGATGGTGACAAATGGTGGTGTTATTTCTGACTAATACAAATTTCTTGAAGCATTTCATAATTACGATACTTTTGCTGTTGTGTTTAATTATTCTTTTTGATTACAGATTGAATTGCAACTCTGCCTAAGTTGAATCCGACTAATAAACTTGCCTATATACGACATATTATTATGTATTCAGGGCCGCGAAAATCACGGAAAAAAGTGCAAGCAACATTGAAAAGACATCATGGAAATTCTTCTAATGATTTTTAGTGAGTAAATCAGATTCCCATAAGATTTCGAATCAGATTTACGTGAATGTACCTATGAGTGTATTTGATACTCGTTGGCCCGTGATGTACCTAATGTCTTCGTTTGCCGTTGGTTTGCCAATAAAGTAGGATTTAGCTACTGTAAAATAAATGTTCCTCTCTTTTTCAACCGATTTCCAAAAAGTAGGAGGTTATCAATTCGACTGTTTGTCCACCGATTTCTCAGCCAATTGTAGACCGATTTTCAAAATTCTTTGTCAAAGTTTTTTGTCACAAATGAGGACCTGATAATGGAATCCCAGGGAAATTGAGGGAAAACCTCAAATTTTATTGGCATTTTCAAAGTTTTTTGTTGTTTTTAGAAGTCGGTTGTATTTTTTTCAAAAAAGATTTTTTCTCTTCCTATGTTTTAATATTTATATTTTATTTAAGATTTTAGGTAATACGAAACTCCCTCTGTATGGACGAAATATTTTGAGGCCTAAATTGATGAAATTGACACTAGTAGCGCGAAAGATTATTGTTCATAATAGCAGTCAGCCAGGTTCAATGGCTGATGATTTAAGGAATAGTCCACTTCATGTATTTGGACAGCATGAAAATTGTAAGGAATATTACTGTTCAGTGAAGCAATTACCACCTGACGAGAATAAACAGCAAGACAACCAAGTAGAAATCCTTAGAAATACAGCACCAGAGGTCTGGGCTCTTATTTATGCTGCAAATGAAAAAATTGCTTTGAAAGCTGGACGGTTGTCTAACGAGACAACAAACGTTGCAGAGAATTTTATGAGTGTCATTAATAAATTTAACTGTGGAAAACGACTCAGTCTTGGAAAAGGAGGCTCTTATCAGCGGTGTGTTCATGTAGCAGGTAAATAAGTTTTTTTATAGATATTTTAAAACAATATATGAAATCTCTAGCAACCCCCATGATCTATGACTTCTTCTCTTCATAATATAAGAGGTTTTTCTCAACTTATAGAACTTTCAATGGTCATCAATGAAAGCTTAGGTTGCAAACAGACATGTATGTGACTATGATTTGGTTTTTCAGGATTGTCTCATTCTGTAGGACATAAATGGCATCAAACTGAATGGAAAAAGAAGACAACACAGAGCCCTGGATAATATTTTAAAAAATATGTCCATCAAAAACAGAGAAGTAGATTGCGCCAACAGAAAATGACTCGAAAACAGCTTTTTACTGAAAAGACTAAAACTCAACCTGATAAGGACTATGGCCCAGAAGCAAGTGTCCCTGTCGACATTAATGAGGTAGAATTAAAACGGCTCTGTGAATTGAGATTGCTTAAATTCCAAGAAGATACACAAAAAATAGTACTAATTGAAAACCAGACTGTGGGTCAACATGATAATGAAAAGTATCTCTCATACAGATCTGACCATCTCACAGCAAGTCAGTTTGGAATGGTAAGATATCAGCCATCCTCTTATTGTTTCTTACTTTCTAAGAAGCCACAGCTCAAGCCAGTACAAGAATTATGATTGTCACTTTGTTCATTTTAGGTTTGCAAACGTCGTAATGCCACACCATGTCACAATCATGTGAAATGCATTCTCTACAAAAATAATATTTGTACTAAAGATATGATGTATGGACAACAAAATGAACATGTTGCAAAGAGCATGTTTATGCAACAATATGGCAAAATTGTCAGGCCATCAGGTCTATTTATGGATGAAGACTTTAGATTCTTAGCAGCTAGCCCTGATGGTAAGATTATTCAATAATAAAAATATACAAATAACTAGCTTTTGCCTGTGATTCCGCCCCCTTGGATTTTGTGTGTCGCGTGGATTTTTTAATTTGGTTCAGTGGGCCTAAAAACTGTTCTTTTTTACAGGTATTATAGAAGCAGAAAATAATATTGTAGAAATAAAATGTTTTCCCTCCTTGAAAAGGAAATCTCAAAATATTAGAGAAGCATCAGAAAATAGAAATTTTCCTATTCATTTGGAAAATGATGTTTTAGTTATGAACAAAAAGCATAATTATTATTATCAAGTAAGTAACAAAGATCATTATTTCTTGGTTCATGTATGTATAAATATAATGTATTTCTTGGATTGTTTCTCAGCTATTATTATTTTGATTCTAGGTCCAGGGTCAATTGCGAATTACCAAAATGAGTAAATGTTACTTCATTTGCTTTATATCTGTCACCCAACCATTGACTGTCATAGAAGTTAACCGGGATGAGGAATTTATCAACGCTATGATGCCGAAGTTGGTAACGTTTTTCAAAACATGTGTACTGCCGGAAATTATTTTGAGACGAGTTGAGAAAAATGCTAAATGTCTAGACATCAAGGAATTAAAAGGTATGAAAAATATAAGTCTTACTCATTGCCTAACTTATTCCTCAGGTTTCTGAGGTGTGGGTTCAGTAAGAATAGTCTAACAAAACTGTGTAAATTCATTTGTTGCAGCGAAAACTGTGTCTCCCAGCAATTGATTCAGATCGCACGGAAATGATATAAATGGAGGTGAAAAATGACAAGCAGAAGATTGATACTGCGCGACGACGGCGGCGCAGCAAAAAGTAGCGTGTAGAAGAGAAGATATTTTATTATAGTATTTTTTATGTATCTTTGTATGGTGGTACGAGTCGATGGTTCGAATCCAAGCCGACACTTTGCTTTATGTAAATTATTTCATCACCACTGTTCAGAGGAGGCCTGAGTCTCAGCAGTGGGAACATTATAGACTAATTATTATGCTATTTTTGTACGTAGCGATGTATAGTTTATGTTATTTGTTAGTTTATAAGATTTTTCAGTGTACATATGTTTCACTCATGTATTTAGGTACCAGCCAAACAATTCAATTGTAAAAGAATATTTATTGTTCAAAGTTGTATAATAAGTGGGTATTCTTGAAACATAAATGTTATGGTTAGCTAGTAACCACTTGTGTGTTGTTGTGTAAGATACTTACACTTACGTGTGATGTTACATAAATTGTAATCTACGTACATAATTCTTTCTAATACTAAATTCAGAATCATAATTGTAAATATCAAAATATTGAAAAAAGTATGTTATCTTTGTGTGGTGGTACGAGTCGATGGTTCGAATCCAACCAGAAAATATTTAGGTAAATGCAGTGAGAGTAAATAAAACGATATTTGTATGAAAATATTAACCATAGATAAATATTATTAATGTATAGTAAGATACAATAAAACGCTTTACAATTGAATACATAATCTTTTATTTATTTAGTACAGGTCACAATTCATTTACACGTTAGGTACTATTTAGGTTCAGTCACATTACAACAACCTATATAGGTACAATATACCTTTATTACCCAAAATAATTTATCTGAATAATTTGTTATGGTGAAAAGGTATCTGATATCGAGCCTAGAAACAAAAGTAAGCATATCCCAATAATTATATTATTAAGAAATAGATTGGAACATAACAATCCTCTAGTAATTTAAAGTATGCTTAATTAGTAAATTAATATTTGTTTTCAGTTTTTGCTATAATGTAAGGATATTCATCTTATAAATAATTTGGTCCTCTTTCTTTAAATTAACGCCATCTGGACATTTTAATTTCCAACCATGTTTGAATAAAACGACATCTAGTGGAGTCGGAAGTTACTACTATTTACTTTGCATGTGTGTGTAAAGAGTAAATTCATGCGGCTAAATCATTATTACGTTCTAATCTTTGTATGATACCAGTTAACAAGCACAGTGATGATCGTAAAAAATCAAGTTAATGCCCTAGGTTTCGCATAGAATAAAGTTGTTTATTAAAAATTTCTATGTTAGGTGTAAAAATTGAAAATGTTCGAAATTGTGGATGTGTCGCCATCTAGCGGCAAAATGGCAGTGAGATCATCTAGGGATCCACCTTAATATGATAACGGTGGCAGGTGAGCCAAATTAAGGCTACTACACAACATAAGAAGTATATAAATTATTATTATATTCCCCAGACATGAAAGCAAGAATGATTCGAGAAATATTAAAGGTGCTCTCGTAAAAGTAAATAACTTCTTTTGTGTGAGGATACCTTTATCTCAGTCGACCTCGCACTCTGCTTTTTATATGTAGATGTATCACCTTCATTTATGTGGAGTCTAACATAAAATATATTTAAGTATTCACCCACGACACTTTACTTATGGCGACGGGAATATACTTTTGTGAAAGAAAATTCGGTTTTTGTTTATTATTATAAGGTTTGATAGTATGGCGTAAATGGTAAACCCTTGGGTCATGTTATAATACTATGATTGTGATATCTGCTTCAGAAGCTTTTATTTATATCTCTTTTTCATGACCAATATGATTTATAGGGGTTTTCGATTTTAAGGGTTATTCATACATAAAAAAGACATAATTTTCTGGTGTAGAAATAAATTTCAAAGTCGCCTCTGTTATCAAAGGACATTCAAAAGCATCCTGTAATTGTGATTGGTTTTGACGCAAGTTCTGAAACTAAAACCACCGTCACCAAATAGAGGACACACCCGAATGTATGACGAACACCTCTATTCAAAGATAGAAAAGTACTTATTGAGACTTGCACAGGAGATCACAAATTAACCAAAACACACTCATAGAAACATAATTTTAAAAAACAATGAGAATAAAAACAACAAAGTTATTAATAAGACTTCAACTTAGAATAAATATTTTTTATAAATAAACGATTAATATTATTAAAAAATATATATAAGAAAAGTGGGTACCTTAAATAAACCATTTTCAGTCTTACTTCCTGTTATTATTTAAAAATATATGCTCTAAAGTTTTTAAATTACCTGCATAAATGAACACGTCTTAAACAGACAGCATCGCTAACAACTTTGCTAACTAACCGATGTTTTATCATTGTCGCAGTTATACCTATCTCACGAATACCAATATGCTCACTCCGTAACAAAACGGCAAAACCAATTTAAATCTAAGACTTAACATACCTAAAGTTAAAACTAATACAATTACAGTACATACCAGTGTCTTGACTGACGTCGGGCGGCCGTAACCTCAGCACATCACATGCCAACTTGCCACGGCTTGATTTAGTAATGTAGTGCCAGATAGAGTTACTGTATCTGTGGACAAGCAATGCGGTTTTAAATTAGTTTTTAATACAGTTTGTAAGTGTTTAATTAACAATCTTGGCGCCAATTCTTTGAGAGTATCCCTTGCGAAAGTTTAATCGTAGTTAGTAAGTGAGTAAGTTTATAAATAGGTATTTATCTTTGATCTAGGATGCTTAGGTACATGTAACCCAACGTAACCTAACTTATTTAAAACTTTCACAGCACACAAAGCAGACACAATGGTTAAACAATCGCTGAATCAAAGAGAATGTGCGCTTTTATATTTTCTAACGTGGCGTCCACGTTCTCGTTACGGCATCACGATAATACAGGGACGTAAAATGTAAGGAAATATACGAAGACGCTTTTAAATTTTCCGTCTATGATAACGTTATAGTGCACGTATTTCCATACATTTTATAGACTTGGAAGCGGCCAATGGGTTCAGTTAGAAAAAAAAAATCAAAAGACTTACTTATTACTAGATACCTGAAAATAAAAAAGATTTCAACAACCTCCCAAGGAATCTGACCAATAAAATGTAACGAGAGAAATACACACACACGCACAAACTCAAACATCCCAAGACCATAACTGAACCTTTGAACAAACACAATACCAGGCACATGTCTACAGCGGTACAAATTGTATCCCCACTGGCGACACACAGCCGGCTCGCCCACAAAAGAAAAGCCATTCAATTTATTAATTGTCGAAAATTAAAAGGCTGTAATTTAGACCGTTTTGTTTGATGTACAACCACATCGCCCCACCGGGTGGGCCACAAGAGCCTACCAATTACACCCACTGGGGACTGAATAACGAACTGAAATTATTTTCCTCGAGCTCGCCTTTTACTCGAAACCTCTACTAATTGCTTACCTACATATGTATGGTAAAACGTACGGAAAAATGTTCGCACGGTCTTAATTAATTTCTCTGTGAGACAGACAGATTATTTATAAAATATATGAGTAGATGCTTTTTCTGGTGAAAGAAGAATACTACTTTTGGATTTCTGCGTAGGTTTTTTTTTTAATATTTACTAGTAAAGTCACGGACTTTAATTGATAAGCCAGCTTCAAACTTTTCAAATTTACAGTTTCATACATTCACGAGATTACACGATTAAACACGAACTCAAACCGCACGCTCGTAAACAAGATGACAAATAAATTACTTATAATCGGAAATAGTCTTATCCATAGAGGTTGACTAATAAGTTCTCAATGATAATAAATAAATAAAATGTTGCATTAAGTTTATCCAATCTATTTGATACTGACCTCCTTTGAATCAGAGCTCATCAACTCGATTATTCTGAAAACTTATCTGAAGACATTGACAGTTGAAATGTCGATGTCAGAGACGTTAATTTTGAAGTTGTCGAAATGACTAATAATATTTCTCCGTACGCTAACGTTACTATCGCTACGCTTAAACAATCGTTGCTAGGTTACTGTTGCTAGACCTGCAATTGGTTGACTTTGGGTAGTCACTCTGCTGTCAAGTTTGTAGTTCTGGCTCTCAGGTTAGCCAACCGGTAAAGTCAGGAACCGATTAAACCCGATTTACATTACACGGCTAAAATACGAACAGTGCCAGGTGGCTCATCAATTAAAGTCCGTGACTGTACCTACAAACTACGTAATAGGTAAAAATACCTGAAATGCTTCAATACGGCAGCAGTTTTTCATCCCAGATTTTTCCATCAATTTCACCGTTAAATGCATACATCGCACGCAGGTACAATGTACCATAAATCAAAATGTAATTTCGATTCGATCAAATTTTTAGAGAATGGCATGACGCTGCAATCTGTTCGTTCGACCTGAATTGGATTGCTATCCTCGCAATATTAAATTCCGCTGTTAATAAAGTATTTATCGGGAATACACTGGATTTTATTGGTAGTCATAGTTAATTAAATAGGAGTTCAACCCACTTATATTTTTGAAATACACATTTAATAATTATGTAATAGCAAATGTATTTTTATGAATGAAAAAAAATCCAATAAACATATATTAAAAATATTTTTGCCGTCAAAATATTCGCAGCATACACTTTGAATGTATTGATTGAAAAATGCCAATACCAAAATAAATTCTGGGAGCCAAATGCAACGAGGGGTGTATTCACGATGATCCCGTAACGCATTAGTTCATTTCGCTTTTGCAAACTTGGCGAATATGTCGTCACGTTTTTCGGTCAAGCTCTCAATCGCCAAATGTGCACAGAACCTTAGTTCCAAAATATGATTCCACATGTAAGGCATCCTATCTACAAGAATCAACTCTATTTACTTTTAATAGGCTGTTGTGAGTGCGAATATGTAAATAAAGCAAGTTCCAGACGAACATTTGAATATGACAAAGTTGGAAGCCGACGGCCCGGCCGCGTTACTTGACGACGAACTTTTATTGTCATTTTATTCGGAAGAATGAAGAGCTATAGGAAATCCGTGTTTTACACCAACTTAGGGAGCTAAGTTAAAGTGTCTTGTTGTAGTTGTTTTTTGTTGTTCTATTTTGCTATTAATTCTTTATTTATAGGATATTATGGACATTCATTTGCCTCCTTCTAGGAGGTAACTGGCACTACGAATACACTACATTATTATTCGTACACCGAGCGATTAATTTATTTTCGAGTCCCTACTTACATAATGAGCTGCCTTCAAATGCAGCAGTATTTTACTAAAAAGCACATCCTTTTTACTTAGTCTAGAAAAAGCTTGGAATGAGTTAAAGCAGAATATGCGCCGCCTACGTAATATGGTAATAAGCACGCATAATATTAGGCCTCGAGTAAATATAAGTGCCTAACAAACAAGTAAAATCAAATATTTACTGTCTGCCTACTTAAAAGATAAAACGAACCGATCCGTTTTGAAGAAAATATGAAAATAGAACCTTTCCGTCGGCCGCATAATGTTGTTTTATTCAGCCCTTCTGGAAAACCTTCCGAATCATAGGTAATGGAAAGAAAACATTACATTGGATATAAACTTTTAGTAGAGGCTGATGTTGGCAAAATATTTGTGCAGGATGTAGGTAGTCGTTAAATGTGGGTGCGCGTGTCGATACATTTTAAATGAACTGGTGAGTCACAAAGACACAAGTACAAAATTATTTCATACATTAAAGTGTGCCGCTTTCAGAATATTAATAAATTCTCACTCTATTCTATGCGCGGTTTCCCGGTAGTTATCAAAAGTTATAGAGATATAGATAAAGTTGTCTACGGGGTTGAGACGCGAAAATTAGAGTAAGAAGTGGGTCAAAGTCGAGCCGGGGTCGACGTCCCGCGGCGTCGGGCGGCTAATAATTACGTAACGACGATGTCGCGACGACTCCGCGCTACTATATTCTGTGGTCTACATCGCACAGAATTAGGTTCAAACTTTCTCGCCACGTGGCTCCGACATCTTGATAAATTTCGCATTATTACTGTCTGCAAGTTTTCCTCGTAATGTAAAGCTGAGACGGAAGGATAAACTTCATCCTTTCACAGTACAAATGTCAGACAGTTCGCAGTTTTATGTGTGAGCACTTTAATATTATATTCTTTACGAGTATTTGTGATAGACTTACGGCTGGCTGGAATCTATGAGTCTGCATTTCAGCAGAGTATCGCACTCGAACCCTTTCTTCGTCTCCACTAATTCGACGAAATCTGAGAAAAAAAAGATTTTTTATTAATCGATAGTAATATAGATAATTACTGTGTTCATTGAATCGTACAGCAATTACATTTAAAACATCAAACATTACCTCGTTGACAAACGTCGGGTATTTCATCAATTTAATTCAATTTGGTTAGAGCGCATTACCTACTACACCCGGCGGATTACTTTACTCCTGTGTACTATACGATAGCGATGCACCTCGTCTGAATAATTGATGTGCGGATGTAGATACGTGTCCGCGCCGTACCTATTCACGGCTATTAAATCAATGGCCAGTTCCGTACGCCACCAGATTCCATTTATATTTTCGGGCGTGCGCAATAAAATCAATACTGTGAACTTTCCAAGAGTACAGTGACCTAGTCATGCGCTCACTCTGAATAAGGCCACACGTTGCATAAAGTATTTGTGACGTAAAATTATATACAAGCGTGTCATGAGAGAATCGCCCAATTAGTACCTGTAAGCGTTTGTCGAGGAGGACGCTAAAGCTCGTCTCATTTGAATATCGCAGGTACGACATGGTAAATAAATCCCCTTCTCTCCTGCTTCTCGGCTGTAATTACTCTAAACAAGTCCCTGTCTTACAAGGTTTTGGAGCACTTACACATCTACATAAAGTGTGTCGTCCTAAGCCAACAACTGAGAGATTTACATGGAGGTAGAACTGACCATCACAGTTTGGCAGGGGGTTGCAATATTATTTGGAAACTTTATGAGTTGTTCCCTGCGAACTCAGCTAATTAAACCTTTGAGTTAGGATGGGTATTGTCGAAGTTATCAGGTTTGAGTTTACTTACCTAACGAAATAATACTGAATATTATGGGTAATTTAAAGCCTCGTAGATTTATTTAGATATAGACTAGGAACTCGAGACACTAATCGATGATTACCACAGCAGTGGAAATATCTTCTAGTTTTATTTTATTCTATCAAGGTCACAGATAGCAATATAAAAATACGTCAGTTCACAAACAAATACGACACATTTCCCGGAACAGAAAATTGTATAGATTGTTAAAGTATTCAGAACAGACTACACTGCTAAAGCCTACCACTTGAAAAGCGATAAAAATCCATTTTGAATGCGCATATTTTCCTGCAAGCCGACGTCCCGCGCGGGCTCGAGACAAAGGCCTGTGAAATTACAGTCTTGCTTTTAAATGCGAGAATGAATCGCAATGTCTCATCCCCTCAAAGCTTTACGAGCTTGTGGAAAACTGCGCTGTATCTCTGCTGTTCTTGAATACACAAGCTGTGACTGTATCTATTAAAATAAAGCCCGTGAATGTTACTAAATAATTACCCTTCGTGACTTTCACAGTAATCTAGAGAGACTTCCTAACTTTGTCGTGCTATGAACTCCCGAACAAAGCATTTGGAACGACAAACAAGATATTATACACCCGTTGAAGTCCGAGCAATGCAATAAGTACATACCATTTTAAAACACGCTTCACTGCAGTAAACTTTAGCAATAAATCTCACAAGAGAACAACGACTCAGTCGAGCACAGAATAGTTTCAGTGTCCCGGGAGCGAAATTAAAACTAATCGTAACTGAATCTACGCGACGCAACACTGTGTAAGTAGCGCCGCGTGATCGGAATCCTACACAGCGCACGCTTCAGCTTCAAAGTAGATGCAAGAATGAATGAAAGAAACGAAACACGTTTAAAAAGTCCATTAGTTGCAAACCCACATGAGTTTTTGCCCCGAACCGGCCACAGCGAGAATTTAAAAATGCACCAGCTCGCTTTGAATGTCGGCATCTTTTCATTTGTAGGATGTGTTGCCGCAAGACAAAACCTCGGGGAATTACACTCTTGTTCCTCAAATACGAGCACGGAGCGCAATATCTTTCCCTTTGAAAACTAGAGAAACTCATAAACATACGGCTGAATGTTACGTTCGCGTTTCTCTTTTTGCGTGCGATGTGAGAAAAAAAAAATGCAAGCCTTTTAATTATTATGAATAAAAAAACCAGGAAATACGACGTCGTTATGGCTACTTTTAATTAAAACCTTATCAAAGGTTTCTTGTAATGAACTTTTTATTCGATATAAGCAGAAATAACTCGTTTAATCAACGATTGCGGTCCCCTATAAGGATTCCCCTTCCAAAGGCTGTTGTATCGTATCGTGTAACTAATGATACTGGCGACCGTCCTAAGTCTGAAAAGAAACGTCGCCGTACCGTTTTCATCTCTCATTTGTTCCGTGACCGTGGAGACAGCAAGCAATGGAGACAAAGTAGAACGAAATTGCGGGGACTAATGCCACGGGCGGGTCGAGGTTGCCCCTCTATTGTACTTTATATCGCACAAACAAGATGTTTGATGAACCCACATTACGAGCAGCGGATCGCATTAGGCCGGTAATTTATCGTATTGTGGTTGTGACCGCATTGAAAAAGCTGCCGACTCAGACGGAGCTTATTACTTCGTCTGACGGCCGTAATTGAAATTTATTCTACATAAAAACTAAATCACCCTATAAATAAATTGGCAGTCAATGTTTTGCAACGAAAACGCAGACCGAGCAGATAAACGGTAAATCAGAATTTTCACTTTACTGAAACTTGGAGGAAATAAAGTTAAAGATGTTTTCGATGTTGGGACTCTAGCTAAGGCCGCGGGAAGATGATATAGCGATATTTCAGCCAAGTTTGTATCAAAATGTTAACTTACCAATATTTTGAGTCTTCGCTGATAGGATTTTGGTGACGTTAATGGCCAAAGTTGCGCTGTGAACGACAAAGTTCGCCTTAATGAAATAGGCCTTCGAGGAAAATATTGACAAGAATATATCTAAGGGCTCGTCGTCGCTTTATAAAGGGTATTAATAAACTATAATATGATTGTCCAAATAAAAGATGTCGTTGAAGGCTTTCTTCTATTATATTACAGTATGCCTACATTTTTTTTTCAGCAAAGTTCATTTTTGTTGGCCAACATTTTATTTTGACAAGACAATTTATGTAAGTAGTTCTACGTTTTCATTTTTGAATGATCTCTCAGAGGTTCATATTTCGTATTGAAAATAATAGAAGAGAAGGCTGTAGTCTAGCCATCATTGATTCAAACGGCTTATTGTGATGAAAATATAAAACGATGCCAATTTAAACTGTGTTTAAAAAATAAACGATCTGAGTCTAGAATAGATAAAAACAAAGTTAACAGAAGTAAACAAGTAACATACCCGTTAAGAGCTTCCTTCGTTCGCGTGTTGTCGTGAAATAAACAGTGGATGTAAAGTTTTTTGCCATCGCGTAGCATCAGCCACATGTTGGCATCATCTTTGCTCACCAGACCTGTACCAAACTTAATGTTAAACATGATTACGTTACAATAACTTTTCCAAAACTCAATGTCCTGCTGTGTGTCGTATATATAGTATCCTTACTTAATAATAAAAATGCGAAAATGAGTTTATTTATTACACTTTCACGCTAAAACGGCTGAACGGATTAAGATGACCTATGGTACTTTTTATCCCAATATTCGCAAGGGATTGAGACTAACGCGGGGCGAAGCTAGAAAAAATAAAAAAAGCGACTCGCTTGAAAACAAGATCTGTAAAGAGAGCTGTAAGGTCATATATTATGTTGAGTAAATATTGTATATACGAATGTAAGTCGATTGATGTGTCAGAAAGTCATGCACTCATGACTTTATTACATTAAAAATAGAATAAACAGGACATTGAGTTTTGGAAAAAGTTCAGCTTCGTAGATGCGTCTCTGTCACAGAATACCTGTGTGGCTGTGTGATAGTCTCTTTCTGGAACTTTATGTGACAAATTATCGCCCTGTTACTGAACATGGTTCCTGTATTTCCCATAAGGATAGAGAGACGTGTATAACTACAGTGTGTATTAGAAAAGTGTGGTCATATTTAAGGGTAGGTAATTTTCAAACTAAACAAATAGCTCCATGTGACCAATATCGCAATCGCGAAAAAATTATCAGCTGTCATTTATTTATTTTTTGTCCTATGTTACCTTTATGGGGCGAGTCTTTTTCCATGAACCAGCACAAAGCTAGACATCGAGGTACTACCGAGAATTTCCTAAGAAAATATTTACGAATCGAACGCCATTGTCACTGCTCGCGAGCCGTGGTTCGATATTCATGCTCAGAGGTTTCGCTTGCACAAGACCAACAAGATACTGATCCTGAGGATCGTTAGTAGTATTTAATTTTTTTTTGACATTTTATACCTTAACTTATCTTTCACGATCAAATTGAACGAGTAGAATGAAGTCAGGTATCTATCTCCAAAACGAGGGTGCGTGCGTAAGGAATTGTACAAAAAGGTTTTACTCTTTCCTTTTTTTGGCTTCCCATTCTATATGAGCCTTGATGTGAGATACGTGTAACGATTTTTCCTGTACACCGTCCGCTTTCTGTACATGTTAGTATTTATCTTAATATGTTATTTTTATTAGTATTGGCAAATGTCAAAAGACGTGTTTTTTAGATTAGATACTGTAGATTGCCTTTAGCAAACATAATTTTTAAACATAACCTTTTGAAATTGATGCTTTTCTTTATTAGACACGAAAACGAAAAAAAGGAGTTTTTAAATCAAATTTCAATAACAGAACACAGCTTCGGCATTCCAAAGGCCTGGATAAGAAACAAAACATAAACGAAACGGAAAATGACGTTGACATTCGATTTTCAAATCTAATTCTGTGCGTTGACATAGATGGTGTTACCCTCTGAGAACGGTCTTCACAAGGTTTGGCTAGTAATGCGGCGCTCAACTTTGACCTATTATCAGACCATAAAGTACCTACTCTGCTCCAATATTCGGTGCACCTTCATCACTATTGACAGCTGCTGTCATCGTGCCTCAGAATATTTGTGACATAAATGTCGACCGAATTTTAACCTCTACAGATTCATCAGTTGACATCTTAAATTATTTTACTAATGGTTTATTGTATTTTGATATAAGATGTCATGACTATATGTGACAGTCATGACATCTTAAATCAAAATACAATTGCAAAAACAAGTAGTGTCAGTATGTTTTATACCGGTGTGTTAATAACTATTAACACACCGTTATAAAACAAAGTAGGTAATTCTTATCTACTGCGTAATCTTAATATAGATAGGTGAATGTACTGAGAATATATTCCACAAAGCATTTGCAGCAGGTGTAAAGCGCAGGCCACACTGGAGACGAAGATAAGTTCGTTTAGTTTCGGTCATGTAGCTACCGCGTGTTTACATACTTCGGTTCACATCGCGAACTATGAACCGTCGTATTGCTGTGGCTACACTAGTGCCGATTCTGTTGTTCACAAACTAAACTAAATGTAAGTTCAGTGCATCTTTTTCTTTCTATTTCTTTAAGAAAAGGACAGAAGATAAATTTTAGTTTAGTCCTGTCAAACTGTCACTACTCCATACAAGTTTAGACGCGTTTAGAGCGTAAATTGACGTAATTTTAGTAGGCAAGTTTCTGCCTACTAAAATTTCGTCAATTTACGTCAGGCGCTGATTAATTTGACAGGACTAAACTTAAATTTATATTAGTATAATTTATATAAGAAAAAAGAATTTTTTTTATTAGTATAATAGTATAACAGTGGTGCTGTTGCATTATCGCGAACTGAACTTCGCGCGCTCCCTCTCGCACAGCGATCGACGTCTCGCTTAGCAACAGAGAGCGCGCGAAGTATAAGAAAAGACGTGGTAGCTACATGAGCGACTATAAACTAACTTACTTCGTTCCCAGTGTGGCCTGCGCTTTACAAACTTGCCGCACCACGTTGAGATAAAAAGCCTTTTACCTAAATGATTTTTTAACTACTTCATTGCGCACTACAAATTATTTCAACAAAAAGATAAAGGAGCACTTAGGAATAAATTACAACGTTGAAAATATTTAAGTCTCGAGTTAAAATATACGGCCTTTAAAGTCCAAGGCATTAATCTCGCATTATCACAGTCCCCGTCGCCCAAAAACTACTTGTAATAATCACAAAATAAAATAATTCCCGAACGTTTTCAGCCACTTTAGAGCATTAAAATCTTATTAAAATTAATTACCTGACCTTTTCCATTGTTGTAAAGGATAATCTCCACGAGCGGATTTCGTTTCACTCAACCATTTCAATTGCAATTAAATTTGGGGCAAATTGAATCGAAGCGGATCGGGAGCGGCAACCAAGTGTTCGACAAATAGTCTGTTCCAATTTATTTCCATCGCACATAATGAGATACGTTTCCCAACGAATACTGTTCAGATAAAACGCTCTTTAATTTTCGTGTTGTTACGTAATACAGTGATCGCTAAGGACACTCCACTATAACTTTTCCTCTCTAGAAACGAATTCACAATTTGCACGAGAAAATTACTTTTTACGTTTTTCCTTTTTTGCCGCCTTTTACCCGCTGTCAACTGTCAATCCCGCATTAAGGATCTTTTTGAGGTAAGCGTCGAATTTTGTTTCCTTGATGTTATTTCAAGTATATTCACCTTGAAAATGTTGGCTTTATTTTGTGTGTAAATAAAACATTAATAGATAAAAAGTGAGTACTAAGTGAGTAGTAGGTAAGTTTGCCATGAATAAATAAAATCCTGTCCATGCAGAAATAAAAGAACATTTTTTTTCCTTTTTACTACGGATAAATTATGCTCATTCTATAAAATAATTTTATTTCTATTTTTATGATATATCACAGATACTCACGGAGCTTGCTAGCTTCGGGAAAGTTTTCTCTCGTCTCATTCATCGGAAGACGCCGACATCTGCGGGAAATAATAAGTAAGTATGAATTCTCTCCACTATCTTAAACAGAACCAGGACTGTTTAACCAAGGAATAAATTGTTAAGTTTCAACTATCTGGCTGACTCGGTCACTAAATTTAATTTCAAAGAGATTTGGTTTCTTAATGAAGTCTCGACAAAGATATCTCTTACTTAAATTGGACTATTTTTTCGATTATGGTGATTATGATGTTCTGTCTTATATATACGACGTAACTTTTAAATGCTAGTTTTTAAATTGAATGCCTATTTCAGGATTTCGATGTTGCAGTTTGCAATAAAACTCCCGTATAAAACGTCGTCGCATTTATAACATAACCAAATAATTATATAAGTATCCAATATTTACCGAATCCAATCCAATATTTTTTAACATCCGATAAACCTGTTAGGTATACGCAAATAAATGTAAGTATTTGAATTTGAACTAAGTAAACATTGTCTTGTCTTCAAACCTGTAAAGTATGTAAGTTTTTAAATTATGTACCTAAATACCTGTGATAATAAACGCTACATGAGTTGGTAAACTTTTCCTCAAAAACTCTCCCTATTTTAGTTACTGTTTATTACAAGTCGCAATAACATGACATCTCAACCACACTAACGTGAAAACAACCCCGTCACGCTTTGACCTCAGAACTATCCCATTACAAATACGACTAATGTAAGTACATCATTACACGGTGTACATGTATCCAGATATTCCCGGGAAGCGTCCTTTCGAACACAATAGGTACGGTGTCACCTCGTCACACAATGAGGGTACTTTAACATGCTCTTACTGTTGAAGTACCTCCGCGCAACTTACTGTTCGTTATAAAAAGACATTGTTGTCCTGAGGACTTTCGAAATTCTTGTCACTCTCATCATGCATGGTACAACCTGGTGACCTTTGGGGCTTTTTAATAGTTTTGAAGTGTACCGTGTATTTTTTAGACTTTGATTGAAGAAAACGTCTCCCAAGTTGTATACAGCCTTGTTACAAAACAAGGTTTATCACGTCCACGAACAGATTGTGACAGCCGATTTATCGCTAGCGATGGCAAAATCTGTTTATGGACGTGAGCCAATTTATTACAATCTATTCAGTGTCATTGACATATAATTATATTATGTTAGATTATAGTGCGTTTCAACAAATAGTTCCTATGTTCGTCGTTCCCCTGTTGTAGAACGAACACGCTATGGCGCTACCTAAGAGGTTCGTTTATGAAGTTTAACAGTAAAGTTAACATTACGGCATAGGTATGAACTATGAGATGAAACGCCCTCTAGTATGATGTGAGCTTTTGAAGTCGCTAGCTAGTCGCTGGCGACTATAGAATCAGGTGTTTTAAAGTCGCTAGCTAGTCGCTGGCGACTATAGAATCAGGTGTTTTAAAGTCGCTAGCTAGTCGCTGGCGACTATAGAATCAGGTGTTTTAAAGTCGCTAGCTAGTCGCTGGCGACTATAGAATCAGGTGTTTTAAAGTCGCTAGCTAGTCGCTGGCGACTATAGAATCAGGTGTTTTAAAGTCGCTAGCTAGTCGCTGGCGACTATAGAATCAGGTGTTTTAAAGTCGCTAGCTAGTCGCTGGCGACTATAGAATCAGGTGTTTTAAAGTCGCTAGCTAGTCGCTGGCGACTATAGAATCAGGTGTTTTAAAGTCGCTAGCTAGTCGCTGGCGACTATAGAATCAGGTGTTTTAAAGTCGCTAGCTAGTCGCTGGCGACTATAGAATCAGGTGTTTTAAAGTCGCTAGCTAGTCGCTGGCGACTATAGAATCAGGTGTTTTAAAGTCGCTAGCTAGTCGCTGGCGACTATAGAATCAGGTGTTTTAAAGTCGCTAGCTAGTCGCTGGCGACTATAGAATCAGGTGTTTTAAACATCGAGCTTTTTTTGATTTTCGAACATTAATATTTTGAAAAAGTTAAAGGTCTTTTATCAAAAACTGACGTCAAACCCGTCAATTTTGTATTTCTTAATACAAATAATAAAACATGGAATTAGTATGTACTACATAGTACTAACGTTAGAACTTGTTTCGTTTTGTAATAAAAACGGATAATCTCTCAATCTCAGTCTCTCATTTTCACTGTTTGCATATTTTAGAGATGTTCGTAGTTACATATTGCACAATTCGGCCAGCTGCGGCTACCAATCAGACGTAGCGAGACATAGGCTTGTCTTTGGCACGTCTATTTGACACGTCTTACGTGCGTCTTACACTGTAGGACTGCAGATGTACACAATCTACGAATCGACGAGATGCAACCTCGTTGCCAAATAATTATGTACCCTTAGTTCAATAAGAGGAGCAGTTATATGATCGGTATGTATGTAATTCGATTGTTCGTATAATATTTGTTTCTTACAATACATGATTTTAGATTCCGAAAAAGTAATGACTGTTTACTACTATAGTAACAAGGCAGCAATGGTCATAAATAGTTACAAACACGTGGAGGATTGGTCTTATTTTTAACACTTTATTTAATAACAATAAAAACCTTGTTCATTTAAAAAGTTTATATTTTATTTAGTCAATAATTGTTATTCTTTGAGAATAGATAAAAAGTGCCCTCTTATTCACCCACTCTCTTACATATTTGTGTTATTAATCTACAACATATTAAGCATTTATTTCTCACTAGCATATGCCCACGACTTTGCATCGCATCCTATCGCCCGCCCTCGCTATGATCTAATTCGTTTTCGCTTACCGTTCTTTCTGACATTTTATGTTTTTTATCGGCTCCTTGGGGTCGAAGCGTGATGACAAATTGCCTATAACCTACCTACCTTAGATTTGGGCTATCAAATAAAAAAATATTTTTTCAAATCCGTCTGGTAGTTCCAGAGACTAGCGCATTCAAACGAACAAACAAAATCTTCAGCCTAATTAGATAGACAACAAAAGATATATTTAACTCCGTCCTTACATTTATTTAAACAGTAGTGTAGTTAACCCTAAATGTACACGATATTGTTAAGGTCGCGTCAACCATATCGACAGTTTTGATGGATGATCACATGGGAGTTGCCATGGAATGCATGAATATCTAATGGCGTCGACACACCAATTTATCACACGCTGATTATTCGCGATTTCAATCCCACGAAATTGTACGGTTAACTGTTTACATAGTAATGATATGTGGAGTATTTATCATCCAAATTATGGGTGGAACATTGATTATAATACTGCTAGTTTGTTATTACCGTGTTTTGATGCTGAACAGTTAACTGCTGTTTAGTGTTAGTGCATTGTTGAACTGTTAAGCCAGGAATACATAGTCATATGCAAGTAACTTGTACAAGAGTATGCACGTAAGTTGCATGACATTATGACAAACTCATATTATCCAGCCCTAATCCAAAAATTTACCACACTGGACCTTCCATGTTTATTAAAATATTTATAACAAAATACCAGAACCTATAATAGAAATTAATACCTATAATATATTATTTAAAAATAAATATTTAACAAAAACAAAATGCTACTACACGCTGCAAGAGTTTTTCGAAGATAAAAGTAAATATGTACATTCCATGTACAAATGATCCTCATAAAATAAAGTATATACCTAGTTTAGAAATAACAACTACCTACCTACTTATGTATTTAATTAAATGGATTTATATAGATTTATTTAAAATGAATATTAATATGAATATTGTGAAAATTGCTGTATTACACTTTACACACAGTACAATTGTTGTGGGTTCATGACAGGTGCTGGCTCCATAACAATGTTATTTTTTTGTACCACATTAGATCACTAAATATTAGAATTTGAATGTATCCACGTTATCACTAATCAGACGTTGATAAGGAACATGGCATGTACCTACGCTACTTGCATACTTTTGTACAAGTTACAGCCACGTGTATTCCTAGCCTAACAGAACGATATTGTTTCTAATATATTGGAACGTTAAGTCTAAACGCTGGTTTTTCTAAGCGGTTGAATTACTGGAGAGCCATTTCTCTTACGACTCGTGCACACAATGGCCGATGATTGATGAAACTTTTGCACGTGAATGGGACCATGGACTGGGCAGTGCAGTGCGGCCGACGGATATCATTGTGACCAAATGGCATAAGTTGAATCTTTTGAATTGGTCAGGGACGGTAGCCATTTTCACGCATAAAAATACCTTACACCAGGGGTGGTAAACAATTAGCTAATACAACTGTTTGTTCAAAAACCTTTAAGTTAAAAAACCTTTTTAATTATTTACAAATATTCCCCTGTAATCAAAAGTCATTTATGAACGAGGGTTGAGGGATTCTAGCGTTTTTACTATAAAAAAGGTGTATATTCTTACGTGTATATATAATTGTTATATAAAAATATAATAATTGCGTAACCACGCTAAGGTTGAATGTCACTTGCACGTCATAAAACGACAAGTTCTATTCGTCTATATGTGACAGTTATAAAATATAGTTTCAACCTTAGTGAACTTTTAATTTACTGGGAATTGTTGTCAAAAGTGGTTAAATAGTTACGAGGCGACCATACACACGAAACTAACTGTACAACAAAAAATAATTATGTTGAAAATAATGATTTATACAACTCATCGTCGCACGTGGTCTGTGGTAGATCTAGTAATTTAATTGATTTTCGTTGTATACGTGAGATTTATTGTGGTTTATGATAAAAAAATGTGTGTTGCCGGCTATTGTGTGGGTCTCGACAGCTATGATAGATGGACGCCCGGCATAATGGCCAAGTTATTCCACTTTTTCTTAAACCGACACTGCAAATACATACTTTTTACCCGACTACGGCGAAGAAAAAAGGAGGGTTATGATTTTGACCGGTATGTATGTATGTATTTATGTATGTATGTATGTTCATCTGTTCCCTCATATCTTCTAAACGACTCGTCACAATTTGACAAATAAGGTATCGTTGGAAGCTTCTTGATCGTCCGCTGGCTATGTGACGTCACATTAAATTAAAAATGGCGCCTTCTAGAGGACATAAAGTCAGGAACTAAAAAAAAATATTGTTTAATCGTACCATGTTGGGTATCAAATGAAAGGGCTTAATAAGCACATTTCAAAAATATAAATATTATAACCCCAAAAGAATTTAAAAAATTTAATGTAATAAAAACGAAAACCCAACTACGACTAAAAAGGTATAAACAAGACACCACAGACAGACAAATTAAAAATCCGGAGTCACACGTGTTAATAAATCGAACAGATTACGTGTGACTCCGGATTTTTAATTTGTCTGTTTTTAGTCGTAGTTGGGTTTTTGTTATTATTACTTTAATATTTTTTTGTGCATATCGTATAATAGGATTATGTATCTAAATAAATCTTAACTAATATTAAAAATGCGAAAATAAATTTGTTTGTTTATTATGCTTTCACGCCGTTTCAGCCGTTTTAGGCTGAACGGATTTAGATGATGGATAGACCATGACGTGGAATAGGACATAGGATAGGATTTTTATCCCGATATTCCCACGGGATCGAGACTTACGCGTGTGAAACTCCGGGGCGCAGCTAGGAAATATTAAAAAGAAAGATGTCTAGCCCAAATAAAGAGATTAGATTTTATTTTGACCACAACAGATTACTTGCATTAACCTGTTTCTGGTATTAACCCGACTGCCACTGTGTGTAATGCCTCATCCCTTACTTTCTGCCACAAACAATCAACCACACAACCCTAACACTTATTGAATGCCCCATAAATACGGCAATGGGGTTATATCTACACTATAAATCGGAGATAAGTAGTGGCAGATTTCTTGCCTATCGCCCCAAGCAATGAAGCCTCGCATTCATTTCCCTCACTTCTTCTCAGAACCTGGGGGACTTATAAACAGATGGTGTATTTCACACATAGGTATTTATTTTCTATAGGATATAAGATGGTTACCATCAAAATAATGTAGCTTATGAATAGTGTTTAAGAATCGGTTACTGGAAATTGTGATATGTGTTTGGATAAGTTTATAAGTTTATTACTTGTTATTTTTGATAGGTATAAACGAATTCACTTAATAGAAAAGTAGAATATCTTCGTCAGAATAAATGTTTAGTTAATTGAAACTTTAATACCAAATAAAAATGCATCAGTTAATTTGTAATTTTGTTTTATTATTTTATCCATCAACGCTTTTCTCATTTTACTAGATTTAGTTTAGTAAAACGACATGTCACTGACATTATTATTAGCATTTTGTCATATCACTAAAAATAGTAAGAAGACGTATTATACAAGAATATTCGACATCTACCGTGATTTCGTGGTATCCCTAGGGATTTCGTGAAATTCCTGGTTTCCTCATTTCCCTGCGACATATAGACAACAGAAAGTAGTACCCCCAAACAATCTGGCTAGCTCAAGAGCTTCACCAGTCAGTGAAAAAAATCGGATTCAGGATAAACCTTAAAATATTTGTTAAAAAATTTTGGATATCACAAAAACCGTGCAAAAAGCACGGCCGTTGCACTAACTTTAAGAATCACTTAAACTTAAATAAACACAGCAAAGTAGGTACCTACACTGAAGCCGTTGGATTTTTCAGTTCTTCCTAAGGTTTATTCTCAATCCTTTTTCACTGACTGCTGAAGCTCTTCAACTAGCCAGACGTTTTTTTTCGTAGCTACCACTCTAAGTTTTCTACAAACTTATCCAAAAGGCAAAACACGATTTCCAGTACCCGATCCTTAAGGCTCTTACATACAGACGCGACGCGACTTTTAACAAAACAATTTCTGAGAAAACTTCACGGCGAACAATGCGGCGGCGTCGCGTCGCGCGACATGTCGCACCTGTGTGTAAGAGCCTTTAAGAATGAAAAACTTGCTAATTCAAAGTAATGATCGAGTAGGTACCAACTTATTCTTTGACAAGTAATTTTTTTTTCTAGTAAGTAAGTAGGTACTTATATTACATTAAGAAAACTCACGCCTTATTCCCTCCTCTCCCCTCTCGAATAGAAATGATAAAAAATGTTTATTTCTATTTGAAATATAATAATTATTTAATTATGTTACTATTATTACATATTTATTTATTTAATTATTATTATTTATTAATTATTGTTATTGCTGCTGTTGACGGTACCTACTTTATAAGTATGGAGTGGAAAAATCGCTGAAAGTAAGGAAAATACTGATACCGAACTCCAAACAGTTTAATGAGAGTACAATTTCAGGATAAAAACGGATGAATAGTCTGGCCAGCATGAAAAAATAAAATAAAACGGAGAAATTTAAATAAAAAAGTGTAAAGTAATCCGTGGATGTGCAGACGGACTGTGCAAAAACGAAGAGAAGGAATATAATCACAACTATTTGCTGGTTGAAGTTAGAGTCTAGTTTTATTGCGAAACAGCACTATGGGCACTCTCTGGAATGACCATCGAGGAAACTATGTGTGTGGGTATGTGTGAATTAAAATAGCCTCTACGATTGGCTATACTAAAATGAAGGTACTTCCGTCAGGTGCAGCCTGGGTAGTCACCATGCTGACTTGGTAATATTTTTGTCATGAGTGAGCTAATCTACTTAAAGTTGTCAAAAAGAAAGATTCTTGCAACTTGCAACCATGATTGCGCGGTCACGGCTTAGCTTCACAAATTGATAATCATTTTCTATGAACAATCACATACTAATATTTCAAACGCGGAAGCAACTCTGTATGTCTGTATGTTACCTTTTCACGCCTAAAAACTCAAACTCAAAGCATTTATTTCAATTAAACCATTTACAGGGACTTTTGATTTGTCAAAGAGTCGGTCAGTTAGTCAGAGAGTTGAAGCTAGATGCCCATTCCAAAACGTAGATCTCTATGGAGAAGAACGGGCAAGAAACTCCAAGGACACTCTTTTAAATATGGATATAGATATTACAAAATCCTGGGTACAATATTCTTGTTGCTTCTATATGTGAGAACAATGTAAAACAAAAAATAAACAAAAGCAATTCAAAATTTAAGATTAAAAATAAGCTCTGGCAAGTAAGAGGTGACCAGTCTCAACTGACGGCGCCCGTTCACGAACAGGACACGTGGATCAGCATCATCCAGCTCAACCATTTTGTAGGGAACCGAATGATCCAACACACGCGCCACCATCAGCGAGACATTTAAATGAGCATGACATACTCTCATCTGCCATGCTATTTCAAGTCAACATACGTCATGATACCATACTAAACGGCTCCATGGTACTTACATTTACAAAAATTGAAAAAATGCTTCTAAGTTATACAAAACTATAGTCTGCAAAGAAATTGAGAAATTAATATAATATTATTTTCAGATAAGTTAGCTAACCTAAAAAACTGATCCGATCATTATGTTTGACATTGTCTTATATTAAAAATTATGAAATAAAAACTGCGTCACAAGGTTTCACCCGCATAAGTCTGGATCTAAAACGTATCCTATGTCCTTCTACAGGTCATGGTCTACCTTTGTGCCAAATTTCATCCAAATCCGTTTAGCCGTTTTAGCGTGAAAGCGTAACAAACAAACGAACTCACTTTCGCATTTATAATAATAAGTTAGAATTAAGATAGTTCGGATGAGCAAAATACACGCAATCGAGAAAGAGACGCGGGCAACACCTAGTGGACCAATAGATAAACCTAGCTACTTATACCTACATAATTGTACTCTAACTAATGTTACAGATTACTGAACAATATTTTAGATAAAGGTATTGCACAATCCAGTGACTCCCAAATTCTCCGTGATGAAATTCCTTTCAAGCGTCCCTAAATGTTTCTTCACGAATGCACATTGTGTGTGTGATCCCAAAACAATCAAGTTATTGAGCCCCTCTCTGCCCCAGACCGACACGTGTCATTTACATAATGTTGGTAGGTCAAGGTTATCTTTAACGGAGAATATTCATGCTTATTGCTTTTTGTCCCACCCCATGGGACTCAAACATAACCGGCGATATACACGTGCAGTGCCGCTATTAGCCTTTTATGCACCCGGTGCGAGCTGCTATAACCGCGCCCTTGAAATATTTTCTAATCATCACCGGTTCTGACAGTAAAATGGATTATCTATAAAAATTAATAATAGGTATTGTTAGTGGCCCTGGTCTGGTAATTTCTGCGCCCCTCTAGGGTCTGCGCCCTGTGCCTGGGCACCGCTGGCACCGCCCTAGTTACGGCACTGTACACGTGCGAGAAACACGCATGTATTTACCGAAAAGGTAGGTACCTTTTCGGTAAATACTTGCGTGTTTCTATGTAGTCCCTAAAAACTTTTAAAATTATCAGATTTAATTTAATGTGACTATGTCTGAAAATATGTATATGAATTTTTATTATAATATGTATACTCAAAGATTCACTTCATCAAGAATTTTAATTGCATGTAAATTGACCGTGAAAACTGTGACAAAGTGTTAAATAAGATATTCTTCAGTAATTTGTAGATAAAGACACATCTGTACGTGAATCATTAAGTTGAATAACATAATACACATGTCACTGTCCTAAATCACTCTAGGCTAGGCTCAAGACTGATAACCTGGCCTGACCAAGATTATGTCTGGACTTTAAAAAAGACTGCGACCTCTGAGTTTGTTTCGGCCTTTCTTCTCAGATTAGTCAGATAGGAAACGCCGACCTCATTTAGCTTACTTTTAATATTTTTTAATATGACGTGTAAAAGTGATTCCAATATCCTATTTACAGAATAAACAATTTCATTTCATTTCAACGGTTTTCCTAGTTATACTAAAAAAAATATGTTAAAGTCGGCTTCTCCTACTGATACTTTTCTAACTCTTTAAGAGTCGATAATAAATGTAATATCCGTCCACAAGAATACACCAACAGCATCCTTTAGTTTTGCTCTTGTCGAGTAACAGCTGCTCAAGTACGAAAAACAGGAAATCAACTAGTTTTATTATGCTGTCTATAGAGCCATTCAGTAAACGTACTCCAACAGGTCCTCCGAACAGGTACCTACATTGCATTAAGAGAAACTCTTTCACAAATGGAAACTTTCGCTCCAGTGCTCACCCCTCGGGCTTTACCTACCCCGCGGTACAGAGAAATGGATGAATGAACGTTAGCAGTACACGTACACATTGAAATAATTCCAGGGAAACGTGCACATTTATACTGAGAAAAAATAACAACTTTCCCACAAAAACATAATATAATGCTTTTATTACCCGAGAGGCTAGGCTATAGTGTACATAATGCAGGTACAATATGTACACTATAGCCTACCCTCTCGGGACTTCAACATCTGGCGATGTGTAGGTGCTTTTACACTTTGCCAGATGTTGAAGTCCCATGTAATAGGAGGCGACGCTATTGCCCACAGCCGGTCACATATCCAGACACCGAGCTAATACTGAGTTTCTAATATACTTGTCAACATGACGCATGTCGCCCGTATTTCCCCGAAAGGTTAGGCAGCAGAGGTGTACCTATAGTACACCCACGTTTCACCAGTTAATATGTATGTTTAAGTTCTTTGAAATAGGGGCGAGCCTATTGCCATCACCGGGACATAAATCTAGATACCGGGATGCTAATTAGAAATTCCTGTTGGAAAAATCCAATAACACCGTAACCGTCCGCCGTCGTATCTCTGTGTATTTTACTGTGTGTACATAAATAATAAAATAAATAAATAAACAATTTGCACGACCTGGGAATCGAACCCAGAACCTCATGCTCAGCATTAGCGCTAGCGGCCACTAGGCCAAAGCTATAATAATGCACCACATAATTGCCATCATCTCACCCCTTTGTTCCCAGCATTTCTGCCCATAGTAGGTGGTTGGAACGTTACTACATAGACGGCTTCCATTAATCTTTAAAGAGCAAACCTCAAATTCTGCCAATATGCAAAACGAGCAGGCTAACACGTTCAGTGAGCCTTGCGCTGTTTGCATAGTCTGATGAACCGCAGCACCCAATAGCGACCGCGTAATAACGACACGTTTGTAAGTCAGTGCGTCTAAATAATGTGGCGATATGTTTAATTAACTTGTCGACAAAGCGTAACGAAAGTACCTATTAACAAACTAAAACTTGAAACTATGATGGTACTGCAACATAATGAAGTCCCAAGATGGATAAAAAAGGATGGTCATAGCAAAAAAAAACCGGCCATGTGCATGTCGTACCATGCACAATAAAGGGTTCCGTAGTTGGGATGAATTTATAAAACAAACTTAACATTGTAGTTGAAAAACTTGTTCTCCGATACAGAATATATGGAAGAACATGTTTTTACAGCTGCAAATTTAAGTTGGTCGATTATTACTCGGTAACTTGTGGAGCCTACGTAGTGGTGATAGTTTTCCTTTTAATTTAGTTATATATACTACTGCCATGAATTTTTCCACATATTCAAACCCAACCATTTAGCTGGCAGGGGGGGGGGGGGACACTTGGATACCGGGACCCTGGCAACAGGCAACTGAAGGAACACGGGTGGGTTATAGTCAGTAAGAGTCTGACACGCCCTTCCGCTCCGCCCAGAGCGGGAGAAGTCATATGATGATTTCCCACCGAAAAAAAAAAAAAAAATGGGACACTTGGCTCTAACAAAAATTAGCACTTTAAAGCTTAATATTCCACAAACGGGATACCTGAATCCAAAACTGGTTTTCACTAACTCACATTATTTTTAAACGACCTTTCCAACGATACCCCACACCATGGGATTGACGAGAGAAAAAAAACCATCCCCACTTTACGTGGAGGGGAGGTACACTAAAAAAAAATATTTTTTACGATTTTTTTTACCACTTTGTCGGCGTCGTTTATATGTATATCCATACCAAATTACAGCTTTCTAGTACCAAACGGTCTCTGAGCTAAGCCGCGGACAGACGGACAGACGGACATGGCGAAACTATAAGGGTTCCTTGTTTACTACGGAACCCTAAAAACGTTGGGCAATCATGTTTGTTGACAACAAATCATTTTTATACCAACAAATACAACCATATAATTTGGCAACTAAAAGTAGTCGTTTTCAAAAAGTAATTACATATAACAAGTACCATTAGAAAAAAACTAAAATTGTTAGTTTAATCCAAATATTTCCTGGACTGCTGCCAGTACTTGGCTCCAAGCATCTTAATTTACGATTTTAATCATTATAATTTGTGCAAAGATCCTTGTTCACGAGTTAAGTAGATTTTCTGTTTACATAGTGCAAGATCTTGGATCTTATACCTATCTACCCAAAATAAGCACTGCTAACTAGAGATTCCAATTCGGGCATCCCGAATTCTCAATCTGAGGATACAATAGAAATATTTTGCTTGGTAAACAGCGATTTTGCTCCTTATTCCAAGTTACCTAATACAATCAATGAAATGTTAGTGAACCCTGATTCAAATACTGCCTACCCACCCCTAGGAAAATGAAAAGTGTGACAGTTCTGTTACATTCCTTTCCACAATTAATTTCACTATATTTCCCGAGGGGTTAGACACTTATGTATCCCACCCACGGGAACTGGCAACAAATTCAGAATCCGGGCTGCTTCTGAGAAATTCCATATGGGAAAACCCAATAACACTTTGCCCGGCCCGGGTATCGAACCCAGGACCTGCTCAGCAGTAGCGCCTGCGACCACTAAACCAACGAGGTAGATAACAATTGATCTCATGAATAAATATAATCTTTTTGCAAGCAATATTCTGTTTAAATCGAAGAAAAGGCATATTATTTGGCACCCTTATATAAGGAAAACCATACCTACCTTGAAGATATAACCTTTTTTTTTTTGATCGTGGGAAATCCTCAAATAACTTCTCCCACTCTGGGCGGAGCGGAAGGGCGCGTCAGACTTTTACTGACTAAAACCCACCCGTGTTCCTTCAGTTACCTGTTGCCAAGGTCCCGGTATACCTTTTGGACTTTCCCGCAACCGTGGCAGGTGAAGATATAAGCAAAGACCCCATTTGTTGTTATTTACTTCGGGTAGTTTATCTCCTAAACTACCCGAAGGTGATCCATAAGTCGATCACAGAAGTTAATGCGTGACTTATCTCCTAAGTGCACTCTAACTACGTTTTATAGATTTAGCCTTAGTGTCACGGGATAAACTTCAGCAGTTATTACAGATGATTTATTAGTTTTTACTGTGTACTTTTGCTATCTTTTTATAGTTTAAAGGTTTTTTTTTTTGTTAAAAAAGTAATTCATAAATATTGTTACTGAAATACTGACTGCTAAGATTACTGATTCAAAGCTGGTTAAAAACATTGTAAAAATGTTGGATACCTTTTGCAATAGTGTTGTTTATAACTATTTGACACTGTTATTATTTTTTCTACATAATTATAACTACTTTTCCTATAAAATATTTGTTAGGCTCATAATCCTATAACTGTACCAAGATTTAATGCAAATGAAAATATTATATTCTTTTCCATCACGCCTGTATTCCACAAAGGGATACACTATGGTGTTCTTTATTGTTGAACATATCCCCAACCTTTAAAAGTTTCCTAAGGTAAAAAAACACTCATAAAAGCAAGCTACTGTTAATAATTATGACCTAACAGAAAAATCTAGTAGAAACCCATTTGACTATTAACCCGTTTGGTTATGAAATAATGTAAGTATTTATTTTTATAAAAACTTGAACCAATGCTGGACACAAGCCCTATAGGTACTCCCATCAAATGTCACAAACAAACTACACTGACTAGTTACTTAAAAACCGGATACTCTATAAATATTTCTCTTTCATTACCAAACCGGCATGGCATCAAGTAAACACGTTTTTTCCCACGGTAATGTTTGAGTGGTCGCGTATACGCTATATATTATGTACGTTTATCTGTGTGGCATTTCTATCGGCAGCCGGCAGCAGGTACATGAGTAGATAACTAACAGAGACCAAACATTATGCAATCAGCTCGTACTATACAAAATACCCCACCATAACCTTTTTGTGCACGTGATAAGTTTCTGATTACTGTATTCTGTTATAAGGTTATATGCACACAATAGCCATGATTAATGCCAGTGTAGTTTAAAATAATACTTAACTAAAATATAAATAAAGGCTTTTGCCACACCTTAGAAAAGGGCGTTACTAATGAATAAATGCCAGGAATGGACATTCTCTTCAAAATACACAGCCGTTGGTGAATTACTGAATGTATGAAAAAGCTGTTGGTGTTCGTTATTAAATAAATAAATGTGTCGTAGCCCGATTGTATGAAGCTCGGTCTCTGGAGCATATATCTACTCGTGTACACCCGTCAGCGCGGGCACACCGCGGTAGCTCACGCTCTCTAAAAGCCACCCCCGCTCAAACATATGCGTATTTGTAGTTGGTAATGGCCCCGCAATTGAAATACAATTTGCACTTTAATTTTGATTACACTATAAAGCATTCGGCGTGATTGCGAATATGTTAACGTTTACAATGTATCTGTAGAATGTGTGAAGCTGTTTTATTTTTTCTGATTTGCATATTCGTGAGGAATATGCAAAACCGGCCAAGTGCATGTAGTAATGCACAATGAAGGGTTCCGTAATTGGGATGAATTTATAAAACAAACTTAATATTGTAGTTGTAAAACTTGTTCTCCGATACAGAATGTATGGGAGAACTTGTTTTTACAACTGCAAATTTAAGTTGGTCGATTATTTCTCGGTAACTTGTAGAGCCTACGTAGCGGTGATAGTTTTCCTTTTAATTTCGTTATATATGCTACTGCCGTGAATTTTTTCACATATCCAAACCCAACCATTTAGCTGGCAGGTGGGGGGAACACACTGCTCTAACAAAATTTAGCACTTTAAAGCTTAATATTCCGCAAACGGATCCCTGAATCCAAAAATGGTTTCAACAAACTCATTATTTTAAAGGACCTTTTCAACGATACCCCACACTATGGGATTGACGAGAAAAAAATAAACCATCCCCACTTTACGTGTAGGGGAGACCCTAAAAAAAAATATTTTTTAAATTTTATTTTATTTATTTATTTAAATAAATAAATACAGACAACAAGAAAGGAACAGAAAAATACGTACAAAGGCGATGCTTATTTCTAAAGAAATATCTTCCAGCATACCTGCGATAGGAAAGTAGATAGAAGAGATGTAGACAACCACCACTTTGTCGGCGTCGTTTATATGTATATCCATACCAAATTACAGCTTTCTAGTACCAACGGTCTCTGAGCTAAGCCGCGGACAGACGGACAGACGGACAGAAACTATACGAAATATACTATACGAAACTATAAGAGAAACTATACGAAACTATAAGGGTTCCTTGTTGACTACGGAACCCTAAAAATGTAGATGACTGCATGATTATTATGTGTGGAAAAAACAGATAAGACATGAGTTGCTGTTGTGAAGTAAATAAGCCATACTTTTATGCCCAGCAACTTAGAATTAATTAAATATATAACGACGCGTAGGTATTCACAAGCTAAGGGAACTATTCTGTTATCACATATCTATTCCCTTTGCACTTTTGTTTTTCTTTACTCCTTCACAACATGCTCTCTAAAAGGGTTGTCTGACGATATTTTTCTAAAATTCTCGTACAAGATAGATTGTTTGTATTCGGTTTGTATTCGTACTCTCGGTAACTACGAAATCTACCAAACTTATTTACCCGCGCAAATAGCTTCTATGTAAGACGTGCGATCCTTCGAGCAATGAATCCCACGAATCTCATTGCTATGCGGCATACAGATTGGGAGGGAAACCCAACTATATTTTACTTTTATTCCGTAGGAAATTGCGAATTTTAAAAATGTGGCAATCTGCTACGCGTCTTGGGTTGGGCTTGCTGAGAAACCTTATTTTTTTGAAACAATGTATTTGGCAGAACCTTTATGTATTTTTATTTTTTCACTACTTCCAGATAGCAGTTCAGTGAATTTAGTCCTGTTATAGTTCAGCTATGTTATAAATTCCCATGTAACAGAACCCATTAAGGATGGAAACATGATGGAAATGGAACATAATTCATTATGAAACAAAACCAATAACACTTCATGACTCTAGTATCGATCCAGCTAGACACGCATGTATGCGATCTCTAGAACAATGAGCAAGTCCTATCTAGACTCTTTTAAACAAAACACAATTACACACACGACTATAATTGGTAGGTACTAAACTCGTAAGTATCGGTCCGATCGCGCATGGAACTGTATCGGATACGAGATAAGCCGGACATGTGCCGGACACGTGCCGGACACGAGCTGGACACATGTGGCTGTCCGGAATATGAATGTGCGCCGCTTTGTGAATCACTGGATTAGCTACAGTATTATCTGTGCTAGATGTATGTAAGTACGAGTTGTGAGAAAAATTCCTGATGAGTTTTTGTTCAACAATCGAAGATTTTGATCTGATTGTGAAGAACATAACGATGTAACAGGCTGAATTGATTCTTAAGACTGATTCTACATATGAACCTAGTTCGTTTAATAATTATCGATAAAACCAATGTAATTAAATAAAGTATTGCAGTACGACCTCTGGGTAGGTAGGTGGCTAGTGTATAATACCTACATAAAAGAACTTTTATCGAAATTGTGTTTGCATTCTAATCATATCTATTGTAAAAGTTGAGAGTACAACTTTGTTTTATCTGGGAAAGTAAAGGGTTAATGTAATATCTCAGCATGTCACATCATGAAATCATAATATATTATAAATATTACCAACTCGCTTAAAACGTGGTGATTTTCTTTCTGAAACCTTGTCTTTCCAACCCCAAGGAAGGAGTTTGGAATACACCCCAAACAAAACAAATGGTACAGCGATACCCTTTTGTTTCTTTTTTATTTAACTTTATTATAATGAAAGGGTTGATCGTCGTTGAGGCTTTTAGAGCCATAAAGTTAATCCAATTAAAAACAAACGGTTGCATTGATGTTTATAAACGAGATGATTTAATTCTTAACACCATTATACACCATGTTGTAAAGCCATTTAAAACTTGGAATATGTATTGCCACTTTCTTTCGTAGGAATATGGTAAATATATATATATATATATATATAATAAATCTCTTTGGTTTTACAGTAGATTGATTTTAACTCTATTGTAAAACCAAAGAGATTTAAGTAATATAATTATATTAAAATGTCTTTCTGTAAAACACACTCATCCACAATAACTATTCGATATCACTTCAGTATACACTGCGCCATATGTATTAAAAATCTGTCTGCTCGATAACTAGGTCAATGCAATGAATATTGAGCTGTCAAAATTTAAGCTATTGCAGTTTTAATGATTAAATGCCAATACTGGCTACAGATTTCAATAATCCAAATAGGACAGTGATACATTATTGTCATAATCGTATTCAAATTAATCCAGTGTTACATTTAAACATAAGTGAATGGTAAGTTACTTTCATGAACGCATTAAAAATATAAAACTAAACTAAAGAACTAGTTTCTGATTGGAATTGAACCTGCCAGCAAAACAAAAACAATAGTTCATTTCCTATAAATCCGACTATAAACTCCATCGCAGAACCATTAAATAGTGACAAAAGCAGAACATCGCCCCTGAGCATTTATCTTCTACGGAGAGTTATAAAGGGCATAAATAAAGCAAAACCTATAAGGCTTTAAAGCAACAATGAAAAATACGAACCGTTTTACGTTGGGTGGGGTGGTGGGGGCCGCGGGGTTCGCGGGGGCCACGGGCCCGGTCCCTGCGCTCGAACAATGGGGGCCCGGCCAGACCACGGCTGCACAAATAAAAAAAAACACATGAACAACCGCTCCAATTATTGACGTGGGCATAGGATGAGAATCCCTAGCTACCAGCTACATGCCCGCGCTTCTAACTTTTACGTGTTATGCTTATTGTTCAGAGGCGGAAGTTGCGCAACTGTGGGCCGACTGTTGCTGGTAATAAATATGGAGTTTGTTAACAATTGAATGTGTTTATATAGGTGATTTGTGAGGCTGTTTTAAAACTGTCTCGAGGTTTGCTTCCTGCTCTGAGTGGAAAGTTTTTTGTAGTTAACAAAACTTATTTTCTGAAATATACACTTATTTTTAACACAATAACTGGTGAGTATATTACCTAAAAATCAATCTGCCTAGCCTTTTCCCAAATTTGTTGGGGTCGGCTTCCGGACGTAGCGGAATACCAGTATTTTATATGAAGCGACTGCCTATCTGACCTCCACAACCCAATAAATGGTAACTGGTTAATACCTACTCAGTAGGCATAATCTTACGGGGCACCTTACACGCTTAGGTAATCGTATTCAGTATTTTTACTCTTTTTCAGTCTCGTGTAATAATAACATACACCTTTTAACTTTGTCTCTATGGCTAGCAACATTTTAGGTATCCTTGCACACTTTTAATAAGCATTTTGTCTATAGTAACAAAACTCTATAGTACAATAACGCGGGCAATGCTATGGCAATTGAATACCAGTAAACTGTATACACAGTTGAATTGGTGCTAAAATAATTCCCTCAGATAAATGTAACTAACCATGCAGGGGCCGGCAACATTCCATTACTCCGGCAGTTGGCCAGTGGTGGTGCCAAATAGGTGGAGGCCCAAAACATTGCGCCATTAGCCATGGGAGCAAAGCCAACATAAACAAGAGAAAATAGACGTTTAATTTGTATTGTAACTTTTTTTTTCCGGGATTTTGTTGTATTGTACAGTCAACTACATAACAGAAGGCCAATTCTCGTGCTTAAAAAACGTTCACATTCAAGTCGCAATATGTCAAACTTGTCAAAAATTTTGGTAAATTGATAGTAATTTTGACACATTCGAATGAAATGCGAATGCGAAAATTCTTAAAAATTACGGGTATTGCCCCTTATATTTCGATACGAAAATCGCCATTACGATATAAAGTCGTTATCGAATTGTTACCACCGATGTGCGGTATACTGAACGTAAAAGTTAAAATATACTTCACCATGGGTACTGGGAAAGTCGGGAGTCGTAATATTTTTTAATTTTTTTCAAAAATCTTTTTTTTTTACTTTAGTTCTTACATAATAATAATCTAATTCTATTCGACCCAGCATAATGACTGACTGATGATGAATTTAAAAATATTAGTTAAATTATATAAAATTATTTCATTGCAAATATAAACCACAATATTCCCAACAGTATTTCCTAACCGTAAGAATTCAGACAAAGCCAAGACAAATAAATGCATCCACGCGTAGTCTAGCGTAGCAGCGTAGCGGATCAGTTATCTGCTACGGCAGCGTAGCCGCTGTAGTCAGCTACGAGCTACGGCGTAGCAACAGTTGTTTTCCGTACAAAGTGTATTCTAAAAGGGTAAACTTTTTCTTTATAGTTACCTGTTTTAATTTTTCAACTTGCACGGCATAATTCTATATTCTTTTCTTTACTTAAAGATAAGTGAAGACGGAGTATTATTATGTCTAACTTTGAAAACAAAGTGCAAGTGGAAGTACCTTAGCTGTGGCTTAATTACCGCTAAATGGAAAGAGTCTTAGTTTTTCCTTCTGGCGTAATTACTTTTCATTTCTTACTAGCATTGAAGCCATTTATTTTTACTGGAAATACTTAAGATAACTGGACTCGTGTTTACGTTAACTATTTAAGGTGACTTAATTAAAGTTTAAAAGTATTTACTTAAAACCATCGATATTGATGTTAAGAAATATTTTAAAAGGCTACTCTTTTCACAGTAACTCAGAGAACATAACATAACATCACGCCTGTATTCCCCGAAGGTTTGGGCAGAGGGGTATCTATTGTACCTTTCGCCAGTTATGTTTAAGCCTCATGTAATAGGGGGCGTGCCTATTGTCCCTCTCCGGGCTGAGAAATTCCAGATAGAACAACTCAGTAACACTTTGTCCGTCTTGGGAATCGAACCGAAGACTTCATGGTCAACAGTAGCGCTTGCGACCAGTAGACTAACGAGGCAGTTAACTCAGAGAAAGTCACAATAATTATATCGGTGCAAATAATTACGTATTCACATATCACAAAACATTAGTTAATGAATTTACTTCTTCCTACACAATAAAATATTCTGCGTTATTCTCCCGTATTTTGCAAGTATTTTCAAATAAACACGGAATCTAGTTACAGCTTATTCATCCCGAATCCTCCATAATAGATCATAATACGCGGAAGGAACTTCGCGAATCGATTTCCGCCGGAAACGCAAAGACTCGGCACGATATTGTTCATGAATTATTACCATAAAGTATAGCGTGTAGTTCTCCCTGTCATCCAAGATTTAATAAAGGATTCATCTTAAGAAAATGTTAGGTATTTCATGGGTATAAGCCTCCGATTTTTCTTAACAATTTAAAAGACATTGATTTTTAAGGTTCCGTACCCAAAGGGTAAAACCGGGACCGTATTACTAAGACTCCGCTGTCTGTCTGTCTGTCCGTCTGTCGCCAGGCTGTATCTCATGAACCGTGATAGTTAGACAGTTTAAATTTTCACAGATGATGTATTTCTGTTGCCGCTATACTAACAAATAAATAGTTAAGGGAGCTCCCATACAACAAACGTGATTTTTTTGTAGTTTTTATAGATAATGGTCTCGCGAACGAAGAGTCCGACTCGCATTTGGCCGGTTTTTTTTAAATTCTGATCCTAATTTTACAGCGTGCTCATTGGTGCCGATTCTGTTGTTCACAAACTAAACTAAATTTAAGTTTAGTGCATCTTTTTCTTTCTATTTCATTAAGAAAAGGACAGAAGATAAATTTTAGTTTAGTCCTGTCAAACCGTCACTCCTCCATACAAGTTTAGACGCGATTAAAAACTTGCCTACTAAAATTACGTCAAGCGCTGATTAGTTTCTGATTAGGGTCTTTGGGGACTGCTGATAGAAGTGAAAACAATTTCACACAACATTTTTCGGTGACGATGACGCGAGTTCAATGATTTTTGTTCAAACAAAAAGTGCTCAACGCGCCGGAAGTGAAAACATTCATTTCTTCAAGCGTTCGGTGACGATGACGCGAGTTCCATGATTTTCGTTCACCCAACAAGCGTTCGGTGACGATGAGTCCAGTTCAATGATTTATGTTCACCCAAAAAGTGCTCAACGCGCCTAAAGAAGTTTTCACTTCAAAAATAATTATTTATATTATTTAGTAAACGAGTCGTCGTCATATTCAAATCTCTTAGGGCCTAGACAAAGTGAACTCCATCAGTGTTACGTAAGCTACCTACCGAAAAGATTATGGCAACGCTCGGGGCATCTCGATCTTGCACAGGTGTCCTAAACTGAGGGCCTAGACAAGTGACAATCGCTTCGAAAGCGTTTCGTATTATTTTCTGTAACGACTTTTAACAAGATTGACATAAGCTTTTCGATAGCTCATGTTACATCATCTTTATCGCTGATAGAATGTCACTTTATCTAGGGCCTCCGGAGACGTGATCAAGTTCTGGAGGAAGGTAGGCTGGTTGGAATAACCACCGATAGCCTCCATGGCCAAACACAATGGTCCATCTGAAGGACTAAGTGTGGAAACCAAACTCTCTAACATAGCACATAGATAGCTTATGTCAATCCTGTTGAAAGACATATAAAACGCTTTGAAAATGTTTGCCACTTCTCTAGGCCTTCTTGTCTTGATAATAGGGTTGATTATATAATTATCATAGTTTTGCATAGTTTTGTTAGACCGAAGAACGCCGCCCTGACGGTTAAAAGTCACATCACAAAAAGACACGGATGGCTTTTTCTAAAATCTTAAAATCCCAAAATCAGTCCAACTGTGTCAGAGATTAGTCAGAACAAACAGACAGACATAAAGATTTTTTTTTTATTAGTACCTGCTTTTTAAACTTTCATATGCATTTAGTAAAACGCTGTTATTTTGACATTGACATTTCACAAACAGACAGTTCAATTTTATTTATTTGTATGTAGGTATGTATGTATCTATAATAGATGCGATTTAAGAAAAATAACCAACTACCTACGCTTACATAGGTACAAAATCTTAATTAAAATCTAAGTAACCTTGAAGGAAACGTGTTCATGTATCAGTTTGTGCCCAAAACAATAAAAAAGTCGTCTTAATCGAGCCTCGTCTTCGCGTTAAGAGGCTTTGACAGGGGTTGCGCACATGTAATTCAATTACGCGCCTGATCCTTCGACGAGCTCACTTTTGATACCCCTGCGACTAAATAATAATTATTATAAATGTCAACTTTTTATTTTTGACTAATAAAAATCTTGGAGAATCTTATTTTATGAAGAGAAAAAACAGTTTATTTCATTTTACTGGGTGTTTTCGAAAACTACGTCTAACTATTAGTTTGATTTCAAATTATACAGGGTGTAATTCGTTTGCATCATCTTAAAGGGTCATTGTACTCATCATTATGAACAACTTTCACTATGGGACCAACAACCCTGAAATCGCGAATTAAGTATTTTTATGGGCGGCAATCTCTAAGGGTATGTTAAGATTGAAGAATCGAAGTCTAAGAGTATGTTAAGATAAATGAGCATATTTATTCATTCAATGTTATTCCCCCGCTTATATTTGGCTACTATTAAGCCGTAAAAACCAACTTCAAAGCGTACAAATAAAATATAAAAAATCAGGTCAAATAAATAAAATTGCAAACAGTCTGGCCGATCTTTCGATTATCAATTGATATTTTTCAAATCTAGACCCATTAAAGTACTGTAAATATTTAATTTTAGTCTCCATTAAATACAATATTTGAAAGAGACTTTACCAAATATTTACTACCTAAATATTCCCAAACAAAATTATTCGCGAACGATTTCTAAATTGGCAAATAAACTTACATTTTACACCCATCAGTAATAATCAAATAAATAAAGTATTACATCAAAAGCAACGTTCCCAAATTAATTATTTATTTAGCAATTTCGAAGCCCAATGAACAGGAAACGTATTTATAAAATAAATTGTATAATAAGTAGGTACGTACCTACTCGTGGTACTCGTATATAATGTGTTCCGCGTGAGTGAGGACAAGAGGCAAAAAACGAACGTCGAGATCCATTGGAAATCACGGGGGGAGTGGGGAGGTGAGAAGGGGGAGCTCCGGAAATACAGTCCACCCGGTATATGTGAACCACTAAACACATTTCATACTAGCAGAGTAAAGATGCTCCGTTTGAAATGTTGATTTTTCAATATTTTCTTTACGAAACGAGGTCGGATGTTTATTTTAATTTTATTTTTGGTATAGTAATTTATTTTTATATAGTAATTTTACATGTAGACTTTAATTTCTCGTTTTGGTATCCAAATTAGTGAAAATTCCCGTAGACTATCCAAAAAAGTTAATTTTTCCTCAGAAAACCATGATGACCATTGTCATGGGAATATGGCAACGGTAAGGTGAGACAGGAAACTGACTGATCGCAAAAGGCAAAGCTGGGTGACGAATATGTGACGATATCAAGTTTACAGTCTCCTAAAGTAGCTTTTATTATAAAAGAACATCTTATCCACAATTTATTATAATATATTTCGTTTATGTATTTTATATCTTATATATTTACATTTTTAAATATTTTTATTAAAAAAATTTAAATATAATAAAAATATAATATTTATATATTTATTCCTCAATAAAATTGAAAATTGAAAATTGTGGACTGTTTGTCTCTGCATCACCCAAAGGTTGACTGGTAGAAAATACCTATGGCATTAAATCCGCTTCATTTGTGTGCTAAAGTATTAAATAAATAAATAAATATCTTTACACCGTTTTAAACGAAAACTGAGCAAGCAATTTGGCCTCATACAAGTTCGCTGCATGCCTATTAAAGCCCCATTCGCAGTGAACGTGTTAAACAAGCGAGCTAAAAATTCTTTTACAAAGCTATATGTAGGTCGACGCCTTCGGTAATTTTAATTTCCGAACCTCGGAATTGTAAAGAGAATACTTTATTATTGCAACGTAGTAACTGAAAACACGAGGAATTTTGCTATCCTTTTATACGATCCTAGTTTTTTTACATTTTATTATTTTAATAAAAATGCAAAAAAAGGGAGGGCCCTGCAGCGAGGCAATGTAATCTTATATTAATTATTGTTAATAATAATTATTACATAATATTAATTTAATAATTATTATTAATAATATTATTTAATAATTGTTAATAATAACTACACTATGATTTCTACTACAGTGTGGGTGCTTTTACCAATTGGAAATCAAACCAACGACCCGTAGCGCAACCATTTTCGTGTCAGGAATCTACAACTATATTCCTGAGAGCATAAACAAGATTACAGTAGAAGCACTTCTCAAGATTATTTATGTCATAAAAAATATTGTAGAAGAAAATATTGTGTCAGAATGCTATGCCATCTCTAGCCTAGCAACGAATGGAATTCACATCGGCAAAATGTTGTTCGGTCGCCACGCCACCCACTCTTTGAACCAATAAACCATACGATGCGCACTTTTTTTACTCTTTGCGAGAATACAAATACATTTTCGCCCTCCATTATTTATTACCTCTGTTGCGTAAATATCAAAACGTAGCGAGCAGTTCTGACTGATACTCGTAAATCTTCGATTTAGCGGAACGAACCAATCGAAGCCCGCTAACTCGGTTACGTTTTTCCATTGTTCACAATTTTGCGCTTGCCACTCGCGTTTGACATCCAAATCTGATAATATCCGTCCATGATTTGAGTTTCGTGCCAAAAATATAAAGCATACAATCTTACGTTGCAATATTCTTGTATCTTTTAGGATCTTTACGCTCTTCCGTCTGTCTGTCAGTGGTTTTCAACTTGAAGTGGGGCTGAAAGAAAATCCTGAAGATTTACTCCGCTACATTTCTCTAGTGCTCGACACAGGCAATACTTACACGTCGATACAATTTAAAAGCCACTGCGGTACATCACACACTCGTATTGGTATCGCCTTCTTCAGCTTTTTCTCGAATATAAAAAAGCTCTGTGTTTTTTTTTCTGACAGTGTAACCTCATCATTATAAAAGTGATGCCAATTAAAATGACCAGTTGTTTTAAAAGTATCTCGATTTTTTAAATAATGCTCAATCTTGTGTCATCATCTGCCTAGCCTTTTCCCAACTTTGTTGGGATCGGCTTCCAGTCTAACCGGATGCAGCTGAATACCAGTATTTTACATGGAGCGACTGCCTATCTGACCTCGACAACCCAGTAACTGGGTAGTATGATACCCCTTGGTAAGACTGGTTGTCAGACTTTCGGGCTTCTGACGACCCGTAACGACTATCAAAGATGCACAAATGACAGCCGGGACCAACAGCTTAACGTGCTTTCCTAGGCACGGAGGAGTCTGGGTATGTAAAGATGGTCACCCATTCACGGACCAACCCCGGCAAGCGTAGCTTAACCTGATGGATCGACCCATGCGGCTATTATTACGTAGCCACGAGCTCCTCACGTTCAATCTTGTCTGTTTCTAGAAATACCTTTCAAATACGTATTTATCAACTATCCGATGTAGGTCATCGTCGCTTTGCGTTTAAGCATTTCTCTGAAAGCAATTTCAAAGGAAAAACGTATTTAATCCAGCGGGAATATACACTGTTATTGTCTTTGTTCTTCTATTATTCATTAACTTTATTACATAGAATTTCGCAGAACATTTCCTTTGCATGCATCATTTTATGTTCACTTTGACGGTAGAATGACGTCATTTGTAACAAATACTCATTGAACTTTGCCGACACTTTTATGGGGGAAAAAAGGGGTACTTGTAAGCATTTCGTAGTAGGTGAATGCTGAAACAATGGCTTGCCAGGCGGCGGCGGCGGCGCGGGCGAGGCACGCTCTCAAGTGGCGCATTTTTGTCGCTCAGATGTCAAGCTGCTGCACGTTTGCACACTCACGGAATATTGAAATTGTTTCTCTTACCATTCCGTACTGCAATAATCCTGCACTATACTTTTTGCCATCGAAGTGCTGATGTTCGTAAAAGTAGCTGTTATTCGAATTTCGACACTGGAATTGCTTTCGCGCCGGGGCGAATAATTTTATTTGTCCTTGAATTGAAGTCCAATTTACCGAACAACTTGATTCTATTTTTTGGAGTTCCTTGGTCAACCAAAAAAACCTCTATTCTACAAATTCTAAGTACATAAGTTACGTTCAAAAAGTCATATCAAGTAGGTACAACATAAGCATTTTTGAAATGTAAAACAACTTATAAATGTGCATCCTATTTCTTTATTCAAAGAAACTGTCACATCTGAAGGCTCCGAGTTTGTAGAAAGAATGAAGTGGTCTTTATTTTTATTAATGAAAAAGTCAAAAGAAATATTTGTTCATACATATTGACGGCAGAACCCTCGTCAACCTCACACTTGTCCGATATTTTGATAACTCTCTGTATATTGAAAAAGGCGACCCTGATTATCGGTTCATTGAAAGGAAACCCCGACTTATTCAACTTTTTATTTTCCATCTCTAAATTGAAATGGCTTCCACAAAGTGTGTGCTACTTACCGTTTAAACGGCAAAGGCGAAAAACGGTTTGCTCAATAATTTTGGGAGAAAAAGCAAATTAGCTTTTATAAACAACGTAATTTTTTTTTATTTCAACTGAAGTATATATTTTATCATCTATTAACTAGGCAGTTCTTGCAATGCTAACCAATAAAACTTAAATTATGATTTTATTAATATTCGTCGTTATCATAACTTCTGGAAGACAAAGACATGTATATCTCTAAGTCAATTTCCATCCAGGAAGTCAATTTCCATCAAAACTTTGTCGCAAAGACTTCAGATCGACTTGTAAAATGCAAACTTTGTGTTTTAGTTGGAAACAATTTCCACACAAACTGATATCGATATGGTTGAGTTTGCTCACACGTCACAGATTTATCGTTTTATTTTACGGTCAAATGATCTCCAGGGATTGGGCGTTCAACAAAGTTATATATTGCAG
Organism: Lithophane ornitopus; assembly: GCA_948473465.1. Taxonomy (NCBI): domain Eukaryota; kingdom Metazoa; phylum Arthropoda; class Insecta; order Lepidoptera; family Noctuidae; genus Lithophane; species Lithophane ornitopus. Next base: position 7,143,376 of record OX419633.1, read on the forward strand.
GAAAACCTAACATACATCAAGTCGAAGGCGAAACCAACTCATTCGTCTATGAAACGATTACGGAATATTACCAATTTTATATTCAGCCGAAGCCAAGGCAACGGTCGGCGACCGGCGACGGAACCGTCTCAAATCGCACTTTTATGAAAGTCCCTAATGACACGTGAAATCCGAAATTGCTAAGATGGAATGGAGTTCCCAAACAAACCCTAATCCGGCACACATCCTATGTATAAGTAAGGATGAAATAACCTCAATTTCACCAACAAGATCCTCGGTAATGTGTTGCGAATGGTACGGGTTGATAAGGAAAAACGGGTAAATAAGGAATCGTGAGAGGCCAGCAGGACCGGAAAGGGTCAGGCGGGGGGAGGCTCATCCGCCGGATACACCGCAACTGGCCGCCGTCCACCGGACAGCCAATGTATTTCATAGCTAGAGGGTCATCACCGAGCGCTTTTAAAAAACATTGAAGTTGTACTGTGGCCAATAACTAGTTTCTAGAGCACTCACATGAACGTATTTTTTTTTACCGTACATAGTTCAGTTGTTTTAGAAGTTTTTACGCGTTTCGAGAATTGTGGCGATTTCTGCAGAATCTATACAGTTTCAGCAGAACTACGAACTTTCTTGCAGACTCAATTCTTTTCAAACTCGTAGAGGAATTTAATTTACAACAAACTGGATATTTGAAGGTACCTATTCAATTTTCTGTAGAAGCATTTTTGTAAATAATAGGTCTTTACCTATGAAATTGCCGTTTTGTATGAAAAAATTTAAACGAATATTTTTCAAGAATTTTTTATTTGTATTAATCGAAGTAATCACCCATGCAATCAATGCATCTTTGCCATCGCAGTGGCAGTTTATTGATGCCCTTCTTTAAGAAATCATCTGGACGGGAGGCAACAAATTCTTTAAAGGCATTTTGTACTGCCTCTCGGGTATTGAATTTTTTTCCCGCCAAGAAGTTATCCAAATTCTGGAAAAAGTAGTAGTCTGTAGGCGCAAGGTCTGGTGAGTAGGGCGGATGACGGAGAGCTTCCAACCCCAGTTCTTGCAACTTGGAGACCGTCTGCTGTGCTGTGCTGTGTATGAGGTCGCGCGTTGTCGTGCAGGAGCAGCGGAGACGAGCGATTGACCAATGCTGGTTGGAGATGCGCCAGCTTCTCCATCATTGTGTTCAGTTCTTCACAGTACACATCTGCAGTAATGCTCACCCCGTTTGGTAAGAAGCTGTGATGAATCACACCGGCGCTAGACCACCAAACAGTGACCATCACTTTTCTAGGGGTAAGTTTTCGTTTAGGGCATTGTTTAGGTGCTGAACCAGGATCCAACCAACTTGCTGAGCGCTTGCGGTTATCAAACAGAATCCATTTTTCATCGCAGGTAACAATGCGGTTCAAAATTCCTTCATTTGTGTGTCTGTTGAGCAGTGCAAGGCACGTCTCGACGCGTACTTCGCGCTGGCGGTCATTGAGTTCGTGGGGCACCCATTTGTCAAGCTTTTTTACCTTGCCAATTTGACGCAAATGGACCAATATTGTTTTGACGCTAACGTCGAAAGCTGCTGCTAATTCAGCCGTAGATTGTGTATCATCAGCTTCCACAATCGCCTTTAATTCGTCATTGTCGACCAAAGTCTTCGGACGACCGCGAGGTTCATTTTTCAGGTCGAAATTTCCAGAACGGAAGCGAGCAAACCAATAACAGGTGGTGCGTTGGTTTGTAGTTTTAGCTCCGTAAACGTCGTTGATGTTGCGTGCCGCTTGTGCCGCGTTGCTGCCACGACGGTACTCATATTCCATAATTACTCGAATTTTTAACGTATCCATGATGACGAAAAAGATTGAAATGCGATGAAAATGTAACACTAATCAATAAAGAAATGACTACTTTTGGAAAAAAAAAACCATGTTTTTAAAATAAAATTAATTTGAAATTACAATTCTTAGCCAAACAAAAATTGTTTTGATTTGAAATGGCCAGTACTGCAAAACGGCAATTTCATAGGTAAAGACCTAATAAAATATGAGAGCAAAGCTTATTTAAAACAAACCTCCTAAGCACTTAAGCTTTTCAGACAAAGCGATCCTCCTTTCATGACTGCAATTATAATAAAATTTTCTTTTTGATCCACAGAAAGACGTAGGCAACAATGAAATTTTGATATCAATTCGCAACCAACGAAATCCCACGAGATAGTGCTTTCAAAACAACTTTGATTTCCTCCCGGCATAGTCAAAGGAGCTTACCGAGAAAAAACGACGAAAGAAAGAAAGAAATAAAAAATGCACAGAAACACGGAGGTCGGAGTTTTTCCTGTCACCGGGCACAAACAATGCCTCCATTGTAGGGCTACGTCCCGCGCGCCCCGCACCCCGCCGCGGTACCGCCGAGGAAACGAGCATCTTTTGTTTCCAAGCCCGCGTCCTGCACGGAAACGAGAGCTTTGAACCCGCGGTCATCTGTTTACATCACGCCAACTAGAAAAAAAGACATCCGATTATTTGTTCTGCAGACTGTACTCAAATACACGTCCATAGGTACGTACCGCAACGGATATACATATCGTCGATTGCTCTCCGCGTAGTGCTCTCAGAAATGATATTGCAGGCGGGTTTCCTGCGTAAAATATTATAATATATAAATATGTGAAACGAAACTGCAAATACAAATGAAAGCTTTCGAAGAAATACTTTTTATCGGTTTCTCATTAGCTAATAATATTTCATAGGGTTTTTCAAAGGGTTGAGAGAAATTCATATAAAATGTAAAATACCTGCATCACTCTAGTATCAAGCGGCTCACAAAAAATGACACAGTTTTAAATTCGCCCAATTTATTAATAAATAATGGCACTGCGCTGCCTCGCTGTGTAACAATTTGAAGTGAATAAGGTTGGTTTCCGGCAGGTAATGTACTTAGAACTCGCTCTGGGAGGACGAATAATAAATTATATTCTTTCCTCGCTGCACTCATTTAGATATGAAAAAATAACGCGATGAAACTTGGGGACCGCTTCTGGAAGCTTATTTATATATACCTCGTTGTTCTACTGACTTCGGAATCAATTTAGTTGTGCTTTTAAAGCTGATGCAGAAATGTCAGTTATTTTATAAAAGGACCTAATAAAAACGCAAGCGAATTTGTTTTGTTTTTTTTACTAAGTATTCGAGCTAACTTATCTCAGCGCGTGTTTCTGTGACAATAAACTTATTTCATCATTCTTTCTTTTTGCGTTTTTTTTCCTGTCGAAGACCGTACGCTGGCTTCACTTTAAAAATAGCATCTGCTATTGGTAAAAAAATATATACTCGTAATCTAGCTTAGTCATATAAATTGACCCTAAGGTATAAGAGATCTTTCGTTGAAACTTCTTAGGAATAGAAGACAACTTCATTTCATTCCTAGATCAAATGTGAAACCAATATCTTTAGAAATTCTCGCCTAAATTAACATGTCACAAGCTACCAACGTCGCAGCACACCTAGCAGCTCATTGCTGTGGTAGATCAAATTGTTTCAGCGGGAAATGATGTGGTGTACCCTCACCCAGTATAAACGACGCGAATTTCCCTTGCAGCCCGTTCTTTTATTGCACACCTAAATTGGATTTTCGCTGCGCCATACATATTCCGGCCACCAAGTGAATTTCATATTTCACTCAATTTTGTTAAGCTGAATTTAACAGGGTAATATTTTAAGGCTTTAATTCATGTCATTACTGTTTTGGTGTTGATATAATTCTATTACCGTCGGGGTTGATGAAGATCTAAATGTTTTGAAGCGACATTTTAGCGGAATGTTTGCTCTCGAAATGGGAATCAATTAAGGTTGAAACCGCCGCTTGATTTTTACGAATGAAAAGTTAATTTTTACGAGGGAAAAGTACGAGTCAAACGACAATAACGCGTGCGAGATGCGCGAGAATTGCCTTCGGAGAGGTTCAAACATAAGTCATATGAGAATAATAGGCACAACTATTGTGACAATAATTAAATAAATAAATGTGCATGTTTTGTCTCACTTCAAGGCATAGGCTTTCCTTTTTGCACTTAACACGATCCTGCGCCAATCTAGCCCAATCCCGTCAATAGGCGTCCAGCTCGTCCCGCCATCTACGCCTGAGTTTACCGCGATGCCGTTAGACGTTTTCAGGTACTCATATTGTTGTCGACTCATGTACATTGTGGGCTAAGACTTTCCGCTGTTAGCCCACAATGCATCCATAACAATAACTGATGTATACAAATAAAAAAAATTGAAGTGTGTGTTTGTAATGTCAAAGTAACAGCTTTTTACTAAATGCATATGAATCTAATTATATAAAAAAAAACAATTTATTAAATGTTTGTCTCTCTGTCTGTCTGTTTGCTCAGGCTAATCTCCGAAACAGCTGGACTGATTTTGACGGGACTGACATATAGCTAATGTTATAAGGAGTATCTTCAGCTACTCTTATTTTAGAAAAATAATGAGTCAACGCGGGCGATGCCGCGGGCAGCAGCTACTTATTAAATATAAAGTAATAAAAACTAAAACGGTGAACAAGACACCACAGACAGACAAATAAAAAATCCGGAGTCACACGTAATCTGTTCGATTTATGCCCTAACACGTGTGACTCCGGAATTTTTTATTTGTCTGTCTGTGGTGTCTTGTTTATACCTTTTTAGTCGTAGTTGGGTTTTAGTTTTTATTACTTTAATTATTTTTTTATTATTATGACGTTATAATATATATATTTTTGAAATGTGCTCATTAAGCCCTTTCATTTGATACCCAACATGGTACGATGAAACATTTTTTTTTTTTAGTTCCTTACTTTATGTCCTCTAGAGGGCGCCATTTTAAATTCAATGTGATGTCACATAGCGGACAACCAGCGGACGATCAAGACGCTTCCAACGATACCTCATTTGTCAAACTGTGATGAGTGGTTTAGAAGATAGGAGGGAACAGATGAACATACATACTTACATACCGGTCAAAATCATAACCCTCCTTTTTTCTTCGCCGTAGTCGGGTAAAAATGAGGAAAACATTGATAGACTTTACATTTTGTCGTCAGAAGTCCGACCGATTATTCTATTAATCCCGTAACACGCGGGTTGTGACTTTACAGCCATTTACAAATAATATACTAAACAAATAAATACACGTAACAACGAAAGAGCTAAACAATGTTCTCAACAATGGAACTCGTGATGTATCGTTTTGTTTCCCGCGGAACTGTTTCAGAGTTACTCTAGAGTCTACATGGGTAGACTCTTCAGTCGCAGTCTGGATTTATTTCCAATTGTGACAATAGCTTCGTCCATTACATACATACATAAACTCACGCCTTATTCCCATGGGGCTAGGCAGAAACTACAGAACGCCACCTGCTACGATCCTTATATACTCCTTTTGCCACGGTCATACATCTGGTCATACACGCACGCCAGTTGCGAGTACTACGCACCTGACCTTTCTGAAGAACATCACCAATAAGGTCACTTTTTATGTCCTCCTGGGTGTCCCCTCCCTGCGGTTCCACTCACATCTGCCTTCGATAACTTTTAGAGGTATGAGGAACGGGTGTAAAGGTCACTCATCCTCTATAGAAAAGCGAGGATCCTCCGACCAGACGGGTGTTGTGTCTGGCAGGCAACTGCCCAACGATTGATGTTGGAATCTTGTATAGATGTCCATCGCGCGGTAAACTCTAATTGCGCGATGCAGGATTTATGTGACATCAGGATTTTTGTGTGACGTCAGGTCTTTGCTACATAGTTCGCATGTGGCGATGTAGACACCGCCACAATTATTATATTTACGATTACATGGGGACTTTACATAACTGAGAAATACTTATCACACTTATCACCCCTACTTACCTTACTATCACCCCTACTTACCTCTTCTAGGAATACAGGCGTGATGTTATAATGTTGTAACACTGGGCTGTCAGTGAACAGTTATTATCTTTCCATTAGGGAGCGCTGGAGCTGGCTATCTACTTTAAATGGGATAGATGGGCGTACAGCTGACACGGATGACCGTTTACTGGAAGCGGTTACAAACGGTAACTTTATTATATTGTTAACTTCCTCACCATAGCGACCAGTCTTACCAAGGGGTATCGTGTTACCCAGTAAGTGGGTTGTGGAGGTCAGATAGGCAGTCGCTCCATGTAAAATACTGGTATTCAGCTGCATCCGGTTAGACTGGAAGCCGACCCCAACATAGTTGGGAAAAGGCAAGGCAGATGATGAACTTGCTGACCATAGAGACGTCGCCCTGTATAAACTTCAATAATTCAAATAAAAATCTCATAGAAAAAAGGACGTTCAGTTTTTCCGAAATTTGAATATTTTCCGCGAAATTCTTCCGATTTTTTCTTATCATAAAAACCTCATTGGACTCCACGAGCATTACAAAAAAAATACAAATCGGTTCATCCGTTCTCATGTGATGCGCTTATACCAACGAACAGCATTTAATTACGAGGTTTATTTTTATTATATATATATTCACTAGCTTCCGCCAGCGGCTTCGCCCGGGTCATATCTTTATAAATTATATCCTATGTTACTCAATGATGAATTATTTCCCGCATGTTCTATGTTCTATGTTACGGGTTTGGTTTCCGCCCTTAGTCCCTAAGATGGACCATTGTGCGTGGGCCATGGCGGCCGTTGGGGGTTATTCCATCCAGCCCACCTCCCTCCAGAAGTTTACCAAGTCTACAGGTTTGCACAGAACCTCCGTGTAAGATCTGGGTGACCCTAGGGTTTCAGTTCTAATCTGGGCGACGCCCGTGCATTCAAAGAGCACGTGCGCGACGGTTTCCTCAGCCTCCATGCACGCTCTGCACAGAGGACTGTCCGTTATGCCTATTGTGTGGAAGTGTTTGTTCAGCGAGCAGTGGCCTGTGGTGGTCCCCGCCACCAGACGCAGGCCATTCCTGTCCAGGCGTAACAAACGCCTGGTAAGCCTGCTGTCCAGAGATGGCATAGCTTCCTTGGACTGCGTGCAGCCCGGTGCCGAGGACCACCAGTTCACCGCTTGGGTATGGGTGAATTCCTGGAGCCACCTGCGTATTTGGTTGAAGGGGATGGGAACGATGGGCTCGGGACCACAAACTGAAGTGCTAGATGCTCTTCTAGCAAGCTCGTCTGCTGCGTCGAGGTCTTTTTGGGCTGTGCTCAGGTTTGTCCTGGGCCACCAGACCAGTGAGCCATATGTGATAATCGGTCGAATGACCGTGGTGTATAGCCAGTAGGTGACCCTGGGGCTAATTCCCCAGTTCCTTCCAAGCAGTCGCTTGCACTGCCAGAGGGATACAGTGGCTTTTGTGACGGTATAGTTAATATGTTTCGCCCACTTCAGCTGTTTGTCCAAGAAGATGCCCAGGTACTTGGTTTCAGTCGATAGGCTTAGGGTTGTCCCGAAGAAGCTGGGTAGTTGTAGCATTGGTAGTTTTCTCTTTTTTGTGAATAGAATCAACTCAGTTTTTGTAGGGTTCACCGTTAGTTGATGTTTATTATACCAGTCCTCTACTATTTTCAGGGCTTGGTGCATGAGGTTGCATATAGTGTTTTCATGTGTGCCGTTGATTATTATGGTTATATCATCCGCATAGTCTACGGTGAAGTAACCTTTGTCGTTTAGTGCCCTGATGAGGCTGTCTACCACCAGGTTCCATAGGAGCGGCGAGAGGACTCCCCCTTGGGGGCAGCCCTTCGCCACGATGGTCCTAGTGGTGTCATTCACGGTCACCTGTACAGCTCTCAGTCTGAGCATGTTGGTGATCCAACCGCTCAGGGTCGAGTCTATGCTGTGTCTTGGAAATTGAAGAGTGTGTTGGAAGTTAGTGTAAAACGAATTCTTCTGTGGTCTGAGCAAGAAGGTTCGTCCGATACGTGCCAGTTAGTTATGTAATTTGTCACATTTTCAGTAGCAAGTGTTAGGTCAATAATCGTTTGTCCTCGGACTGTAACCCAAGTGGGTTCAGAGCCGCGGTTTATGATGTTAAGATTGTTACTCAATGATAATATAGCATTGGACTGGTGAGAAAGTATTTAAAATCGATCCTGTGTTTTTGAATTTATACATTTTATTAGCGTAAATGAATTGATAGCAAACATTCAAATCATTCACACAATTTGTCAGTTGTGTGAAATGGCTATATCATGGAGGGGGTAAAGCTTAACTATTAATGTTAACCAAATGAAATGAAGCCAGCTAGAGGAACCAAACCAAGGACTTGAAGAAGCTTTGATGTTTGTTGTAATTAGACAAAAGCTTCGTTCAATGGTCTTGATGATGAACCGAATTTGACTGATGTGTCAGGTCTCAGAATTTAATTAACCATATTATATAATATACAGCGTATTCAGCTTTCTACAAACCTAATTATTATATAAGAAATAAAGGAGTTCTCGGAGCTTTTGGGTCGTGGTTAAATAATACAATTTTGCACCTTATTTACTAAAATATATAAAGTAATAACAACTGATTACTTTTATTCTGTGAACCGGAAACATAATATCAGACCTTCTCAGCTCCATTGTGTAAGATTCAATTATTTAAGTCGGGGCAAACGTCAAATATTAATATTTCTGTCCCATATCAAATGAACAGGGTACTTGAATTACTGAAAATATGGAGTTTTGACGAGTTTTGTTATTGATACCAACGTTGTAAGATATTTATAAAGCATGTATTTAGATACTGCCTCGTTGGTCTAGTGGTCGCGAGCGCTACTTCTGAGCATAAGATTCTGGGTTCGATTCCCAGTCTAGATAAAGTGTGATTCCGTTTTTCTTTCGGGAATTTCTCAGTGGAAGCCCGGAGCTGGATTAGTGCCCGCTTGATGGCAATAGGCTCTCCCCCTATTACATGCGACGTAAACATAACTGACCGAATGTGGGTGTAGGTACTAGAGGTACACCTCTGCCTAACCTTTCGGGTATTACAGGCGTGATGTTATTTTATTTTATCAAAAGAACAAAGTTAAATATAAGATATATCTTCTATCTTGCCCTCTCAAAGAATGATTTCGTTTATATTCATTACAAAATGCTTGAGCAAAATATATGCCATTATAATAATAGCTCCGTCGGTTTCAAACGAAGCTGTCTTATTCATCCTCTCTTAAAGAATATCACTTGAACATTCATTTTGTAGGACAGACAGGGATTATCATAAACAATGTCTTGTTAATGGTAATATTACAGCGAATTTTGAACGTTTGTTTACTTTGTTAAGGCTTCTTTTTGTAAGTTCTTATCTAATCTTTAGTGGTCTGAGGAACAGGGTGTAAAGTTCACTCATCCTTTATAGGGTGTCGTGTCTGGTGAACTACTGCCCGTCGATTGATGTCGGGACATTGCATATATCATTCTAGTTGCGCGATAAACGCTGCTTGCGCGATGCAGGATTTTAGTTTCAGTTTTGCGTAGTTCGCATGTGGCGATGTAGATGCCGCCACAAATCCAACTGAAATGATTACCATTTCTAAATGTACGATTTTCTTTAAATCGTTTTTAGCATGATTGACATTTTATAATCGTACAATGTAGGTACTTCCGTAAAACAAAGCCTTTTTATTGAATAAAAAGATAATTTTATGTTTACACTGAAAATAAAAAGAATAAAGTGTTTTAAAATGCGAAATAAACAACAAACTCTCTGACAGGCCCATTGTTTTCAGTTGTTTGAAGCGTGCACTAAAAATACGGGCGACATGCGGGTGATATTATGTTTATTTATAAACATATCACCCGTCATACAAAGATTTAACCAGTTTTCTTACAATTGCCATCCCATAAAACCGATTATAACCAAGTACAACACATAAAAGGAGGAGGCACTGGTGTACAGCACGGTACCTACATCTAATCAGTTATAAAACATAACAGAATAAATCACTATAATTAAATAAAAACAAAATTCAATAAATTAAAAAAATATAAATATAAATTGAGAAACAAGAAAATTCTACAAAAACGCGTCACGTCATATCATCAACTTGTTTCAATAAAAACAAAATGGCTGGCAAAACGCGACAATTTAAGCACCCCAATTAAATTTAATTAGCCCTCACGCCGTTCATTCGAAAAGGTGCCAAGATTCTGGACAAACTGAAGCGTGTAACATAATCTTAGCTATTAAGTACAGTCAACAAAAGAGAGAGAGATAAGTATGCTGGCAATATTTCACCCAAATGGGACTTGTCTTGAGTAAGAACCTGTTTTTGTTGAACAATGCTTCTTCGTCGTGTCAATGATTCCATTTATACCTAAATTTTAAATAAGCTTCGAACGGAATTCAGCCTCTCCGACAGTGTTAGCGTTGGCCTCGCAAAGGTCTTCCATAGTGCAGAAGTTATTGCGACAAGAGGTGAGGCATCGTCTGTGATGTTGGTCCGCAGTCGCACTGTGGGTCATCGGAGTACCCCCACCCGATTAAGTTGTACCTGCAAAGCCTTACTTAATTTGCTTGCTAGGTTAGTGTTAACTGAAAATTATCTATTTTGTGATACAGGCCATCAATGTTCGCTATCGGAACTTATATTAGATCACGGAGATTTGGCACTATGTCGCGGTTCCAAAGACAGGCACAATAATTTTATTTCCGAAATGTCCCAATTACATCAACCGTGGTCACTGTTAGAGCCTTTCTGATTCTAAGAATACTATAATTGGGTTGAGCAGTCTAGTCTTTGACATCTCTCATCACCAGGCAATAAGTTAGAAAAGCAATTCACGCAACTACGATGAATATTACCCACATCATCATCTTCATTAGCAGACTTGTTCATCCTCTGGTGAGTATAGGCTTCCTCCCTTTTGCCATGCCGGTGAGTATAGGCTTCCTCCCTTTTGCCATTTTGTAACGGGTATGCTCGGACTTGACACTCTGGAGCTGAGAAGGAGCTTACAGTCAATTATACACTTCTACCATTTACTCACCAATAAAATCGACAATCCCTCAGCACTGATAGATATAAGCCTAAACGTCCCTATGGGAGCCATGCGGGGTGCAGGGGAGCGCGGTTTGCGGCGGCGGCCCCTGCTAGCTGTGGCTGGTTCCCGCACCCGTGCCACAAGAAATGCAACTACGCGGCGTACTCTTGCGCTCCTCAACTCGATCATACTCACTCAGGATGTAGACCTTTTCACTGACAAACTAATCAAAATTATATCTGCGGCAAATGTCCACCTCATACACTAACACACGCACACACTCACGCACACACTCACGCACACATACATTAACACACCATCATCATCATCACAATATTAACTAATGCTGCTAATGATGTCGACAAAACTAGGCTAAGCTGTACTCATTATAAGTTTGTAATTAAGCATTATAAGTTAGTTATTAAGCATTAGTATTTAATAATAATAATATGTAGCACGTTGCACATATTGTAGTATATTGTAACTACGAGTATATTACGAAAATGTAACTTGTTTGTAGACGGTTTGGGTTGACCTGTAAAGTCTACAAAATGTTGAATAACAATAAATAAATGCCATGCCATTCCATGCCATGCCATGCTTCCCTGCTCTGTGTCTGGCCTTCCACGCGATACCCTTACTTACTACCTAAACACCAAACTCTTTCACCGAGTGTACTTGCTCAGAAACTCGTTATAATCTACTGAAGCCAGCCGTCTCGCCGGAACAACAAATGAACAAGTAATGTCTGAGGAGCATTTTTGTGGAATGTGCCTGAGCGGCGACCGGAGCTAATTTGTCATCGGCCAAGACCAGCCAAGATAGATCGTTCTTTGATAGGTGACTTATTATTGCTGGTAGTACGCACAGATAGGAAACTTGTTGTTTTTGTTTGAAGCTCGATGATTGTTCTAGTTGTTTGTTATTATTATTGTTTCAATTTGAATTAGCTTAAATTATGGAATGTTTTGTTAGCAACTTCATTGGTTACAGTCTTGTTCTCAATAGCATTATTGATAATTATCATTAAAAGGTGTCGTTATAACACAGAGTGAAGGCTGAACCAACTCTTCTAATTTTATTAATCTACATTAATATTATAAAGAGAAAAGATTTGTAGTTTTGTTTGTAATGAATAAACTCAAAAACAACTGGACCGATTTTAAAAATTCTTTCACCTATAATGCTATAATATCACTCAGTAACATAGGCTATAATTTATAAAGTCAATACGCGGGCGAAGCCGCTGGCGGAAGCTAGTGTTAATAAATAACACCTGTATGTTGGAGGAACTTATAACCACCAAAATGCAATACGTGTAATAAATAAAATAAATAAGTTCTGACCTGCCAGAATTCAGATTGTCATTATACAGTAAGAAGTACGGTAGAAATTGATCTTGCTAGCTTTAGAAGCAATGGCGCCTCTTTCTATGAAGTTATGTTGGGATTATCCACATTACTCCTCAGTGTAAGTTGTACCAAAGGGAAAAACCAGAACTGAAAAATTCAGACATTAATGATCCCTCAAAATGTTAGCAAAATGTTACATCCTCCTACATGATGTCTCCTAAAATGAAAAGAGTAGGTGTTCTCTAACAAAAAGAATAAAAACCGGCCAAGTGCGAGTCGGATTCGCGCACGAAGGGTTCCGTACCATTATCTATAAAAATGGCAAAAAAATCACGTTTGTTGTATGGGATCCCCCTTAAATAATTACTTTATTCTGGTTTTTAGTATTTGTTATAGCGGCAACAGAAATACATCATCTGTGAAAATTTCAACTGTCTAACTATCACGGCTCATGAGATACAGCCTTGTGGCAGACGGACAGACCGACAGACAGACGGACGGACAGCGGAGACTTAGTAATAGGGTCCCGTTTTACCCTTTAGGTACGGAACCCTAAAAACAAAGTCCTCACAATGCTATGCAATGATAAAAACTTTTGATGTAGAGGAATTCTAAATATGTTCTCTCTACTATATTTTATGTTCTTTGGGACATAATATATTGCCTGAGGTTAAGGTATTTAACCTTCCTGACCTCACCTGACCTATTGTGTAACCACTAAGCTTTAGAGAGAGGAGGAGAGATTTTATGAAGTGAACAAGCTACGGAAAGAACGTAGAGTTTTACTAGATTATATTGATTTTGACAGCGGCCTGGTAGATTTATACAACACCGAAATCGGTCCAAAAAAAAATGTCGTAGGTAATAAATATAAAAACTCCTTTTTTAAAGTCGGTTACAAAGAAATTATCTTTTTTTTTTCTCGTACCTACAAATGATAGCCTGAGGAATGATGTGATAAGGCAATGGTACGGTTTAAAAGAGATGTAGTGACAAAAATTGAAAAGAGTAAGTCCATAAGCTAAGATGGTTTTGTTGAGAGGATTCATGAAAGGCGACTTACAACAGGTATTAACAAGGCAGATATGAGTAGAAACGCCGAGAGAGGACGCCCTAGGAAGACATTCGAGTGACGTTACTAGTGATGTTAAGCAGTGATAGCCTAGTGGTGTGACCGTCGGACTGCCAAGTCATAAGTCTCGAGATCGAACCCAAGCCACGCACCTCTGACTTTTCGGATTCATGTGCGTATTATATAATTATCACTTGCTTTAAAAAAGGTGAAGGAAAACATCGTGAGGAAACCGGCATGCCTGATATATAATTCTCGACGGCATGCAGAGGTCCAAGGGTGGCTTTAAAACTCTGACACCAGGTTAGTCACTAACTACACGAAAAGAAGAAGACTAGTGATATTCTTCAGAAAGGTCAGGTGTGCAGTACTTGCAACCTGCGTGCGTGTATGACCAGATGTATGAACATAAACGAAGCAAAATGAAGTATACAAAGATCGTAGCAGGTGGAATAAAATATTGTAAAACATTTTTTTAAAGAGTAACGGTGGAGTTTCTTGCCCATTCTTCTCCAAACGAAAACTATCTTTTGGAAGGGGAAACAAGAATCAGTTCTATTTCTTTGTTTTTGACGTTCAAAAGTAAAAGTTATAAATTATTTGAATTTGACTTTGGTGGCGTTCCGTAGTATCTGCCTTCACATGCCCAATGAAGGCAGACACTACAGAACGAAGGCGTGAATTTATGTATGTAAGTGTGTATTATTACAGAACACACTCGTTGCTCATAAAATCGAAATAAGATCCCACTAGAAGCGAAATAATATACTGGGTGCCTAGAGAACCGAGAACTAGCAAAAACAGAGTTTATGAGGCTGTTAAACCATAAATAGAGTTATCGAGACAGTTATGCCTGTAACTGATAATTGTAGTAGGTACGTGACGCAACTAAGGTATTATTTGGCTGAAAATTAATTCCCGAAGTCACTTTCTTATTATTCATTATCGTGACTGCCGATACTGCTGATCAAAGAGCTGAGAACAATTATATATTTATGAACGGAATAGAATTATCATGTGTAAATGTTTCCCTCACTATTCATTTGTCTATAATTAAATTCGTAAATACGGATTTCAATGGTAAAATCGGTTCAGTAATTTGGTCCAATAGATTCTATCTTTTGGAAGCTGCTTTGTATCTGTATAGTTTTCGTGCTGCATACTACGTCAAATTCATTTACACCTCCTCTTTGCCATAATTCAATCAAGACATACACACTTTTGAAGATCTTCGAAAATGCTGAACTTTACAGAAATATATGCTAAAACAAATCACCATAATCAACCCATAATGTTCGCACTGCTGGGACACAGGTCTCCTCTCTGTGAGGGGGAGTGGAGCGTAATCCACCACGCGGGCCCAGTGCGGATGGTAGATGTCACATGTCTTCGAATTCTTGGTTCTAGGACATGCCGGTTTCCTCACGATATTTTCCTTCACGTCGGATATCGTCCCACGGGAACGTCCTACCGGGATACTCATGAAATACTGGGTTTCCTATACAAACTTTCATCCCCTATATCACCCCATAAAGGGTTATTTTTTAAACAAAAAGTAGCCTATGTCTTTCTCCAGGATGCCATCTATCTCCTTGGCAAATTTTATCGAAATCCGTTCAGTGGTTTAGGCGTGAAAAGGTAACATACAGACAGACAGACAAAGTTACTTTTGAATTTATAATATTAGTATGGATAGTAAGTATGGACTAGTATGGATTATTGTCGGTTTCCGACTACCACGCGAAAGAAGTCGCGGGTAACAGCCAGTATCAAATGAAAAAGGCCAAACCAAAGCAAGGATTATGTAAAGGGTTAAAATAAAATAGGACCAAATCCCTACGGGAGGCAATAGGGGTCGCCGGAGGACAACAATAATATTTGGTAACAACGTTATCTGGAGCGGACTTCTTTGTTTTAAATGATCCTATATTTATGATGATTTTTATTAGGTACTAGCTGCGCACCGCGGTTTCACCCGCGTAAGTCTCGATCCCGTGAGAATATCGGGATAAAAAGTATTCTTGGGTTAATCCAGGCTATAAACTATCTGTTTGCCAAATTTCATCCAAATCCATTCAACTGTTTTTGCGTGATTGAGTAACAAACATCCAAACACACAAACTTTCACATTTATAATATTAGTAGGATAAACTCAGCCCAAATAAAAAACCAAGACAGAGCGCTGCGAACAATACAGTGAAGCATGCCAAAACTACACCACCGCTCTGTGCATACACGCTCAAACGCACACATTTACAGCCATTTACAATCAAACTACACCTAAATGTTTACGAAACCGGCCTCACGTCACGGTTGACAGCGCTCTGTCTTGGTTTTTTATTTGGTCTGCGGGTATAAATAACAAAAGATGGATGGGTTATGTGAGGAATGATATGAAACAGAAGGGAGTGAATTATTAGCGTGACGATTGACAGGGGAGAATGGAAGAAGGGGAAATTATAAATAATAATATCCTTTTGGTTACAATGCGTCACTTGAAACTTTTTTAGCAGTAGGAACAGTCGAACAAGCTGTTTGGTATACAGGCAAAGTTTATTCATTTCCCGCTACACTGCCAAAATTCGTTTTGATTGTGTGTGTAATTTAACTTTTGGGCTTAGGAGAGTGACGGAAAAAGATTTTTGACTACTGTTTTTAGTACAGTCAGATAACTTGCAACTACTTTAAACAATTTTGTGAGTGTTTTTACTCACAAAATTGTTTAAAGTAGTTGCAAGTTATCTGACTGTATACCAGATAGCTTGTTCGACTGTACATCAAGTTATTTTCAAGACATCCATTTTGAGCACAGATTAATCAATACCGTGAGACAGATAGATGCATTTATGGATACCTCCCTCACTTATACAAAAACCTTACAAAAGTCGGTTAAACCTTACAAAAGTGGCTCAATGCAGTCGTCTTTTTACGTGCTTTCTGTAAATTCCAACAAAGTACAAACAGGTCCACTTCTGTATGCCTTTTGACCTTTGTTGAAGAAGATCACGTATAGCAGCGGAGTGATGGCTCATTCACACGAGGACGATTCGAGTTTTTGACGAATCGATTATTTACACGATTCATTTTTTGACGAATCGCCAATAAATGCGGCCTTATTTGGGCTAAAATTATAAATGCTATTTGTTCTGTTCAAGGCATTTAATGAGGATCGTAGTTCTATAGTTTCTGCCTTCCCCCTTGGGAAAAAAGCATGAGCTTTTATATTACTTCACTATCAATTAATTAACACAATTTCGTTATATATTTTCGCACTCAAAGTACGAAGCTAGTACACATAGATACATACTACTTGTAACAAAGCGAAAAAGAAACCTTGTATGAAAAGGGTGGCACTAACTGGACAGTAATTACGAAATGCCTCGTGCTACCTCTCTCTCGCTCCTTCTTTTTACTCTCTTTCCGTCATACACGAGCGTTTTTTGTGAGGTAATAAAAAATGTTTTGTGAGTTTGCATGTACCATTTCATACTATTCCATATTTACACCAATATCAACTTTATACAAATGCAACTTAAATTCATTTTAGGATGACTAGTAGTTACCTATCTATACTATTGACAAATTCATAAAAATGTTTGCAGTTGTATTGCAAATTGAACTTTATGTGTCACATATTTGTTTACATGTTTGAAAACTAAATAGCAAACGCACGATTAGGTATCAACTTTCTGGCAAATTCCATTGAAATTGATGACGCGTATTGTTGATCGAAGACGCGATGGGCTTTTGCGAAACAGCTTTGATTCCCGCGCGGATTATTTCTTGTTTTTATTTTTTATTTTTCAGAATCAAAGAACCAAATTTAAACAAAGTGTTTGCTAGGTAATGCCTATATATCGTTTATGCCTGTATTACGTCAAAAAAGTGAAAACTCCAGGTATATTTCTTTAAAATACCAACAATTATAAAGTAACGTCTTCAAAAGTCTAATAAACCAATACCAAACTCACAGCTCGCCCCGTAATACATGGGACGACTATACGTATGTGGGTACACCTCTGCACAAACTTTCGGGGAAACAAGGCGTGAGACGCAAGATGTTATGTGATGTGTTGTGATATAACAAACTAAACTTGTTTTCACCAAAAGCTAAGGTCAAACCCCGACTGCTTTCCGCTTGTCAATTTCCATTATTATTCCGCTCATCCTCGGGCGAAATATAAAAAAATCGACACGAAAACGTTCTCGCTGCTAAATTGTTTCCTTGTTCAGAAATATGAAACGCCGCTCTGTAGAGAGGCAATTTGTCGCCAGTGATCGTTGGTACTTACCCTGCTACACCAGACTACCAGTAGAAGGGCCTAGCGTTTTAATTAATCGTTTAATTGCATCAAAACGGGATAAAACTTTTATGTGCATTAGGATTTCGGCGAAAAATTACGGAAATTTTTGTATTGGATGCACGCACTTTCGGTGAGTGGTTGAGTATAGGAAAAGGGTCCATCGCTCCCCAAGGGTGCCTTAAGAAGTCAGTAAGTATGTCAAGAGGTAGGAAGTAGTATCTTCTCCGAGCCTCTATAACAACACTACGGTAACCAATTCGTCTGCCGAATAGATACACTATTTATTTCAGTCCCCACAAGGAGTTTGTTATTTCAGCCGAGAATTATATATATCGTAGGTACATACGCGATACGTACGTATCCTGAATTTTGTATAATTTACTGAAACAAATAAATCGAACCCAATCCTAAAACAACTTTCCGTGTTGTGTCAAAAAAACTTTTATAAATGAGAAAAAAATTACTGTTGAAAAATAAATGGTGCATATCGCTGTGAAATAGACTGAAATCGTATAAAGTAGGTACAGCTACTGAAGAAAGGAAAAATTCAAAAGTCGTGGCCCGTGGTATCCTCATTTTCAACAAACACTTTACTGTAAATTTCGGGCCTACCATTTCATTACCCACACCTCCAACTCCCGGGATACAGTTGTAAAATTATACTAAAACAGCAGAAATTAATTCTAGTCCTCTTTAAATGTAACATGAACGTTTTCTAATTTAAATTTCGTCATTCAAACTCAATTTCCACCTGGAGAGAGAAAACAGAGTTTTTTTTTTGTAATTTCATTAGCAGGCTAGAGGTTGCTCGCGTGTCCACGAGATTTAAAAAAAAACGCCAGACTGGTTCCGTGAGTCTTTGAGTCTTTGATTGAATCGTACAAAGCGTTGAACCTCTGCTGTTGGTGTTTACTCAGAGTCTCGTTAAACTAACTAAAGAACCTCTACGGAAAAGGTTTTTTTACTAAGGTTGTTTGCCGCCAGTCTCGGTTGGAAGGTTAAGAAGTGTCGTAGCTAGGTAAGGACCCCTATTCATATTTTTTGCTTGCTCTTTTCATAAGTTTGCACTGAAGAGTCCGAAAATTTTTAACCAACTTAAAAAAAGGAGGAGGTTCTATGTTCGTCTCTATGTATGTTTATTGATATTTTCATCAATTGTAGAATGATGTTAATAATTGATTTTCATTTGGTAACGGAAGCTAGCGCGGTGCGTGGTTCAATATGAATTTTATTAAGTTTGCTTTGGTACCTAGTTTTTTTTTCGAGTTAGCTTCAATAATACGTATTTAATCCATTTTGTGTATGTTAATGATGTTATAAAACTTCCCGTCACTGTTGTTCACATAAATTGTGCAGTACGAATTTTTGTGGTCTAGGATCCGCAACTAAAAAGTTTTTGGAAAGTCAATGTCGTACCGTGTAGCATAGTTTTTGTATAATATTTTTCACATGTTTTGTAAACCTAACTACAGTATCTAGGTAAAGGTTGCATATTAGGTGGCTAGATATTTCGTGAAAGCTAACGTAAAGTAATCGTGGACGTGCCTGCGCATCGGTTGGTGAAAATTCGGTTCGTGCATTGTTTCCATATTATACCTTACATGCTTTATCGTGGACTGCAGTTGTATTTTAAAAATAACAATTTCTGGTATGGCGTTGACTGGCAGAAACTATATTTGAAAATAAACCTACCTATGTATAAACGTAATAATAAAAACTAAAACCCAACTACAACTAAAAAGGACAAGACACCACATACAGACAAATTAAAAATCCGGAGTCACACGTAATATGTTCGATTTATGCCCTAACACGTGTGTCTCCGGATTTTTAATTTGTCCGTCTGTGGTGTCTTGTCCTTTTTAATCGTAGTTGGGCTTTAGTGTTTATTACTTTTTTTTTTTTTTAATTCTTTTGGGGTTATAATATTTATATTTTTGAAATGCCTTTTTTAATTTAATGTGACGTCGCATAGTCTATAACCAGCGGACGATCAAGACGCTTCCAACGATACCTCATTTATCAAATTGTGATGAGTCGTTTAGAAGATATGAGGGAACAGATGAACATACATACATACATACATACCGGTCAAAATCATAACCCTCCTTTTTTCTTCGCCGTAGTCGGGTAAAAATTGTATCACAGCTTGCTTAAAGTTCTCGGACGCAACTGGCTACACCTACATATTTTCGCTTAATTTTTAATCAACATTCAAGTTTAAATGGCGAAAATAATAAAATTAAGATATAGCACAACATTATCTAGAAATGTCTACGTTTGTATAGCCCACGGATGCACATGCACCCGCTGCACCCGCACGTCGCTCCTTTCTCTCATTCAGCATACTTAGTATATTCGGCAAGCCTAGTACCTATTCAACGAATACTTTCTGGAAAATTATTTATATTCATCGAATAGTACTTACTGCATTCAAAAATTAGATAGTGAATGGCATAATAGAAATCTAAATCTAAATTTAACACGGTTCAACCAAATTTCACTTTGACGAGAGGCGCAGAACTAAAAAATTAAAGTAATAAAAACTAAAACCCAACTACGACTAAAAAGTTATAAACAAGACCCCACAGACAGATAAATTAAAAATCCGGAGTCACACGTGTTAGGGCATAAATCGAACAGGTTACGTGTGACTCCGGATTTTTTATTTGTCTGTCTGTGGGGTCTTGTTTATACCTTTTTAGTCGTAGTTGGGTTTTAGTACTTTAATTTTTTTAAATTTCTTTTGTGATTATAATATATATATTTTTGAAATGTGCTCATTAAGCCCTTTCATTTGATACCCAACATGGTACGATTAAACAATATTTTTTTTTAGTTCCTGACTTTATGACCTCTAGAGGGCGCCATTTTTCACAATCAAGACGCTTCCAACGATACCTCATTTGTCAAATTGTGATGAGTCGTTTAGAAGATATGAGGGAACAGATGAACATACATACATACATACCGGTCAAAATCATAACCCTCCTTTTTTCTTCGCCGTAGTCGGGTAAAAAGTAGATACCTACATGAATTATTGAGTTTACACGATTCATTTAGGTTGCTTCGTACATATTGAAAGGCATAGAGTTAACCACCATAACCACTAGTTAAATATAAACTAAAACCATGTTCAATTAAGGATGATTGACAAACAGATAATTATGTTTGTACACACATACTGTTAATATTAATTTTTATCTAATAAAGGTGCTGAAAGTAAGGGATAGTAAACAATTAGGCGAGCTCGGCGGCAAAAGGGACTCTTTCAACATTACCCTCGGCCAACTGATGAAGGACCATGGTTATCCCTTTATTACAACTTTTCGGAAAAGTTGGGAATGTAATTATCTTAATCTATATAAAATGCTGTACGTTGGTAGGCGCATCACTTATGAACGGCTGGAAATAAATGTTTTTTTTTTTCAAAATGTTCTTTATAATCTAAATAAGGTTTTTAAGGAAAAAACAATTGAAAAAGTGGCCTGCTAAATGGAAAATGCGGGAAATACTGAAAGTTCTTTTTTCTGTGGGACTTGGTCATGACAACGTCTGTCGGGTCTAAAAACAAAAATGGCATTTCTTCGTTACAGCAGGTTTTGTTAAAACGTATATTTAATGACATAATTATTGAAGGTGCTTCACCCCATTTACACTTTTAAGGTAAAATTTAATTTGTTTTGAAAATGTTGTTTAGACCTAATGTTTATTTCTATATAGGTATCTATTTATGCACGCTGCACGTATGTATTTATATCGATTTAAAAACTAACGTAGTGATTATAATTTATAAAGAATGGGTTGAGATTTTAGTAAGTATTGAGTGGTTAGTGGGTAATATTTTTAGTTAACATAACTCTAGTTATGTTTAATACTGATATTCAATTGCATCCGGTTAGACTGGAAGCCGACCCCAACATAGTTGGAAAAAGGCTAGGCAGATGATGATAACTCTAGTTATGTTTGTAGGTACTTTTCTGCTCTTTTCTTCTTGTCTGTTAAATAAAAAAATGTGTATGTAAAGGACTGAATAAAAATCAGGCGCTCTGAAAAAAACGATAACTTATTGCAAACAAACATAGTAAAATAGTTAATTGATTCAGGCGTGACTTTGCGGAAATCCATTATAAAATACAATAGACGTAGATATATTTAGTAACCTATTCCGCTTGACTATTCTTCAAGAGTCCTAAAAAACCCTGTAAGAAATCGGCACGTGTTTCACCTCTCAAAGAGGCATCCTCAGGATGACGATTGACCAATTGCAAACCAGAACGCGACGTGTTACCACACCGAGCGCTGGACGCAAAGGTCGCTTTGCGTCCTGAGGATGCCTCGTTGAGAGGTGAAACACGTGTCGATTTCTTACAGGGTTTTTTTATTAGGACTCTTGAAGAATAGCTAAGCGGAATAGGTTACTAAATATATCTACGTCTATTGTATTTTAAACATAGTAAATTTAAAAAAATCGTTTTCCGTTATAATTGTCTAACAATAGTAAACTTAATGATATTTAATGGGCTATTAAATACTAAGATATACGGCCTTCTCATACTTACATTAGACTCCAAACAAAATTCATAAATCTTAATATTTGCTCCGCTAAAGTTCCAGTGAGTAATAAACAAACTGTAACAGTAAATAGGTACCTATAGGAAAACATATTTCTGCCTGTATACCTATGAATGTATTTAATGTCAGTCATTATGCTGAAAAAATATTGAAACAGGAACTTTTTACTTAGTAAATCCTGGTCTTTATTGCATGTGAGTTTAAATTAGACAAGGTACTCGTATAAATGACAACGATTAGCGTTCGGAAAGGATTTGGGTTCAATCTAAACATTGTATGACTTCTAAGCATTTTGTTTCTGGGAGGCAAAATTAATGAATTCTCATGCTGATTGAATATTTCTTGGGCACTATCACAATAGGACAGTTTACGTCCGATTTTTGAGAGGCTCATCAACACAACAATTACAATACGTAAGTGTGAAATCTCCTGTCAAATTTTAGTTAGTTGTTTATTTTTATAGTTAGTTTAAGGCGGCTTTCATATTAGAACGTTAGCAGCGCGACACTAGCGCGGCAGAAACACATTCCTTCACATTATAAAAACAGTACGTTTGTCTATCTGTCTGTCTGTCCGTCTATCACAGCCAATTTGCTCCAGGTACACATATGTATTTCTGAATAATGTGAAATACAGTCGAATAAATAAATCAAAAACCTGTCAAATAAGATGCTTGATGAAATAACAAACACTTGACAAATTATTTTAATAGGCCTTCAGAAATCACGTCTTAATTAAGATTTCAAAGAATGAAGCGGGTTTTTTTGTGAGTATTTTTTGTGCGGTAGCGATAAAGAAATATTCAAACTCCTTTAGCAGGAAAATTTATTTTTCCCAAGTCTGCTTGCCGTGCCGGAAAATAAGCGGTTTCCATAAACACCGCTAACCTAATTGCCCGTAAATTATTGCATTGTTTTATACCTATAAAGAAAAGCTGTACAACACAAAATGTATAGGTTTCAATGAAGTTCACTTACCGAGTGTCACTATTAGCAGGAAATGCATCTTTGTTAATTAATCTGAAAACAAACAGAATGCATTAATAATTTATTTACAAACATCAACTGCGATATTAAGATATGAGTGTGCTATGCAAGTAGAACAAAAAAAAACATAGTAACATGGTATATTAAACATCTTTTAAAGTACAACAACAATGGTATATCGAGGTGAGCCAAAACACAACACACGTTTAACGTTTCGAACCCAAATAAGGGGTGACTAGCGGAAAATTGACACCATTTTTTTATAATATATTTTCTCTATTTTTTATTTATACAAAATAGAGTAATAGAGTTTGTCAATGCGGATGATTTAATAGAATAGAGTTTGCCAATGCGGATGTTAATGTTTTAAAAAAAATAGCGTCTGAACACTGTCAATTTCTCTCAAAACACCCTTGCAATTGAACTCTAAAATTTTGTGAATATACAATTTATTAGTTAATCTTACATGCTGTCCCAAGATAAATAGATAAAATATTATTATGTAAATCACTGAAGAACGTCCTCGTCCAGAGAGAGGGTTTCTCGATATCCATTAAGTAGGTACCCACAGACCCTGGATCTGCTTTATACTTTGATCCTAAGTACCCACTTCTTTAGGATCGGCCATTGTACCGAGAAAACTAGCTTTGTTTGTTTAATACTCGTTTGTTAATATTGCAAACTATTATACATATAAATTTTAAATGTTTTTTTAATTTTTAAATGTTTTTTTTATGATTTAAAAAAATATTTAAAACTGTAAATATATAAGAAACAAAGTAAATAAACGAATTAATATAGAAAATACTTTATTAACTTCAGGTATTCGTAAAAGCAAGGAAAATCGATTTGAACTTTATGGCCTAAAGCAACATAGGTATGAATATTATAAGCTTTTTATGCAGTATATTGCAAAATATTCGAAAACTTTTAATAGTGTATGAAAATAGCTATAGCTCTTTACTTTTTATTAGCAATAAAATAAAATCACCTGATGATAAAAAAAAAACTACCTGGCAAATAAGAAAAAAAACAGCGTAATACTGAATTTAATTTAGAGACTGCACATGGCCCCATCACCTCAGATGTAGAAATAGCTCAGGAATTTGAAAACTTTTTTGCTAAAATTCCCGTTAAAACTACTGAAGCTTTAAATTCCTCACCCGCGCTTTCTACTGCCTTTCTTAGAAAGAATGTAAAAGCATGCCCGTTGGAGTTAAGGTTTCAGCATACAAACCCCCAATAAAAGCATTTAAAGATCTATAAATGAAATCAATAGAAGATCTCTGGGGTATGTCTGTAAAAGTCTGTAGATCTTTGTATCATTGAAACCATTGAGCCATATTTAACACCAGTGTGGACCAAGGAGTCTTTACGGATCTCATGAAACACGATATATAGTTCCATTGCTCAAATTCGGTGATAGTAAAGAACTCGACAATTATAGGCCTGTGTCAATTCTGCCAGTACTCAGTAAGGTGGTTGAAAAGTTGATGCTGAATCAAATGTTACGTAACTTTAATAAAAATTGCATCTTTCATGAACAACAGTACTGTTTCACCAAAGGGCGTTGTACAACTAACGGTCTGCCGCCGATGTCACACTAATAAAGAACTACTAGAATTATAACCAAGATAAGGATGCTTGGAAACATGCTGTTCCGAGCAGGAACAGCATAAGGAACAATGTAGAGTCTACACAAAGTCAAACTAGTTGCCAATTTAATTGTTTAATTACTATTTATATGACATTCATTTTACATTCTATGATAGCTGTGACCCCAATATAATTGGGAAAAGGCAAGGTAGGTTGAATGTTTTTTTTTTTTTAATTTTTATTAAATCATTTTAAAAAAAAACCGACCAAGTGCATGTCGTACCATGCACAATGAATGGTTCCGTTAGTTGGGATGAATTTATAAAACAAACTTAACATTGTAGTTGAAAAACTTGTTCTCCGATACAGAATGTATGGGAGAACATGTTTTTACAACTACAAATTTAAGTTGGTCGATTATTACTCGGTAACTTGTGGAGCCTACGTAGCGATGATAATTTTCCTTTTAATTTCGTTATATATACTACTGCCGTGAATTTTTTCACATATCCAAACCCAACCATTTAGCTGGCAGGGGGGGAGGCACTTGTAATCGTATTACAAGTGTCTATATAAAAAATATTTTACGATTTTATTTTACCACTTTGTCGGCGTCGTTTATATCCATACCAAATTACAGCTTTCTAGTACCAACGGTCTCTGAGCTAAGCCGCGGACAGACGGACAGAAGGACATGGCGAAACTATAAGGGTTCCTTGTTGACTACGGAACCCTAAAAACGAGGGTCTACATATTTTTTTCTTAATATCAGTGATTTGGCCAGAAATCGCAAAAAATAGAGAGATTTGGAAGGAAAAAGGGGAGGCCTTTGCCCAGCAGCGAGACACAAAATAAAAAATCATTGGTTATACTTAGTTAATAACTTTAGGGGTATGAGGGTGTAAAGTTCACTCATACTCCATAGTAAAGGGAGGATCCTCCAACCAGACGGGTGTTGTGTCTGGCGGGCAACTGCCCAACGATTGATCTTTGGTTCTTGTATATATGTCCACTGCACGGTAAACTTTAATTGCGCGATGCAGGATTTATGTGACGTCAGGTCTTTGATGCGTAGTTCGCATGTGGCGATGTAGATACCGCCACATAACTAACCATATATAATATAGTAAATACTAACCTAACCTAACGAATAAAATCAAAATTAAGTGTCTATTATCTATCAAGTCTGTCAGTCGCGCTATCTTTAAGACGAAAAGCCAGGAACATCTATATTTTTCTTTTAGATTAAGATCAGCTCGGTGAAACAAAGAAATCATCCTCGGAATACCTTCCACGAAACGCTTTACATTTGATTGAATTAAATCCGATATCTGAGATAAAAACGTTTGAATGTTTCGCATCAATCTGACTCGATTCGCACCCTAATTTGATCATATATTTATTTTACAAATCAAGAAAAGCTATTACCAAAGTAACTCGGTCATTTAAGCGTAAAACAATGTTCTGCTTATTTAATAATCGAATTATATCTTTTTCGCAAAGTCGTTAGTTATGGCAGGTATTTTAAATCGAAACTCAAATAAGTCCCATTTTGCGCTCCTAAATAAATTACTGAACACTCTAATATAATGGTTGCGCCTCTTTTTGTAAACCACAAATAATTCATATTTTGGGGTTTAAAATTACCGAAATAGGCAAGTTACTGCGACTAACTTGGATGAAGCGCTCTCAGGCCGCTGCCGTGGCACCGCTCACTTCGCTCGCTCGGCTCGCACGCATTTGGTCACAGTTCCATCCTAAACCGCTTTGTCCGTCGTTTTTGGAATAAACTATCAGAAAAGGCTTAGGCTTTAAAAAAATGTACATCATTACAAGAACAATACATTTTAAAAGGATCAGTTAAATATTTCCCGTTAGTTATTATTGTAACAACCCTACATTTAAGGTCCGAGCTTCGATCGGCCGAAATATTTCGGTGAGCATTAAATGTCATTTGTAAGCGGCTGACGCGTCTCAGTTGATTCTATCGTGTACATTTCTAATGGTAGTCGTACATTTTAAACTACATAGTCGAATTAAACTGTAGTTCAGGGGAAAAGGATGGTTCGTCCGTGCCTTAAATTGGAGCCTACAAATAAATAATTTACGATTCGACTTTAAGACTTTTTATAAAGTCTTCAAAAGTAGATAATTTAAAAACATCGTTAATCCTTTTAGGTAGACGATTAATTCGACGAAACTGTTTTCTCTCATGTTAAAACTCGTTGCAGATTTGAGCACACAATTTTAAATACCTGGTTATATCCAATTATAAAACGATGCGTTGGTAATTCAATTATTCAATTCGAACACGTAATTACATGAATGATGACTTTTAATACAATTATCTCTGTAATTCCTGTAACGACGTTATTATACAAATAGCTATCACCAATTTGAATATCATTCATTCGCGAAAATTGAATATCCAAAACTGAATATTTTATCGTAATTCAAACGAAATTGAATATTGTCGATAAGAAATCTTTTGGGAGTGCGTACTCAGTACCTTTCTATTTTCAATACCTAGGTATAATTATATCGAACATACTTAGCTAGAATATTGAACTTTTACTCACTGAATGTTGGCTGGGGTGAGATTTAAGAATCTCTGGAATTATACAGTGAAAAAGGAATTCATTTCCATTCATTCAGCAACGAAGGAAATGGGACGAACGAAGGGGACGGGATTTCAGTAGGCAGTATCTTAGTGCGGCTATAATGGCTTTCTGTCATGATTTGTCATTTAGCTATATTTTTAAATAATTAATTAGTAGTATGAAACGTATTAAGAGCAGTGAAATTAGTGTATCTGTGTCATGATCACGTTTAGTGCTTCTAGTAGTAATGGCAATTAATGCGATTTTGCATTAATTTCATTAGCATGTGAATTCTTAAGTCTTAGCATGATAATGAACATTGCTATGCTAATTGCTAATAGCTAAAATGACGATAATTGATAAAAATGAAGTATGTGAAATTTGTTAATATGCTAATTAAAAAGTGCGTTCGCCTTAGGACGTCTCCTGGCGTGTATTTATTGCGTACATATTGTCGTGTATTATCTATTTAAGTATATCCACCGCTGCGTGCGTCGACGCTCTGACGTATAACATTACGAATAAATTCACTTAGCATTCTAGTCGCAAATACCCTAAAAATTTAACTGAGATAAAAACAGTATGTAGAAAAACCGTCTTAGTTTAATGAAAATCCTTTTATCTCTTCGGCCATTGAATCTAAAGTTCTTACTTCAACGGGTTGGACGTGGTAATGAACCTTTTCTCAAAGGCATGGCATAAGTATTAGGTGTTTATTTTGTTAATTTATTAATGTTAAAGGTGAAGAGAAAAAAGTTTACGGTCAATGCGGTGCCCAACATTTGTAATAGGCGCCAATCGCAGGTTTGCTTCGCACGCTCAGTTTGTTTTCTTCATCCATTCTTCCCTGTCAACCTTCACGCTATCATTCACTCCCGTCTCTTTCATATCATTCCTCACCCAATCCATCCACCTTTTCTTTGGCCTTCCTCTCCCTTACTATCCATCAACATATTTATTCATCACTTTTTTAGTCACTTAGTCACATGCGTTTCCTGCCTCCGCATCAAATGGCGTAACGATTTTCTTCATTATTTTCATTCAGCCTTATCATTACAGCGTGTAAATCTACTTATAGCGAATAATCTAGGATTTTTTAATAATAAGATTTAACCTCAGGCAACACGCCTTAGACCCTAATTATAATTGATGAAGATGTCGGGCCAGTCGGGCCGAAGATTATGATGAAAATTTTATTACAAAAAATTGAGGGATACAAAAATTTCTAAAAATAAACGTGATCCAAGTAAAAATAAAATTCTTGTATTTCTATATATAAATGAAACTTCGTATAAGGAATGATGTTCCCATCCTGCATAAAAAAATCAATCAAATATATCCAATAGTTTTGTGAATATAGCCAGTCGGTTGATCGGCAAAACCGATGGCCGGGCAAATCGTTTTTTTTTTTTTTAAATCAATTTTCAATTTCGATGCTAGGATTTATTCGATTGTTTCAAAATAATCCAACGCATTATTATCTCCAGGTTTTTCATTTATTTTCATATTAACGTATCCACATTGTAGCTTGTAAATGTTTTTTTTACGTTTCGAACTGTTATCCTATGAAGTTGCGAAACTGTTGAAAATATATTAAAGTAATTACTTAAAGTTTACGAGGGATGTATGACGGGCGCACGCGTGCAAGTGCATGGAAAGTTTAGTAAGTGCAGTATAATATTACAGTCGTTATTTATGATAGCTAAATGCCAAAGATATTCGCCAATAGTTTAGTTTTCTAACATATCTAATTTGAGTATTAATTTAATTACTTTAGGGTTTCATACCCAAAGGGTAAAACGGGACTCTATTACCTACTAAGACTCCGCTGTCCGTCCGTCCGTCTGTCACCAGGTTGTATCTCATTAACCGTGTTAGTTAGACAGTTGAAATTTTCACAGATGATGTATTTCTTTTGCCGCTATAACAACCTATAACAACAAATACTAAAAAACAGAATAAAATCACTTTGTTGTATGGACAACAAAGTGATTTTTTTGCCGTTTTTATAGATCCGGTCCGTACCACTATCTATAAAATTTGGACTCGCACTTGGCCGGTTTTTCTTCCTGCCTTCGTTAGCACTACCATTTTAAGTACCTAACACAAGTTATTTTTAAAATATTAAGTATTCCTGTTCTCACAGTGAAACCAAGTTTCGCCAACATCCGTGCCGGAATTTTCACACAGCGCGCAATTTCATAAAATTTTAGGTAACAACCGCCTTAATTTAAAAAAATGTACCAACAGCTAATATCAGAGAACGTTCGCAACTTTCTTTTAGTTCTATTATTAAAAATACAAATGAACATTTCTGAAAAATATTCCTGCGGAAGTTTCAAACCGGTTTAACTCCGTTCATTATAAAGTTTATTCAATCTGTGTTTAATGATGTAGAAGGAAATGAATATAGTCAATTTTGGAGGCCTGCGTTTAATAAACGTGTGTTTAGGCCTCGCGTCGACATTCATTTTGGGCGGACTAATTTAACCGTCTGTTGTTTGCGTCGACAAAACAAATTGTAACCGTGATTGCTCGCTATTAATATTCGTCACACTGATTGTTTTGCTAAAGTGCGGAAAAATACTTCTTGTTAATTCAATTCCGGTGATGAACGTGTTTTGTTGAATTGGACAAAATATTTTTAATTGGATAAATGTTTTTTTTTTGTTTGTTTGTGGAATTATACTATGAATGCTTTAAAATTGGGTATCTGTCATTTGTTTTTACCTACGTGAGGAAATTGTATAATTATTTGCTCCTCTTTCCCCCGATTTCTCTTACGATGCTTTAAGAGGTTCTTAAAAGTTATTATGTCGCATTTATACACCATATGTAAAGTGACAACGTGAGATTTAAGGTAACTTAAAATTGAGATGCGATTAAGAATCTGGATGTAATGTTTTATTTTTACCACATAAGTTTTTACTAAAAAATAAAAATTCAATGCCTGTTTTAAAATTGAGTTCAAGACCGAAATAACTGACGGAAAAATTTGTGAAGTTACATTAACTTCACAAATTGTTCAAATAATTTAACAATATATGCAAAAAATATTTTGATAATGGTAACTACTCCTCTGTTCAATAATCTACTATTTTTTTAAATCAAAATTGTGCTTATTTGATACTATAGATTTTTATTAGATTGTTACGGTTTTTCATAGATTTCCCAAAATAGTTATTTCCAACTCTTATCAAACTTATAAAAATTAACAGCCAATAAAAAAAATCTGAAAAATGTATTAAAACAATTAGGAAGCCACTCACTGTTACTTGAAACGTAATTTGAAACTCCGAGGATGTACAGCACAAGTGCCTTATTATTCATACTAAGCAAGGAAACTTGTGCCAACTTTTATAAACACTTACCGAGTTCGGAAAACTTCGCCGGCCGACCACGTGAAGTTGGAAAACTTAAGTTATAACACAAAAACACTGTCCTTCCCGCAAATTAGTCATGGCAATACTTTGTGCATCATTAAAAGTTTGTTTTGCATTGTTTATGGGACCGGGGAAACTGGCGCGAAAACGTAGATCGGGATCGGAAGAGAGAGCGACGAGAGAGCGGCGAGATGAGATGGCCGCGCCGTGCGGCTGGGAGGTCCGCGCGCGACTGAGGCGAGCGCAGCGCAACCCGCGCGCTCCCATCTATTTTATATAAACGCCTTTATATACCGATTTATATATTTACCCGCACTCATACATATTTAACTTTTTTCCCATTTCACGTCGTTTATTCCCCGTATGTAAGGCTCGCGGCCAGTGTAGGTGGCGCGCGTGTGTGCGCCGCCGAAGCTGAACCAAACGAACGCCCCGCTCTCCTATTTACGTGTTTTTAGAAAGGGTAAAGCTTTTATACCTTTCCTTTCTACCATTTCGTTCTGTAGTTGAGCGCAATGCTCTGAATGCCGACCCACGAAATATTTCGTTTCGATTTATGAGTTTCATTTTTGTGAGTTATATTTTTGCGCTTGAAATGTTTTATCAATTTCTATCTGTTGCGATTTCGTCTGAGGTACGGCTGCAGGTGAAACACTTTCGTTATTTTCTTTTTAATGTTTCAGAAGACTGGTATCGTCGTGGTTACTTTCAAAAACTTTGGCAACTTTTATACGAAAACTTACACAGAACATTTCGTAGTTCCGCACTCTCTTTTCAAACGATTACTTGTAATATTAATGGCGGAACCCATATGAACAGCTGATATAGAGGCATCAGATAAAGAAATTTATGTTTAGCGTCCGCAAGCCATGCTGTCGGCGTCGCCGTCATTTCAAATTTACGACAGTTGCGGTGCACTGGTACTGTGTGGCGGGAGCGGGGTACGTACGGGGCGAGTGCGGGCGAGCATAGGACGCGACCAAACGCATCGATCACTCTTTATTACTATCCAGGGTCGCTCTCCAGCATACTGTCGGTAATCGATTGCATGTTGGGCTTTTTTTTATTAATTTTACATTTCCTATTTATTGGCCGGAACTTTATTTTGTTCGTTCAGTTTTGGTTCGGTTATCTGGTTCGAACAATCCAGCATATTTTACAGGATATTTTTTATGCATGCGCTGTAAACTGCAGCAAATATGTTTTTATTTTGGTTTTTTTTACTGTTGACATTTCATTCAGTGATTGAAGCATTTCAGTGAAGTCGGTACGTGGTCTCCAAGAATATACGTAGAATAGTCACCTACCAAATTCATTTACCTACAAGCAAAGTTTATGAGTTGAGCAAGGAATCCTTAAATTCCGCATAAACGTTCACCAAAAAGTCAGCAGTACGCACAACACTTGATTCCCCTGACATCGCGATCAAAGGATACACCAGTAGATACTGCAATTTGTGTATTAACTAACTCCAACCGCCAATATTTGTGAAGTCATAATTACCGCTAGTTTCATCATAAATATAATATTTTGTTGACTTTGCGTGGGAGCGCTCTTTGGCGAACGCAGGTTATTGAACAATCGTTCGAATTACGGTTTACCGGAAAACCGCTTTTGATATTACGTTAGTTCTCATTAGAGACCCAATTTGCACAGATTAATTTGGAATCAATTAACGATCCTTTTAAGGTGTTCCCAAAAGGCAGAGTTAGCCACAGTTGGAGCAAGGAAAATACGGAAAACTGTAACTAAGTAAATATGTGGCTGGTTTACATTTTCTTTAGGTATTTACATTTTATTTGACTCCAGGTTATTGCTACATAATCAGCCTTTAATTTCCTTTCTTTAAGAACGAGCATATTACCAAGGTAATTTTTTAATTTTTTATTATAGAGCTAGAGAGAAAGCAGAGAGAGTTTTGCCGAAAGTTACAGGAGCAAAAGTTCTAAAATCCATCGCAAGTTCTAGCAAGGTAAGTTTTGCATGCCTTCGTCTCTGTATAAGCAATTTCACATAACACTTTCGTGCGGAAACTCAAAATCTCCTCCATTATAACACAATTCACAACTTTCAATTATTTTTTAAATTAGCACTTCAGAGGGTCCTCCCAAATGATAGCCATTAATTTATATGGTCCGTGAAATGACAGAAGACGACCTCTCATCTTTTAACATTCTGGAAATAATCTTTGCTTACCTACTTACGTTATTTTGATTTCATTTATTTGAAACATGGTGATTAGTTATTATGGTGGTGGTTAGGTATTATTTAATTTCATTCCTATTGTGTTGAAGATATTTGAATTAATGTTTTATTATTATGAATGTACAATGCCGACTATTGATTCAACTGTTATACCTTAAAAATAATGTATCATGTCATCATTGCTATTCATTTTTATATTAATTCACTCAATCAATCAATCTGCCTAGCCTTTTCCCAACTATGTTGGGGTCGGCTTCCAGTCTAACCGAATGCAGCTGAATACCAGTATTCAGACCTCCACAACCCAGTAAATGGGTAATACGATACCCCTTGGTTAGACTGGTTGTCAGACTTTCGTGCTTCTGACGACTCGTAACGACTGTCAATTATCCACAAATTGTATTATTAATTCACTCGTGTTATAATAATGTTGCATGCCTAATATAAGGTAGATTGTACAAGGATCACCCATAATTGTCACAACTTATTTTCTGTACCTGCAATCTATGCAAATAAATGTTTACTTTACTTTAGTTTTAGTATGGTCTCATTTTTTTTTTGTTTTAACATAAATAGCCATCAACCGTTTGCCGTTGCCAACAATGGCAAAATTCAGACTCCGAACTGCTACTGAGAAATCTCTAATGGAGAAACACAAACACAACATCACCATCACCAAATGAGGCTTTCACATAACCTTATTTTCAAAGACCTATTGTTAATCCTACGTGTATAAGTTTTCATAACGGAATAAATACTCTACTCTACCTACTAGGAGTTTGGTTCAAAGTATTATCAACCACACGGCAATAAAGTTTGTGCTAAACGTTGCTAGCCTATTTTGTAAATAAACCCGTTATTAGGTGATACTTGTGAACTTATAGTTAACTAGCTGCGCCCCGCGGTTTCACCCGCGTACCTAAGTCTCGATCCCGTGGGAATATCGGGATAAAAAGTATCCTATGTGTTAATCCAGGTTATAAAC
Source organism: Lithophane ornitopus (assembly GCA_948473465.1). NCBI lineage: Eukaryota > Metazoa > Arthropoda > Insecta > Lepidoptera > Noctuidae > Lithophane > Lithophane ornitopus. The sequence continues at coordinate 7,177,394 of OX419633.1, forward strand.
TATCTGTTTGCCAAATTTCATCCAAATCCATTCAGCCGATTTTCGTGATTGAGTAACAAACACATAAACACACAAACTTTCACATTTATAATATTAGTAGGATTAGTAGGATTGGTTCTTTTTACTTGGATTTTTAGATCAAAGTTATGTAGGTAAGTTCCCTGAGACCTCGTTTACATACATAACTCGAGTTTAAGCCACTTGTTTTGGCTACTCGATGGAGTTCTGAAAACATCGCTAAGTTCTCAAGAAAACAAAATTTTCTTAGAAATCTTAAATTATTGTCTTCAAGCTACAAGTGATTTGATTGAAGGAGGTAATCAGTTAGTCAAATAACTGTTTGATAATTACTTACTTACGTTTGTACTTACTACCTTTTTCCCGCGGCTTCGCCCGCTTGTCGGGCGGAAATCATCCCACGTGGACGTATTACCGCGATAAAATGTATCCTATGTGGTTATCAAGGATACATTTGGTGCACTTGATGATCTCATAACTGCGTCAGTGAGCGAAGTTCGCGCAGCTGAATTTTAGGCCAAATATGTTTGAAGTTTCTGCCATCGATACGATAGAAGAAGATCCAGGTTATAAACTATCTATGTGCAAAATTTCATCCAAATCAGTTCAGCCGTTTTTGCGTGATTGAGTAACAAACATCCAAACATCCGAACGTAGAAACATCCAAAGATAAAAACTTTCAACACTATGTAGGATGTAGAATTGGTTTAGTCCACGTTCAACCCTTACAATCTTTACCCCCGACCATGTGGAACCTCTAAATGATTTAAATCCACGTTCAATCCTCAATTGCAAAAATCTTCGATAGTCTTTTAAGATAATATAAACAAAACACTACTCTAATAACATCTACTCTATGATTCTCACTCTTAGAACGTCAAATGATCGCCTACACACCGATAGTCCTCACAATAGAGGAGCTATCGTCCCAAAATGTTTAATCCCTACACACAGCGTTGGTGTCGCGGTTTTGGCAACCACGTCTCTTTGCCTCTCGGTACTTAATACACGTAGGGTTGGTTCAGATACGAAAACTAAAGAAAAACTGTTATTTAATAGATAAGTACTTGAAATCCATACTAATCCATATTTCCATACTAATATTATAAATTCGAAAGTAACTCTGTCTGTCTGTATGTTACCTTTTCACGCTTAAACCACTGAACGGATTTCGACAAAATTCGGCAAGGAGATAGATGGCACCCTGGGGAAGGATATAGGCTACTTTTTATCGACATACAGCGCGGGCGAAGCCGCGTGCGGAAGCTAGTTATTTATATATCGACTTCAAATCGGTTTCGGCATTCGGCGGGGTTTTATATATTTACACGGTGATTCTTTTTTCATTTGGAAGAAAAAGCTCGCCCCTTTTAGATTTTATTAATTTTACTTGGCTAGTTTTAGAGTTAGCTTCAATCATTCTTATTTAATCCACTTAGTGTACACGGTATGTTGATGATATTATAAAACTTCCTGTCACTGTTGTTTAAATAGCAAGTAGACGTATAAGATTTTGTGTGAGGGAGGATAACAAAAAAGTGAAAAATAATAATTTTCAATTTTCTTTGGTTTCCATTGGGTTCGTTTCCAAGAACGATAATCAATCAAGTGTCGACTTGATCGATAAAATGTCGCGACTCAAAGGCTTAGCATGAAATCTGTCTGTCACATTTACATTAAGGTTCCAAATTAGGCATAGGCACATATACAAAAAAAATAAAGTAATAAAAACTAAAACCCAACCACGACTAAAAAGGTATAAAAAAGACACCACAGACAGACAAATTAAAAATCCGGTGTCACACGGGTTTGCATAAATCGAACAGATTACGTGTGACTCCGGATTTTTAATTTGTCTGTCTGTGGTGTCTTCTTTATACCTTTTTAGTCGTAGTTGGGTTTTAGTTTTTATTACTTTTTTTTTTTAAATTCCTTTGGGGGTTATAATATATATTTGAAATGTGCTCATTAAGCCCTTTCATTTGTTACCCAACATGGTACGATTTAAACAAAAAAATTGTTTAGTTCCTGACTTTATGTCCTCTAGAGGGCGCCATTTTTATTTAATGTGACGTTACAAAGCCTATGACCAGAGGACAATCAAGACGCTTCCAACGATACCTCACTTGTCAAATTATGATGAGTGGTTTGAAAGATATGAGGGAACAGATGAACATACATACATACATACATAACGGTCAAAATCATGACCCTCCTTTTTTCTTCGCCGTAGTCGGGTAAAAATAAATATCTACCGTATACTGAAAGTGGTTTTGCTTAACTCGTATAAATACAATAATCAGTATAACCTTTTCAGTATGTAAGTGATAACTAGCTCCCACCAGCGGCTTCCCCCGTGTGATTCTAATCCTAACTAATAATTAATAATCGGAAAGTGAGATTTTTTGTTTGTTTCTTTGTTTGTTACGCTTTCACGCTTAAACGGCTGACCGGATTTGGATGAAATTTGGCACATGGGTAAACCATGACCCGAAGAAGAACATAGGCTACTTTTCATCCTGGATCGCAGACGCAATCGTGAGCAACAGCTAGTATATTTATAAATTAGAGCCTATGTGACTCAGTAATTATATAGCATTCTGCTCGTGAAAGATTTTTATAAATCGGTCCAGTAGTTTTTAAGTTTAGGTATTCATTACAAACAAAAATACAAATCTTTTCTCTTCATAATATTAGTGCAATTAGTGTAGATGGAGTATGAGAAGAGTCCAATGAGCAAGTTTCAGAAGTTTCAGGATACTCATTGGATCCATGAGAGAGAACCTTTACCCAATTTTATATTAAGTACCTATCAGGCGGGCTTGTGGGACAATGGGTACCCGGTCAATGGGACTCAACCAAACAAACAAATACCATACTCTACTTAAAATAAACTATCGGTTACTACTATTGTAATACTATGCTGACAGTAAATGAGTGTCGTACTAGCTAGGTGTCAATTACCTTTAGTTGGTATAGGTACTTATTATATTGTGGGGGTATCTACATCGCCACATGCGAACTACGCATCAAAGACCTGACGTCACACAAAAATCCTGACGGCACATAAATTCTGCATCACGCAATTAAAGTTAACCGTGCAATGGACATATATATGTTATGGACCAAGTAATAAATAGGGGCATTTTTCATAATGCCCGCGCATTATGAATAATGACAAGCTACTTAGGGCGAAATAATTAATTATAATGTTACCTTCCATAATTATCACATTGCCTCGTCATTATAAATACTGCCGTGTGGTCTTTGGTCAATCTACACAGGTATTTAATTATGGTAAAGTCATCATAGGTCAGCAGAGTGTCTATGAATGGAAAGATTTTATTTGATTTTAAATATTGAATCTACGTTTGAAATCACAATAATAGTAATAAAACCTGGTTTTAATTGTGCTGCCCCATAGGTGACTAGCATAATAAAACATGCCCGGTAGATCTGATTATTTCAACAGTTGTTATCATACTGCCCTCTCATTTTCGGGCATTTTTCAAACTGCCCGGGCATTTTATACAATGCCCTAATAATCACTTGGTCCATAACATATACAAGAATCCGACATCGATCGTTGGGCAGTTGCCCACCAGACACAATACCCGTCTGGTCGGAGGATCCGCCCTTTTCTATAGAGGATTAGTGAACTTTACACCCTGTATATCATACCCCTAAAATACTTTGGCATTAACCTAACCTAACCTAACCCATTCAGTCGCGGTGCAACAGTAACTGCAACAAACTTCCAAAAAGGCCAATTTGTTAAAAAGACGCTCATTTATTTAAAATGTCGATCATCTTTAGAAGATCATTAAGTTTTTTAGAGGATCGATTAAATATTTCTTTCTTTCCTCAACCCCTTGTCATCCCTAGACTCACGCAACAAAACCTACTTATTGCAACCTCTTACAGTTTAAGTTCGTATCGCTTTGTTATTTATTACATAACCTTACTTAAGTGTGTGTTTCGGTGAACTTCTTCCATATACAGGGTGACTTATTAAACAAGGGACACATTGTATTCGGCTTCCGTTGCCAATATGAAAAAATAGGATTAATAATTACCTTAACATTTGACATAGCAGAACCTTGAGGTTCAATCTAAACTAGAGCAGATACCGCGAACGAAATTTTGGCGCAAGCTTTTGTTGTCCGGGGCAAGAAACGTCTCAGTCTACTAGAGTGCGTTTCATCAATTCCCATGCCGTAATGTTGGCTCCACTGTTGTAGGACCATAAGGATCTACGCCGCTACGGCCTACCCAATAGGTTCGTTTTTTTAAATAACAACAAAGGAACTATTTGATGAAACACACTATACCTGAATATGCTTACACCGCGGTTGTCACGTTTGACATCCGCGGGGACACGTCTTTAGTTTGTTATAGTTGCTCTCTCATTGAACCTTAATGTAGAAGCCCGATTGATTTGTAACCGACTTCTTCAAAAAGGAGGAGGTCTTAATTCGTCTGTATGTTTTTTGTTTGTTTTTTTTTCCTGTCCTTAGCCCAGTTTGAAATAATGATCTTTTAGTTAGGAACTCCCTTGACTTATAAAATGTCACTCTCATTTTTTCTATGAAGCTTGTCACTCTTGAAAACAGTATCAAGACTTTATTTGCACTTTTAACACTTTTTATATTTTTAATTCTAACATATTATATTATAAGCTTAAATATCACGTCAAAAAAATATACATTTAAATTCAAAAGGTTAGTATAATTAAAATGATAAAATTATGTCAGGATTACATTATTACAGAGATTTGTCATTAAGAAACTCATCTAGAGAATAATAACATCTTTCAAGCAATAACCCGTTAAGTGTTATTTTAAACTTTTGCAATGGCATACATTTTATTTCATCGGGAATCTTATTATACAACGTTATTTTTTCTTTATGCTAAACCCGAAACGGGTCATTGTTCTCATTATTTTGAACAACTTTTACTATGGGACCAAAAAAGAAATCGCGAAAAAAAAATCAGCTGTTCCCTACATCTGTGTTCACTTAAATCGACAAAATGTTTGGAGCAGTTGTTTTTTTTTCGCGGTTTCAATGTTGGTCCCATAGAAAAAGTTGTTCAAAATGATGAGTAAAATGACCCCTTTTCGGGTTTAGCATAAAGAAAAAATAATGTTGTATACTTGTAGATCAACACCAAAGAAGCTTTTCTTCATTAGAGAAGTTTTACATTTCACAAGTTACGTTCATTTGATTAAATCATTATTCAGTTTGGCAACCCTATGCATTTATTTTTAACACAATCTTTTGAAATCTGACATCATCTGATTCTGACATTATAATTTCACATTTCTTCAGGTTTTTTTTTTTTTGTTTTTAAGTATTTATTTTGTTAACATTTAAAATAAAATATACAATCTAAGTCTAGCAATATGTACAAAGGGAAAAAATTATATATAAAGGAAGGGCTCATAGGGCGTCAAAAAAGCTTAAGTTATATATTTTTTTCATTATATATGTCCATCGTTTAACCAGTCGTACTGTGAAAATAGCTGTATAGTGAACTTGGCAGCATCTCGCTTTTCTTTCAAGTTGTGTTGTTGTTAATGTCAATTTTAATGTCTTTTTTTAACACACATAGTATGGTCATATGTGTGATGATATTATGAAGAGAACCGCCTCTGTGGTCTGGTTCTTAGACCTTCTGTCTCAGACCTAGAGGGACCGGGTTCGATTCCCAGTGGACAACCAAATAACAACCATGTTAACAGCATTTTTATCTTACCTTGCATTTGTTATTTTACCTTGCATCGGCAGTTAGCGGCCGAAACACAACAATGCAAGGTAAGATAGACAGTTCCTCAGTGGTTGAGGATTCCGGGTGAAGCTCGCTTCTACCTTCGGCCTGATCATCACTTACCATCTGGTGAGATGCAGGCCAAGAGCTTCCCCGAAAGGGTTAATAAAAAATAAAGAACCTTTTCATTTGTGTATTTTTACGAATTCTTAAACGTGTAATAGATGAGTCATCGGTAAAAAAAAAATTACTAATAACAATAACATGTTTCTGAAAAATCATCACAAAAGGAAAGTAGGTTAGCGTTCATTTGTACGGAGTGAACTCTTCTCAGAGCAGATAAAAATATTTAATAATAAGATAACTGAAATTGTCAAAGTTCAAGCTAACGAAAAACGAAGTTCACACGTAAGCAAACAAACACAATAATCATTCGGAACTTGCTCCAAGTTATTTGTAAAAGCTAAAATATGTTAAAAATATGATAAAAGAAGCAACGCGGGCCTGATTTGTTTTTCCAAAAGTTCAAACATTGCGTGAAAGTTTCTTTGAGTCTGCATGAAATCTTATTTTTCCACGATTTTATTATGTAAATTTCTTTAACTTGTACACTTGTTACGTGCAAACTACTGTTTCTCCTCCTGCAAACTGAGTATTTATTTCAGTATAAATAAAAACTAAAGTTGCAATTTTACTTCTATTTTTGACTTATGACTTTCGTAGCGTGTGCTTCAGCCTCTACGCTGCTACGGCGTAGTACCGCTACAATGGCTACGGAGCTACAACATGCTACGGCTGAGTGAACTCGAAACTGCTCTGTGCTACATACGTCTGTCGGCAGATATAAAATATTCCTTATGCTCTGTTTACATTGGTTGATGATAAATATACCTCAGATGCTGTAATGAAGCCAGCATTTGAACTTTGTTTACTTTTGTATTTGTTTGCAAACATTTATTATTACGGAAATACGATGCAATAAATTATTTTGATTTCATGTAGTCACTATAGGTCACAAAATATGTTAACTACATTTATTATTTGTAATTAAGTTGTATATTATTTACAAAAACTCAACTCCTCTAAGAGGAAGTGGTTTTAAATCAGCTAGCAAGATTTTACCCATACATAATTATTTATTTATCATACATAAAAACTAGCTAACAAGGTAAGTTATATAAAAGCTTGTAATAATAATAATATAAAAAACGATTTTAATCAACTTTTTTCCAATAATGATAAAAAAATGTCACATTTTGTTTGTAGAATTTTTTTTTTATTTTTTTTATTCCTTTTTTTTTTTTCACCTTGTTTTTGATTCGGATGTAACCAATAACATCACAACATCGACCAAGTCACAGACGTATCTAAATACACCCTTATTTACCTTCCATAAGAGTACCTACATTGAATTTCCGCAAGTTGTTTCTTTTAGAACTTCACGAGAAAATGTTTCCGCCTTCGAAAGATACTACTTAAGCTTTTTACAGTAGTCTATGAAAAGATGCAATAAAATGTTACTGAAGCATAGATAAGTAGCTACTTTCTGATGGGCCGCGAAATAGAATGTTTGTAGTGAAATAAAGATTTATGATACTTTAAAGAGGCCATCGTATTTATTCATATTATTGGTTTTATAGTTGCATTATATTCATATCAATAAATATACCCTTATTACCACAAAACCGTATTTATCAGCTGTTTAGCCTAAACACCTTTTAAACATGAAGCGTCATACCACAAAAACTTAGACACTTGTCAAACGCGTGTCTACTGTCAGTCTTGTGTCAAATTCCATACATAAATGTCGTGTTTAAACGGTGTTTAAGATAAACAACAGATAAACACGGTTTTGTGGTAATCTGTATAGAGTTTGACATAAAATTGACATTAAACAAGGCCCTAATTGTTTATTTATTTAAACCTAACCTTCCGTACGTCTTTTTCGGGTGACCACTGAAAATCAGCGCTAAGCTGTGGGCATAGCGCTGCATATGTGTATGAAAATAGATATTTAATAACAAGCTGTTCTTTTGACATTACAAATAGACACTTCAACTTTATATATTTCTATACACTGAAGAGCAATATAAAAATCCATCACTAACTTAAATATCTGCCTAGCCTTTTCCCAAATGTTGGGGTCGGCTTCCAGTCTAACCGGATGCAGCTGAATACCAGTATTTTACATGGAGCGACTGCCTATCTGACCTCCACAACCCAGTAACTCGGTAATACGATACCCCCTGATAAGACTGGTTGTCAGACTTTCGGGCTTCTGACGACCCGTAATGACTATTAAAAATCCACGAATGACAGCCGGGACCAACGGCTTACCATGCTTTTCGAGGCACGGCGGAGTCTCGGTATGTAAAAATGGTCACCCATCCACGGACCAACCCCGGCAAGTGTAGCTTAACCTGATGGATCGACCCGTGCGCCTGTTATTACTTAACTAACCTATCATTAAATATTTGCGAAACCCCGCAAGATAGCTTCTTGAAGTAAAAAGCATCATTCAAGTGTAAATCAATTTGTTTTCAAGATTTTTTTACTTTATGTAGCTAACTTGTGTGGTTTAAGAGATGTTTAGATTTTTGCCTTTTTCAAGTGGCTTTTTTATATTGCTAGTCAGTGTAGATTCTTCAAAATATACTCAGAATTTTTGTCACAATTTTATATTTCTTTCCTCGTTTACTTCGTCCACGAAACCTTGATAAAATATAAATCCAAACCCGTCGATATCTTAAGGCCAAGTCCATCAGCCGATCAGCGTCCCTCAACTAACACGTTTTCCTGTAATGGTTTCAATTTGACCTAAAGTGCTCTCCGAATAAAATCAGCCGCGGAAAGAGGCCGTCCTTCGTAATGATATTTTTAGACTTAAATAAATGGAGACGGGGTTTTTCTATTAGTGGTAAGATTAAGTTTATTTTATGTAGTTAGTGGTTTTGGTTTATGGAAAGTATACCTAGTAGTTTTGAAGAGATGTATATATATATATCTATATAAATATATAGATGATTTATTGAAATACCGTGTTTTTATACAGTTGTTTTCTCTTTTTAACCCTTACATAATTATAAATGTTATTTTAGCACCATACCTTCAAACACACAAACATAACCTTTAAATGATACCAAACACACATTACCGAGTCCTAAATAATTACCTTTAAAAGCCGTTAAAACCTTCATTACGTAAAGTAGCTTATCTCAAATTTCCATATGTTGGTTAGGTTAGAAATAAAATAAGATTTACGCCCGTCCCGGCAGAGCGGCAGATATTTATTAGTGAGGCAAACAAGACCAGAGGAGTAAACTTTATCACTGCTGTAAAAACAGGCAAGTAACCTGGGTTTATAGCCCCTGGAGTGAGCGCCTGTAACTCTCTGGGACCTAAGAATTTTGTATCTCTGGAGGTTTCGTAAGAATAACTGAGTTTAGGAAGAAAATTACGTGCTAATTTATTAATGAGAGGGTTTTTCTTAGGTAAAAAATTGGTACCGTCAACTGCACGTCAGTTTTACTTGAACTACGACAGCCGCCCTTAGCGTGACGAAATAAAGGTGCTGAGCTGTCAAATTATCACAATAAACGTGCGATCGACTGATCAAATTACATGACATATAATTATTCCCTGTATAAACTATATTGTATCTGATATATGGTCTGTATGACCATAATTTTCCCAGGTTCTCTCGGACCGAACTCGACGGATGAACAACAAGCGAACTTTAAGATAATTGTTTACGTATGTGTAATTGTATATACTTGTTTACCGAAAGACAACCTCAAATCAAATAGAAAATCTACCGCTACCACCGATGTTTTACCACAACTTCCACTACAAACTAAGAACATAATAAATTGAAAGATGGCCGCTGTGGGTGCAAGTAGTGGGTGTAGCGGAGTGACACAGCTAGCTCATCGCTCACCGTGCGCCAGACAACTTACTTCCCTTCAATTGATTCCTACAACTTGTGGAAGAATGAACAGCTGTATAGACTATATTTTTCCTTTGCTTTGTAGATCATAGACAACCGATACACCAGGTTTTTTTTTTCGTCAATGGAAATAGCTTTGATATTGCAACGTGATTTTCTGGTTGCGTTGGTAACGTTCAAGGGTGAATATTGAGTGTGTTTGCTGTAGGTAACTGCTTTTGCTTAAAAAAATAAAAGTGGTCTTGTTTTTGTTACTATTTCTATGCTTGTTGTTTGAATGTGAAGATGTTTCTTTTCGCGTTGCCAATACAATATAAATTTTCATACATTGGCAGCCTTGTCTTCTACTTCTTGTCCTTCAGGCCTCCTCCCTTTTGTGCCATGCCAATGGTTTGTGTAAGTACGTAATAAACGATATAACGCATTAAATTAATACAATACATGCAGTATATTCGAATCCAAAAGTCAACTGCACTCCTGCAACCAAACACAATAAACACAAGAAATAAAATCTAATGGAACATAAAGAAACTACTTCTTTTACTTCATTCTCACTACTTCGGATGAACCGTAAAACTAAAGCTAAATTGAAATTGAAGAGGGCCGGTCGTATCCGTCGTACGCTGGAGAACCGAGGCGTCGCCGCGTCAACAGAGGCACCAGCACAAACACGCGACCTAAACGTATCGAACGACTTTTGAATCGAAAATACAAATTCAATAGCATAGCATTTGGTGAACATTATTGTAACAAGCACAACAAAGCACAGTATCACCCATAGTTACTAGAGATGGGTTGTAACAGGTTAAACAAGATATCTGTTATCTCTGTGACTGTGACAAAAAAATCACAGCTCCAAATATCTGTTATTAAATCACAGCCTGTTATTTTTGCACGGACGATAAATACGCAGCCCGTTATTTTAGTACGGGCGATAAATACGTATTTAAATCTCAATGGAATATCTTCTTTATTTCTCTTGGTTTAAAGTCGAAAATCGTATCTATCTGTTATAAAATAACAGCCTGTTATTTTTGTACGGATGATAAATACGTATTTAAATCTCAATTGAATATCTTCTTTATTTCTTTTCGTTAAAGTCGAAAATCGTATGCGAAGTTTTAACAGTAACAGCCGCGGTAAGTCTTGAGGAGCTGTGATTTTAAGTCACAGATATTTTTTATCGTTAGGAGCAACTGTTATCTGCTATTTTTTAATATCTGTGATTTCTATCTGTGACGATAAATATGCCTCACTCCTAATAGTTACGTATAAGGCCTTAAAACTAAATAAATATTATATTATAAGCGATGAGGCCGCCCATTGTATATTTTGTAGTGTTTGTTTTTTTTTTGTTATTTATTTTTGTGTTTTACAATAACGTATAAGTATATAAATATTATGTATTATGCGCGAAACGAGTAAAAAATCTATCGAATGTACGTAAAGTTTGCTCCGCACATTCGTGGTAGGCCCGGGCGAAAATGGGCGTTTTGAATTTCGTACTGCCTGTAAAGACGACTCGTCCAGGTCTTTACCTGTCGTACCTACTTTAATAGAGCCCTCTAGACAATCATATATGTCTGTCTAGTTTACATAATGGACTAATTTCTGAACGGGTGGACCTGTCCGTCAACACCGGTCCACACGTAGGACCCGTAGGATACCGGATGCATCCCTTCGCAAACTATTCAAAGGTTTTTTCTGTAGAATGAAATCATCCAGAGCGAATAATTACTACGAAATAATAATAATAAAATAATATAATAATAAAAGTTTATTGAGGTAAAAAGGTAAAACACTAAATACAAAGCTTAAATCTTCGAAAAATTCAATTATTTTATGTGCCTGAACTAGGTCATCCTGTGTTTCAGGCGAGGCAAGGCATAGTATTTCTAAATAATCACATACTTAATTATAAAAATCTAGTCAACTAATAGGTATGTAAAAAGGTGTAAATACACAATAAAATAAATATACAATAAATCCTTCTTGCTAAAGTCTTAGTACTTACATAACCTAACTTAGCTAAACTTAATTAGTACAAATACAATTTTTATTTGAGTACAACTAATAATTCCTCTGTATCTTCATAGGACATACTTTGAAGAGCTTCTTTGAGAGTTCTTTTACAATTATTATAATTAAGTGAATAAATTTATGCTCTCGCATTTAGTCTGTTATAAAGTAATGGTCCTAGGAAGACAAAAAATTTGGCTGCGAAAGCATGTTTTGAACTTTTTGTAGGGCAAACTATGTCTTTCCGTCTCTTTTTAGTTAATTCAGTGCTGTAGGGGAGGGCTGCGTGTTGTTTTAATACAATGCTCATTATGAATAACTGTCGAGCTGTTAGTACTTCACAGGATTCATAGAGCAGGTTAGTGAAATGACAAATTCAAAACTAACAATTTTTTGCATAGTTATAAATTATACATCTTTTCTAATTGCACCACAAACAATGAAATTATAACTCATGCCATGTCGTGGGCAAATTATTAGGCAGTCTACATGCAGCTGGCGGGGTTGACTACACAGGCTGTACCAATATCTAATCTAACTAATATTATGAACGCGAAAGTTTGTAATTATGGATGGATGGATGTTTGTTACTCTTTCACGCAAAAACGGCTTAATGGATTTGGATGAAATTTGGCAAACAGATAGTTTATAACCTGGATTAACACATAGAATACTTTTTATCCCGATATTCTTACGGGATCGAGACTTATGCGGGTGAAACCGCGGTGCACAGCTAGTACATAATAAGTATCACCTAAAGGCTTATTTAACGTACCCCATTGTGATACTAATAATAGCAAAATTCATCCATCCTGTAGTTAATTAAAATGCCAAGTACCGAAACACTTGATAAACCCATCGTCCTATCGATCAGACCATCAATTCGCTCATTCCGACAAGTACCGCACACGTAATTAAAAACAAAATGAGTGTCCCCAGTACATATACCTATATACCTATAGGTACATACGTATACGTCCGACCTTTTAAAGGGTCAGGATTAAACAGTAATGAAGTGAATAATCCAGGCGAAGCGGCGCGGAAAATTATACGAAATTTCATTTCTAACAAAAATGTTGGAATGGAAACGATTCGATGATCGTCCCCGTAATTAATCTTTGCATTTCGATTTCTGAGAGAAAGTTGGGAACAATGGTTGCTTCGGTTGTAGGGTGAGCAGAGCTGAAAATGCTGAAAAGCTGAAACCTACTTGTAATGTGAGTGAAAAGAAATATTTCAGCCACTATCAGGCAAATGCCAAGTGTTTCAAATGTCTCCGGGAAAAAGGCTACTGAGAATTTCCCAGAATATGTTGAATAGTAGAAGAGCTTCCTGTGACAGAATCTTTGTTTGTCAGGGAAGTACTACAACGATCTCGAAGACTATTTCTTGGAATGCCGATTCTTCTTTAAGTATACGCTCTCGAGAATATAATTAGCTGTAAAATACTGTATAAAATATTATGATGAACACAGCAAACGTCAAACTGCAGTCACATATACAAACTGCAAAATTCCTAAACATTCAATTAACGCAATCAAAATTTAATCGCATTATTCAGCAAAATTCGATATTCGCCGATACATGAACTGAATCAAAATCGAACAGAAGGCAACTCGCAAACTTTAGGCAACAGTCAACACATAGAATTTGCTAACTAGAGGCAATAGAGCTGTCACTTGTTTAATGTTGGTAACTTCTACAGAGCTCTTCAAGACAATGCTTCTGATTTTATAGTTGAACTCCTTGATTTTTGTTCGAAAAATGCCAAAAAGTTGGGAAAGTAACATAAGTATAAATCGGTTCTTTGTGATTGCATGGTTAGAACTTCTTCTTAGTAGTACCATAAATATTTCAAAGGTTGTGTGGTGAAGGTACGTGCTCGCGGAGAAGCACAAACATGTCCATTAGTCGCGAGTTGAGCACATTTTTCGCAATTTCCTGCGGTACGAGACGCTCGCTGGGACTAAATTTTTCAATGTTCCCGCACTAATCTAGTGTAGCTGTGTTTACGTTGCCTTGCACCGGCCGCGGCGGCGATCTCTTATGTTTTACGCTTTCGAATGGACCTATTTCTATGTTTACTGCCGCCAGGAAATTGTATTGTTCATTGCATGAAGTTGCAGCACATTTTTAAATAACAAACCTTTATTTTTTTTCACATTATGCGTTTTGTCGTACGCCATTAACAGTTTTTAAATGAAAAAGACTATTAAGGATTGACTCAAGAGAGATTCTTAGCAGTTTTTCTAGCTATTAAACACTCTGAAACCAAAACACCTCGTAGGTACATTTACGAAGAGACATTATAATTACAACACAACTTTACGGGCTAATGTCTAAGTTCAAAGACATATTAAACCCAAAAGATCTCAAATACGCTAAGAAACTTGCTAACAAAAACGAACAACGTGTCAAATAACTTATAATCCCGACTCTCAACATGGATACCCTCTCAAAAGCGACCTGTTCGCAAACGAACGCGCATTAGCAGTAAGAGCTAGACAAATTAACTGAAGGTGATAAGTTGCCAACTGCGGGCAAGAAACACGAGGCGATAAAAACGTTGGCCAGCTTCTTATGTGCTGGCGATAAAAGTTAGGGGCACGGAACGAAGTACCGCGGAGGTACTCTGAAGGTTATCTGCTAAACGGGGAAACATCATGCAGGCTGGAAAAAAAATGATGCTGGTTGGATTCGATCACTCAAACGAATTTAGCATCAGAGGGCCTATACAAAGTGAAATTCTATCAGCGATAACGATGATGGAAAGGCAAAAATGTATACTGACATAAGCTATCGAAAAACTTATACCAATCCTGTTGAAGGTCGTTGTAGAAATACGAAACGTTTTGGAAGCGATTGTTACTTGTCTAGGCCCTCAGTTTAGAAATGGAAGAAGAGACGATTCTTATTTTATGGCAGAAATGTTCTAGTTGCAAAAGTTACCACGTCTTCTCGAAAATAAATGGACATCATTCAGCATTATGTTGCGTTTCATTGGCAGCTCGGTCTCATTGATTCCTGTATCAGGGCTGCGGAGCCCTTACAGTATCTTAGAGCTGCTGGAATGGCAGGAACTTTTAGCATCACAATGGGCTAAATTATGTTCAGAACTTTTAGATCAATACTGAAGTTTATTATATACCGGAGTATTGATGATTCGAAGGTTTGGTTTCTCATTCAAGTTTTTCCTTTCAGTAACTACAATATTTTGTCATACCGTATTTTACAATAAGGTATTTTGTCTACCAGCTAGTCCTAGTAGACAAAATACCTTATTATAGTAGACCTAGGTCTTTTGTCGATTTACCCTTCTAAACTTCACTATTTTGCAAAACCACCGATATTTTCCCGGCAAATTGGTTTAAAAAACTTCATAATTTATTATGACACTCGAATATAATTAAAGGAAGTTTAAATCTGTCAATTTAACGCAGCTAAACATTATTTTTTCTATAAAAACCTACATAGTACTAATAAATATAATACTTCGTTGTTATTCGCTAAACCCCAAGTCCAGGGGTAGAATATTAAGCAGCTGGAACCAGACTGGACTGAGTAAATAAACAACCGGCCTTCGCCTCGGAAAACAACGTAAATCCCTATTCTGACCCAATATTACCTGATAGTGATCTGCCTTACTTTACTTTAAGGAAATGAGATCTGAAACCTGAATAATAACTTTTTTGTTTTACTCTTCTTCCTTTCTTGTCAGCACCTCAAACAAGCAGGTTTTGCTGTCTACAGACAGTGTGCAAAATTCAATTTTGGTGCGAGCGTGAGACAAAGTAACTTTTTAATTATGTTTTTTCTAAATTCCGAGAACATGTCATGGGTCTACTCACAAAATTCGAAATATTTCACTTTGTTCTGTCACTTTTACTTCGATACGAAAAAAGCGAGAGATAGAAACAAGTCGATTCGAAGTTCGATTTTAATTTCGATATCTAGTTGGCCCAAAAAATAAACAAACAATAAAACGTTCGGATAAACATACCGGTTTTACATGTAATAAGTAACGTACTGGCCACTTTGAATCAAAATTAAACTTGCATCACGGTGTGAGATGATTTGACTAACCTTTTTTTTTTTGGGTGGGAAATCATCATATGACTTCTCCCGCTCTGTGCGGAGCGGAAGGGCGTGTCAGAATCTTACTGACTAAAACCCACCCGCGTTCCTTCAGTTGCCTGTTGCCAGGGTCCCGGTATCCCTTTCAGACTATTCCGCAACCCTGGTAGGCATCATCATGATTTGACTAATCTGCAGAGAGAACCGCGTGTTGAAGCTTGCCTTACCTACCTTGTTGAACCTATACAGAAATGAAGGGGTTTCAATACAAAATGCCTGCTGAGGTGAAAAGTTGTATGTGTTACACGAGACCAAAGTTATTTGCATCTCGTGCCTTTGAATCCCTCGCTGTGCTCAGGATTCTAACCTAGAATCACTCGCTACGCTCGTAATTCAATTATAGAATCCTTCGCTTACTCGGGATTCAAAATCAACACTCGCACCAAAAAACAACTTTGCTCTCTTGTTGCACAAATAACTATTCTTGAGATGTGGCCAGGGATATTTTCGCTAAATAATGAACTGTGATGTTTAATTCTTACACCTTAATTTGCAGAGTCTATGACAATGCTGTAAGTAGAGCCTTATGTCCGTTTCCACTAACGCTAAGCGACACCAAATGTAATGCCTTAAAGCGCACTGTATAATTTTCAACGCTTGTGTCTGTGGTGAGAGTTGAAAATTCAATAATATTTAGGAATTATATAAAGTATCGTCTAGTGTTAGTGAAAACAGGAATTAGTTTTTCCCAAAAAGGTCACTTATTAATAAGGGTTCCAAGAAAATGCATTCCCATAATCTCAGTAACTCTCAAAACACACAGTACCATTTCCTTGCACAACCTTACTTACTAGACGAATACCAATCAAAAATGAATTCACTAAAAGCTTACCATTCACGTTCATTCCAACCAGAACTCCTAAAGACCAGTGATCCATAGCCCACATGTAATTGAAAACGCTGTTACAGAAAAGCCAGCGCAGTTTGAACCAGTCTAGAATTTTCTAAACATAGCTAGAAAAAGCAGGTGCAGTCATTAGCGTTACTGCCTACTACCTCACTAACACTCGGTGTAAACGAGGCAAGCCTTGCATAGTATGTGCGGAATCTTGGCTGAACTGTTTTGTGAATGTTTTCCTGAATCGAATGTTTAACGCGATGTTTTTTTGTTTTGTAAGCAGTTAATTATTTTAATCTTCTCTACAGGGACAAATTAAATTAGATAGCGAAACTTTGCAGATGTGATGGGTATCGATCGATTGAAAAAAAAAGCAAAAAATCAATATAGGTAGATGTTTTTTTTTTAAGAGCATCAATTTCCAAGACAAGATTTGTTGAACAATCAATTTCAAAAATACGTTTCCTTTTTGTAAACTTCACAGACGTGATGAATATCGATATCTTAACACGACAAAACAAAAAAAAATAGAGTTCTCAACTCATTCTTCAAGTAACAATACTACCAGCGGTCCTTGACCCCGAAAACATAAACATCAAATCTTTTAATTTTTTCATATTTAGTTATTGATACCCATCACGTCTACGGAGTATAGCTAAGTAATTTAATTTGACCCTGAATACGTTTAGCGTAAAGCGCATTTAGTGATTTGTTGTGCAACCTAAATATACGACAGTTATGTAGGTACCATCATCATCATCTACCTAGCCTTTTCCCAACTGTTGGGGTCGGCTTCCAGTCTAACCGGATGCAGCTGAATACCAGTATTTTACATGGAGCGACTGCCTATCTGACCTCCACAACCCAGTTACTGAGTAACACGATACCCCTTGGTAAGACTGGTTGTCAGACTTTCGGGCCTCTGACGACCCGTAACAACTGTCAAAGATCCACAAATGACAGCCAGCACCAACGGCTTAACGTACTTTCCGAGGCATGGAGGGGTCTTGGTATGTAACGATGGTCACCCATCCAACCGCGGCAAGAGTAGCTTAACCTGATTGATCGACCCGTGCGCCTGTTATTTCTTTGCCACAAGCCCCTCACAGTTATGTTGGTACCTACATATAAAAGAAAATAGCTTAATAATCTGATAATGAATCTATAGGTAAATAGTAAGTACCTTCAATTATATACATAGGTATGTGTTTCTTTCAAATACCGTGGTAATTGTGCTATGTTTTTTACGATAAGAGAAAATTCCAATGAATCTTCGAACGCTAGCGTCTTTGTTTCAACATTAAACAAAGAAATAAAATCCGTAGGTAAGCGAAGTAGCTGAGTTATTAGTTGCTGCATCACGAATCGTAGGATCAAACAAAAATTAAGGTTAATTCGTGCTTTTGTGTGATAACCAGTGGGCATAAAACAGTCACTTTGGCAGAATCATAATAGGAAAATATTATGAATCATCGTAAAATGTCACAAACTGACAATTCATAATATGATCTGCGTGCGATTCCTATTACAAAATAATTCATCTGTTTGTCTGACAGTTTTCTCTGGAGATTCGTAAAATGGTCCACACATCATACTTAGCATTACTTGATTATTAGCACATTAATTGTAAAAATTCAAAATTTGTAATCCATTGCTAGACGAAAACAACTGCCGACAAACTGTTATGCAGTTTGGCAGACTTTAGGTATGTAATTGTTAATACAGATTTTGGAATAAATAAATAATCATTATGAATTGCTTTTGTGTCAAATTAGAGTAATTGCTAATGACAGCTGGAAATTCAGGAAATGAACCTTTTTTTAGAGGAATTGCTAATGTGGCCGTTTTAGGCCCCCAGATTTGTAAAATAAATTGGTTTGGATTGTGATATCAATGCACCTACGATATTGGTGACCAAATACCTAGAGCACAAAGTTAGATTATAACAACTCACTTTTCACCTTAAAAACAACTACTTTACTATTTCCTACACTACAACCAATCCTCAACCACAATAGATTTATTCGGAAAATAAATCGAGGCGGTAGGCCCATTTTTCCTTGTTCCCATTAAAGGGGTGTGAACGGTAGAGAGTGGAGTACCGTGGGCCATTTGTACCATAATTTCATGCGACGGAGCAGCAATGGCGGCAAACAACCTTTTGTTTCAAGCATCAAATACAGTTTTTGTTCTCGAACAATGCTTCTGTTAAAAACATAGTTGCTCCCGGAAATAGTTCGCTGTTTTATACAGAGTTTTAAAAGATCGGGAAGTTGTTTTCTTTTATGCTGAAGTTAAAGTTTGATAAGCAGGTTATATTGGCTGGCCGTTTATTTATGAAAATGTAAAAAGAAATGGCTAAATATTGGACTAGATCAATATACAGGGTATTAGGGTAAACACCGTTATCCTTGCAACCAGTGGTTTGGTTTCATTTATAGAACGTAAAATCAATGGAAAATTACAACTTTTTTTTTTTTTTTTTAAATCTACATTTTACCACAAGACACGCAAGTTGTTGCCCTATGCGTTCGTTGCCCTATGCGCTAGGGCAACGAACTTGCGTCTCAACACGGGCGGGGGGTGCCCGCCGCGAGCGCGACCCCTCCGTCAGTCAGTCAGCTATTTCGCTAGCGAGCACGGTGTCGGATAGAAACTTTTTAAAATCTTTTAATGAAAATAACGTTTTTTTTTTCTTGTGTTCTGTCATTTCTTTTTATATTTATGTCAACTACCCATGGTTTGAATGACAACGGTGTTTACCTTTACACCCTGTATAACTAATATATACGTATAACGTGGATCGCACGCGACACACAATGGCTACTTAATTGTGTATCTAATTACGGCATACGAAAGATTAATGCACCTTTATGTAACAGTGTTTTGAAATTTATAAAGTCAGGGTAATTAATGGTTCAGCAAATTGAATACCCACTTATATTGCCCGTGTACTCATTACTGTTATTCTTTGAAAATTGTATGAATTGGCACTAACACGACCAATTGACGTAGAGAATTAATTTGATAAACAATTATTTTCTCCGACACGTGAATGAAGATAAAGACAATTAGTCAGTCTTACAAAAGGCTATATCTCACGCTCACCGCTCCGCCATCTCATAAACATAGCCGTATTTGTACCTAACTATCCGGCCCTGGTGTTAATTCGCAGATCCTAATTACCTACGTGGTTCCATGAAGTTCAGACTGAACTTGCTGTATAGCCGAGCTAAAGAAATCATTTACAATCTGTGGGTGCAATGAATGCGACTTTAGAAAACGTGTACGCCCGATTTTTTGTACGTCGGTACAGATCGAAGACAAAACATCGCAAAAATAATTATATAAAATTTTTACGTAAATGCGTTCTTATCAATCCGATGGCCAGTCACCGTAGACAGATGGTAAGACCTGCCTGAATATTTCTCCCTTTGCCTTGGCTGAAGGATGGAGATGACCACCAGTAGGCCCAACTGCCTAACCCTTCGGGGAATACAGGCGTGATGTTATGTTAATGTATATGTGTGTGTTATGTTTAAGTCCTGTGACCAGACATAAATACAGGGTGTAAGGGACAGCCCTCCAGTCCTCCACAGATTGATAGAATGAATTCAGCATATCATACTAAGACGATCGGTACATGAAATTGTTTCAGGAACGTTATGGGAATCCAATAAACCTGATTTGTATTATTACCTCACGCGCATATTGTTACCGTGGCAAAACACGCGTAGCTGCACTCCCCGTGTCGGGGCGGGCGCGCTTGAGTATTTTAACATCCAATGCTGGTTTTTTTTTTAGCTGTTTTATTTACATAAATGGAGTGTTGCGTACAGAGAATGTAATTTTAAATTTAAATAAAGGTAAATGAAAAAACGATTAAAAAAATGAAAACTTTCCTGAGCCCGGTGGAATATGATTCAAAATAAGGAGCTGAATGCCCCCTGTTAATTTGCGGAGGGCTGTCCTTTACACCCTATATAAAAATACACTGTGACAAGATCCGCCGCAACTGCATATAAAAGTAGCTCGTATGCACAAACCAGCGCCACCACTTAAAGAAATATCCGGCTTCCCCACTCCTTTTACCGCCTGCGTATTTTATAATACTGCACTTTCCCGGTTTTAATTAAACTCCAGCTAGTTCAAGTGTATTTTTACTGAATCAAGGGTCTGCAACAACTTTGAAACTTCTTATAACCCTGGGCTTTACAAGAGGTATTTTCATTATTTCCATAGAATATTTTTTATGTTGAGTTTCATATTGTAATACATGTTGTGTCGATGCTATTTTAATTATAACATTTAAAAAGTATTCAGAAAACTGCTAGGGCAGCGTGATGCGAAATTCAAATCATATGTTTTTTTTTTCAATTTGCATGTCAGTTCCAGATTATATGTTTATCAAAATAAGATTTTCGACTGTAACAAGAATGTGTTTACAAAATTATAATCATGAAAATCATCGATACAACTCTCTAAGTTCAAATTACGACAAATAATTTGAGGCCAGTTCCAACTGAGTTGTATTAATTATTCTAATTCTGTAAATGCATATTTGTATATGCTACGTAAGAAAATTTGAATTTCGCGAGAATTTATTAATACCTAAAATAATTAATCTTTTTCAAAATGATTTCATTGTTTTTCTTTTCAATATTCATTCGTATAATTGGATTCAAAAAGAAAACCACAGTGTAAACACAACACCGATGGACGGAAAGGAAAAAAGTTACAACAAAGTGACGGAAAGTGCAGAAAGCCACGATTATCTATTCTGTGGTCGGTAATGGGAATCGTCCATTAGCTTCAGGGAAATACGTCATACACCATTACAATCATGTAAGACAATAGGGGAAAATGATACGTCTACAGGATACTCTATATCTTGTGGAGTTATTTTTCTTCCATAAATGCTACAGTTGTTGCGATTTATAGGTACCCGGCCCGACCTACATTTTCTAGCATTTTTTATTTCAAAAACTGAAATATAGTTAGCGTCCTGAATCAATATCCATCGTGATCTAAAACATGTTCCAATAACGAAAAACATAGTGGGTTTGAGCAATGGTGGCCCAGTAGTAACGGCCATGACTTACGAGTTGTAGGTAGTAGGTTCGAACCCAAGCAAGCGTAGCGCTTTACTTTCTGTAAATTATTTCATCACCACTGCTCTCAAAACGGTGAAGGAAAACATTATGAGGAAACCGGCACGTCTTAGAACCAAAAATTCGAAGACTGTGACATCTGCCAACCCGCACTGGGCCTGCGTGGTGGATTACGCCCCACTCCCTCAACCAGAGAGGAGGCCTGTGTCCCAGCAGTGGGAACATTAAAAGCTGATTATGTTGTTTGGGTTCCTATAACGTGTATTAGGGAAAGAGCACGACCGCTATTGCCCTGCTAAAACGCGAGAACTATAGTGTATACGCTGTGATTTTAGATAATTACTAAGCCGGTTTAGTAGGTTCGTTGGTGTACAGTGAGGGAAATTATTTAGCATATTGACACACTACATCAAAATCGAGTTGCCGTGTTACAGCCATCCTAAGTATAACTTTATCCTAACTAATATTATAAATGCGAAAGTGAGTTTTTTTGTTTGTTACGCTTTCACGCTAAAACGGCTGAACGGATTTGGATGAAATTTGGCATATGGTTAGACCATGACCTGAAAAAGGACATAAGATGCTTTTTATCTCCATATTCCCACGGGATCGAGACTTACGCGAGTGAAACCGCGGGTTGCAGCTAGTTCATATAACTAACAGCTTTGATTTGAATATACGAAAAATTTAAGTTGGTAGTCAATTTGCTTAACAAATAATTTCCTTGACTTTACATTAATGCACTGTGATTTTGTCGTATAGGTTCATAAATTACTTCGTACAATAAATCCTTACTTGCTGCTCTAGGTCGTCGACAGTTCTAACTTATCTTAATTTATTGCAAGCGTTATTTTAACCAGTTTAATTTAATTTCGGCTCAGCTTAATTCGCGAACCACATAGTATAAAAACGTTTTTGATAGCAATTTTCCTAAAGAACCTAATCGGATGAAGACATAAATTTGTTGTAATTACGTCACAGACTAAAGCCATGTATTCACTGAGCAACAGTGTTTCGGATACACAGTTTCTGAAACATCACGTAGATGTTTCCAGGAACAATGTTTCAGAAACTCTGCGTCCACACAGTTCAGTTGCTTAGGTCATGTCGCCCGCGGAAGCAGTGTTGTTGTGTGGTGCCTACACTATATTGCATAAATCCATTTCTAGCAAATAGAAAAGAAAATGTTTATAAACAAATGTACGACGCGTCCACACTCGCATGTATCTGTTGCGCAACTGATTTGTTTCTGTGTTCCCCGTCGCAAGTGGGGAGCACCGAAACATCCGATAAACACTTACAAAAATAAAATTATATGTTTCTGAAAGAAAATTATTTGTTTCAGTAACACGTAGATTTTGTTTCTGAAACAGAGTTTATAAACAATTGTTTCTCAGTGAATACATGGCTTAAAGCACACAATTATCGTCAACTCATTGCCTTGTGCAAAAAACAAAAAACAGTTGAATAATTTTCCAGCGTGAGCACATGTCCGAAGGCTCACCTATTTTGTATGGAGATTGGCTCTCGAACGAACAATCATGTTGGTACTCATTTCGCACCGTGCTAGCGGCCAGCGGTGCCAAACCAAACAACAGCAGAAAACTTTGTATTTTGAAGTATATAACTACATAGTCAAACTTATATCTAAAAAATCTAACATTGTTTAGACGCCTATCTTTTTATAGACACATACTACGACATTCAAATAATTCCTATTTTGCACTGCTAAAAATATTATTGAATGATTGCGCCTCTTTTTGGTAACCTCAAATATTTTTGGATCAAAGACCTGCGAATACTGCGACCAACTCGGATGTAACTCTCGCCGGCCGCTACCGCTGCACCGCTCGCTTTGGTCCCTCGGCTCGCGGTTGTTCAGTTCTAATCTAACCTAATCCATCTGGTTGAGGAGCCCTATCTGAGTTACTGCGACCAATTCGGCTCGCGCGTGGTTGGTCACGGTTTTAAACTAACTTTACCCGTTTGGTCGGGGTATCTTAGCTTAGTTACTGAGACCAAATGTGAGAAAAGTCCAGAAAGTTAAAAAGAGGCTCATTTACTTTTAAAAAAGTCGGCATTATTACAAGCCCAGTAAGTTTAAAGACGATAAATTAAATATTTCCCACAAAATATTGCTAAATTGACCATTAAAATGACTATCACTTAATTAGACATTTAATACTTTGTTACTCAGTACTCTGTGTATAAAAACCATGTCAAAAACTCATACAAATAAATTAAATATCCCGTTTTAGAGGTTCCAGCCTAAAAAGGAAAAACAGAGCCTTTAAGATCACTTTATCTCGACATCTATGCAATGTAACAATTTGTTTTTTTTTTTTTTTTCATACCTCCTAATATATTATTAGAGTGCATTTCATCAAAGTATTCAATAGCAGTAATGTTGGCTCCACTGTTAAAATTAAAACGGACCTATTCGCCTGGTAGCGCCATAGCGGCGAAGCGTATTCGTATTGGTCTTACAACAGTGGAGTCAACATTACGGCATTAAAACTATTTAACCGACTTCTTCAAAAAGGAGGAGGTTCTCAATTCGTCTGTAGGTTTTTTTTTTTTTTTGTATGTTTGTTACTCGATTACTCCGCCAATTATGAATCGATTTTGATGATTCTTTTTTTGTTTGGTAGGTCATGCTTCCGAGGTGGTCCCATATAAATTTTATTAACTATGCTTGCGTAATTTTTGAGTTAGCTTCAATATTACGTATTTTTCCCACTTAGTTTATCTAGACGATATCCTGTTTGACTCCTTCACTGTTATTTACATAGCAGGTAGTGGTATTCGGATTTGTGTGGGGTAGGTACCACAACTAAAAAGGGAAAAATAAAAACGTTTTACAAAAAAAAAAAACAACCGACTTCCAAAAAAAACACTAAAAAAGTGAAAAATAACTTTAATTTCGGAAGTTGGTGGCAAAAAACGGAAATTGAAAAGCAAAGACACCGACTTCCGAAATTAAAGTTATTTTTCACTTTTTTAGTGTTTTTTTTGGAAGTCGGTTGTTTTTTTTTTGTAAAACGTTTTTTTGATGAAACGCACTCTGTTGACCATTTCATTCTAAAAACGTATTAACCAACGTCAACATCACTTCAGCTGTTTACACAGAACAAAAGGCTATCAAAACCAAAAACAAAACTAGCCATCAGTCAACTTTCCAACCAAAAACATCAAAACCAATATACCCTCTTTCATTCCCGTATTGGAACGCAACCAGCTCAGTTTCACTTTGAGGATTACAATCACCGCGATGAATGCAATGCCATCCCGCACTGGATGACTGCAAGACAATTGTACGAGTGCACACGTGCCCAGATAAACACAACGCGCTCAATGGCTGTCAGCCAGTTTGAATACACCCGGAGTGTGTGGCATAGACCTAATTAGGTTACTGAAACCTTCTATTGCGAATATTAGATTGTTTTATGTATGATGAAGCTAGGTATCATATAGTTTTTGACAAAAAATCAACCCTGGTTCGTCAACGATGAGAGTCCTGAAAAGCCAAGGGTTATGAAAACATCGTTTTTTTTACATTTGATGTTTATTGGCACGAAGATCTTTTATCTGTTTGCAATAAAACGAACTCTGATGTGACAGATGACATGCGGGTGCGCCAGCGATCGGACCACAGATAACATTTTTTTGATTTTACTCTATGATGAAGGCACGGGTGCAAACTTATAACAAAGACCAATATGTACGCATGGTGGGTGTATGTATGGTAAATCAACACGATCATTTTTCAGCAGCATATTTTTGCTCCGCTAACAATATCTATGATTGCCATATTGATTACAGCCTGCAATGCATGTTTCGTTTGAGTATCCATTTCATCAAATATAGGTAAATGAAAAGTCTTTCATTAGGTAGGGGGATTTACTTTGCAATTCAATCAGTATTTTAGTAGGCTTTCAATAAACTGGTCTATAGCAAAACAAAGTCCCCTATATCTAATGTCAGTGAACTTCGACGCTGCAGTCCAGCGCGGCGGCATCAAATTTTTACATCAATACACAACTTTTGCTTTGTTTTGTATCGGCCAACAGACGGTTGATTAAACAGGCTTACACTGATCCTATGCCACTGCGAACTTAGACAGAGCGATTTTAAACCTTATGTGGACGACATAAAGGCTTTATTAAGTGCAATAATAGTGTTGGTATCCCTGCTAGTATACGCTTTGGAAGCTCCATGAGTCCCACTTACTGACAGGTCGATAATCCCAACTCGACGGGACATAATCATAGTTTGTGCTTGCAGTACATGCAAGCTGGGCTGGACACTTTAAACTATGCTGCCGATAATCCGCGTTTATTTCTCAAAAGTAAATCTATTTAAAAACGAAACTGGTAAAAACTGGATTTTTATGAATATTGCTACAGTTTTCAATGAAGTGTCAGTTTTTACATAGGTAGGTATAAGTACCTACCTATGTAAGAACTGTATCAGGTAAGCCTGATACAGTCTTTTCTGTCATAGGTACTGTAGAAGTCTCTCTATTACACGTACTATACGTTACAATAAGCAAAATACAGGAAAGTCATGCACATCAATCACCTTTTCAATACGACTTTTATTAATTTTAAATGAAGAACAAGAATAACTAAATTCCTTAAGAAATCTTCGATACCAATTAGTTCGAAAATCTCCAAGTTAAATCACGATAATAATCAGCGATCCCTTTAGCCAATTACTCGTAGCGAGGCAGTACCTCCGTCTTCGGAAGTCGCGCCACCAAGCGGAAATTGCTCAGCCACCATCAAGTCTCGCCTCATTTCGCACTGACAACGCTCATCGGCTGCAAGCAACCAATTCCTTATAGTTTCCTACATAGCTATTACTAGTGTAATTACTCTATCAGACTTTAACTGACTAATAAATTGAAAATTGAAAAAGTGTTCATCGTTTGTGTGTTGTTCAGTAGGTGAGAACGTTCTTAAAAATTACGGAAATTGCCCCTCTGAAATAACCGTAAAACCTAACTCAGACAAACGGTTTGTAGTATGAACTGCAACATCTTACCACAAAACCGTGTAAATTCAGATTCTATACCTATGTATGGGTTTGCTAGCCGTCGGGTGTGAGAAGCTAAAAGTGGCATTAGAATAACCATAATTTACACATTATATATAACCTAATATTTGTAAACGTATATGGAACAGAAAAATTACGTAAGAAAATTACCTATAACTCCGAAAAACAATAAAATGCACAACCTTGCACTGAGTCGTACCTAATTACTTCACTCTTCAGCAGAGCCCTATAAAATAAATCTATAAATAAAGTAAGCTTGGTATAAATTAATAAAGAACACGTTCCACATTATAATGTAAATTAAATATCGTATAATAAACGGCAGTACATTTTCTTTGCTGCTTTCAACGAAAGTACAGAAGTGAACAGAAATAAATACTGTTTATTTCAAACAGTACGCCAACTAAATACATAATTCGTCGTAGTGCTAAGGCGGCCAAGTTTAAGGTTGTAATACGTGAAATAGGTACAAAGTTAGTGTACTTCCAGAACAAAGTAGGTGAGCTACTCTCCCCCCTTATAACATGGAGGAGTGAGCAAATGGAGTAATTAGAATGTAATGTAAGCGAATGTTATTCACTAAAAGGGTGTGTTGCAGCATTTGTCACCAATCGTTATTACGCAATGTAGTTTTATAACCTGACAACAATGGGGCCGTGGGTGCCGAATTTAGAGGTTTTGATTGACAGGTTTCCAGTGTCTGTAAGTTATTTTGCTGGCACTCTTCAAATTACAACACCGTAACCGCCACCGCTGGGCGACACAAATACATAGGTATGGTGACAATTATAAATATTCCCCGGAAGTCCCTTTCAAAAGGCTACTGGCGCTTAGACTGCCATGGAGTTGGGATTATAGTAGAAAGGTGTAATTTTGGGAAGAGTTCTAAAGCGAAGCATTAGCACTCCACTAATTTACCTACTCCTAGTTTAACGCCGATTTACGATCCCTGTTTTTCCCGCAAACAACCAACTTGCACATTTTATGTAGCACTCCTCTAGCGGAGTTTATAAAGCCGTAAGAATATCATGGAATATTTACACACATACGTCAACTGTGGAATACTTGATATTTATGCACCGATGCAATGTTTTACATAGACTTTGTGTGGCTTCTAGCTGTATTTATTCTGTAAATAAAATAGCGTTCGGCCACCGGCTTCGTTTCCACAGAAATAGAGAACAAAAACTACGACTGTGGTAAAAAAGCTCATCAAAATGCACAGCGCAGTTTTTGAGATTAGTGTGTAACTACTGAACTCACACAAATAAACGATAAATGGACTGTGTGAATGATGGTATGGCTAGAAAGGGGGTGACTACCGAGATTATGACTAATAGAGAGGTAAAGAAAATGACATGTTGCGCCGGCCACTAATAAATTGGGATTAAGGCAGGAGAATGATGATGACTTTTCTCGCACAAATAGACTCGCACGAATAGGTTTGATAGTCATTTTATTGTTGGGTAGACACTAGTTTGTTTTATTCTGGTGACTAATATCTCTAATAAAAATGAAGATACCTGCAATTCGTCGCTACATAAATTGACCCTGTATAGAGTTCATGATTATTTTATTAAGACATCGTACGATTTCATGATATTTTTTCTAATATCAAAACATAACAATCAATCTGCCTAGCGTTTTCCCAACTATATTGGGGTCGGCTTCCAGTCTAACCGGATGCAGCTGAATACCAGTATTTTACATGGAGCGACTGCCGATCTGACCTCCACAACTAACTAACAATTAAGTAACTGGGTAATACGATACCCCTTGGTAAGACTGGTTGTGAGACTTTCGGGCTTCTGACGACCCGTAACGACTGTCAAAAATCACCGAATGACAGCAGGGACCAACGGCTTAACGTGCTTTCCGAGGCACTGAGGAGTCTCGATATGTAAAGATGGTCACCCATCCACGGACCAACCCCGGCAAACGTAGCTTAACCTGACGGATCGACCCGTGCGGCTGTTATTACTTAGCCATGAGCTCCTCACAAAACATAACAAATGGAAAGATTTTATGGATTAAAATAAGAAGAAATGGAAATAATTCTCTCATTAAAAATAGATCTAACATGTTTCATCCCTGCATTTTTCCTGTTCTCATTGTTAAGCATAGCAGAGACCACAATACGAGATTACAGACGAAAGGTTCCTTTATATCCGGGAGCTAGTCTAGTGCGCCGTTGCAGGATCGACAGCTTATAACGTTACTTACGTGACTCTGAGAAATGAGTTTTTAAATGGATTCCCTCCGCGTATACGACGGTGAGAGTTGTAGTTACCTCCCGGTGTTAACAACATTATGATAGAGTAACCACATGGGTTCTGTGTGACGGTGATTGAGAGTGTTTTGGTTTCTTGGACAGATTATGAAGGAAAATGTGATTAGTAAGAAATCGTTGAGGTAATATCGTGAACTATTTTTTTCGCAAAAAGTCGCGGGTCTTTAGACATTCGATCATGATAATTAATTCTTCTATATACATAGGTACATCATCTAATTTTATCGACTTCTGATTCTACTTCGCATATTTCACAAGCCTGGGAAAATAAAATCTAAGCTATTTCGTTGTTTGATCTTTTCCATCGACCAAACGGGTTGAAAATTAAATCACGGTATGAAGTAACTCATGTAACGATCTAATTAACCTAATTTAATAATTTGTAAAAGGCCGCGTATATGAAGGAACGTCGTTCCAAATATTATCTTTACGAAGAGGCATATAAACTGAACCCTTTTATGCCGGCGCTCATCAAAAAGATAAAACTGTCGAATATCCTCATCGCGTTAATCCCCGTCAAACGCCAAAAGATCATAAAGAAAATTTGCATAAAATTTAGTCCATTCGAAGAGAATTCGCGGCCGGCGCGAGATTTTTTATGCGCGCACATTAGGGGACATTACGCGATACGCCTCCCACTCCCACGTTTACTGAAATAATATTTTTCAAGCTGTTGAGTTGCTTTTTATTTCGGGGTTCGCGGCAAATGAGTTTCTAAGCGTAAATAAATCTTTCACTGCCCTCTGCGGGTAAGCGGAAACTTCCATTATTATCATTTTATATAAGGCGGTGTTCGGCGGCGGGCGGCGCGGGCGCGTTGACACAAACCATATAATGCTCGTTAAAGTACAGCTAACCGCAGTTAAATATGGAATAGTTTGTTCGTGCGTCGGTTATAAGCGGTTAATTTTATCTCGTTGCGGGCGAGCTCATATTGCGGCAGGATCCAATTTCTGAAAATGAATTAGTTTCTCTGTGTGTTCAACAGAAAATGTTGTACACGCCATTTGCAATTATTCGATCGCTTTTTCAGTGTGAGCGGCCGGTAGTCCGAAGGCATTACGACTTACTGTTTATGTTGATATTAAAAAATGCTGCGGTAGCAATAACTAGTATGCGAGATATTAAATTGCAGACGAAGCGAGAGCTACTATATTCATAAACCTTAATAAGGACTTAAATCTACGTGATATTTTT
Organism: Lithophane ornitopus; assembly: GCA_948473465.1. Lineage (NCBI taxonomy): Eukaryota > Metazoa > Arthropoda > Insecta > Lepidoptera > Noctuidae > Lithophane > Lithophane ornitopus. Next base: position 7,207,775 of record OX419633.1, read on the forward strand.
ATTCTCAGTTAATATCGTGAACATTGAAATGCAATTTATTTCGCTCGTTATTTGCGGTTTATCATCCTTTGTGCGAGCATATTCCAGAAACGCCGTTCATGCACATTTATAATGTATTTTTATATGCGAGTTTCCAGCTGACATTTGTGAATTCTGTTGTATTTTTAAAGTTTCTTTAGTATGACCTGTATAATAAGTTTTCCGTTGACATGAACTACTGAGCGGGAACACCGATGTTCTGAAGTAAACTTGTGTCAACAATATCGAGGTAACCTGCTCCCAAAATAAACTTGTTCGTATCTACAGGGTGTTGTAACGAAGAGAAACTTAATTTGCTATCGTAGTGTTGATAGGTATAAATGTTAAAGTTTATTACTGAAACTTACTGAAACACTGCAAACCATAGCATGGATGTATTTTTCAGTGAAAGTAGGTATCCGTAACACCCTGAATATACAAGCATTTATAGTTTTCATGGATTTTTTTTTTGCGTTATCTAAGTAAGTTAGGTAGCGTAGATTATTCCTCAAACACTGAATCACCAAAAACCAACAAACCAAACCTTTTTTCAATTAAGTTGGGGTCGGCTTCGAGTCTAACCGGATGCAACAAAATACCAGTATTATCTGAGCTCCACAACCCAGTTACTGGGTATACGCCTTAGTAAGACTGGATGTCAGACTTTTTAGGTTTCTGATCAGTGCGGCTGTTATTATTTTGAGTCCCCCTTTAGGTATTTTTAGTTAGCTACTGCAATTTAATATCTCTTATCGCCAGCCTTTTCCATTGACTCTTCATTTGATAAATTGCACGATATAAACGATAGGAACGATTGACGGAACCTGATACCTAGATGAAATAACGATGATTCCCGATATTGATATTCGCATGAATATGAACGTTGAATATTGCGAAATATTACGTTGGCAAATTTTAATCTGCTGAAAGCATTTTTTATTTTTTTCTTCAGTTGCGTTAACGCCTACAATCTTTGGTCTTTATTGGAGACAATTAAGTAATATCAATGTGTAACAATATTAGATTGCTACAACCTTGTGTAGCAATCTAATAAATAACAATAATAACTTCTAGCGTACTTTTCAAGTATGAGAAATAAAAAGTTTATTACACATTTGGTACATAATCGTAGCTACATATTGATACAGTATTATAGAAAACAAATGTTCGGCAATCAAATGAATTCTTCGATGTATACATCTTTTTACCCGACTACGGCTAAGAAAAAAGGAGGGTTATGATTTTGACCGGTATGTATGTATGTATGTATATATGTATATATGTATGTATGTTCCCTCCTATCTTCTAAACCACTCATCACAATTTGACAAATGAGGTATCGTTGGAAGCGTGTTGATTATAGGCTATGTGACGTCACATTTAATTAAAAATGGCCCCCTCTAGAGGACATAAAGAGAGGAACTAAAAAAAAATTTTGTTTAATCTCAGCCCTTTCATTTGATACCCAACATGGTAGTTGGGTATCAAATGAAAGGGCTGACATTTCAAAAATATATTTATTATAACCCCAAAAGAATTTAAAAAAATGAAAGTAATAAAAACTAAAACCCAACTACGACTAAAAAGGTATAAACAACACACCACAGACAGAAAAATTAAAAATCCGGTGTCACACGTAATCTGTTCGATTTATAACATGTGTGACTCCGGATTTTGAATTTTTCTGTCTGTGGTGTCTTGTTTATACCTTTTTAGTCGTAGTTGGGTTTAAGTTTTTATTACTTAAATTTTTTTACAGTCTCCTGACGTACTTCACGTATTTACGTAATATGTATTTTATAGAGTTCTATCAATGTTAATATGAGGTGTTAATAATGATAAAAGGTGCGATTCAACAGCAAAAATGGCAATATGGCTATGGTAATGTGGCGGTATCTACATCGTCACATGCGAACTACGCATCAAAAAAGACCTGACGTCTCACAAAAATCCTAACGTCACATAAACCCTGCATCGCGCAATTAAAGTTTACCGTGCAATGGACATATACATAAGAACCCAACATCAACCGTTGGGCAGTTGCCCGCCAGACACAACACGTCTGGTTGGAGGATCCTCCCTTTTCTATGATGGATTAGTGAACTTTACACCCTGTTCCTCATACCCCTAAAGTAACAATTTGACAATGACGACGAAGTATCAGACTTAGGGCGATCCACATCGCTAATTAGCTGAAACCCGAAAACTCTCTATAACGCGAAATTACATATAAGATAGCCACCTTCATAAAATAACCATCCTATCCTAATATAAGCCTATAACGCACACTATGGAATACAATAAACCTCTCGCGAAAGAATTTTCAAAAAAGGCTAACAGCTAATAACAATAACCATGATACAAATACCCCAATATCCATTTCGGCCAAAGCTCATAAGTAAAGGAACACCGCAAACCCTTCCGTAAAAGCTGTCCGTATAAGTAGGTTGTAAAGAAGGTAGATAGTGTAGGTAGCCGGGTGGGCGCGGGCGCGGCGTCAAATCCACAAGTTATTCCCAATATCCCAATATCCGGAGAGAGATATATCACACTACGGATACATGCTGCAGTCATAAAATATACTGCCAGACACCAAGAGCTAAGAAACATTGGTTTACATTGAAAAGTTGCAAAAATATTTTCGTGTAGGCGAGGAAGACATATTGAGCGATTTTTTGTGTTTGACAAACTACATACAATTCATTTGAGGCAAGTAATATTTACTTATGTAGATTCTGGCACCAGAGTCACTACCTTACCCGTACCTACTTCTCCATCTAATCTAACTAATATTATAAGCGCGAAAGTTTGTAAGTATGGATGGATGTTTGTTAGTCTTTCACGTAAAAACTACCGAATGGATTTGGATGAAATTTGGCAAACAGATAGTTTATAACCTGGATTAACACATAGGATACTTTTTATCCCGATATTCTCACGTGATCGGACTTACCGGGGGGCGCAGCTAGTATTTGATAAATTAACATAAACAATCACCCTAAAAAGTTCTCACTGCTGGGGGACACAGTCTTTCCTCCTCTGGCCAAATCAACCACGTGGGCCCAATGCGGGTTGGTAGATATCATGTCTTCGAATTTTTGGTTCTAGGATATGCCGGTTTCCCCACAATGTTTTCCTTCACGATTTTTTGGGTAGCAGAGTTGTAGAAATAAAGAAGAATGTTTCTAAATATCAATATTGAAAATCGCAATAGAATCGAATCAAAACTACGATTAAGAAAATTCCCTAAGTACTGTATATCAGCTAAAAGCAAACATGTCACTGTCCTTATTATCGCAAAGAGGTATACTAAAATCCAATCTGTGCAAGTAAAATGTAAAAGCATGTATCTCCTCACCATTCTGTACAGGTATTTGACGAGAAATCGAGTTAGACCCTCTTCGCATCGTATCAAAATCCTTCATTTCGTAAATCTGGGCGACGCAACATAAGTAAAAAAATCTGAGCTACCTCCGCACTTACAAATCTTATTTGTGCTCGTTTCAAACGAAATTCGTCTCGTGTCACCATAGTTACTTTTATTGCTTTGCAACCGACAGATTTATGCAACAATGTCTGTCATTTGTCTAGATAAATATTCCACCGAATCTCTCGATTTTAGAATGTCTCAGGTTAATTAAACCGGAACAAAATCTACTTCTCATCAGAAAAATTGAAAAACTTCCGTTTGTATATAATATTCCTAAATATTATCCATTTTTCTGATAATCCTTAAAAAATATAAACTTGCAAGGTGTTTCGATTTTTCTGATGAGAAGTTTATTTTTACGAAAGAGAATGGTTACGATGTTCAAATGAAAAACGTTCCTTTTGGTTAGAAACTCGTTTTTGTAGAAGCTACAGCAATTCGATTTGCCACAGAAATCTCTTGTTATAAAGTGCCCTGAGGTGTGACGATAATAACTGATAAATATGGTTTGCTAAGAAGGAATCCGAGCACTAATTTTGAAAATCTTGTGATTGCGAATACGCATCGGTATAGATAATTCTATCTGCCTCCTAGCCTTCTCCCAACTATGTTGGGGTCGGCTTCCAGTCTAACTGGATGCAGTTGAATGCCAGTATGTTACATGGAGCGACTGCCTATCTGACTCCCACAACCCAGTAACGGGGTAATACGATAATTCGTTTGCGATAAGAACTGCCTGAGATCACCAATACTTCGCCAGACTTAGTGCGTAGGTATTAAGATAACTATATTTAAGTCTAAAAAAAGTCTAAGTTATGTTGTACAGTCACGAGCACCAATATGTATACACCTAGCAACTTTTAAAAGTGGTTTTCTAACCTAACCTAACCTCCATATATTGTATATTTCATAATTTTTATAATTTTAATTATGAATGGGATGGAGGGTTTATATCCCATTAGGGGGTGAATTTTCACTATATAGGGTGGAGATTTAGTGACCTGCATTCGTCAAGGGGGTGATCTACTTGTCAATAAGATTGGTTTTTATACGTGAATCGAAAGACTTGTCTACTATTGTATAGGAATTTGTTTTTATTTTTCACAATCCGATGTCAGTTTCATGGTGAAAGTTGTTGTATTATGACGAGTATAATCACCCCCATGATGGATTCAGGAAGCTAAATCACCACCCTGTATATGGAACCCTTGTGCAAAATTTAAAGCTTACCCAGCAATTTTAGACCGAGCAGTTTAGGCTGTGCGATAACTGTCAGTGAATGAATGAATGTATTCAAGATTTTTATTAAGTAGAGATGTCTACACGAGTAGTAGTATTTACGGAAGCTGGCAGAAGCTCCTTTTTACACAGCCAGCCCGGTTTATAGGCTGATAACAAAGAATTGAAAACTGTACCATTTCGAAGAACACTAAAATCCATGAAACATAGCGTGGATTTTACGAAATCACACTGGATCGTAGGTTGGCTGGAGGCTTGTCTGCAGAATACAAATCCAAGGTGATACCTGACCAGTGCACAAAGACCCCACGTTTCTTTTAAAAATACCCCCTTACAATCCTTATAACATTAAGATGCGGGGGCCGAGGGAGGTCTAGTAATGCAGGCCGCACACCAGGCGAGCAGGCGACCACCTGAGATTTCAATTTTGCGACGCTGAATAAATTTATTCGTATTTCACCGCCTCCTTTGTTGAACTTATCAACATAAAGCAATACCGGAATGGGAATGTAATGTGATTCCGTTCCTTAAATAATATTGTGTAAATGCACTAGAACGTCCCGTCTTACCTACGTTCTTCTTAAGGTTCATTTTCATAGGTCGATAGATCTCGTATGCGGGGTGCGGGAGATTTTTGTAACGCATGCCGTAGGGCCCGCATGCAGGGGACCGTTTTCATTAGTCGATAGGGCCCGCATGTGGTTGGAGATTTCTGTAAATAGCCCGGGGGAATATATTGAAAATGAGCCATTAATCGTGTCTACTTTTATTGAAGAAGAAATTATGTCGCACACCATTCGTGTCTGATGGTTATGTCGTGTGCATAGTTTTTGCAGTATCCAAATAAATATAAAGAACCCGGGCGTAAATATATAAGCCACACCGAGCTTTGAATGGGTGTCACAAAGGCGTAGTACAAAGCAAAATCGATCATATATTATCGGCCGGGTCTATACTCGAACCTAAATACCTATAGGTGTGCAGATAAATCCTCTGAAATTGGTAGCGAACAATTCGATCCAAACAAACAATTACCTCCAACCAGAATAATTACTTTATTGTTCCAGTTAAACGATTGATAAACCGCTATCATTTTACTTGCATTTAATTCCCATTCAAGGGAATAATTACGCCGTAATGGCCAAAAATAAAGCGAATGTCGGAAAAGCTTGTCACTTTTTTATATACGCCATACTGTTTGGGATATTGCCAAGTGGCTCTATCTGTTGGCCACACCGCACATCCACCGCAGAGCGTATATCACAAATATTTTAATAGTGACATGACAGGCAAAATCTGGCTTTATTACATTTTTTGGGCAAACTTCGAAACATTTCCATTACCTACATTTCTCGTGCTCCTTTCTCTGAATAATTCATCATTCTCGGCGTGAGTGAAAGGGATGGGAAGAAAAGCTCCATTATCGTGATTGCAACAAAATATTACTGTATCCCTTTTTCTTTAACTTAAAACTTTTTCTTCTTCGGATATGATTTTTTAATTATATTAATAGCCATTGCAACATTAGCACAAAAAACGCTGCTTTGTACTTCTACTTCTTTTTGTGTGGTTAGTGACTATAAAACCTGGTGTCAGAGTTTTAAAGCCGCCCTGACTTGGCTTCACATGCCGTGATGCCGTCGAGAAATATACCTCAGTCATCACGATGTTTTCAGTTTCAGCCTTACGATGTTTTCCTTCACCGTTTTCAAACCAAGTAATTTGCTTAATTTTTGGTTTATTTTATTTATTTCGCGTTGAACTAACCAAGTAATTTGACCAGTATTTCTCTTTATTCCCAAAAACTAGCACAAAATAAAATAAAACTCAAATTGAATGGATAAGAAAATCGCCGACATCACCAGAGGGAAGAAAACCGGAGAAAATAATCCACAGCGTATCGTATCTTGTGACTCGTGGCGGTAAGTGAAATGACTTATTGAGATAAATCGTTTACCGAACACTCCAAATCGAATTGCTACCAACCCCCGCAGCATCATGCTTAGATTCTACATAAATGTGTACCTATCATTGCAGAACGTTTAAACTTCTTTTTTAATGTAGTTAACGGCAACTTTCAAATGTACAGATAAATCAAATAAATTGCCTTTATAGAGGGAAACGCTACGGTCACTTAGTAGGTCATTAGAAGTTATTACTTCGAATATGGACATAAAAACGACCATTAATACGGTAAAGGTCGAGGTATTTGAAGAAATTATAACTTTAAGAGCCTTACCAAAAAAACTTAGACACTTGTTCAACACGTGTATATGTCAGTTTTGTGTCAAACTCCATACAGAAATGTCATGTTTATAAGGTGTTTAGGCTAAACAACTGATAAGGTTTTGTGGTATTAAGGTTTATCGTTTATTGATATACTTATTTAGTACCTAGGTAGGAATCCGATGGATGCGAGAACCATAGAACTGAAGGCCTCTCGTTCCTACTTAAAAAACGTTCGGAATCTGTCAAACTTGTCAAAAATGTTGGTATTTTCTATTTTTGACAGATTGCGAATGAGATAAGACGTTTTAAAAAAATATGGGATTTGCCCTCTGGTCGATGTGGCGATGCTTGGGGGACCTATGTCCAGCAGTGGACGTCTTTCGGCGGAAATGATGGGGTTATAGGTAGGTTTGGTACAGTAAAATCAAAACGTAATTTAACCAGCGTCGATTTTTTTATGCTCATAATAAATTGGAGGTTCTATCTTTACAGTCGAAATGGAAACACAACATTTTTAATTTATCATTCAGTTTGTGTTTTCTTTACAATTTCAAATAGAGGACGGCCTAATTAATTACACCCAGACTCATTAAAATAGCGTTTTGCTAAGTGCTTTTTTTATTTTGTTAAGCCCTTCACCCATTTCATAACTAATACTAACGCTTTGTTGACTTTTAAGTCTTAAAGCCAACATAGTTTGAAAAAATAAGTTTAATTGAACTAAACGAAGACAATACGATACTTAATCTGCAATAACTGATTGGATGAGTCATGATTGTGTCTCAGAGTAAACACCTTAAGCCGTCCGTGATTACAGGGACGAGGAGATACGTACATCCCGGACGACCGTACGCCCCGTACGCCCCGGACGCCCCGGACGCCCGTTCGTACACCCCGGACGCCTGGGGCGGAGCACGTTACGCCAGAATGCAGAAAATGTGTTCTGTTTTATTAGAGAGGCCAATAAATTCTGTACGTGAGCCGACGAGACGGATCACCTCTACCGTCACGCGAAAAAAATATACTCTGTGTTACCTACCCACTCACTATGTAGGTCCTTGTAGGTAGATAGTTCCACTATTTGACGTAGCCTTTCAATAAAATAAAATTAACATTATAACTCATGTATTTATTAGGGGGGGCGACCAATTTCTATCTCACTTATTCATCTCAGATTCACTTTATACCTACTTAGTCGCTAATTTTATTTATAATGTCTCATGAAAGTTAGTTTTATCCAACCGCTGGGTTCTGAAAACCTATGCCAAGAAATCTTTCGATAGATATTAGTGGCACAATCACACATATCTGAGATTAGTTTTCAGATTCGAGGAATCAGTCTTCTGTAAATATCATTACAAAAGTATAAATTCGTGTCTGACCTAAATATGAAAGGAGTTTTATTGCGGTGCTACCACCCTTGGACCAATTTTAGTGACATCGTCTATCATTTCTCGTCAAAAAATAAATCTTTTCTGACAAATGAACAGCAATCCCAATCTCAATACGAAATAAGATGTTCTTTACTTTATTATAATAACAAGATATTCTACGTCATCGTAAGTATTATAGGCTGGCGGGTGGGTATCTGTCGTAGACACGTTCACTCCATCCCGGGGACATATTTTGCAATTTCATTTCCCCTGAGAGGCAGACACGGTTTACGCGACACCTTATTCTTTACCAACTTTAATATTTCTCCTTGTAATCTTTCGACCTGTCCGCTGAAGGCAATAAACGATGACTTTTTAAAATAAATTTTATAATATACGGAGTGGAAACTGAAAATAGTTTAAAGTGTTATGTTAGGTTAGCACCTGAAACGTTTACATTTTGTCTTCAAAGTTGGCAATGCATCGGTAGTATTATAATATCTGTGGCATCGGCAAACCCCTTGAGGTTGGAGATATCTGTCTAGCTCATTTCTATCAAGAATGCCCTAGGATTTTCTTTAATAATGTATTGCATAAAAAAGATTTGTCAGAACAATATTTAAATACGTGTAAGGTGTTATTGGGTGCCCGCGAGGCAAGACTAAAGCGATAACGTATGTACGGACATGATATCACTATAACACAGGGAAGTAAAATTTATGGAAATACACAAAGACGCTTTTCAATTACCGATAACGTTATTATAACGTACACCTTTTTCCATAGCTAGCTGCGCCTCGCGGTTTCAGCCGCGTAAGTCTCGATCCCGTGGGTATATCGGGATAAAAAGTATCCTATGTCCTATTCCAAGTCATGGTCTGCCCATGTGCCAAATTGCATCTAAATCCGTTCAGCTGGTTTAGCGTGAAAGCGTAACAAACAAACCACCAAAAATTACAACCAAACTACACCTCGCTGCACAGTAAATTAAGTGTTGACAGCGCTAAGGCTTGGTTTTTTATTTGGTCTGAGTCTAATAATGTCCTGTGGGCCTAAAATGGTTACATTAGTAATTCCTCTAAAAGCATTTCATTTCCTGAATTCCCAGCTGTTATTAGCAATTCCTCTTTTTTGATACAAAAGGAATTCATATTATGTGGACCATTTTACGAATCTCCATAGAAAACTGTCAAACAGATGAATTATTTCGTAATATGAATCACACGCAGATCATATTATGAATTCTCAGTTTGTGACATTTTCCGATGATTCATAATATTTTCCTATTATGATAATGCCAAAGTGACTGTTTTAAGCTCCCTGATAAACACTTGGTTGAGCTGTTAGGTTTCCGTTTACTTGATATGAAAACAGAACAATTACGAGAGTCAACTTCTTCGCTGTTGTTCTCAAATAAGTTGAAAGGGGACGAAATAACTTGGAGTAGATCAAGTTTGTACAATAGAATAATAACTACTAAACACTTGAAGTGAAGTGTAAGATAAAACAGAGGCCTTAGCACAAACGCGCGACATAAACGACTTAAAAAAATAGGAGGTATATATATGTTTGAATGTAATTTTATTTTAATGTACCTATGTTCGTCGAAATTTCCTCAATTGTTGACCGATTTTGAAAATTCTTATTAATAAAATATCATTCGGTAGAGGAAGCTTGCGTGGGTCCCAAATAAATTAACTTTGCTTGGGTAGTTTTTGCTACCTACGTATTTAATGCAGCTGTGTATCTTGAAGATGTTAAAATACTTTCTGTCACTGTTGTTTACATAGCAAGTAGTAGTATACGAATTGGTGCAGGGTAAGTACCATACAACTAAAAAAGTGAAAAGGAAAAAGGTTTTTTTGAATCATAAATACAACTATCTTATACTATTTGATTTTAAATTTTTGCGACAAGCTCAATCAGTATCCCCCATAGATATGAGTAAAGTCTAAAAGTTGAATAAATAATCTGTGCGAAACAAGTATTTTCAATTTCAAAATCGTTCGATTTTATTTGAAGATTTTACCCGACTTCTTCAAAAAGGAGGAGGTTCTCAATTCGTATATATGTTTTTTTTTTTGTGTGTTTGTTAAGCGATTACTCCGCCAATTATGAATCGATTTTGATGATTCTTTTTTTGTTTGGTAGGTCATGCTTCAAAGGTGGTCCCATATAAATGTTATTAACTTTGCTTGCGTAGTTTTTGAGTTAGCTTCAATATTACGTATTTTTTCCCATGTAGTCTATGTAGACGATATATTATTTGACTCTCACTGTTATGTAGTAGGTAGTAGTATTCGAATTTGTGTGGGGTAGGTACCACCTCAGACGAAGTAAAAAATCTAGACAGAGCGCTGCGAACAATAAATATTCAACCAAACTACACCAAATCGATTATTTACAGCTAGTCTGTCAATGAAGCGCCACGCTGAAACAAATTAAATTATTTTACCGTGAAAATGCTGCCTTGTGCGGTGAAAGAGTGCAAAAACAATTCTTAAAAAAATAAAAAGCCAGATGGCATCACGTTTCGTATGTAAGTAAACATAAAAACTAGATGAAAATCCATAATTTTAATAGATCAAAATATGACAGCTTGGAACACAAAATCTTAACCAAGTGTTGTCACTAGTATGCGTCACAATTTTCCCTGTTTATTGGGTAAATAATTCATGTGATGCGAAACGTAACATTACAGGTTCATTTTTCACATTTGGACATGGAGCCATACTGCCGCCATAAAGCTTTTTTTAAACGTAGCCCATATTACTCGGGATGATGTAAGGATTCAAACATACCCCATACATCCAAATCCGTTCAGGCATTTAAAAGTTATGGTGGACTAAAGAAACTCACATACTTAAATACATGGTACATGAACCCTGAAAACATTACACTCCTTTTTGCAGTCGTGTAATAATAAAAATGTAGTTACTTTTAACTATTGTTTTATTTTCTTGTCGGAATCAAGCGAGGTACCTATAAACAATTTAAAAAATATATAACGCTAACCTATCTATTTACTTGTCCAGTACCCCGCCAGTACTTAAGACAAAATATTAGGGTAATGAGTTTTTACTGAGCGGCAACACTCACTAAGTGCACACATGTTTACGAAACCGGCTTCATGTCACTGTTAACAGCGCTCTGTCTAGATCTTTAATTCGTCTGAGGGTACCACAACTAAAAAGTGATAAATAATAAACATTTTACAAAAAAAAAACAATAGACTTCCAAAAAAAACACAAAGGTGTGTCTTTGCTTTTCAATTTTCGTTTTTTGCCACCGACTTCCGAAATTAAAGTTATTTTTAACTTTTTTGTGTTTTTACTCCGCGCGTTAGTACTAGGACCTCAGTATGCTATAGAGTTGTACTTACTGTAATACGCCAACCCTTTCTGATTCCCGGCAGAGATTAGGTCACTATTTTATCTTCCATGTTGCTATGTATTACATCCACAAACAAAAAGTTGCAACGAGATTAAGGGTAATTAAAAAAAAAAACCTGTCTCAATTACACTTGACACTGGTTTTATGATTGAAAACTAAGATAAGACGCTCTCTATCCCTAAGAAAATTGTGTCGGTCCATCTACCAATCACCCTTTATACATGTAGCATACACAGTTCAATGAGGCCATTTTAACCAAAGACCTATTATTTCAGAGTTCACGAAACACATGTTCAGTATTAAACACTATGACATGACACTATTAGAGATATTTCTCGAAGACATGTGAAGCCAAGTTCGGCGGCTTTAAACCTCCACCAGAGGGCCTAGACTAGTGACAATCGCTTCGAAAGCGTTTCGTATTTCTGCAACGATTTTCAACATGATTGACATAATCTTTTCGATAGCTTATGTCAGCCCTATACATTTTTGCCTTTTCCATCATCATTATCGCAGATAGAATGTCACTTTGGCTAGGGTCTCAGGTTAGTCACTAACTACACGAAAAGAAAAAGAACACTATGACTTCTAAATCTTACATAATCTTTCTGTACATTACGGCTACGCTTATTACTCTGTCTTTTGACCATCTGAATAAAGGCTATCTTGTAATGGATAGTTGAAAAGGTTTCATTTCCGATAAGCCGCTTTGACAAACTAAAATAAAAAGAGTACCTCTGTATTATCTAGGATGATAAAAGTCTCTGTTGTGAAGCTTACAAACCTTGTTATAGAAATGTTAAGGGTTTTTTAGTACGAATGGCTTAACCAGTTAGGATATACAGTTATATATAACGAAAGTACACGATTTCTAGCGAATCCCATTTTTTTTTCTTCTATAATTGGAAGCGCACTCTTGTATTTGTCCCTCTTTATGTTAACATGTATGTAATTGTGTAGCCTCTGTTGGCGATTCAAGAAAGAAAGAAATAAATAATGAATTATAAATAGGTTTAAAGTACATAAACGTTATACGTTTTATACTTATAGTACAGATACATACATATTTACTACATTATTTTATATAAATTCAAGGGAAAGAGGTAATTGAAATGACTCTACACTATTTGTTAAAATAGTTTTGGAAACTTCAGTTCTGTCTGGTATTGAACAAAATAGGGTAGGAACCGTGATCCCAGTTAATGGGGGTCGACGCAGCACTTCTTCTTATTCCATACTTCTCTAGAAGTAGTCATCTCAGTAGACACTCCCTTTCAAGCCACATCTACTTTCACTTTCACAAAGTCCAAACCTCGTTTTCCCTACTTTAAAAAAATCAACAATCAATTTCCCTACTTTTTACCAGGCAAAATCGGAGCAAAAGTAACGGTGAATTGACTGTACTCAATGTACAATTTGTACATATATGCACCTCGAGCAATCAGCCCCTCTACCACCTACTTACTGGCTAGTACCTATTGCAGCGTAACCTCTGCGGTTATAACTTTTTGTTCGCAAGCCGGTCCACGATTTTTTTTTTGATGTGTAAACTTCTTTAGGCGCGTTGAGCACTTTTTGGGTGAACAAAATCATGGAACTCGCGTCATCGTCACCGAACACTTGTTGAGTGAACAAAAATCATGGAACTCGCTTCATCGTCACCGAACGCTTGTTGAGTGAACAAAAATCATTGAACTCGCGTCAACGTCACCGAACGCTTGAAGAAATTAATGAATATTACTTAGTTTTCACTTCTATTGGCAGTCCCCAAAGACTGTTTTTTTAATGAATGTATATTCATTCTCAAACTTTCCATGAAACATGTTCCTCATTCCAACAAAATACACATATGTTATGTTAAAACTTTCTTGTCCAGATGGAAGCCAAATAATTATGATCAGAGGGGCATTCCCGTAATTTTTAAGAACGTTCGCATTCGCATCTCATTCGCAATCTGTCAGAAATACAATTAATTTGCCAATATTTTTGACAAGTTTGACAGATTGCGACTTGAATGTGAGCATTTTTTAAGTACGAGAATTAGCCTTCAGTACATTCAATTCGTTGTCCACACAGTATTCTTTGTTCGAGAGAACACAAAGATATCCTGACCTTTACATTCTCTGATCTGGAATTTTATTTTGCGAATACAATCTTTTCCAAACTTCGGTCGGGCGCTTTAATAGGCCAAGCCTTTTCCCATCTACATATTATGTAGAAGCTGGTTGTGTGTTGCTAAATATCACTATTTTACATGGAGCAATTACCACTTTGCCATCCTTTATAGTTAGTTAAGTTGTTCACTCTATTATGGGGTAAATTACAACTTCTTAGGGCGAGTTTCACCAATAAAACTGAACGCGATTAGCACTTGAACCACGTTTAAGAGCTGTCAGTGTCATTGTTTTCTTTGGAATATTGACAGCTCTTGAACTCAGTTTAGGTGTGCTGATCGCGTTCATTTTTATTGTTGAAATTCGCCAATAATAATCGTCCTATAACCACACTAATATAATAAATGCGAATGTAACTCTGTCTGTCTATCTGCTTCGATCGTTATATACCTATACAGGGTGTAAGGGTAAGCACCGTTGTCACTCAAACCATGGGTAGTTGACTTAAATATAAAAACAAATGACCGGGTAACAATAAAAAAACGTTATTTACATTAAAAGATTTTAAAAAGTTCTGTCCGACACCGTGCTCGCTAGCGAAACAGCTGCCTGAGTGAGGGAGATTCGCGCTCGCGCCCGGGCAGGTCACGTCCCGCGCCCCCCACCCGTGTTGAGATGCAAGTTCGTTGCCCTAGCGCCCTAGGGTGAAATGGTGAAGTACTCTTGTGGTAAAAAGTAGATTTCCTTAAAAAAATAAAATGTCATTTTCGATTGATGTTACGATCTATAAATGAAACCAAACCACTGGTTTCAAGGATAACGGTGTTAACCCTAACACCCTGTATATTAAAAATAAAGTACACGCAGACGAAGTCGCGAGCAACAGCTAGTTGACAACTAAGTTCAACACGCTATTTACAGCCATAAGTTCTGCTAAAAAGCAAAAACAGAAGTGCGCACGCTGAATTTTTCCGAATTGAAAAACCGAAAACCGTTGGTCCATTCCATTTACGGCTCAGGCGCATTCTTTTTCCGTTCCAAACCAAAGAGGAAACGTAAATAAGAGTTCGCATTTAAAATTCTCTAAGGCAATTTACATCTATATGTCCCGGACATTAATTCTGTCTATAAGGGATTAAGTCAGATGCAGCGAGCTCTCCTGCCGGCCGCCGCGATTTTTACAAGAGCACCCATTACCACATTTAATTAAATCCTCACTGTTTTAATTTGACTTGGTAACGCGGCGAAATTACTACCGCGCATTGCTATCCCGCAAAATGAGTAAAAATATGAATTAATGGCTCGCAAATTGTTTTAAAAGTGTTTTGTATTTTATACCTGTATTACTGTGAATTGGATATTGTTAATGCACTTTATTAATTCTACAAAATTCTGCTAAATCGGTGCATTTGTGTGTGCACTCAGTTCGTTATATACATATAAATAATTATCGAAATATTCTTAGGGCGACTTCTATGTTGTGAGGTATCACTTACAACACAGAAGTCGATTGAACAACAGGAAAGGTTAAAAAAGAAGTGAAACTTTTGCTTAAACTTAAGATTTCATGCTTCAATAAATTACTAGTCACAACAAGTACGAACCCTGGTGCACAGTCGTGCTACTAGGTTGCTACGACGTAGCTACCGCTACGCGGCTACGCTGCTACGCTGATTGCAGTTACGCCATCGCAAATTGCGAACGACTCGGCTACGCGTAAATTCTTCACAAACTTTGCATAGTTGAAAACATGGACAGCATTTTTGGACAGCACACATTCAGATTTTTGCTGGCAGCATACGTGCTGTCAGAAAATACAAATTTTTCAAATCGGTGAACGTAAAAAATACGATGAAATGCTGAAATGTTTGAAGTAGTACGGAACGGTGTTTTATTTCATTAAAAAAATGATAAAGGCAAGCACCTCCTAATGCAGTTTGTAGGTTCACGCCATTGAGGTTCAATGTAAACTAGAGAAGCTATTACAAACAAAAGATGTGTCCCCGCGGATGTCAAATGTGCCAACCGCCGTGTATGCATATTCCGGACGACTGTCTTGGTTGACTGAGACGTTTGTTGCCCCGGAAAACAAAATGTTGCACAACAATTTTGTTCGCGGTATCTGCTCTAGTGAACTATATTTACTTTGCATGACGGCCCCATTTACTGCATGTGTGTGACAAACCGCGCCGACGCGCTCGAACGAACACTTTTTTCACAAAAAGCCCTGAAACAAACTGACGCAACTTTTTAGAACCAAATAAAACAGAACGAACTTTATGTTCCCTGGAACCAATTTTGTTAATTCGTTGCTGTTATTGGATTCTTTTTTCTGACCTAAAGGATCTACTTCTACTTCATAATTAAAAATTCTGCATAGATAGGTACTGGCCGCGTTTTTCTTTTCATAAAATATTAAATTAGGCTCGCCGGAGTTTCCACGTTTTATTCCGTAAACGAACGCGAAGTATTTTGAAAACTAATTTCGAGTGGCAGCTATCAAAAGGTACAGCTATTGAGAGTGATGAAAACACGCTAAATTCAGAAATGCAATGGAAACCCAACTTTTCGACGTGCGTTTTTTTATCACGGCATGAAAACGCCGTGTGTGTGTGGTACACGCCACGGGGTAGTATCTCCACTAGTTCGGTTTTCAGAAGAATAATTTTTAGGGAGTGTATTTTTTGCTGTGGCCGGTGGCCGGCGGTACCGTTTTATTGCACACTATTCCGGCGAATAAACGCGCCGGGAGGAGGGGGGTAATGGACCGGCTGGGGGCACCCACCCCCTCCCCCGCCCGCTCGCTGTATTGGCTGCGAATATTGAATATTTTTGCCGTGTTGTGAAGCTAGGCTATGCGCGGGTAACCACTAATCAGTGGCCCGTGATGTACGACTGTTTATTGCCGCACACTTTACATAATACGGCTGTATTCGAGGTATTTGTAAAGCTAATGGTGATTTTAAAACGAAATGAAATTATGAAGAAAATTGTGGTTCTCCATAAAAGCACCCGTCCATTTTCATTTCAATGATAATTAATAGTATTTATCGTAAGGAGAAACAACGAATGAGTTTCCGTACGCAAACCTAAATAGGTAGTTAACCAATGAAAATATATTATATTTGTACTAAATATTTACGTCAAAAATTCTCAGTAAAAGCCCTGTGTAAGTAAATAATATGATGTGAGCACAACTGAAACATGCGCAAACAATCACCAATACGTGTACATGACAGGGTTTTTAGCGATCTTCTCTTGAACCATCACAACCCCATCTTAGGGTGGGGTAGGCAGTTTGCAGGGTTAAGTAAACGAAGCCCCATTATAGAGTCCTTACAGCTGTTACAATAACAGTTGCTTTCAGTTTCGGGAAATTACTTAGAAGTGTTATGTAGTGAGTCGGTATTGTACCAGTTTTGTATACAGATGTTTTGTTTTTACTTTGCTCTTCCTACAGACTTGGGTGTGGGATAAAGCTAATATTATCCTTACTAATACTGTCTCCTTTTACTAATGTAGTACTGAAATGAAATTTCTGAAGAAGTTTGTTACTCAATTACGCCTAAGCGGATAAACGGATTTGGATGAATTTTGGTGCAAAATAGACCATTTGTTCTGAATTGACACTTTCCATACATTTTATCCGAGAACATGCCAGTGTGGAATGTCGAAAATTCCATCTCATTTGAAATCGTGATAATATAGGTACCTACTAAAGAATTTTGATGTGTAAACATCTTTCCTGCAGTCTGTGGGAGTGATTTCGTGAAAAGGGACGGAAGTGTGTAACAGGAAGCCGGGGAAGCGCACGCTATTTGAATCGACCAATCAGCGCGCGCGGTTCTATTTGGCCGTCGGATGGTACCAACCCATTTTCCGAGAGGTTGTTAACAGGATGACAATGATAATGATGATGATGATACCAATGGTAAGACCGAAGGTATCGCGATGAGGCAACCAAGTTTTGCCATTAAGTTTCGAGAAGAATAAATAAAAAGAATAAAGAAAAAACTGTGAATTTTTACACCAAAAATAAAAGTCGTTTCCCAGCAATTGTTTTTGCACAAAGTTACTTAGTTTGATGTACACAATGCGTATGACGGTTTCGTGAAGGTCTTGTTATACCCCGTATATGTATTAGTGAAACTGAAACATAAATCTAAATAAACTACTGTTAGTTTTCCATTACATTACGCAACTATTAATAACAGTCAATTCAGTAATTAAATTATTGTAGCTGCGATATTTTCAGCCCTTGTTGTGAAATATCAATTCATTGAGTATCTGTGCACACGCATGAAAGCACTGCTATTCATACCGAGAGAACTAAACTCACTACAATCAGGTTATTCCATAGTTTCATAGATAAAAAAAAACATGTTTGTTTAATTGCTGAAAATACAGGTTTTACCAGATGTTTTTTTTCTTTCTTATTGATGAAATAAGAGACGACCAATTGAGCGTCGGACTCGCATACAAACGGTTCCGTACCACCACCGTAAAATATTTAAATTATTCAAGTTTAATAAAGTTAAAAATTAAAAGACCCTTTAATTACCAATTAATACACACTATGAAAATTTAAAGTGTCTACCTATTAGTCTATTACGGATCAAAAGATACAGCCCTGTGACAGACGGACGGACCGACAAGGGAGTCTTAGTAATAGCGTGCCGTTGTGGCACCCTTTGGATACGAAACAGGAAAAATATAATGAAAAGAGTATTTCTTCCGTAATTAATACATCCATTCATTGGTAATGCGGATTAAATATATGTATAAATAGGCATTATATAAACCCTTATGACGCACGCATACCACGATACGATATTAGCAGCCATTCAGTACCACTATATTTTTAAGTTCCGTACAAAAAACTGCGATCATTTCAAATCCATTCAAAGTCGCCTACTTACCAGCCATAATTTACCACCCGTTATAATTGAATGTTGCCCTTAATTAATTTATTCGAAAACCTAATTGCCCATCGCAATCAATTTGCCGTAACAGGACGTCCAATTAAACCGTAACGAGGTAATATCAATCATCAACTGTGATATTAATAACGTGAAATGAAACTGAAAAAGTTACCAAAATTGGTGTGTACGCTTCGCTTGGCCGCGACTATAAAATGCCAGGCAGGTTTAACTTAGTAGATTGTATAAATAAAGATGTTTTTTCTGCTAACAAAAAAGTCGTCTACGGTCTATAAGACCCTAAGTAAATGAAGCCTAAAGTCTAAAGATAAAATACAGCCATCACAACCTTGAATTAACCAATGCCTACTTTGAGACAAACTAGAGACCGATCTACAAAATTTACAAGCAAATAACTCAGTTTAAACAAGTTTTAGTTCAGCACTTGGTAGTTTAGTGAGCCAACCAGCACTGCACTTTAAATCACAAACATACCGCTGTGCCTCTTTTAAATTCGACTCCGACGTCAAAACTTCAATAGTTTAAAAGTGGGTTAAAAATCAGGCTTGCAGTCCAAGTAGTTTGAAATACTCTGGTACCTACTTGCATATCTATGGCTCTATGGCATCAAGTATTCCGTTGGAAAAACTTGCAAGTTAACGACGTGTCGGACGTACGACTTGTCGCAAGCGCCTGCGATTGTATGCACATTTGCTTAATCGCCATGTGACGGAAAATCTTTTGGGAACAGAATTGTAAAGGGAACACGGTTTTACACTTGCACTTAGTTACCTACTCGCTCGATTTTATTTTTTGAAGCGTAAGTAATATTCTTGCGTATGAAAGAGTAAGTTTTGTGTAAAGAAATTTGTGTTGCGACTTGCGATAAGACCCAAGAAATATAGAAGTTTGCGCAGATAAGAAGTTGGACTTTATATTCGGAGATGAAATTCGGGTCACGAAAGTTTTCATCTGCTACTTGGCAGAAGCCAGACGTTCTAGTGCTATCTATAGGCTTCCTAAAGCGCCCACCACACTCCCAGATACATGAATTATTCGCGCGAAGTTACCGCCTCGTCTGGCGACCTTCGATTTACAACACCGAATTAGCACCTTGAATCGATTGATGGCTTTTTGCTTATTTTAGAACTGACCAAGGTTTTGCTGAAATCTACTAGTTTTTTTTCTGATACCTAGACAAGATTGGCGAACGTTTTCGTAAATTGTCTACCAAATTGATGATGGATTCAGTTCCTTTAGGTTTTATTGCATGCCTTTTTTAACTCTTTTTTATGTTTTGGGCAAAGGCGTAGGCATACTTTATGCCTAGCTGTCTTGGGCAAAGGCCGGTCATTCGGTATTACTCTTTGGTAAATCCTGTTTTAACATAGGTCGTGAAGTAGGTATCATAAATGTAAGCACTCCGCAATACAAGTTGAATAGATTTTCAAATCGTGTTTTATGCGTGCAATCATCGTGCGCATGAGTACTGTATTCGTATAGGTAGCTGCCTGCCCCGCTATGCCTCACCGACAGCTGGTGCCCAGCATTCCGTTATTTCTCCTATTCAATGCCCCAGAATATTCACAGGTTTCCACTTCACAATTTTGCTTTCAATGCCCCGCATCCTCTCATTTTATGCAACGTTTTCACTGTGCTATGCTGCGAAGCATTTTTATGATAGAAATATTCCGATACACCTGTTACTGCGAACTAGAATGAGTTTTCGAAACAATTTTTTGTACGTATCTTGTTCGTACGATATTTCCACATCGGTACAGAATACGCCAGACATTTAGGTGTGCAGTGGGTAATCCTAATATTGAAATATAAAATGCAAATAGGTATATTGTATTGCCATCCTTTCGAAATTGAGCTGAATATTTTTTTTGGAAAATACCTCAACCTATTTGGTAGTGCTATGCGTGTATGTTTGCAGCGGGAAAAGAACAATGGTGGACCATCAATTCCCGTGAGTGCCGTTAGGGAAAATAAGGGATTGTGTTATGAGTGCAGTGTTACCAAGCCGTCACTTATGTACCTACCTAATGACTAGCTTTTACCCACGGCTTCGCTCGCTAGGTACTTCCGGGATAAAAAGTATTCTATGTCCTATGTCCTGTTTCTAGTCCAGTTCATGGTGTGCCAAATTTCATTTAAATCAGGCTTCAAGGTAACAGACAGTCAGGCAGACAAACAGACAGAGTTACTTTCATATTGGGTACCTAGTACCTAGCTATTGGACTCACTCTTCTCTGGATTCACTGACCAACCAAACAGGCGGGATGGATTGCAATTCATCACGTCCGAGTAATGTTGAGTTTAATCTTAGTTTGTCTCTACAAACTAAGATTAAACTCAACATTACCGTAGGATACGAGTAACGACCGCTCTAGTCGAGATATAAATTCCTTGCATTTACAGCGAGTATTATAATGAGAAGCGGCGATAAATCACGAGACTACTAATGTAAAACATATGTAAACAAGAAGATATTTCACACAGCGGGCACAGCGCGCTTCACGGGAGTTTTAATAACAGGTGTAGCCACAAAGGCCGGACGGCGTTCATTGTCTGTGCCTCATCCGAACGAGGCACTCATTTTCTACAGCCGCAAGCCGCGACACACCCCGAAAATATTCGCAACAAGTTTGTTGACGAGCACGTAACGAACCGCCAACGCAACCAGCCGTTTTAAAAGTTGATAACGTACGAGATACGAGTACGTCCCTTTTCGTGCTGTTCTAATGAAAATAAATTCTGAAAAAAGGATGTGGTAGCCAGTAAAATGTTTGTACTCTGTTGTTTATTCATCTGAGGCTTTTGTTCTATCTATGGGCTAAGCCAATCGAATAGTAAGTGAGCCTAAACAGACCCACACCCTAATTACGTAACACACGATCAATCAGAATTGGAATCGGTTTGAAACAAACATCTAATGCATTGCGTCATAAGTTAGAAAAAAATCTGCTCAACAACGTATACAACATTAGTTTTTGTTTATGCTAAACCCGTAAAGGGGTCATTGTACTCATCATTTTGAACAACTTTTTCTATGGGACCAATTATGAAATCGAGAAAAAAAAATCTGCTGTTCCATACATTTTGTCGACTTAAGTGAACACAAATTTATGGAACAGCTGATGTTTTTTTCGCGATTCGTACTTCGATAAAGTAATGACCATTTGAACATTATGTTCGTGTTTTAAGTGAAAAAGAACATAAACATAATGATGTAGGTACACTAACATAACTTTACGAGGTTTACACCACTAAACCAGACGTTATGTGTACTGCACTTACAATTTTATTATTGGCGTAATAGAACTTAAGTACTCTCTTCGCTATTGTTCGACGTCCGAATGTCACTGGATCCAGCAGAATATCAGCGTCAGGTATATTTGCCTGACACATGCTGAGTTGGACTCCCATTTGGTGCAACGTTGAGACGCACACCGCGCTTTGTATATTTCGTTATTTTCTAAGTATGTCATAGACAATATTGTCTCGCTGTGTCTAGTTTTTTATTATTTAACCGTGCTTTTGTATGTTGTGTTGTCTTTTGTATGCACCAAATAAACGTTTTATCTATCTTCAAACTAGTCGTGCTAAGTGGATACTTAGTTAGTTATTTAGCGAACAAGTTTATTAAACGCAAAAAAATGTGTGTGAAACGGAAAATGCCACACAATTTTTTTTACCAAAAGTTGTTCATTATTGATTGATTAATTCAATAAAGTAGCAAGTTCAAATAAATGCTTCACGTACCTAGGTACTTGTGCTGGAGATCAACATGATCGTATGGAGGAACTCTACAAACACGAAAAATCTAGCGTAAGCCCAATGTTCCCGACCTGTCTGGCGGTTCTGTTGTCATAATTTTTAACCCAGCAAAGCGAATATCAATGGCAATGAAGAGATCATTCCAATTACACTAATAGGTACCAAACACATCAGTATACTTGGGTACAAAAGCCGGCTCAACAAAACATCGCTTACAAACGAACCGGTGATGAGATCTAATAACGAAATACATGCAAAGATAAGTAAACAAATAAGCGAATAATGCGGCACGTTGTCGGTTTTTTCGCGAGCCGAGGGAAGAAAACGTTTAATAATGAGACTGCCTATAAACGGGGCCGTTTCTTTTTATTTTGCCTCCTCGGCCTTTGTCTCGGGCTTTGCATTTAACATGACCCGTACCTCTACAATCTTTCGTATCTACAACCCTACTTTTTATATCTTTGTTTCACCGAACCAGTTTTGGGCAGGAAATAGAATGCCCTCTTTATCTGACACAAAGTTGGCAACACTAAGCATTTACGGTTCAGATGCCAAGTGTCGTTTGACGATGGTTTTGGCTGTAATCTATAATTATTTTAAAAGAAATGGCTGTAACTTAGTAGGTAGTCGGTTAAATATTTTTAATAAAATCAAACAATCAATCAACATTATTTCTCACCACCGAATTCAATATTCGTTTGTTTAATGTTTATAAGAAAACGATGTAAGTAATGTAGCTATTATTTTAAAAAAGGTGGCCAATAAAACTAATTGGTGATCCCTGGCCTATATCTTCATAAATGTTTTCATGAGTAAAGCTCATATGGTAAAGCTCGTTAACTTTTCCCACCAAAACAAAGCTTCAATGCTATATGAATTTAATACAATTCTCACTTACCTACGCGATATCTTCTGTAGTTTTTTTTTTTGTAGATATATGGCCCAGATATGTCGACGCTGATCTAGTTACAACCATATAAATATATATGTCTATGGTTACAACCGATGCACTGTGGTGACGCCATAGGACATTGGGCTGAAATGTCGATGGTCAAATTATAATGTAATTAATCGGTTACAGGGTACACAAATAACCCTTCTACCCCCCCGTAAAAAAGAAATTGTAATAACATACATGGAACATTTAATTTTGTGCACCCGAAGTGGTAACACTTGATACGTGCTCCTTAGCGTTATCTTTTCACCGAATTTTGTATTGTTTTCAAAGTGCTGCTTTCCTCTAAAATTGATTGCTTGTGATATTTTTGTGCCATGGATATTCAAAAAGAAGGTATGTACGACATTTTGAACCCTATTGTGTTTACGTTAACCATGTAATTATCGGTAACCAGCACCTCAAAGAGAGGCTTCCGATTTCTTTGTTTTTAGCCCCTTTCCCATATTCAACTAGGCTTCTACTTAGGAAGGAGCGAATCCCCAAAGATGAAACATATATATCAAAACAATGTCTTGATTGTCTAGTTTCAAAAACTGTAACGTCTAGGTGCGCCAAAGTGCGCCGAGGGTTTGCTATAGATCATTGAAAGGACTAGGTCGGTGTAGGTAAATTACCTAGGGTCAATACTAGGGTAATAATAGGGTAAATTACCTAATTATTTATTTATATATACTTTATTGTACACCAGAAAATACATAGCGAAAATAAATAAATTGAACACTACAAAACATACAATGGGCGGCCTTATCGCTTTCAGCGATCTCTTCCAGGCAACCTTAGAATGGACAGTGATTGCGTGGACATAAAAAATGGGGTTGTCATTGGTGCAAAATAATAAGTAGGTACTTAAACTTACCAATAGATACATTATACTATAATATATAATAATATATATATGCTATACAATACATACATAAATACATACATACTGACTTTAAAAGAATTATTATATTTATATTATTATTTATATGGGTATTTTTGTTTTTCTTTTATTCTACAGGGGACACCATCAAGTGTTCTTTTTGTCGAATGGATATTCTAACGACCTGGTTATCTGCGACTAATACAGAAAATGAGGATAGATCTCGCGAAGTATTTGGAAAGCTGGTACACTCTTTACCGGACTTTGAAAATATCCAGACAGATTAGTTAAGAGATTTAATTTTTTGATCTCTGTAAACGATTTGCTGCATATTGGAAGAAACTGGGGTGGTCCAAAGCCAAGCTAATTGCCAAATACGGTGATTGGTTACGGGGGATGCGCTAGGGTAGCCCGCGAAATTCAAATCCTCTTACGTTTTTTGCAATTTGCAGGTCAGTATTAGATTAGGTTGTATGTTGATCTAACTATTATTTGCGGCCGTAACAAATATGAATTATAAACATTAGAATCAGCAATACAACTCTCTAAGTTCATGTAAGTGCATTGAATAACGATTTCATGAAATTTTCATTCAATGCACTTACATGAATGTTCCGCTATATATTATCTAGTAAATATTATTATTTATATACCAATTAAGCTATGCTCAGAAATAATAAATGTATAAAACAAATTTTCTTGTTACCTGCTTATCTACCTATATTTTAGTATGGATGAATCCTTTTTTTTAGAGAATATATCTACCTTTAAAAATATTTTTTTTTTAACTTTTTATTACCCTTAGAACCCCAAAACATTCATTTCTTAGGTAAAAAGTAATTCGTTTTAATCCGACCTGCAAACCCAATATCTGCCCTTCTTAGGAACCGGGACCACTGAGCGATGATTGCAGG
The DNA here is from genome assembly GCA_948473465.1 of Lithophane ornitopus. Taxonomy (NCBI): domain Eukaryota; kingdom Metazoa; phylum Arthropoda; class Insecta; order Lepidoptera; family Noctuidae; genus Lithophane; species Lithophane ornitopus. The sequence continues at coordinate 7,233,007 of OX419633.1, forward strand.
GTGACTGGATAATGCAGTTAGATGGAATAATTTATACGTGCAGGCAAATCTATCTAAGTACCCGCTTTTTACGTATTTTCTTACTACAACTAAAACTCGATTGCAAGTCACGACTAAACTCACGCTGACACACGGTATCGCATAGTTTTTTAAAGTAGGTAATTTTCTGAACGGTCGATTTTAGTGAGGTTTTGTAATTACTAATAGGCTAACTAGAAATGATTACAAACACTGATTTTAAAACATTGAATTATTTAATAACACGATTTCTTTATTTTATCAACAATTTATAATATAATATTTTCATACACTATTTTATCTGAATAATAAAAAAAGCTATTTACAATCTCACACCACTAAAGAGTGGTCGCAAGTCGCAAGACTCGCAACACACGAAGAATTTCGTACACCGACGTATCACTATTTGTCTCTGTCGCTCGCGCGGAATATTAATACCGTCTCGCTCACACCACACACGCCGCATTCGAGTGCGCCCGCTCTTTAGCAAACATCAAAAGTCAATCAACCATATCCGTGATGTTTGTGAAAGACTTGCGTTCCTGTCAATCACTATGTATCTTCATAGGGTCCGTGAACTGGGCAGTCAGGATGTAGAACAGTGCCGGGGCAGGTACAAGGGACAGGTACCACAGTTCCTTGAACCCAGTCAGAGAAATGATCCCGTAAGCATGTATTAGCCAATGTCCCAGTAGTATCACTAAGTTCCTTGGGTTTGTTAATGAGGACAGGAGCAATGCTGGCGCTGACTGCTCGATCTTTATGGAGAAGTGAGATGCTGATGTCATCATTGAAATAATTATAATTATGTATGGGAATGAACAATCTGGAAAGGAAAACTTTTACGTTAATCTTAAACTTAAAATGAATGTATGGACTTAGGAAGTAGTTAAAGAAGAGGGTTTATATTTTATTGTTGTGTATCCAAACAGAAGTCAGTGTGAGGCTTTATTTGTTTTTGATTTTCGAATACTTAGTTGTTGTTTTAGCAGGACGACGATGAGCGAAGACGGTTATTTTTTTTTTACTTGACTGTTTTATATTAATATAATTTTATTTAGTTTAATACTGAATTTTATTTGCCCTACCACTCTCACATGAATAGGGCTGCAGCAGTTGACATAATACTATGTTCAAATTCATCGGTAATAACCTCCCTACAACCTCCAGTGGGAATAGGTAGATTAACCAGAAATCCTGTATATTAATATACATGAATACTTACAAATCAAGCCAGCAGCAACAGTATGGATGAGCACGAGTATAGGATAAAAGTAAAGTGCACAGTATATTGCCTTCTTCCCCGGGTTGGCAGAGTCCCACGTCAGAAGCCACGGCCTCAGTGTTATAGTCATCAGCAGGCTGAATGCGTACATTAAAAGGACTACTGTGTATCTGGAAAAAGGAGGATTTTATTATCTATTAATGTACTTAGTTAGAACCCTTTAATACAACGCAGATAAAATTTTGTGCCTACACAATGTCAAAAGGATAAGCATAGCTAATATGTAATTATTAAAATTTCATACTAGATGTGTATCATGTCTATGTGTATCAGCGTAGCTATACACAACCATTCAACAGCTTGTTGAATCGAAAATAACACATTTTCAATAACTAATTTTACTTGCCCCCAACAGGAAATAGCTATGTTCTATGTTAATGGATTTGGTTTCTGCATTTAGTCCTAAAGGTGGACCATTGTGCGTGGGCCATGGCGGCCGTCAGTGGTTATTCCAACCGGCCCACCTCCCTCCAGAAGTTAATTAAATCTCCTGGTCTGTTCAGACCATCTGTCAAAGATCTGGGTGACCCGAGGATTTCTGTTCTAATCTGGGTGACGTCCATGCATACAAAGAGCACGCAACGGTTTCCTCAGCCTCCATACATGCCCTGCACAGAGGACTGTCCATTATGCATATTGAGTGGAAGTTTAGCAAGCAGTGCCCTGTAATGGTCCCTGTCATTTCATTCTTTAAGAAGAATGGCGGTTGTCTTTTTGATTTAAACTGTCAAAATTTTCGGGTTTCAGCTTTGGTAACAGTTAAGAGCACTCTTTTGAAAACATGGATTGATGTTTGATTGGTACGGAATTGTATTGAATGGTTGTGAATAGCTATGCTGGTAGGATTAATGTTTTTTTTTAAAGAAAGAGGCTTGGTGTCCAGTGTTGAAAACAGTAAATATAATTTAGGACTAATTCTACTTACAATGGGTACACAGCTTCCTGAGTACAATGCAAAGTCTCTTGATAATCAGGTTGAGGGTTGTGCAGCAGTGTGTACCAGTCAGACAGCGCCTTCGGAGAGCAGACATGTAACGCAATAGTGCCCGTTGGAGGCAACACTAGCAATGCAGCCAGAGTACCTGATGCCACCTCTACGAATGCACATATGTGCTGGACTAGGATGTTTTTCGTGCTGTAAACATAAATTGTTATAAAGAAACAATGAAATGAATTACCATACTTATAAAAATTGAATGTAAACCTGCATGACTTAGAACACACGTTTTACTATTTTATCTACGTCCCCTTTTCATTGGGTTATTGAGGTATATTTAATACGGCTTTACAGCTTTCAACACAATAGTGCACCAACAACCGTGCACCTAGCTTCTGACGTTTCATAAGTGCCCATATAGGTTTATGTGAAATAAAATATTTTGATTTTGATTTTGAATAAATGTAGTGAATAAATCTTAAACAATAAGACGAATTCACTTACCCCTTGCCAACAGCAACCATGTCAATGAAAAACCAATGTAACACCATAGGCAGTAGCACCATAAACCCAAGGTATAGGCCGTCATATAAGGTAGGTTCGTCAGTGCAAGGGACGCAGTAGCTGGTGGTATTGGTGCGGAATCCTCGAGGACAGGCGCCGCATTCGCTCCACGATCCATCATCGAACTCTGTGCGCCCGCAGTACAGACCAGGACAAGTTCTAACAGCCGTCATTGTGTTAAAGCTAGGGAACTATCTCACATTATCAAATTTATTCAACATTATTTGCGAAAAACTGAAAATCCTGAAAAATAAACAAAGAGCAAAACAAGTCTTGACGTTTCTTACTTTTGGTAGTAGTGTCAATTTTGACTTGCCTTGAAAATGAATATTTTGACGTCTAGTTATTCAGTTCAGAAACTTGCATGGAAAATGAAAGTACGAATGCCATATGCCTTCATGTCTGGATCTCAATCAAATAGGTAGGTACTAGTCAGAGAAGTGGAATACTGTCGTCAATTCATATTTAAGGTATGATGTTATTGATTTTAACCAATTAATATAAATATTTGCTCTCTGCTCACCCCAATAGGAACTTGATTTAGCCAAACCCAAGGGCTAGACACTACTTTATGTAACCTTACTTCTAAGGTCTACAGCTTTCGTAACAAGATTTCAAGAAAAACAACATATTACATAAATAAATTTTAATTGTAATGACTACAAAAATGAATGAGTTTATACTAAAAGCAAAATAATTTAAGTACGAAATACAAACAATATTAATTACTACAGCGCTTTAAACTTTCCTGCCGCGTCTAAACCACGACTGCGCCAGAATCCTGTGCGCAAACGTCTCACAATAGCTCTTATAAAAACATACGCTAGATAAAGCATTACAGAAAGTGCTATGAGCACAAAACAGACAACATCCAGCAGATAGTACTTAAAGGAAGACATGCCAACTGCAGGAGAGCGTAAGTGATGGGCCTCGCCGTGGCGCAGAAGATACTCAGTCCACCACACAGCATCATCAGGCCCAGAAATGAGGGGAGTGACAACCGCTTTCTTCAAAATTGACATAGACTTTTTGTATCTGGAAAAAAATACCAATTATTTATTACGTCTATTTTCCTGAAAATTCGAGTTTTGTGAGCTTATGCAAAAGGGAGCAATAAGATAATAAAAAATATAATGCACTCACTTTTCATTAACAGCTACAACATTAATGGTAGCCTTCACAGTTTCCTTATCCAAATTGTAAGGATCCAGAATTTCGCCAGCTCCATACCTTGTAATCTCATTAATGAAAACTTTACGAGACTTGACGAGCGGTAATCCAATTATTGGTACAGTGAAGAACACTGCTTCTTCTAATGACCGGGCACCACCATGTGTTATGAAGGCTTTGAGGTTGGGATGAGCTGAAAGACAAAAAAAAAACATTAATTTCTGTGGGATACTTAGCCTGGTTTGTAATCAGCTATCTGATCTGTGGCTCCCGAGACACAAAACTTATATTAAATTTTGTTTTATAACTACCTATCTACTTATACTTACCTAAAACCTGTTGCTGTGGGAACCAAGACTGAGTAATGACATTTTCAGGCTTCTTTATCATCGTCGTGTTACCGATCTTCCAGAGAACTGTGAACGGAAGCTCTCCAAACGCGTCTGCTAACGTTTGTAACATAGATGTAGAGAGCTGCTCAGCTTCTTGGATTGCTCCCAAACTGAAGTACACGGCTCCTTTTGTAGAAGAGTCTAAGAGAGTTAACATTTCCTGCAAAATAAATCAATAAGATACACAAAAATCAGGAATCTAAATGATTAAATGTGTCCTACTTGTGTACCTAGGTACTAGGTACCTCTGCTGGTTATCTTACCTGCGGCAAACTTAGACCTGGCTTAATGTGCATTCGATCGACGTAAACAACAGCTGGGACGGTCGGCCTACTACCTATCAAAGCAGGATTACTGGCCACGAACAGCAAATCAATGTCATATTCCACTTCTAGGAGACTTCGCTTCAATCCCAGTAATTTCTTTGCGGCCAATTCACAAAGTGGAAGATAATTATTGTAGTATTCGTTTCTTGTTTGGATGTGACGATAGATCTCTGCGATTTTTGCCCAGCGACCCAAATTCCTGTAGTTCAGAGAGTTAACATCAGGGTACAAAATAGGATGTATAGGATTGCCTTTTGATTCGTATTGATGGATCCTGCCACTGGTTGTGGTGATGGCGATATGTGGAGCTTTATATTTTTCTGCAACCGCGTAAAGCAGCGGTACGTCAGCTTCTGTGACCACCAGGTCAAAGTTTATGGTCGGGTTAATAAGCAGAGCTAGCATCTGTTTCGACTTTAACTGCGCTATTGCTAGTTTGACCATGAATTCATTCAAAGCCCTCTGTCTGGGATGGTAATCGTCAGTATTCGTCATCAACTTTTTAAACTCATCCCAGTACGGTGCCGAATCTTGGCTGACGTCGAGCTCCATAATATTCTCTATGTCGGGAAATTGAAAGTGTCCGGGGTAGGGTGTCATGAGAACAATAGTATGTCCTCTTTGAGCGAGTCTTGACAGATATCCTCTGAAAACCAAGTGGTCGGTGTATGAAAGAGAAGAGAAGAGGGCAAGGATCGATGCACTTTCCACTGCATAGCAAAGATATGCAAATATAAACACTGCACAAAATATTTTCAGCCCCATAACTATGTATCTGGATCACAGACTTACGCACAATAAATGTGACCGTTCAACGATAGATTATGTAGATTATTAAAATACATCAAAGAAAATACAATGGACATAATGAAGTGAGGGAACAGCTGTACAAACACTAATGTCGATGTAATTTGTAAGTTATAAGTACAAACGACATTGTTATAGCGACCTGAAAGATAAACATGATGAGACATGGATACATAACTAAACCTTATTGAATAAGTTGATCAACTTAGTAGCCTGAACATTATGTAGGTATATGGCTAAAACATTGGTAGATAGGTACTTAGCTTCTCAACTAACTATTGTAATATTAATTTACAGTTGGACTGGCTGTATGGTTATATTGAACTGGAAACCATAGGTACCGTAGGTCCCTGTTCTAGGTGTAGATATATTTTACGTGTTTCCCTAGGCTAAAAAAAAAATTACTGCGTAAAGGACTACCCTCTGCGGAGTTCTCTGACTAGGTACTGTTTCAATTCCTAATTTTACGTTTATAGGGCCACGTAACCCTGTACATTTTGGATTGTCTGTGTGATGTCGGAAGACAACCTACACAAAATGAGCTTTAGCGGCTAGAGAGAAATACGTTTTCTGCTACCTTAAAGACCGCCTTCAAGTAGGTAAGTACCTATGCTGTTAGTCCTGTAACCATAGCAACAAAAATTGACACAACAAAACTGTGTTCAAAGAGTACATTTTTTTGTAGACTGTGTTTGTTTATTGGTTTTTTATTGTGAGAATGTTTTCCTTTTAGAAACAAGCTTCTGCTATAGGTAATATCAAGATTATGATAATAATAATTTAAAATTCAGAATGGATAACGACGTAACGAACTATTCGGTGATAGGCCGCATTGGTGAAGGTGCTCATGGCTTGGTGTTCAAAGCAAAGCACAATCCTACCGGAAGGGAAGTGGCGTTGAAGAAGATCCTAATAAAAAACCTCGAGGATGGTATACCAGTTAACGTGATGAGGGAGATAAAGGCGCTGCAGTTGCTTCGGTGCAAATATGTGAGTTTAGTTCTTGTCTTTAAAAGTCATCAGATATTTCACGTAGGTACCTATCCTAAACGTCACTTAAAAATATACAGATGCAAATCTGTCTTACTATCTTTGACCTAACTCGCATCTACCGAAACGAGTCATATCTTATATCCCCAACAGATAATCAAACTGTACGACATGTTCCCCCGCGGTATGAGTCTGGTGCTGGTCCTGGAGTACATGTGCTCAGGGCTTTGGGACATGCTGCACCACTCGCAGCAGGAACTGACCATGCCCAGGGTCAAGAGCTACGCGCAGATGCTGCTGAAGGGCACACGGTATATGCATGCGCACTATGTGATGCATAGGGTGAGTTTATCCAACTAATATTATAATAATGCGAAATTACGAAAGTTTATTTGTTGGTATGTTCTTTCACACAGCAACGGATCGAGGTTTTCTTTGCACAAAGATGGTTTATGGGTCAGAAAGAGACATATCGTCCGTGAACTTCTGATACTTCCCAAAATATTTCGAAAAAATAAAAGGTTTATCTCCATGAAAAATTAATAAATTAGTTTGACGTTCCTCCTGTAAAATTTGTTTGAAAGTAGATAGAAGATCTCAAAAGTTCACGGACAATAGAGTGAGATACCGAATATATATTGTACACGGTGAGATACCGAAGCCGTTAAAGTATAATAAGTATACAGGGTGTCCTAAAACTTCTGTTCCCGGCTTGACATTGAGTTTTGGAACAGCCTGTTTATTTCATTTTCTTTTTAATTAGGATTTGAAACCTGCGAATCTGCTGATAAATCACGAAGGCATACTGAAAATCGCCGATTTGGGTCTGGCGCGTCTTTATTGGCCTGATGGCGGCAGACCTTATTCACACCAAGTCGCAACAAGGTTCGCTTTCAACTTTATTATTATAATACCTCTTATATACCGAACTAATTTAGAATAGCCATTATAGGTAGGCACCTACTTTTAGGCGTCAGTTCCCAGTTCCCGGCTGATGGATGAACGGCCAGACGAGTTCCCTTTTTTTACTGATGTCATAAGAAACAACCTCTTATGACATCAGTAAAAAGGGAACTCGTTTAACTACGGATATAATCCATCAGAATCTGTAAATGATCATTAATTAGTAATGTTACCTTTGAACGAAGTACTAGGAACATAATACCTCCTCTTCCGTGACCGGGTCAGCAGCGAGCGAGGCGGTAGGCGCAGCGGAACAGGGGGAGAAAACTCTAGTCAAATGAACGCTCGCCACCACCGCAGCCTTATAGTTGACTTCTAGAACTTGCAAATGGTTTTGATGAAATTATTTGAACGACTGCTTGTTTTCAGATGGTACAGAGCTCCTGAACTGCTGTACGGCGCTAGATTCTACACCGAGAAAGTGGACCTATGGGCTGTCGGTTGTATTTTAGCCGAGTTGATTACGAAGCAACCACTTTTCGCCGTTAGTATTCTTTTGCTTACAATTTCGGTAATTCTTAGGTACTTACATAACTTTTTTATTACTTCGTTTTTTTTAATGCATTGCGCCAAAACTGTCACTAACGTTAGCCACTCCGGCGATTCCCAGGGTGAATCGGACATCGAACAGCTAGCTATAGTGCTGCAACACCTGGGCACGCCCACCGAAGAGACGTGGCCAGGACATGCGGAGTTACCAGACTTCCACAAGATCACGTTTCCTGAGTCCGCCCCCACGCCCTGGCCCGAACTCTTACCCGGAGTGGAACCGGATGCCGTACACGTCGTCAAGTCTTTCGTTATGTACGACACGAATAAAAGGATATCGGCAAAAGAGGTTAGTTATATAAATGCTACACATCTTTCAATTGTGTGTAAGATTCATTTCGATTCGTCGAAAACTTTAACTTTTACAACCCGTACGCATTAATATGGCACCTGGCTTAATGACATTTGGCGCTTCCCTCGCTTCGTGTCGCGCGGGTAGCGGGGGTGTATTGATTTCCGAGCCAGGTGCCATGTTAATGCGCACGGGTTGTACAGTCACGGACTTTAATTGATAAGCCACCTTCAAACTTTTCAATTTTACAGTTTTATACATTCACGAGATTACACGATTAAACACGAACTCAAACCGCACGCTCGTAAACAAGATGACAATAAATTACTTATAATCGGAAATAGTCTTATCCATAGAGGTTGACTAATAACCTTTGAATCAGAGCTAACCTTTGAATCAGAGCTCATTAACTCGGTTGTTATTCTGAAAACATAACTGAAGACAGTGACAGTTGAAATGTCGATGTCAGAGACGTTAATTTCGAAGTTGCCGAAATGACTATTAATATTCCTCCGTACGCTAACGTTACTATCGCTACGCTTAAACAATCGTTGCTAGGTTACTGTTGCTAGACCTGCAATTGGTTGACTTTGGGTAGTCACTCAGCTGTCAAGTTTGTAGTTCTGGCTCTCAGGTTAGCCAACCGGTAAAGTTATTAAATAGGTATAATTTTCTTCTACTAATACGAAGACATTATGACTTTCCGTGTCGGGAACCAAATAAACCCGATTTGCATTACACGACTAAAATACGAACAGTGCCAGGTGGCTCATCAATTAAAGTCCGTGACTGTACGTATCTTCTAAATTGACACAACATAATTGACACTGCTTTCAGCTTTTTATGCAAGAGTTAACAGTCATTAAAATTTTACATCTATTCCATTTTTTTAGATACTTTCAAATTTATAACATTCAGCAAAACTGAAATATACCGGTATGACTCGGTTTATGATAATTGCATTTTTTTCAGGCTTTGAGACATCAATGGTTTCAAAACAGACCTCCGCCCGCTTCCTTAGAAGACATGCCAAAACCACAGATGAACAAACTAAAATAAATTAATGCACGAGGATGATAAATTAAACATAGTATTTTAAAATGTATTTATCATTTAATATTAATTAAATTATAAATCAGTAATAATTACAATATCAAGTTGTACTTTAAATCTTATGTACATTTGAGCCAAACAGTGAATGCACAGAGATACCCTTAATATAACAGCTAAATAAAATATCCTAAAGAAGGCGACAGGTAGATAAAATGACCAATTACAACTGATCTCATACTTTCCCGTATATACCATGCATTACCACACAATGTTAAAACTAACCATTAAATATGACAAAATGGTAAAATAGTCTACATTCACCTAATTTGGAAATTTTTATTGCAAGAATAGAAAGTCTTAAATCATAAAAAATACTTTAACTTCCTTCATTGTTTACTTACTTATATCAAGTTACAAGTAATCTGACTCTCAAACACTCTAGAATCGGAAATGTTTAATATTTAAAACTACCTTACTTTTTGGAATCATTCGGAGAAACCTAGTTCCGTTAATAAATAAACTCTATTTTTAAATAATAATCGTAATAAAATGCAGATAAACATTTACATTAAGAGAGATCAAATTATATACCGTTCCATCCATTCAACTTTAAAAACACCGGAAGATTTATATACCTTCACAATTTTGTCTTAAATTATCGTAATCTATGAGGGAGAACTTTAGCCTTGTTCACTGTAAATATTAAGACTATTTAGATAAATATAATCTACCACAGCCATTGTTACTACTAATAAAAAGTTAAGTAACATTGGACTTCGTTGTAGAACTTTTTAAGCTAATATCAGACACTTTTCGTCGTAAGAAATTGATAAATCACCAAACTTTTGAAAACTAAAGTCTGTTCCAAAAGTGTCTGACAAAAATGTAAACAAATGGATTAGAAGACGTACGTGAAGATACCAATTTGTAGTACCACTTAAAAATTGAGAGCTTTGATTTGATTATTTGAATACTTAAACCGGCGCCGGACCGCAAGATGAAAAAATTTCATAAGTAATATCTCAAACCTACGCATGGGCGATATTCATTCGTATACACAAACATGCGGGTCCGGCGTCGTGTACAGGAAGTCTAAAGATTTTTTTCATTTGAAAAATTTTATAACTGCAACTTCTAAGTTACTTCTAAACTTGATTTCTTTTAAATACAGATGAATGATGATGTTACTCACTCCCTTAAGGGAGTGGTTGCGTAAGAATTGAACCTGGAAAGGGTTTGTTTACACTTTCATCAGATCAAATACTTTTCGAACAAACTATACTTAAACTATGAAAAATGTATGGTCAAAATCATTTTTTAATTTAACGATGTCATGTTTTTAACCGCGGAATGACCGGGGATGTGCTTGTACCATGTATTTTGGTTTACGGGTGTGCCAGCTGGCGGATTCATGCTGAAGCGTTACAGTGCGTTCATAATAACTTCTCCCATAACGCGATTGGTAGCACTGAATTTTGCAGTTATGTGATTGGTAGTTGAATTCTATTAGCATTGAAAACAGCTTGAAAAGCAATGGTGACAACATGACGGCAAGGGACAAGGTATAGTGTACGGTCAGTAGATATAACAATACCATTAACACATTAACGATTATAAGAGACAAAACCTAATTCGCAACTACCACAATATCGTGCAACTAGTCGAGTAAATATCGAACAATGATCTAACATTTACAAGCCGCTAACACAGTATAATAAAGTAGCAGTATTATGTCTCGGCGGAACCTTGAAATAATTACCTACGGCCGCTCAGTTGATAAACTTTCGCGTCCGTGCGTAACTGCCGCGCACTCGATACTATTGCGTACTGATATACACTGAGATTTCGAAGCGCCTCGTTTCGGCCGTTTTCTATGAAGTCATAATACTGTTACTGTGCCGCTACTTTTATAAAGCAAAACATTAATAATGAAAATCGTACAGTTGCAGTATACTGTGCGTTTTGGCCTTATTTTGAAGTCTCAGCTTTCATGCTGGCACTTCACTTGGCGTAGTTGTCCCAATATTCGCATTATTTCGGCCATAGAAAATATATCCTATTTTTATAGCGTTAAAGTTTATTATGTATTAGCATAATATTTGTAAAGTAATAATTCATCATCATTCTCTTGCCCTTATCCCAATCTATTTGGGAACGGCGCAACGTATCTTTTTTTCTCGTAAAGTCAAGGAAATTAATTGTTCATCAATTTAACTACCAACTTAAATGGTCCATTTATTCAAATTACAGCTGCCATTATTAGACAGTTGTATGGCTTTAATGGCTTTAACACAGCAAATTAACGCAGTATGTCAATTTGATAAACAATTAATTTCCATGGCCCTGTAAATAGGCCAAGTGTAATGCGAGTATCAGATATTCGCTAGAATTATTTATTATCTTATCACTACTTTGGTTCAGTGTCACAAGAAGTCATCAGGTACTTCCCTATGTATTCACCAGTACCGTAACGGAATACTAATTCGTATTGTGTTGTAATAATATAACTGTAGTCATTTAGCTACTATAACTAGGAATTAGCTAACAGTATGGAGCCTTCGTACCCATACGAACAAAATATAACAGTTGCAATGCAACGTTTAGTAAAACGCGTATACATGACGATGCAACTGCAAGGTTGCGCCTTCTTGCTTAGAAGAACATCTCAAAGATAACGTACATTTTAGATACTACCACTCGCCAATAATTGTAACGCATCGTGATAGGATTAACCATTGTATTCCCACAGATACAGTATAAGTAAATAACAGTATTACATCTCAGCAGTGACTTTGAAATAATTACCTACGCGTAACTGCCGCGCATTCGGAACTGTTGCGTACTGATATACACTGAGAATTCGAAGCGCGTCGTTTCGGCCGTTTTCTATGAAGGTATGTTAGTTATTTATACTGTGCCACAGGTGCCGTAGGCAACGACTGTAACTAGTTAGTATGAAAAAACACACCTAATAGCACTGTAAAAGTATAACGATAAACGACAATTATCATACCGTGAGGTAAATAGCTCCATTTGAATAGAGATGGGTTTCTGTCGTGACGACGCAGTGGGCAGGCTCGCTAACGCGTACCTACCATACAACGTGTAACAGCGATCAAATTTTGTTTTACCCATCTTGTCGCACTCTATGTTATGTACGTCGCACGCACACATGTTCTAGTCCGGCATGATTCGGCACAGGCCGGGCGACAAAACCTAATATACATATATATTTTACAATGCATGTGCACGAAAAGAGCGTTTTCAAAGCAGCCAAATTGTGCGGAAAGTGCTACTTTTTCGCACTAGTGCTTTTTACTTTTCAATTTCTTTTAAAATTTTGAACTTGTCGTCAGCCAGTCGTTTTTTGTTTTAAATCATACGTGAGAAGGGACGTTGGGCTGGCGGGGGCGGGACCGTGTGCGGTCGACACCCGTCGGGAACGAAGTTCCTTAGCAATACAACTAATACTTCATTAAACGCGTTATTAATTACCTACTATAGATTTAGACTTTCCGCACTTATATAAAAAATAACTATTTCCGCCCGGCTGTGCCGAATCTAGCTGACCTGAACAAGTGTATAACACACATCACGAGATCACGAGTTATGCGTCAATCGTTGCCTAGTGAACGGCTTAATCAGCCAATGTCAAAACGTTTAAGCGGTGTTCACAAACATTTAAATCAACTGAGGCCCTAGTGTAAGTTTCTTTAAACTATCTACCCTTCACTGGCATGGTGAAGGGCCAATCGGAGCGCCGAACGCGGTCGATGCGTAAAGTCGATAAGGTGTGTTTCTTTTAAACACACTGGGCACCTGTTTAGATATCGAATCAGTTCTACAGCGTGTAACATAAACCCTGTCCGATCCGTGAGGGTGTTGTTAAGAATCATACTGAGAGTCTATTTTTTTTTTTTTTTTTCAAAATGAAAAAAAAATTCGCCGCTTTTTTTTTAATGGGGAATTTTTGGGGCGCGGGCTGCCGTCCTTTAGCGGGTGTCTACAAGTCATAACTTATGACCGCTGAAAAAAAATTCCTAATATATAATGAAATTGGGGTAATTTTGGTACTAAAAACGTAATTTTTAAATAACTTTCTTCAAAAATTTTTTTTTGTTACTTTTTAGCAATGTTATTACGGTACCTACTGTACCGCGCCACCTTTCGGATCGTACAAGGTTTTTGTTACATGCTGAATATTTAAAAAAATCCTTGAAACAGCTGTTTAAATACCGCGGTGGTTTGAATGTTTGTGAACACAGGCCTAACTTTGTCATAAATAACACGGCTAACTACCACAAATGTAATGAAGGAACTCAAACAGAAAACTTTCGCATCATTTACCGCCTCAGAAAATCAGCAATCGTAACTTCTATCTATGTACGCAATCTTTGCACTATAAACAATACCAAACACTCGAGATTGCTTACTACACATTCATCATAATTTGTACGTCACTCTTCTGAATAAGCCTAAAAACAATTTGGCTATCAAAAACTCTAAGATGCTCTTTATTGCTGTAATAATTAAAAAGGCATCGAGCACTAAAAAGTAACATCCATTAAAATAATACCCGACTGTGCATTGTGCAACTTAAGATGATTTTAACAAAATACATTATGATATTAACTGCAGTAATGAATGCACTCTATAGAATACATTTATTACTGCAGTCGAATCGATTTATAAAAAAAGTGGTAAATTGAGGCGAAAATTATTATTTACAAAGCCGTGTTTAGTTATTTTCTCTATTTAGAATTGAACATGGCAAAACATTACAATACTTTGTAAGTTTTAGGGCGAATTCGATCTAATTTTTATACCTAGAATAAGTCTAATTCAGCAAATTGGCAGATTTTCTTCACTTCACTTTCATAGAATAAAATTGTGTGGAATAAAATTGACGTCAGATAGATTTTCCATACAAAAACTGCCTGACGTCAATTTTATTCCACGGATAAAAGTTATCTGGCTTTGATTAAGGTTGATGCGCTAGGGTGGCCCGCGAAATTCAAATAATAGGAATAAGTTCATGTAAGTGTATTGAATCAAAATTTCATGAAATCGTCAGTCAATACACTTACATGAACTTAGAGAGTTGTATTGCTGATTCTTATGTTTATAATTCTGTAAATCCATATTTGTTAAAGCCGCTAATAATATTTAGATCACCATACAACCTGATACTGACCTGCAAATTGCAAAAAACGTAAGAAAATTTGAATTTCGCGGGCTACCCTGGCTCATCAACCTTAAATCAGCCCTTAAATGTCTGATTAGTACCCCAATTTGGGGGACACAGTACAGTACGTTCATAATAACTTGTTCAGAGACGATATTGGAAGCACTGAATTTTACAGTCTTAGTTTCAATACTAATAGAGTTCAAAATGGCGACTAACTGAACAGTAGGTACTACTAATCACATGACTGTAAAATTTAGTGCTACCAACCGCGTCACGGGTCTAGTTATAATGAAAGCACTATAGTGAAAAACTTGGTTCTTATGCACAGATATCAGTTCAGACCATAGAGAAGAGTTCTGTCTATGCCTAGCATTTTTTTTTTTTAATACTTTCTTTTAGATCTGCACAGTCGGGCCTTAAAAATAAAAACGCAATACATATTTACATAGGCGTACAATATTTACAGTACTCTATAAGAGCAGTCTTACAACATGAGGTTAAACTTCGTGCAAAATCATATGTACATTGACGATTTTGTCAAGTCATTATCTAAAGAAGAATCAATGTTATAAAGCATAATGTCCAGTAGTAAGTTTTATTGCGCAATTTAAAAAATATAACTACAAGTAGACTTTTTCGACAGCTTTACGGCCATAATGCCTGTTCAATACTGACTCGATCTCAGAATGCTGTATATCGTTGATCGAGCTCTTATAGCAAGCCAATAATTACTCAATTCGGCTATCCCAATTAAGAAATTATAAAACAACTGATTCACAAGCACAAAGTGTCATTTTCAAACAGAGGGACATCTTTAATCTGTGATCCACCTGCTCGAAGATATACCTGTTTTAACACTTTCAGGAACACTAAACACCCATAGGCTTAATAACAATAAAACTTCTATAGTGTATCGTTCAGTGTCCTTAAATCGACTAAATAAAGCAAATTCATAAATTGGCACACATCACCCAAAAAAAATATTGAATTTGCAATCTTGGCGTTAGTAAAACTAACATCAAGTCCCTGCAAGGTAGTAGCGATCGTCAAAGTACGAAATTAAACTTGCAATTGAACATCGTGCTTAGAGAAACATAACATGCACCTAAAGAGTGACAACTCGGAATTTATGCAACATTACTAAGATTCTTCTATGAAAGTGATAACAAGTACTTAGATTTATAAGTTTGAAACAATAGGTATAGTTTTAAATACGAATTAAAGACCTGTTTCACAACCGTAGTACAGTTCGATTTAGTACCGCACCCCTCACCCCCGCTGACACATGAAATTGTTAATGCGCAGCGACTCGCCTCATGTTCCAAGCCGCCATTAAAGTTTGAATCGAACTGTATAACAGATTTAATTTATTTACGCTCGCCGAAGGAAATTCGGCACCAGCAGGAGCATACAGAAAGTCCAGCACGATTAATGACGGATCTACCTTAATGTAAGTGAATTTTGAATCGCAAATACATACATACTACAGTCCTATTACATTTTAGTGTAATTTTGCAACATGAGCAATTTGTATCTCTATGAAGTCTTTAATTTAAATAAATAATAATAATATGTACGGTCAGCAACAATGAGCGATTACACAATGTTTCACATTATAATATTATGACACTAAATTATTCGATACACTGCATTTCAGCATTTTACGTAATGCTTGTGTTTATTTTTTGTAATTATTGCGTTCCATAGTTACGTTATTTAAAAACTAAACTGTTAATCGGCTTTCGTTGTTGACTGTACCTACATATCAAAAGAATATTTCGGATTCGAAATCCACACTCATTAACGTTACGTCACGTCTCTAATTTTCGTGGTACAGTTGAGAAACAGGGTGTTGGTTTAGTTACGAATCCAGCCGGCAGAGTGCAGGTAGTGTCGCACGGCCATGTCGACGTCTGCGTCGGGAGCCGCGGGCCGGCGCAATAGGACGCCCTTCATCGTCACGTACTGCGCCGGCGGCAGGCTTAGCGCTGAACACAGCTGCACAAACAAAGACAAGTCTAATCATCATCTGGCTAGCCTTTTCCCAACAATGTTGGGGTCGGCTTCCAGTCTAACCGGATGCAGCTGAATACAAGTATTTTACATGGAGCGCCTGCCTATCTGCGCTCCACAACCTAGTTACTGGGTAACACGATACCCCTTGGTGAGACTGGTTGTCAGACTTTATGGCTTTCTTTTTGAGACGACTGTCAAAGATTTACGAATGACAACTCAGACACCTGCTTAACGTGCTTTCTGAGGCTCGGAGGGGTCTCGTTATGTAATTGATGTGTCACCCACGATCCGACCGCGGCAAGCGTAACTTTACCTTCGATCGACCTGTGCGGCTGATTTTATTAAGCGAGAGGCTTCATTACCTATACATACACACATACATACATATTTTATTTTATTTTTATGTATTCATAAATAAATAAATATTCACCTGTATCTCGTTATTGGTCAGCAGATGCCTCGAGCATGCGCCGCTGCTGCTGCTGCATGAGCTCTTTTTGGAGCATCCACATGCGGTACTTCCGTCCCGTGTGCACCTTGGGCTGGTGGAACTTGAGCCGCTTTCGCCGTCTCTGTCGCACGTCAACACATGTCATAAAATACAGTGTGTAATTGAAATAACTGAGAACCTTCTAAAAGGGTCATTGTATGTATAGTTCGATTCAAACTTAATGGCTGCTCGGAACATGAGGCGAGTCGCTGCGCAGTAACAATTTCATGGGTCAGCGGGGGTTACGGGTGGGGTACTGCGCAGCTTGTAGCTAACTTCCGAGCCGCCATTAAGTTTGAATCGAACTGTAATTATCATTAAAAACAACTTTTACATGGGACCAACCCGGAAATTGCGAAAAAGTTAGGCGAACATAAATGTATGGAGGAGCTGATTTTTTTTTCGCGATTTCAGTTTTTCTACTCTACTGTCAAACATTTTTTATTTTATAAAGTGCCTAAAAATACTCGATAACATGACAAAAATATGTAACTTAAATCTATTCAGCGGTTTGTTATGGCCGGAGTTCCATACAAAATGAAACTCCTGGGTCCTTTGTAGGCTATAAAGTTACGATATTTTGTAATATTTTCTTTTTTTATAGACACTGACCTTTTTCTTGGCGGCTGCGAGCTGTTCTGCGTTAGTTCTTTTGTCTGGTTGGTGTCCAGGCACCCACTGCTGCCCTGGCGAATACAATAGTTATACGGGATCAAACCCAAAACCACACGGCACAGTTATTATCGCACATTATCCTCTTTATTTAAAAACGTTGCTTTAAGTAATGATTAGCGACTGTTTAACCATACATTATTCACGTTTAAACGTCTTTTTAAGTTTAAACAACGTTTATAAATAAACCCCTATATCTTCATCTTTAGTTATCACGCAGAAAAACAGCACACTAAAAATAACTCGCAATGACATCCTAACTATCCTAACTATAATATTATAAATGCGAAACCAAGTTTGTTTGTTACGCGTTCACGCTAAAACGGCTGAACGGATTAGGATGAAATTTGGCACAGGGGTAGACCTTGACCTGGAGAAGGACATAGGATATAGTTTTCATCCTGGATCGCAGACTTAGTCGCGGGCAACAGCTAGTTTCCTATATTTTGCAAATACAACAAATTATTTGGACTTACGATGCTAATTATTTGAACTTATCAACTCGACATTATGTATTTCTCAGTCGCCTATTAATAGTCCCATGGTAAAAAAAAATCGGTCGGGACTCTAGAACCGGGTCCAAGTTATCAGTTTTGTATTTAAAACTTACCTTAGTCGGAATAAAGTTCGATGTACAACTGGCTCGAAATTTTATGCTTGGACTACGTACTACTTACGTTCAATAGTGTCTAATTGAAATAAAGGATTTGACTTTGAAATGTCGTCTGCTCTTTTTGTAATGAGACCGAAATCGTCTAAATGAGTAGATATTTATCCTCCATACCACATAGATTGTTACCCCGCCCAACGGCAATATAAAATGGCCATATAGCCATACAATAATTGACACAAAACACTGTCTATACAAACCATGCAAACCAGTACACACTTCAACATTGATAACGCTCGAAGCTCGAGGTATAAGCATTAATGTATATGCCATGCAGAACAACGGTACTGTCAACCGCACGTCTGTGGTATCACCGATCCATGACATAAAGGAGCTGCAAATGTCACATTCTTCAGATGGACGTGTGGTTGACGGTACAATACGAATGTGTCTATGAAAAATATTTAAACATGGGTTGATTTTGCTCGAACAAGGAGAGAAAAAAGGCGGCCAGTGGAGGAAAACTACCTAACATAATTTGATGATAGCAAATTTTACTCAAAAGAAACATTACTTTAAGCAGGATATTTGCATCAAATATTTTTGTTGCTTGCAAAAAGATCCCACCTGTATTTTTACACCAATAATTTTGGATTTATAGTTAGTTAAAAAACAGGTATTATGTGTTGAATAAAACACACAGTGTTGCAGCAAGTCTCGTGCTGGTGAGTTGAAGCCTATGACATTGACAGCTTCGTGACAAGCATCCTTCTAGATTAGAAAGGGACGCACGCTGGTGAGTGAGAGAGACAGGTATAAAACCATGGATAATTTGGTAAGTTTTAACCATAGATAATTAATTTCAGGCAAGTTTACATCAGCTTTCTTTAAGGTTGATGCGCTAGGGTGGCCAGCGAAATTCAAATTTTCTTATATATATTTGTTACGGCCGCTAATAATATTTAGATCAACATACAACCTGATACTGACCTGCAAATTGCGAAAAACTTAAGAAAATTTGAATTTCGCGGGCCACCCTAGCGCATCCACCTTAAGTGTCAGTTTTAGGAAATTTGATAAGTTTTTATAGAAAACCACGAAAAAAACGTCTGGCTAGCTGAAGAGCTTCACTAGTCAGTGAAAAAATCAGATTGAGAATTAGACTTGAAGATGATTATAAAAAATAAATTTTAAAAACACTAAAAACGTGCAAAAAGCACTGCCGTAATTTCTTCTTTATAAACTTATCCAAAACCCTTAGCACGATTTCCTCTAGCCAACCCTAAAATTTTGAGATCTACAGCAGTCGTTTGGCTGAGATGATGATGATGAATATTATAGTAATGCTAATATCAATAACATACAGTTACAGTGTAATACTATTACCGTTTCATGGATTTGTCATAAAAATCCTTCCTTGTGAGGTTTCGATGAAATGTAAGTTATTAAATTATATGATGTTAACATGGAAAATTGAGTTTAGAATAAAATTGTGAGTCAGAGGCAGCGCTCTACAAACCCATGTCCCATATTAACGGTCGAGTAGTATAATATTTCACGAAGACGCGCCCCGCTTCGTACTAAAATACAGCCTACAGTACAGTAATCGCGGAGTGGGGCGCGTCTTCGTGGATGGCACTATCTATAGTATGTTTATGTGTATATAGCTCAGTCAAATAATCACCCAATCAGTGTAGAAAGACAAAAGGAATATAAGGTATGAAATAATTCAACTTTTTCTCTCATTCCAAGGTAGGGTACTTGAATTCAGAATCATGTATAATTTACTTGCAGTAAGTGACAAGTAAATTATCAACTTTAGCATGATGTATTCTAAGTTGATTTTCGTGTGACCTTGTAATAGACAGCGCTAAATACATTTTGATAGCAATGGAATTTGATCTTTGGCACACATTAAATAGAGTTTATTATTCGAAAACTAGATAATTAACCAAGATTCTGAATTGAAGCATATATCGTTTAGCTTATTTGAGTGGGCTAAGTAATGACAGCAAGCACTAGGGCGTCAGGCAGTACCAGGAGTCGTGTTCTCACGTCGTGCGCGTGCTGCGGGTGCGGCGCGTGGCGGCGCAGCGCGGCGTGCTGGTCGTAGTGCGCGCACTCCTCGGCGCGCGTGACGCCGGCCAGGCGGTAGCGGTGCAGCTCGGCCAGGCGCACGCGCAGCTCGCGCTCGCGCCACAGCCCCGCCACGGCGCCCGCCTGCTCGCCGCGCCCGTAGAACTGGGCGGTCCAGCGTACGCGGTCCGTGAATTCCCTGGAAATGTAGATAGTTAAGTTGTTAAGGTAATAAACATTTCATGATTCATACAATCATTGGAATAAAAAGAAACCCTATCCAATGCACATTCAGCGACTCAAAAATGTCCACGAAAGAAATTTACTCCTCCTTCGGGGGCAGTCAGATAAAAAGAGTGCAACCTTCATCATTGTGAGCGCACATATCTATTTTAAATTTTATTAAAAAAACTGTTTTGAATGAATTGTGTTAATTTGAAAATTTGTGTTGTTTGAATTTGATATACCTATCCAATCCGACAATTTTATTTTATGGTTAAAAGATACCCGACTATGACAAAATCAGCCCTAACAATCAAAATCACTCACTTTTTCTCTTTGGCAAGTTTCCCGAGCGTCTTCTGCTTATTCCTCTGGTTATTGAAGAACACGGACACGAGTTGGTAGTCTCTCACTAAACGCTTTCGTCTCGTTCTCTCTCTAAGTCGCCGCGTGTAGATGTCCACTTGTGATAATTTTAGGGCTGGAAAATATAGAATAGAGGGAGAGGCATTATATTTATTCAGATTTTAAATCTTTTTTAAAGTAGAATATTAATGGGAAACGAAGGTTTGCAACATTGATGCAGCTACATGTAGTTGTGTTGTGGAAAACATAATTTCTTCGTAATAAATAAGTTGAAAGAATTCCCAGAAATTCCAGTACAGATTCACCCATTTCGAGCAAGTCACCAATAAGCCAAAAAATTATTGAAAACACAACCTCCTTCTTTTTGAAATCCATATTATTATAATTAAGATTAAATCCGATCTGCAGCTAACCTCACAAACACAAAGAGACTAATTTAAAGTTTATAGTATCTTTGCTTACCAACATCCAACTCATCGTCTTCAGGGTTCAGAGACAGTGTTGATATCAACTGTTCTGCTTCATGGTCATGTTCCTGGAAACAGTACAGTTATAGATATCAGTTCAGGAATACTAAACTTGAATATACTGCTACTATTGCTAATCATGCTTTCAGTCATGAGAAACTTGAGAAAGCAATAGCAAAGTGAATAAAAAATGTAATGTACCCTTTCAAAATCGTCTCTGTTTGGCATATAACCAAGTTGAGCCGCTTCATCAGAGGTAACTGCGATGTGTGGAAGACGGGACACAGCACTGGGCCCCAGTGGCCCCTCATCTTTATCTGCAGAATTCAATGTAGGGCGGCTTGAACTCTCTAAGTTGCCCCATGTTGCGCGACCAATGCTTCCTTCCAAGTACCTTGTGATATACTCATCTTTGGCCTCTGAAAACGTAATGTTATTGTTTTAATAGTAAGGGTTGTTACACCAATCATAAGATCCTGGGTTCGTTTCCCAGGTCAGGAACTTTTCAGTAGCAGACCGGGGTCTGGGTTTGTGCCCGGATGATGGCAATAGGCTCATCCCTATTACATGGGACTTAAATATAACTGGCGAAATATGGGTGTACTATAGGTACACGGGTACACCTCTGCCTTCGGGGATTACAGGCTGGTATGTTACTTTCTGATGGGTTGGATAAAATGACAAGCATGTTTTTCATTCCTCCACATCACATGCCCACACCATGATAACAGACTAATATATTTTAAACTTAATCAATGTTTTTCTGCGTTAAATTTGCATTTCCATACCTTCAGGTGTCCGTGTTTCTATGTGTTTAGCTATATCCTCCCAGTTTCCAAAGCCAAATTGTTCTATAGCATCTAGTAATCTAACTTCTTCATTAGCAGACCAACTACTACGTCCTAAAAATATCCCAAACGCCCCAGAGTCCTGGAATACAACAAATAATTGTTTAGTTTTTTTCTTGTACACAAAATATTAGGTTCCTCGAATGAATCTCAACTTACCATGTACTGATATGAATGGTCATTTTTGTGTGATCCAATTTCTGCGCCAAGAGAAAAACACTGAAATACAAAAAAATCGTAAAACCTATGCCCTGACAATTTAAAATTTTGCGCCAAAACTATAAACAAAAAATGGCAGCGAAGCTACTTTACCTGCAAACAAATATCAAAGTCGATACATTCCGCGCATTTGACGCGTACACCATTTATTTCTTCTTGACAATAAGTACAATTATATTTTGCGTATAAATCTGAAAATGACATGATAATAAATACAATAAAACAAATAACATTAGCTGAACGTTGGCAGGGCTAGTTTGCTACTCACCAGCCATTTTTTTTTTTGACAACTGCTTACGCTCTTACCATAAATAATTTAACTCTTCTGAGCTGCCAGTGTGGCCAGTAAATTAAAAAAAGGACTAACACAAATGAATTGTCACCATTCATCTGCCTAGCCTTTTCCCAACCTATGTTGGGATCGTTTTCTGTACCACTCGATGTATTATGTATATTATAACCCTCCTTTTCCAGCGTTACACGAACACTATAATGATCTAATACAATAATGACCGTGGGCATTCGTGGGTCGTGGGCCTCTACTTCTCTAGGGTCTTTATTCTTTAGTTTTTTTCTAATCTACTAAATCTACTCTAATCCCAGCTCTAATATAAATAGTCTGTGGACCATTTCTATAAAAAAAAAAATATGTCAAGAAGTTAGTCAATCCGATTGAATCGAAATCGAACAATGCATTTCGTAGTTATTTGATTACATTTCGCTAGAATTTCATGATTTATCTTTCATTAATAGAAGTCTCGTGCTTATTGGATACCAGATTAAAGTGTTAACAATATCATAGACTTTGTAATTTGGGTATAAAGCACAATGTGCTGCGTACTGTGATGTGATTAGAACTTTGGTGTGCAATCCGCCTTGGACCATGAAATCCAGCAAAAGAAGGCTCCAGGCCCTCACGGAAGGATCCGATGGACTGCCAAATTACTTAAAAATGGAAGATTCGGAAACATCAATCCCACCCGTATTTAGGTCTCGGTTGCACGAGTTGTTTTCTCAAATAGAAAAAGAATTTGACCTTCTGTACACTGAAAATTTAAACCGTAAGTAAATATGTTATTTTTATGATTCATATTTTTATAATAAAAACTATTATATCTGCTTAGTGTACATGTATTTACAAACAATTTATCATAACAAAGCTATTCAAACAATACTAGAAATATGTGATTGTTTCTGATTACTGTTAAAACATTATTTATTATTATCATTATTATTCATTTATTCCTTTTTCAATACATAATTTTTACATTTTTAAACATTTTTATAAAAAACATTTAAAAAAATAAAACAACATTATAAATATAAAAACTAGTAGCCCATCGGCACCAAGGTCAGGGTCCAAGCCGCCGGTGGTCAGGGCTCTAGAGAGAGGAACCTCCTCACTATGCGTGCGGTGTCCAGAAGTACTGCTTTCTGAATTAAGCCCTTGACCCAGCCGCGCAATGAGAGCCTCCTGAGATGTTGGTCGAGGCTCTTCGCTATTAAGCCATTGACCGTAACGATTATCGGTACAATGATTGCAGAGTCCACGTCCCACATGTCGACAACCTCGTGTGCTAGCTTTCACGAGATTCTCGTCATGAGGGACAGCGATATCAACAATCATTGCACGGCTCTCTCGTCGCTCTATCACCACAATATCAGGCTTATTGGCTACAATAGTCCTGTCAGTGATGATAGATCGATCCCAGTACAATGTGGCGTGACCATTTTCGAGAACTGGGTCGGGCACATACCTGTAGTATGGTACTTCATACTCCACAAGGTTGTACTGCAAGGCAAGTTGCTGGTGGATAATCCTAGCTACTAGATAGTGTCTGTGCAAGTACGTTAGCAAGACGAGAACAACCGGAAACAATATGTCGGATTGATTCACCGGGACAGTGGCATGCCTGACAGATGTCAACCGTACCGTCCTTGTCAATATATTTCCGGTAATTATTCGTCATGATGACTTCATCCATAATTGCACAGACAAAACCTTCGGTTTCCCCGAAGAGGTCGCCGAAGCGTAGCCAGGATACAGACGCCAGAAAGTCTACTTCAGGCCCATGGAGAGCCCGGAAAAAGCGTCCGTGTAGCTCTTTGCCTTGCCATACTTCCTTACGGTCCTAACGACCGTCGTTATCGTATCAAGTACTGTAGGTTTGCGCCAGTTCTCTTTCGCCAAGGAGAGCGGGGTAAGGCCCTTGTCCACTGCAACCACATCTCGCTGCATCCCTACGTCAGTTTGAAGGAAATATTCCCTGAGACTGCAAATCTCGCGGTTGTGGAGGGTCTTGGCATTCAAGAAACCACGACCCCCACACTTCTGCGGGATGTACAGTCTCATCACTGATGACCGTGGGTGATGCATCCGATTTGCCGTCAGCAGTGTACGGACCTTCCTATCCAGGACGTCAAGTTCCGTCTGAGTCCATTTGAGTATGTCAAATGTCGGTAAACATGTAATTGGTCTATAGTTTTAGGTTCCGCAGTACTACCCGATTTGTGGAGCAGGTGGGTAACTCCTGTCGTAAAGAACAGTGGTAGCGACCCAGTCTCTAGAGATGACTGGAATTGCAAAGCTAAGCAGGCGTGTGATCTTTGTAGCCATTTAATCCAGAAATTGTGCAGTCCGTCCGGTCCTGGAGATTTCCAGTTAGGCAACGGACGGACTGCACGGGCCACATCCAGGGGACTGATGGTAATAGAATAGAGTAGAATATAAAGTTTTTATTTCAGACCGGAGTCCATAGGGTTAGTAACAATTTTACTTATGTTCTAGTGTTAGTAGGTTACAGACATGAAAATATACAATTAAAATTCAGCATGGAGCCGCATCCACCTCCGCAACATCGGGGAGTCCCACCGATCTGCGAATACGCTGAGAATACTGTTGGTGCTGTAATGGCCTGCATGTCCGGTATTGAATCACACGCCCGCTCAACAACACGCATCCAATCACCTTCAGTGTGACTGACGGGCACCTCTTCGCCTATACCGACGGATACGGTTTGCCCATGCATAAACTTTCTGCTTCAGGAAGTCGATGCGCTCTGTGACACAGGAAACATATTCTCGAGGGCTGATACTAGTTCCCGAGAACGCCCGCTTCACAAAGCGGGCGTTCTATTATCATTATTTATTATTGTTGTTTCTTATTTACTCTGTGACACAGCACATTATCCTAGAAATATTTAGTTCCATTCATACTCCTCTGCTGACAGTGGCCAGCGGCACCAAGGCATTGTGTTTCCTTCACATTTGGGCCTCGCTTCACCTATGTAAAGAAATCAAATGTAGTCTTAGTTTGTTTATTAATTTATTATAATTAGCCTGAATTTTTTCCAATTACAAAGCAAGGCCCTCCCTACTCTCCTTCCTCTTCTACAATGATTACTGCTTTCTTGATTATAATATGCATGTCTCTCTGTTTCCAGTTCAAGAGAAAATAGATATCCTGAGTGAAAAATTGGAACGAGAAAGCTATGTGGGAGACAAACAAAACTTAGACTACATAGAGTTTGATGTTGCGGGGAAAAACTCTAAAGTGAAATGTTTGTAGCTAAAAACTTCTTTTTTGTAATTTATTATTATTGTAATGGTGCAATGATTAACCCTCTTTCTAAGGTTTTTCTATAGATAATTAATGCAGCTGTAAATATACATTGTATGACTAATTTCCAATAAAAAAAAAAGGCAGAGTAGAATAGACATGAGTGGGTGCAGTTGGTAGTATGCTGGCTGCCAACGTAGCCTGCATGCTATTAATTGTAATATGATAATAATAGTTATTCGCACGCTGAGAACGAAAGTGACCTATCTCAAAATTTTAGTAAAATGAGTTAAATATACAAAATGACTCAAAAAAGTACACTTTATCACACTTATATTAAAAAACAGACCATTAATGGTCAGAGAAGGATAGACGGGCGTTTCGGTTTCTTTGTTTTTGAGCGCTTCACACTCCCCGCACCAGAGTGAAAGGGACGCAATCAGTACTGCACCGCGAGTGGATGTTGCTGAACGTGTCAAGTTTAGTACCGTAGCGACCGATTACACTTTTCGTCAGTTTAGTGCCGATTTGTGGGCATAAGTTTTTCTAGAATTTATAATCATAAAGTGACAAATTCATGGTATAGGTCACTTTCTTATTTCTAATATTAACAACCTAGGTGACATAAATCAAATTGGGTCACTTTATTATTTCTAATATTAACAACCTAGGTGACATAAATCAAATTCGGTCACTTATTTATTAAGGCATGAGTTAAACTCATGAACTCATTTCTAATAATAAAGTGACCTATTCTTTCCAAAACTTATTTTATACAGAAAAAATATTTTATTTTTCAAAATCAAAATATTTTATTTCACAAAAGCCTACATGGGCACTTATG
Organism: Lithophane ornitopus; assembly: GCA_948473465.1. Taxonomy (NCBI): domain Eukaryota; kingdom Metazoa; phylum Arthropoda; class Insecta; order Lepidoptera; family Noctuidae; genus Lithophane; species Lithophane ornitopus. The sequence continues at coordinate 7,259,930 of OX419633.1, forward strand.
AAACGTCAGAAGCTAGGTGCACGGTTCCAATTGGTCGTTTCCTATGGAGAAGAGAAGGCAAGAAACTCCACGGTTACTCTTTTAAAAATAATTGGCTTTACAGTGTTAATAGTTATGGGAGGACAGTGTAGGCCTTTCAAAAAGTTTCAGGTAGGTTAGGCTAAGCCTACAATGTTCTCACATTCACGAGGTAGAAAAGAATCTATATAAAAGATAAATAAGATACAAAAGATAAAAAAAACCTATTTAAACCAAATGACATGATTGCCATTACAACTATAACAAATCTGATTAATATCATGTCCACAAAAGCCTGTAAAGTATATAAATGTCACGATGATTATGTCTGTTAGGGATGAATGTAAAAAATAAGCATGGTAATTTGGGAGCAGTTAATAGACTCTTACATAGTTATGCCGTTAATGAGGTACCAGGGAGGCCACATGTGCAGAAAGAATTATTGCCAAACTTCCCTGTCTTCAACATAGTCTTTAATGTTATAGTATGCTTTTTTGACAAGGACACGTTTGATGAGGGTTTTGAACTTACCATCGCTAAGTTCTGTAACCAACTTTGGCAACTTATTATAAAAGCGGATACTGTTTATAAGAAACGACTTACTAGTTTTAGTTAATCTAAATTTGGGTATCACAATTTCATGTTTACTACGTGTATTTATATTATGGAAATCGCTTCTTATTTTGAAAAGTCCTAAGTTTTTGTGAACATACAAAATACTTTCTAAGATGTAGAGAGAAGGCAGAGTTAGTATATCAATTTCTTTGAATTTATTTCTAAGGGACTCACGAGGACCCATTTTATAGAGGGTGCGAATAGCCCTCTTTTGCAAAATGAAAATTGAATCTACGTCAGCTGCCGATCCCCACAGCAGAACGCCATAAGACTGTGCCATAATACTGTGGAAATATGCAAAGTATAGTGGCTATATCAGTCAACTGCCTTATTTTTCTTACTGCAAATGCAGCTGAACTTAATCTGCCTGAGAGAGCTCTATAAAGCGAGATTCCTAGAAATACAGTTTCCGTAATAGCATCTAATTTCTTGCCATCAAGTTTTAAATTTAGTCCTACTCGAGGAACATTAGGTAATGAGAACTTAAGACATTTAGTTTTATTCGCATTAAGTATTATTAGCTGCGAACCATGTCGAAAGAACTGCCAGACTATCGTTGACGTGTAAGACATCCGTATCTTTCGTATCTATTTTAAAAATGAGAGAAGTGTCATCGGCTAACAGAATTATATCCGATAAGTTAGCCATCATGTTGTTTTATTTTTATATACGTATATTTAAAGTGATAAAGTCAAATTATATTATACAAAAGAAATTCGTAACTTTCGTTTTCATATTAAAAAGTTATTCTAGAAAGAATAGTAAATGTTCAATCAGTCGAACACATTTTATTCAATTCCCAAAAATCGTAAATTTTGACTTGAGGCACTTTCGTTCTCAGTGTGCGAATATTGACCCTATGAGGCAATATATTATAGAAAAAATATATATACGTAACTTTTAACAGCAATATTCAGTCAATAATACTGTTATAAAACATCCACAGTAACTCAAAGTAACTCTCAGAAAGTGAAAGCTAGTCACAAACTGAGGGTCCAGACCAGCAAGATAGTGTCCAGCTTTAAGGCCCCAACGTATAACTGCCAGTTAGTGAGGGAGTTCACGGGGCACAAGGACGGAATCTGGGATGTGTCATCAGCTCGCCCTGGGCAGGCACTCATTGGCACGGCTTCAGCAGGTATTTATTTAATTAATTCTTTATTTACTAATAGCAACCCGCTTTTACCCCCTATTCATCACAGCTTTTACGCCTTACAAAAAATATCGAAATTTCTTTATTATATGCAAGCTCTAATATGTATCTACATTTTTTTTTTTTATTCCAATAGGTTTAATACATATTTTCTGAGATCAATTCTCTAAATTATGGTAAAAACAGAATCAAAATCGGCTGCAAAGTTGTGAGCAGAAAGAGGAAAACAAAATAAAGTAATTCCTAAATAAGGAAGTTTTCTTGGTTTTGCGTTTGAGGTAACTTCCTGCATTTGCAATACTGGAGATGACTGAATAATATTTTTCACCTCAGCACCTCATCAAGCACGTTTTGCTGTCTACAGACAGTGTGCAAAATTCAATTTTGGTGCGAGCATGAGACATAGTAACTTTTTAATTATTTTTTTTCTAAATTCCGAGAACATGTCATGGGTCTACTCACAAAATTCGAAATATTTGAATTTCACTTTCTGATGTATTTGGTATATAACTTTACAAGTTATTGCGTTTGCGTAAAGATCATTTCACCTAAAGCAGTAATAAAGGTTGGTGATTTTGAAGGCGCATTCAGGTCGGATTTTGGAAATTAGATGCGATGGTAGAAGCCGCTCCATATCAAACTACCAAGGAACTAGCGGCACGGTTTGATGTTAGCTTAAGCATATCCAAAATAATGACCAATTTGCATCAATCGGTGAGACAAAAAGCTTGCAAAATAGGTGCCCCATGATTTGACTAATCTGCAGAGAGAACCGCGTGTTGAAGCTTGCCTTACCTACCTTGTTGAACCTGTAGAAATGAAGGGGTTTCAATACAAAATGCCTACACTCAGTTTGTTGAGTCCAGGTCCCCAGAGTTCTACCGCAAAGGCATAAATGACCTTCCCAGGAGATGGCAGAAATGTGTAGACAATGGGGAAAATACTTTGATTAAATAAATATATTTCAACTCAGAAAAAAAATGGTTTCCGTTCTTCAGTACAAAACGGCAAATTCATATTTAAACCCCTAATATGTTCTAATATCTCATATGTTCTCGCTGCTGAGGTGAAAAGTTGTATGTGCTACACGAGACCAAAGTTATTTGCATCTCGTGCCTTTGAATCCCACGCTGTGCTCAGGATTCTAAGCTAGAATCACTCGCTACGCTAGTGATTCAATTATAGAATCCTTCGCTTACTCGGGATTCAAAATCAACACTCGCACCAAAAAACAACTTTGCTCTCTTGTTGCACAAATAACAATTTCTCACGCAATTTTAAATTATATAGAAAGCGTACTTTGTTCTCTCTCTTTATACTCGTTCCCTCAGTGCTACGGATTGTAACCCATCTTGTTGATGTTTTGTCCTTGAACATGGTTCACCATTAAAAAGTTGCTTATAGATCACACAGCTTGCGTGTGGAGCGTGGAGTGGGGAAAGTGTCTCCTACAGTACACAGGGCATTCAGGCTCTGTTAACTCGATCCGGTTCCACCCCAGCAGGGACATCGCGCTCACCAGCAGTGGAGACAACACTGCACATGTTTGGCAGGCTGCCGTCAACTGGGACTTACCGGTTATTATTTATTTAAAAATATTATTGCAATGTAAAGTTAGGGCAATTCAACATGAAATGTAACTCACATTGAAAGAAGTTTTTTTTTTTGGGCTGCTGGTTCGTTTCAGTTTATATTACGTTTCACGTATGTGTACCAGCCGTAAGTCATTTCACATGTCCGTCAAAGAGTGAAAAGTGTGATTTGATTTTACAGTAGATTTAAGTTGATACTCAATTTACTTAAGGGGTTGCACCAAAGTAGCCCGCAAAATTCAAATTTTCTTATGTTTTTTGTAGTTTGCAGGTCAGTTTCAGATTAAAATATGATTCGCGGCCGTAACAAATATGGCTTTACAGAATTATAATCATTAGAATCGGCAATACAACTTCTTATGTATCACTAGTTAAAATTTCATAATTGGAAGTGTTGCTTCGCCCTTTTTACTATTTTTTTTTTCTCCTGACATTACGAACTTATTGTTTATTCTTATTTAATTTATCTGAAAATAATATTATATTAATTGCTCAATTTCTTTGCAAACTAGTTTTGTATAATTTAGAAGCATTTTTAAAATTTTTGTAAATGTGAGTACCATGGAGCCGTTTAGTATGGTATGATGTATGTTGACTTGAAATAGCATGGCAGATGAGATTATGTCATGCTCACTTAAATGTCTCGCTGATGGTGGCACGTGTGTTGGATCATTCGGTTCCCTACAAAATGGTTGAGCTGGATGGTGCTGATCCACATGTCATGTTCGTGAACGGGCGCCGTCAGTTGAGACCGGTCAACTGACCGGTCTCAACTGGGGTTACCCTGAAACTTTCGCCTTAATATCACCCCCAAATTAATAATGTGATATAACATACAATAGATATAATAATACAGGACCAAATTAAATTAACTGACGAAAATTCACAGAAGACGTGACGAGAATCGATATCAAATCATGATAAAACAAGAAGTCTGTTAAAAAATTTCAAGCATTTTTTCTTTGCACAAATCTCGGGCAATGACTGGCACGTAACCTTTGCTCACTGATTCGAATTTCAAACGTTTAGCGTGGTCAATCTTCTGAGGAAGAACTAGAAGGAGGGGGCGAAGAAAGTCTCGGAGAAGGTGGAGATAGACCGGAAGTGCTACGTACCCCGCTGACAGAGCTGGCCGGCCATCAAGGTGTCGTGGTGGCCGCGGATTGGCTCACTGGCGGTGACCACGTCATTACCGCTTCCTGGGACCGAACCGCCAATCTGTATGACGTGGAAACTGGAGACTGTCTGCAAGTTCTTACAGGTATGAAATGTGAATTATTTTTGTAGTTATTTTTCATGTCCATTGTGTAATACAACTTTCTCGTTTTTCATAACTCTTAAATAGACGACGTGGTTCCTTAGAGGCAAACTTCTCTTCCTCTAAAGCCACGTATTCATTGGAAAACATTGTTTCAGCACCCTGTTTTATGTGTTGCGAGCAACATTTTGCTAGCCACATGAAATATTGCAGTGTTGCTATGGCTCCATGTTAATGTTTTGTAGTCATGGGTATCAAAAGACGCGTAGCAATGTTGCCTTCATTTGATGTTGCGGGAAACAATGTTGCGCTTAATTGAATTACAGATTTTTCCAATATTGAACCGTTTCAATGTATCATTTATCTCCAATATATTAATTAATCGCGACGATATCTTCTTTCATCAATGTATGTCAGGTCACGACCACGAGCTTACACATGCGTCTGCGCACCACGCGTCCCGCCTCGTTGTGACGGCGTCCCGAGACACTACCTTCCGTCTTTGGGACTTCCGCGAGCCAATACACTCTGTCTCCGTCTTTCAAGGACACACTGAGTAAGTTATATTCAATAACAACTTATAACTAGGGACCCGAAAACTTATCGATACCAATATATTTTACTCGATACTTTTCTAGAGTCACCAGAATACAAGAATAGTACCTACCGATTCAATGGTTATAATTAACCCAAATACTGTTTCTTTCTTTCTCATACGAACCTCTCATTTTATCTCATATTTTTTAACTAACCTTGTTGTTCAGGAGTGTCACATCAGCGGTGTTCACACGAGAAGATAAAGTTGTGTCCGGATCTGACGACCGTTCCGTAAAGGTAAAAGTGCATGTCCGTTATTAGAATCCTACTTCCTACTATCCTACTAATATTATAAATGTGAAAGTTTGTGGGTTTGTGTGTTTGGATGTTTGTTACTCAATCACGCAAAAACGGCTGAATGGATTTGGATGAAATTTGGCAAACAGATAGTTTATAACCTGGATTAACACATAGGATACTTTTTATCCCGATATTCCCACGGGATCGAGACTTACGCGGGTGAAATCGCGGGGCGCAGCTAGTTACTAAATAAAAATAAAGTAATTTGAATAAAAATAAATACATTTTAAACGGTTTACATAATTAGATCCAAACTTCTCTTTTTTTTGTTTTCATGGTGTGCAAATATATTACTCCAGTATTTTTCCGTTCAATGATAGGTATGGGACGTCCGCAACATGCGGTCAGCACTAGCAACAATCAGGTCAGACTCCTCAGTGAACCGCGTGGGAGTGAGCGGTAACGGTCTGATCGCTATCCCTCACGACAACAGACAGGTGCGCCTGTTCGACCTGCAAGGACAGAGGCTTGCACGCCTGCCGCGCTCCAGCCGACAGGTGATATTGCATGTTTTATTTTATATTTTCCTAGCATCCCGGCCATGCTTTCTATAGGCGAAACAAAAGAAAGGAATAAAAAATATTTCCACAGAAATACGTACATATAATAAAAGCCGGCCGACATATAAGTAGTTTTTGATTTTATTCATTACAAGAGAAAATCCAAATCTTTTCTCTTCATAGTATTAGTGTAGGTTTAAAACTGTACTGTAACTGTTTCTGGAACGGCAAAATATTCACAAACTTTTATTTAATCACAGGGCCACCGTCGCATGGTTACATCAGTAGCTTGGGCCGACGACATATCGTCCAACATTAACTTCTTCAGTTGCGGCTTCGACCGGCGTATCCTGGGCTGGTCCATCCAGCCCTCCAAGGAGAACTAAGTACTAAGACTTAACAGGTAGAGTGCTACAAGGATCTTTTGGCGCCTGAATGACACTGACAGGTGGACGTTGTTGGTAAACATTTCTGAAATCGTTAGTTCCGTTTTTGGCCATGCACCAAAAGAAACTTTGTAGCGTTGTATATGGCGTTCATTTAAAAGTTTATTATTCTCTAATATAACGTATCAATTACGATACAATATCAAATTGTTATTATTATTATATAAAAATTTAAATCTACACACAATTTTGATCCTTAAATTCACCCAGAAATAAAGAACGAAATTGTGTGTAATTTTCAATGATTGTATCGTCACTCACGATCAAAATTATTCTTGTTGTGGATTATTATTAAATACATAAATAAGACTTAGGCCCGTTTGCACCACAAATGACTAAAACGATTACGACAAACATCGTTCTGTTTCTCTCAGTCGTTTGATGATGACAGAGACAGGATGATGTTTTGATATGTTTGCCCCCGCGTCCTATTTAAAAGCGATAGTCGCGCGAATACACGATCGGTCGAACTTTTTGTTCGGTGAACCTGAACCAGTGGTCGCGCCGACAGAGGGCGCTTGCAAAAAGAGCTTTTAAAAAGACGCGTCCTACCGTATTTAACGATTGGTGGTGGAAGCCGGTTTTAAACATTCGTTGCAATGAAAAATATAATATTGGGTAATGAAAGCAGCAAATATTGTGGTTATGCTATGTCTGTTTCTTATCATTTTAAGAAAAATTATACATCATTTGAGCGAATAAAACTGTGTATTGAGAATCCAGCATTTATTTGATTTGCCCGTAAAGATCAAATTTTGGACATGTACAATCCAATATTTGAACTGTAAAACAAACAAAACATTTGTGTATTATCAAACTAGTTCATTTGGATTCAATATTTATGTCAAACGGAAATGTAAGGTAATGCCCGTTTTCTCTAACACTACGACGTCTAAATATAACCGCGCTGTTGGATTTTTAACATTCAGCGCTGAGCCGAGCATTGGAAATTTCAACAACACGCTTTTCGCCTGTTGGTGAATACGGGCATTTATGTATGTATGTTTGCTTGCACATATTTTTAATGTTTCCTTCCTCCTAGGTGTACGTTATCCTTGAAAAACTGTTGGTAGCAACATTGTAGTTACTTTAGATTAGGTTTTCTCACCAGGTGGCAGCACTAAGACGTCAGGTCCGCGCACCTGTCAAAAGTGTCAAAGCGCAGGCATATTTTCTTTAGTCGTGACTGAATTGTGAAAGAGTGAATGGCACGAATGATGAATATCATCATATTTTATATTCATTGTCGAAATGGAAGACCTCTTGTCAAAATGGCGCCAGCTGGTGGCGTGAATTTTCATGAAAACCCTCATTAATCTGTAACTAAAGTCTAATCAAATCCTTGTTTCCAATTGATGTTATTTCTACTTGTACGAATGTAAACTTTATGTAATTGTTAAGTTAGTTGATTTCAAAATGACTAGTACTATTGAGATAGTCATAAAAATGTTTGAAGTTGTAGCGCAAACTGAACTTTGTGTTCGGGAATTATCACACGACTGTCCAAAAAGGAATGTAATGCTTTTTTGTTTACATGTTTGGAAAGTAAATTACGAACGCAGTTTAAATATGGCATATATTTGGTGGTTCAATGTTAGCAAGACATGATCGTATGATGCGAAAGTATAAAAACATCCTACAGAAAATACGACCAACATTTCTTTCATAGCAATTGTTTTTGGTGCAAAAAATGAAAGAGGTTATCATTCCGAATGTGTAACGCAATTACGATCTTTAGTGTCCAACAACCACCATCTGTGATTAATTTTGTCTCCAAACATAATTCAAATGACTAATACTACATTAATAAATAGCACAAATATTAACCATAAGTATGTAGGAAAATTATAACTGGTTTAGTTGTTGGGTTTTTAGTAGATTATCGCTCTACTTTACGTTCGTCTAGGGGGCCTTCGTTGGGGAAGGAGATGGCGCTATACGTCCTGTAGAGCTTCATCTCTTTCCTACACTAAAGTAATATTAAAATAATACTGCTGTAAGCGGTGGTGGTAGGCCCCCAGTTTAGCTTGGTTTCCTATGAAAGCGGGGAACGGTCACACAATAGCGGCTGTCCAAATACAGAGCACACCTTAATGTCAAATACTAGTGAAAACGACAGGTTTTCATGACGGCCGTTATATTACGACGGAACCACTCTATTAGGAATTCATAGCTTCATAATTAATAACAGTACCCGGGCGTTAATATGCAACTTCGAGATTTAGAATGAGAGGTGAGATAAGTGTCGGTCTACAAGGCCGACCTTTTTTTTTAAACTCGAAGGTATAGTTATTATTTGATCGAGACGACTGTCTCGCAGTAGGAAACCACCGCGTCCCAGGACTCCTCGCTGCCGACCATGGCATTGACTACGGCCGATAGCGACAAGTCACTGCCTACTTCTGAGATGAGAGCTCGGCGCGGCTCCTCCCAAGCGGCACACTCTGCCAGCGTATGCCACGCCGTGTCCTCCCGGCAGTCGACGCAGTGGTGACACCGAGCGTCCGGCTCCCTGTTTATGCGCAGAGGTACTTCCCGAAGCAACCATGCCCCGAGAGCACCTGCGTCACCCGAAACGACAGGGAGCCGTGCCTCCTCCCGAGCCAGCGCTCGAGCACCGGCCGGACCGCCTCGATAATGTCGAGGCCGGCGGTAGGGCGTGAAAGCCTGTCCCGCCATTCCGCCACCAGGACCTCGCGAAGCAGAGGCCGATGCAGCTCTATGTGTCGCTGCATCGGTTGCTCGCCCCACGCCCTCGCTTCCTCGCGTCACCGGTACGATGACGCGAGTACTTTCGCCTCGAGGTCCCAGGGCGGGGATTCGGCCAGTGCACAAGCCGCCTCGTAGGAGATCGTGCGGTACCCTCTGATGACTCTGACGGCCATCTGACGGTCGCGCAAATACCTATGGCGCGGTACAGCGGTCTCGGTCAAACTATAGTTAATAATAACTGTCATATTAACGGCCAGTTACTGTACAAGGGTTTTTGGTGTCCTGTAACCATACTAAACTTAATAACGGGCAAAAAGGATTTAGGTTGTTATATTTTTATTCAGCAAGAAGTGGCATTCTCTGTATCCTGGCCTGTTTGTCAGGGAACTAACCAAGGGACTAACCTAGATAAAAGATACAGTCGATAAAGTTACCGGTTGACCGCTTTGTGAAATGAAATGTGGTCAACCAGGAACATTGCCGACAGGACATAAGTTTTATCGGTGGAGTTGTCAATAGAAAATTAACACTTTGTAAAGTTACACTTTGATTTGTTCAAGGGTTTACAGGTATTATTTATTGCTAAACTTATTGATGTTAAATACAAAGTGAAACAAATAAACGAACTTTTAAGCACTATACTACAATTGAATTAAGCAACAAAAATATTTTCATTAAACAATTTAAGGATTTCTGCAGTGGTGTTATGCAATAAGGGGTAGTGGGAAACTTACATGTTTGACAATAGATGTCTTACATGCTCTGGAGTGTTCGATTTAGGTATGTGAGTACTAAAGTTAAGGTGCCTACGCACCAAAGCGGTGCCGGCGGGCTAGCCCGGCGGCGGCAGCTTCAGAACTTTGCAAGTCGGACAACTTGAGTACTTGGACAAGGATTGAGCCGCCGCGCCTGCTTTGGTGTGTAGACAGCCTAATATATATTCCAGTTTCAGAACGTTCCAATTCATTATTTGTTTGCGAAGTAAATTCTTTTTTTAAATTATTTAGTGTAAACAAGCTGTCCCGCTCCAGCTTTCCAATTGGCAAAAACTCCAATTAAAAGTAGAACGTGAAAATGAATTTAAAACGTAATACGACATATCTTTAGGTATATTGTGCTAACGTCATGGAAACCAATTCTCTTCCTAGTCAGACCATAACAAAATTTTAGCATTGGCTTAATAAAATGCTTGAGGAAAAACAAATGTTAGTTTATATAATCTAATTTAAAATTGCTCGCCCCTCCACTGCTTGTAACGTACTGATTTCAATTATTTTAATAGAAAATTTTGTGAACTGGCGTACAATTATAAATTAAGCGATCTATACTACTCGGCACATATCAAAGATGACTGTACTACAGAAAAAGAAGTTATGAAAAATTGAAATGTAACAAGCACCGAAATCATCATTGCAAAATTTTCCTATGTGGAACTATAAGTACTTGAGCTATGCTTATATAATATCAGTATAAGGGCATGTACACATAAGCGCGATTATTTTCGGCGCGCCACTCTCTCCTTAAAGACTTTGGTATTCATGCTGGATGCCTCTTATCACAACGCAGTGTTTTATGAAGCCCATTTTTCGGACATCGGATTTTTATTTAAAAAATCTGAAATATAATTATCAATTAAATACAAGATTTCGTATCCCCATTTTTTTTTTTTTATGTGAGCTCTTGCGCAGAACTCGCTTCACGAGTGCTTGAGCAATAAGAATTCTGACAAGAGGCATAAAGTATGATGTCTAAAGTCTCTGAGGAGAGAGCGGCCAACCTAACGCGATCAGCGCGCGATGTAATTTGTGTAATATGAACGAACGTACTCTAATATCTTAGGTATAAATACCTAATCGCTTTGTAAAAATAAGTAGTCATTATAGTGTCATGCTTATCATGTAGCGCAAAATGTAACATGACAATACCTGTACATAAATTAAAATTAGTTGCGGAACGATATCATTGTATTCATTATAACCGAGAAAAAGTCCATTTCAAATCGTGAATGGCCCGAAATGTAAATAAAAAATTGTAATATTTAAATTATTTTTCCATTTTTTATGACAAATAACTAAGTTTCTTTGTTATAAGTACCTAATGTATATTATTGTGGAATGCCCTGGCCATACTGAAGCTGGCGAGCGAGCGGAAGGGACGAAATTCGCTCGGGCCAACTTGTACGGCGATGTTCTAACTGGTGCGAATAGTTGCGTGGCTCCTAGACATTAAAACAATCGACTCGCGCAGTCGCGTACCGCATCCCTCTCGCTCGCTTACCTCAGTTTGGCCAGAGCTAAATTGTGGATGTGCCAGAATCCTCTATCAGAACATGAAGGTATTGGCCATAATAATATGAAAATAGTTAATAACCAGTACATTTATTTTTGATGTAACCAATTACAAAATTGATTTTGTAGCTTACTTCTAGTCGAATAGTGCACTTCGTTTATCCCTATGAATATCCCTATCTTGGTTGAATCTTTCGTGTCTAATATACAGGGTGTTAGGGTAGACACCGTTGTCCTTGAATCTAGTGTTTTGGTGTCATCTATAATATACGTTTTCTATGGGACCAACTTTGAAATCGCAAAAAAAAAAATCAGCTGTTCCATACATTTTGGCGATTTAAGTGAACACAATGTATGGAACAGCAGATTTTTTTTTCGCGATTTCAAGGTTCGTCCCATAGAAAAAGTATATTATAGATGACACCAAACCACTAGTTTCAAGGATAACGGTGTCTACCCTAACACCCAGTACATATTATAATAATATGATGTCTGTATTCAATGTATGTAAAAATCAAAATGCATAATATGAGTATTATTAATAATTGTGTAATAATTATGAAGTTATCAGTTGTTAAATATCTTCTATAAATGATCTGAATATTTTTGTTATGCCAAATATGGTATGAAATAAATAATATATAATTAATCATGATTGATTTTTTACAACCACCCTTCTGCATGCCAGAGCAATTCATTTTTCAGGTCCTTTTCTATTATCATTGGGGACATCCCGACTAAACCCGCACGTGTCCTCCTGCTAAGTTAAATGGTCTAAAAAGGCAACCACCCAGAAGCTGGAGGCTGGTAATTTAGTGCTAGAGCGTTTCTGACGCTCTCGCAAGGAACTGAAGGTCAATCTTGCAGAACTAGAGACTGGTACACAGACCAAGACCAAGGGCATGATCACCTCTCTGGAGCTGAAGCTGGCTTACCTAGAAGATCACCTAATATACAACGAACACCCCGAGTGTCGAAAGACGTGCAACCTAGTACAAAAAAAAATCCGCTGTTGGATTTGTGAACAGCGTTTAGAGGATTCCTTCAATAACATTGCTTGATGTACGATATAGTACAAGGTTTGGAAGTGTATCGAATGGTCAATAGCTATGCTGGCCAGGGGCAATGAGCATTATGGTAAATGGCACATTTTTATTATTTTGAATGGTCCTAAAGGTATTATTTAGCCACGAGAGTTACTCTTTCGACTTATTTGTGCAAAATAGTTGAAGGAACAAGAAAATGTACGAGCGAGCGAAGCGAATGAAATAGGTCCGGCCTTTCATAAGTGATGCGCTTACCGACAAACGGCATTTCATTTTTCTATAAATAGCTATGTCTTATTTTGTGATTTTATAAAAAAGTACTTGTCATGATTTGAAGACCCGCTAAGGTGTGCCCTGCTTGGGCGGAGCACCGCCATGTCCTCGTGGAGGCGATTGGCGGCAATGACCTCTCGCGTCCGCCCCTGGTCCAGGCTATGTTACGGAGCTAGAGGGCATGGGAAGCCGTCACCACCTTCTGCGAAGCAGTAATGCTCGCGAAGGAGGAGGCGGAACGCGTGAGGGAGAGGCAAAGTTTGCGCCCTCACGCCCCTAACCGCCGCCGCTGGAGACACCCTGGGCGTCGGGAATCCCAGGCGGATTACCGGCCACCATAGGTGCGGGCTTGCGGACGGCGAGCTATGGGTAGCTCGCCGTCCGATAAGGACCAGGCCCGGGTCGATAGCGCGTCGTGTTCCACGCGCGCCTCAAAGAGATGTCAACACACCTGATGGAGTCCGTTAGGACCGATGCCTGCCAGGGTTGCAGGATAGTCCGAAAGGGATACCGGGACCCTGGCAACAGGCAACTGAAGGAACACGGGAAAAGTCATTTGATGATTTCCAAACAACAAAAAAAAAAAAAAAGGGGGATCACGACACAAAATAATTAAAATGAAATAATATGATGAGATTTTAGCTTATTTTATTTCTTTTCCATTTATACCAACTTTACACTTAAACTTCTAGACTTAGCTTTCCTTTCCAGTTTCGGTTTGTTGTGTGGTGTAACTCGTGTGTTTCTTGACTGTTGATTAAATGAGGTCGGCTAATTAATTTCTGAACGAATCTTTTAAAACTGTCAATTTGTTTTGGTTTTTAGGTTTTGTGAAACTATATTCTGTCTGTGGTTTTGCTTGTTGGAAAAAAAACATTGCGATAAATTGAAATTGCTCTAGTTTCATTCTCAGAATTGAATTTGATAGCACAGCAAAAAACAATATCGTAAACTTGGTTTCAGGCTTTAGCAGCAGTCGGAATTTTAGTTCGTTTCTGTTTAAAATTTCAACCAAAAGTTTTCGAACATGGACGAATTGCGAGGGTTTTATTTGAATCCTCGTCCATCAAGTTCGCAAATGACCAGACTTCGGGGCCCGTTAACAGGAGGCCATCGAATTGTTAGAGATGATGAAAACAGTGACTTGAACAGGAAAGAGGAACACCGCCATTCAGTGATGTTGACCAGCGGCACCGAATATGCGCGCGAAGTCAAGGAGAGGGAAACTGAACTGTATTTGCGGGTAAAAATGATATAAGTATTGTACATAAGAAGTTTAGACATGCATTGCCTATAGTAAGAAATAGCCATCCTGCCGTCTGTTGGTCCTTAAAAGACTAAGTTCATGAACTTGTCATGTTTAGCCAATATTAACACCTACTACTGACCATAAGATATATTTACGTTTTGGTATGCAGCATGTTATATTGTGCTGATCTAATAGTCGGAAGGTTACAGAACCTCAATCAAAACTCCAGCATTACATGAACTAGTTTCAACCAATTAAATGGCTTTAAGGTTGGGTTCCTTCCTATAGACTATAATAAAAATACAACATAAATAAATAAAAATTAAATGCTATTCATTGGTAAATGCATCTCTTGAAGGCGGCTGGACTAATTTGGCTATTTTTAACACACTTTTTAGGGAAAGAAAAATTTAAAAAGCTGCCCGAAGAATTGAAAAATTTAGGAAATACTGAAAGTCCTATTTTCAATGTCAACATCTGTTGGGTCAGCTAGTAAATAATAAACATAACTTGTATTGCAGAATGAAATGGAACGTGAACAGTATGAGAGCGTATCAGGAGGCCTGGAGTCTCTGGAGCACCTGTCTTCTTGGGGTGCCTCCATCCAGAACATTGGGGAGCTGACAGAGGAGGCTATGACAGAAGTGTACAATAAGTACTCGTTCCAAATGAAGGAGGACACCAATAACTTGGCTATCAATGACTATAAACAACAGGTGACCTAGCTTTTGTTTCCTTACATAATTACATGGCCTGGCCAGCACATTAATGTGTTTTGTTTCAAAACTTTCCTCAAGAAATTCTCATTTGTCTGTGTATTTATTTGTATTTTTTCCTCTTACACTGACAGAATATAAATTTGTTTTGTGCAATATAAAATTAGGGTGATTCAACATTATGTTGTCCTTGATTGTATGATACCCGCGGTTCACATTTTTTTTTAAATTGACATTTTAAAGGGACTTATATAATTGGACAGTCTTTTAATTAATATATTTGGAGACCCCAGGGGAGAGAGAGAATTCTTGTAGGGCTTGAATAACAAGGATTTTCTTTTCTTTTTGTTTTTCGTTCTTTTAGGGATATATTTTTTTATACATTATTAGCACAATCTTTCAGAAACTGCTTCTAAAATGTCATTAAAAATAAATCGTGCTGTGAAGCGCACTTTTGCCATGCTAACATTAATTTATGAATTCTTTCCGTGCAATGATCATCATCTGCATTACACGACGTGGGTGTTCGAAATTGTCATTAATGAAAGCTCAGATTACATTTACAGTTTTGGGTTCACAACCACGAATTATTACTGCCAAATTTTATCCAGTAGAAAGGTGTTTAAAGTCACCATTTTCTGAAAATACCATGAGGTGACAGGGAAGAGACATATTTTTAAGCGATTTTGACAAAAGAAAGTAAATTCTATTGATAAAATTCACTGACCTATTAGTAGACGCTGCATTTTATATGAATGTTATGTTTCTGGTGCAATTTACTTGAAAAAAGTGTGTTTTTTGCCCAAGGACATCGAGAGGAGGCTTAATGTAAAATCACCTATAGTGCGCTTCTATAATTTTCTAACGTGACGATATATCGTGGACGTCCACGTATCGAAATGCGTGCACGTTATAACGTTATCGTGGACGGAAATTAAAAAGCGTCTTCATACGCCTTAGAGTGAAAATCTCGTTAGTGTAAAAGAAGTAACTTGTTAGGAGGAAGAAAAAAACCGGCCAAGTGCGAGTCAGACTCGCGCACGAAGGGTTCCGTACCATTTATCTATAAAAATGGCAAAAAAATCATATCTGTTGTATTGGAGCCCCCTTTAAATATTTGTTTTATTTTAATTTAATTATTTAATTTTAAAGTGAATATATAACTAAATACTCTGTGAATATTTTAACCGTCTACCTGTTGCCGTTATCAATATCGAGCAAAAACCAGTAAAAAATCACGTTTCTTGTATGGGAGCCCCCTTAAATAATGATTTTATTCAGTTTTTTAGTATTTGTTGTTATAGCGGCAACAGAAATACATCATGTGTGAAAATTTCAACTGTCTAACTATCACGGTTCATGAGATACAGACGGACAGACAGACAGACAGTCAGACAGACAGCGGAGCTTTAGTAATAGGGTCCCGTTTTACCCTTTAGGTACGGAACCCTAAAAAACTTCGTGCTGTAAAATTTTTGTACGGCGTAGATATTGATTAATAAAAAAACATAAAAGAGTTTTTTCTTCCTTCTGACTTTTCACTCTAAGGCGTCGAATATCATGCATTTTACTTGTGTTATCGTGATACCGTGACGTGGACGTCCACTACATACTACATTAGACACTTTTGCAATCTAATGTAAAATTGCATTGCTATTTGCACTTTAGATTTTGGATCGTATCCACGGTTTCCCAGTGGTGATAGTGGAAGGTCCAACCGGATGCGGTAAAACCACTCAAGTGCCGCAATGGATCCTTGATGACTGCTACCAAGCTCGTCGAGCATGCAGGATAGTTGTGACCCAACCAAGGAGGATTGCTGCCATTTCTATTGCTAAGAGAGTCGCTCAGGAGAGAGGTTGGGATGTTGGTGGAGTTGTTGGTTATCAGGTAACTGCGATAAAAAAAAAAACAATAATTATCTTTCTTTAAACATGATTTTATGTTCTTTGCTCCGGTTTCACGATTATTATTAAAGGTTTTGTAAAATGAATATAACATTGACAGGTTGGACTTGACGCCCACACTTCCAGTGATACCCGCATTAGTTATGTTACTACTGGTATATTGCTGCAAAAACTTGGTATGTAATACTTTTTGATTGTATTACTACTTATACTTTACATTTCTATCAAAAGTAGCTGTAACTTTAGGCTGATAGATTCTTCCTCTAGCTTAATTATATCTGTATTTTTATAGTTGCTGCCAAAACAATGAACGAATACACACACGTGATACTGGACGAGGTACACGAACGAGGTCAAGAGATGGATTTCCTTCTTCTAATCGTGAAGAGGCTGTTGTACACAGTGTCCCCAGGTGTCAAAGTCGTGCTCATGTCGGCCACGTTTAACAGGAAAACGTTTGCAGACTATTTCATGATACCGACGCCTCGGGGCCTACAGATGTCCTCTTGTATCAAAGTTGAGAAGAATGATCCCATGTTTACTGTGAAGGTGTTCTACTTGAATCATCTGAATAAGTTTGGTTCAGTAAGTCTTATTAATATATTATATATTTTTATTAAGTGAAATTTCTTAGTCGGCTATTCGATAATTGGACGAGAATTGAGAGTGAATTATCACGGACATGTCACGTTTGAGCACATTTCGTTACATAAGAGAGAAGAAAGATATAACACTCTCTCTCTCTGTCACTCACATTTAATCTGTCTTATTCTTTTAAGATGTTTCACATGTGCACGCGCAAATTTTATAAAGTTTAAAGTAGTACAGGAAAAGAGAACCTATAAAAACTTGAAAGCATCACCCCATGTAACATACTGCTTTCAATTTTATACTACATACAATGGCGGCACTGTATGATGGTTTTATGACGTTTGCAAATTTTTATGAATTTCGACTATATTAACTGCTAAATGTGAGGAAATAGATGCCATACATTGTTGTACGGGACGCAATAATAAAACTACTTACCGCTATTATGACAATTTATTGAATCAATAAGCTCGATTTTTATCATTTAAAAGCATTCACAGGGGTCGTTGGTTTAAATTTAGTTTCAGACCGCCTCTGATGATTGATGTAAGTGTGAATGCTGGGCATGGAGTCCTGGATTCGATCTCCAGGTTAAGTAAAATGCTATTTGGTTTTCCCATCAGCTCAAAACACCATCACATCTGCGCATCTGGAAATATCTAGACTTTGTGACCAGGTGATTGCTATCCGTTCGGCCTCCTATAACATAAGACTTCAAGAAAGAGAAGAAAGAGTATTCTACTCTATTCAATATAACTGGCGCATGCGTGTGCTTTCCTTTAGAGAATACAGAACTGATTTTATGTTGTATTCTAGATCCTACAGCAATCAACACCAAAAGGCGATGATCCGTTCATAGCTCCTGAAATGCATCATCTGGTGGTTAAACTATTGAATGCGTTTGAGCACATAGACAAGCAAGAGGACCAAATCACGAACCGCGATCAAGCGGACCTGCCATCCGTGCTCATATTCCTGCCAGGGATACACGAGATTGAGGACTTGTATGCCTGTCTCACAGACCTTGATTTGCGGCAAGTATTATTTTTAACCGACATTAAAACAAAAAAAGGTATTTCTCAATTCACACCAAAAAATTAATCAAACAAAACAACCAATTTCGAAATTAAAGTAATTTTGCACTTTGTAGTGTTTTTTTTTAAGTCCGTTGATTTATTCTTTTTAATTACGTAGAACAGTTTGGTAAAGGTTAGTTCCCAAGTCGCGACACTCCGCGCAGATGCTTGAAGAATTCACAAGCGTAAAGAGGTGCTGCAGAAATCTAAATCAAAAAATCATTTATTCAGACTAGGCTGAGAATCAGCACTTTTCAAACAAAAATTACATAAGACAGTCACCCAAAACGCCCGCCCTTCACCACTTCTTAGTGCTTTAGCTTGGAAGAAGAAGTGGCACAACAAACTCCCAGAGGCACAGCTGTCTGACATAAGGTGTATCATAGAGCCATATTACAGTTAATAAGACCCTAATGCCATTATAACTGTTCTTATAGGTAATAGTTTAAATGTTAAAAAAGATGATATCACTGACAGTGTCACCGAGCTACTGAAGTTAAATTGTAAGAAAATAATATTGTGTGCTTTTCCATACTTTGAGCACTTGTCAAATAGGCAAAATAACTTCATTCATATGTTAAATAATTACATGCATTTTTTAGTTAGTCACCATAGTGACAAGTTTATATTTTTTGACACCAACATTTTTGTTGATAAGCTTAGGTCGACTAGGGATACTGTGTATCTGCCCATTAGTTTTAGACGTCAAATAGCTAGGCTATTAGCTTTTAATATTAACCCAGACATAATTAGTATGTCGAAGTCATGTTTAATTAGCACCACAATTAGTAATAGTACTAATGATAAGGTGTTTCAAATTAGTAATTTAAACTAGTTTGTAAGACAACAGAAGGTACCAATAGCAGTATAGTTGCACTTAATAACAAAAAGGTATTTTCTAGCACTAACAAAGGTAACTGCACAAAAGGGGCTAAGCAGAAATCCTTGAAATTATTTCATCAAAATATTCAAGGTTTTTCTTCCAAACAATTGGAAATTGAATTGTTTTTAGAAAAAACAATGTTTGACATTATTTGTTTAACTGAGCATTGGTTAAAAGACTATGAAATGTTAATTAATTATGAAAATTATAGTGTGGCCAGTTGTTTTAACCGAAAATCAATGCTGCGTGGTGGTTCGCTAATCTTAATTAAAAGTTGTATTAAATCAAAAACCCGTAACGACATAGTTGAACTATCGGTCGAACATAGCATTGAGCTGTCTTGTGTTGAGCTAGATAAGCATGTTATAGTGTGCGTTTACAGACCCCCAAATTATCAAAACTACTCTTTATTTGAGTCAGTAATGGAAGATGTTTTGTCAAAACTTGCAACTGGGAATAAATCGGTAATTATCTGCGGGGACTTTAATATTAACATTTTAGAAAATAATTCTAATACCAGTAGATTATTAAATTTGTTTAAATCCTTCAACTTGTCAAATGTGTTTGTAGAGCCAACCCGAATAACTACGACTACTGCTACATGTATTGATAATGTGTTTTGTTCCTGCGACTATTTAGATAAAGCCATCGTTAATTATCTCCCTTCTGATCACAGTGGGCAAACAGTAACTTTTGAATCCAACTTACCCATAAAAAAAGTGCAGATACAATTCAGACCAGTTACCGCTGTTAATTTAAATAAATTTAATAGCACTTTAGTTTGTAAATTAAGTAATCAGGACCTTTCAATAAACAATGTCAATATTCTGTATAAAGAATTCTTTTCGGTAGTCCAAACCGAGTTCAATAATACTTTTAAGAAAAGCACTAAAACTATCAGCCCTAAGTTTTTATTTAGTGATTGGGCAACTAAAGGACTCAGGAAAAGTAGGGAAAGACTTTTCGAACTGTATGGCCTTAAGCCTTATATTAACACGGGAAGTTTTAATAAGTATGTTGCTACTTATTCTAGAACTTTTAAGAGCACTTGTAAGGCAGCTAAAGCCTTATACATTAGCAACAAAGTTAAATCAGCGGACAATAAAATACAGACGGTTTGGAAAATTATCAATAATGAAACGAATAGGAGCAAAAAGCATAATTCCGATTACACACTGGAGACGTCAAGTGGTGGTCTCATTTGCGATAGCAAAGAAGTGGCTCAAGAATTTGTACATTTCTTTTCCAGTATCCCACTTAAAACTACTGAAACCTTAAACTCCTCGCCATCGCTCTCTTTTGATTTAGTAAGGGCGAACGTTCCAGCCTGCCTGATTGATTTTAACTTTAAGCATATTAACCCCGTTACAGTAATAAAAGCTTTTAAGCAAATCAAGATCAAATTGACCGAGGATCTTTGGGGAATGTCCATTAAAGTCTGTACCTCCATAATTGAGACCATAGCGCCTTACTTAGCCTTAATATTTAATTTGTGTGTGGATCAAGGAGTCTTCCCGGATTTAATGAAATACAGTAAGGTAATACCACTTTTCAAATCCGGGGACAGTAAAGACTCCAATAATTATAGGCCCGTATCCGTGCTGCCGGTTTTCAGCAAGGTGTTTGAAAAGGTAATGCTGAATCAAATGCTCAATCATTTTAACACAAATAAAATCCTTCACGACCAACAGTACGGTTTCACCAAAGGACGTTGTACGACTGACGCCGGTGTAACCTTATTAAGACACATTTTTAACGCGTGGGAAGAAGCCCAAGACGCCATAGGAATCTTTTGTGACCTCTCCAAGGCATTTGATTGCGTCGATCACGAAACCTTACTCTTGAAACTTGAGCATTACGGTCTAGGTAAACTTGCGCTCAGTTTAGTAAAATCTTATTTAAATGATAGACAACAGCAAGTTCAAATAAACGGTATCAACTCACTAGGTTTAAAAGTAAAAATGGGTGTTCCACAAGGCTCGATTTTGGGTCCTTTCCTCTTTTTGGTGTACATTAATGATCTACTCCATTTATTAAAAAATCAGCCACACATGGTGTTATTTGCTGACGATACTTCCTTAATTTTTAAGGTAGATAGACGTGCTACAAATTTTGACGAAGTAAATAACGCCCTACTGCAGGTCCAAAATTGGTTCACTGCTAATAATTTAGTATTAAATGGAAAAAAGACTAAGTGCATAAAATTTTCTTTACCAAATGTCAAAAGTAGGGATTGTGAGATTATATTGAATCAAGAGAAACTAGAATTCGTCGATAAAACTGTTTTCCTGGGGATCACGCTCGACTCAAGGCTACAATGGGGTCCTCATTTAACATCTCTTGCAGGACGGCTGAGTTCAGCAGCATATGCTGTCAGAAAAATCCGTCAATTTACTGATGTAGATACCGCGAGGCTAGTCTATTTTAGTTACTTTCATAGCATAATGTCTTACGGTATTTTACTATGGGGACGGGCTGCAGACATCGAGTCTATCTTTATTCTGCAGAAAAGAGCGATCAGAGCCATTTATAATCTACGCAGGCGCGATTCTTTAAGGGAACTGTTTAAGGATATTAACATCATGACGGTACCTTGTCAATATATATATGAAAACATCTTGCACGTAAGAAAAAATTTACATCTTTTTAGTAAAAGAGGCGATAGACATAATTATAGTACTAGAAATAGGGACTTATTAGTTCAACCAGGTTTCAGACTGGCTAAAGTAGACTCATCTTTCATGGGGTACTGTTTAAAATGTTACAATAAAATCCCTCCCCACATACTTCAACTGAATGAGACGAAATTCAAAACTTGTATAAAACGCACACTATGTAGGCAGGCATATTATAAGTTGGAGGATTACATCTCTGATAAAAATGCTTGGCTTAATGCTGGTCCTGCTCCACAACCACAACTAACTAATTAACATTCGAAAATGCTGTTGGAGCTGCTGAAGATTGTAAGACTATCTTTGCATTGTATAAACTCAATCTCTCCTTTGTATTATATAATTGCACAGGTGTGAGTACTATGTACTATAGAGCTACCATTTACCGGGTATTTTGTCTTTCATTGACTTGAATGTGCCCTGGCGGCTGGGAATGTCATGCTCACTCAAATGTCTCGCTGGTGGTGGCGTATGTGTTGGATCATTTAGCTCCCTTCAAAATGGTTGAGCTGAATGGTGCTGATCCATGCGTCATGTTCGTGAACGGGCGCCGTCAGTTGTGACTGGTCATTTCTTAGCTGCCATGGCTTATTTTAATTTTTGAATTGTGCTTATTTTGTAATTGCGGACGCTTTTAACGTGCTTTCTACATTGTTCTCACATGTATAATTTCAACATGAATAATGTAACCATTATATTGTAACAATATTTTGATTTAAAAGAGTGTCCATGGAGTTTCTTGCCCGTTCTTCTCCATAGGTACCTACTACGCTTTGGAATGGGCAACTAGCTTCATATTTCTGACTGACTGACTCCTTGACAATTCAAAAGTGCCTGTAAATGGTTTAATTGAAAAAAAAAAAAAAAAAAAAAAAAAAAAAAAAAAAAAAAAGACATGCCGGGCGTTACGTCGTCGCGGCTTACTTCGGACACTCCAGTTCCTTTATTGAAGCTTTGCTTGTTTTTTGTTTTGAAGTTTTGTAGTAAATAAGTCCTAAATTGTTTCGCTATCGTAAACACACGTCACGTCTCGGTGGGAACTGATCGTTATGCTTATTTTATTTTTTACTAGCTGCGCCCCGCGGTTTCACCCGCGTAAGTCTCGATCCCGTGGGAGTATCGTAAAAAGTAACCTATGTCCTATTCCAGGTCATGGTCTACCCCTGCGCCAAATTTCATCCAAATCCGTTCAGCCGTTTTAACGTGAAAGCGTATCAAACAAAGAAGCTCACTTTCGCATTTATATTATTATAGTTAGGATTACGATTTGTCACCTTTACCCTCTTTTGGGAATACAGGCCTAAACTTATATTATTTGATGACTACAGAGAAAAGATAGCGGACGCACAATGCCGGTCATACAAATGGTTCGTGTTGCCTCTTCACTCGACGATCACGGCGGACGAACAGGCGCGCGTGTTCCAGCGCGTGCAGCCGGGACACAGAAAGATCATACTGGCCACCAACATCGCTGAGAGCTCTATCACGGTACCTGACATCAAGTATGGTAAGTAGACTTGAGAATATTATGTCTGGATATATAATATTAGTTTATTTTAGTAACACGGATAATTAACAAAGACATAACAAATACAAATAAGTTACTGACTACGTCAAAGACTATTACTCAAAGTTTTGATTTATTCGGTATATTGATAAAAAAATTATGGCAAACATTGGAAAACGTAGTGTGGAGGCAAGCTCCAAGAGGTGGGTCAACATAGTGAATCGCGCGGCCGCTGTTATCTAACGGATGCAATGTTTCTGTGATGCATACTAATTCAATTTTTTTTTTTTTTGGGATGCCACCGATTTTTGCCCTATATCTTATTATCAGTAAAGTCTCGTACAAAACCTTCTAGAAACGAACTTTATCCAACAGTGGTCGACTACTGCCTGATGAAGGTGATGGTAGCGGACACTGACACGAGCTTCACCTCCCTGCGGCTGGCGTGGGCTTCCAAGACCAACTGTGAGCAACGCGCGGGCCGCGCCGGCAGAGTGCGCGACGGACGCGTGTATCGACTCGTCACAGACAAGTTCTATGTAAGTGTCCATTAAAAAAAAAGAAGGAAGATATTTTTTTTTATTCTACTGAATGAGACGCACATTATAAAACAAACCTTAAGTAATACAAAGTAGCTCACATTGATGGACAAAAAAGACTGAACCATGAACACCGTCGCCAACGTTTAATTATAAGTAAGTAGTAATTTTTTCATAAATTGTAAAAAAAAAAAGAATTATTTTTGTTATTTTTTTTTTACATTTCAATTATTTCAACTCAATAATTTCCGACAGTCTTGATGTATAGTATTTAATTTAATTTTTATGAATGCATACTTAACATCAAGTATAATTGCGTTTCTGCCGTAAGACGACAAAAATGGTCCAATTACACAAAGTAACAAACGTGTTGTCCTACAGGAAGGATTACAACAAGAGTGTCCGCCGGAGATAATCCGGTGTCCGCTGGAGAGACTGGTGCTGCTATCCAAGTTGTTGGACATGGGCCAGCCTAGCGACGTGCTGGCTCTGGCCATGGACCCGCCAGATATCACCAACATACAGCGCACTATACTTGTGCTCAAAGAGGTAACTATAGAGAGATAATTATACTATACATAAAAAACCTGTTCACTGTCTAAATATCGGGTAGGACCATATGAGCACAGATTATTATAGAGATGGTTCACTCCGCTAAAACATTGAAATAAAAAGCGACTCTTGCTACGACACAATAAAGTGCAATTCAGGTCGCACGGCGCAAATTACCTAGTTATATTTACCTAGAAATGCCTGTCTTTCTATCGCGTATCTCTTAGATTTCTAACTACGTTACGCTCACTGAATTAGCCCGACAAGACGAGCCCGCAGCGTACTTTTACCTAAAATACGGAGGGCGCCTTCTGTACTTTTCTGTGGTACCTATTAGTTCAATATTGAGTGAAGCGGGAAAAGGAACGGCAGTCCTTTGCCCTACACTGGAAAAACACCGGGTTGTTATTCACAGTTATTATTCTTATTTTATAATAGCCCACTGCATAGCAAAGAACTCCTTTTAATCCTTTTCCTCCTTTAATCAGAGATATGAGTCAAGTTCAACTCGCTACAAGTATCAGCTGCTTTATAAAAATCTCTCTATCAGATGGGTGCCCTAAAGATGACAGTGGATGACGAGTGGTGTGCCACGGACGGCGACCTGACGTACCTGGGCCGCGTGGCCGCGCGCCTTCCTGTCAACGTCAACCTGTCCAAGCTGATCATGTTGGGATACATCTATGGATGCTTGGAGGAAGCCGTATTTATGGGTGAGAATTGCACGTATATTGCATGTATAGTTTGACCGGGACCGCTGCTCCGCGACTTAGGAATACGCGGCGAGGCGGGTGGCGGCGTTGACCAATGAGCGGCGGGCAGGGTGCCACACGCGGTGAGCGTTGACGAATGAGCTGTCATTCAATAGAAATAATTGCGTGTATGCGTTCAGTAGTTGAGAGAATTGTCCAAAGTGTATCATTCATATCAAACTTCTAATGCTGTACCCCAATATTTTACTATAATAATGGAATTAAGACTATTCCTTTTTTTTTTGAGGGTGGGATGTCGTCAACTGACTTCTCCCGCTCTGGGCGGAACGAGAGAGCGTGTCAGTTGCCTGTTGCCAAGGTCCCGGTATCCCTTTCGGACTTTCCCGCAACCCTGGCAGGCAGATTTATTCCCTGGGCTGCTATTTGAGCTTGAAAATACCATTAAAAAAAATTGTTTTATTTGTCTATTATGTTTGGAAATAGATGATACATCAAGTTAAAAACAATAATGGAGACCAGTTTTTACATATGTTTTTTATCATTTCCCTCGCAGCGGCCGCAATGTCAGTGAAGAACCTATTCAGCAGTCCTTTCCGCGAGAGATTGAACGCTTACAACTCTAAGCTGACCTGGGCTGACGGCTCTACAAGCGACTGCATTGCCTTCCTTAACGTTTACAAGGTAAGCTATTATCAATATTTATGTAAAGTGAGTGGAACCTTGACTTCTTAAGAAACTAATACAGTATTTATATTTCAAGTTTGCATGAAAGGTATTGGAACAAAAGTAGTTTGACAATGATTTGAGTAGTGAAGACACCATTCACTCTCTCTGTATGATGGGTGTCAGTGCAGTGCCCTTATCAATAGCATATTTAATTATAAATTAAAAACGATTCAAATTTAAAAATTCAAATTTAGTAAGTTTTTATGGCATATACAGGTAAACGAGAAAAGGAATGCGCTTCGGTAACTTCATATTTTCGAATAAGTACGAACGTCGCGCCACAGAGCCAATTAGGTGTCGCGCTTTGTAGTAGTGCACCTATCAATGCGCGTTTGTATGAAGTTTTCTCTCTGTTGGGTTCCCTACTCCGTCCGCAGATCCATCCATTATTGAATTGCATAGAGTTGTTAATCTATAATTTTGTAAACAGCTCTATAACTATTACATCTCATCTTCGCGCGTTCGTATTTCTGAAGATAGACGATGATTTCCGAAGCGCAAACTTTTCTTGGCATAACTGTACATGTATATCATATTTTATAGACATATCAAATATTAAATAATAATGATAGAGGTAGCCAGTGATATAAGTTCGTCATTGTTTTACCCATACAGGTGTGGAGCCACCTCCGCCAACAACAATACTTCCGCGCGGCCGGCCAGTCCGAGGCGCAGTGGGCGCGGCGCTTCTACGTGCAGGCGCGCGCGCTGCGCGAGCTGGACGAGCTCGCGCGGGACATGCGCAGGCGGCTCTCTGCGCTCGGCATCGACCGACCCGACGGGAACTCGCCCTGGAACAAGCATGAGCTTGCACTGCTTTACAAGGTAAGGTTGAAAATTCATTTAAGATTGTTCAACACCAGGAACATCTGCCACTCTCCGTAGGAAACTATAGGCCGACCGCTTAACTGAGTCCGTTCCTGAGGTAGCTGCGCGGTGCGGGAGGGGTGTGGTGTCGTGATGCGAGAGCTCAGTGATTCGTCAACTTGTGACAACTGTCTCCCCACCTTATCATTTTGGAAGCAGCAACTAAATTGATAATCTCAGATAATTTAAATCTACTAGCCTTATGTGTTCTTAGTTGATTTGTGAGTGGGCATTGGTAATAAAAATTAGTTGCGATGGAATGTTAACTTTGTTATTATAGATATTGAGTTTTTTGGTCCAAAACTTGATAATTATTTCGGATTCTGAATTCAAATAGATAAGGAGAGCACTCAAGCGCACCCAAGTAGGCAAACAACTTGGCAATATGGGGTTATAGATTCATCAGAACCCAGCGCGATTGTGGTGTTCCTGAACACACTATGCTTCACTTGCTGGACTGCACAAAGTGTCTGTACACCGTTGAGGAGGTTTCCTGATATTTTTTAATCTTTGAGGCTCACAGTTATTCTAATGCTTTCACTTTATTTGGTGTATTTGTGGTATATTCGGCGGTATATGGCGATATATTCGCAATACTTGATTAATACAAAATATGCTCAATTTTTATTGAAATTAAGTTCTTTTTGTGTTAGCGAATGTATCCGCATGATGGTTGAGCTATCCGTTGTTATGTATGTTTGTCCACAGATAATAATAGCGGGCGCGTTCTACCCGCAATACTTCGTACAAGTGTCAGAGGATGAAGGTCGTGAGCGCGACGCAGTACGCACGCTTGGAGGACTCGACCCCAGAAACACTGTAAGTAAACTGAATTTATGTGGTTTAGGAAAAGTAACTTTAATACCTGCACATAAAGTT
This sequence comes from Lithophane ornitopus, assembly GCA_948473465.1. Lineage (NCBI taxonomy): Eukaryota > Metazoa > Arthropoda > Insecta > Lepidoptera > Noctuidae > Lithophane > Lithophane ornitopus. The sequence goes on from OX419633.1 coordinate 7,287,605, forward strand.
TAGTTTCTGCTGCAACTTTAATATTTCTATTAACGTTAGAGTCGTGCTAAATTGAGCTTAGTTAATACATTATTAAAGTTGATATTTGTTAAAAAGGAAATAACATGTCTTGAGATTTGAATACACTTTACTTTAAACCTTTCTTTTTTGGTTTGCCTACTTTGTTCTTCCGTACTATTAAAGGTGCGCAACTTTTGTTTTCCACGAATACTTACATTTCTATTCCCCACAGTTTATTTTTAATAACGTTATTATTACAATTTGTAGGTTTACCTGAAGAACTTCCCGGAGAATCAGCCGGGTGAGGTGTACGCCGCGGCCATCAAAAAGGCGGTCTTCAAACACATCTCCGACGAACCGCGCGTCACCTTCGATAAGAACAGCAGGTATAACAAAACACAACGCACACCCTTTTTTATTTATTTTTCCGTTTATTTAGTGAACAATAATATTTTATTTAACATCCTAACGAATATTATAAATGCGAAAGTGAGTTTGTTTGTTTGTTACGCTTTAACCCTAAAACGGCTGAACGGATTTGGATGAAATTTGGCACAGGGGTAGACCTTGTCTTAGAAAAGGACATAGGACTACTTTTCATCCTGGATCGCAGACAAAGTCGCGGGCAACAACTAGTATTCTATAATATTAAAATCGGGCTTGGGGCTAAATAATAACAGCCGCACCGATCGATCGAAGGTAAAGCTACGCTTGCCGAGGTTGGTCCGTTGATGGGTGACCATCCGTAATATATCGAGATCGCTCCGTGTCGGAAAGGACGCTAAGCCGTTGGTCCCGGCTGTCATTTTTAGATCTGTGACAGTCGTTACGGGCAGTTAGAAGTCTGAAAAATCTGACAACTAGCCTAAGGAATATCGCGTTACCCCGTTACTGGGTTGTGGCGGTTGGATAGGCAGTCGCTTCGTGTAAAATACTGGTATTCAGCTGCATCAGGTTAGACTGGAAGCCGAACCCAACATATTTCGAAAAAATTGCAGGCTAGGCAGATTGATTTTGTGCGAAGGTTATAGACAGAAAAAGAAGATATTTAACGTGGATGGAGTCGCGGGCAGAAGCTTAGTTATAAATAGGCATTGCTATCAGCACTACAAAATAATTTGAAATGTATGTAATCATACTTTTTTTCTCCATTCAGAAAAGTCTATTTGACGTTCAACGACGGTCTGGATGCTAAGAATGGAAAGAAAAATAGCGGAGTAAGTATTTCAAGATAATTAATATCTACAGTACCCGGCACAAAATATCGCATTTGTTGTTTTAGAATTGTTCGGCTTTGTAGAACGTCGTCTGTCACGCTTACCTGCGTCAGTGTCTTTCTATAGCTGACTTCACACTATGAGATATAATATAAATATATATTATACATGGTCCCATTTAAAAGTACTGTGAGTTATATTAATTTATATCTCGAGATGTAATATATATCTCATAGTGTGAGGTCAGCTTAAAGCTCAGATACTGTAATACACAGTATCTGGGCATAAATATAAAAAATCGACTATGTATTACATAGCTTTATCAAATACACTCTGCTTTAAAAAGATGTATATGTCACTGTATAGTTATGAACTTCGCTTATCTATAATTTATCGATATTATTTCCGTGATATTATAAACTGTCGAAAAATTGTGAATTGCAACAAACCATTTACAATTTAACGCATTATTACTATCCAGGGGAAACCGACAAATTGTGAACTGGTATCAAACTTGCTTGAGACGTAACGCACCTTGCGCTGATACTAAAAAGCTTGCCTACCTGCGAGCAACTTTGAAGTAGCCAAGCAAGGTTGGTCACAGTTCTAAACCTAACCTTCTTAATTTCACCCAGTTCACAATTTTTTGACAGTTTATAATCTACCGGAAATAATACCGAACAGATATGCGATGGGGCCGAAAGGTTCTGAAGTAGCGACCGCGTACTGGAAGACGTAGCGTTGGAAGGGCCCTCACAAGGTGGACCGATGACCTGGTGAAGGCTCGGAGAATCCGCTGGACGCGAGAAGCACAGTACAGATCGAAGTGGCGGTGCTTGGGGGAGGCCTTTGTCCAGCAGTGGACGTCTTTCGGCTGAAATGATGATGAATACCGATAGATTATAAACTTACGGTTCTCACAATCTTACGGTGACACATACATCGTCAAGAATTCATTTGATTTCTACAATTTGTGTTCCATAATACGGTATCAATGTGTAGCTACAATTAAGTACCGAATCTACAGGGTGTAAGGGTAAACACCGTTGTCACTCAAACCATGGTTGTTTGAGAGTTGACTTTCGGAAGTCGGTGTCTTTGCTTTTCAATTTCCGTTTTTTGCCACCGACTTCCGAAATTAAAGTTATTTTTAACTTTTTTAGTGTTTTTTTTGGAAGTCGGTTGTTTTTTTTTGTAAAAAGTTTTTATTTTTCACTTTTTAGTTGTGGTACCTATCCCACACAAATCCGAATACCACTTCCTGCTATGTAAATATCAGTGAAGGAGTGAAACAGGATATCGTCTAGATAAACTAAGTGGGAAAAATAAGTAATATTGAAGCTAACTCAAAAATTACGCAAGCAAAGTTAATAACATTTATATGGGACCACCTCGGAAGCATGACCTACCAAACAAAAAAAGAATCGTCAAAATTGGCGGAGTAACCGCGTAATAAACATAAAAAAAAAAACATACAGATGAATTGAGAACCTCCCCCTTTTTGAAGAAGTCGGTTAATAAATGACCGAGTAACAACAAAAAAAAACGTTAATTTCATTAAAAGATTTTAAAAAGTTTCTATCCGACACCGAGCTCGCTAGCAAAACAGCTGACTAACTGAGGGAGGAATCGCGTTCACAGCCGGGCAAGTCCGCGCCCCCCACCCTTGTTGAGACGCAAGTTCGTTGCCCTAGCGCATAGAGGAAAGGGTGAAATACTCTAGTGGCAAAATGAAGTTTAAAAAAACAAAAAAAGGCGTAATTTTCCATTGATTTTACGTTCTATAAATGACACCAAACCACTGGTTTCAAAGATAACGGTGTTTAACCTTTTTTTTTTTTTTGGTTGGGGAATCATCAAATGACTTCTCCCGCTCTGGGCGGAGTGGAAGGGCGTGTCAGACTCTTACTGACTAAAACCCACCCGTGTTCCTTCAGTTGCCTGTTGCCAGGGTCCCGGTATCCCTTTCGGACTATCCCGCAACCCTGGCAGGCATCGGACAGGACCCCGTCAGGTGTGCTGACATCTCTTTGAGGCGCGCGTGGAACACGACGCGCCATCGAGTGCCAACGGTGTTTACCCTAACACCCTGTATAATGTTTTGTACAATCAAAGTACTACTTTTATGTATTTATTTATAGGATCCCACAATACCCGGTCAAGTGGTACTACCAGTATACAAGGCCGTCAAAGCTAGACAATTGCGTATAGACATCAGAATACCAATCCTGCCGTGAGTATAAAGTTTCTTATAAAAAAAACTTCATATACAGTGTGTTAGGGTAGACACCGGTATCCTTGAAACTAGTGGTTTGGTGTCATCTATAATATACTTTTTCTATGGGACCAACTTTGAAATCGCAAAATAAAAATCTGCTGTTCCATACATTTTGTCGATTTAAGTGAACACAAATTTATGGAATAACTGATTTTTTTTCGCGATTTCAAGGTTGGTCCCATAGAAAAAGTATATTATAGATGACACCAAACCACTAGTTTCAAGGATAACGGTGTCTACCCTAACACCCAGTATACAAAATAGTAAATGGCGGGACGAGCTGGAGAAAACTAACGAACTGCAGAATAGACAAAATGATAGGATATAACAGATAAACAATCATAATATCTCATTTTGTCTATTCTTCCGTCGACAAAACCCGTTTCTACGGTCGTCATGCTACGCGTGATGTGGTTATATTAGCCCTGGATCGAAAGAGCTGGAAGTCATGGGGAGACCTTTGTCCAGCAGTGGGATGATGGAGACTTACAATAGTTTTAGTAAACAAAATAGAAATATAAAATAATAATTATTATTTGTGTAGTTTATAACCTTTTATCTCGTTTTTAGGGTTCCGTACCAGAAGGGTGCCAAACGGAACCCTATTACTAGCCTCCGTCCGCCCGTCCGTCTGTCTACTGTCAGCGGGCTGTATTTCATGAACCGTAATAGGTAGAAAGTTGAAATTTTCACAGATTGTGTATTTCTATTGCCGCTGTAACAACAAATAATAAAAATTAAGTAAAGTTAATATGTATAGGGAACCCCATACAAGAAACGTGTTTTGTTTTCGGCGTTTTTTGCTCGATATTTTTTTCTTTAACGCTACTGTTATAATAAGATTTTTCAATTGTTTAGGTTACCTAAAGCGCTTAAGCTGGCTGAAGCGTTCGCCGAGGACAAAATGTCTATAGATTTGGATAAACTGGTACCCCGGTTGCCTGAAATCGATGATACACATTTCCCACTTAAAATATCACAAGTAAGTTCACAGCCTCAGTTCCTCTTTAGTAATGGTCCATTATAATACAGTCTCCTAGTAATCTTTTTGCAAATCACGAATGCGCATCATGTCATCTGCAATTGACCTGGGAATGACGTCACTGACACGTTATTTATTTTCCTAGATAACGAATTTAACACCGTAAAGTCAAACCCCGCTGCCCAAAGATTTAAATCGCTAGATTTACCCTCACCGTACTTATTCACGCAAAAAAGTAGGTACCCATACTGAGAAGAGTGAGCTCACACATGATTAAATAGCGTTTCTGTGACAATCGAGTCAAGCCACTGCGTTATTGCGTGTCAGAGGTGTCAAAACGAAACAGAAACGCGACTATATTCTGACGCGGAAGGGCGAATTTAACGATTTAAATCTTGACTGCTGCCGCCATAATTCTCATGACAGCCGTCACTGCGGCCGTCAGTGGCGGCCACCGCTCTTCTAGGAGAGCGTAGCGTAAGGGTCAGATACACCGTTTAAACTAGTTGTGATATGACGTAGTGGTGAACAGGCCTATATCGCATCATGATACAGTAATGTGCTTAAGTATCGCTTCAGAATTGAAAATTGAAAAATTTGTTAACAGTTAACAAGTATCAGCAAGTTCTGGGTGCAATACGGTGACGAGAGCACAGCGGCCGAGCTGCACGCCATCCAGTCTGCCCTGAACCAGGCGCCCCTCATCGCGCACACGGGACCCATCACGCCGGGCGCCATCTTCGCCGCGCCGTACGCAGACGCCGGGAATACGGAGATCTGTCGCGTGCGCATACTTGCACTGTTGCCAAGGGACATGCTAGAGGTACATACATCATTATCTGCCAAGCTTTTTCCAGCTATATTGGGGTTGGCTTCCAGTCTAATCGGATCACTGCAGCTGAACTTCACACTCATCATCTGCCTAGCCTTTTCCCAAATATGTTGGGGCTTCCAGTCTAACCGGCTGCTACCCAGGTACTGGGTAACACGATGCCTCGATGGACTTCTGTCGACCCGTTGCGACTGTCAAAGATTACGAATGATAGCCGGGACTAACGGCTTAGCGTGCTTTCCGAGCCACAGAGCTAGAAGTACAGTCTATTACACGGGAGTTCTTACGCGGGCGCCATTATCGCTGCACCATATACTTCATGCTGGTTTTATTTCTACTAGGTTTTTTTCTTGGCCTTGATGTTTTGTTACTCAGCAGGATAATTTTTTAAAGGTATTATACGCAAATTAAAGTGTTTTTGAAGAAAAAAGCAGATGTTCCAATAAAATTATCACTAAACTTATTTTAATTGCCGCCATCTTAGATTCGGAAATAGTGTATTAAGTGGTATTTTATGAATTTCAAAAATGAACATTATTCGAATTCATGTCGTATCCTCCCATTTATGTTCGATATTAGCGCAAAAAATATTATTTTGGGTGTAGATAAAGTCTTGTATGCAATTGTACATAATTAGGTATTTTAAAACACTCATGTGATACTATTATCACCAGTGATCGGAATAGGTAGAGCTAATCTACCTAAAGTTCGAAAAAGAACAGAGACAAAGTGGAGACGCCTTAGGACAAAATATTTTTTCGGGACTAATGTCCCGGGTTTCGGAACATTAATTAAGATGAAAAAAAATTACCTACATGTTAAGTATCAGGGGTTTATGGGTTCTATAGAGGGGGTCGAAATTTTCATTATTTTTGCGATAGGACATATCATTTTCGAGATATAAGCAAAATAAAATAAGAAAAGACAGTATTGTTTTGTAACTGAAGTCGAGGTGTGGCTTGAATTTTAGTTCATGATATGTAATTTTACTCCACACTTATATTAAATGTACTTAAGTGATGTCCCGAAATCCCGACATTAATCCCTATAAAATATTTTAGTCGTAAGGAAAAAATAAAAAATGCCTCAAAAATCGGACATTGCTTTTTTATTCTTCTAATCTATAGTATGTACTTTTTTGAATGCGAGAGTAGAACTCCCAGATCTTAAATATACTTTAAAACAGAGTTAGAATTTTTATTAGTTTTTTTCTGGATTTTCAGAAAAACTCTAAAATAAACGATGTGATACATATTTGAACATTTGTTTTCGTAGTTTATTGGCAATATATACAAGGTATTCTATAGGCGAAACAGAAAATATTTTTTTATAATAGAAAAGCAAATATGCCTGATTTAATTTTATTTCCTTTTTATTTTTTTCCTCGGACATCTTTTGTAAGTAGCACCTAATGTTTACCTTAAAATATTCTTCAGAACTATACTATTAACTGTAAAAAAAATCAGATGCTATCAGGAAATCGAAGATATGATGATTCTATGGTTTTCAAAATTTTCTATGATAATAGGGTTAACACTTTCAGAATACAAAAAATTTAATTAATAATTTCTGTTGAGACAATTTTATTTTATATCTCAACGCGGGTCCCGGTGCCCGGGCGCAGTACTTATTGATGTCTGTACTAGTTATAAAGAGATAAAATTTGTGAATTTGTATAATAAGGGATCGTCTCCGAAACTTCTCATCCAATTCAAAAATTATTTCACAAATAGAGAGCTACACTATTGCCAAGTGCTATAGGATGTTTTATTGTAAAAGTATGTGATTTTCACGTGGACAAACTTGCGGGCAGAAGCTAGTAATTAATTAAAGAAAAAAGTCGTCGTTATCTGTTACAAGAGTTTGTGTGTCAATATGTTCAAACTCTACGAGCCTTGTGACTTGGCTGGAACTAGATTCCTCTGCTTGGGGTTCTTCTCTATTAACTTGGACATTAATGGGTTTTAACAAATTCAAAACAGTGATTGACAGAGGTTGGCGTTTTAACTTCTTTAATCTCTGTTGAAGCCTGATATCGGAGATGTATGGGTCTGAAGACTCTAGTGCTCTATGAAATAAATCTAACCTGGTCTTTTCGCGGTCAGTCTACTGTGATGTTCACGGTCGTGTCTCCAAAATTTATTGCGTGATTCACCGGCTTGCTCCGATAGGACACCTATTATCTTGCCTTAGACCAATATTTTGTGTAATGTTACTGTCATTGGGTACCATTCATATTCCGTAACATATTTACTAGCAACAGATTTGGCGTAATTACCAAATTTTTCGAGACGATTTTGCCAATAGATGCTGAAAAATCGTCTTATAACCACTGTGGAAGACCTAATATTTCGGCAAACACAGTGCGGTTTTTGTCAGACAAAGCTGTCCTAGCAGTATTTCCGTCATTTGTGGTGCCAGAATTAGGCCGAACCACATCCACCAAAAGTCCTAATTTAGCTCTTATTTCTTGCTGAATTTTGTTTTAAGTACTCTTTACTGTTATAGCTTCCGGAGAATTCTGAGACAGCCTCCATTTTTGACTGAATTTTTATAGGCAAGATGTAGCAAAAATTCCAATACACGAATCCACGCGTGTAAAGGGGCTTATATATTATAATACAATAAACAAACAAACGTATGCGTGAAACGAAATAAAATTTACAAAGTATACTTACAACTACAACTTTATGTTTATATATTTAAGCTTTATGTATATATTTAAGTATATGTTAATTTTCTTGCGTATACGTGTAGGTATATTTAATATTTTAGTTAAGACTTCGCATAATCATGTTTTTCTTTTCTTGTTCTCACACACTATTGTCTACATTTCTCTCTCATTTCTCCTTTCGCAGGTCTGCTGGAAGAAATTTCTTAAGAAATAAGCAGTACCTTTGTATTCATGTTATAATTATGTCGTATCTCCATGTATTTTACTGTGTGTACATAAATAATAAAATAAATAAATAAATACAAACAGCTAAGTTACTACAAGTATGCTGAGCTGAGGCCCTTTTGGCATTTTATTAATTGTTTCTGTTTTTATAGTTTTAAGGTGTATTTGTATGTCACAATGCCAATAAATGCATTTTTCTTTCTTTCTTTACAAGGAATTTTTGAATTTCACAAAATATTTTTTTGCCAATAATTTATTTTGTCCCATTAAATTACCTATGTACCTCTATACCTACTGTTTATAATTAATGAGTAAAACGTACTTCAATTTAAGACTTAAAAAAAATTGGTTATAGATTTTTCATTTGTGATAACCCTAACAAAAAACATACTGAACTCGAAAAATCCGAATTCCTTCGTGTTATGAATCTGATATTACACTGATTTACAGGCAGGTTGACGTAACAATAATGTGTGTGAAAATAAGATGCTTCAAGAACCTGCGCAAAAAAATAAATTCAAAAAAATAAACAGAAAAAAACACGTAACTTTCTTTAATTAAACCTAAAAATTATTTTTGCGTTTCTAAAAATAGCAGACATTTGGCTTTATCGCATACTATAATTAAAACACAAAAATGTTGCATAGATAATAAATTATAACAATTCTTTTGATTTCTATGGATAACCAGAATAAAATATTAAATAAATTATAGCTTTGATTCTAAGTTGAATTCGAATATGGGAGTTCTACTCTCGCATTCAAAACAGTGCATACTATTTATCTATTCTATACATATAATAAATCTGTAGACGAGGCGTTTCTGTACAATGAAAAAAAAAAAAAAACCTAGGTGGAGTGTCCAAGAATAACCAACAGATGCCATTTCTACCATTTATGGAATTTTTGTCTGTTTGTCTGTTCGTTTGTTTGATTGTTCCAGTATCACGTAAAAAGTATTTATTTATTAATATGGTTAACTTATACACTCAAATATTGTGTGTAACTCGATGTTTCATTTAGTCTTTGTTTCATCGCAATCGCTTCAAAATATCAAAAGATATAAGAGTTTAAAGTATTCAAGAAGAAATTTTCATTAGGTACGTAATGTAGATACACGTAACGACATCTACTGTCGTAAAATGACACTAGCGTAAAATCAGGTAGGTTTGTGAGAACGTGTGTAACACACGATCATAATCATCATATGTTCACATACTTCGCGCGGAAACATAACGCGATACATTGTGAAATTACCCAATCTAAAGTTTGGTTAATTCAAGTTTTCCAAATCCATTGTTTGGTAGTAGTGCCATAGGTGGCGCTATCTATCTTTTAAATCATGATACAAATATTAATCATGAAAAAATGGTGATAAATTTTAATTTCTTAAAAATTGTAGATTGTTACATCGAGCAAAAAGTGAGTAATTAAGGCACGAACGCGCTTACTAAATAAACACGAGTGCATTAATTACTCACTTTAGCAAGGTACATAATCTACTTTTCTTTCAACTACCAATGTACCTGCTGCGATAAAATATACCTGCTCAAGGTTAACTCAACTCAATCCAAATCAAGTTAGGTCAAGTTAGGTCAAGTCAGGTCAAGACAAGTCAAGTCAGTCATGGAACCCTACGTCTTTTCTACATAGCTTACAGAGTGTTCGAACGTTTTCCCATATATTTTGACAGTATCACTTCGTGCTCGATAGATGGCGTTGTTTATTTAACGTCATTTTCTGAATCGCGGTGTTAAGAGTCTCCGTAGAAGAATGACTTTCACCGAATTCATAATTATCGAGCATTTGGCTCATTTTGAATTGAACACATAATCCATACTAATCGATGCTTAAAAGTATAAATTCGATAGTAACTCTGTCTGTGTGTCCGTCTGTAATTCTGTATGTTACCTTTTCACGCCTGATCCACTGAACGGATCTCGATAAAATTTGGTAACGAGATAGATGGCATCCCGGCGAAGAACATAGGCAATTTATTTTCTCAAAAACAAATTTAAGGGGGGGGGGATATAGGGGATGAAAGTTTTTATGGGAAACCTATCATTTTTAGAGTTCCGTAGTCAACAAGGAAGCTTTATAGTTTCGCCATGTCCGTCTGTCTGTCTGTCTGTCCGCGACTTAGCTCAAAAACTTTTAATCGACCAACTTACATGTGCAGTTGCAAAAACCCAAACATTCTGTATGCGAGAACAAGTTTTTTAACTACAATTTTAACACTTTGAGGGACCAGTAAACGCCCATAGACGTAATAACAATAAAACTTTGCGAAAGTTTGTTTGATAAAATAATTCATCCCAACTACGGAACCCTTCATTGTGCATAGTTCGACACGCACTTGGCCGGTTTTTTTTTAACTTAGGGCTGTGAAAATTTATGCTTTTTGTAACTAACAAAGAGTTACGTTTTTCTAAAATCATCCCTCATGAGGGTAAAAACCCTTCTTGATTTTAAAATTCACATGTAAAGTGTAGAGAGTCCCGCAAAAATGTCAATAATAAGTACTTATTGACATTTTTGCGGGACTCTCTTCAAGAGCGCAATCAAAAGTTATTACTACTTGGCTCTTGGCTTGGAACGAAGAGTTTGAGTTTACCAGTGAGTACTTACTCGATAGATGGCGTTGTGCAAATGATGCGATTTTCTTAAGGGGGATGCGCCGGTAGCCCGCGAAATTCAAATCTTAAGTTTTTTGCAATTTGCAAGTCAGTGTCCAGCAGGTTGAATGTTAAAATGAAATTGTTTATTCTGTAAATAGGTTATTGGAATCACTTTTACACGTCGTAATAATATCAAAAAATTGTAAAATTAAGCTAGATGAGGTCGGCGTTTCCTATCTGACTACTCTGAGAAGAAAGGCCGAAACAAACTCAGTCTCTTTTAAAGTCCGGACATACCTAGGTCAGATATTGGCATATTGGTCAGGCCCTATGAGGGCCATGTAGATTAGAGTCTGAAATGGTCTTTTAAGGAATGAACCACACAGATTTGAGTGAACCTATCCTGTCACTGCAAGCATTTGTCAGTAATAGTGGAGCTCAGCTCAGAACTTAAGGAGCTCAACGACTCGACGAACAATACCAAAGAAAGGACATTTGTGTAGGCCGCATAAAGTTCTCAAATTGCCAGACCATTGTTAAAACTAACTGAGAACGAAAAAATATAATAATAAAAACAAAATAAACATCCACATAGTCCTCACATTCACAATAATACAATACTTTACAAAGCAATCATGTCATTTTGTCAATATCCTACATATAATATTCAATAATGTGAATTTGTATATAAAACTGGTAGGTATATTTTGATGATTTTCCATAGTACTTATTCAAAATGTCACAATGCCAAAATGACAAAATGTTAGCAGAGCGAGCAGCTCAATCCCATGCTTTTTGTCTTCTAAATAATCTGAAATTGTATAGTACCCTTTTTTACAAAGTTTGGTTTTAATACAGCTTTTAAATCGTTTAATGGGTAAGTTTCGAATGTCAATATGATTAAAATATGATTCGCGATCGTAGCAAATAGTAGCTTTACAGAATAATAACCATTAGATACAGGAATACAACTCCTGCAATATTAGTTAGATTAGATAAATAAATATTTGAAACAACTGCGACTCATTATTTAGATCAACATAAAACTTGATACTGACCTGTAAAAAGCAAAAAACATAAGAAAATTTGAATATCGCAGGCTCCCCCAAAGCTTTCGCCTTAGTTTCCATCGTCCATACAATATGCCATAGTTTTTTCATTAATCTTTATACTTACAATATTTTTTCATTAATTTTTCCGACAGTTTCATACTGCTGTCCATACTATCCACACTATCACCACAATATAGATATGGACTACCACTAATATATAAAGTTACTGGCTGTCTCATGTCTGTTACTTTTACGCCGTAACGCCTAGGTCGCCTAGACAGACCACGTGGGTTATTGGACATAGGATACTTTTATCCCGGTAGCACATTCCCGTGGGATAATTACCGACATCCACGCGGGCGAAGCCGCGGGCAAAAGCTAGTTAGATGAATAAAAAAGTGATGTCCGATTTTTGAGGCATTTATCATACGGTGGGAAGTCTCCACATTTTTTGTGTCTGTTCTTTAGGTAGATTAGCTCTACCTATTCCGATCACTGATTATCACACACATTTGTGTTTTAATACCCCTTATTATGCAACAGTTGCATAAATAACTATTATAAAATAGTACGTTACGTCACAGGTACATTTTCTGATCCATTTGTTTACATTTTCATAAGATTTTTTTGGAACAGACCGTACATAGTTTGTGGTGTATAGCAAGCGCATGTTCCACAGGTGCTATACATCGACTACGGCAGCTCGGGCCGCGTGCACTCGTGCAACCTGCGCGCGCTGCCTGAGGGCGCGGCTCGCGCGCTGCCGCCCGGCGCCATGCGCGCGCGCCTGGCCGCGCTGGCGCCCGCCGTGCTGCTGGACCCGCACGCGCACTACACGCGCGCCGCCACGCACTGCTTCACGCAGCTGGCCTGCCGCGGCCGGCTGCTGGCCAAGGTGCCGTATACGGACACATAATATTATTAGAAACGACTAAAATAAGATGTCTGAATTTTTGTACTTGCACAGAATTAAATTCTGCACACTTCTGTCACCGGTTTGTTGTACTTGAACTGATAAAAAAAGGCTCATTTCGCCCATTCTAGTGGATTACTTGCGATTACGTCAGCTTTCACTTCACATTTCGACGAATTTTTCAAGATTCAGATTTACCTATACAGCGTGAACTAAGCATTAAAAAATGAAAAATTATCATTTTTACTTATGTTGCCGTAATTTTATGATCATAGGTATACTCGGTGGTGCACGGCGTGGTAGCCATCGACTTGTTGGCGGAAGGCGGAAAGCTCAACGTGAACGAAGAGCTCATCAAACGAGGGTTCGCTATTCGCTGTGAGGAGAGCTACGAGTCTAAGGTGCGTGCGCTCAAATTGTGATAATATTACATCTACTATCCTTTCTCGAGAATTAGAATGAATTGGAATTTATGTATGTATGTACAACTCGGTTATAATGTCTGTTATCTTTCACAGTTAAATCACGATATCAGAGAGACCGCTACAGATCTGAACTTAGCTCAGAAACGCGCCTACAACAGGGAACAGATGGAGATGGCATACTACCAACTCACTGAAATTGAACCGCCCAGTGTTAAGGAATGTGATTCTGATGTCTGCCTCAAAGGACCGCACAGGTAACTGAGTCAGTCACGAGCATGATCGCCCCTAAGACGACCCACTGACCGGAATATTTATTATTATGGACAGCTCGGCAATAATATCTGATTTTATTATTCATCCATTAAGAGGAAATGCGGTCGGTCTTTTCTCCATACAAACGCTCTCGCCTGTTTTCTTTCTGATTCAAATTCAATTCATTTTTTTTTTACAGTCAAATAAATATCAACTACTTCTATGTCCCTATGTTTTCCTTTTTTGATACATTATCTGTCGTCAAGATGACGGCAAATATATGAATTTGTCGAAATGACTAATTAAAATTTCTCCGTACGCTAACGTTACTATGGCTACGCTAAAACAATCGTCGCTAGGTTACGGTTGCTAAACCTGCAATTGCTTGACTTTGGATAGTCACTCTGCTGTCAAGTTTGTAGCTCTGGCTCTCAGGTTAGCCAACCGGTAAAGATATTAAATATAATTTTCTTTTTATAAGTATAATACGAAGACATGACTTTCCGTGTCTGGATGTACGAGTATAACCGACTAAGCCCGATTTGCATTACACGGCTAAAATGCAAATAATGCCAAGTGGCTCATCAATTAAAGTCCGTGACTGTACAAGTGGCAGCACAAATATATGACATCGAAGGAACACTAAAACTATCTGACGAGACAAGCGACACAAAAAAATAGAGAATTCTGCATCGGCTTCAAAAAACATGACTTTGTTTATTGCAGTCCCCTAGAGACGACGGTACACAACCTGATGTACGGCAGCCGCGACAAACCGGTCGTCATTGAATGGAACTCCGTCAACTCTGTACTACTGGATACTGAGCCCCAGGAGAAATATGAGAGGTAAACAGTCAATTACTTTACCTGTTTATTATGAAGTGTTAATCCGTCGTTGTTCTTGAGTGAGAAGGAAGGAGCTATACAGGACGAATAGTACCATCCCTTTTTTTTACCCGACTGCGGCGAAGAAAAAAGGTGGGTTATGATTTTGACCGGTTTGTATGTATGTATGTATGTTCATCTGTTCCCTCATATCTTCTAAACGACTCGTCACAATTTCACAAATGAGGTATCGTTGGAAGCGTCTTGATCGTCCGCTGGTTATAGGCTATGTGACGTCACATTAAATTTAAATTAAAAATCGCGCCCTCTAAAGGAAATAAAGTCAGGAACTAAAAAAAAAAAATTGTTTAATCCTACTATGTTGGGTATCAAATGAAAGGGCTTAATGAGCACATTTCAAAAATATATATATTATAACCCCAAAAGAATTAACAAAAATTAAAGTAATAAAAACTAAAACCCAACTACGACTAAAAAGTTATAAACAAGACACCACAGATAGACAAATTAAAAATCCGGAGTCACACGTAATCTGTTTGATTTATGCCCTAACACGTGTGACTCCGGATTTTTAATTTGTCTGTCTGTGGTGTCTTGTTTATAACTTTTTAGTCGTAGTTGGGTTTTAGTTTTTATTACTTTAATTTTTTTTAAGATAAAGATGAATTTATTTGTTCAAACATGTGTAACATACAAGAATATGCACATATAGGTGGAAACATAATTTTAGCGGATCAACATGTTTTGCCTCACTTGGCGTACAAAATGTTATTAACTTTTACCCAACAGACCATGTGGGATCATATGCTAGGGAATTTTATCAGTTCAGTCGCCTTACCTTTTTCTAACTAATTCGGGCCATAGACGTTCAAGTAATTTGATCAAACAGGCTGGTTCAAACAGTTTTATCAAATTGCCATGAACGTGTGTGGGAAAATTGATCAAAATGAGTTGCCAAATGGCATGAAGAAATTATGAATTTTCGTATTTCTATTAGATAAAACTGTTTCTAGTATATCAAAACAAACTTTCACCTATTCTCTACAACCTAATAACTAAGATATCCTTAGGTTAGACTAGTTGTCAGACTTTCGGCCTATACATACGTATGCTGTCTATTTAGTGAGGTTTTAAATGTAATAAATTATAATTTCCTTAGATTGTTGGTCGCTGCCGACGTGGGCTGTAACGAGGCACTCACTCGACTGACGCTGCGCCACACCACGTTGATGCCGAACATCCCCGGCCTACCTGCCATCATCGCGCTGCTCTTTTGTCCTGTGTAAGTAGAATGTGCATCTTCAGCCTGCAGTAGTAGGTATCGATCGTGGGCTACTCTCATACAGCTGTTACCGGCTGGCAACAAAGCAAAACTATTGGTGCTTTAAAAAAAAATACATTGCTAACGATGTTTGATTGATTGATTGATGGATTGATGTCGACGTAAAAATGTTGGCGACGATCACACAACCCACTAGATATTTCGTCATAATATTAACATGTTGTACATCCTAAACAGGGTCTAGAATCCTTTCGCAGTTTTAAATCAAATCTAAAGTCATTTATTCAAACTAGGCTGAGAATCAGCACTTTTCGAACGTCAAAATTACATAAGACAGTCCTTCAAAACGCCCGCCCTTCACCACTTCCTAGTGCTTTAGCTGGGAAGAAGAAGTGGCGCAACAAACTCCCCAGCAGCACAGCTGTCTGTTCAGTTAGAAAAAAAAAAATTCTATACAAAAGAATGCAAAATCATTACATTACAAAACATAAATCTAGTTAGGTATTAGCCATATGTCAGCTAGCACACGCCAATATACCAACCAAAAAAAAAAAACCTCATACAGCGTCTTGCCGTACGCCAGACGTTGCCGATAGAGTTAATACGAGACACCAGCCTGATGCGTCGTCGTTTACAGTGCGGAGCTTCGGCGCAACACCGCGGGCTCGCGGTACGTGAGCGCCCTGTGCGGGCTGGGCAGCACGGACAACGGCCTGCCGTACCTACCCGAGCACGATCTGTTGGTCGAAATTGATGCTGATCTCGCAGTCGACGATATTGGACTTGTGAGTGAATAATAATAATAATCTGCAATTTTCGCCAGAAAGCATAGCATTTCATAGCTAGATTTTCAATCTAGTCTGGAAAAATAGCACTCGGCATTTGTATACAGATGGTGCCGCCCCACTCTGCGCCCTACTGTACTGTAGTACGGAGCGGAGTGGAGTGGGGCGGGCCTTCACTATCAATAGACTTGTAGAGTAAAATGATTTTGTTTTGTTAGATCAACCACATCCGTCATCTAATGGACCACATGATGTTCTGCGGCGACGGACAGGACCAGCCAACCGCCGACGACGAGTTCCGTCCGCAAGTGCCGCGGCTCATACGCAAGGATCTTATGGAGTACGTGCACTTGTTTTATATAGCCCTTTTTTATTTGAAAATAAAAACGAGTTGACAACATTTCAGAATTTATAACCCCCTAAAACAAAATTTATAGCCTGAGTTCAAATACACCTTTTTTTATCGCTTAGTTTCGGAATGCAATAATAAACACGATGGTTTCATAGACTTTCACTACATAGTATTATGGAATATTCATAGACTTTCACTACATAGTATTATGGCATATAATCACCATTTAAAGACTGAAGTAAATGGTCAGGGTTTATTTGGCATTTATAAATAAATGCCAAATAAACCCTGAACATTTACTTCTACTTGAAGTAATTAAAATTACTTACAAAATGTATTTTTTGTTAAAGAAAACAACTCAATTTGAAAAAAAAATACGGGTGCCTCATTTTTGGATGTAATTTTATTAAAATTAATAATCTAAGCATCTTCAAAATATGAAACGGAATATGCTCGCCCCACACATGCGACTTAAACATAAGTGGCGAAATGTGGATTTACTTATAGGTACACGTCTGCCTAACCCTTTGGGGATTACGCGCGATGCTATGTTAAAATATAAAACGTTAATTATGGAGGAATTTTTAACGGAATTTTCGAGACTCCATTTTATCTTACATTCTTGTTCCAGCCTCCTAATGAAGCGTCGCACACACCGTCAACCAGAATTCGTGCCGCGCGCTTGGGAGTGGCGATCGGTGCCCGAACACGAACTTCTCGAGATCTCCGTGCCCGACATGGTGGAGCGAGCCGTGATCTACCCGCTACATGCGCCACAGGAACTATATCCTATGTGCCGCGATGCGCTGTTGGAGCTCAAGAGGGAGAACGACCAGCTCAAGCTGCTTGTTGGCAGGTAAGAAGACTGTAGTTGTGTCTGCGAAATAATTACGCCGTAAATAGACGCAAGAAACGGAAGCTTTTATTCGGCTTCAGTCGGTGACAATCGGTCACCGATCGGTGGGTATGGCTTTGTTAAAGCTATGAATGTTCTATTTTTAACTATTAAGGTGAACGCACACTTATCCGAGCCGAACGAATCGAAGTCAACGAAAACGATAGGAACGGTCTTCCAGATTCGGACGATGCGACGCGAGCAGGTGTGCGCGGTTTCATAGAATTTCATATAAAGAATACTAAAATTCGTTTCGTTCGACGCGTTCGGCTGGGTTAAGTGTGTTAAGTGACACCTTTAATAGGGTCGTCTGCTATACCTTTTAATGTCAAACCGTTTTTAACATCACAATATTTAAAAAAACGTGTTCGCGCAAGCCTTGTTGTTCTAATCTGTCACGTTATTTTGTCGCAATGATAATTACGATACTAAACTGTAACAATAATAAAAAGATTATGTAAATTTAAAACAAAAATACAATTATGAAGGCATAAAAAATACCACACCATAATTGACGTATAATTTACTAATAAGAGCAATTTTAAACTCATTTTACATAATGAGACCAATTACGATATGAGTTGTGATATCATTACCTAATAGCGCCACTTATTTATTTATTATTTTGAATTCGTAATGTCACGCGATCGGTAATATAAGTACACATGCTACGATGATATAGCAAATCTTGTAAGCTGTGTTCTTACTTGCTAGTATACAGGGTGTAAGGGTAAACACCGTTGTCACTCAAACCATGGGTAGTTGACTTAAATATAAAAATAAATGACCGAGTAACAACAAAAAATAACATTATTTTCATTAAAAGATTTAAAAAAGTTTCTATTCGACACCGTGCTCGCTAGCAAAACAGCTGACTAATTGACGGAGGGATCGCACAGCCGGGCAAGTCACATCCCGCGGCCCCCACCCGTGTTGAGACGCAAGTTCGTTGCCCTAGCGTATAGGGGAAAAGGTGAAATACTCTAGTGGTAAAATGAAATTTAAAAACAAAAGTCGTAATTTTCCATTGATTTTACATTCTATAAATGACACCAAACCACTGGTTTCAACGATAACGGTATTTACCCTAACACCCTGTATAGGTAACATTTTCCGTTGAATTATGAATAGCATAGTAACAGCCAGTTGATACTCCCTCGTGCAGAAACGTATCGAATGGATGTACAAAAATGTTACGACACAATAATTAAAATAAGAAATGGTTAAATAAAAAATATTATTTAATAAAATTACCGCTGGTCTTCTTTTTTTAATTAATTACTCAATGTATATTATAGTATCACTTAAGTTATACATACAAATACTTAATTATAATAATTTATTTACCACTTAGCCTTTTTCTACCATAAAAGTTGCCATTTTGTAGCGCCCTAAACAAACCTTACAAACCGCGGTTGTGAATATCCCAACTGTTCCGTTGCCAAAAAAGAGATCCTGTATAGCTACGTCTGTGTCTCACATTGCATTAAGATCTGGGGGTACGGTAGTGCCCCCGCCAAGACGAGCCTTAAAATATTATTTTTACAGTAATATTTTGATCGTTGGTGGAACGCCCCCTTATATATAAAAGTTCCGTATAGTTTAATGTGGCATTGGGTATATCTACAGGACGCCGGTATCGTCGAGCGCGGAGCTAACTTGCAAGCTGTGCAACACGAAGCCGATGCCACTACACGCGATGCGCATACATCTGTACTCCAACGCGCATCGCGAGAAGGAGGAGGATTTCCGCTCCTTACAGTCATAAGTTACCTCTTTTGTTACTATACTTCCAGACTTTTAAATTGAGCAACCCTGCATTTTTCGATAATTGGACGAGAATTGAGAATGATATTTCAAGGACGCGCAACAATTTGGCACATTTCGTTACATGAGAGAGAAGAAATATATCACTGTCTCTGACTCTCACACTAACTCTCTCGTTTTTAAGAAGTTTCACTTCTATCACGTGTACTGTGCTGCACTGTATACCGTCTATAGCTGGGAGATGTGGTGTTCGGGAGGTTCCGCTTTCTCGTCGCGATCACTCCTGTCCAAGTTCGTCTAGAACGGGGCCATTAAATGGTTGTAAATCCAAATTTGAAACAACGATGACACCAAAGTGATAGCAGTTTTGTCGGCTTCAAAACTGAATGAAAACTTTTTCTTTGACTCATCATTATTTTGAAGCCTTTATAGCCTTGTAAATGCACGGTGGGTCGATTGAGGAGTCTGGTAGCGTATCTTATTATTTTTATTAGCTTTAAGTTTGTTGATCTGACTGCGGGGAAACATTTTGAAAATTATACGTGTTCATAGACTAGTCCAAACAAATTGGTTGTCATTCGCGACTGCTTAGCCATAAGCTCATTACTCTATAACTTTTTTCATTATTTAGTTTTAAGTTCATTTCTTATTGCATTTGCTCAGAAGTAATGTTGAAGAATTTCCCTTAAAGACTGTTCTTTCCAAAAGAAGAATGTATAACATTTTCCGCGTATTAAAATAATCTTTGTATATTGATAACACGCGCAAAAAGAATAAAAACATAGTAGTTTCTTATTTTTATATTTAGGGTGCCTAATAAATATAATTATCTTAAGTCAACGCCATTCTGATTATTATTATGACCCAAGGGCGTGTCCAGAATAAAAATTAAAAAAATATCAGTGCAGAACTGCACTTCTTTGGTTGCATTTTTCTGCAATCAGTATTTTTAATAAAACATTGCAGAAGTTATTTTAATCTGTAATTACTACACTTACTTAAAATCAACGTCCATCATTTTAAAGTTCCTCATTTTTTTCTACAATCCTTCCCTGATCCGCCCTAGGCCTTGATTAATTGACATTTTAGAAGGTCTTGAAGGATTCTTAGTTTTGTTATGATAAAAATTGTGATATTCTAACTTAGTACTAACTAAATACCTGTTAGGGGTTGTTTTTCTACTTTGTTACGCTGGGTTTGCGTCCCTATAAAGCGCAGTGTTTTGTTTTAGTGCCAACACATTTTTGTATGAAATAAGTCTATATAAAAATCCATATCATCTGATAAAAATTGCAGTAGCCATTCATTATCTAATGGTGGAAGGACGCGCCTCGACCTAAAATATCCAATTCTCTTAACTTAAAGAGTTCAAAATAAGTAAATAAGAAAGTGATCACTTTATCAATGTTGATGATTGTCGTCGTATAAAGTAGTCGATGGCCGATATGACTGTGTTATGTCTTCAAATTTCTAAGAAAATATATTATGACAGTTTAAATCTAGTTAATGTGTGTTTTATTTACATTAAAAATCGGCATGTTTTCCTATAAATTTTCATTACATGCACTTATCTTCTACCCACTTTATTCAAAACCTCAAAAGTAACTAGAAACGTATTCCGCGTGAACATTTATTATCAATGTTATCTTTATCAGATACCATATCTGACCATATTACACACCTCACAACAAAAAAAAACACCACATTCGCACATGTTCAAAAAAAGAGCACACTACTTATGTCACTACTACTTATTTACATACTCAATACGCAGCCGGTAACAAGACGCAGTATAATCAGATTCAAGGTCACAACACATTATTTTTCAACTAAATTACCTGTTGCATGTTTTATAGAATTCTTCTCGAATATAAAGGCATATTTATTGCTAAGTTTCTTTCTGTGTAAATACAGGCTGTAACAAAAAAATATATACCGGTAATAATGTTAGCGTAAGTTAGTGAATACGTGTAGAACAGGTTAATGTAAAAGTTGGTTCACTGTTTATCATGCATAGTCAATGTAAATCTGTCGCCAACACCGGTCAACGGTGTCCGTGTTCATCGTGGTTCAAATTGTACTTATAAAATGTTTTAGTGTTTTTTTATTAATTTATTTAAATCATTGAAAGTGCAATCATGTGGCAGCCTCAGGGAGGATTGGAACCCGTTTTTGAGTAAGTACCAATATTTTTTTATCATCGTTTGTGTCATGGATAGTTCGAATCTCCAGCTGTATTTTAAGGCCGCTTGCATTACGAATAAAAAAAACAATCAATTGTGTTTAGCGTAAACATATTATAAACGCCATTCTGTTTCTGACATCTATAAACGATTAACAGAAACATGTTATAAAATCTTTTAACCTTAAACGTGTGGTGGCAGGCCTCAGAGTAGGTTTTGTATATTTAAGTTAAATGACCTTGCTTATAAATTGCTAAAATTGATAATAATAAAATTGACGCCTTAACAAGTTACATTTAATAATTAAAATACTATGACAAAAAAAACTTTAACCTAATTAAAGTGTTTTTTTATCCTAACAGTATCATAATCATTATTCATATTGTTAGAGAGATATTCGAATTCCTACGGCTTAATACATAAACTAGTAGTTAGGTGTAGCGAATTATGTTTACTTTGTCCACCAAATGGATACCTATACAGCGATAAGTAATACCGCTAACCGACTGCAGGAAAAATACTGGGAAGTTATGTATGTAGCAGTTGTTACATAATTATATTCCAAACTTATGAAAATATCAATAAAAACATTATCATGCTTTATTGACTTATTTTAATTAGGTATTGCAATATTGACAAAACACTTGACCAAAATTAGTTTTCTGACTAAAAAAATCCTGTTAACAGTAATTTTTGTGTCAAATTCAATCTAAAAAAATATTTCTGGAATTTGGGAAGATGTTAAAGTAGAATATTTGTGTAACAGGGATATGAATATATTGGCTATTTCAGAAAATCTCTAGTAATTACATAAATTATTGTTATTGTTTTGTTAGTATTTTTTTCATCTCAGCTCTTTGGCTGTTTTTTTTTTTTCAACCTACGGACCGAAGCCAAGTAAATGCAGCGTGTGGTGTGTTATGATGAGGACCTATTCGTTTTCATCTATTTGCATGAACTTTCTGACGATTCGACATGTATTTAAAATTGCAGCTTTTTGTAGGGTTATATAGAGGGTTTCTTTTAGGTTTAGTAATTTAAGGCTATGGAGAAGGTGATTAGGGATGACGCCTGTTGCGGAGAGGACTATAGGGACCACGTAAACTTTTTGTTGGCGCCATATTCTAGTTACTTCATTTCGTGGTATGCCACCAAATATCGAAATATGTCGAATAAATAACAATCGATGAATCTTTTCATGCATAATAAAATGCCTGGCTAAATGGCTGGTAATTTTATCATCTGGCCTCCTGTTAGTGTTGGTTTCGTCTTGATCGTATAAGTTCAGTAAGTACTCCGAAATAGGTAGGTACAGTCGACAACTCGCAGGTGGTGATACTTGACCTTGAGCTGGTCTAGCGTAGAACGGAGTTTCAATATAATAAACGGACATCTATATTGGTTATGTTACCAATGTCGTGCGGCCTACTGTACCTCGCGAACTGTGGACGGCTGCTCCGTCAAACTTGTTACAGGATGAAAATAAGATTTCGATTTTCTTAAGGGTGATGTGCTTAGGTAGCCCGCGAAATTCAAAATTTCTTACGATTTTTGCATAAAATGTGATTCGCGACCGTAAGAAATATGGCTTTACAGAATTATAATCGTTAGAATCAGCAGTTGCTATTTGAGATTTTGAGCATTACGATGAGAAGAGTTTTTTTTCACAAAGTGTGTTAGTGCCCTTTTCATCTCAGCTGTAATTCTAACAT
This sequence comes from Lithophane ornitopus, assembly GCA_948473465.1. Taxonomy (NCBI): domain Eukaryota; kingdom Metazoa; phylum Arthropoda; class Insecta; order Lepidoptera; family Noctuidae; genus Lithophane; species Lithophane ornitopus. Next base: position 7,310,894 of record OX419633.1, read on the forward strand.
AACAATTTGTTGTTCTTGCAAAACGTATCGTTTGTAATATTTCTTATCTTTTAACTCGAACGTGACGTGCCCATCATCAGTCATTAAAACAAAAACAATGTGTTTGTTCCAATAACTAGCGGTAAACAATTTATCTTATTTTGTTTTTCGATAATTACCATATTTTTACTTCATACTATTCGGTATAACTTAACTGTGATAAGTCCCTAATATTATAATCATTTAGTCATTTGAAGTAGATCGTAATACAGTTAGAAATAATAGGTTCTAGCCTATGAGTTAAAATATTATTTTAAAATAATTATGTCTTTGCTAAAATGGTGGCCACTCCGACAAGTTGTTAGACAATTTTCCAAAGCGTGTTTAAGGTATGAGAATTACATTATAATTTCGCTTACAATTGCATGTCACGTATGGCTTGTCGCAATGCCATGGTACGGTACTTATTCCATAGATACGTTTTAATTCGATACCTAGATATTATGTAAATACCTAGGTATTTACATACAGGTATTTACGTACTGACTACCTAGGTAGTGACTGTTAATTATGCAGTTTCTTACCAGTACTGTACCTACCACAACACGTCATAATAATGCCAGCAAAATGTTTACTGTGATCATCTGACATCACTATATAAAATCGATGTGATAATGGTTTTGCGTACCTACTTATAACATTTTAGGTATGGTCCAACTTCGGCGGTCCAAATTCAAAATTGCCATTTTTATCCCATTTTAAATGTTAAACAATTTATTAAGGTTATTGACCTGCCTTAAAACCGCATCTACCCGCTTTTGTTAAAAAGTTTTGGCATAAACCAGATGTTTTTTTTTTGTGGAATATGTTGCCCATGCCATGTCGTGGGGTTATCTCTTGGGGTCAGGTGCATGTAACGATGTTTGTCTCTCTGTTCGGGAGTCAGTCGACTAGGGACCGAAGTAAGATACGGTCTACATACTCAAAAGATGGTCGCGCAACCAATTTCGGGCACTGAAGTGGCTAGGTATAGTTTGAGATATTTTTATTTATAGATACCTGATTGCATGCTTTCACTTTTTCATAGGGATTCATGGTGAAGAGTTTTCATCGGTTAACATCTCAATTCCTATTGAACTTATTTTTTTCGTCCATTTTTTTTATTTACAACAGCCATGTTAAACGTACATTACTTAAAATCCATACATAAGTGGTTTCCTATCCAACAGTCAGTTAAAATAAATTCAATTGCTGACAAAAGCGATTTAACTAAGCGTCGCCGTAAGTACAAGGATTGATTTCTCAGACTGATTTACTATCTTTTAGGTATTTTAATTAGCTTCACACATTCAGCACCTAATCCTTAGTGTTCTGTAAAAAGCCTCATATCGTTCAACTTTAAGTTTCCCATCACTAATATATCCTCTGTATCATCAGCTCCATAGAGAATGACCTCCGTGCGCAAGTGTCGGAGGCTCGTTCGCGCTGGTCGGAGTTCGAACCCCGGCTGGCCATCGTGCAGGTGGGTGGCCGAGAGGACTCCAACGTGTACATACGGATGAAGCTCCGCGCTGCTGAGAATATTGGCATTAAGGCAGAGCATGTCAAACTGCCGAGAGATATCACGGAGACTGAGGTAAGAGACCACCTATAATACCAGCTTATTATTGTCCAACTACAGGGCAAAGCCTTTGCCCCTTTGCATTGATCACCAATCGGACTTTCCCCTTATAAAAAAGAGGACTTTTGCCGCAAAGCCCCTTTCTTATAAGGAGAAAGTACGATTGGTGATCAATGCTCGTGCGCTAGCTCAAGGCGGGTTGGCGATGTCAAACTTATATTTACTGTATGTCCCTGCACCCTAATTGCGTAACACACGATCAATCATAATCTGAATGATTTTGAAGGATATTGCTAATCCATCACTAAAAAATAATTTGAGAAGTTAATAATTTAAGAATTAAAATTATAATTTGAGGTTTAAGTAGTTATTCAAATACCTACCTAACCAAATTAAAGCATTCAATTTCTAAATTGCGCTACAAATTAGCAGCAACAGACGTTTTCATTTTATTCTGGTCCATTTGTTTACATTTTGATCAAATACTTTTCGAACGTGGACTAAAATAAATGCAAAGCGCCTATAACAGTTTCGCAGCAACGAATGTTCGTAGGGAGATTATCATTATAAAACTGGCAGGAGAACTTGACCATGGTTGTTATTGTGCAGCTAAATTACCGCCGAACGTCCTAGTTAATGATGATTAAATAATATAAGAAATCCTTCTATGAAAATGAAGAGAAAAGAGCTATTTGAGAAAGTTAGGGGCGTGATTTACTTTGCGTAAGTACCTACGCAACTTACTACGTAATGTACGTGGTAAAGAAAGCATGACGCTTTTCCCACTATTTCTTTTCTCACTAGCTATAAGTAATATAAATATGGAGATATCTTTTGTAATCCATTTTTGTTTTAGAAAAAAAATTGTGGCAAGGTAAGAAAAAACTAGATTTCTTTTTACCCGAATCCATACATCGAGGAGGTTATGTATTTCGCGTCAATAAGTTGTAATTAAAATCCCATAAAGACGTAACAAGCCTCATATTTTGTCCATCGTCACACCTTGAACTATTGACACCGTGATAAGACGTATCATTTAGCTTATTATAGACTGTTTACTGTTTTCATCGAATGATGTAACTAAGACATTAAATCGCATGATACGCAATTATTCTCGTATTTTATGTAAGAAAATAATATACCTACCTTTATTTACATATCGTTAATAACACTTTCATTTGATAGGTAACATTTCTGCAGAATACGTAAAGTACTTTTGTGGAAGGTTATGTATTTCACTAAATAAAATAACTTGTGGTTATGACTATGCTTTGCTAATTACCTACTGCTTCGTTATGCCGTTCTATGACGTGTAAAAGTGATTCTGATATCCTATTTACAGAATAAATCATTTCATTTCATGCCTCACATGCGTTGTACCTAGGTCTTACATTTTATGCTCCACTAATCTCACTTTCTCCGAGTCAGGTCTCAATAGGAATTACCAACATGTTTCAAAGATGGCGGCTTGACCTCACGACTGTTTCCACCCTATTCTGCAGTTATGTAACTTTGAATTACGGTAGTGATGGTAGGACAAGTAATTAAGAGGAAATAGGGTAGGTCTCCCCTCCATACCAACGCTCTCGCCTGTTTTCTCTCTGGTTAATGCCCTTAGAGTGACAATGATTTTTTACAGTAAAATGAATATCAACTAGTTCTATGCCCCTATGTTTTCCGTTTTGATGATACATTATCTGTAGAAGCACTAGAACCCTCAGAAAATGCTCAAAATTACCAGTTTAGAGGCCTATTGTACAAATTTGACAACTACTCATGATAAAAGAAAAACCTAGGGGCATAGTAAATATCCTGTTTATTCAATTTAGAAAATATCTTTCAAATTAGTCCAATATTGAAGGAGGAAATAGACGAGGGCCGAACCTCGAATTATGACTTTTTGTATGGAGAAAAGATCGACCCTATTTCCTATTAAGTAATAATATGTAATAAGGACCGAACCTATAACCATGAGCCACAAAAATCCAGACTACTGGCTGCCTCTGAGAACTTCGTAATGGAAAAACCCAAAAACTCTTCGCCCACCCTAAAGATCGGAACCAGCACCAGCAAGGCAGTCAATATATATTGTTATTTGGTTTCTACAGTTGTTGGCCAAGATCACGAGCCTCAACGACTCCCCCTATGTGCACGGCATCATCGTGCAGATGCCCCTAGACTCCGAACACCCCATCGACGCACACAGGATCACTGACGCTGTATCACCTGATAAGGATGTAGATGGGTAAATATAATTATGATATTTAAAACCAAATACACTTTTTGAAATGGGTCTTGGTCTGCTGAGACAATTACGAAAAGTCTCTGAAAAATTATTTGACTTTTTGGAATTGTGGTTCACCGGGTTTGATGCAGGATGACCACAGTCTTAGCTTTTACCTTGGCCAAAGGGTATAAGCATATTAGGCATAGTAAGTATTGCCATACAACGTGGCAATGCCGCCGTCTTCTATACGTCTTGGATACATTACCAGTCAAGAGCGATTCGGAGGAATTTGTCGACGTCATATTATAGTTTGTTAATAGTTTTAGTTAGGTTAAGTTAATGTTAATTTATTATTATAAATACCTTGAACACATCTTCTCCTTCCATACATCTCTATTAGCCGTCACCTTAGTAGACACCTCTTTTCTATCCATTTAATCTTTCACATCTCTATCTTACGGTATTTCTCTACTGGATATTAAGCCTAGAATCGTAAGTTATTCGTTAAACTTCTTGACATCATTTTAGGCCATATTTTATAGTTTCTACAAAGCTAAAGAAATATTCCTGTGTCTTCCACCATCAGATTGAACACCATAAATGAGGGTCGCGTGGCAGTTGGCGACCTCTCCGGCTTCATTCCTTGCACGCCTGCAGGCTGCGTGGAACTGATCAAGAGAACAGGTGTCCCTATTGCCGGCAAGAACGTGGTCGTGCTGGGGCGCAGCCGTATTGTCGGCACCCCGGTCTCCGAGCTCCTGAAGTGGGAGCACGCGACTGTCACCGTCTGCCATTCCAAGACTAAGAACTTGAGTGAAATTGTGAGTGATCTCTTTACTTATTGAAGTCTTATGATCAACTTAAAGTGCCTTGTCCAGAATAGACGCAGATACAGAGATATAGTTTGAAGATCGATATATATATATACAAGGTGAGATTTTATTCGTTTTAATTAAGGGGTCATTGTACTCGTCATTATGAACAATTTTCACTAGTTTGACGAGCTATGCGAACATAAATGTAGGGAACAGCTGTTTTTTTTTCGCAACTTAAGGGTTGTTCCCATCGTGAAAGTTGTTCATAATGATGAGTACAATGACCCCTTAAGAGAATTAAAACGAATATAGTTTCATTCTGTATATGTATGTAGTATAAAACAAAGTTACTTTTCGTGTCTATCTGTGTGACCGCTTACATTTTCTAAACTACACAATGGATTTACATACGGTTTTCATTATCATTTATTGAGAACCGGGTTCCGTAAGGTTTATGTGCATATTACATAATATTTAACTTAGATATAGCACAAAAAATCTCGATGTCCTGACAAGTCACCATTACAAATTAGCTTCTCGGTTCTCTTATATTTATCTTCTTATAGAAATATAATTTCAATTTAATTGTGTTAGATGTCATATTCCTCACATTTCAATAAATTTTTGTCCACAGACTAAGACAGCGGACATCTTGGTGGTGGCCATCGGTAGGGGCGAGATGGTGCGCGGCTCTTGGATCAAGCCGGGCGCGGTCGTCATCGACTGCGGCATCAATCCTATTGCTGGTGCGTATTTTATAAATGCGTCACCTTAAAACAATGGCTATTATGACTGCTTAGAACTAAAATATTTATGTTTTAAGTACCCACTGTGTAATACTGTGTAATGAGGTGACAATAGTCGGAACAGGCGGCTGAAACAAAACATTTGGCGGCAGCGGCTGACCGTCTGCAGTGCGAGACGGAACGTTCAATTCAAACCATTTCACTGAAATGACCAATTATACGATTGTAATTTATTACCGGAAAAATTGTTATTCCTGATAAGCGTTTATTTCTTTTGGAGTATTTTGTTGCCACAGAATTTTTTGGTCCTTTAGGAATTTATCCAATTTAGTTGTGATAACGTCCGTTACCCTTTAAAACCGGATTTTTACCTTAACTGTGTGACAGAATTTAAACTAATTTGCATAACTATCAGTACTATTACGGCCGTATAGAAATACGAAGTGTTAACCAAGACATAACCATCAGATCCGTCAAAGAAGACCGGTCAGCGTCTGGTAGGAGACGTCGCGTATGCGGAGGCCGTATCCGTGGCGTCGCACGTGACGCCAGTGCCGGGCGGCGTGGGCCCCATGACCGTGGCGATGCTGATGCGCAACACCGTGCAGGCCGCGCGGCGCCAGCTGGACCGCCTGCTGGCGCCCGCCTGGCCGCTCCGCCCGCTGCGCATCACGCCGCTGACGCCGCCGCCCAGGTCAGTGCTCACATACTGGCACACTGCGGACGACAAGAGGCCTTCTCTCTTAAAGAGAAAAGACCAGTCCCAGCTGTGGGAAAAATATACACATAATGAATGTTTTTGGTGACTTAACTATGCATTCTGTACATGAAACTAAGTAATTTAGAGCAAATATTATTGCTCATACACAAAATCTGTTAAGGGATCATTGTACTCATCATTATGAAGAACTTTCACTACGGGACCAAAAATGAAATCACGAAAAAAAAAAACAGCTATTCTACACACATTTTGACGAGCTATGCGAACATAAATCTTCTACCATCACGCGTAAAGGCAATGCTTGTACAGTCCCAAATCTTTCCCATAATAGACTATGGTGATGTGTGTTACTACGACCTGAATGCAGATTTACTCAATAAACTTGACCGCCTTTTAAATAACTGCATTCGATTTGTTTTCAATCTTCGTAAGTACGATCATGTGTCTGCGCACCGTTTGCTTTTAAAATGGTTACCCATACGTCAGCGCAGAGAGTTGAGGGCGCTGTCTATGTTGTATTCTATACTCGACAAACCCACTTCTCCTTATCTGACTTGCCATGTTCAATACCTATGCTTTGCCCATAGTAAAAATCTTCGCTCCACCAACAATCTTCTTCTACGATGTCCTTTTCAACGCTCTGGTTTTATTCACTCTTCTTTCTTTGTCCAGGCGGTATTTCTTTGGAATGCGCTCCCTCTGAATATCAGGATGGCAGCCAGTCGGTTATCTTTCAAAGTAGCGGCTCGTGAACATATTCGTGAGAAGTTGGCAGAATCTTTGCGGCGCTGATTTGCTGGGCTTGTTTTCTCCTCCACCTATCATTATTTTTCTTGACAAAGTTTATTCTGTTTATATGTATTTAAGTATATATGTATTACTATTTATCCTTTTTCGAGTTATCTATCCCTTATGTTGCACCTGGCATGTTTGTCTCTGCATCACCCTAAGGTTGACTGGTAGAAAATGCCTCAGGAATTAAGTCCGCCTTTGCACAGTATTTTTTACTTGTGCATAAAGTTTTAATAAAATAAATAAAAATAAATAAATGTAGGGAACAGCTGATTTTTTTTCGCGATTTCAGGTTTGGTTCCATAGTGACAGTTATTCATAATGATGACTACAAGATCCCTTAAGAGATTTCGTGTATGAAAAGATACACCTTATATACAATTTCGCATTTATAAACTGAACAACTTTCTCCATGGCTCCAAAATAGTAATCGCAAAAAAAAATCTGCTGCCCCATGCATTTGGTTTGAGTTGTCGTTTTGTATGGGACAGCAGATTATCTGATACAGTGTGTAAGTACTATTACTGTTATATAATACTTGATTTTATGTCTCTTTCAGCGACATAGTGATCGCCCGCTCCCAGAAACCGAAGGACATAAGTGAGTTGGCGCACGAAATTGGACTCTTTTCCAACGAAGTATCGCAGTACGGCCGCACCAAGGCGAAGATATCTCTGTCTGTGCTGGACAGAATGAGGAACCAACAGGGCGGCAAGTACATCGTGGTTGCTGGGTAAGTTAAAATAAATAATTATGCTACTTTTTAAAGAATGGGAATCCTTTCCACTGTGAAAAACGCCGTGAGACGCAAACTGAACATATAAAGTATGCAATAAGAAGTAAAGGAGGTAATAATAAAAATCCTAGCATTGAGTGGATTCGATAAGTTCAACTAAGAAAGAATATCCGTAAAAATAATTGTTGTATTGTAACAATGAATGAGCTATCGTCAAACGGCGCCGCATTGTTCTTTCTTATACCTACCCGTTACGATAATAATGGATGTTTAATTATAATTGCCCTATAGCATTAGACTTGCTTCTCAGGATGTTGGCACTTTTTTTTTGTCAAAATATTTGCGTTACTTTGGCAGTATGAAATATAGCTTAAAGATATAAAAATAAAGTTCATTTTTTATTAACGAAATAATTCGGATATATGCGCAAATATTCGCGTTATTTAGCAATACAAGCATGATGGTACCTATATTTTGAAGGGTGAATATTAGGGTAAACACCGTTATTCTTGAAACCAGTGGTTAGGTGTCATTTATAGAACGTAAAATCAATGGAAAATTACGACTTAAAAAAAAAATACATTTTACCACTCGAGTATTTCACCCTTTCACCTATGCGCTAGGGCACCGAACTTGCGTCTCAACACAGGTGGGGGTCGCGGAACGTGACCTGACCGGCCGCGAGCGCGACCCCTCCCTCAGTCAGTCAGCTGTTTCGCTTAAGAGCACGGGCACGGAGTCGGATAGAAACTTTTTAAAATCTTATAATGAAAATAACGCTTTTTTTTTTGTTGTTACTCGGTCATTTATTTTTATATTTAAGTCAACTACCCATGGTTTGAGTGACAACTGTGTTCACCCTTACATTCTGTATAACCTGTAATTTCCCCCTACAGCATCACCCCCACTCCCCTGGGCGAGGGTAAGAGCACGACCCTCCTGGGCCTGGTGCAGGCGCTGTCGGCGCACCGCGGCCGCAACTCGTTCGCCGTCATGCGCCAGCCCAGCCAGGGGCCCACCTTCGGAGTGAAGGGCGGCGCGGCCGGGGGCGGGTACTCTCAGGTCTGTATTGCCACGTTGGTCTAGTGGTCGCAAGCGCTACAGCTGAGCGTGAGGTCCTGGGTTCAATTCCCAGGCTGGGTAAAGTGTCATTGGGGTTTTCTATATGGAATTTCTCGGTAGCAGCCTGGGGTCTGGATTTGTGCCTGGTTAATGGCAATAGGATCGCCCCCTATTACATGAGACTTAAACGTAACAGGCGAAATGTAGGTGTACTATAGGTACACCTCTAGACAACCCTTCGGGGAAATGGCGTGTTGTTATGTAAAGTATTTGAATTATTTAAACATATTTATTATAAGTCGTAAAAAACCTTGTATAATATTAAGGAAGTGCCTCCGCTGCCGCCGCCGGTTGCTGAATTGGCTGCCGGCGCTGACGTTGGTTGTGAGTTTGGCGTATGGAGTAGATAGGCCGGGTAGGCCATAATTAAAAAAAATATCGAATAGAGTTTTTTTTTTTTCATATTCCAGTAATAAAGTCATAAAGTACTACCCGAAACCGTACTAGTAAAATTAGGTTTGATAATTTTAATCGCATAAAAGATTAGGTTAGGTTAGAACTGTGACCCCCTTGAACCACTAGAATATGCAGAAAAACATATTTTAGTTACGGTTAGTTAGTTGGGGTTCTGAATACTGGAAGGGTTTCTATAAACGCCGCGGTGTCCATTATGGGAGCCGGCGGTGCCGGCAGCCGAAGTTTTTAATCTCGGCTGCCGGCAGTAATGTCACTGCCGGTTCCCAATGGCGTTATTTTTGGGAGCCGGCGCCGGCAGCGGAGGCACTCCCATAATATTAATACTACGCGATAAACGAAAAAAAGGAGTTGAGTTAAGTTAAAATTTATTGAAAAATCCAATCCTATAGTATACAAGTCATGTGCCCGATGGAATTTCGCAGCGGCAAAAATGACTAACTTCCATTCAATTTTTCATCACCAATTTGATTAATTAAGGGGATGAATGTTAACAAATCCTTTCTTAGAACTCACCTTCGTTTTAAAAGCAACTGATCTGCATTTCATGCTTCTAGACTAGACTCAGCGGTTTAGTCTGTGCGTTGTCTGTCAATGACGAAAGGAATTCAAGATTTCATCAAGTAGATTGTGTTGAAATAATATATATTTTTTTTACACCATAATTTTCCATCTCCTCAGGTCATTCCCATGGAGGAGTTCAACCTGCACTTAACAGGCGACATCCACGCGGTGACTGCCGCCAACAATCTCCTGGCGGCCCAGATGGACGCCAGGATCTTCCACGAGCTGACGCAGAAGGACGGGCCGCTGTACGACAGGCTGGTGCCCAAGGTCAAGGGGGTCCGGAAGTTCTCTCCCATACAGCTGAGGAGGCTGAAGAGATTGGGCATCACCAAGACTGACCCTGATACGCTGACGGAGGGCGAGAAGGCCAAATTCGCGAGGCTCAACATAGATACGTCGAAGATTATGTGGAATAGAGGTGGGTCTGGGTGTGGGTTGTCCTTTCTTTGTAACGAAATAGTTAATAAAAATTATAAAAACAAGTGCTAGTCGGATTCGCCCACTAAGGCTATACCGTACACGAGATTTTATCGAATGTTTCCCTTATACCGTACACGAGATTTAACCGAATAGAGCGGTGGCAGTCGAAAATATATTAAATTGTTCACATGGAGTCTATGCGGGAAAATATCGTGTTCGAGAAATAATTTTGCCCGTATACCGTCCAAAGTTGCCACGATTTTATCGAATATGACACGCAGTGGCGTTACGTTCATGTTGTATCGTTCACACGAACAAACTTTTCTCCCGTATATGAGACGCGCGCGGGTGCACGCAGTTGCCCTTGTGAAATTCTAAAACGTAACGTTAAAATCGAATGGAAATGGTCGCCGCGTGAACGACTGTCTCGTATACCGTAAAACCGTATACGTGATAACATCGAATCGTATAGTCGCGGTGTGAACGTAGCCTTACGGACAGCTCGCTTGTTAGCAGCACTCCGCGCATTCATAGGTTCATAAAAACTATGTTACGGGGATGAACCCATTTATACAATCAACAACAAAAAAATTAAAGTTCAATATTATTGAGCTGAATTGATTATTTGCATAGGAACAAAAAATCAGAAAAATCCCATTCGTTTGTTTTTCTCAAAGTTCAAAGCCATTAACATCACAAATTGATGACAAAAGTGACACTGACAGCAAATAAAGGACGCCACAATATTTAAATAACATTCCACGACGCAACCTTCTGGGAAGCGTGAAGGATAGAATATTAAATTACTTGTTATTCACATTGCATCGTCTTTATTTATATTCGTCATGTTTTTGCGAAAAAGCGGATCCATTAGTCTCCATGTGATTAATGATTACCACTTTTTATGCGTTAGAGTTTGATGACTGCGTTTGTTAGTATATGACACACTAATAACTGAGGTAACCCTAATTACATAACATCCTTTCAGTCACAAAAGTAGGATTTTTGAAGGATATCACTCATCCATTCCTTCATAGGTTTGAAAAAGTCGTCTGCTACACAACGTTAATAACGCAATGGACGTAGCTGAGTTGTCAAAATGAGAGACATTGCGATCAATTGTCATTTTATGTGTGTTAGACAATTACTGCTTATTCTCAGTAGACAAATGTGGTGGTCAATGTTTGTTCCTTCTTTGTATAATGACGAGGGCCCACAATAACTGGGTTGTGATAACAAACATGGAGGTGCAAGGTTTAAAAAATAGTTCAAATATTTAGGGAGCACTAGAATTAATAGAAAAGCTCAACGAGTGGCGCACTTGTCTCATCGTTCGGCGAACAATTGGCGCTCTTATGACGTTAACAGAGGGGAGCTGTTAGTAAACAATTGTGCAATTGTTTTGTGAAATGTTTTCAAAAAACAAGATGGCAACGCTGGTTTCTATATTGGCCGCGCGACAAAAGAACTTTGTAGTGTAATAACCATGTCGAAACGACAAGAATAAACCATTCCATTTTCAATTCCAGTGGTGGACCTCAACGACAGGTACCTCCGTAAGATCACAGTGGGCCAATCGCCCACAGAGAAGGGCTTCTCCCGCGAGACCGCGTTCGACATCTCTGTGGCCTCCGAGATCATGGCCATCCTCGCGCTGGGCAAGGATGTCGAGGACATCAAGGAGAGGCTCGCGAGCATGGTGGTCGCGCTCGACAAGAGTGGCAACCCTGTTACTGCTGATGATTTGGTAAGTTTTAGCCGGTGTAATTACAGGCCATGAGGTTTTTCTCTTGAACAGCAACGCTTCTGCGATGTCTCGGGTGTTGCAGATGCTCCTAAGAGGCTGGGAAATTACATCATCAAGCGGCGTGCGTGATTGTCAAATAGTTATATAAAATGTAGACTCGTTAAGCACTCATATTCATGGTGAACAAATGTAGTTCAATGTTGCTGTATAGTGACAATTTGCTAACAGCAATGTTGCACAACTGTTGCGCTGCCTTTATTATATCCTTGCTTGCATGTTGTCAGGGTCCGTTCATTTTATAACAATAGGGGTTATCTTCATGGGCATTAGTGATTACTAAAAAGGAAAAAAAAAACATTAAAAAATTTTATCATAATTTTAAGTAATCGATGATCACGGGGTCAACATTTTCGAAAAACTTTATTTTTCTTTTATTGCTGGGACTTGCCGATGTATCAAATCTGTGCAGTTTCGACATTTAATTTTAAAAGGGCCTGAACCTATACTCAAACTGTCACCTTCTCCACAGGGCATGACCGGTGCTCTACTCGTTTTACTTCGCGATGCGTTCGAGCCAACCCTGATGCAGTCCTTAGAGGGCACTCCAGTGCTGGTCCACACTGGCCCGTTCGCCAACATCGCCCACGGCTGCTCATCCATACTGGCCGACAAGATCGCCATGAAACTGGCTGGAGAGAACGGATATGTTGCTACTGAGGCTGGCTTTGGTTCCGATATTGGTAAGACCTCTTTTGTTGAAGCTGTGAACTGTTTTATTATGCTTTTTTTTAGTATTCTGCTTTTGAGGAATTTAGCCATTCTTTTAGAATGGTATGCCAGACATTAGTAGCTTTGTTCTTTTCTTTTATCAAATATCACTTTCTTTTTACAATGGTTTCGTTTAAGTTCTTCATCTAGAGGATGCAGAATTTATGAGCTTAATGCCAACTTTAATAAAACACAAATTAGTCAGATTTTTGGGACATTACGGGTGTACTAACGTTATTGGGTGATTATGTTGTGTAGCGGTTCATAATATGGAAATTAAATCTTGTACTTACTCCTTATAATTCAGATGCGCAGTGGCACATCTATTGGCCAGAATGATCTAACTATCGAATGAAGTTTAATGAGTTATCTAATGAAATCTTGCCCAGGCATGGAGAAGTTCTTCGACATAAAGTGCCGAGCGAGCGGCGACACGCCGCACTGCGCGGTGACCGTGTGCACGGTGCGCGCGCTCAAGATGCACGGCGGCGCGCCGCCCGTCGCGCCCGGCGCGCCGCTGCACGACGTGTACGTGCAGGTAACTGCGTCACAGTATTGTCTGGCAACGTGAAAGTATTTTCACACCACTTGCTCGATAATGTAGAACTATACGTATAAGGGTCAGCACACCAAGAGCAGAGCAGAACAGAGCATTTTCTGAGACTACTGAAAAATAAACCCTATGACAATTCCATACATTCCAAAATATACACGAAAACGCAAGCTCGAGCATCAAGATGGACGCTCAACGTGTATTTTATTTTGCAATGTTTGGAATTGTCATAAGATTCATTTTTCGCAGAAAATGTAGTCTCAGAAAATGCTCTGCTCTGCTCTGTTCTTGGTGTGCGCTGACGCTTTCTTGTGCAAACCTAGTAAGTTATAACCCTAGGGAGCCGGGCAATAATATTGTACTGAATTTCAATTTTTGAACTTCAATAAAAATGACGATTTGCTTTTTATTAACTACTTGACAGAAAGTGTGGAAAGTAGAGTATTCTGCTTGGGGATAAATGTGTCTTCATCTTGGGCGAGCTTGTACTCTTAACTCCGTTACGCTCGGGGTCATTATATCACCCATATTATGACATAAAACACTGTTTTATCCCCTTGATGAATAATCTACAATTACTACTCTATGGCACAAAATAGATAGGTATAGAAAATCGTCTCCAATATGCGAAAGTGCACGCACACTTAGGCACGGCTCGGCTCACATACAGCGAATGCGCTTGCACTCGCGACTGGCATTCGTTTGAGATTGAAATCGCCGTACGTACGCGTCAATGTGCATGAGATTATTGTTTTCGTCAATTGTATGGACCCAACCTTCTGGTCTATCAATAGTACGTCTGCGGTCTATAATTGCTTGCACATTACTGTTCCATAAGATCGCTCCCATTCAAATTAAAAAGCGTAGGTAGACACTTAATCCTTATTGGTTGAACGTATCTTGCGCTCCGAACCAACCAACCAGATTCGCTTTCTTACCTTACGAAGTTCTTCTATGCTAGTCCTTTATAAATCGTGTCTTAATAATACCTACCGACTACAATCGACTATTTTTATCAAGAAACAGTTCTGGTCTTAATGAACCATAAACTTTAACATTGACGGCTCGTCGTGATTTGAGATTAACGCGCATTCCGGCCGACTAATTTTATGATACATTTATGAGCAACACGGCGCTACAATAAAATTCTAAATCAGGCTAATGTTACAAAATGACTTGTTTTTCAGGAAAATCTGGAGCTTTTGAGCAAAGGTCTTTGCAACTTGGCCAAACATATCAGCAATGGGAACAAGTTCGGCGTGCCGGTCGTAGTGGCCATCAACAAACACGGGTCAGTTCTTATTTAAAACTATTATTTTTAGTTACCCAACAATTCTTAGTTTATCTTGGACATCTCTGAAATCGGTGAATGAAAATATCATGACGAAATCTGGACTTTTTATAAGTTTAATTTATATCATTCTGAAATCACCATCCCGCCTTGAGCAAGCGTGGTGATCAATGTCCGTGCCTTCTGTGTATGAGAAGAGGCTATGCTCTGCCCTGCTGTGGGACAATAATAGGCTGGTTGATGCAAGTCGCGAAATATTTTAGAATTTTGAAATCAATCATAATTAGAGATAGAACGTTGTCCACGTATTTTTTTTAGTAGAACAGGCAATACCTTGGTATTGTCTATGGATAAAACCTATGTGCTTCCAGCTTCAGTGATTAAGTCCGCCAATGTGCAGCATATTGCTTGTGCATAAAGCATAAAATTAATTAAAAACCTTTCAACAGGTAGTGCCGTCAACGAACACGCGCCCCACTCCGCGATTACTGTACTGTAAGCTGTACTTTAGTACGGAGCGGAGCGGAGTGGGGCGCGTCTTCGTGGATGGCACTATCTATAAAACCGGGTATTGAAAGTTGTTGACATTATTTATCATTTACAGTAACGACTCACCCGCTGAACTGAACATGGTGAAAGACTTCGCGCTCAAGAATGGCGCATTCAGGGCCGTATTATGTGACCACTGGGCCAAGGGCGGCCTCGGAGCCCTAGAACTGGCAGATGCAGTCATTGACGCCTGCGACTCTAACTCCAAGTTCGGCTTCCTGTACCCACTGAAGCTCTCCATTCAGGACAAGATACAGGTCATTGCGAAGGAGATGTACGGCGCAGGACAGGTCGAGTACACCGACGAAGTACTTGAAAAGATCAAGGCCTTTACTGAGAAGGTATTATAACTTTTTTCATAACAAAACGTCACTCCTGTTTTCCCCGAAAGGTTAGGCAGGGCTGTTACATATAGGGATTATTGTAAATTCGCCACGGAAAAAAGTATGTGTAACACCCACATTTCGCCAGTTGTGTTCAAGTCCCATGTAATAAGGGCCGAGCCTATTGCCATCAACTAAGCACAAATCCCGACTCCGGGCTATTACTGATGGAAAACCCCAACTTTCCCTGACCTGGGAATCGAATCCAGAAGTCATCCACAACAACTCAGCAGTAGCACAACGTTTTTCATCATAGATAAAGTAACGCCCATAGAGTATAGTAGAGTTCTATTCAAACTTAATGGCGGCTCGGAAGTTAGCTTCTCACTGCGCAGTACCGCACCCCTCGCCCCCGCTGACACATGAAATTGTTACTGCGCAGCGACTCGCCTCATGTTCCAAGCCGCCATTAAGTTTGAATCGAACTGTAATAGATAGGTACGCCCACAAATTTCGAGTTATATTTCTGTAATTTAATATGGCGTGACGCCAACCGGAATCAGATTCGACTCTGGGGAAATCCCTTCAATAGATTTTTTCCGTTTTCCTCATGCCAATCAATGAAATATCTAGATCACGCTTATCTAATTATAAGCCATTCATGAATCAACTCTATTCTACGATTTCGTCGAACTGCATTGCATCATTCATTCAGTATGAAAGACACGATTGTTCCACGATCTATTGATAAATGTTCGCGTGAATAAGAGCGGGGCGGAAACCGGATACGAATTAATTTATCTTGCTTATGAACATAGTGACAGTGGGACTGAAGTACTGAACTTATTACTATCTGTGAGCGCCGGCGCACCGCGGTTTTCACTGCCAAATAAATCATCACTTCGGCTCTTAAAATACAGATGATGTTAAATAAACTGAACCACGTACGTCCGCTTTGGTGCTCGCGCTGACTAGTGAAAGATTATATTAATTCAACTTTGATTTAAACTTGCGCAAGGTTGTTGCGTATTAGTAAAACAAAACCGCACTGCCATGTGCTTCGCCAGGTCTGCGGCGACCCTATAACTGAATGAAACAAGAAAATATTATCTGTAATGAGCCTTGTGGATGCTAATATAAATGAGATAGTGAGAACGATCTTGTCGCGGTGACATACTTTACGATACGAACATTTCTTTTTGTTTCATGATTTTCAGTGTTTGTTCGACAGGTTTTACTTTTTTATCATATCGTGTAAACGAAGCCTAACTCTTTAATATGAATTACCTAAATTGATGCTAGTTGATCTCAAATTCTATAAAGTTAGATTGATTTTGAAGTGGGTAAAACCTGTTGGTAAATTTATCAATGGTAAACAGATCTTATGAAAAATATCAGCCAGATGTTGTAAAAACCCACTATCTGGATAAATAATTAATTCTGCATAAATTGTTTGTTTACCATTCATTGCTTCTGGAATACTATGTAAAAAAAATCCAATATTTTAATAAATGTGTTTTTCTGAAAGCTGAATAAAAACAAGTCTGCACATTAATTTGATTGAAGAAAATTTCAAAAATGTTTGCGTAGTATTGACATTCGCGTAGTGTGTAATGCCAGTTGGCAGTTGCGAGGAATTCCAACATTCGTATGTAATGTTGATGAATTCAATTAGTCAGAGTAAAAAATATACTGTATTATAAGTAAACTCTGGCACATTTACCACATCTGTGATACTATGGTGACGACGCGATCTATCATTGTAAATTTTGTGTCTGAGTGACAGGTTTATAAAAAGACTGTCACGCAGAGACGTAGCTCTGCAGTAGCAGCCATGATACAAAAGAAATTCATCCTTATACCATCACGCGTTGTTTCCCCGAATGGTTGGGCAGTGATGTACCTGTTAGTCCACCCACATTTCGCTTCGCAGTTATGTTTAAGTCCCATATAATAGGAACCGAGCCTATTGCCATCGACCAGGCGTAGACTCTAGATTTCTACTAAGAAATTCCAATAACACTTTAAATCCGACCTGGGAATCTAACTCAGGACCTCGTCCTCAGCAGTAGCGCTTGCGACCACAGGACCAACAAGGCAGTTCCGACTCCTAGTTAAAAAAAAAATACAGAACTAGAGCTAATCCCATCACTATTCCGCAGGGCTACGACAAGTTCCCGATCTGTATGGCCAAGACATCCAACTCTCTGACCGGCGATCCATCAGTGAAGGGCGCCCCCACAGGCTTCACTCTCAAAATCAACGGAATCTTCGCGTCGGTCGGCGCCGGCTTCGTGGTCCCGATGGTGGGCGAGATATCCAAGATGCCCGGCCTCCCCACCAGACCTAGCATCTACGATATTGACCTCAACACTAAAACAGGAGAAATTGAAGGACTCTTCTAATTTCTAAATGCTCCATATACGTTCCATTTTGGTTAGGACACGGTCTAAAGCGTTATGATATATTTTTGTATAACCGATGTTAATAAAATGTTTTTTTTTTATATTGATGTGTTCTTCATTTGTGTTTTGGTGTGTCAGCTGAACGTCAGTGTAAATTTTCGCCCATCGTGCTAATCAAACTCAGTCAGAACAGCTACTTTAAGGGTGCTTGTTCAGACAGCAAAAAATCATATTTCACCCGCGCAACACTTACCTACCCCTCTCATCAAACACGACGAAAACAAAACACAATGCCTTCCCGCCAGCAGAAACTTTTCTCCTGGCATCTATAGACTTCGAATTTCAATCTTCTGTAGTTTATTTTGCTAAAGCTTGAATTCAGAACTATAGATCATATTCATGTTTTGGAACTAGAAACTCAATGTTGACGTGAAAAAGTTCAAATTTAAATGTAACCAAATTTTATTTAGGACCTTGTACAACGACAAATGGCACGTGTCATGAAAACCTTTCCTACGCGAAACGCGAGTAGAAACAATCCCCTTCGAAAAAATATGTGGAAATGAGGTCGAGTTCTGTATTAAAGAAATAAATGTAGGATTATCGGCATCACCACTAAACGAATTGACATCTATTCATCTATATGTATACATGGATGCCAAAGTTCCTAAGGGACTAGTTATAAAAAACGCCCGAGGTGCGTGCTCAGTACCTACGCTGCTTTTGGGCGCGCGCCTGGCGCGTGTTGGACGCTCGTTTGACGCTCACATTTTGTTGTTACTTTTGAACCGTGTTTCTTTTAAGTTTATTACTAATGCAGAGAAAACGACAAGGAAAAATAGTGAAAAAGGAACTCGCGTCTAAGTGTCAGGGGCACAAGGCTAAGGCTTCATTTACGAAGATGCGGGGTGTCCCGCGTGACGTTGGGCGGCGCGGCCCGCACTGAATTCAAACATATGGCGTTGTATGAGTGCGTTTACGGAGAAGCGATTTTACACGCGCTTACTCGGGCAATACTCAATGAAGCGATGCCCGCGACGGAACCTTCTCCCAGTCTTATTTGTAAATCGCACAACGGAGACGCAAGTTGAGAGTTGCAACTTGCGACTTGTGCGCTCCCATCTCTCGCTAACCTAAAACTAGTCGGTTTGATTGAGTACCCCGCGTGCGCCGCAGTGTTGCCCGCCGCGTGCTTCGCTGCACGCTTGACGTTTCGCGGCGGGCACCGCCACTCTTTCCATCTCACATCTCTATGAACAACATCGTATTTTGCCATATGTTTGTGTTTACGCGTGCGATGATAAGAGCCGATTCACACGCCGCCGCACCGTAATCCGAAAAAACGTCTGACGCGCTGCGAAACGCCACGCTGCACGCGACGCGCCAGCCCCGCGTCTCCATAAATGAGGCCTAAGGGCGCTCGGCATGGGCGCTCGCTTGGACGGCAGCGCTTGATATTATTCGTTACATAGGAATTCATACAATTTTATTGAGCGCCCGAAACGCAGTGTATAAATCGCGTGACTCAGGCGCTTGTTATAACTAGTCCCTTAGTAGAAAGTTTATTGGGGTTCCTGTTTGTAACTGTTGATATTGTAGCTTTGAAAACATGCCAAGTTACATTAACTCTTTAGACTTTTTTTCAAATCTATAGAATTTTGCACTTATTTAGATTTCAATTCTATTGTTACCCGACTAGGGCAACCAAAATGAAGGGTTATGATTTTGACCGGTATGTATGTTCATCTGTTCCCTCGTATCTTGTAAACTCTTCATCAAAGTTTGTAAAACGAGATATCGTAGGAAACGTCTTGATTGCCCGCTGGTATTTTTTTTTTTTGGTTTATAATATATATTTTTGAAATGTGCTAATGCCTTTCCCTTGATACCCAACATGGTACGATTAAAAAATATTTTTGTTTTTCATGATATGTCATCTAGAAGGCGTGATGAGTCGTTTAGAAGATATGAGCGAACAGATAAACATACATACATACATAAATACATACAAACCGGTCAAAATCATAATCCACCAAAACGCAACTACGACAAATAAGTCAACTAAAGAGATATAAACAAGACATCACAGACAGACAAATTAAAAATCCGGAGTCATACGTAATCTGTTCGACTTATGGCCCCGTGTGACTCCGGATTTTTTATTTGTAACGTTACCGTAAAAGTTCGATAACTTTTATTTTTTTCAGCGATGCCGACGTTCCCATACACTCATTGTGAATTTTAAATCTGTCACAACCGTTACTCATCCCCATCATAAAAAGGGGGCTAGTCATGAGAACAATTTCCAACAAGAGTCCTTATGAAAAATTTCAAGTCCCGTGCACAAACGTGTGCGTAAGTACATTTATCCACACAAACCCATTACCTATTTTAATTTTCCGATTTATTTATTTTACTCCATTAATAATATATACAAAAACTTACCTTTTTTATTCTAAACAAGTAATAAGTTTTATTTAGGGGATGGTCAAAAGTCGCTCGAAATGTTCGTCTAAGGGTCACCTTACTAGAAGTTTGTCGAAAAAAGTGGGAGTAAACGAATTTGGATCCTAAGTAAATCGCAATAAGATTTAAAATTTCCAGTGCGAACTTTCAAATGAACGTGGAATAGGCTATGTTGTAAATTTTCTCCGCAAGAAAATTCACCGCAATACAGAGCAATGGTGCTAGTGGTACCCTATATAAACATGTACTCTTTGGTTGTACCTACTTTATCAGTCAAAAATCTGTCAAATAAAATGGATGTCATCTTGAGTTTGCAAATATCAACATTGAATTTTATATGTTTATTTAGCCTCGGAATGTACTCACTCACTTCATTTTTCCATCTCACATCTCTATGAACAACATCGTATTTTGCCATATGTTTGTGTTTACGTGTGCGATGAAAAGTGCCGCTTCACGCGCCACCGCACCGTAAACCGAAAAAACGACAGACGCGCCGCGAAACGCCACGCTGCACGCAACGCGGCACGCCCAGCGTCTCCATAAATGAGGCCAAAGGGCGCCCGGCCTGGGCGCTCGCTTGGACGGCAGCGTTTGATATAATTCGTTACATAGGAATTCATACAATTTTATTGAGCGCCCGATACGCAGTGTATAAATCGCGCGACTCAGGCGCTTGTTGTAACTAGTCCTTTAGTAGAAAGTTTATTGGGGTTCCTGTTTGGAACTGTTGACATTGTAGCCTTGAAAAAATTTCAAGTTACATTAACTCTTTAGGCTTTTATTCAAATCTATAGAATTTTGCACTTATTATATATCGTAGGAAACGTCTTGATTGTATTGCCTTTCATTTGATACCCAACATGGTCCAATAAAAAAATATTTTTCGTGGTTCATAATATGTCATCTAGAGGGCGTGATGAGTCGTTTAGAAGATATGAGGGAACAGATAAACATACATACATAAATACATACATCCGGTCAAAATCATAACCCTCCTTTTTGCTTCGCCGTAGTCGGGTAAAAACTAAAACGCAACTACGACAAATAAGTCAACTAAAGAGATATAAACAAGACATCACAGACAGACAAATTAAAAATCCGGAGTCATACGTAATCTGTTCGATTTATGGCCCTAACACGTGTGACTCCGGATTTTTAATTTGTAACGTTACCGTAAAAGTTCGATAACTTTTATTCTTTCAGCGATGCGTGCGACGGTAGATGGCTTCTTCCACGAACTAAGAACGTCGTAAGTCCTACAAGCTTGGATGCGTAATAAAACCAAAAATAAAACGAATAAAAAAAAAAGCCTACACATTTTTTTTCGTCTTGTATTAATACAAATAATCATCCAATTTTTATCTTATTAGGCATTAGCATATTAAGTACAAATCGAAAATACGAGAAAATTAGAGGTAACTTCGTGATATTTTTTTATCGAGAAAATTTTAATATTTTGTGTTTCTGTTCCACAAAAAGTTTGAAAATATCATGTAGTTACTCATACTATTTTTATTTTATACCTTAGTCTTATCAATTTTATGAAAAATCAAATTGAAGACAGGCAATTTTGGGTCCTACCCGCTCTTAACGTAATTCATTCAGTATTATGTATTATCCACTAATGTAAATAAAAAACTCACTCAGAATTCAAGACAAAGACATCATTATCGTAGGTACTTAAGTCTTTCATAAATATGCAATTCAAAAACCGCAAAAACCGGGCGTGGTTTGAATTTAAAATAATTTTGCGATCACATAATAATATCATTGTCGCCCGATGTATGTCCTGTTTAGGACATTTACATCAGCGCGCCACAGACCCAGCCGAGGCATGTGGCATGTGGTTCTGTTTTAGAACGAGAAAATTAGGTAGACATTCTATATTGTGTCGCGTGCCCAATAATAATTAATAGTACATTAGTGTCGAGGCCTGCAACATGTGCGTTGATGTACGGTCCTGAAAATAGCCGAATCACACATACTTGAGTCCATCAATGCCAGGTTGCGGCTAAGGCTTTTTATATTTAAGCCTTGCGGCCTTGCCTTTTGATATTTAAGCCGAAATTTAAGCTCTAATAAGTGCAAGGAATTGTGTGTATCAATAGTGCCGATTCTCTTGTCACAAATTCTCTAAACTTAACTAAAAATCACTAAAATTTAGTTTATTCCTGTCAAACGACGATTTCCCATTCTGAAATAGACTATAGTGATACAACTTAACTATATTTTAGTTTGACAGCACTAAGATTGCACTGAGTTTTAATTTAGTGAAAATGCTATTCTGATTTTTTTTGTTCTGTATCTAAAATCCTCTAACTAAATCTGACTATATTTAATCGCGTTTAAAATGTGTGGAATAGAATTCGATGTCATGAACTAAAATTCAAGCCAACACCTCGACTTCAGTTACAAAACAGAACTGTATCAATATATATTTTTTTATTTTTTTCCTTATTTTATATACAATACCTGAAAAATGCATTAAAAACACGTCGAGGATGCCGTAGCTGCGCGCTTCTGGCTCTAAAAAAAATGACGGGAAAGGGAAAAAAAGTACCAAGTGGAGGCGCGCGGTTGTTAAATTCGATTTTAGTTGTGTCAAAATAAGTTTTGAATTTTGAGAATTTATTTGGCAGAATAGCTCCAAGATTCCCATAGCCAAAAGTAAGGAATTTTAGTGATAGTTTAGTTCGGTGAACTAGAGGATGGGAAAAACATCCTTACTTTTGGCTAATCTTAACGCTAGTCTGACAAAAAAAACCCTAAATTTAAAAATTATTTTGACACAACTAAAATCGAATTTGACAATCGCGCCTCCACTTGGTACTAGTTTTCCCTACCCTATTATTTTTTTTTAGAGCCGGAGGCGCGCAGGTACATCAGTTTCGACGTTTTTTTTAATGGAATTTTTCACTTTTTGTATGGAAAAAAAAAATACCAACATGTTGATTCTCAGAGGTTTACGAGTTACCTAAAGGGGGTCGAAATTTTCATTATTTTTGCGATAGGACCCACCATTTTCGAGATATAAACAAAAGAAAAAAAATAAAGATACAGTAATGTTTTGCAAGTGAAGTCGCGCTGTTGTTTTAAATTTTAGTTCATGACATCTAATTTTATTCCACACATTTTTAATCGCGATTTAGTCAGATTTAGTTAGAGGATTTTAGATATAGGGCACAATTTTAGGTTAAATCGTTTTTCGTTTAATCGTTTTCATTGGTCGTTTGACAGGACTAAAGTAGATTTTAGTCATTTTTAGTTTAGTTTAGAGAAATTTGTGACAAGAGAATCGGCACCATTATTTATTTATGAGATACTTTTTGGCTTTTACGAGTCAATTAATTACTTGAAGTTTACAGTTAGGCGCCCATTATATTGTTGTTTTAATAAATTGTATTTATGTAGAAATGGCAGGAGTCTTTCACTTTGTGTGTACTATAATGCTTCCATAGCAAATTAAAACTAACGTATTTGCAAAAAGTTATTTATTTAATTGTTTGCTTAATTGAATGTTTATAGATTAAGAAGTATCAGTGGGGGTGTCGTCGATCTCGTTGACGATCTCGGTGGGCTGGAAGGTGACGGGGGCGGCGGGGGCGGCGGGGGTGGCGGGGGTGGCGGGGGCGACGGGCGCGGAAGGCTCGTCGTCGTCGCTGTCGTTGGCGCCGGGGTGCGCGTGCTGGGAGGGCGGCGCGTGCGCAGGCCGGGGCGCGCGGGCCGAGCCCGGCGCCGACCACACAGCTTGCGACCGCTGTAACAATAACAAATGTTCATTGATTAAAAGTCCCGTTACTCAACAAACAATACTGATACATAATTCAAGTTTGGACGATGCAATTGATGTCAAAAAAGTTCATTGTCAAACAAACAATTTGGTTGAAGAAAAAAGTCATCGCGTACTTTAATCACGTTCGTAATTTATTAACCACGGATTAACGGCGCGCCTTATGCGCGAAATTGAACTGTCCACACATTTTAATCGATAGCCTTAATCGAGCAGCGAGCAGTATTCGGTACCCTCAGTTCATGCTACTAGTTTTTCCTTGATATGTTTCTAATGTAACTGGATGGCACGCATGCCAATGGTCCTTATGGTAAGCGTCATCGCCGCCTATGGACCTTGTTATACCAGAGGTAACACAGATGGGCTGCCATCCCAGAGATATAGCTGACATCTCTCATATGCGTTTTACCCTTCATACCGTAATAACGCTGCTTTACGTCAGAAATATGAATGAATGGTAGTACTTTCCAGGACGAGCTCCTTCGCATAGCACACTACTACTGCTAATCGCATAAAACCTCATATCTTACCTCATATTGGTCCTTGCACTGTCGCACGCGGTCCAGGTACATATCGTAGACGTACTGCGCCATGTGGGGCATGTCCCGGATGCGCAGTGTCATGGCGTCGGGCACAGCTGCCACTGCGCCGCGCTGCGCCGGCCACCGCTCGCCCGGCACCAACTCCAGCTCGAGAGGGCGCTCCACCAGCTATAGAAATAAATGTTATTTATGTATTTATTTTCTCTGGAAGACTTACAGCAGCTTTTGCAGCAGTTGTAGTAGCTCCTTGTTATGACATTATAACAACTGTTCTGGGACCACATAACAACTTATCTGTCCTATTGCTGGGTAAAAGTCTCCACCTTATGGTAAAACTCGGACCGGACGGCCTGAATTGGCCTAGATAATTGGTTTTGGAACGTCTGTGATACAGAATATCTTCAACATAATATTTTTAACGATCGAAGTGGAGTTCCGGCTGACGGGGGAGAATGAAAGAAATGCGACCCCAAGTAAGTATGGGATAAGGGCAAGATGTGGACAAGTCGATCGGCCGATCGGGGACGATCCGGTGGGTCGAGAAGCACCTTTGGACTTCTATATCTCTCGGCTGCCTACTCTGGCCAATCCGACAATAATGAATCCAAGCCACCACCCTGGAACTGCCTCGTTGACGACACCCGCCTTTAGGCACTCATGGCATGGCGTGACGACATTGGCAAATTATTTGAGATTTTTTCGATCTATTGATAGAGCGGTTCGGTCTTTCTCTAGGTCCCATTTTGATCAAGGGTTCATACACACTTATTTATTCCCACTTAAATAAATGTGTATGAATGCCCAATTGTCGCAGAATTATGAATATAAATTGTAAATTGTAAATCTATATCTATACCTTCATATTATAATAAAATAGTATCAAGTCAAATCCAGTATTGAATATTTTTGAAAAGTAATTGCTACGAGGAACGAGTATGATGCCGAAAATATAGTTTTTAGAATTTTTATGGTTATATATTCATAGATTTTTTTAGGATGTATGGTTCCGGATTGGCGCAAAAATGGCTGAACGTATTTGGATGAAATTTGGCACTCAGATAGTTTATAACTTGGATTAACACATAGGGTACTTTTAATCCCGGTAGTACGTTGCCGTGGGATATTTTCCGACACCCACACGGGCGAAGCCGCGGGCAAAAGCTAGTGTGGTATAAATAATTCCCGACTCGATGCTGTTTTGCCTCTTTTCAGGCATAGTTAATAATAATAATAATAATAATAGGCAACACTAATACGTCAAGAACGAAATTTTCCATATCTCGTATTTACTATATTTAATTATCTCCATAAGCCGCCTATATACAAAAATCACAACAAAACCTCCTTTAATATATAATATATAAATTCAGTAATAAACATCATTAAAATGATAAAACCAAAAAATCATACAAAAATCAAGAATGACGCTGTCAAAGGACCCTTCACGCAAATAAATTACAGATAATTATAACATTGGTATGGACTTCAAAACATCATGTTGACGAGATCAGCAGCCCGCCGCGCACGCCTACCACCTCCGGAATCGTCGCTCAGCTCCGCCTCGCCGCCGCCGGAACCTAGCCCCATCGTGAGTGCTGTAATACCGGCCGTGGCAGTTGCGTCGAGCTCGAGCGACGAATATTTTTCCCCGCCGACGTCACCAACACCCGTACGTCGGCAGGGGAGAGGCCAGCCACCGAGGAGCTTGGTACTTAGGGGCCAACCGGCCCCGAGCCGGGTCCCCGCTGCCGGTGGTTGTTTGCGGCGCATGAGATGGACTCAGTCTATGAACGAGAACATCATGCGCGCATACTACGGGTCTACAGAGGGGGGAACTAACCTCACTGCATACCGCGATAGGATGCTGTCTCTGTTCCAGGAACTAGAACCAACCGTCAACGTCTCGGCCCAACGACTGTCGGATCAGGTGCGGGTCATCCAACGTAATCACAGGTTGGACGATGCTGCACTTGATAGGCTGCGCTCAGAGGTACTGAGGAACCGTATCGTCTCGACTCCGGCACAAACCGCGGCACAACCGTCAATTCCTGACCCAATCCCGCCGCGGTCCAATCATGTTGAAGAAGAGAATGATATTGTTGTCACAGTAAGTAGCCAGTGCAAAACCCCAATTGAGGAGCGCTCTGGAGGATGTGTTTCGCGATTATAGGCACACCCCGACCGAACTTAGACCCCGACTACCACGCTTACCTATGTACAAGAAAAATAGGGCGCTGGTGTGTGCCTTGGACTCGCAGCTTAAAAACTTTTTCGAGAGCAGCGAGGATCTCGTTGATACACACTCGATCCTGTATTGCGCGGCTGTTGCGGCTTGTCGTTTAGCTAACGTCAAGTTCCCAAACTGTGACAGAGCTACACGACCAAAACCAGCCGTACCAGCCTGGCAGTGTAGGATCGAGCGCCGTATCAATGGAGCCAGGGTATCATCACATCACATATCATCGGCAAACTATACAGCTTCAGGGAGGGCAATACACGACCACGAGTGATGCGCTTTGTGAGACGGGCATTCTCAGGGACAGGAATCAGTCCTCCAGAATACATGTCCCGTGTTACAGAGCGCATCGACTTCCTGAAGCAAAAAGTCTGTGCATGGGCGAGCCGTATTCGACGGTATAAGCGGCGGGCTGACCGATATACGCAGAATCGCATGTTCCAGAGCGATGAGAGATGGGTATATAGAGCGTGGGAGCGACCTGAACAAAATGTGACAGACGTGTGCCGCCCGGATGATGACGCCACGAACGCATTCTGGCGCAGCATATGATCGGTACCCGTCTGTCACGCTGAGGCTGACTGGACGTAGCCAGAGCAGTCCGCCCGTTACCGAATTGGAAATCACCGGGACCGGACGGACTGCACAACTTGTGGTTAAAATGGCTGACTAGTTCACACACTCGCTTGGCATCTCAATTCCAGTCATCTTTAGAGTCTGGGTCGCTACCACAGTTTCTAACAACAGGCGTTACCCACCTGCTCCATAAGTCAGGTAGCCCCGCGGAACCCAAGAATTATAGACCGATCACATGTTTGTCGACGGTCTATAAACTTCTTACATCCATTTTGAGAGTGAAAATAAACACACTCATTGACAGCTATTCAATAATGTCCGCCTCTCAAAATGGATGCAGGAACGGGTCCCGCGGTACTAAGGAGCTACTCCTCATCGATATGGCCATAAGCCAACAGGTTCGTCGATCCCGTAAGGACCTCTCGACATGCTGGAGGCCTATAAGAAGGCCTACGACTCGGTGCCACATACATGGCTCATGAGGGTGCTGGAGTTGTACAAGATTGATGCAACTCTACGCACCTTCCTTGAGTCGTGTATGGGGCAATGGAGAACGGCTCTTCGCTACCCAGGATGTCGACAGATCCAAGGGAATGATGAACCTGTACGGATTAAACGGGGAATATTTCAGGGCGACAGTTTGAGTCCGCTTTGGTTCTGCTTGGCCCTGAACCACTAAGCACACTGCTGGAGGATTCAGGTCTAGGCTATCGGTTGAGGAGAGGTGGTCAGGTCATATCTCACCTCCTCTACATGGATGACCTGAAACTCTTTGCCCCCAACGAATTGCGACTGATGGAGCTACTGAAGGTAACTGAAACCTTCAGTAACGCCATCAGGATGGAATTTGGTGTGGACAAATGTGCAGTCATGCATGTAAAGCGAGGAGAGATTATGGAATCAGAGGGAATTCAACTCTCGGATTCCATATACCTCAGGTCCCTCTCCTCATCCGAAAGCTATAAGTATTTGGGTATGTCGGAATCGTTAGGCATCAACGTTGCTGACATGAAGCAATCGTTGAAGGAGCGCTTCTTTGGTCGCCTGAAAAAACTATTAATTAGCCTTCTTTCAGGCGGAAACAACGCGCCTTCAACGGTTGGGTCATGCCGGTTCTGATGTACTCTTTCGGCATACTCAAATGGACTCAGACCGAACTCGACGCCCTGGATAGGAGGGTCCGTACACTGTTGACCGCAAACCGGATGCATCACCCACGATCATCGGTGATGAGATTGTACATCCCGCGGAGATGCGGGGGTCGAGGCTTTTTAAATGCGAAGACCCTCCACAATCGCGAGGTGTGCAATCTCAGAGAATATTTTTTTAAAGCCGAAGTGGGTATGCACCGCGATGTGGTGGCAGTGGACAAAGGACTCACCCCGCTCTCCATGGCTTATGAGAACTGGCGCAAACCTGTAGTACTTACTACAGAAGACCGCAAGGAGGTATGGCAAAGCAAGGAGCTTCATGGGCGCTTCTATCGGGCTCTTCATGAGCCCGATGTAGATTTCTCAGCGTCCGTATCCTGGCTACGTTTCGGTGACCTTTTCGGGGAAACTGAAGGTTTCGTCGGTGCAATTATGGACGAAGTTATCTTGACGAATAAATACCGGAGACATATTATAAAGGACGGGACGGTTGACGTGTGTCGGGCATGCCACCGTCCGGGTGAGTCCATCAGACATATTATCTCTGGTTGTTCTCGTCTAGCTAACGGCGAGTACTTGCACAGGCATAACCAAGTGGCCAGGATAATTCACCAGCAACTTGCCTTGAAATATAAACTGGACTCTGAGGTACCGTACTACAAGTATGTGCCCGACCCAGTTCTCGAAAATGACCATGTCACGTTGTACTGGGATCGGTCTATCGTTACTGACAGGACTATTGTTGCCAATAAACCTGATATAGTAGTGATAGACCGATTAGCGCGCCGCGCAATGATAGTCGATGTTACCATCCCACATGACGTGAACCTCGTGAAAGCTGACAGAGAAACAAACAAAATATCTCGACTTAGCACACGAGGTTGTCGACATGTGGAATGCGAGCTCGGCTATCATTGTGCCGATTGTCGTAACGGCCAATGGCCTGATAGCCGAAAGTCTCGACCAACATCTCTCGAGGCTCTCGTTAGACGGTTGGATCAAGGGCCTGATTCAGAAGGCAGTACTCCTTGATACGGCTCGCATTGTGAGGAGGTTCCTGTCTCTGCAGCCCTAACCACCGGTAGCTTGGACCCTGCTCCCGACACCGGCGGACTTCTATTTTTTATATTTTTAAATATTTTTTCTCATGTTTTTTTTAATAAAAATATTTAAAAATATAAAAAATAGAAGTCTTACTGCCAAAGCATTCCAAATGTATAACCTAGTCTTTAGAGCCACTTCTGATTTTAAACGGCCTGCTACATATCTATATTTGTTTAATTCTTTGATCCGTCCACAAATAGAGTATGCCTGCATGATATGGGATCCTTATTATGCGAAATATGTTAATATAGTCGAAAGAGTTCAGCGCAAGATTCTGAAAAGAATGCAGTATGAAGAGTCACTTAAGAAGTTTAATTTAATAACACTTGAGTCCAGGCGCCAATTATTACAAGCCATGATGCTTCATGGATTGATTCACAATAGGTTTGATTGCTCAGACTTGGTCAATAACCTATTTTATGTTGTGCCTAGAACGGTTATGAGACGTGAGGTGCGCGTCTACCCGCTTTTCGCGACTACTCCCAGCCGTACGAATGCGGGTGAGCGAGCGCCACTCCAGCGATTAGTTAAAACATTCAACGAACACTTTGAAAAAATAGACATATTTGCCTTACATCGTCATAAATTTAAAAAAGCCCTTTATGCCAGTGTTAAATTAAGGAATGTTGATGCTGATAGCGGTCTTAATCTTAATCTTAGGATTCATTAATAATAATTTACAAGGATATAGTGTAGCTAATTATTTAATTTTTAATTTCTAGTTTAATTATTTCTATATATGTTTTATCTTTATATTTTTTTCTATACATTTTAATTTGATTTAATTTAATTTGGTACCCCCATTATATTGTAGTAACATTTTTTTTTTTTAATTCAAGCAGAATTCAATGTAATCAAACATTCATAATATTGTATCTTCACTGTACCATAATTGATTCTTGTTATCCGTGCAAACGCAGTGGATTGTACTGTAACCATTCTTAGATTTTTTTTATTTTTTTATTATGGAATTCAAATTGTACAATTGTTTGTCTTCCCAAATAAATAAAATAAAATAAATAATAGTTCCAAGTTATTTTACGTAAATAAATGAAAAAAACACTATCTAGATAAAAAGTGTTATTTTTATACAAGCAATGTTCCTTTTCCCTGGGATAGAAAAACCCACTGAAAGGAGAATGCCGTCGTCCCATCTTGGGAGCTAGTGTGTCACAACCAAATGTAGTTCATAAAAATACTCCTACTTTTAAAATCAGATTTACGTTTTTGTTATGAAAACTATTCACGGCTTTCGGACACGCGAAATAAAAGTATTTTTTTACTTGTGTAGTAGGTACTGATTTGCTATTTAATAATTTAATATTAGGGTATAATATATTTTCATGTGTGTCAAATAAATCTTTAGGTCACGCGTTGCGTCGTAATAATTTAAATTGTTGTTTTGGAATACACTTGCATTTAAAGAAATTGGACCGATTCAAAAAAATAATATGCTATTTGAACTGTGACGTATTGCATTAATTATTGTATCGTGGCGCCGTCACGGATGACGTTACTTTTAATATTGGTTTCATCTGAACTATTTGAATATAAATAAAATACATAAATATACCTATTAGCAAAAACGGGGGTTCAGGTGCTTTTTCATAACGTACCTAGTCTTTTGTGATAATCTGTAAGTATTACCTCAAGAAGCATTTAAATTATAGTTAGCTTCTAAAGTACAGTCACGGACTTTAATTGATGAGCCACCTAGCACTGTTCGTATTTTAGCCGTGTAATGCAAATCGGGTTTATTCGGTTCCTGACACGGAAAGTCATAATGTCTTCGTATTAGTAGAAGAAAATTATATTTAATAACTTTATCGGTTGGCTAACCTGAGAGCCAGAACTAAAAACTTGACAGCAGGTTGCCAACCAATTGCAGGTCTAGCAACAGTAACCTAGCAACGATTGTTTAAGCGTAACGATAGTAACGTCAGCGTACGGAGAAATATTAATAGTCATTTCGACAACTTCGAAATTAACGTCTCTGACATCGACATTTCAACTGTCACTGTCTTCAGATAAGTTTTCAGAATAATCGAGTTGATGAGCTCTCATTCAAAGGAGGTCAGTATCAAATAGATTGGATAAACTTAATGCAACATTTTATTTATTTTTATCATTGAGAACTTAATAATCAACCTCTATGGATAAGACTATTTCCGATTATAAGTAAATTATTTATCATCTTGTTTACGAGCGTGCGGTTTGAGTTCGTGTTTAATCGTGTAATCTCGTGAATGTATGAAACTGTAAAATTGAAAAGTTTGAAGGTGGCTTATCAATTAAAGTCCGTGACTGTACCTACCCAAGTCCGGGACTATTCGTTTAATTCAAGAATTAAAAAACAGTTTTTATGCTTTCAGATCAATCCTGGAAGTACCTATTCATAATGTTACGAATGCTTCACATTGATACAAGAAAAACTCCCTTAGATTCCGATACCTGGACCAACATTCGGTCACAATGTGCAGTGATATGTGCTTTGGATGTGGACAGTCCATACTACGTGTTGCAAGGCGTTTCCGAGTGCCACCCAAGTGTCGTACCTATTGTTTTATTTGTACATTTCCTTTCTCTAGTGGACTAGGTCTTATACATTATGTAAATATGAATATAATATAATTTATTAATTAATCTTAACTACGTTTTTCATTTCTGATGTAAGTACCTTGGTGGTACTAACAACATTATGGTAATAATGTTGTTATTGTTAACTAACATTTCAAGTTCGAGAAGTGGATATAGTAAATACAACTCTGCCTAACTCTTCTGCGAAAACAGGCCTGTTGTTATAATAGGATTTCAAGGTATAAGGAATCAGTAAATAAAGCAGGTACTAATTGATTACTTGCGAGTGAGGTACCTACATGATTATTGATATTCATTATCATTAGGTATATAAAAAACTGACAACAAGAATTATTATTAACTATGAGTGATGTATTGTATAATCATCCATCAGGAAACTATCGCCAAATCAAGAATAAAAAGCGACCGATATTACCACTACTTGTCACCTGTACTTGTCACTACTTGTCACCAACTGTACCATTTCGAGTCATTCACTTTCTCGAACTTAACCTCAAAATATGAAGTATGTAAATCGAAAATAAATACGAATTGCGGGAATCCATTTAAAATATAGTTAACAATATAGAAAGAGCATTAAATTATCCTCCAAATACACTAGGTTTTGTTGTGACAGCGGACTTTTCGGCTTGGTACATGGTGCCCTATATTAGGGGGCATTGTCCTTTCAAGGATTACTGGGACAACATCTCGTAAATATGTTTTTTCTTGGAAAAAAAAGACGAAATGAAGACGCTCAATAAATTGTTCTCTCCAAATATATCTGTGTGATCACAATTTAATTTACAAATATTTCATTAGTCACAAACGCTTGCCAAAAGTTTGCTTTCTCAACGAGTGGAAGGATTACATCTTCTTTTGACACGATACAAAAAATCAGGAGGATGATGGTATGGAAAGAAAACTGGTGACAATATTCGCGGAGAAGTCCAAATTTAGCTAAAGGCATAAAGTACGCGACCGTTTCTGAATTATAGAAAAAAATTATGTGTCACGGAAAATGTTTTCCAGAGCTCCACAAAAGTCGAGCGAATGTCATAAAGGTTGATATAGGGCTCGGGCTTAATAATAACAGCTGCACGGGTCCGTGGATGGGTGGCCAACCATTACATATCGAGACTCCTCCGTCCCTCGAAAAGCACGTTAAGCGGTTGGTCCCGGTTGTCATTTGTAGATCACTGAGAGTCGTTACGGCTAGTCAGAAGCCCGAAAGCCTTGACAACTAGTCTTACCAAAGGGTATCGTATTACCCAGTGACTGGGTTGTTGAGGTCAGATAGGCAGTCGCTCCATGTAAAATACTGGTATTCAGTTGCATCCGGTTAGACTGGAAGCCGACGTCAACATAGTTGGAAAAAGTCTAGGCAGATGATGAGTTATAGAAAAAGTTCTGCTTCAGCTTTGAAGAGCGTCGTCGTTGTGTCTGTTTTGCTTGAATACCTACTTGTGCGACAGTCTAACTCTATGTGCCATATGTCCGCGTATCCTACCTGATTAAAGGTGGGCTGTAGCTCAAAGCAGTTCCTGAAGAGGTTGGCCCTGGCGAAGATGTACAGTCCCAGGCGAGCCCTGGATGCGGCCACGATGAGACGTCGGAGGTCACGCACATGTCCCACGGCGCGGGTACGGACAAGGGACACCAGAGCTATGTCATTCTGCTGTCCTTGGTACTTGTCCACTGTCGTCACCTGTGAACAAAACGATATGTAATACGGAAGTATGTGTTTTAAATGAAGTTCTATATAAAGTCAAGGAAATTATTTGTTTAACAAGTTGACAATTATTTTTTTAAATTCTTTGTCTATTTTTGCAAATTGACTCCTTCTCTGGGATGCCTGATTTAACTCCTTGCCAAATTTTATATAAAGTTTCAGTGGTTAAGGCGTTAAAATGTAACATACAAACAGACAGACAGAGTTACTTTCGAATTTTAATATTAGTATGGTATGGATTAAAGTTAGGATTAGATAAGTTTTCCATGCGGCTTACCCAAATGAACCTACGACGTAGGTCCTTTTTATTTTATTGATTTCCGAACAATCATCAATTAACTTCATTCGACTATGAGAATGGAAACTGCGCCCATGGCCACGGACAACGATATATTGCGACATTTGTTTCTGCAGTAAATCTATCAGCTGGCTCATATAGACTTTCAATGTCAGACTTAGAATGATTTTAAGGTACCGCGGTATAAAAATATATTAGGACCACTGGTGTCTTTCTGTCTAAGGTACCACTCATGAACTCTTTGAGGCCCTAAAACTTATAAGGACATAATAAGCCTATAATGTTCTCACTGATGGATGGGACACAGGTCTCTCTATGAGACGGAGCGGGCTGCAAATCCAATGCGTGATGATGGATATCACATGTCTTAGATTTTTTGGTTCTAGAACATGTTTCCTCAAGATATTACTGTCTGCGGTCGACGACCTGTTTAAATACAAGCTAGCAATTAAAATCGATAACAATAATTTAGTTTTTTGTATATTTTCTTCCTCATAGAAATATCGCTGAGGACGGAACCCTCGGCAAGCGAGTTCATTCGTATCTGGCCGAGTCAGTTTTTGGCGACTTTGAGCAATTTTTTAATACCGCATTATGTCAGGAATGTTGTTTATAAATAACTGGTAGGCGAGGACTGTATCATCGCTATACTAAACTAGCTCTATGATTATAATTTCGACCTCTCGAATATCGAAACTCGACCTCATGAATATCGAATGACTCCTACTGAATAGCGCGCTAAAAGGCTAAACCCCGCTTTCTTGGTTATAAGCTCATATCGA
Source organism: Lithophane ornitopus (assembly GCA_948473465.1). Lineage (NCBI taxonomy): Eukaryota > Metazoa > Arthropoda > Insecta > Lepidoptera > Noctuidae > Lithophane > Lithophane ornitopus. The sequence goes on from OX419633.1 coordinate 7,345,947, forward strand.
CCTAATTTCGTTTTCTTTTTCCTTTTCCATCCATTTTCAGAAATTTAAAACTTGGACCGAAAAAAAATTAAGGTGCTGGAAATTAATACTTTAATTGATTCAGAGAAAATCGATGGTTGCGGCAACTAAAAGAACAATAACTGCGAAAATGCAAAAAAAAATGATTTTCCCGCATAACCTTATCATTGTTTGATTATTAATAATTATACATAACATCACGCCTTGTTTCCCCGAAGGGTTGTGCAGAGGTGTACACTCACATTTCGCCAGTTATGTTTAAGTTACATGTAATAGAAAAAATACGTGGCTAATATTTTTTTATTATCTGCCTGACGGACTATATATATATTTTTTTTTTAACCCAGACTTCATTCCTATTTAGCGTAAAAGGCAAGTGTAAGCAGAGGCTCCATATACGCACACAAGATGAACAAAAAGACCGCCCTCTCCAATACTCAAAGAACATTGATTGCTTCCTGCACTACGTCTGTCGCAGCGAGCGACAACTTTGCGTTTTGTTGCAGCGACTTGACGCTGGAACTTGTTTTTTTTTCTTAAAACGAATTTTAACCTTTGCGCTTGAGACAATTGTTGTCATAATAAAGGCATTCGGATTCTTAGGAAGTTACTGAAGTCTTTTTAGGGTTCCGTACCCAAAGGGTAAAACGGGACCCTATTACTAAGGCTCCGCTGTCTGTCTGTCTGTCACCAGGCTGTAAATCATGAACCGTGATAGTTAGACAGTTGAAATTTTCACAGATGATGTATTTTTGTTGCCGCTATAACAACAAATACTAAAAAACAGAATAAAATAAATACTTAAAAACGAGCAAAAAAAATGTTGTTTCTTATACAATAATAGTTATTTGTGCAAAAAGAGAGCAATGTTGTTTTTTGGTGCGAGTGTTGATATTGAATCACGAGCGTAGCAAGTGATTCTAGGTTAGAATCCTGAGCACAACGAGGGATTCAAAGGCACGAGATGCAAATAACTTTGGTCTCGTGTAACACATACAACTTTTCACCTCAGCAGCGAGAACATATGAGATATTAGAACATATTAGGGGTTTAAATATGAATTTGCTGTTTTGTTCTGAAGAACGGAAACCATTTTTTTTTCTGAGGTATAATATATTTATTTAATCAAAGTATTTTCCCCATTGTCTACACATTTCTGCCATCTCCTGGGAAGTTCATTTATGCCTTTGCGGTAGAACTCTGGGGACCTGGACTCAAAAAACTGAGTGAAGGCAGTTTGTATTGAAACCCCTTCATTTCTGTACAGGTTCAACAAGGTAGGTAAGGCAAGCTTCAACACGCGGTTCTCTCTGCAGATCAGTCAAATTATGGGACACCTATTTTGCAAGTTTTTTGTCTCACCGATTGATGCAAATTGGTCATCATTTTGGATATGCTTAAGCTAACATCAAACCGTGCCGCTAGTTCCTTGGTAGTTTGATATGGAGCGGTTTCTACCACCGCATCTAATTCCTCGTTATTTACCTTAGAGGCTGGTCTTTCTCGTAGTTCATTCTTCAAATAGAAGTTTCCACTACGAAAGCAATTAAACCAAAAACGCACGGTGCGTTCATTAGCCGTATCCTCTCCAAACACAACATTGATATTGCGAGCTGTTTCCGCAGCGTCAGTTCCACGTCGGAACTCGGTATAAAAAATTACTCTAATTTTCAATTTAAGTACAGTACGACACAACTCACATGTAGCATCGGCAAAATTCGTAAAACCGATCACAATCCGACCTGAATGCGCCTTCAAAATCACCAATCTTTATTACTGCTTTAGGTGAAAATGATCTTTACGTAAACGCAATAATTTGTAAAGTTATATAACCAAATACATCCGTAAAATTGCAATTAATGAATGCTACATCTAAGTTGTGTCGTACTGTTAAAAGGTGAATGCAAAAACAAAAATCGAATTTTGTGAAAAAAGTGGCCAGTACGTTTAAACGGCAATTTCATATTTAAACCCATATACAACATGGTAAACAAACCACATGTACCTATATTTGTAAAACGAACAATATATATAAAAAAAAGTTAAATTACTTATTACATTTAAAACCTGTATGTGTATCCGAACGTTTTATTGTTTGTTTCTTTTTTGGGCCTACTAGATATCGAAATTAAAATTGAACTTCGAATCTATCTCTAGCTTTTTTCGTATCGAAGTAAAAGTGACAGAACAAAGTGAAATTCAAATATTTCGAATTTTGTGAGTAGACCCATGACATGTTATCGGAATTTAGAAAAAAAATAATTAAAAAGTTACTTGGTCTCACGCTCGCACCAAAATTGAATTTTGCACACTGTCTGTAGACAGCAAAACCTGCTTGTTTGAGGTGCTGAGGTGAAAACGTGATTTTTTTGCTCGTTTTTGCTCGATATTGATAACGGCAACAGGTAGACGGTTATATATTCACTTTAAAAATAAATAATTAAATTAAAATAAAACAAATATTTAAGGGGGGCTCCCATACAACAGACATGATTTTTTCGCAATTTTTATAGATAAATGGTACGGAACCCTTCATGCGCGAGTCCGACTCGCACTTGGCCGGTTTTATTTTATCTCTGTCGTTCTCCAAGATTAAAGATGATCTTAGCATACACTATTAGTTCTAGGTTTTTGAGGGTTCCGTAGCCAAATGGCAAAAAGGAAACCCCTAATTTCATCATGTCCGTCTGTCCGGAGTCAGACAGTGCACACAGCCATTAAAATGTCTGTGTGCACTGCGTGACTGCACTGTAGTGTAAATAGTCTCCGAGCAGTCACCGATCATCATCGATATATCGATGAAAATTGAGAGGAAGGTGTATTTTATGCACCGCTAAATAATGTAGTATAGTGAGAAATCACGAAAAAAATATTAGGGGTCGCAATCCGCATAGCTAGCGATACTTAACGGAGGGATGATTGCACATAAGCATGTGGGGTATTGTTGGAACCCATTATTAAAAAGATGATGTTTCCAAGTGACATTGCTATTAAGTTATGGGATATTTTTGATTACCTACAAACGTATTTTTCAGTTTTTACAAGAAATACTATAAAATACAAACTTATTTTTAACCGACTTCTTCAAAAAGGAGGAGGTTCTCAATTCGTCTCTATGATTGTTTTTTTTTTTTTGTATGTTTGTTACGCGATTACTCCGCCAATTATGAATCGATTTTGATGATTCTTTTTTTGTTTGGTAGCTCATGCTTCCGAGGAGGTCCCATATAAATTTTATTAACTTTGCTTGCGAATTTTTTGAGTTAGCTTCAATATTACGTATTTTTCCCACTTTTTTTATCTAGACGATATCCTGTGTGACTCCTTCCCTGTTATTTACATGGCAGGTAGTGGTATTCGGATTTGTGTGGGGTAGGTACCATAACTAAAAAAATAAAAACTTTTTACAAAAGTGAAAAATAATTTTAATTTCGGAAGTCGGTGGCAAAAAATGGAAATTGAAAAGCAAAGACACCGACTTTCGAAATTAAAGTAATTTTTCACATTTTTTGTGTTTTTTTTGGAAGTCGGTTGTTTTTTTTTTGAAAAAAGTTTTTTGCTTCTGCGGTCGTTCCAATCGATGCCGTGCATGCGTGAATATTCATCCCGACTACGGAACCCTTCACTGTGCGTAGATCGACACGCACATGGACGCACTTTTTTATTTTAAGAAGTACGTTCAGATGATGTCAGAAGTTTGGTATTAATATGTAGTAGGGCACTCCTAACAATATCATCACTATTTCCAGTAATTGTGATCTCACTGAGATCTGATGCTATTGTTGAAACTTTGTAGCTAATAAGAATAAAGTGTATGTTTGTTTAAAATGTTAAGGAGTTTTTCGAATAATTCCAATAAGCATAAGCATAATCACTGTAATCAGCCTATAACGTTCCCACTGCTGGGACACAGGCGTTCTCTCTGTTAGAGGGAGTGGCCCATAATCTACCACGCAGGTCTAGTGCGGGTTGGTAGATGTCACAAGTCTTTGAATTTTTGGTTCTAGGACATGCCGGTTTCCTCACGATGTTTTTCTTCACCGTTTGAGAGCAGCGGTGATGAAATAAATTACACAAAGTAATGTGCCTGTCTGGGTTCGAGCACTTGACCTACAAATCCTAAGTCGGGGCCGTTAACACTGGGCAATAGCAATATGCACCCCGGGGTCCTTTTTACCAGACTGCCCCAGAAGGAAGGTAATGTTTTTCGAGAGTAAGTATGTATGTATGTTTGTATGTATGTATGTCTATTTCTTTGGCACGCTCTGTAGTCTAAACGGCGTGATGGATTTTAACATACGAGGTGTCGTTAGGTTCGTCTTAATTGTGGGAGTGACATAGGCTATATTTTTTTTAAATATTTCATCTGCAAATAGAAAAAAAAGGAGGGGACGGTTTAAAAAAAATAAATTATAACAATATTAGTAATCGAACAAAAGCTAGTAATGAGTTAATTCCAAATATATGTTTTAATAAAACTAAAAATCTTGTAATAAAACAAATTATTTAAAAAACAAAAAACCCGACTGCAAAAACCTATAACCGAAAAGAGAAAAACAAGCATTGAACTTTGTTTTTTGTAAGGTAGGTTTTGCAGGCGGGGACAAACTAATGACCTGAAATATGGTGTCACTTTTGTTTGACCCCGCCTGAAATACCTACAGCAGAGCCCTATTCTGCGTTCGCAACTTAGTATCCAAAAATGTAAACAATTATGTGTATTTGCATAAATAACTGTATAAAACTAAAAATATTAAAATAACTATGGTTCAGTTTACGCTACAATTTCAAGAAATATGACATTTTCAATAGTAAAGTCATTCTTAAAACAATTTAAGTACAATACCATAAAATTGATATTTGTTTAAGTGGAAATAACATCAAGGATTTGAATAAACTATAAATGAGTGATTGTCGGGAGACAGTAGGAGTGTTGACGGACCATTCCAACAGGCATATGAGAGGATGCCATTCAAAATATCGCGTGTAGGCATAGATTAATAATGATGGTTCACTCCGCAAAATCATTTAAATAAAATGCGACTCTTCCTACGACACCATAAAGTGCAATTCAGTTCGCACTGCGCTAATTACCTACAGTATACACCTATAAGTTGCCTCTTTTACATCTTCTCAACTTTTATATCTTCTGATTATGTTACACTCACTGAATTGGCCCGACAAGACGGGCCCGCCGCGTATTTCCTTTGGATATACCAGTAGTTCCGTTCGTAGGAGTCATAATCATTTTGCAACAGCTTATTTGCGAGGCTAGTAACTATGCTAACAGTTTCGGATTTCCACGTCTTTAGTAGATTAAAAAAATATCCGAATTAGTAACTCAATTTCAAAGAAAATATTGCTGCAAATCCAAATGTAAAGACTAGTTTCGTGTGACATTCTCTACTATGTAAAACATGATTTCATCGGTCAGATACATAATCTTAAAAAATGCATTTTTTTTTTCATGGTCACGATTATTTGAGTCCGCGTTCCTTTAGGTTATTTAGAGTTTGATAAATGGAGTAATGTTAATACTATGAATCATAACTTACGCTTTCGCTTTCACGCTAAAACGACTGAACAGATTTGGATGTTTGGCCCACGGGTAGACCATGATCTGAATTAGGACATAGGATACTTTTTATCCCGATATTCCCACGAGATCGCGACATATGCGGGTGAAACTGGGGGGCGCAGCTAGTAAATAATAAAGATTAACGTGACAAACCTAACAAGAAAAAACCCGAAACTAATTTCTGTTATTTTCAGAAGAATTTTTCGTAATACTTATTACCTTCTAAAATATGGAAATTATACGAAAAATTCATTAGTCCACCACACACGAGGATGACTAACCGACACAGAAAACAGACAAGCTGTCATTGCGTATAGATATCAGTAAATTTTTGAGGAATTTCCGATTACCGGACTAATTACCTACTAATTACCTAATTAAGTGATTCATTTCATGGGTTTCGTTTACGTTTCGTCATTATTTTTTTCCTTATTGCACTTTTGAGACACATTAATGAGTCAACTTGCTGCGCCCTAACAGGGTCATCTACTCTTAGTTTAAGCCTTGTCATAGCCTGTAACTGTGTGTACACATGGCTACACATCATCTATGCATTTCCAGTTTATGCTGATCTCGCATTGTATAGGATTTCCGTACAATGCGAGGTCAGCTTATACTGGAAATGTATAGCTTGATGTGTAGCCGTGTGTATCTACACTGTGCAATAAAATAAATAATAACCGTATAAGAGCACAAAAAGTAAATCATTATTTTATAAGTACAACGTCATTGTTAACCGCAGCGTACGCGCAAAGGTAACCTACACACGACGACGCGTGCGGATGACGTTACGAGATTGAACTCAGTCGATGCGCGCGATGCGATAGTGATAGATGGATTAATTATACATGACGTTCACAATGAATTAATACGCAAATGCGATGTAGCCGAATTAAGAGCTTTAATTGCGCAAAAACCTTCATCTTTGCCGTGTTGCACTTTTGGTGCGAAAAAGTGCCCATAACTATAAAAAATGACAATATTTGGCAATATGATGTCACTATAAATAACTAGAACGTATAGAATAGAACCTTAACTCAAAAACGGTTTGCTCATCACTTTTGCCTGCGTGCATAAATTTACATACATGCGTACATAAATGAAACTATCGTTCGACTGCCAATCGACAATCGCGTAACTCAAACCAAATCAAATCACCTTTCAGAGATAATTACGTATTTACCATTGGATATAATTGTAGTATTCAATGTAGCTTTCTAAACCGTAAGCTTTCGTATCATTCAACGAACGGTTGTCAACCATCTATCGAACCATAACCATTCTGATTATAACATCAAATTAACCAAATATCAACCGACCCAGGAGTTAGTGCTAATATACCACCAGAACTAAATTCTACATGGTCGTTCGAGCCGGATCCTTCGCTGTTTAAAAATTATGACAATTTTTATTAATGAAGTACCTTGTGCGGTCGTCCAATCAGCGGGTTTTCAGCACAGCGCTTGTCAATGACGTCACGGATCAGGTGCTTTTGTCCGTTGTAGGTCGTAAGAATCGAGATGCGCTCTGCTGGCCACCCAACGAGCCGCATGAACATGAACACAGCCACCACGTACTCAGCTTCAGCCAGGTTCTGAAAACAATTGAATGTGTTTAGTTTTTTTTTTTCTGAAATAGGACAGTTATGTTACTTGTCAAACGTACAAAAAGCGATACTTGAAAGTACGCCTGGTGCACTCTGGGCAGTCAGCCCCGATACTAAATTGCTGACTGACTGATACCAGCGGCACGAGTATATAATATATTTCGAGTAGATTCAATAAGAAATCGTTTTCTTATTTTGTTACCGTAGGACATAGGCTTCCCCCAAAGATAATTCGAATCGGTTCGATCGATCGGTCAATCGGTATATCTTCTGAGGGCTAACCACGCTTCACCTTTTGGTACGAGTTTGCCATTTTCGAATTTTTTAACTCGGATGTCCATGCTGCAAGCACCTCGCCCCGTGTACTTAAGTTAAGCGATTTTTCGGGCTATGTTGGTTACTTATGGTTTTCCTACGAGTCGCAGACGATTCGATCACGCAGAAATTTTCAAGCTGTTAGTAGATATACAAGGTGGAGACTACAATACGACAAAAAATTAAACTCCCTATATCTAATGACATTCTCGGTCTACATAAAAAAAAAAAAAAAAAACAATAGTTTAGTTACGATAGCTAGTCAAAGATCGGCAATCCCCATAGTCGGCCCATCACTACTATTTAGTTTGTTTGAAAAAAAAAGACTTTTTTAATTTCCATGTTAGGATTTATTTGATAGTTCGAAAATACTCTTATGCATTAGTATTGCCAGTGTTTTCATTTATTGTTGTATTGTCGTCTCCACAATGTATAAGGTGTATCTTTTCATACACGAAATATCTTAAGTACTTACTCATTGTACTCATCATTATGAACAACTTTCACTAAGGGACCAACACTGAAATCGCGAAAAAAAAGCAGCTGTTCCCTACATTTTGACGAGTTGCAAATTCAACATTGTAGGCCAGAAGGAGCTATTCGAACATAAATGTAGGGAACAGCTGTTTTTTCTTTCGCTATTTCAGGGTTGAGATTTTGTTTATGAAAAGATACACCTTATATTAATATTACAAAAATTTCTTCAAAGTATAACGGACAAGCGAGAGCTTCAAATACGTACTTTTAGGGAGAAAGTTATATTAACTGTTTGTCTCTGATTTATTTTAATGACGCTATAACTTAGGTTTATGTTTTCCTTCTCGCTACGTGCCGCGAGTTAGTCATGGTGGCCCATTATAAATCACCATGTCGCTCAACGTGTGATTGATTTACCACTGACTTCCTCTGATTGCTTTAGCGTTTTGAATGGGCATATGGTTTATAGCCCTTGTCAAAGTCAGCAAGGCTCAGCAAGGCAAAAATCCCCAACTATTTGGGCCACACTGACTCAACGGGAAAAAAACTTCAAAATATTTTTGGTCAGTTAAATAGCGAACTGCTTTTGTTAATTTTTATCTTGAAATCTGACAGTATTGCTTTTAACAAGAATTTGACATAAAATAACCAAACAGAGTCGGTTATGTACATATTTAGTTTGGTTGCGTCATCGTCTACTCTTGCGGCGCCACTTTGTATATAGTGCCTCGTCCACAATGTACGAACATAGGTAGAGAACTCGGAAATTAATCCGGATTACACCCGAATTTCTTCCTCTGATCCTTCCGGCTTCATTTCTTAGTTTCCGAGTGAACTCATCACTTTGACGGGATGCAGACCAAACCAAGATGGATAAGTAAAGATCTTTATGTGAAACCTTAAAAACGGTTGCATCAGTGCTGCGTGTTCGCATCTTCAAATAAAGCGTACAATTTATTGTGACAAGGTGGTATGGAACCCTTAGCGCTCGTTCAGACATGCGGAATCCGCGCGGTTACGTCTGAACGAATATGAAGGATAGGTACCTTCCGAAATCGCGTGAATTCGCCGCGCCTGACCGCACGCTTCATGAGCGGTTCCGACCCCCGCCGATGATAAGTATCATTCTAGGAATCATGTATTTGTTGACCTCATACAAAACAGATGATTAAGAATAATGGGGAAGGAGTTAATAGTTCAATTCAATTGAAAACCCAGCTATACATAATATTCTGCCAGGGTTGCGGGAATGTCCGAAAGGGATACCGGGGCCCTGGCAACAGGCAACTGAAGGAACACGGGTGGGTTTTAGTCAGTAAAAGTCTGACACGCCCTTCCGCTCCGGCCAGAGCGGGAGAAGTCATTTGATGATTTCCCATCCTCAAAAAAAAAAAAAAGGTGTACATAATATGTAATTTGTTTTGTAAATGATTTATTGATAAAGACATTTAACATACTTCTCTAATTGAATGTAAACAGCAAGCACTTTATTAATTTGCATGGCGCCGTAAACTTCAGCCGCATTATGTCAATCTTGTCCAATATTCAAATTACACAGAATAAGCGGCAACATCAATAATAGCAATGTAATGAATGCTGACAACTTACAACAATGCAAAGCAATGTTCTTGCAATGCATCACATCATAATGAATTATGAAATAATACACTCATATATTTTGCATATTATGGAAATGGTTAGGTATGTAAACCCTAGACTCAGCAAAAACAGCTGTTTGCCCTAAGGTGTTAATTTTTGACTCGTAGGATTTAGGAGTGCTGTGCAACACGAGGTATTATAAATGAATTCTTTCCCTCAACCCAATAAGTTGGTAGGTCAATTTTAGTTTAACCAACTCTTAATTTTTAATTTTATTTTCCGAAGAACTGCATTGCCAATCTACTGTTACTACTGTTACTGTTATAAAAGCTAGGTAACCTAGTCTCAAAGCGATTTGAAAAGGTTTTGTTAGCCTTGGTTGAACTACTGAATTGTTTAGCGAACAAAGCTTTGGACCATGTCAACGAACTCTAGCGTATCAATTGCAAAACCCGTTCGCTGGCCTGAATTGTAATTGAAACAACATTTTCTTAACAAAACCATTATAGGATATTGCATTTTAAGAGGTCTTTTTGAACAACATCCTATTATTTTGGCGTCGCCGCGTCGCTTGTCTTGTCAGATAGTTTTGTCGTTCCTTCGATGTTACATATTTGTGCTACCACTTGACATATGCCTTCCACAATGATCTCATATATTTATGTCTTGATCATGAAATCAGATATTATTGCTGTCCATAGCAATATACTTATGGTCGTGACTGAACCTATCTGCATAACCTGCAATAAGTAATATGATATTTACCGACTCGCGCACCTAGGGTTTCGTACTTTAGAAGGGAACATATTTTCCATTTTCATCGTAATCGGCATTTGTACCAAAAAAAATCATCGGAAGTCAAAAACGATGCCACTTATTGATATGAAGTCAAAGTCAAATAAATCATTTATTTCAATGAGACACATAAAAGGCACTTTTAAACGTCAAACATTTACAAAAAAAATAGAAAATTTATTCTATTCGTCCAAAAGTTAGTTTTCGTATGGAGAAGAATGGGCAAGAAACTCCATCGTTACTCCTTTAAAATGTTTTCAATATGTTGTATAGGTACATTGTATAGATCAAAATATATTATATAGCATTTGTATTTGCTAAAATTAGCAGCTGTGACAGACAGACGAACGTTGTCGCATCATAATGATTCCTTTTTTGCCATTTTGGTACGAAACCGTACGGCTGACGCGTTAGCCGGGTGGCGTCGCGGCCTAATGTAGACTTAGTCTAAATAGAGACAACTTGGTATTTTTTGTATTCTAGAATTTTTCCCGCATGACGAACGATCGTCTGCGGTCCAATCGTAAGCGGGAAAAAAAAATACGCCGTGGTTCTTAAAAATGAAACCACCTTTTCAATATTATAGGGTTAATAATTATTATTAGCACTGCGATTAACTTAGATTTAAAAATCGAACAAAACAAAGACGTGATCTTGAAGGGGTTAGGGTGTTGGTATGTAAACCAAACCCAGTGGTTAAGTTAAAATGACCTGTTATTAATAGCTCCCCCTATACTTTGTGGCGCTCGACTCAGATCCTGTAATAACAGAGTCCTAATGCCTATTCCATTGTGGAACTAATCGCTGATAACTAGACGATTAGTTTAATTAACCCATAGTATGATGTCAGGACCTGGAGTCACAGTCGGTAAACGTGGGCAGAAAACTAAAGTACATCAAAAATATTAATAATTGCAAAAAAAAAACTAAATTATTCGATGGTTTTCCTTCCTGTATTTAATTTCTAAAAGCCACGAATCATTTAGTGGTTTTGATAAATGCATTAAACATAGTTGTGGTCGAAAGGCGTTTGGGTGGAAACCGCAAAGCAAAAAATGGTTTTGCCCACATTTTTTCGTTACATTATAAGTACCTAGTGCGTGGCGGGCCCGTATAAGCATGCGGGGACGGGGGAAATCTGACTACTAAATACTCTACTGAGAAGACGAGGAAAAGAGAATTATGGAAGAAGAGGACATGTTGGCCGACAGCCGACCCCAAATAAATTGCTATGCGGGTTTCCGGTTTTTTGCGGAATAAACTTTATCCGGCTTCAAATCCTGTTCTATGACGCAGTACCTACTTAAGGGAATTCGAAAATTCTTATTAAAACTTAAAAATTATTAATTAAAATCTTCTAATTTTAAATTTCGGGTCCCTCCGCAGCTACATTCACATTTGAAGTATTTGTGTTAAAAAAATGTGTAGAGGCGCGCAATTTTAAATTAGACTATCATAATCTCAGCTTAGGATATAGGTCGCTTAGGCACAGGAGCGTGGGGATTAGCACCAGCAAAGAGAGGACTATGCCCAGCACTGGGCGAAATAGGGCTGTGGATGATGATAATGATGATACCTAAGCTTACACACTGAACGGCTCTGTGGGAAGAGCCTTAGATTAAGATACCGAGCGGTACATTAGGATCTTTTAAGAAAATTATTTATAAGATAACTTACTGCTTATTTGTCTATGTATTGCACCCAACCTAGGGGTGTCACGTCGTACATACATTATATCATTATTTGTCTTAACAGTTGAGTAAGCCGGCTATTGCAGGATATGAGATACATTTACGACATTATGGCTATAATTAAAATATCATGATATCACTACTACTCCCACCAGAGTCTTAAGTTTAGATTATGAGTAAACACATAGCATTAGTCCTCTCATTCTAGGAACATTGAAGAAATCATCAAGAAGCTATTACCGTAACCACTCGAGTAGATGCTTAAAAGGTAAGACACGTGGTTTTGAGTTCACATCCATGAATCCGTCGTGACTCTGCGTGCAGGGGCAGGGCAGGGTCATTGCCCCCCGCCTTGATTATGCGAATTGATTATACGCGTACACAACTGTGTACATCACCATCAACCAGCTGACTATATTACGTAAAATTTAACGAACAAATACGTCGCGAACATATTTCAGATTACGCACGACATTGAAGATTAACTCAGTGTCTAGAGATCACAGAGGTATGATTTTTCCACAATGGGGTACACTGTGAGGATCAAACGGGGATTTATTGTTTGTATATGAAAGAAGTCGTACACTACAGCTAATAGTTACTTATGCACTAGACTACTACAGTAATGGCTTATCGAGACAAAGACAAAAGAATGAAGAAGAGAAAAAAAGAAGGAGAGGGGGAGAAGGGAGAGAGTTGTTTTAAGAGACAAATCGAATACTTAATCAAATTCCTTTACTCGAAAAGTGGACTTGCGTGTAGTGTTTAGAGCATGGAGTGGCTATTTGTAGCGCATAAATCACGTTACCACACTTTATGATGGACTCGTCGAATAACGAGTCACTCTGTATATAGATATAATATAATATTATAAAGAGGAAAGATTTGATTGTTTGTTTGCATTGAATAGGCTCCGAAACTACCGAACCGATTTGAAAAATTCTTTCACTGTTAGGAAGCTACACTATCCCCGGCTGACATAGGCTATATTATATTTTCAAAAAAATGAGGGCTCCTTACTAAAACTCCAATAATGTAACCCAAGGTGTAAAAAATTACCTAAAATAGCCGTAGATACACTAGGACAGACAGACACACTAGTGATCCTTTATGGGTTCCGTTTTTTCCTTTTGAGGTACGGAACCCTAAAAAGCTCTTGTGGCAATTGGTTGCCTGGTACCTTTTGTGATCCCATATAAGTTTAAGATCGTGTTGCCATATAGGTGAGCTTCCAAGGTTTTTTACTGGCGCGTCATGTCATGCCTCTTGAAGATAATCGAGACTACTGAGTCAGCATTATTTATATGGATTCAAGCAAGGGGGGTTTTTTGCATAGACCAATTTATTCTATGATTAAGATCAATAGAGCCGAAAATAGAAGAATTGTTTTGCATCTTTAACAATCTACGGTCTCAAAACCTCTTTGGATAGTTTGCTAGTATCAATATTGCAATTTATTTAAGTAGTTTCCGTGCTCAGAATCTTGAAAGCAGGAAGTGTTGACTGAGAACATTTTTCACAGAATAAAACGGTCGAAAAACTCGTAATGAGGCGAGAATCCCGGTTGAATAAACATTTCCCCAAAAAACGGTCATCGTCACTCAGCAGTCGATTCAACACGCTTTTAAAATTGGGATTCCTAATAGACAAGCTGGTAATTACAACAATTAACAAAAGTAATTGTTAATAGTGTGCCTACGCACTGGCATCAAATTTACATTGATTAATGAAAGGTAAATTGAATCTCAATTCGAAAGCGAATAATCAAATAAATGGTCGATAAGATTCACAATGTTTAGATTGTGTGACCCAAGTAGCGTTGGTACTTTAAAACAAAGATCAAGTTTCATCTCATTCACCTTTGTGATGTACGGTACCGTTTGAAGCGAGCGAGTGAGCAAGACGGAGGCACTGTTAATAAGTCTTTTCTCCCTTACCTACCGGCAGAATACTACTTTCAAAGGCGAACGCCCTGTGTGTACTTTAAACAAAGATTTGGTGTTGTGTCGGCTACCCAACCGTAAGTAAACATGTAGAATTCTAGGGCAGTACATGATTCATCTGGCAAACATTATTTGTGTAAAGACAGAGACACACATCACATATGCAAAGCACTTGCGACTGAAAAACAGCCGCACTGAAAAATCGGAAACATGTGCTTGTTTAGCTTAATCAATGTGTTGGATTCTCTCCTATCTGCACGAATCATTATGATAATAGCTCACACCTTAGTAAGGGGTCCCCGAAACGATCAATTGCAATTTTAAATTTTTACGTGATTGATAGACATTGATGAGCAAATTGATCATCTACCAAATGCAATTGCAGCGATTGACAATATTACAACAATACAAATTGATCCATCGTAATTGATCGTTTCTAAGACAGGACAGTCACAGTGCCGTAATTAGCCTTTTATGCGCCCGTTGCGAGCTGCTATAATCGCGCCCTTCAAATATTTTCTAATCATAACCGGTTCTGACAATAAAATGGATTGTCTATAAATCAACATTTACGATTATTATTACGATCTCATAGTCTTTTATTATTAAAATTACAAAAACAAATATTATTTATTTGTAAGTAGAATGTTAGTGGCCCTGGTCTGGTCATTTCTGCGCCCCTCCAGGGTCTGCGCCCTGTGCCTGGGCACCGCTGGCACCGCCCTAGTTACGGCACTGGTCATCAAGGCTACCACTGTGTGTAACGTTGTATTCTAACTGGGCATATAGGTCACCTGGTTACAGCAAGGTGTATCGGACGTCTCGGCAATAATATCTGATTTCATTCACCCATTGGCAGAATAGTCGACATCGGCTCAGTTTTCAGCATTTTAAGAGGTGACACATCTTTTGAAGTCGATGCAGCATCCTATATTTTGTTGTCGCTGGTCTGTTCAGATAGTTTTGGTGCTCCTTCGAAGTCACATATTTGTGCTGTATGCCTTCCGAAAAATGATCACATATGTACGAACATACGACGACAGATATTAATGGATGAATCATGAAATCAGATATTGTTGCTCAACAGTTCATAGTAATATATATAAGGTCGTGATGCAAATTTAAGCTTCACCACTTATGTAGGCAATTTTAATGCATCGCTAAAATTGGGCACCATGCTTCAAAGAAATGATGAGGGAGGGATGGGAACGCAAGTGCCTAAATGTTGATGGATGCAGGGGGATAGTGAGACCATGGAAAAGATGGATGGGTTGTGTGAGGGGACAATAGGAATGAAAAAAAAGCGAATGATAACGTGACAGCTGACTGGGAAGAATGAAAAAGGAAAACAATTAGTACCGACCTCAAATAATATGCGACAAAAGAAGAAAATGCAGAGAAATTACGTATTTACCTGATAGAAGTAAGGACTAGGTTCAGTCTCCCCTGCCCCGTTGAAGTCATCCACATTGATGAGTTGGAAATCGTAGCGCAGGCCAGCGTTCGCGGCGCGGTACTCTGGGAGTCGGGTTACGTGGCCCAGGTCGCCTAGAGCCAGGTACCGCCAGCGGTACAGGTTGCAGATGCTGTAGACATATGAGGAATTAGAGACAAGGAAGATTACATGACAACAGAATGGGCAATTCTCAGTAGCAGCCCGGAATGTGGATTTCCGCCCGGCTGAGGGTAGTTCACTACGTTACGCTCACTGAACTGTACCGACAAGACGAGCCCGCTGCGCACTTGTAGCTTCATACCTAAAATGCGGAGTGCGCCTTCTGAACTATTCTGTGGCAATAGGCTCACCCTCTATAATGTTGTGTATATAGTATTACATACAACTGCAACTGCAGCTGCAACTATGTTACACCAATAGTTATCGTTTTCTATTAATAAGACGCATAAACCTACCTACCTGGCAAAATGTGGGCATGTGTGGCGATGTGACCTCTGCCTTCCCCTTCGTGGAATACAGTCGTGATGTCATGTTATAGTGGGCAATCCCTCATAGAATTACTATGTGCGGTGGTGCGTTAACAAGAATTCGATTGTTATCCAAGGTTTTCCAAGCGGCGACTGGGACAATCTTATCAGATCGATCAGTAGACCTTGTCAGATGTACTCAAAATACTTAAAGAGTTTCCGTTGCAATTCGCTAGGTAATGTAGGTGTTTATCATACAACCATTAGCGTCAAGAATGTCTGAGACATTATCCAATAAAAACAATATACAATTAACAGTCAAACAACATTAAGACAGATCGTTTGAGTTGTGCGAAGGTTGCAGTCGCAGTTGTTTTATTAACTAGCCGGTCTTAAGCCAAGGCTTCATGTCGCCGGAAACTAGAAAACAAACCCTCAAACTTTGGTGGTTATGGAGAACGGTAAGTTTTTTAGAACGCAGCAAGCGTAAAAAGCAACGTGCTGTGTGGTGCAGATTTCATGATTTCATAAATGACGTCTTCAAATTGTAGTTGGCGACTTTTACCTAGGTATTACTTTAAAAAGTCGCCAAAGGGGAAACAATTCTAGAAAATGATAACACGCAGAAATGCGTTAGTATGGGAAAATAAGGAATATTTTTTATGCTGATGTATTTTTTCCTGAAAATGGAAAGGAAAGATAACGTGTTTCTGCAGAAAAGAAACAAATTGATGCCTCATAAAATCCATATCTTAAGATAATACTAATCTAGAAAGCAAAGAGGCTGTGCGTGTGCATACTGTTGTAAACATATTTTTTCACGTATCAGCTACCTGAACTCGGCTTTTCTTCGGCCTGAATTTCTTACATCATAAAGGACTATGACATCAACGCGAATACATTTAGCATTAATTAACGCGCGAGGTACCATAGAATAAGTATGTATTATAGAAGTGAAACGTACCCTGCTTTTTCACTCTGGCTTTTTACGTTTTTAAGGGACCCTCTAAGGTCTGGAACATCTAAGGTAGAGGTAGGGCATTCACAATCGACGTAAAACCATAAGTAAGTCATTGCAATGTAACTCTTTTCTCGGTAAAGAAAGGTATAAATTAGAATGATTGCCGAGAGTTTTATCAATCTCATGGCAATCATTCTAATTTATTCTTTATTTCAATGAGACAAGACATAATTTACAACGACTTACTATTACGTCGATCGTGATTTCCATGTGTGTTACTCGGAATCAACACGATTCCGACTAATACGTATACTTTTCCTTCTTGTTCTAAATAAGTATCTACCGATTTCGTGAATGAAGAAAATGTAACGCAAGCAAAGACATCGTCTTACTGAGTACAAAATTTGCATTATAATATTTCACGATCGTTCGTCAATCATAGCAATTTAAACCTTATCAATGGCATAACATTCACATGACGTTTGCTCATGATTTGCAACGACTATGTAAAATAAGATTATATGAAAGAATAAATAGGCCAAAGATAGTTTTTTTTTTTTAATAGCCGCTCTCCGCGGATTCGTCGATTTGGAGATTCCCGCGCATTTTTTCCGGGATTAAAGGTAGCCTTCATAGCTATTCGGCCTCTAAACTATCTCTATGTAAAAAAAAAAACACGTCGGACACTTTCAAATCCTAACTAATATTATCAATGCGAAAGTGAGTTTGTTTGTTACGCTTTCACGTTCAAACGGCTGAACGGATTTGGATGAAATTTGGCACAGGGATTGACCATGACCGGGAATAGGACATAGGACTTTAGGAGACTTTTTATCACGATATTCCCACGGTAACGAGACTAACGCTGGTGAAACCGCGGGGCGATCTTATCTAATTATTAATAATAATAGAAGGAGGAAGAAGGCTAAACGTCTGTACAAGATATTAGAAATGTCGACGCAATCCTAAAAAAAATATATATAGTAAAATAAAAAATAACTGACCTTGGTCTGGCTCGTCCTTGAGCATCCAGTTCTACATATGGTACTCCTAGGCGGACCATCCTGGTGAATAGACTCTGTTCCATATTGCAGTACTTCTGGAAGGCCATATTCTTCACGACGGGCGGCAACTGGTGGTGGTCGCCTATCATGATCCATCGCTTGAGGCGCGAGCGACCATCTTGAGGGTTTTGCAGGAGTAGAGGTATGAAAGTCTCAATCTCCAGGATTTGAGCTGACTCCTCCATCAGTATGTTGTCGTACTTAAAGCCTAGAATGAAGATTAAGTTAGTTACTTCCTGATTGTTCGAAACTATTTGACTCCTCCTCTCGTGGTGTAGGATAACCGTATCCTGACCACCAGAATGCAGCCGACGCGCATTCCTGGCCATCACCCTCAGCCTCATCAGCAACCTTGGCACAGCACACTGCACTTTCGGCCGGTCCACAAAGCAGAGCCATTCAACCTTCTCCTGGTCGTAGCCACCAGTCAGTCACAACCCAGCGCTGTACCACGTCCGACTCACTGGAGAATGACCGCAGACAGTTCCGACTTACCGTGAACTATCCGACCGACACGCGGTTCCGACTCCGCCTGCGGTCGGCTACATGGCACATAACTGGTAATTAAATCTTCATATTAATTATTCTTTAAAAGATGACAACCCTAACGTGGCCAGAAGGTATAAGAGATACGCGATAGAAAGAGAGGCAACTAGTAGTGAAAACTGTAGGTAATTAGCGTTGTGCGACCTGAATTGTACTTGATTGTGTTGTAGCAATTTGTAGCTTTTTAGGGTTCCGTACCCAAAGGGTAAAACGGGACCCTATTACTAAGGCTCCGCTGGCTGTCTGTCCGTCTGTCACCAGGCTGTATCTCATGAACCGTGATAGCTAGACAGTTGAAATTTTCACAGCTTATGTATTTCTTTTGCCGCTTATATTTAAGGGGGCTCCCATACAACAAAAATGATATTTTTGGCGTTTTTATAGATAATGGTACGGAAGTCTTCGTGCGCGAGTCCGACTCGCACTTGTTATTTAAATGATTTTGCGGAGTGTCCCATCTGTATTAATCTTTGGTACCAGTGACCTTCACCTATGCGAAATCACGTATCAGTTGCTATTTTTTAAAATGTTTTTATAATAACTTCCTTACAATAATATTATAACCTCTATGAATTCTAAACTTGTATTTATTTGACACATGAAGGCTGAAGGAACAACTATCAGATTACATCATTTGTGCGTATTTGACACTCCTTATATGTTTACATTTATTCTGAACATACGTGACTGGTGGCAGATACTACATAGAAAACTAGAGAATTTAAGAAACATCAGCAGACCATTACTCATTAACTTCTGAAAATTTCGCAAGTACTTATGTGGTAAGACATACAATCAGTACTGTACTGTATAATAATCTCAATGATTCATAATTATTTCATAATATAAAATCATCAGTATATTTGAACGTAGGTGGTCTAAGCAATGATCAAAAGACTGGAACAAGTCGGCAAAACGATTGCGATGATGCGAACAATTGCGATTCTCTGAATCGTGACAGATTGAATTGATAGTAAATCTGTCTCATTGTCCTGTCAGTATCAATAAGAATTCTCGTACATGGGTACGAGGCCTTAATGGTAAGGCAAATGAAGATTCTAAGAATTAAAATTGAATGTAATTATAATTATCATGCATTGAAAGAGTCTCTAACAGTGACGAAACTCAAGTAAAGTGCATCCACTTTAAAAGTAGCGTGCCTGGTAAATACCGCGAGGCGTGTGCCGGAATATCAAAGGAATCCGCCTCGGCAACAAATTCACCGCCAACGACGTAATACATCCGCAAGAAATATTGTCACATCACATATCCTGGTAAATCTTCTTTTAGTACTAGGCGATTCTTGCTGATTCCAAGGACTTACTTATTTTTTAGCACGGCATGATTTCTCATCTAGTGCCAACATTACAGAAAGAGACCTTACCCATTTGTACAAGTTCGGACCTCTTGAGCGCTGCGTGCGTGCAGGTCATGGCAATGATCTTCGCCTCCTTCACCAGCAAGTACTTAGATCTATCTAATCCTGACCGCAGAAGTTCGAAGGCACGGAATTCTTCGAGCTCCTCAAATATGTGGTCGATGTATCTGTGGAAATACAAATTGTGTCATCAAGGCCATTCACAGCATGCCCTCTTGAACGAATTTCGGTCGACGTAGTGTCTAATCTCAGCGGAGACTAGCCATCGAGTGCCATCGACGCAGGAGATATTATAGTGCATAAACTGTGTGTTTCTCTTGCTTTTATTAAAAGAATTGTGTAAGTTTGGCAAATAAAGCTTTTTCTTGCTTCAGGCTCATAGTACACACACAATATAACGTAAAAAATTGCGTAGTAAAATATGTTATGTCACTACGAGTATAAAGTACCTATTTATACAAGATGACGAAGAACAAGGAACATATTAGGAAAACGTTGCTTCATCGTGGAGAGTAGATCAAATACGACCTTATTATGTAAATGGAAAAAGTCTAGCCGGTGTCGTAACGGAGTCAACGACCTAAGACGACTGACGCTGCATGTCAACCTTGACTTTGAGCGAACGCATCCTTAACTTCATTCTGACCTACATTATTTACCTAAGGCCGTTAATCATGTCAATTACGTACTAAGGCACGTGCGTGTCGTGGGCGTGAGAATTGTGACCGAAATAGAACTATACTATACGACATATGCTCATCCGGAATTTCGGTCAAGGTATAAGTAAAAGAGTTCAAGGCTACATGGTAAGTACCAAAATTTACACAGAGAGTGAGAGAGATGCGACTAACATTCTGCCCGTCTTGTGGTTCTTAGAACTAATATCATGTTGCTTTATTTTAACCATAGACATTAACTTATTATCATAATTCAGTATAATTTATTACTAACAATATTACTCTATGTAAGAGGATACCTTCAACATGTGTCGCAAATTTACTACACAAAACATAATATTGTATCGTGGGTGGGGGCCATGTGTTTTACATAATTGGGTATTCCCAACTGGCAACGTGCCTGCCAGGAATAAAAAAATCGTAGAAAGTTCATGGGATCACGAGGTTTGTAAAATCAGGAAAAACCCAGCAGACGCAGTAGCCAAATTACTTTCAGTATTTTTTTAAAGATTCTTTACGATTTCTTACTGCTTTTAAGTCGCAGTCGAAATCGAAGTAAAAACAATTTACACGCAGCTACAAACAGCCAAAAACCCCTAAGATCTACTGCAAAAAAGTGCGTTTTAAAATTATCCTCTTGCTACGAGATATAGCGGTACCGTCCGTATAGTTTGACCGAGCCCGCTGTACCGCGCCTTAGGAATGCGCGGCGAGACAGGGGCCAGCGTTGACGAATGAGCGGCGGGACGCCGTGAGCGTTGACGAATGAACAGCCAGCACTGCCCCCTGGTCGCCACGTATATTCCTAAGTTTTCTTTTTTTTTCGTTTATCAAGTCAGGACACAAAATAACTTTTAAAGCTACGGTACAGAGCCGACAATTGCATAGACAACTATATTTTATTACTTGACTAGCGACCCGCTCCTGCTTCGCATAGTTTTTACGACTTGACAAAACATCGAGATGTCTTAGTTGTATTGTATGTAATATTAACTTATTTTACAAAAAACCTTTCGGAATAAATTATCTAAATCTGTTGCGTGGTTTAGAAGAACAACGCAAATATACAGACAAACACGACAAGCGACTTTAATTTATAAAATGTGTAGATATAGATGACAAAGATGAACATAGCATACACCTTTGACACGTCGAGTTGACATCAAGCATCAACCGATGAGCTGGCCATTTTATAAAATATAAATTTGATGGTGGCTGAATGTCATTTTGCGGCCATTACGACGCTGACAATCGATAAAGCATATTCTATAGAGCATTGAACAAACAAAAACAGCCCTTAAGAGGCCGTATATTTTTTTTTGCCGATTTTGCTGAGTGACATGATTTTACGTTTTTTGTTTTTCTATAAGTTTTATTGCACAACATGAAAGATTATTAAACATCAATTATTAATGTAACAATATGTAATCCTTACATATTATAAATAGGACGTGTCTATCTGTTGTCCTGTTCGCGATAAAGTCAAAAACTACTGCACCGATTTTCATGCTGTTTTCACCAATGGATAGAGTAAATCTTAAGGTAGGTTTTAGTATATAATAATCGACATACGCGGACGAAGCCGCGGGCATCAGCTAGTTTAACTATAAAATCGCGCCTGTAAAATCACGTAAATGAGCAAAATCGGCAAAATTTCTTATACGGCCTCTTAACGTGACGCACATATTTTGGATGTGACCAACTAAACCTACTCAACTTTACCGCGTACAATTCATTTTGCGCGATACGGACTGTGAACCCCTCCAAAAAGGCACATTTGACATTGTTGTATAATTAGTAAGTAGAAGTAGCAGTGTCCATGCTATGCGCCATGTCTGTACAAGGATCTATGTTCATTGGAGTAGACTAGTTATTGAGGAGGTCGTGAATGGGTAAGTGTAGCATGTGACGCCCCCTAGGGCTAAAACTGAAGACCTTCAAAAATCGACTGGCACATGCGGGATGCGAAAGGCAGAGACCTACTTAGGCGTTGTGGCGCCAATTGTGAGAGTGCTACGTCCAGTAGCGGACTGCGGTAAGCAGTTTTAATTTCTTGGCGTAATTTTAAAAAATAAAATAAATCATAAAAGCAAGAATCCAAAAATAAATCTTTGAAATTACCTGTAGCAACTTTGCGCTACCTCCATGTCCTCTTCATAAGATTTCCCAGGGAACAGTGGTTTAGGCGCATCGTCGAAGAACTCGTGGAAAGGAAACTCTTTGCTTATTATTTCCATCGACTTCGCCTAAAAAAGTAAAATAAAAATAGTGATCTTATTTTCGGCATCAGAAAATGTAGTCGATGGCAAAATCCGGCCGCGGCGTGTGTGTTCTAACTTTCAATGGCAATCAAGTTATCAATAATTTTCCAATTCCATTAAAGTCTTAATATTAATAATACACAGTTATAAATATGTATACTTCACATCACATGCCATCTAAAAATAGAAGCATCGTTAAATTCAGGACAGATAATTAAATTCAAAACCGGAACATATAACGGGTAGAACTACCTAACAGATCTGAGTCTCAGTTTTTATTATTTATGATTTAAGTCCAAGCACAGAAAAACACACACACAGTTCAGAAGGCGCACTCCGCATTTTAGGTTTGAAAGCATCTAAAAGTACGCGGCGCGCTCGTCTTGTCGGGCCAATTCAGTGAGCGTAACGTGGACAGAAGATATAAGAGTTACGCTATAGAAAGAGAGGTAACTTCTGGGTGACTATAACTGTAGGTAGTTAGTGCTGTGCAACATGAATTGCACTTTATTGTGTCGTAGCAAGTCGCTTTTTATTTAAATGATTTTGCGGAGTGAATCTATTAATCTGAGGATCAAGTTAAAGGATTTTAGGTTGCTATTTTTTTTCTTAAACGTTTCTGCGCAGGCTACTGGAAGACTATGTACTGCGTTGAGTTGATTTCGAAATTCAAACGTGAAAATGACCGCGTGGCTACGTCATTTCACAACTATGGCAATTGATGCAGGTCGAACGTGTTGATCGAAATAATGACGGCAGAGGAAAACTATCTTACGAAGCGTAAGATGCTATTGTAAGATAGGTGTGAGAGACGAAGTGAACCCTGACCTGAATGAAAAGTATTTTATAATAAACACAACATAATGATTTAATGAGGTTAGCAAAGGTAGGTGATAAGAATTTTATGATGGGCATGTTACCTGATCCTGTGCACACTTGGCGAGGAAGGTCTCCCAGCGTGGTCGTACGTGGTAGACGTGGAAATGATGCGCCAGCTCGCAGGTGGCGCCAGCATCCTCACCCGCCTCCAAGGTACTCTGCAGTCGACCCACGCGCTCTAGCAGTTCCAGGCGCTTTGCTAGCACGTAGTTCACGCGACCGTATCTGTTAAATGGAAAAGGAATTTACTCAACGTGAAGATGTATTCATTAAAAAACAGTAGCAGCGCAGATGTTGTTGGACTTGGTTCCGGTGACCAAAAGGAAGATGCACTTTTGAAGTTCGCGCTAGTACATTCTTATTTATTCGAGCGTATCGAAGCGCGTTGACACATCTTCTTGTAAAATGGACAGTATCCGTTATAACGCACATTGCATGTGAACTGGGTCGTACTTGCATTTATATACAGAACTTAAAATACTTAAGGACCGTTTCGGTGAAAATTATAATAAGTTCTTAAGCATCTCGGTACTAGTCGACCTCGTTCTAGAAATGGTGAGAACTCCGCCGTTTTCTCCAGGAAAGGAATAATCACGATTGCATCACATGGCCTTATATACTTCAATGGACCAATATTTCAGGTAACAAATGTAATAAATAACTACTGAAATGAATATAATGCTTATGCGTATGCTACGGAGCAATGGATTTTGTGAACATCAAAAACCAGCGAAGCAGCTGCGGTGAACAACATCTTGACCCGCGTATTTTTTTAAATGCTTTTTTTTTTTCTTTGCGACTTCGCATCCTTTTCATATGTGCATAAAAGGCACTAATAATAGCACTACATTTATAATCTTAACGACTACTTCAGATGTATTTTCATTCCAATTAGTAAGATAGAGTGGGGCAAATGCAAGCGCTTTTAATCAAGATTTAATATTGAACTGTGTATCTATATGTTTTTATTTTCTATAAGTTTTCATTTATACATATAATGTTTTTATTTGATGTTCACAAAATATTGTAAAACATTTTTAAAATAACGTACCTAACGTCGGAGTATCTTGCCCATTCTACTCCATACGAAAGTACTTTTGGAAGGGGCGATTAGAATCAATCATATTTTTTTATTTGTAAATTTTGACGTTCGAAAGTGCCTATTTTCAATAAATTATTTGACTTTGACTTATAAGTGTAAAGAAAGTGCAAGTGCAACACACATAAAAGCAGTGCATAAACTTCGAACATCCATAATAAACTTAACGATTGTTTCGATACGACGATTTCTGGCGGGCATTATGTCGACCTCGAACACTCTCCGGAGTAGTTTTACGAATGCGAAAGACGAGCTAACATAAAGGGCGGGCCCTGGCACCCGAAATTTTGTACAAAGAGGTATGAGGTACAGGGTGATAAGTTCACTCATCCTCCATAGAAAAGGGAGGAGCCTCCGACCACACGGGTGTCATGTCTGGTGGGCTACTACCCGACGATTTTGTCGGTACGTTTCTTAGTCGCGCGGTAAATCTGCTTGCGCGATGCAAGATTTTGCGTCATGTCCGTGTGATGCGTAGTTCAAATGTAGAAGGCCGCCCATGTATAATATTAATAAATTTTCTTTATATTGATTGCCCAGTTATAAATTTTAATTGAATTTATCCTTTCCCTATACCTTTGATTTGGCGTTTACTTTTTTTAAATTAATTCTTTGTACTATTTTATCGATACCGCCACAGAAATAAAAAACACTCAGGGTCGAAGTTAGGTATCGAGTTTCCGTGCGTATCTAATCAATATTTGCATATCAAAATAACATACTGACGATCGGTGTTAGTTCTACGCCAACCAATATATGCGCATACGTAATACTTATTTGACAATATCTAAAAATAAATAAACGAGTCTGCAAGATAAAAACATAAGATATGCTAGCTACAACCGCCAAAAAATACTTTTTTTTAAATATGGCAACACTGTGCAATGGAGTCCAGTCTCCAGTCTCATTTTTTTTTCTTGTGTTCAGAACTCGAGAATGCGGACTGTGGACCATTAGCAGACATTTTTATTTTTCAATGATAGGTTTTTGTGTACAGACAACGCACACCCAATTTAAAAAAATGGCATTGACAGTTGTCTTTATTTCGTAGCAATGCGGTTTTTGTTGTTCCCGAGTGTCTACTGACCTTTGGCTGGCCGTACCACACGGCTTGTTCACATCGGATACAGTCCAGACGCTATGCCTTGATCAGTTCAATTGTGGTGCCAATACTCGACAAGACCTAACTAAAACCCAACTACGATTAAAAAGGTATAAACAAGACACCACAGACAGATAAATTAAAAATCCGGAGTCACATAATGTTAGGGCATAAATCGAACAGATTACGTGTGAATCCGGATTTTTAATTTGTTTGTCGATTGTGTCTGGTTTATATACCTTTTTAATCGTAGTTGGGTTTTAGTGTTTATTACTTTATTTTTTTTTAAATTCGTTTGGAGTTATAATATATATATTTTTGAAATGTTGTTGTTGTTTTTTTTTTAGTTCCCTACTTTATTTCCTCTAGAAGGCGCCATTTTTTATTTAATGTGACGTCACATAGTCTATAACCAGCGGACGATCAAAACGCTTCCAACGATACCTCATTTGTCAAATTGTGATGAGTGGTGTAGAAGATAGGATGGAACAGATGAACATACATACATACCGGTCAAAATCATAACCCTCCTTTTTTCTTCGCCGTAGTCGGGTAAAAACTAGGTACAATCTTTGTTCGTTTTTTTATTCATCCCAATTAATGGTAATTGTGCTTTGCTTAAAGTAAGACTAATGGACTCGGGTATGTCGTTTTGCTAGTTCATGGCCAACCACTTGAACTGTACATATCACAGTTTTGGAAGCTAAAATAAATTATTTTGAGTGCAAATATTATATTTAAAATTAAACAAGATATATTCGTAAAGATATAAATATTCTATATGTGTAACGAATTCGTGTTGGGCTAGGTTAGGTTAGGCAAATTCTGGGAAAAAATATCAACGTTCAGGTAAAATACCGCTAATTAATCGCCTAAAAAAGGCCTGGCGAATATACTTTAGGTTGGATATCTAACACGAAATGGTGGTGAGGTGGATCTAAAAACAAACCAAGAAAAACTGGCCAAGTGCGAGTCGGACTCGCGCACGAAGGGTTCCGTACCATTATCTATAAAACGGCAAAAAAGTCATGTCTGTTATATGGGAACCCCCCTTAAATATTTGTTTTATTATAATTTAATTATATATTTTTAAAGTGAATATATAACTAAACATTCTGTGAATATTTCAAGCGTCTACATGTTGCCGTTATCAATATCGAGCAAAAACGAGCAATAAAATCACGTTTGCTGTATGGGAGCCCCCTTAAATATTTATTTTATTGTTTTTTAGTATTTGTTGTTATAGCGGCAACAGAAATACACCATCTGTGAAAACTTCAACTGTCTAACTATCACGGTTCATGAGATACAGCCTGGTGACAGACGGACAGACAGACAGACAGCGGAGCCTTAGTAATAGGGTCCCGTTTTACTCTTTGGGTACGGAACCGCAAAAAGGATCAAGAAATAAAGATTTGCCGACAAAAAGAACAGTGATTTATTGCATATTTTATTTTAGAATTGTATTCTGGTCTTCTGGATGTTATTAACTACAAGAGCCATTGAATTCACTTTTAATATTTGTTGAACTAGATTTAATATAAGAACGCCGAAAAGAACATTAAACAGTTTTGGCACTAGTATGCTACCTTGGTGAACACCTTCTTAAATGTAATGTTTTGGATTTTCAAACATCAAAGGCAACATCACCATTTGTTAAAATCATCATCCCGAAGGAATAGACTATACCTCCGCCTAATCTCAACTAATCGAATGCTAAGAACAACAGTTCCTAGACATAGCTAACAGTATTGTAAGCCTGGTTGAAGTTCAACAAAATTTACTGCAGACCAGCGGGGTAATTGCATAATACACTAAAAGTAGCAAAGGCTTTCAGTTTGACAGTTCAATAACATTAATTGCGTACGTTGTTGACCAGACAAATTTTTCGAACATATGAAACTCCTGCAGAAGCAGTATCCTTCAGATTATGATTGCCAGTGTGTTACGAAATTAGAGTGCTGTACCTTTTGTAATTGTTTGAGTAGCGACCGAAAGCGAGCGCTCGCGGCAACGATATTTTCTTTAAATACCTAATTTTCAAAAGTCTGTCCGACCTCATTTCCTCCTGTATTTGTGAGATATGAACGAAATATTATTTAAAAACCCAGGCCTATGCGACTGTCAAACCCTGTTGATAAGCCACTTTGAAGTTACGCTCAAGTAGGTACACTGTTGGGTTGGCGCCAATATCGTTAACTAAACGCTTCTTTATTTTTTATTAAATTACCTATTCCAAATCTATACAATCATTGGTTGTGTTGTATACAGTATGGAATTGGTATAACTTTTACTTATCTCGAATTACAATAGCTGCATTATTCATGAGCCGTGATACCGCTTGCATGGACACCGGAGACATTTATTTATTCCATTGTTTATTGTTCCATTACTGACATTTTTGCCTTTAAACTTATAACTGTCATGTCACCGTTGTGTGACAATCGTAAATCGACATCATAGCGAATTTATAGCAAGTACCAAGAGTCTATACTTAATATCTAAACTTTGTCATCAATCAGAGAGGCAATTCCCGAAATTTTTAAGAACGTCATTCGCAATCTGTCAAAATTACTATGAATTTACCAACATTTTTGACAAGTTTGACAGTTTGCTACTTGAATGTGAACGTTTTTTAAGCACGAGAATTAGCCTGCAGGTCAACATTATTTTATTTAACAGTTATACTTTATCTATCAGTCATGCGTTGAAGATTTTTCGTTTGAAATAATATGAGAAGTCATAGCACGAATAACCTGCCAAGTCTTGAGTTAAATCAAGCATTAAGAATAATTGTACTTATTGGGAGTTCAATGAGTCTACGAACTCCTACACGGCACTAATTAAATATCATCGATCATATCAAACGACCAAAACTAGTAATAGCAATCGCTTTTAATAATTGGCCTTAACCTTGTCCTGTCAGTTTTCGACCACAAGCACTAGTTGAAAAATTATCCTAAGTATTTGGCGAATTTTGCTGATGGAACTTTTGTCTCATTGACTGGTTTATTTACGAACCTGGAGAAATCCTTGTCAGTTTGCAGAGCTTCCTCGCCATGACCGAGACGCAGCAAGTGTCGTTCGTCCACATCCAACTCTGCTACCTTTTCGAACAGCTGATTTAGCGCTTGGTTACTGTGGGTCACGACCAGGTTGCGCTGCCACGGGAAGTTGTGGTACAGATTTGATATTATCTGAACAGCCACGTCAGTTTTACCTGTCATAAAAAGGTTTTATTACTTAATCGTTTCGGTCTGGGTTACTCAAGGTTGTAAGTAGTTGGACCCAATTTTATCAAATTGATAACATAGAATTTTATTTTAAACGTCCAGGACCTGATGTAAAATTCAACCTTCAGAGATAGAAAATGGAACTCTTCAATAGACAGAAAATCGACGGCTATAAGTATTGATATGCCACTCAAATTAGAAATATAAAACCAATTTAAAAAAGGAGATATTACATAAGCACTAAATAATGGTAATGCCATGTGTAAAACAGTTCCGGAAGTCGATGTCAAAAAAGTTTATCAAAAAACGAAAAAGAAAATGATTAGTTGATAACCGTCGATTAACAGTCGATAGAAACTGGGTTTTACTGTGTCATCAAGACGATATTAGGTATTTATTTACCAATATATTTCAGATCTCTAGTGTGTTTGGGTATTCCCTAAACGTGGGCTCTTTTGCAAAATTGTTGAACTCAATTGAAACCACTTAACATCAACTAGACCAGAACAAAAAGGAACAATGAAGTTCCGTATACACCAAGGTACATAAATATTTAGTTTTAGTTCTTTCATTTATTACACGATAAATGGAACTGTCATACGCATTGCGATTATAAAAGCCCCCAAATAAATAAACACGACAAGGAAGGAAACTTATCTGTAGGTAAGTAGCGTATTTTATGCCCGAAGCAAGCGTTAAGACCAGCCCCCATTGGATACGACTTTTTTATCGTATGTTTATGCACGATAAAAAAATCGTTTAAGTTTATCTCAATAAGTCGGATTGATGTCGAACATCGAAACTGTTTACTCTTAGACGATTCGTATATGTACCATCGTCAATTCCAATTTATTTGGTGTTGGCGCAACAAGTCTTCCTCTTTCAAATATCTTTACCACCACTAATCTCAGTGGTAACCTTTCTTTCTAGTCATATCATTTTTCACACATTATCCATCTTTTCCATGGTCTTCCTCTACTTTTATTACAATTACCATAGTATATGGATGGTGAAATCGGTTGGCCTAATGTGCGGCTGGCCTAATGTGAAGGTGGTGTTTTTTTTTTTCTAGTTTATGTTTTTCAGAAGTCACGCAGTCACACAGCTCAAAGGAGCTCATAAGGGATCGCGTATTTGATAGTGATGAAAGTGGAAGAAAGATATCGAAATCTATAAAACAGCATTTGTGACGTATTGCAGATTTTGTATCAATTTACCTGTCCCGGGTGGTCCTACTACCAGGGTCAATCCCGGCTGCATTCCGGACCGGATAGCCTCAACTTGCGTAGGAGTGAATGGTATCGTATTTCTGAAATAAAAAACTTATGAAAAACCACGTTCACGATAATGGGTTTTGCCGCTATATTATTTCCATACTTGTTAACACTTCCAACTGCTTGGCGCATACACAACTTCTTTGTGTGGGAATATCGGTTACATGGGTTCAGTAACACAGACCGCGTTCAAAACACAAGAAAAATAAAGTCCTTCTGTCTGTATGACCCGTAATTGAAAACGTTTGTTCAATTACCGAGATATTTATTTTATTCGTACGGTCAGCAACGAAAATCTAGTGCATCACTACACACATAATTATGTATAATAATGTATATAGCTAAGAGTTTTATATTATCAAAAAAATATTTATTATGTTTCATTTTTACATCAGTTCCAAAAAAAGAAAAAAAAGATTATCGACTTTCGTTGCTGACCGTACAATGTCTAACTGGGAAAACAACACAGTTGCATGTGGTCCGATAACGTTCCCAAAATAATTGCTAAACGATAACTTTTATCAAATTAATATAAGAAAAAAACATAAGTTAATTTAAATATGCTGCACCGGAAACTGCCATGATAAACATTTTCTTATTACTTTACTTTTAAATTTCAGTTACAGCGGCTTATCGCCATGGAGACAGCCGAGTAGGAAGAAATTATAGTGTACAGTGTGTTAGCGGTCACATCTAGCTGGTGCACTCTTTCTTCCATCATTCTCATAGTCTGATGGAACGGAAATCAGCGAAAACCGGGGAGAGATCAGGCGAAGGATCGGCAGCTTCACTTGGTCTCCGAGGCAAGTAGGTTTCAATATAGTAATTACTATATCGAAACCTCCAAAGTACCTTTAGGCTACATAGCCTAAAGGTACTATCCATCAGCTGGGTAAAGGCGTTCCTTAGTTCTAGGTACTTTTTTTCCTGCACCGCGGCGACCCAGCCGAAGCGGTACACATCCAGTCTCTCGCTATGCCACCCAATGTGTGGAGACTCTTTTATTGATTTATTAGTGCAAAAGGACTCTTGACCACAGTTCGGATTGGAAATGACCAAGGATGAATTTGACAGCTTTTATGAATTCCCCCGTCCATACCCTCCTATTATGCCCGTATTTTAGATAACATACAAAGAAACGTTTATCTAATATCTTCATTTAGAACTTCCGTAAACTGAGCTTCGAATGCTGTATAAGCAGCCACATGGCCATAAAAACCATGTGGTGTAATTATGCGCTGTTTTTTTACTTTGATGTTGTTTCTATTTATAGCCTTGTACTGCGTTGCTATCCGCAACCATTCTATAATAAGTTTAAACCCGTTTCGAAAATATGTAAATAAGATGCTATACTTAGTTCTAGTAACAAATGCAACCGTTATGCGTATATGACGCGGGTCGATCGATAACATGCGAACCTAATCTTTTGTAGAGTCAGCAACAAAAACGGTTAGCAATTTTTTTTATTATAACTCTAATCAGAAATTGATCTGCAACTCGGACTTATTCAAAGAAAACTCAAAGTACATAATTTTGTTTACTACGCTAAATTTCACATACATTCTAATCGTGGTATAGTAGGTGCAGGTCATAAAATGTAAACTAGCAAACAAAAGTGGATCTAGGGTTGAACCCTGTGGTACGCCTGTATCAGATTGCCACAGATAAGAGAGATTTCTTGCCTGGTGCATCAATTTCCTGTTTTTTTATTTTAATGATTCAAAATGTCAGAAACTTTTCCGTAAGGGATACAATTTTTAGTGGTATAATCTGTTTAATCATCGACTCAGTCGAAAGCTTTAGACGAGGCACAGATTAAAACAGAACACTGCGGCCCAAGTGCCCAACGTATTTTTCTAATATTTGAATACTTAGACTAGTTAGCTCTTTACTATCGGTTGGTGGTAACCGATAAGAACGCAAAGTACATTCGTATAGTTCGCATACTTACGAACAATTTATCGTATTTCAATCTTTACGGTAATGTAAACTTAGTCTTCTTACTTGATAACAAAACAAGATAACGAGCTATGTATACAAGTGTTTATTTTAAGGCACAGATTAATATTACAATCTGTCATCGACATCATCAGATCAATGATTGGGTTACTTACTTCTTGGGTTCGTTGGATAAGTAAGGACCTCTTTTAGGCTGAACGTGCGGTTCTACGAGGATCACCTTCCGTGGTTCGTCTTCCTCCATGGCATCCTCACCATGCTTTTGCTTCTGGAGAACATTCTCGAACGTTACTCTGTCATAAAAAAATATAGTTTATAGGTTTAACGAAGGTTATGGATGGGACTTGAAGACTTGAAAAGTTATAGTAATGGTTCTAGTCGCTGGGAGCTTACAGAAGCCTAAGGCTATGTTGGATCTCACTTTATATACTTGTAACAGCTGGTGTACACATGAATGCAATAAATAATTTGAATTTGAGTTTGGGCCTATTAAATAATATATAGTATTACTATTACCAACTAAACGTAGGCTATATCCTCTTAAGCGGATTATTCATAGGTAAATTAGCGATCACATTATTATGTGATCAAATAAAAAAAAAGTAAAGTGAGTCAATAAAAAGTTGTTCTTTTGACCGATTTTTTATAATTATGATGCTTGAATGAATTTTATGACCTAAAAAGTTCAAAGTTACTTAAGGGGCATGCGCTAAGGTAAGCGGCAAAATTCTAATTTGCTTGCTTTTTTTTTTGCAATTTGCAGGCCTTGCCTTTACATGGACCGTTACGAAAGTGGGTTTCCTGATAGAGACAATTAATTGCAACCTTTGACACGCAAGTAGTAATGAGTTTATCGAAGTTAGTATAGTATTGATCAATCAATCAAAAATGCCAATAAATCAGACAAACATAAATAAACATTCGCCCGAACAATACGATAACTTAAAATAACTGCTGGGGTCAACATGCAACATTTATTATTTACTAGCACTTTGCCCGCGACTTCGTCCGCGCGGATTTAGTACTTTCCTCTGAAAACTTCAACAACCTCTCCACCCCCTTTGAAAGAAATTTTCTAAAGTTAATATTTACGTTCTTTAGATTTATGTATGATCTTTACCCCTTGAACTTTATTACCCTGTTACGACCTGTCAGGAGAAGATTGTTCCCCCCTTTTCACCCCCTTAAAGGTCGAATTTCCAAAAATCCTTTCATATTGGATGTTTCCGTCATAATGACTATCTGTGTGCCAAATTTCAGCCTAATCCGTCCAGTGGTTTGAGCTGTGCGTTGATAGATCAGTCAGGCACCCTTGTGTTTTATATAAATAGATTATCAATTACAACAAAATATTAATAACCGAGATGACATCGTGGTCTAGACCATGAGTAGGTAATGAACAAAAAATGTCAGTAAGCTGAAACTGCAAGGTGATTAGATATTTGAAATGCATTTCTAGGAAGTGAATGTGGTTAAAATTTGCATCATAAGGTAACAAAAAAGAAAATCTCTTTTTTGTTACCTTATGATGCAAATGTTAAAAATATTAATGTTTCAGTCGTTCTTCATTCGCCAAGTTATTATTTGGTTATTTTAGCAACAATATATAACGGCAAACAAAATAACGCTCACGCTCATTGGTACAAACGCTTTAATAACATCTGAATTGAAATTGAAAACTAACAGTAGGTAACTAAAGTAAAAAAAAAAAAAAAAAAATTAAAGTAAAGTTTGCTGTGCCCGACAGGGTCTATAATTGTTTTTATTATTTTTTTATTTACCACCTATATTTTGTACATTATGGATTGCAATAAACGATTTGATTTGATTTAAAACTAAAGTAAAAACTAAACTAAACTAAAACTAAAGTAACTTCCTATGCATGATTGTCTATGATTTTACTATTTGGGTTACCGTATTTCAAACCAAAGAACCCTAAAATAATTAATCATAATAAGAAGTCAAACTTGTCTGATCATGCTGACACTAAATTGCTTGATTAAGACCGGTCATGGCTCACAAAGTCACAACATGACGCAAACAGTCAAATCAAATCAAATTTATTTTTCCAGAAAACACTGTTACAGTCATTCAAAGTACATGTTTCAAGTGATTCTACCGTAGTTATCGATTTTTTTACTGGTTCTAACTTTAAACCTAGAAACTTACTTGAACGGTCTGACTAGTTTTCTAGGATCGTCAGTCTGCACCTTGATTTCGTATCCAGG
Organism: Lithophane ornitopus; assembly: GCA_948473465.1. Taxonomy (NCBI): domain Eukaryota; kingdom Metazoa; phylum Arthropoda; class Insecta; order Lepidoptera; family Noctuidae; genus Lithophane; species Lithophane ornitopus. Next base: position 7,380,553 of record OX419633.1, read on the forward strand.
GAAGCTGTTCCGTAGGTGTTCCATGTCCAAGAAAGTGTCATTGAAGTCCAGTGTAGGGATTTCATTTGGCATTCTAAAACAATTGAAATTGATATCAGAGTTTATTTATTAAAAATAAAAAATGGGAATCCGATGAGATTCCTTACAAAAGTGTTTCCCCTATTTTGACCGATTATGGAGTGAATTTTCGCAAATCCTTTCTTAGTGCTCACCTTCGTTACATAAGGAATTCTTGTGCAAAATTTTATGGTTCTAGACCTGGTTTAGGCTGTGCGTTGTCTGTCAGTGAATGAATGAATTTAAGTTGTTCATATGTAATTACTTTACCATAAAATTCACACACTAATGAGTGAATGAACCCCAGACATAGACATGATCGTCTTCCATTCGTCCACGAATATGTCACAGTCCAGATTAGCATCCAAGAGTGTTGAGCGCGGAGAGAGTGTGAGGGACAGGGCACTGCGCTCGCGCAGCGGTGTCACTCGCAGGCACGGCGAACTATGCCTCCTAATATGACTATATTTTACCGGGGTACAGAGTTGGGACAGCTCGACTGCATCAGTTGGCATATTTCGTCAAGTAAGATATCTAGAAAGAGAAGAGGAACCTGCATAAAATGTGATCCAATAAGTTGGTTACCTGGTGTAGTGGGCCTGCCCAGGGTCTCCGTATCCGAGCACGATATCGTGAAGCCACTCAGGAACCACGCATTCTGTATTCATCAGTTCTCGGATCGTCTCCAGCACGGCCTTGAAGTTGTTCTCTTTAGGTTTGCGCCTCATCACGATGTTAAACGTTTCGTATACGTCCTGTATAATATGAAATGAACCATCATATTTTATTCTCTATGAACTGTATATTAGTTTTCATAGTGTTTTAAGAATTTATTGCAAATGCTTCCAGGCGTACGTGACTTCCATCAAATTCATGCGGTTTTTGATGGCAGTCAAGTACGCTTGAAAGCTTACAAAACATTAGTTTCTATTTCAAGCGACCTAAATATGACGTACCCGGTTCTACGGCTGGACAACATGTTGGTAAAAAATATTTTAAATAAGAACATACCTCATTCCCTTTGCTGGCGTGGTCCAGGTCAAGCCTGTACTGATTGGGGTCCAGTAGCAGGCGGAATGTTCTCGCGTCTCCTTCGAGCTCTGGCCTCGGTTCGGGTCCCTCCTCAATGACCCTACCCGAGGCATCCAGCATACCTTCCACCTCGCACCCTCTAACATACACTATGCCTGCCTGTTCGACCATGCTTTTTCTATAATCGTATTTAGTACCTGAAAAATAAGAAAATTCATAAACTAAGACTGGTAGATCTGTGGCGGTAGCTATATCGCCAAATGCGAACTACGCACCAAAAGACCTGACTTCACACAAAAATCTGACGTCAAATAAATCCTGCATCTAAAGTTTACCGTGCAATGGACATATATACAAGAACCCGGTATCAATCGTTGGGCAGTTGCCCGCCAGACACAACACCCGTCTGGTAGGCGGATCCTCCCTTTTCTATGGTGGATGAATGAACTTTACAACCTGTTCCTCATACTAAAGATCCAGAAAAAAATTCAAAAATTATACTGAAATAACAAAATATTACCTATGCCTTGTGTTGGTCTCACGGTGATCAAAAAGCAAACGTCGTGCTTCCTCAAGCTCTCCCATTCATGTTTGATCTCGTTTCTGACGCTGAGAGTGACCGTAACGTCAGCGCGAACACACGACGGAGCCTTCTCTCCGATATTGGGCTTGGCCACCTCCACAACCGCGAAACTGGATATAGGGTGAGCCATACGAGCCCATCCTCCAAAATATACGCTCGTATCTTCCGCACGCCTGTGAAAACACGCTTTCTTCAATAAAGAACATGTCACCTCATGTGAGTGGAACCTTCACCTGGGCGGACCAAACTGGGCGGGTCAGTCGTGAGGAGTTCTCAATTTTTTCTCGCATTGGCATTCTGTGGCAGTATTGTAATGTAATATGGGTCTTGCCTGAATTAAATGAATATAATTATTATTTATTGCGCAGCCTATCTAAAAAATACGTACCATGGTGCTAATCGATATACGGCATCTTCAATATCTTGACGAATTTCATCTGTAACAGATTAAAATTGATATATTTTTGTATCTCTTTCCGGCTTGTTATTACTAAAATACCGGTCAGCGCATCACTATGGCGTAAGCAAAAGGAAAAATGTTGGGCGAGGAGGACATGTCGGAGACGGGACGCGGTCTCACGTGGAAACTTTACGGTAGGACACTAACGCCATTGAAATTAGATCGTGAATGCGCTGCTTAAAGCCACAGCGGCCTCGGATAGCACTTCACGCCACGAGGAGACAGGGCGTACACCACGAAGCGAAACTTCTGCGTCCCGTCGTCATTTTGTATATAAGTACAATCAAGAGGTAAGTTGTAACTATTTTCTGCATGGAAGTCGATTGAGAGCGTCCGGTCTGCACCAAGTTCAAAGGGCAACTGATAGAAATCCGACGACTGACGAAACACGAAGTTTGCCGAGGGACATTAAGAAAATAGTTGTACTGTACAGAAACATAATTCACTCACATGTGCTCTCCAGACGAAATAGGTTAAAATTTCTCAGTAAATAATCGTGTAAGGTAAGAAACTGTAGGTTCAGTTTGGGCAATGCGAGGCAATTCTCTCCGCTATAGATTTCTGTTGGGACCACGTTCTCATCCCATATCACTTCCTCTGTGGGGTATAGAGGCATAGAGTTGAGCTCTTCTAGCTGCGAGATGCGACGCTCATGACGTGAAATCTGATGAAAAGGAAAAATTATGTGAATCAAGTATATCGTGTAAAGTAAGTATCAATCCACTCTTTAATAACTTTATTTTTGGAATGAATTCATGGCTGACACTTACACAAATCGCTTTTGCTTGTTATTAAAACCCGTGGTTGATTAACTCTTACAACACGATCAACATGTTTATTTTGTTCATTAAAAAATGAATTATTTAAAAGTGCGTCTTACCAGTAGTTCTTTGAGGAACTCTTTGTCTGTTCGATGCCAGGGGGCGTCAGTTTCTTTTCCTTCTGGCGGTACCAGATTTAAGTATGTAGCTATTGCACGCAGAGCATTTTCACTAAAAATATAAATAGGTATTGGTTAAATCATAATTTACTTGGATGTCAGGTGTTTTTCAATTTGCAGGTCAGTATCAGATTGTGTTGATCTAAATATGGTTGGCGGGCTTCAAACTCAAACTCAAAATCAAAGCATTTATTTCAAATAAACCAGTTACAGTTACTTTTGAATTGTCAAGGGGTCGGTCAGTCAGAAAGATGTAGCTAGTTGCCCATTCCAAAGCGTAGTAGGTTCCTATGGACAAGAAAGGGCAAGAAACTCCACGGACACTCTTTTACTTTAGCGCATCCCCCTTAAAGAGCACTGACGTGTGCCGTCGCACGGTTAGCTAGGCATCGTACGATCGTCGATTGTCTCAATCGCGCTCAATCCATGCTCCACCTCCTTCGTACGGCGCTCCACCCTCCTAGAGTCCGCAAGGTCGGACTCGCTTGTTCACTCACTCGCAAGCCATGCCACAGGCCAGTCGCGCGCGAACTATCACAATTGACAGCACCCGCACGTAACGCTATTATAATTATTATCTTCTTACTGTGTTTTGTTCTACTCTATAGACACTTGTTTTATCAAACCCATATCCAATTGTTGTGTGACATTAGTAACATTAAACTGACTGTGCATTTACATAACGTTATTTCACTGAATCAGTAATATTAATAAATCCTGGCTTGGTTATGGGTCATTTTGTACCTTGTGTGTCTATGTGTTATGTAAGGGATAATTATATTATTTAAAAAAATATTTATGTACTAGCTGACCCGGAAGACGTAATTATGTCAACAGTTCATACAAAATTCCCATAAATAAAAGGAAGTTCAGTTTTTCCCGAATTTAGACCCACACTATTACGAAGGTTTTAAAATTTTAAAAATGGTCTGGCTAACGACAGCATTTAATATTAATTATAAAATGTAATTTTGAAAAACATTATTATATGATAAGTACCTAATGAATTGTATACAATCAGACCAACCTTAAGTTTCCGAAATGTTTCTCCAAGGACTGTCTAGTGTCCACACTGGCCACATTTGCAAGAGCAAATAAACGTAGGTCAGGAAACTTGGAAAATGCTGCTTTCTAAAAATCAGAGTACCAGCTTTATACTATTAATTACGGATAAGGTAATAAATACATTTTGTTTCCATAGGTCCTTGTATGCCTTACCTGCAGCGAAGTAATCCTAGAATAGTGTTGCAAAGTCATATCCCGGTCAGTCATGGGATCCCCTGTTTCATCGCTGATTTCAAATCTTGCGTAAAATTTCAACATATTCAGGAGCTGAAACAAATACATCCTTTTTAATACTTACGGAGAAGGAGTACCGTACACAGACAACATTTAGGGGCTAAGATACCATAATTTTTGGGAGATGAGGTCGAGATATTTGAATTTTAACGGTTTTTCGGTAGTTACCTACCCAAAATTTTACATTTAATTCCATATTTAAAAAAAAGTAAGTACATATTAAAAGGGTACTATTAAAAAATGGCCCTTAAAACTGGCCTCCCTATCAGCTTCTGACGGATATACGTCGAATTACAAGTAACCCTGTATAAAGATACAAATACAATACAACAATCGTTTATTTTCTCCACAAACATCTTTAAACTAAGGTTGTATTAAACACAGGATTGGAGATGGGGTGCATTCCTTGAAACCGGTTATACTAGAGATAAGTTTATAACAAGCAGCCTTGCTTGTTGCGGTTTTTTTTTCATTTGTGAAGTATGGAAGAAAAAGACATGTTGCACTGACACCAAATAATGGAATAAGTGTAATGATGAGTTTTTTTTAAATATGTGATATTTTCGGTTACAAGCCTGTGCTTGTAACCGAAAATATCGACTACGAGTTTAGCAAGCGCAGAAATAACTCTGTCTCGCAAATCAGTCGAGGTGATCGTCACGAGATCCCACGCTACGTAATAATGTATTATGAATTTATGACAGAATTGATATCGGTAAATATTAAGAAAAGTCTACCGCTGCGGAGCATGCGCGAGCGACCGCCCGCGCACAGTCCTGTCCTGCCGGTACACCTAAGCGGCAGTGCCGATATAGTGGAGTTTCATTTCGAGAATATCTTTCGTAAATATAGTTGCGCACTTGTTTAAAAGTCATATGTTGAGCAAATGACAATACGCAAAGTTGCATTTTATCATTATTATAATGTTCAAAGGATTTCAGTGTGTTTATTATTTTATAAAAGTGCAAGAAGTTTTCACGAATGAAAATCAGTTTTGTTTGTCAAGAATTAGTAAAGAGATTTAACTAAAGTTTCTAGAATGGGTTTCAGTATATTAGTCGTTTTGTCGTTGACACTGGCCAGCTATGTATCAGCCAGCGCCAAGTGCTGCCCTGATGGACAAGCGCTTCTCTTGAAGAGGGATGTTTGTTGGGAACCAAAAGCAAATGTCACCACATCGATGTCTTTGCCGTGTAAATTGACACTAAGATTTTTAAAGATGTATTATGTTAACGAGGCTGACCAACTGAAATTACATCTGGGAGATGATTTTGACGAAACATTTGAGAATAGCTCGTAAGTATAGGATTTTTTAAATATTATATTCGCTTTTTAGAGACAGGGAGTTGCTCCATTTGAAAAAAAAAATGTATTCTGCTGCATCCGGTAAGCCTGGAAGCCGTTCCCAAACATAGAACAAGGAGCATATAACAGCTTGTATAGTGTAACTCTTTATAACCCAATGAAGCGGAAACCCAGTCCAACAATAATACTTTGAAAGGGTTATTCTGGTAACCAATTGAACGGAACCGTTGAACTTTTAAAATCCCTCTAAAATCTATTTGCGTGGCTGTAGGTACCTACCAACCCGTGCATGGTGTGGTATTAGGTTTTTGAAGGGTTCATGGTCACCCATAACCAGTTCATGGGATAACGAAACCTCCAATAACAATAACTGCTTGTTTGTCTCTGCATCACCCGAAGGTTGACTGGTAGAAAATGCCTATGGCATTCAATCAAAATCAAAATATTTTATTTCACATAAACCTACATGGGCACTTATGAAAAGTCAGAAGCTAGGTGCACGGTTCCAATTGGTCGTTTCCTATGGAGAAGAGCCGGCCAGAAACTCCACGGTTACTCTTTAAAAAATAATTGGCTTTTACAATATTTTCAAATTACAGTGTTAGTAGGCATGGGAGGACAATGTAGGCCTTTCAACAAGTAAGTACCATGTACTTAACAAAATAGATGTTCAGTAAATCTACAGTCCAATAAGCCTGCAAAGTTCTCACATTCACAAAATAGAAAATAATCTATATAAAAGACAAACAATAAAAAATAAAACCTATTTCAGCCAAATAACGTGATTGCTATTACAACTGTAACAAATTGAATAATTATCATGTCCACAAAAGCCACTAGGATTTGAAATTAAATTGGAGGTACCTATCTATAATAATAGGAATAATGTCAAATACATTGAGTCCCCCTCTGTACATTTGTGTGCTTAAAGTATTAAATAAATAAACTGCTTGGTTTTAATGGGTTCGTTAACCCGTTTACAATTTATGATTGGGTTGAAGATGTAACACACATCGTTAGGGTTTATTAAAAACCATTTGCAAAAGCCCTGTCAAAAACTAACCGAAATGGGTCAGACGATAATTTAGGGGCGGACCTTCCCTGATCAATCTATTTTCATCATCAATTCTATTTCATACATCAATTCTATTTTTTTGACTTAAAAAAATGCCTTCTATTTGCCTAATTGATATAAATGATTTTACTTTGATGACATTTTTCATCCATCAATCAAATCGAGAATCTAAAAATGAGTTCAGCTACTCACCGCTAGATGGCACTGTAATTTGATTACTATTTAGCACGCTAACTTTTTTTAAATAGATGTCATATTCGCATGCAAGTTCTGTTATATTGATCTACTCAGCTGAGATGATGATGAGATATAGATAACTAGCTGTTGTCCGCGACTTCGTACGCGTGAGGTTCGTGATTTGTTAAATATAGATTTTTTTTCCCAAAGATAGTTGTTGGGCTTTCATATATACAGATTTCGCGGTATACTTTTCTTGCATGATGTAGAATTCCGTGACGACAGTGATTTTACAACTAGAGGTGTGCCGTACTAGATAATTTTCGTACTACGTCGACCTGGTATGAGTATCGAAAAATACTTAGTTCAAATACCTGTTCCGAGTATGTAGAAGAACCGTACGGTTCCACGTATCGTCATCATATCGTGTCCTTTCTTCTGTACCAAGGTACATACGTGGTATGGTCCTTTCCCATCGCGTATAGCTTGTGGGTATCTATCAAATTAATTTAATTTTAGCTCTCATGTATCAAATTAATTTGAAATTTTCTGTTTAACTCTTTAATTCATTGACAGACAACCCACAGCCTAAACCGAAATTTTGCACAAAGGTTCCTTTATTTTATAACGAAAGAAGAATTTTTGAAAATGGATTCCCTGAATTGGTTAAATAGAGGATTAAAGTTTACCGTTAGGAAATCCCATGGGGCACACGGCTTATCATTTATAAATATTAACAGGTCCACAGATCTTACCGTAATGAATTACCCAATTCTTTGATTATATAAAAGTCTAGATAGAGTGTCGCGCTGCAAAAGAACTAAAACAAATAAGCCAAATCTGTTATGCTGATGTACGTGATAGCTACGTCTAACACTCGCGCCACGTCATTGTTCTTTTCTAGTGTGAATGAATTTAGCGGCCAACAGATGGACCCTATTTTTTTCGACGAGCTCACAGCTTTGACTGTCTATCTAGATATATATTATATCTTTCTCCCAACATTTATAATGCAATGCAGTGGTTTTAAATAAACTTTATTATTTTATCTTTACTGATAAAGATTGTGATTAAAGTGAAGCTAGTTAAACTCGCGAAAATCTAAGAAGTCCGTTTTGACGTTTCGTTCTCGTACATGTAATAAAACGTTAAGCCTTGAGAATCAGTTTTAAGCAATGTAGATAAGTCGTCGATTACAAACTCTCTAAGTATGTTCAATCGATATGTCTCGAGAATCGCGAGATTGTCGCGGGTCTAGTAACCAAAACAAAAGGGTACTTGCATTATTTTTGAATAACAAAACAAACAACAACGTGAGTTACGTGACGAGCACCAAGGTGAAAGGAAAAACTATTATTTATATTTGAATGGCATATTATGTACAGTAATGCATATTGTAATTTTTTTAAATATACATACCTACATATGGTCTGACAAATATTCAATGTTTCATAAATACGTGTGTTCTCTGGATATAAATAAAAAAAACCCTCAGGTATTTTTTTATTATTTTTAATGTTTAAAACAAACTTAAACATAATATATCACCTTGTTGCCTCGAAGGGTTAGGGAAAGGTATACCTATAGTACACTCGCATTTCGTCAGTTATGTTAAATGTACACAGCAATATGTGAAGACAAACAGTTTTTTTTTTTTTTTAAGTTTATGCTTTTCCTATTTTGTACTTCTCTAAGTGTAGTGATCAAATCGCCAAAAACAAAATAAGTGATGTACGTAATCTAATTATATATTTTTTCCTCTTTTACAGGTACTGTTTGGGAAACTATACTATAATAAAAGATGTGAATCTGACTCGAACCAGGCCGGTGGCGATAGTATGCGCCGCCGAAGAAGATGAAATCATAGATGATAAGATACTGGGCTACACGATGATAGTCTCAGTTATATTTCTTGCGGCTACTGCCCTTATTTATGGTTTGCTCCCGGAACTCAGGTTAGTATTATCACACTCCATATAATTTCCTACTGCTACTACAGCCACACACAGTTCGCTTCTTTACAATTTACGTTCCGCTCAATCATGCAATAAAATTACCGAGGTTTCAAAACGTACAAAAAAAAACAATTGTTTTGAAGCGTTATGTATAATGCGTTATGAAATGTTTTATCGTTTCATTTTTTCAAGGAACGTTTTCTATCTATGCGCATATGCGCTTATTGCAGGCTATCTTAGATCGTTATTTTTACTGATCTAAAAAATCTAAAAACAAAATATAAAATAATATCTTAGATCATACTCGTTGCTATTCTTTTATCAGTAGATTTGATTATAATAAAGTTTTTTTTTTTTGGATTTCCATCAATCTATCCGATCTGATGATGAAAAATGTCTTAATATCAAAAATGTTTTATATTACAGAGATGTTCAAGGAAAGAGTATTATAAACTTCTGTATCAGTCTCGGTATTGGTCTCTTAGTACTCATTATTATGAAACTTATGACATACTATGACATGGGATGGTGTGCCACTAGAGGTAAGCACTAAAATATTATGATTGTTGTAATTAAAGACATAATTTGATGTACCAATGAGCAAAGTAAGTGCTCATATATGTATATATTGTCCATTCTGAAATGAAGCGTCCCACTACCGCATTACCGTGTGCGTTAGTGTTGGGTAACTCAGCACACGTGCGAGCACAGTTGTAGCTACTCATGTGGATGAAAAGAGTTACTCTCTCTTTATAATTTGATGTGCTAGCACACACCTCACTTGCACAGATTAGCTACATACAAAATTTACTTATGAGTTTTGAACGAAATGAGTCAGTCAGTGGATCGAGTCACTTACTCTTTTTTTGTATTTTGATAATTGATGTCTTCATTCACTTTTGCTAGGACAAACACACACCACAGAACTCACCGCACGTGTGCCTACTCTATTGCGTATGTGTGCCGTGTCGTGTTGCGTTGTCGTCACTATTCACTATACACCACACAGCCAGCACACAAGCGACTCGCGCGGCGAATCGGGGAGCCGACAGTCACGGGACTCTCTGACACATTCACAGCACGTTCGTGCTCACAAGCCACCAGCCTCGCCTCATTCGTGGTAGCACAGTATGCTAGCACACTTTGTAAAAAGAGTGCCTCGCACGATTCTCATTTTAAAAAGGTGGGCTATTCATCTCTAGTGTGCGTAAAATGCGGTAGTGGCGCGTGTCATTTCAGAGTGGACAAGCTATACGCGAGCGGCATACGTCGATGCGTGTCGGCGGCTGAAATTTCCCTCTGCCGTTGACGCGTGTCGCTCGTGTATATGAGGACTAACAGTATTCTGTGATAAGATGATAACAGATAATTTAAATTCCAAAATAATCATTTAATTTTGCTGCTAACTTATCAAAAACCTAACTTATAATTATACAAATATTCTATCATTCCACTCATGTAATATTTTTTAACGAAACAAAATGACGATGACCCTTTATTGGTTTTCAGGATTTCTAGCTTATTACTTCTTGATAGCTGCTTTTTTCTGGTCGAACGCAATAGCAATACAAGTCCTTTTAAACACAAGGTAAGAACACATTTTCAAGCGATGTACAGTCAGGGAAATTAATTGATTAACAAATTGATACAGTCACTACGTCAATTTGCCATCTCATACGACTTTCAAAGAATGACAATTGTGATTTGAATATAAGGACAATAGTATTTGTTAGTCATAATAATACCAGCCTATTATTGTCACACTGTAGGGCAAAGGTCTCTTTTCATACAGAGAAGGCACGAACATTGATCACCCCATTCACCACGCTTGCTCCAGACGGGACGCGTGTTAGTCTTTATGCTAAGTAATGCTTCTCCCTGTCTTTACTGTGCTTTGATTGGACAACTCAAAATTTTATATTCCAGGCGACCTGCAACTTTAGACTATGGCTGGAGAGAGTTCAAGTGGTATATGATATACGCTTGGGGATGCCCGACTGTCCTCACCATATGCATGGCTATCGTAAACTTTCACCCCGGTAAACATCAAAAACCTGGGATTGGACTTAATCACTGCTGGTTTTTTGGTAAGTTCTGACACTTTCATGTCCATATTAACGTTCGTGTGTTTTTGAATCTCATTTAACTTTCTGCAGTAGTTCCTCTTATTTAATCCAGGCACCTCTACCACATTAAAGAGGACGATCTGCACACTAAATAACTGTACAAAGAATCTTACCAATATAAATGTGTTAATAACGAAATATTTACAATTTCAGATAAGCATCAGCAATGGTACTACATGTACAGCATCATTTCCGTACTCCTGGCTGCCAACATTTGTATATTCATCTACACATCCTTGCTGATATGGCGTCTGTCCTTTTCATCCAGTCACATAAGGGCATTGAAGTTCAAGTAAATATTATACAATTACTATAATCTCCTATCTTACATAATTATTATAAATTACAGTCGCTTTTCGTGAGTTCTTCTCCTAAACTTCGCAACGGATTTTGATGCTGTTCTCACCATCACTCAGAAAGTTTATTACGGCAGGTTATGTGTATAAAACAATAATATTAAACATGTAAAGCAAAAAACTATTGTTTTGTCAAATCGTAAAAACCGTGCGAATCGGGTCGCTAATAATTTATAAATTACAATATTTAAATGAATATTATTATTATATTAAATTATGTTATTTTATTGTTTTCAGGTTTGTGATGACCGTACGACTTATCATTTTGATGGGACTACCATGGGTTTTCGAAATGATCGGATCATTAGTAGAAAAGCATATTATTTGGTTCGTAACTTTTTAATACTTTCACACCTGCACTCATTTTGAGTGCTGAAAATAACGACATGAATTTTCTATGTAGGTAAAAACCCCCAAGAGGTAAACGATAAGATTGGCTGAATTCTTATAATAAAATAAGTTCGTTGTTCACATTCTGTTCGCGTTCTTTTCATGAGGCAATGACTCACGGAAAGTTGGTTTAACAAAGTAAATACCTAGGTATGTAAATTTACACGCAGCGCTGTAACGATTAGCAAGTGCGGTCTAACGGAAGCGGAGCAGTTTTTAAAGAATTGATAAAATATGCGGGCACCGGGGTAAATTGATAACAGCACAAAAACTTGTTACCGTAACAAACTCGCAACCTACCTATAAAGTGATAGTATCAAAAATGCTCTGTGGATAGATAAGACGAGGATTTTGGCGACTACCTCCACAATTTTTTTTACAATATTTTCCTCAAGGCAAGCTCAAGATAACTTATAAAAAACATATTTCACTTTTTTGCAGTATGTAGGTATAAATTGCCTCAGAAAACACAGCTGTTTGTTTGTACTTTGTAGCTTAGATATAAATTAATTCAAGTCGCAGCTATTTAAATTGAAAATAACTAGGTACATTCATAATAATATGATACATACAATTTATAATATAATGAGCCTTTTGTTACATAAAATGTATAAATCATTCCCATGTTACAGTCACGCCATCTATCGTTCGATAGCAAAACTATGTGGCTACAATGCAAACGAAAAGAACCAAAGAGTGTGTTCAACAACGAATAATCTCAGCTGTTTTAAAGTTATATAATTAAAGAATAATCCATGATATCACCAATAATTTCTTGACTTTTACATGCTTAGATTCGATTCGATTACATTTTATCTTCGAACTACAACCAAAATCTAACACTGCTTTTAATTTCATTACAGGACCATACTTGATATATTCAACACGCTACAGGGGATCTTAATATTCCTATTGCTGGTGGTGTTTCGCAAACGTGTAATAAAGATGATGTACAAGCATGGCTGGTTGAACTGCATATCAGGCTTCGTTGAGAGACATCTAGCGACAGAAGACGACGAAGAGAACGTAGTTCAACATACTGACGTGCCAATGAACGATAGGACAATTTTATAATACCCTGATTTAATGTTGCCTTTCCACCATAGATGTGTGAAGTAGTGAAGCGGTGAAGCTAAGCTACGAAACGATGAATTGTCCATCTTCCACCAGAACTACAGAACTACCGGTGGGTAAGATGTGCTCAATGAAGATGCGCTTTGAGCGCTAACTACGTAATACGTTTTTTAGTCGCTATGCTCCGTACTTCACATAACTACTCCCTAGCTTCAACACAACAAGTATGTAAAATACATAGCTTCGTTGAACCATTTTCCAATGAAAATCAAACCATCCTGTTGGTTGATATCATACAAATCCTTCGCTGCAAACACGCGTACATCTCTGGAGGAAAGGCAGCCTAATTCGCGGGAGCAGAAGGTGCTCGACTTAACAGTATTATTTATTTACTAAAGACTTAGCTACTGATTACTAATATCCGTTATATGGAGTCATCTTAAACTAAACAAGTGCACTAAAAGTGATTTAAAACACCGTTGCAATACAAACGCTGGGTTTATTTGGATAAAAAGAGTCTCTTTTGATGATAAACGACCTCATAAGTCCCAATGATGATGTATGATTTCAGTCTGACTGATAGGATTCAGGAGTGCTGTGCACTCTTGAATCCTATCAGTGTATCAATGTGACAACTGACAATAGTCATAAGTGTTCATGACAATGGATACGAAATTCAAAGCAGACTGAAATTATTATAAAATTTTGACATAGCATATGTCTAAATACTTTTCACAACCTGTATTATGTGATAAAATCGTACATAACAATAAGCATTTAATTCAATCTCTTTTTTTTGTCTAATTAATTTTATTACGACACACTTACATGGCAAGTTTATTAGTATAACCGTAATCATGTTGTTGATGTTGGATGGAGGATTAGTAAGGAAATCACAGTGCGTACAACCATGAAAATAATGCATTTTATGTTGTTTGTTATGTCACTGGCGATGTTGATAAGTTAGAAGAGGCAAGATGGCACTTGCCGTTATTTATCTAGTCTAACCTAATTTAACCTCAATCTGATCTGTTTCCAAATGATTCAAATAGGTAGGTACTGTAATTTACTAAGGTATGAATAGTCAAATCTGTACATCGGATGCAAGTTACGCAATAGAGGTATATTGCCTTAATTTTTAAATAATAAAGTATTAAGGCTGAGTACCGAGAAAAGAAACGTAATTTCAAGAACTTTCTCGGTTTTTTTTTATTTTTATGAAGTACTATTTGACCCGACAGACGTTTTCTTTTACAAATTCAATCATTCATGCAAAAAAGGACATTAATTTTTTCCTGAATTTGAAGATTTTCCGGGAAACTTCAAATTTTTCTTCCCGTAAGAACCTGGCTATTACGAACATTTTAAAACAAAATAGTCAAATCGGTCCAGCCGTTCTCAAGTTATGCGCTAACGGACATCATTTCATTTTTATTATATAGAAGATAATAAATATATATAAATACGAACAGTTTTTGGTGATGTTATGCCGCAGTTTAAAATATTGATATACTTATATTTTAATATACGTTTTATTGTAAATAATCTGTACATACCTACACAATTAAATAATTACCAAGTACATTTTATTGTTAATATTTTTTATTAAATTAGATTTAAGATTTTATAGCTTTTAGGTTTTTAATTGAATAATAATTACCTTAGTATTTTCGTTAGTAAATGTTACATCTCTTTTAACCTAATTTGAATAAATTATTTATGATAAGTATTGTTTTTGCATTTTGAATACTAATAGCCTTTTGGCCAAAATCCTTGCATTAACCAAATAAAAATAAAACAAGTTTAGGGATAGAGTGGTGAGAATACTAAATACAAAGAGGAGGTTCCAGTCTCTGGATCATCGTTATAACAACCAGTAGCTTGGAACCTTTCAATCCAATTGAAGATAAAAAAAAAAACAATAAATTGATTAATTGGAAAGATATGCTATTTTTTCTATTGCTAAAACACGAGATGCTAGTGGTTTAATTATTTTTTAATGACCTTCAAGATATACTCTTTGCTTTTCATTGCACTTGCAATCACTAAACCATCACGGGTTTCAGCCCCAGATCTGGGAAAACGTTATTGGATATTTAATTGGAATAACAAAAAAAAAGTACCAATTAGCATCAAGCAGTATGTATTTGAGTCCGGTTACATAGGACCATAAATATCCTAGAGATGTACTTACTATTTATTACGTTGTTTTTAAGCTGTTCATTTGTGGATATATAAGAAACGTTAATAGTTCAATACTATTTATGACATATAGAAAATAAACGGAGTAAAACTAATTTTAATTTTAATTCTTAATGTCGGGCATAGAATAGGATAAGAATTTTTTATACTAAGTCATTCGTGTAGATGTCTAATTAAATTGTAAAATCGTAAATATGTGTACATCATAGTCGTAATAATAAAAAAAAAAAGTGAAATGTGCACATAGCACAATTTAACAGTGTTATTATTTATAATTCCTTCCCAGATTTACAGGAACACACAGATTACATACCACAACACAGCATAACGTTTGACATTTACAGGAAGATTGGACATTACTCTGTTCCTGTATCTTTTTCGATAGTTTGCGGGACTGAAATATGGCAGGTACTAATTAGGCTCGATTCCTAGGACGGACAAATTTTCATCGGATGGAAGAAACTTTACCATCCTCACAGCTAGGTACCAAAATAATCAAAAGGGCTCTAAAATGAATATTACTATGAGCACAGAATATATACATATATTGATTGATTGATTAATTTGACAGAATTGCTAAAATATTGCCCTAGTCAAGTTTTGCTACACCTAGCTATCACCACCTTGATGATTATACAGAATCTAATAGAACTATTTCATAAAACTGTAGAATGAATAACATGTAGGTATGTATACTTAGCGCTTAAATTATTAAACAATTTATCTTCACACAAGTTACACTACTCGCTAGCAGATGGCGTAACAGTGCAGTAAAACTGTATTACAGTCTGGTTGAATTGATCACTACTCGCCACTAGATAGCGTTAAGGGGGATGCTCTAAGGTAGCCCGCGAAATTCGTATTTGCAATATGCAATTTAAATACGTCACAAGATCCAACAGATCATCTACCACTTCACTTCACAATACACACATTTGACACTACGTTATAAATGCTAGATCATTCACACTACAATACAACTCTTAGCACGATTTGACACATTGATGACACTGACGATAAACACACACTACACTAAATTCATCTAGAAGAAAAACTGAATTTATGGAGCACGACCATCCCGGTCTAGCTTCAATCATGAAATGAACAGCTTCAGGTATACCCGAAACACACGTGCCGGCTGACATGACAGCATAAAATGGTAATGGCATGTGGTGCTGCGCCTGCGCCCGCCTAGTGCGTCAGACACCAATATTTTATGAGCAATGCAGAATTGCTACACAAATCCAAGATGAATATTTCGATGATTTCACTTTTTCAGGGTCACGAACTCACGACCTTATTATTGTCATCCGTCACTAATCTGGTCCTTTTATTGCTTAGTCTTTATCACATTGTGCCAGTTCCAGATAATTAAAGTACCTAAAGTCTGTTTTTTAATCTCGTAGATTAATTTGACAAGTGCAAATGTCGGCTTATTGGTGGCTTAATGGTGATTCGCCCGAAACGGTCAAATCGACACTTTAAATTCTGAGTATTTTGAGGGGCTTGTGTTTAAGTAATCATAGCCGTACGGGTCGATCGATCAGGATAAGCTACGCATGCCGCGGTTGGTCCGTGGATGGGTGACCATCTTTACACATCAAGACCCCACCGTGTCTCGGAAAGCATGTAAATCCTTTGGTCCCGCTCTCATTTGTAGATCTTTGATAGATAAGTTACGGGTCGTCAGAAGCCCGAAAGTCGGTCAACCAGTCTTATCCCAAGAGGGGGTATCGTGTTACCCAGTAACTGGGTTGTGGAACTTGTGGTCAGATAGGCAGTCGCTCCGTGTAAAATTCTGCTATTCAGCTGCATCCGGTAAGACTGGAAGCCGACCCCAACACAATTAGGAAAAGGCAATTCTATTTAAACCCCGAAACGAGACGCCTATTAAAACTGAACTAATAAATTTTAGTTGATTGGAAAAAACAGATTGTTTTTAACTTTTTCGTAGGTGTTTAAGTGGTAAAAAGAGCCGTCCATAGACCATACCATACATAACCAATATCCGTCGGTGACGGAGTTTTAAGAGATATAAGCTGAATGACCGGTTAATTGTTACAATGACAGTAGGAAAAATATTATTGAACAATCGAATATAAGTAATGAATGCCTCTTTTTGTGAACCTCTAATAATTATTATTTTGGGGTCCTAAAAGTACTACATAGGCACTGCGACCAACTTGGAAGGTAGCGCTCGCTCGGCTCGCGCTTTATCAATTCTAACCTAACCCATTTGGTCAGGGTGCCCTAGCTTAGTAACTGCGACCAAGTGAAAAGAGGCCACGAAGTTAAAAAGGGGCGGAAAAAAAAGTAAGTAGGTGCCTACATCATTGGAACTTCAATAAGTTTTTAGAGGATCAGTCAAATACCTACTTTAAAAATGTATTTTCTCTTTTTCTCTACAATGAAAGAAATAGCTGGTATTATAATATACGTTGAACATTATAAACCATAAAGCTATCATTCTGCTTATCTATCTAGACCACATTATATCGACATAACTATCAAACAAACAACTAATAACAACACTGACATTAAATCACAATTTATAAATAGAATTAATTAGTTTAATTAATTGGAAAGAAGACATTTATTAAAATACTAATTATACTACTTAGGTAGTATAATTTCTTTAATTCTCGAACTCAATGAAGGAACATGAAATCTTACTATCTGAGTTGAAACTAAAATTTTGAAAAAAAAACAATCAGTGTAACTCTCTCCAGACCTTCGACACGCACAACCTTCAACATTGACGACTCGACTAAGATGAAAGTGATGAAACCTTGACAAAAAATCATTTTCGTGGCCGGAGCAAGATTTTTTTACATTTAAAAATAATAGTTATCTACATTTTAATGTAGATAACTATTATAAAATAACTATCTATAAGATAACTATCTATCTATAAAAATGTTAAATTCAAAGCTAAATCAAAGTCAGAACGTTTATTGCCACATATTGCAAACGTTAATTCCCAAATTATGAAAATAATAGTATGAAAGGATTTTGAAAAAGTGCCAGTAGAATAGAACTCAATAACCAAGAGTTCCGTATCGAAACTCCAGCTAAATTCAGGTAAAGAAATGAATAAGATATTAAAAATGTTATCACTCAAATAAATAAGGTTGCATTGCTCTGCCTGGTTAATAAATCCTCAACGAGATTGGTGAAACTAAAAATACTTATACAAATCAGTTAATTTCAGATACGCGTTCATAAATTCATGGGCTCAGAACAAATTCGGTTCGGGATCATGTGACTAAATGTCGACATTTGCAGATAGCATTCGAACCATATCCGCATGAACTCTAGTATAAGTTATATCCAATAACAGTAGGTATGTGAATTTCCATTAGAATAATTATAAAAGATCATTAAATTATAAATTATAAGTCCTGCAAAGTTTACAGAAAATTTAATTTATATAACCCAACCTACTGAAAAATAATTTAAGTATAAAAATAATCTATAATAATCTATGTTCTAGGTTGCAAAACATTGCAGATGAGAAGCTCGTCTGAAATGTTTGGAATATTTCACAACAATAAGCTAAAAACTAAAACTAAGTAGGTACTGTAGATACCGACCTCACTTATAATAATATAATTATTTCCTTTTTACGTGTAAAAGTGTTTTTAAAACCAATTTACAGAAATAAAATATCAATTATTTAATAACTCAAGAATCCACGATTTCTCAACTATTATTATAACGTAAGATTTCTGTCGAGGCACCTGTTTGGTTTTACCGTAATAGAACTGAACCCTAGAAAACAAGTAAGCAATAAGAAACCTAATACCATCGTTCAGTGAATGGTAATACCTCTAGGGACAGTGTCGTCCACACGCGTCATTCGCAAGTTATATCGATATGAAACAGGGATATTTCAAATCGAGAATCGATTGCGAGCGACTATGATGCGACAGTAATTAACAGCTACAGCATTCATTCGACAATCGCACGCGGTCGAGAGAATCCAGTGTATGTTGTGTTAGTGATTATAAAACAATTTGTAAGGAAAGAGTAAATATGAAGGTGAGCCAATGTGACGTATTGTTTAAATAATCGCGAAAAACAAGTTGTTTGTTTTAATTAGTGCAAGGATTTTTTTTTCATCGCATCACCAATTTGACGGTATTCTGATTTGTAGCTTGGTTATTTGTACATTTTTCTTATTTTTCTGTGCGATTAAATTTATTATCATTTCGGAGGCGTATTCTATGACAACATAATAATTAAAATGAGTGGAACAATTTAAATAATTAAAATGTAAGTTTGTAAAGAAAAAAAAAAGGTAACACGAATCTAATGCTAAATATAAAATGTGATAATCTTAAAACAATTGAATACAAAACAGTTACTGTTAGCTTAATGAAAACTTAGTTGCGTAGTTTCACAAAATCCATTGAAGATTTCAGTAGAAAAAAAAACTAGTAATAAATCGATTGACTTTAAACTTTAGAACCGGTACGGTCACTGCCTACCTACATTGGTATTTTAAATCTGCAAAAATAACACTAGATATTATTGATGAATTAATTATAGTCCGCTTAAATATTAATTTTAGTAGTATTTGGACTTGACTTATTATGAAAATACCAAACCTGTATGAATCGTGATGTATTTATACACGTATCGTTTCCCGTTCGACACATGTTTTTTAATTAGATTTGCGCGGGTATTATTTACCTGAACTTAATCATAGCCAGGTAAAGAGAATACCTAATAGAGATAATGATAATACCAATATGACCATTGTTTGCAAGCAAATACATAAATAAATTCCCAAAGAGAACGTTTCTTTAATCACCAAAACAAGTTAAAGGAATCTTCAAGGCGATGCACTTAAACTAAATATAAGTGAGCACTTGAAGTAAAAATAACTTGCCCTGTGCGAACTGAGCGATGCCTGAGTGCCTTTTATTTATATTTATTTATTTATATAATACTTTATTGTACACCAGAAAATACATAGCGAAAATAAATAAATTGAACACTACAAAACATACAATGGGCGGCCTTATCGCTTTTATCATATTTTTTTTTATTTATTTTTTTATTTAGGTACTCTGAGATATGGGAATACGGGGCGTTCACACCCCGCCAGTATGATATGTAGACACATACATACAAATACGCCGATAAGCACTGTTTGAATACCATTAGGCAAAATTAGCTTAGCTAATTAGTGGGTAAAAAGTTCATTTAAAATTACGAGACCATTTTATCACAAACAATTATTTATAAAGGGTAAATATAATAGGTACTTATTGTTTCTGTATAAACATTTAATATTTGAATAATGAATCTACACTAATATTATAAAGATATGTATTTTTGTTTTTATGAATAAACTCAAAAACGATTGGACCAATTTTAAAAATTCTTTCTTAGCATTACACCTATATTATCTCTGAGGAACATAGGCTATCATTTATAAAGATATCACGCGGGCGAAGCCGCTGGCGGAAGGTATTAGCGAATACGTCACCATCTATCCTATAAAGTTTACTATTTGTTTGTTGTCATCAAACAGAAACTCGGTTATTCTAAAGAACGTTGATTCAGTGTTTGATCATGCCACTACCTACTATGGAATGTAGGTACAGGTGGTGTACCTACCTAATTACTACTAGGAAAACAAATCTAAGATACCTTGTTTCAATTAACCCGTGACATGTTTTTATTAGCAACTATAGCAACGCTACGGTTACCTAGAAGGTCAGTTCCGACATGTTATAACGGCCGTCATCAAAATCTGTAATTTTCACCAGTATTTGACATGACATCACGCGCTAGTCTGCACGAGCCTTAGCTCGTGCTGACTAGCGGGTGACGTCGCGCGACGCAACTCCGTGAATTTTTCTCCGAAATTGTTTTGTTAAAGTCGCGTCGCGCTGTTGCGTCGCGCCTGTTTACAGGAGCCCTTAAGGTGTCAAAAACTGTATTTCGACAGCCGATATTGTGTGACCGTTCTTCACTTTCTTAAGAAACCAAAGTTTTAAACAGTGCATATAATACAACAGGTTCAAAATCAATTGTGATTTTATGTGAGTTAGTACGCAACTACCCCCAGGTCTGCATTCAGCCTTAATTATGTATAATAATTTGTTATTGTTAGGTACTTTAGATATTAATTAAAGTCATTAACGTTTATTTATAGATATTTATAGTTTACAAGTAAACCCGTTATTATAAGTGCAAACATGCGTTACAGTTATGAATGTTATGATATACTTAACTAGCTGGGCCCCGCGGTTTCACCCGCGTAGATCTAAATCCCGTGGGAATATAGGGATAAAACATACCCTATGTCCTATTCCAGGTCATGGTCTACCTTTGTGCCAAATTTCATCCTCTCTAGAGTAAAGAACGTCGCGGCGGCGAAAAATTTCCGATTCGAATGAATTATAAAGTTCATAGGTATAGTTAGTTAGTCCTTTTAGTTTTTTAGTTAATTTAGTATAATAAGTTTACCCAATGTACCCATATATTTTATCATATTAAAAAGTATTTTCCTGCTACATAATTATCCTTGATGATAAATCTATTTACGTATTTGAATAAAAATTAATACTACGATACAACCCAGTTTTGTTTCTACCGACGATCTAATTCGATTTTAGAACACAAAAGCCGCTATATTCTCTCGCGGACTTTTTTGTAGGTAGTAGTACTTTACTTGAGTAGGTACTTTAATCATATAGTATATCATTTTTTTGTATCATAAATAGTTTTCTCAGCGCACACTAAATAATGAATTTTTTAGGCAAAATTTTGCTATTTTGGGTTGAATTTTTGCAATTTTCTATATAAATATATATAGCTTAATAAAATAAATTATAGCCTATGTTACTTCCTGATAATTTAGCCTTCTATTGGTGAAAAAATGGTTAAAATCGGTCGGGCAACAGGCAACTGAAGGAACACGGGTGGGTTTTAGTCAGTAAAAGTCTGACACACCCTTCCGCTCCGCCCAGAGCGGGAGAAGTCAATTGATGATTTCCCAACCTCAAAAAAAAACAAAAAAAAGTAAAGATATAGATTATTATCTTGGTATGTTTATTAAGTGTACTTTAGATTTATTAATAAAAATACCTTTACATTAATTTTATTTAAGTACAACTTTTTAATAATTTTCAAAAGACTATAACATGTTTTTACTTATTTAAGGAATCTAAACTAAAAACTTACAGACTTAAAATACTTAATAACTTAATTTTCAAAAGTGATAAAAAGAAAGTGTGAACTGAAAATGTCGAGACTGGTGAGTGAGTGAGTCAATCCTAAATCACGTAAATATTTCCTAACGCTTTTTCCACATTTTTAGGTTTACTAGGTAGGTACTTACGTACTTATCTACACTAATATTATAAAGAGAAAAGATTTGTATCTTTGTTTGCAATGAATAAACTCAAAAACTACAGGACCGATTTTAAAAATTCTTTCGCCATTAGTATGCTACATTAGCACTGGGTAGCATAGGCTATAATTTATAAAGATATCACGCGGGCGAAGCCTCTGGCAGAAGTTAGTTTAAAAAATATAACAGGAAATCTATCCGAACTTTTTTTTCACCAGCTGGTGACGAAATTTAATCGCTTTTATCAGTAAACGTATCGTTGATGACAGTTGCTGACAAATTCTAACGTTAAACTAAGTCATACATCATTGTTAGAATTACATTGAAATGAATTAGTTGACGCATTAGATTATGTATTAAATAGGTGAAAACGTCTCGTCATCAAATGTAACTCCAAGTCCAGTAAAACCGCCTTTTTTTAACTTATTTACAAACGTGTCAGCGGTCTCACAATGACCAGTTTTTGACAGATTTTGTATGGCATATCTGTCAAAAACTGATCATTGTGAGACCACTGACACATTTGTAAATTAGTAGACTTGGCCCCCAGGTGACCTAATGCATCAAAATTAATAGTTGGGTTCTGACAGTAACATTACTAGAAATAGAAACTCAGTCGGGTAAAAATCTTCATCAATATTTAGGTACCTATATAAACTCTTCGTGATATCCATCGTGGCGCTTGTATCGAGGCGTCTGTTTTGCTGTTCTGATAACACACGACCTCATGTCGTGTCAATTAGTAATTTATGTCTATAATTCGACCATTATTATCATCATTATATTACTTATTTTATTTAATAAACTCAGTATTCAAGTTTGTATAAAAACTCAAATATAACTCTAACGAAATGTGGGTGTACCAGTACCCATCTCTGCCTACCCTTCTAGATATGTATATAACTAATAATGTTTACATGCAACATGTAACAAAAACCCGATCCGAAAGGGGGCGCCTAGGTGCCGCAATACAATAACAAAAAAGTTTGTTTTTTGTGAAAATAAGAAAGTTATTCGACGACACGGTTGGCGCAGTGGCTGAGCGATGGACGGCTGCGCAACGTGTCGCGGGTTCGATCCCCGCACGGAACAAATATTTGTATGATCTGCAAGTAGTTGTTCCGGGTCTGGGTGTTAGTGAATGTGAGTTTCTATGTCTGTAAACGCACCCACGATACAGGAAGAAATTCCTAGTGTGGGGGTTAAAAAAAAAAAAAAAAAAATCTCTCTATTTAAAATTCACGTTTTTTGTACCAAAATTACCCCAATTTCATTATAAATTAGTAAATTTTCTACTTTTATTTTTTACTTTTTTTCCAAAAAAAAAACCACTTAAATACACTCTCAGTATGATTCTTAACAACACCCTCACGCATCGGACAGGGTTTATGTTACACGCTGTATATCCAGATATACTAGATCATGTAAATAGAAGTATTGTCCCGCTATTATTATCATGTCAGCTCTTAAAGGTCTCGTGAACATACGCATAAAACTGTTAACATGCACTGATAATGATAACGCTAACTGTTGTTGTTAGCAAATTACATTCATTCAGTAAGGTCCTATAGTTAACATTTGTTCATTTATAGCGGATTCCTAAAAATTACGGACCGTTATTTGTTAAAATTAAGACTTGTATCTTTACCAATAATGAAGCAAAGACCTCATAGCTTTGTATAGTAGACACTTCCATATAGAAGTAGCTATCACAGGTAAAATTAGGCTGCGAATCTATTTAATGGCCAGTTTGGCTATTTAAAAAAACCGAGCATTAGTAGATAGATGAGACACTGAAAAACATCTTATTAAATTTATAATTAATTATAATAAATAATAAAATTAATTTATATAACTTATTAATTATTCTTCAACCCCATAAGCTTGCAAGCGTACCTACTTGCATACCTTGTCATAAAATTTTATAGGGTCTGTCATAAGGATTGATGATCTTTAGCAATCACGCAGAATGTAAAGCGTACTTCCCCACGGTATGTCAACAAACAGCTGAGAAAATTCTTGGAACTGTTTTTCATTGAATATAAAATATGATGAACTTGTCATACTCATCACCCGGCCAGTTCATTGATAAACAATGTTTGTTAATTACTGATTAATTAAATGTTATGCAAATGTATCTATATAGATTAATACTTATAAATAATTACTTATGTTTAATAGACAATTAATTAAAATTGGACTTTCAAAGAGACGGCGAGTACTCTGTGACCTCTTTTTTTATTTTTTTGAGGTTGGGAAATCATCAAATGACTCCTCCCGCTCTGAGCGGAGCGGAAGGGCGTGTCAGACTTTTACTGACTAAATCCCACCCGTGTTCCTTCAGTTGCCTGTTGCCAAGGTCCCGGTATCCCTTTCGGACATTCCCGCAACCCTGGCAGGGACATTCCCGCAACCCTGCCAGGACTCTGTGACCTCTGAGTTTGTTTCGTTCTTTCTTCTCACAGTAGTCAGATAGCAAACACCGACCTCCAGATGACTTATTTTGCAAGTACGTGACGTTTGTCTTTTTTTAACCAATTTACAGAAATAAATATCATTTATCATTTAATAATAAATTTGTATGTACATATATAACGGAGGGGTTCAATTCAAGAGAGACCTATGGTAAACAGTCTTGTGAATACTAATCGATTGTCTACGTGTATCTATCACCTTAATGTTGGTAATTATCACGAAAAAACACTAATTCTAACAGCATCCTTAATATAATCTATTCACAATAATGCTACCTAATTGTATTCATACAGTGTTGTTGATAGTTTGAGGACGGAGAAAATTCTTTTTATACTAAAATTAAATATTTAATTAAAATAAAGCGTAGGTATCTATTTAAATATATTGTATGTATTAATAGCCAACGTAAGAAATCTATTTGTGGTTAGCTTTGTTCACATTACGATATTATGATGATATAATTTACATAAAATGTAATATTCAGTATGGTTACGAGATCGTCTATGTAGGTATGATTCTGGATGACAATTCACATCAAAATTACTTACTTTAATATTTCTCTATATAATATTGTTTTAGACTAGCCAGTGGCTTCACCCTATCTCTATACCTGAATAAATAGCCTATATTACTCAGTGTTAATATAGCATCCTACAGGTGAAGGAATTTTTAGAATCGGTACAGTAGTTTTTGAGTTTATTCATTACAAACAAAATACAAATTATTTCCCTGTATAATATTAGTGTAGATTTCGTAAACTGATTCGCAGAAATGGAAATATTATATTTACTCAGAGTTTTGTTTTACAAACTATTTGTAGGCGTAGTACGGTTTTCCCAAATGCGTAAACACAAATGAATTATCATAATAATATATCTATATTAGGGATGGGCCGAAATTCGGTTCACATTCGGATCAACCGAATTTCGGCAGCTTGAACCGAACTTCGTCATTCGGCCGAAATTCGGTTCAGATGCCGAACATTCGGCACAAGAAAAATAATACCTATTCTATTCCGCCTATTCCGCCTAGCCTTTTCCCAACTATATTGGGGACTACTATATTGGAATAATACCTACTTGCACTATTTTGACTGAAACTAAATTAAATAGAATTAGAATAGCATTACTGTAAAATAAAATTATGTCTTTTACTCACTCATGGTCATTTATTTTAGTTAGGAACATTGTAAATGTAAACCTTATATTAAATCAGTTATTCTTATTAGTCTTGAAAATCTCTGCCTAATTAATAAGACATAAAAATTAAATATACTAATACAAAAATGAAATAAGCTTTGTTTTCTTCTAACAAACATCTGGATTGTCGCTCTCGAGAAAGCGCGCGAAATTGAACTCATACCGCTACGCGGTGAAATTCATAGCCCTACGCGGATGAATCTATCGCGATGTATTGCGGGCAGCAGCTAGTAACAATATAATATTTTGTAATCTGGCAATGAGCAGTGGTGGCACAGTGGTAACGGCCACGACTTACGAGTTGTAGGTCGTAGGTTCGAACCCCGACAGGCGCTTTACTTTGTGTAAATTATTTCATCACCACTGCTCTCAAAACGGTGAAGGAAAACATCGTGAGGAAACCGGCATGTCCTAGAACCAAAAATTCGAAGACATGTGACATCTACCAACCCGCACTGGGCCCGCGTGGTGGATTACGGCCCACTCCCTCTCACAGAGAGGAGGCCTGTGTCCCAGCAGTGGGAACATTATAGGCTGATTATGCTTATGCTTATGCTAATCTGGCAATTGTAAAGAGCCCAAAAAACCAGGTTATCTCTAAACGTTAACGAATTATAACGTTGCTAAATTGACGAGTACAACAAACTGACGTAGCAAGGCAACTGAAGTGACAAGTATTACGTTTAGTCAGTTACTTGACAGCTCTCTTGTCACATGGTTTTTTTGTTTACCTTTAGATAACTACCTAAACCAACGGAGTATAGAATCAAAATACCCCTTATGACCCTGTGTTTTATGGCCTTAGTTCTCTTCTTTCAGGCATATTATGTATAATTGCATAATGTAGGTAGGTTGTAGGCGTGACTATGACCTTAGCCGCAGCTAATTAAATTACCCTCCTTACATATCATTACCCATCTGATTGTTGATTGACCCACTTCTTTGATCGGCTTCAATAAGTCACCGATTTATTGCAAGTTCACGGTGACTACTGAGGTCTTGGATTCGATCCCCAGGTCGGGCAATGTGTTATTGGGTTTATTTTTTAGGTAATTCTCAGTAGCAGCTTAGGGTCTGGATTTGTTCCCGGATTTTGGCAATAGGCTTTCCGTCATTACTCATTATTACCTACACGGTTCCCACCGTAAACATGATTAGTCAAATTCCGGAGCGCTGAACACTTCTGCCTACCCCCTTTTCTTATAATATTATGTTTTAGGTACTTACTGGAGTATTATATTCACATGCATAACGCGTGTGTGTAGTTAAGCAAAGAGATCTGTTATTTTATTATACTATTATCTTCACAGCGATAGCACCGATAAATAAGAAAATAACAAGGGCTGATCCGTATAATGACCGTACACCGGTATATAGGAAATTATTTTTATGAGTTGGAATTTAAAGTGGTATTATTTCATATACAGCATGTAACAAAAACCCTGTACGATCCCGATCATAAAAAAAAAAAAAAAAAACTGAAAATTATCTTATATCTATTTAAAATTCACATTTTTAGTACCAAAATTACCCATGATATTATAAATGAGCAAGTTTTCTAGAG
This sequence comes from Lithophane ornitopus, assembly GCA_948473465.1. Lineage (NCBI taxonomy): Eukaryota > Metazoa > Arthropoda > Insecta > Lepidoptera > Noctuidae > Lithophane > Lithophane ornitopus. The sequence continues at coordinate 7,408,191 of OX419633.1, forward strand.
GAAGTTATGATTTGTAGACACCAGCTACACAACTGCCGGCCGCCCGCACTCATGTAATAAACCGGTATAATTCCCCATTCACAAAATAGCGGCGTTTTTTTTTTTTTTTTCCAAAAATATACCTCTCTTTATGATTCTTAAGAATAAATAGACTCTCAGGATGATTCTTAACAACACCGTTACGGAACGGACAGGGTTTTTGTTAGACACTGTATAAAGGGTGAATATTTTAGAGACTGACAGATTGATAGTACCTACCTAACTACCTTCTCATAAAAATAGCTATGAAATTAACTTGTTGAGCCTGTAGATAATTTTGTACTTACACCTTTATTCATTAAAAGGTAACACTTAAAGTGTTATTTTTAATTTTGTTAAACAGCAAAACACAGTACGTAGGTATTCTATGTACACCATATAAAGAAAAATTACATAGGTTAAGTGGATTAAACTATATTATCAAGAAACGGGGTCAATAAACTATCACTTACAATACAAAGGTTGTGCCGAACTCTGTAAACAGTCATTGTCTCTGCTCGGTGTCAAATATTACAAAGCGTTATCACTTTGTTATTCTGAATGCATCGCGGCTAAAATTACTCTATGACCCTAGCGTAGGTACAGCTAGATAGTCGCCTCTTGCGCAGACATAATATCATTACTTTAGAAATAGCCGCATGGGTCGATCCATCAGGTTAAGCTACGCTTGCCGGGGTTGGTCCGTCTTTACATACAGAGACTCCTCCGTGCCTCGGAAAGAACGGCCGTTGGTCCCAGCTGTCATTCTTGGATCTTTGACAGTCGTTACGGGTCGTCAGAAGCCCGAAAGTCTGACAACCAGTCTTACCAAGGGGTATCGTATTACCCAGTTACTGGGTTTCCACAACCCAGAGGCAGTCGCTCCATGTAAAATACTGGTGCATTCGGTTAGACTGGAAGCCGACCCCAACATATTATTTGGGAAAAGGCTAGGCCGATTGATTTTGTTTACAATTGATTGTAAGTAATGCGTTCATCAGCGAAAGAAATAATATAATTTTATTTAAAACATTTTCTAAAAATCTAAGTTAAAGCATAACAAATTCGTAGATGTAAGTAATATGTTTTATGGTCCACAAGTTCAAAGTTCAATGATAAAGAAGCAGCTGATAATGCGCAGCCAGAATACATTATGACTATGACATATACGAGTTTCAATATTCATAAATAAAATAAAATCTTGAAGTTCTATTGCCTAAATAAACCATTGGGTCTATAAATATTATGAAATCATTTAAAATGGAGCGACTGCCTATCTGACCTCCACAACCCAGTAACTGGGTCATACGATACCCCTTGGTTAGACTGGTTGACAGACTTTCGGGCTTCTGACGACCCGTAACGACTGTCAAAGATCCACAAATGACAGCCGAGACCAACGGCTTAACGTGCTTTCCGAGGCACGGAGGAGTCTCGATATGTGAAAATGGTCACTCATCCACGGACCAACCCCTGCAAGCGTAGCTTAACCTGATGGATCGAAACGAGCGGCTGTTATTACTTAGCCACGAGCTCCTCCGGTTTCTTCATTAGTAAATGAATATTATTTATTTTCAGGAAATTATATTGTTAGTATTGGCCGTTTGCGGTGGTGCATTGTCTGCGATACCATGCTGTCCGAAAAACGAGACTTTAATGCCAAGGGGTTTCTGCGGGACGGAGAAGATGACTGTGATCAACTGCACGCATGGACGAATGGTTCTCAGAAATATCATCCTGGATGGCACCAAAGTGTCCACCCAGGATTCGCCCAACTACGTCTTTGTTGAAGATCCTAACCAGTGAGTATGGTCAAACGTCAAACTACATAATTATTATATCTCTATACTTTAATCATTTTATGATGGCTTGCGTGACACATCAGAAAAGTCCAATTTAGAGAGAGAAAAAATTGGCAAGTAAATTGATTGCATACATCATACATAACTCATAGGTTTAGCTTAAACCATTTGTTTATTATCCTACTGTATAATATTACAAATGTAACTGTTTGTGTGTTTGTTTGTTACGCTTTGCGGATGGTACATAGGTAAACCATGATCGGGAATCAATCAATCTGCCTAACCTTTTCCCAACTATATTGGGGTCGGCTTCCAGATCGGGAATAGGATACTTTTGATCCCGGTAGTACGTTTCCGTGGGATAATTTCCGACCTCCACGCGGGCGAAGCCGCGGGCAAAAGCTAGTAATTAATAAATCTAGTCACGCCTTCATGCGCGAATTGGTTATTTATTATAACTATACTTCAGTTATTAAATAACAAAACATTTAGGTTATAGTTGAAAGTCCTGCCGGGCTTAATAAAAACAGGCGAATGCTTCGGCCACAGCTAACGTAACCATAGTAACGCAAAAACAAGAAAGTGTGAAATACATTACACGCATAGTGTCTTCAATTAATTGTCCATAAATTAATTGGGTAAATTTTTTGCCAGGTATTGCGTAGCCAGCATGTACCGGAACAACAGTAACCACTCCCTGGGTATGGTTCCTGTGGCAGTGGTTTGTTTTGAAGAGATCTCCAAGACCAGCGACATAGAAACCAGTGGAATCTTAACACTTATCTCTGTGTTTTTCCTCGTTGGTACTATCGCCGTTTACACTTATTTGCCACAGTTGAGGTAAGACTGAACACTACTATTGATTAGATTGTATTTAGGAATTTTGTGCCCGGTTGATGGAATAAGGCTCGAACCTTACATGGATTTCAAACAGACGCACAATACGTAGGTCCTATTTGACCTCTGATCCTCTAACTTAATTTTTTTAATGGGATACCATTTAAATGCTATTATAAAAATAATCTAGGGAATTGTTCTAGTTTCAATATCATATTATTACTATGCTACGCCCTTTTTTTCGATATCGTTGTGAAACATAAAACTCACCTAGGTACGTCACAACTAATGAAATTCTGACATGATTTCATATTGGATGTTTTAATTGATTATTTTCAGAGATCTACAGGGGCTATGTTACATGTGCATGTGCGTTAGCATGGCCTTAGGATTCCTGTCTTTGGGAATACTCCAACTGAGCCCTGGCTTCAGAGGCGAATTTTGTACTGTCACAGGTAAATAAAAAACATTTTGCTTCATTCATTACTATCCATAGTTTTGCATGTGGTCTACATCCCTAATGCATTTTCGTTTTCCGCCAGATTATGGCATAATTCGAATAACTGTATATACACTGTATTTTTAACCGACTTCTTCAAAAAGGAGAAGATTCTCAATTCGTCTGTATGTTTTCTTAAACCAATTATGAATCGATTTAGATGATTCTTTTTTTTGTTTGGTAGGTCATGCTTCAGAGGTGGTCCCATATCAATATTAACTTTGCTTGCGTAGTTTTTGAGTTCTTCAATATACGGATTTTTCCCACTTAGTAATGTAGACGATGTTCTATGTGACTCCATCACTGTTATTTGCATAGTAGGTAGTGGTATTCGAATTTGTGTGGGGTAGGTACCACAACTAAAAAGTGAACTTTGCTTACGTATTGCTATTGTAGGTAGTAGTTCACCATTTCTAATAATACTATGTGTGTTTGTTACTTTCAGGCTTTCTCGTCTACACCTGGATGATGGCAACTTTCTTCTGGATGAATGTTATATCTATAAACGTGTATCGCACAGTGCTGTAAGTGTAAATACTTCTATCGACCTAAAGCCGTATGGCCTTTATTGTCTTTATCTAAAATGTTCTGTATCTTTCTTGCAGAGATTCAAGTTATCTAAAGAAGACGGAGAGGAAACAATATTTCATCTACAGCTGCTACGCTTGGGGCTGTACTCTTTTATTCCTAACCGTCACCCTTATCGCCAACTTCGTTGAAGGTGAACACTTCAAGCCAGGTTTCGGAAAGGGCAGTTGCTGGTTCAATGGTGAATAAAGTTCTATGTATATGGATAATGTCATAGGAGTAGTTGAATGTTTTGCCACATACATACACTCACGCCTTCTTCCCATGGGGGTAGGCAGCTAGGCAGAAACTACAGAACGCCTCATGCTACGATCCTTACATACTCCTTTTGTCTCGTTTACGTTTCCTACATCTGGTCATACATGTACACCGGTTTCGAGTACTACGCACCTGACCTTGAATGTTGACCTGACCTTGTTGTTTTTGTTTGTGTTTGAATGTTTTGCTATGAGATGTTAATTTTGTTTTTGTTCAAGGTCGTACCGAAACTTGGATTTTCTTCTATGGCCCGGTGGCGGTTCTTATTGCTGCTAACGTAGCTCTATTCGGTATGACATCGTTTAACTTATGGAGGCAAACTAGGAAATATGAAGTCAATACACTAAACGTCCTAAAACACAAGTAAGTACCTTCTTGTAATTATAATTACCTCCGTACCTGTAATTACTAGCTCCTGCCCGGTTTCACTCGCATAAGTCTCGATCCCGTGTAAATATCGGGATAAAAGGTATCCTATGTTCTTCTCCAGGTCATGGTCTACCCATGTGCCAAATTACATCCAAATCCGTTTAGCCGTTTAGCGTGAAAGCGTAACAAACAAACTCACTTTCACATTTATAATATTATAAAGTTCGGACTAGGATTATTTTACAAAACTAGATACGATGCTGTCGGTCACTTTTTATAACCATGAACTTAAATTTTCAGGTTCCTTCTGTCTTTGAAGCTGTTCCTCGTCATGGGTATTTCATGGATATTCGAGATCGCTAGTTTCGCTCATGGTTCAGCCCATATTATTTGGTAAGCTTCTCCCTGTTCTTACTCTAATTTCTTGCCAGATTATACAACTTTTAGCGCCACGATCACGCCTTCGCCCCGATCTACGGTTGTAGTAATTTTTCTCAATTAGGACGAGCCTAACCCACGACAAAATAATAAATTGCAATGTGTCTCTGTTCTAACATGGTTCTAACCATTTCATTTTATATTACAGGAAAGTCATGGATACGTTTAATTGCCTACAAGGAGTCATCATTTTCTTATTACTTGTGATCCTGAGAAGGCGCGCCATGCGGGGTATGGCCAGCGAGAACGTTTGTATGTGGTTCAGTCGCCCTCTGGCGGAGAAGCTTAGCCCACACGACGATTCGGATGACCAGGAGATACTGGGAGATGATACCGTGGAAGTCAGGCTAAATTGAAGTGGATCGTTCATTATTTGCATACAAAATCGTTTTGATCTTATTTTCATGTCACATAACTAGTCAACAGGAAAATTCGATTAAAAATCTACACCCAATATCATTTGTATTGAGATAATATTTATTTTCAATACGAAGCTTGTTGATGTAAGTTATAGTATAATTCTGGGTTAATAAAAAACAATAAAATAGTAAGTACAAATGCGCTTTATGTAAGTAAGTGCAACAATAGGTATTGCTGCACTGAATGAACTGAGCGATAAATATTATTTTAAAATCCACCTCTGTATGTTTTAAAAGTAATCTTTCATAATAATTCTGAAAATTAACGAATTGAGTTTTTATAATGTGTGATATTGGTTTAACCTCTAAGATAAAACAATGTTTTTCAAAACATTTTAGGTGAAGTCTACGTATCTAAGTAATTATTGGTTAATAATACCGATTATGTGCCATTTTCAATCTGCCTCAGATTCAAAAGTGATCTGATATTGCTACTATTGAATTTATGTATAATAATTAACTTTTAGTATCACCATTTTATGTGCCATAAAATAAAGTGTAGGTAGGTATTTTAAAGAGGAAACTCAATACATATTTTTTATTTTATATACGATGATTTATTAAGATTTTAATAATTTACTAGAATTTACTCGATGTAAATACTACAAAGTAAGATTTAAATTTTAAATAATAATAAGTTCCTATAAGTAATTATAAATGTTTTTTCAAGAACGCATGTTGGTATTTAATACTAATAAATATATTTTAATTATTTTTGTCGTGTTTTACATACTTATTTTTATCTAAGCCCCAAAATGCTCTAATGATTGCGTCATGATTTCATACATTACGTCGCGAATTTTACTGTTACAGAAATGTTATCATTCTATTAACGAATATTTTGAAGAATCCCTAGATTTTTACCCACTTTCTTTTTTACTTGATCTATGTGTGGGTACTTACATAAAATAATTCCTATCTTATATTAGTATATCTTTCCATAAATTACTTACAATAAATCATATTCTGTCTTATTCTAAAAAAACATTTACCCTATTACAAAAAATACAATAATCTGCCTAGGTACTTGGTACATATTCGGTCTATTTTTTTTTTTTTAAAGACAAGTAACTTATTCTTTACGCTGTTTCGTAGCTAAATAAATACCTGAATCCTCAATTTTATTCAATACCAGTACCTAGGTGACGGATTTACACATGAGTGGAAGATACGAGGTGAAAAAAATTACAATCATAAACATGCAAACTAATAATAAATAGGTATGTAACATAGTTTAATACTCCTACGGAGCAGGTGATACCTACCTACTAGTTATAGAATGGATGCTAGCTACTACTTTAACTACCTACTTTAACTACCTACTTATACTATATACTTGACTTCTAAGCTATCCATCCATATATAACTGTGTACACATAGAAAACCGACATAAGGTAGGTAACAAATGTTATCATTTGCATCGCTCTAAGACTTTGCTGCCTATTGTACTAAAGGATACACGCCCAATCTTACTTGCGCAAAATGCCCCATGGACTTTTACTTCTACAGTTCGATGCAAACTTAAGGGGGATGCGCTAAGGTGGCCCGCGAAATTCAATTGAATGACTATTTCATAAAATCGTTATGCCATGCACTTACATGATCTTAGAGAATTGTATTGCTGATTCTAATGTTTATAATTCTGTAAATCCATATTTGGATCGATCGGACGGTCGCAAATAATATTTAGATCAACCTACAACCTGCAAAAAACGTAAGAAAATTTGAATATCGCGGGCCACACTAGCGCATTCACCTTAATTGCGGCTCGGAAGTGCGCTTAGTACTCGCTGCGCTGTACCCCACCCCTCACCTCCGCTGACCCATGAATTCGTTACTGCACAGCGACTCACCTCATGTTCCGAGCCTCATTACCTACCAAATAATTCATGAGAATGTAATCTAAATAATTCATGAGAATGTAAGCAAATTGTGATAAAACTAAAAAAAAAAATTGGTAGTGGTGAATGTTGCTCAAAAGACCAAATGCCAAAGCCGTGCAAACTTAGCGTTCCGATTCCGAAAAAGTCAAGTCAACTTTTATTTACGTCAAACTTCGCGAGTGCAGCGACGCAGCGAGGGAGCGGAAACGCAAAGTACGCAAATGAACCGACAGAATCTCCGAATTTAAATCCAAAGAATCAAAAACTTTTAGATAAAACGTTATTAGCGTCTTTTGACATCAACTTACATGGTTTTATTATGTTTTGTGTTTGTGATCATAGAATTATGTGTAAGTGCTTTATTGTTTGACAAACAAAGTATCGATAAAAACGACAAGTATCTTGTAATGAAAGTAATAAAGATTCAATAACAACATGTATGTAGTACTGTTAACATTGTCATTATTGTGTGCGACACATGAACTGCACGCGGAAGTCGGCGAGACGGATCTCAATGAGATATCGGACAAGCTCAACGGAGTTAAGATAAATAAATGCTGCGAACATAACGAGATCCTTGTGGACGGGATATGTAGACTAGCCGATAGATACAACCAGAGTAAGTATATGTAAATAACATACAGAATACGCATTATTGACTGTTAGAACTTACCTACATAACCAACCTTACCATTACTTTTAACTTTTGGGTGAACTCTAATTACTTCTTATAAAAAAAAGCAGAAAGACCGACCTTTTGTTATTACTCTCAATACAATTGAGGCATTGTGATTTTTTTCCACTTAACAATGGTACTTTAAAACTACAAAAGATTCAATATTGTGCTCATAATTTACAGGTTTGTGGACACCACAGTTTAAGACTGAGGATGGCAACGATGCCAAAGTAAAATACTTTAATTATGTGTATGGTGTGCCAGACTGTGCCACCACACAACAGAGAGCTATATTTGATTTAGGAAAATCCGAAGATACGTAAGTAATCACATAACAAGCCTTCACTAATCAATATTAGCAATATATTAATATAAAACCCAGACCAAAAAATTATAAACTGCATTTTATTGGGATCAATTTATGAGAGGGCTACGTCACTGTAGACTTCCACGCTATGTATAAATTGATTGAGCTCAGCAAGCAAAATAACAACATATCTGCTGAAAATTCATAAGTGACCAACCACCATAATTTATTTTACAGGCTTAATTTATTAACTGATGGTCGCTTACGCCACATTATCAATCACCAACCCAGTTCAGATGTGAAAGAGGAACCAGTGATAAGCACATTCAGTTTACATGAGAGCATCTCAATACCAGAAGAGAAGGAACCTTCATCGTACATACACAACCAAGCCAAATACTGCATGGATAAGGTGGGATGGATACCATGAAATATTTGAGTGTCTTATAGGATTTATAATAACACCACTTTTAGACGATATCTCTATTTAGATGCTTTTATGGACTGTGGAAATTATTAAAATACTTGAAAATTATTCAATCCAAATTGTACATTAATCAATCTACTCATTATAGAGGATAACTTGATTGTCTTTCTTATAAAACTCATCAAATTGATGGAGATACCTCTACTTTACAGTAGCTATAAAACACTGCATTAAAGATTTCACAATAATTTTTGGGTTCATTTTAAATCTAGCATAACCTGGTCTAGATAAACTTTCATCTATTCATTATCAGTGAATGACATCAAAAAAACTTTCACATTCCACTTTGTTTGAGCTTGCTACTATCTGAGTCATTAGGTGACTCAAGTTAATATTATGCATAAAAAAAGTATTCAAATGAAACTTCATTTCATGCTTATAGTTTTATGTAAATAATGGCATGCGGTCTTCATACCATTGTTCATTTAAAACAAATATCAGTTATTTGTAGAAACATAGAATATAGTTTTAGAGTTGCAATTCATAGTGTAGTTCATACTAAGATAATTAGTACCTATTCATAAAGTAATCTTATGTAATCATCAAAATGTGTTAAACTTTCCTCTCATTATTGTAATAAAATGTTTACTTTCAGATATTAGTAACACAAAAAGATACACAAACAAAAAAACCCGCCAACGTAACAGGCGCATATGCATTAGTATGTGTACCAGAGGTCAAAATTAACTGGAAAGATACCAATTTTCTCATGAAGAAGATCCTTAACCCCGTATTTCATGCTATTGCAATGATCTTGTTCTTACTGGTGGCCGTGATATACTTTGTGTTGCCTACCCTCCGAGACCTGTCTGGTAATATTATCACGACTATAAACATGTGTCTGATTGTGAGCCAGGCCGCAGACCTGGTGAGAATATTCACCGAGTTCAGTAACCATGTCAGCTTCATGGTTACTGGTAAGTAGAGAGCCCAACAATAAATGCATGACATACATATTGTTGCGTACTACATACTATTTCATTTGGGGTTGACATTTTTCTTTTGTTTTCCAGATATTATCTTGTATATCAGTCTACTGGCAGCATTCTTCTGGCTAAACAGTTTCGGTTTTTATGTATGGAAAACGTTCAAGTATGTATTATACAAGTACGCATTTTTTATTACTAATACAGTAGTTGTAGAAAGGAAAACTATTCCAAAGCAATTTTTCATCATGTGACTGTAATATCGTCTGAAGGCTTATGTCACTTTTTAGTTAATGTTACTTTAATGCCCGTTTTCACTAACACTACGCGACACCTTCACACCTAAATGTAATGCTTAATAAAAGCGCACAGTTAAATTAAACTGCTAAAACATCCAATAACGAAGGATAAAATTCGGCAGAGGCATGAAAATATTAATTATTCATACTGAATGCATGGCAGAGCCCGAAAATATTAACAACAGAATGAAAATGTTTTCCGTGGGCAAACCTACACTGTCAGTAAACAAAGTGAATAAAATACAATAGACATAGATATATTTAGCACGCAGAGACTCTGCTCTGCGTCCAGCGCTCGGTGTGGCAACACGTCATTTTGTGGTTTGCAATGCAACTGGTCATCCTGATTCCTGAGGATGCTCGTTGAGAGGTGAAACACGTGTCGATTTCTTACAGGGTGTTTTTATTACTCTTGAAGAATAGTTAAGCGGAATAGGTTACTAAATATATCTACGTCTATTGTATTTTATAATGGATTTCCGCAAAGTCACGCCTGAATCAATTAACGATCAAAGTGAATAAATTATATTTTCAGATCCCGCAACGTGTTCCTACGCGTGACGGACGTTCGCAAATACTGCTATTACTCGAGCGTCGTATGGTTCTGCGTCCTAATCATGGCCGGCATGGCAATATGCGCGCATTTCCTTCTAGATACGGGGACTAATCCCAACAGAAAAACAAGGATCCAGTTCTCTTCGTCAATCATCGTTGACGATGTTGAACAGGAGACTATCGGTAAGATGATTCATCAATATTTATTAGAACCGAAATTTAAATAAAGTTATTGACAAGGAAAATCTCTTGATTAAAACTTTATATTGATTTCAAATGAGTACAAAAAAACTAGTTTCATACATTTGTAAAGCTAATCCAGTCTAACCAGTTAGTAGCAGTTGAACTACAAAACTTTTCTATTATTTTCAGGATTGCTTGGTATTGCTATATTCTTCACCCCAGTGGCGTTCACCATCATTTTCAATGTGTTCTTTTATGTCACGACTTTAAAAATCATAAAGAGGATTAATATATATGGCAGAATTCATCATAAACTCAAGGGATGGTATGTACAACAAACTATTACGAGTCTAATTTTATATCGAACCCTGCCCACAATGTTTTAATCATAAATTCTGTTTTTTCCAGCTTTAATTTATTCCTACAACTATTCCTGATAATGACAACAGCATGGCTGTTTCTCTTGTTGTCATGGCTCAACATAGATGAATTACTATACGCACACATATTCGTGAACCTACTCCAGGCAATTTTAATATTCTATGTGTGTATCGTTCGACAGTCGCATGTAACGTTTTTGTTGCGTAAGAGTTGTTGTTATGCAGAACCAGTGCCTACAGGGGAGTGGGGCGACGAGATGACTCACATGAATGGAGGGAATTACTGACATATCAACGAATATTAATTAAGCAGAATCTCATGTTAATGGATAGTTCTTTTAGAGCCGATATACACTAGCTTCCACACAAGTAGTGGCACGGTTGTATGAATGTGGCATATTTTAAATGTGATGAATGAAGCTATATGACACTATAGACATTATGTATGAATAGTTATAAAAATGGCATTAATTTTTAAATATTATACTCAAGTAGGTAGTTATACATGTTCTGTGTACAAATGCGTGTGCCTTGTAAATGTGCCTCAAATTATGATTTAGAAACACCTACCTAGTACATAAGTTATTTCCTCTACTAGACTTCTAATGCCACTCTCTGAATGTTATAGTAGTTTTGCCTAACTGTGATTTATGTATTGGAACCGAGTGTCTTATTAATTATATAAAAATATTGTAACTGTCAGTATTTTACCGTGTATATTGGAGTAGTAAAATACTCCAAAGCCTTATTGGCATAAAGAGTGATGTACAAAATAAGAAAGTGTTAAAAAAAAAAAGATGTTGAATAATAATTGTTTCTAAACAATATTTGGGTTGATCTCTTGTCGTTAGGAATCGATTGCTCATAAAAGATACTTAAAATTATTTTAGAAATTAACAAAAGTTACTAAATTAATGTTTAACAAAAGATACTAACAAATAACAACTGATACGATTGTAACATGAGACAGACTATAGATATCCGTCGACATTAAAACAATGAGTGTACTATGAATACCAGGCTTTAATGTGTGCTATCTATTTGATAAAAAAAGAGCATTATGTCCGTCCTTTTTCTGTATTAGCAGCTGTAGGTGGTTAGTGAATTTATATAAATAATATGTATTGTATACACTGCTCTCTTGCACTAACAAATATAAGAATAATTGTCATTTATATGTTTAATATTTTAACTTGGACTTTCTGTTATGTCGAAACTATAATGACGAAATGCATTTATGATTATTTTTTAAATTCATTTTGAATTTACTTTAATAAACGCAGCTAGGAACATGAAGTGGTTTTGTTTACTCTCCTGGGTAGGTAATGAAGAATGAGTTAAGTACCTACTCAAAGTGTAGTTATTTAAATCAATCAGAGCCCGATAATCTGTTAAAACAGCATATCAATGTACATAACTATTCCCCGATTCCGAGTTTTATATTGCGTCGATGACATCATCCACATCTGGTTCCTATTGACTGTAACACTGATTTAACGGAAAATAAGCTAAACATTATAAAGCTTCAACAATTATTTGTTGTCACTTTAACAAGAAAACGGTTTTTAAACATTATATTTAAATGTTATACATATAATACTAATATGTCGAATGATCAAAGAGATAAGTAAAATTATGTCTCGAGATCGACGAATCGCATCAAATATGCCAAGTGGTACGACAACAATAATATACCGTGTCCATATCAAAAAACTTACAATGATTTAAAACCATTAATTATCATTGTTACACTAGGAACTTTTTCCCAAATTTTCAAATGAAAACTATTTTATATGTTATATACTACTATTGTAAGTTGATTGCTTGTGTAACAGCGACGACATGCTAAATCTATCACTGACCTGTGAAAACAGCTGTCCCTCGGGCCTGAGCGTGAGTGCTGCCATCTGGCTGCGCACGACCAGGTGACTGTCGTCCATCACTGTGTTGAAAAAACGCCGCGTCGGCAGCAGAGCCTCCAGGTCTATCATTAGCTCCAGGAATCTCTCGCAGTATCTGCAAAGAGATAAATATGTTAATCAGATGTAAAAAAAAAAAAACTATTACCTGCAAAGATAGTTGAAATAATAAGGTCTTCAAATAACTTTCGGTTCTGTTGTTTGTGTTAATAATAATTATATTTTTAAAGGAACCACTCCTTGTAAACAGCACTAAACAAGTCTCCGAAAATATTCGCTACTTACACAATTAAACTTTTAGAGGAGCGTTGTTTTGTTCAACAAACCGTGTAAGGCACGATGTTATGCTTATATAATGAAAATTACAATAAGAAGCTGGGTTATTTATTAATGTTAGTATTGCTTGTATAAAAGGGTAATCATAAACGCTAGTCTCGGACCAACTACTTCCTCATATGCACAAAGTTATTAGTATTCAATTCGTTTTATAAGTTGCATCATAGATCCTTACCGCACAGCATGTGAATCTACATCCCCAGTCTCCGGTATACTCTCTAAGATACGCATGAATTTGATCATCAGTCTCTGCAGGTACAGTCGCTCCCAGCTTAGCTTCTCAAGCAGCTCTGGTTTATCTTTCTTCTGAATAGCACGCCAGTACTTCCGCCATTTTGGAACTGTTTTGAATTCTTGGTTTCTGCGACCTGATAACAATCATAAATATAAGATTGAACATTATAAAATTACATTTCAGGGCCTGATTGAGATATTTTTATAGGCAGTTAGGTTGTGCTTCCAATTTACAGATTATGAAGAAGTCTACTATTTGTCATTTAGTGAACTGTAGCGTCGCAAATACGACCATTAATCTCAGGATCTACAATAAAAAGCGCATGAGAGAGAAAAGTTATATTTCTGGTTGTTCCAATATCTGGACCTTCTGAAATCCATATAGACTATACAATCGTATATTACTGTAGAGACTAGAATCGAGGCTTAACGTGTTCTCCACAGACAAAGTAAACATCGAGACTTCGCTCTCACATATAAATTGACTCACGCAGCAGCCTTAAATCTTTGAGAACCACACATCCTACTTCTCTCATAAAAATACATACCTTCCTGCAAGCTGATCCACATACTAAGCGACACGAGCCGCTTGACCTGGTCTCTACACAACTGCACCTCCATACTGCCGAAGCAATGGTTCAGGAATAGAAGCAGAGCTGTCTGCTCTCGCATGTTGCTTCTCGAACGATCATCCTCTACGCTCGCGCGGAGAACTTGCTCGAAGAACGCTGGGAAGTGGTCCGGTTTCTTCAGGAATGCCTGGAACAGGAAAAGTTTGTTTTATTGAACTGCGATCAAGTACAATACGCGATTGTTAAATGACACAATGTGCCATAAAGCCAGACACATATTACAGCCACAACAGGCCGCACGGCAACGCATACAAAAAATCCGGTGTGGCCCGCCTGTAGTGTGCATTGGATCATAGAAAAAGTAAGAAAGTAATGAAGGAGGATTTTTGCAATGCGTTACATTGCGGAGCGGCCTGCCGCAATCTGCGTTAGCCTTTAACGGCCGTGTTAGATTGACCGAAACCACTGTACCGCGCCTTTGGTATGTGCGCAGCGATAGGGGGGGCAGTACAGGCCGCTCATTCGTCAACGCTCACGGACCGTCCCACCGCTCATTCGTCCACGCTCACGGCGTCCCGCCCCCCGCCACGCCGCGCGGCCCTAAAGCGCGGTACAGCGGTTTTGTTTAAACTAAAACAGTTTTCAAAAAGTTCAGTTTTGTAAAGCGTCGTCTCTGTCACTCATACTTATGTGATAGTCTCTCTCCTACAACTCGATGTGTCATATTAACGCCTAGGACGGAAATTCTTTGATATCCTTTGTAATATTTAGAAGGCCTGAATACGCCAGAATTTAGGAGACCTCTGTCTATACAGCTGCAGTATCTAAATTATGTAGGATTGAGTGATACTGCTATACGGCAGTAAACATTTATTATTTAGAGCGAGGTACAAGCCTTCTTGGCTTCACCAAAACCACATAACAAATTGACAATATCAGTTTTGTCAAACAAATAATGTTGCTACAAATTCATGAATACAGAATATAATTATGCAGCCCAATACCATATAGCTTATGTATGATTGTATGTCGAAATGTCTCACCTGCCAAGCAGGCACTCGTTCGCGAAACTTCTCGTTGATCATGACGATGATGGACATCATGTGCGCCTGCGACGCCTCACCCGCCGTGTAGTGCGGCCATAAGTAGTTCTCTAGGTACTGAGAGAACTCCAGCATCATGATACGGCGTACTGAGAAACTGGAAATTATGATAAAAGCGTTTTAATGTTGGTACAGTTCCAAAGGTACCTACCTACCTTCCTTCCTTTACCCACTTTTTTTGGAAATAATTACTATATGTTTCAATAAAATTATTTCTTTTGTATTTTTTTAGCTTATCATCATTCACACCCATTGCTGGCCCTCTCAGGCCTCTGTTATCTTCATAGTATTAATACAAAACCGATATTTCATAACGCTAAGTAGGGAGAAATTCAAACTATGATGAAAAAAAATCTTAACCTCATCCCTAGAGAAAAAAATGTTTAATCTATCAAAAGAAATATCTTTTCTTATGAATATATCAACCTAAATTTCTACAAGTGTTTTAGTATAAACTACTTGCACTAACCATGGTAATTCCAAATCACTATAAAACTTCTTGAAACATAAAACTTTATTAATAAATAATTTTATCTTAATTTATATTTAGCAACTATAAATATAAAAATAACGATATTATTTTAAACTTGCTTCATATTAAATAATAAAATATGGAAACACTGCACCATTCTAAAAAATTGCTGGTGTTTTGCAAAAAAAAAATAGGTCATTGCACCCACTCTATGAGGCTGTTGACCCCTAAATGTTCATTTGTTTAAATCAGTTAGGCTCAGAAGCAAGTTGAGCTTGCATAACTTATACTTATTGTGTAATTTCAAGTATTTTGAGTTACTTACTGGGATCCAAGTATTTCTGCTTGGTAGATTGACTCCACAATTGAAGCATCATAAGGTAGGTGGCTTTCCTTAGTTTGTGGCGACCAATACTGGTTAGCAAGCTGTGGACAATGCAACCATGTTGATTTGTTAAACAATTCCATGTGGATAGTTGTATAGATTTGCTTTAATGGGTTTTATTCATAATGTAATACCAGTAGGCTCATTGCATATTAAAATTATGAATGAACATGACTGCCTAGATGTTAGTCTACATTTTAAATTAATTTCATGTTGGATTTGCACTAGACCAGATGGGCTAAGAACGCTGGTCAAGACTTGTTTAGGCTCTAGATTTCATTAAATTACATAAAAAATTATAGATCTTCATTTGGTTCAGAGACAGAGATATAGATACTACCTACCTATACTTTTACGTGGAACTACTTACTTTGTATACCCTATTATCAATAATGATATCCCCATATTACACACCATCATAATAAATATACTTTACCAAGACCTAATTAAACTGTACTAAATGTATTTGTCATCTTCTTAACATTATTGACACAATTTTCCTTAAGGCTGTGGACACGAAACCATCAGCAAGGAGCGGTAGACAAGCTGGGCGGTGGCGATGGAACAATTAGTTAACATTTCCGTCACCCCGCTCTGCCACCTCGCCGCTGTTTTCGTGCCCGCAGCCTTACAATTCATATATTATTCTAGTAACATTTACTAGGGATTTTAATGTTATAGTGAAATAGTTGTGAGGAAAGTTGAAAGTTTGAGTATGAATGACTATAAGAGTAGGGGCAGACCAAAGAAACGATGTAGGACTGTGGTGTGAAAGATGATAATTATGGCTGGAATTATAAACGAAAAAGACATGTTGTGCCAACACCAAATAAATTGGGATAAGGGCAGAAGAGTGACGAATAATGAAAGTGCACAGCAGTACAAAGTGTGAAATGTAGTTTGAATGAAATAGCAAGCACCAATAGCTACAACCTAATGCAACCACTGGACTATTGATACATATAAAAAATGTGTAAACATGTACATACAAAAATCAACACCTCAGTCATACCCTCAGTGGTTTCAATATGTTGTAAGTTTAAAATAACAGACTACTTTCTCAACATATTTTAACAACTTGAGTTCTGAATAGCTGGTCTGCGGATGAGGCTGCTACATGACCTACATATTAGTAAGATAAAAATGAATACCTGCAAATCATGTTGCCGGCACAAATCAATATAAGTACTTTATTCAGTTTCTTCTCAGGAACAACTATTATAGTATATATCTTTATTAAGGAAATAATTTTTTGGAAGGAAACTGGTTTAGTATTGACCTGTTATGTCAACAATATATCTTTTAATGAAAAAAAAAGTTTATATACTTTCAGCCAACTGGAACCATTATGAACTCAGAGATGCTCAACCTAAAGGTTGTTAGTCATTTCTATGCAATCTACTTCGTTTTTTTAGTGGGCATGGGGAGACCACTACATTACAATTGTGGGTGCTCCAAAGAGGCCTTTGTTTTATGGCTTGCATAACTTTATCACTGACAATAATAATTGAATGCAGAAACAAAAGTTGTGTATCTCTCTGTAGCGTAATTTAACATTTTAAAACAAATACTGACATTGAAAATTGCCCCTCCAAATATATGAAAAATAAAATCATTTCAATGTGACACAATTTAACGTTTGTTCCTTTTATGTATTACAAGATAAAGGTGCTTTTGGAATTTGGTGGGGCTAAAACTGAAAAGAATGAGGAAGAAAAACATAACCTAAGCTTGTAAAGTTAGTTTGTTGGTTATGAAGTGCCTAAATAATAAAGAGGTTGTAAATAATAAGAAAAAAAAGGCCGATATAAAATGGGGTCAGAGGGGGCGGGTTGTGGTGCGGTCTCTAGTATGAATTCGCCTGAGTTCTAATATCATAGTTCATGTTCGTTTTACCACATCATTCTTACTCCATTAAAAGAGTTAGCATTATTATACAATTTCTGTAGCATTACCCATTCGTAGAAATAGGTACAGACAGAGGTTTAATGCAAATAAAGAGCATATAACGGGTGCTTTTCTTTTATTATTATCCAATGTTATGAAATGGATAACCTAACTTACCTGAGTTATTCGATCAGCATTGATTTGAGAAAGGGTTGGCAGCGGTATTTTAGGTTTATCAGATGGTGGCGCAGCGTCTACTTTCATCTTGATCACCGTTTTATCCTTCAAAAGTTTTTTGGAAATAAAATACTGTGTGCACTACGCGTCTGTAAACAAAAATACCAAAATCAACTGAGCCAAAATCACCGAAATGACATCATGACATGACAGCCGGTCGGGATGAAAATGTCAAAAATTGACATATTTGAGCGAAGGGCTGCCATAGCTAAAAATTAGTTCCGTTTGACGGAGTTTGGAATTTCTGTACCAACAGAAGTTAGGAAAACGTGAAGAAGAAAACAAAAATAAGCATATAAATTAGCCTAAGATATCACCATATGATCAGCATACCTTTTCTTGAAATTAACAAAGATATCATAACCAACCTGTAGATTGTGAAGTACCTACCTAACTAAAGTCCGCATGATATTCGAGGATTCGAAACAAGTTTGAGTAACAACTTACCAATATATATAAATATTGAAAACACTACCGGCTTCTGACTTGTGAATGCCTTTGATAGATATATAAACGCTTTCTTAAAAGCAATTAATTGTCACCTCATCAGATAATAATTCTACAACTTCATGTATTTTTTTCAGTCTAAAACATGATGTTTGATCCACCCGATTACCCTTACAAAGAATTATCAGAAACTTATGATCCAGACGACTTACTTTTCACCAACGAGCCTGCTGAGTCCAATGAAACCTTAAATAATGTTAATAAAAATCCACCAGACGTTACTACAATATTGAATACTGTGGAAAGTCAAATATCTTTCCATTCAAACGATTCCGGAAGATTTTTCAATGTCGAAAATTCTTCTTTCTTCCAAGAAAATTCAAACATGGAACAAAACACAGAACTGTACATTATACAGTCGGACAACTTATTTAACTATGAACCAACTCTGCTTGATGAAAATACTGTTAATCAATTCTTATTGCCTCTTCAGGACTCTTCAGGAAAGCCGAAGGTTTTATTCAAATAACATATTTGTAGACGATGCTGATGTAGCTAGAAGTCCTAGATTCGATTTAAAGTACTTATCTAATTCCTAATTCATAGATTCCCAAAGCGAGTCGAATTCCAGTTACAAAATTATTTGTCCGTTTCCAGACCAGTGAAAGCACCGGTCCCGATTTGCTGGCACTTCATTCTTGTGTAATCTGTCATGAGATATTTACGACTGAAGCTGATCTTCTTGACCATACTATATCGCTTCACACTTCCGATAATTCCATAGACCAGCCTCAAAGCACATTACTACCTGCCCCAGTTAATGACAAAGTCGAAACACGGAATGTACCAGGTTTGTCTTTTTCTGAATTACTCCCTTCCACATTCACCCCTTTTTTTGTAAAGAGGTTCGTCTTCCTTACCTACCTAAGGAAGTCGAATACAAAATTGACCTTACCTTACCTGCTTCAAATAACTTACCAAGTTGTGGGCCTGCACCTGACCCTAATTGCGTAACACACGATCAATCACAATCTGTTCCATTTTGACAGTTCAACAACATTCATTGCGTTATTTACGTTGTTGAGCAGACAAATTTTTTGAACAAATGAAGCAATGGTTTACCAATATCTTTCAAAATGATTCATATTATTATTGATCATGTGTTCTGAAATTAGGGTGCTGAACTGCTGATTGCCAAACATTTCTAGCATCTGCTTGAAACTGATTTAAGTACCAATAACCAGTCCGGGCTAAGTATATCTAAAGGTGTTCCAATGTTCCTATTGGCTATTCAAATGGCACCAATCGCATAGCCCCAACAGTGGCCCCAAAGTTTAAAGAAATCCTCTTTTTCAGAACCGGCTCACAGTAATGAAAACTTCGAGACCGAGTGGCTCGTGTGCCGAATGTGCGAGCGTGTGCTATCGACCGCTCTGGAAGTTGAACCCACGGGTAAAGTCAACAGGGATTATATTACGCATTGTTTTATTTTAATAATAAAGGATTTACGTACGTTACTAAAAATAGAAGGTCATTGTGCCCGTACTTGTCTTTATTGCGATGTCAGCTTTCCTGCCAGGGTTGATGGGAAGTCCGAAAGGGATACCGGGGCCCTTGGCAACAGGCAACTGAAGGAAAACGGGTGGGTTTTAGTCAGTAAAAGTAAGACACACCCGGTCCGGGTGAAGTCATTAAAAAAAAAAACGCTTCAGGTTCCGCAAACATCGAGGTCTAAGTAGGTATAGGATGCATTGATGATGACCAGATACTTTACTTTCTCCATTACCTTTACTTTACTTGTTCAACTAAGTACCTTATTGGTCTCAATGTCGCAAGCCTTTCTGCTGAGCATGGGGTCCTGGTCCTGGGATCGATCGCCAGGTCTGATGAAGTTATTAAATATTAGGGTTTTCCATCTGGGGGCCTACCACCACCGCTTACAGCAGTATTATTATTAATCTTACTTCAGTGGGGGAAAAAGATGGAGCTATACGTTCTGTAGAGTTTCATCTCTTTCCTAGCCCCCTGAAGTGTCTCAGTAGCAGCCCGGAGTCTGGATTTGTGTCCGGTTGGTGACAAAAGGCTCGCCCCCTTAAACACCTCTGGTGAAATGTGAATATTCTATGCACCTCTCCCATTTCAGGAGGTAGAAAGCTTGATTATATTTTATGATTTTGTCATAGTTATTTGTTTTTTTTTTCCAGAACAACTGTGTTGTATCGCCTCCGATGGTAAGGGCAGTGTCATTTCTCGCAAACTGTACACTATGTATGTCTGCGACTTCTGTAGCGGACTGTTTGCTGATGGTGATGCCCTGGACAAACACCGGCTGACCTGCTTCATTGAGGACCAAAATAATTATTATGAGGATCAAAATGTATGTCAAGCTATTTTTCTTAACTCTCCCCCCTAGCCCCTATGTCTTAAAATTCTGTATTTTTAGTAATAGGTAACTATTACTAAATTCTAAATTTAGTAATAGGTAACTATTACTAAATTCTAAATTTAGTAATAGGTAACTATTACTAAATTCTAAATTTAGTAATAGGTAACTATTACTAAATTCTAAATTTAGTAATAGGTAACTATTACTAAAAATACAGAATATTAAGACATGCTACCTAGGCTATTTCAACGATACTTCATCGTCAGGATATAAAAGACGCTGAATGTACGTATGTACGTCGTAGGTATTATCCAGAAGCTTCATCAACATTTCTAAAAGCATTGTATCGTTTTCATAGGATAGCATCTCAGATGCGAATATATCTCAAGGGCCTGAAGTCTGTTATGCTTGTGACATCTGTGGGAAGCAGTATGCATCTACTGAGGAGTTGAAGGTGCATTCGTTGGAGTGCCAAAGACCTCCACCCCCTAGAACCACCCGGCGGACGTACACAAACAGCGGTAACAGCAAAATGTGGAACTGTGGCTCTTGCAATCAACTTTTCGCTACAGCCAGGTAATAATCGAAACTGACGTGAATCGTTAAAATCTGATTTTAGATTTTTTTAAATCATACATTTCATAGGTTATTCAGCTGAATAGGTACGTATTTATAGGTATAGTGCTCTTTGCTGACTATCACCCTAGATAAGTCTGCGCGCGGCTAAAATTGGAAATAATAAGTACATATACCACAAGACTAAATAATACGTCGTCTTGTCTTCAAATTAAGCATAGAATTTTATAATAAATTAATAATATATATGAATAATTAATATAGATTTAATATTTTATTTATACATTTTAAAGAATTGCACGCCAGCCCACCAGTCGCGCACAAACTTATCTCTCCCCTCTAAATTTGTTTTCGTTCGGTAGATGGCGCTAGTAGACGCATATCTTTAACATAATTCTCAAATATTGTTTTTGAAAGTTGAAGTCTTTTTTTGAAAATTAACAATTATAATTATCTGACTTGTCTAACGTAAATAAATATATTTAACTGGTTTAACCACTTCCTATCATTGGTCTGATATTGTTGTGCAGCTATGCACACAGGGGTCATTGTTATATCTACCTAACCGTGTTGCTACATACATACATAAAGTCACGCCTTGTTCTCATGGGGGTAGGCAGAAACTACTGAACGCCACGTGCTACGATCCTTACTTGCTCCTTTTGCTTCGTATACGTTCATTTGTTATATTATAGGTACATAAAAAGCTTACCTTAATTAAATGTTGTTTCCCAGGGAACTGTACCGCCACAAACGGGGCGAGGACAGACCCCCGGGCGTTCCGCTGATGGCCTACGTGTGCGAGGAATGCGACAAAGTACTGGGCAGCATGTGCGCATTGCACACGCACAAGAAAATGCACAAAGTTACTAAGCCTGTACGTTACACAACTAACCAGCTCGCTTTATTTCACTACGAACTTATATACATTGTCGTTGATGACTCGGATTTTTGTATTAATTTTTGATGTTGCTTACTGAAAATATCTGTGGCTGTAGACAAAAATTGGATTTTGGCCTGCCTGCCTACCATTGCTTAATTGCTTACCAAAAATGTTCTTGACTAAACCCACTTGCTTCTTTCTGTTCTGATTTAATAATATGACTTAGTTAAGTAATTCTACGTTTATTCACTTATTTTTTTATCCGATCTCCTTTATCTACCCTGTGGTAATGCCGTTTAACAAAAGCTCAACGAAATTCAACCGATGGAAAATAAGACCAGACGTATTTTTTTTTGGAACTTATCAAAGTTATTTGATAATTTCTGAGTCTGACACGCCCTCCCGCTCGGGCCGAGCGGGAGGGCGTGTGATACTCTTACTGACTAAAATCCACCCGTGTTCCTTCAGTTGCCTGTAACTTGCCAGAGGCCGCGGTAGGTATCCCTTTCGTCGAACTTTCCCGCGAGACGTCGAACATATGCTTTATATCTTTAGCTTTTGCTATAGGTAACCAGTATTTTCCCAAAATGACTTATGCTCGGTTCCTATAAACGAAAACGAGTCGTTTTGCTTACCAATGGTAGCATTTTTTATTGCCAAACATGGGCATATAAATAGATTCATAAGCTAATTTTACCTGGGATAGCTACTTCCATATGGCCTCCCATATGGAAGTAGCTATAAAGACCTCATAGTTTTGTATAGTAGACCCTCGTCTACTATACAAAACGGTCTTTGCTTCATTATTGGTAAAGATACAAGAGTCTGAAGTTTAACCAATTACGGATTTACGGTCCGTAAATTATAGGAATCGGCCATTAGTTACAACTTGTTGGTATGCCACCGTGGCCACTGCCACTAAAAGTTAGAAATATTGTTACCTGTAAGGGTAAACACCGTCGTCACTCAAACCATGGGTAGTTGACTTAAATATAAAAATAAATGATCAAGTAACAACAAAAAAAAAACGTTATTTTCATTAAAAGCTTTTAAAAAGTTTCTATCCGACACGGTGTTAGCTAGCGAAACAGCTGACTGACTGAGGGAGGGGTCGCGCTCATGGCCGGTCAGGTCACGTCCCGCACCCGGGGCCCGTGTTGAGACGCAAGTTCGTTGCCCCAGCGCATAGGGTGAAAGGGTTTCACCCTTTCACCCTATGCGCTGAAACTCTTGTGGTAAAATGTAGATTTTCTTAAAAGAAAAAAAGTTTTAATTTTCCATTAATTTTACGTTCTATAAATGAAACCAAACCACTGGTTTCAAGGATAACGGTGTTTACCTTAACACCCTGTATATTAAGAATAGATCAATAGCATTTAATCCGAAAGCCCGGGCACAAGGTAAAAGTCAAATGAGTGAAATGTATCACTAATGTGATTAGATGGAGTTGTGTGCGAGGAGCTGGAGTGTTGACCTGGCGAAATGTGGGTGTACTGTAGGTACTCCTCTGCCCAACCCTTCTGAGAAACAAGGCCTAATCGGTAACTTAGACTTAAAATTTAATAGAAATATGGTGAACGAATACAGAATGAATTACTATTACTAAACGATACCAGAGTGAATTACTAAGCTATTGCTGAATCGTTTAAGTAAGAAAAGGCGGCGTGTCGTGCTGTCTCCTTGACTATTCCGTTAGGGGACATAACATTATCGTCACGCCCTTAGACTTTCTTAGAAGGGTTCCCCTGAACTAAACGCAGGAGTTTATTTTCTACGAGCTATCTAAATGCCTGCTATTCGTAGAAAATGAAAACGTTTTTTAATTTCTTGCGAAAATAAATAAGGCGTGTTGATTTTTGTCCTTCTTTTTCTGCTTGAGGCAAACCAGGGCTTTGCACCTTCAGTGAGTCGGTATACTTATTATGCTACCAGCTGGATTTATAACTGAGATTCAGATGTTTTAGTAAATAGGTTCTCTTTTTGAAGGAGCTTGTCGAGGGACAGTCATAATGTATATAACTGGCTGGGCCCCGCGGTTTCACGCGCGTATGTCTCGAGCCCGTGGAAATATCGGGATAAAAAGTATTCTATGTCCTATTCCAGGTCATAGTCTACCCGTGTCCCAAAACCGTTCAGCCGTTTTAGCGTGAAAGCGTAACAAACTCACTTTCGCATTTATAATATTAGTTAGGATTATCTTTTTGACATTCTAAATAAATAAATCTTAAGTAGCTGCTTCTGCCGCTTAACAGTGTTGTTGTGTATGGTTTCAAAGCATATCGATGCCGATGTCCACTTGTTCATATGTTCCAGGGGTACCCATGCCGGGTGTGCGGACGTCGCTTCAACCAGTCGGGTCACCTGGCCATCCATATGCGTATGCACACGGGGGAACGGCCTTACCCCTGTGACCTGTGCCCAAAGGCCTTCAAAGTTAAGGTAAGCTGAGCCGAAAATCACTTAGAAAAAAGGGGACATAATTAGCAAACATAATCCATCTTGTGCTTAACTAACTTGTAATTCAATTGATTGCCAAGTTTTTATGAAAGTGTTGTTAACTTTTTACCTCAACTTGATGATTTTATAATTATATTCGATTTTTTAATGTGCATGTGTCTTAAATTTTTGTACTTAATTGGTTTTAAACCGCCTTAACTACTTACTTTAAGAAATAAATAATAAGTTTCTACATTAGATTAGTAATGAATGGAAGAGGTTGCAGCAAGATTTCGTTGGATCCTTATTTGTCAGTTTGTGGTATTGATAAAAAAAGTCAATCTCAAATTGTTAAACAGAGACTACCCGGTTAATTGCGTAACACACTAATAGTAGCAATGGGTTTCATTTTGACAGTTCAACAACATTCATTGCGTTATTATTACGTCGTTGAGCAGTCAAACGAATCAATGGGTTTGCAATAGCCTTCATGGGTTTGCAATGGCCTTCAAACTGATTCAGATTGTGATTGAAAGTGTGTTACCCAAAAGTACGGTCCTCGTCAACAAAGATATTCTAAAGTAAGAAGCTTTAGCATAGATCTATGCTGTGTATGTAAGACTGAGTATGACGAATTCGATAAAAAAATACAGGCCAATAACTAAAACGTATAGATTTCTGTGAATTGATTACAAAACTTTAATTACAAACAATGCCAAGTGTAAGTAAGAAAACAACTCAAATACTCGGTACGTAATCGAAAAAACGCTCATTGCACGCGCTATTTACTATAGGATGGACGCAGATAGTTCCCAGTATTTTTTCCGTATGATAATGTATGTGGAATGGTGTTGGTGGCAGGTGGAGCGCGACGATCATCGTAGGACCCACACGGGCGAAAAACCCTTCGCGTGCACAGCGTGCCCTAAGACGTTCACTGCCGCAGCACGCTTGCGTGAACACGCACGCATTCACACAGACCAAAGGTTATCATACAATCCTTTTGTTTTGCATCCAGACACAGTTTTATTCACTCACTGACTCACTTTTTGTGGCAGTTTTGATTTTGAATCGCTGTATAAATTAATTGAGCTTACTTATCACTTAGATATTTTATGAAATAGGTAAAGATATAATTTTAACGGAGAGTTTTGTATGATTGGAACATAATATAGCCTACGCAATGCTTCATCACTTTCTGCTAATACTCCTGGATTTCCGGAGCGTGAACGATAGATATAGAACTAATAAAGTTCACGAGAGATAGCGATCACATATTCGAAATATTTGAAGGAACGTATAAGACAAGAGCTTTCAGATTTTTTTTTCACGCACCTGCACTGACTATATTGGTTTTTATAGCAAAATTAATCAAATTTCAATAAGTAACGGACTATTAAATTGTCAAAAAACTCCAATACCTATTATATTTTTGTGATTAATAATAAAATTATTGATATCTACATCAAACGTTAATTTTCCCGGGATGATTTCTCGGAACTCGTGAACACGATACTGAGAGTAATCATCAGTCAGATGCAATTGCTATAGAAAATCTCGCTATTTTGGTAAACAAAAAAATTGATGCTTTTCATTTTATTGTTTACATTAAGATTATTAAAGTGGTATACTTACAAATATATTTCGAAGTAAGTAGGTTGTCCATTCCATTGTTAGATTTCCAGGTGCTGAGTCATACTCATCGATTTCTATTGATCACACCTTCGTAAGATTCAGACATAAATACTAAACGGGTATGGGTGATGTCTGATGAGGATATAGGTAGGAACATAATACAACTACTGAACTGAAATGCGACCAGTTAAATTGCGGAAAAAAAATCTGCTGCTCCATACATTATGTTGCCATTTAACTCGAGAAAATATAGAGCTATCAGATTTTTTACGCGATTCCTTAATGGTCCCGAAGTAACAATTTTAGTTACTATTTACTATTTCGATTACACAATCTACAATTGCCTCTCAGACAGTGGTAATTTCATAGGCAAGAGTGACCGTATCTTTACGTCGTCTTTCAGACCTTACCGTTGCGACATTTGTGGTGCCGCCTTCAGAAGACCTTACGCTCGAACCGTGCACACCCTCATTCATACCGGAGAGAAACCTCATGAATGTGACATCTGTGGAACTGCCTTCAGGTAAGCTTATTGTGTGGTAACAATGCTCTATTAAGTACCTACGGTTAGGTACCTACTTAACTATTACTGCTCCACAAGTCCTCATAGACCTGTAAAAGAAAAATCAATTGCCAAACCTGTAAGCCAGTTTTTGCCGGTCGCCTTTCTCCTGACACCCACTAGACGAGAACGGGGGATCCTGTTAGGATTGCTCGTTTTTACGAAAATGTGTTGTAAGTATAGGTACTTACAACACATATAAGTACTTATTATTACTTTATTACCATAGTCTACCTAGCTTAGAATCATATTTCCTTACCAAATTTAAAATACACAGTTAAGTCATTAACATCCCTTATTTCTATGCTTCACGCTATAAAGCTATTCCAGGGTAAGCAAAGAATGCCCGCCCAAAAGACCCTACCTCAATGCTTATCTCCCTTCCGACCGAAATCAGTTGTATTATTGTAGCTTGTCTACCTGCATTCGCTAACAAAAACTTAGTTATGTTCCTTTATCCTCAAGCGCACCTTCGAACTTTTGCAAGCGTTTGTTGCAGGGTAAGGAAAAAAATCGAACTAATGAAATAGCGCATACATTATGTGATTTTAATATCTACAACTTATTTCCATTATGAACCTGCACAAAGATACCTACCTACTATACCTAGGGCGCCTGGGTGGGTAAGCCATTTCACTGTAGAAGATTGTATTATTTAAGTATTCATTCATTTACCAGTATTTTTGTTGATTAACTTTTACAATTCGCGTGCCAAGTTAATTATTTTATACGCATTAAGTATTGCTAATGCTGGCCAAAATTCTCTGTTACTAATCCAGAAATCTTAAAGTATTTGTAGGTGATTGTAGGAGATAAATATTCGTGAGTGACATTCATGTTTTACAGTGGGATAAAAAAATTAAATCAATGCAAAAATTCATTTGTTGGTAAAAAGTTCTTACATACTTATCACAACGATAAATGATTATAGTGACGATTATGCTTATCCTCGTAAGTAGGTACTTAATATAATGATAACGAGTGTCCGGGGAACCCCTCTGCTTACCCTACAATACAACATGCACGGTACAATTTGAGTATTGGCACCATAGCGCGGCAGCAGCGGAGCACTTGATTTTCTGTGCTACGGGTCACGGGTTCGATTCACGCACGGAACTAATATTTGTATGGCCTACAGTTACATAATTATTGTTCCGGGTCTTTCTCTTTTTGCATGTGGGATGCTGTGTCTGTGAATACATTCCAGATACAGTATGAGAATGTGGATTTTTTGTTTTAACATAAAAACCTCATTAGTTACTTCTTTGTTCGCAGACGATCTGGAGACATGTGGAAGCACAAGCGTACCCTCCACGGAGTCCAAGCAGTGTCCATCGACACAGAACCAAAGAAGTGATATAATAAAAAAAGTTGAATGACCTACCTCGGAGTACTTCCAAATATTGTCAATAGATGGCGCTAGTTGGTTCAAAGTAGGGGATAGAAGTGCTCAGTCGTGCGCAGTGCCATGCATGTATAATAAGTATTTTTAATATTGTTAAATATATAATTATATAGAAAATTGCTTGGTTTTTCTATATTTATGATAATGTTTACACCTCTTAGCAATTTGGTACCTATATCAAAATATGTACGTTATCTCTATCTATCGCTAGCCGAATTTGCTCTACGATAAACCATCCAGATTTGGTTTATAGTAGTGCAAATTCGGCTATTCGCAAAGGCCATTTTAGACTGAATATCTTATTGACAGCTCGTGCATGACTACGGGTATACTTACTATTTCAGAACTTTGATATTAGCAGGTTGTCATGTTGGTGGCATAAAACCCTAAAGATAAATTAAATATACATGAATAAGTCATATTAACCAGTCTTT
The DNA here is from genome assembly GCA_948473465.1 of Lithophane ornitopus. Taxonomy (NCBI): domain Eukaryota; kingdom Metazoa; phylum Arthropoda; class Insecta; order Lepidoptera; family Noctuidae; genus Lithophane; species Lithophane ornitopus. Next base: position 7,437,024 of record OX419633.1, read on the forward strand.
TGAATTTTCAGGGAATTTTTAAATTACTTTACGCAGATACATATCAATATAGATTACAGAAAATTCTCATGCTAAAGTAGATGGTAGAAGGTCGAGTGTAGGTAAAACTCTGCTTAATTTCTAAGCCCTACAAATCTACAAGAGATTGATCTACTCCATAAAACACGATGAACCATAGTCCTCAGGCCGAGGATACATTGCTAATATCATCAGGTTCGTGTAACAAAAGCTAATGTGCGTTGTCACGGACGTTGCTTAGGTGAATAGCTAAAAGGAATCATTATTTATCTACAGGTATCTGTAGTATTTTTGTCTCACGAAGCAACGCGCGCTTTTCTTGTGGTAACCAAGTTTTCAAACACGCTGTGAATATGTGCTTAAAGACGAGTAGCGTCAGCACACTCAGCACATAACATACACACAATTCCGACTTCGCCATTGTGTCCGAGGGTACCGAGAGCTCCTGCGCTTACCGTACACACCCATTCACAGCGTAATTTTACGCTTGGTTATCATAAGAAAAGCTCGCATCGCTTCGGGAGATAAAAATACTGCGTACCGATTTATCATCATCGTCATCCCAACTTCACTCATTCACAGTCCAGTTTCATTGGAATACTACCCGTGATGACTACAATGTCGTATAGCTATTGCCGCGACCCCTAATCGCGAAAGCCTAGCTTCTCAAAAAAGACACGAGCATTAATCATCACTCTTGCTCTTGGTGTGTTGGCGATTTCAACCTGACAGTTCAAGTTGGAACATTATACTACCTATAAATTGTTTATAAGATTTGTCTAAATAGTGTTCTCAGAGCAAATCCTAACTATCGTAATCCTAACTTTATAAATGCGAAAGTGAGTTTGTTTCTTAAACTTTCACGCTAAAACGGTTGAACGGATTTGGATGAAATTAAGCACATGTGTACACCATGACCCGGAGAAGGTCATAGGCTACTTTTCATCCTGTTTTGCAGATGAAGTCTTGGGCGAAAATAAATCTATTCGTTGTTTCTATCTAGAAATGAATAAATAAGGTTTTTTCATTTTAACCCGTCATGCGAGAGCCGTGTAGCTACTCATTTCAACCTCGTACTGTTGATAATCGATTCTTTTCTACTTGTTGCTGAAAATTGCAGCTGAAAACGTTTTCTCGATAAACATTTTCCTGATATAATGAAGAGGCTTAACTCAGATAACGATGACTTATAAAATTATAATCCTTGTGCATGCATCCCTTGTTCGATTGATACCTCAGTTTTGATAAAGCATTTCCAGTATTTATTCCTGAAGCATTTCGAAACTGTAATAGTACCTATAAATATTTTAATCAAAATACTTTCGTCACATTTTATTGGGATAAGTTGTAATTTTGAGTTTTCGATGAAATTGGTTTCATGGTGAATTTACAGACAAGTTGATAGCTGAAGCATAAAAGGTTTCCAGTTAGTAAGAAGGTAGTAGGTCTGTTCAGAATACAGGGTGTAAGGGACAGCCCTCCGCTAATTAACAGGGGGCATTCAGCTCCTTATTTTGAACCATATTCCACCGGTAACTTTCTTAGGAAAGTTTCCCTTTTTTTTCTCGTTTTTTCAGTTACTATTCCTTTATTTCAATGTAAAATTACATTATATGTACGCATCATTCCCAGCAATGGATGTTAAAATACTCGAGCGTGCCCCCCCGACACGGGGAGTGCACCTACGTGAGTTTTGCCACGTTAACGATACATTGCGCGTGAGATATTATCACAAATCAGGTTTATTGGATTCCCAAAACGTTCCTGAAATAATTTCATGTACCGGTTGTCTTAGTATGATATGCTGAATTCACCATCAGTCTGCGGAAGGCTGTCCCTTACGCCCTGTATAATTTCAGGTCCTATTTCTGTACAGGCAGAAAAAGCTAAATTACTTTTTGTGCCCTATTCCTGGATTAACTAGGTACATGTTTTGGGATATAGAAATATGTACTTATTGTAGATATTTTTTATTTGTACTGCAACAGTCTGAGCCACTTCAGAGCAAAAGCCTCTTTTTATCCAGAGAAGGGGCGAGCATGATGGAGATTTCATCAGGTAAGTCTAACTTTTCTGACCAGAGTCGTTTTGGTGTGACTGACACTGGCATGGCCACCATCAGAGATTGGTCCCCAGATTGGCCACCTATAAACCCTTATAACTTTTGAACCAGGGACCGACAAATTCTGATATTCGGCGACAAATATCGACTAGTTAAGCGACTAATTTTTGTGTTATCAAAATTAAAATCCCTGATGGTGGCCATGCCAGTGTCAGTCACACGTCGTTTTGACCTTTATATCTCGCCTTTCGAGGTCAGCAGTGATGTGATAGCTTTAAATATTTGAAGAACAGCAGCTGGTCTACATTCTCACGGTTTTAAGAATTAGGTGAGTTCAGTTTCTCCTACATCAAGACAAAACGTAGGTACCTACTTAGGTAGAATTTGTAATATTTTAATTTCCTACCCAAACTCATCAACAGCAACATTGGAAAAAAAAAGTAAGTTAGCACTTTGTTTTTTTAATCTTCAGTTCTTTCTAATAATTTGGAGACATAAGGAATCTCAATTTAATTTCATTGAACTATTTCACTCTAGGTTGCCAGTAAGTTTTTAGAACGATATTTATTTTATGAAGTAGATAAAAACTTTTTACAAAAAAAAACAACAGACTTCCAAAAATAAACACAAAAAAGTGAAAAATAACTTTAATTTCTAAAGTCGGTCGTCTTTGCTTTCAATTTTCGTTTTTTGCCACCGACTTTTTTTTTGTAAAAAGTTTTTATTTTTCACTTTTTCTTTGTGGTACCTACCCAACACAAATAACTGGGAAAATACGTAATATTGAAGCTAACTGAAAAACTACGCAAGCAAAGTTAATACAATTTATATCGGACCACCTCGGGAGTAGGTATAACCTTTCGAACTAAAAAAGATTTTTTTAAATCAGTTCGCAATTGGCGAAAATATACACAAAAAAAAAACCTACAGACGAACATAGAAGTAGACATAGACGAACATGACGAATATAGAACTTTTTGAAGAAATCGGTTAAAAGTAGTGTCGAAGACGCACCATAGGCTTGCATTAGCGTTAGCGCTACGTCGATTCCGCGTAGACGCTGCGTAGACCCCACGTAGTAGCTCTTCGTAGACGTCGCTTGTCGTTAGATTTAGAATAGATTATCGCATTATCCCCTCACATTTTTAATGTTGTTTTCACCAGATTTATTTTCATTGTAGTAATGATGAAGTTCGTGTGATGACATGTGTTTGTTTGTGTAAATAAAATTGTAGTGTAGTGTCTTAGGTATTTTGCTGCATGGGATAGTAATATATCGGAATAAAAGTCGGAGGTTCTTCAACAGTAAATATTTATTATAAAAATTGCTTTTATAGCCACATTTCTGTTTCTATAATATATATAATATTTATGTTCATTCTTTGTGCCATTGTTTCACAAAATTATTCCTGTTCTTGTTATTTTCGATACAACGGCTTAAACAATAATATATTACAATTATATATCTTACATTAGACAAATCGAGAAACGACTTTGAGACACTCTCAACATGAGGAACGATTTAACAATTCGATGTGCAATATGAGCCCCTTCAAAATGGTTTTCTCAATTTTCTAACGAGAGTATTCTTTCTAAAATATATTCACAATAGTTTCATTAAAAATCCTGTCATTTTTGGTAACCAATGGCAATGAAAAACACTAAGGAAAATACACTTATACAATGTAGGCGTAAAGTTACGTATGAAAACGTTGCGAACGTCTCTTTGAAACGTTCGCAACAGAGTAAAGACGGATGCGACAAGGAGTCTACCTGTCATCATAATTATTGCTGGAGGTCACAACACAGTGTGCGGCCAGGTTGCGCGGCCGCTGGTCGCTCGAACGTGCGACTCCGCGACCCTGAAACACGCCCGCCACCGCACCAGGATCCCGGCGCCGCGTGGCGAGGCGTGCTCGCAACACAAACGATAACAGTTAAGGAGTATTAAATACAATTTAAGGTAGGGCCCACCACTTAGTTTTGTACAAAATTTTACAATCAAATAGTACATACAATCATATTATTCATTCACTGAAAACCCGACTTGGAAGAATCAGTCGACTATTTTATGAAAATGACAGGATAAAGAAGTTTCTGTACCTACATTATATTGCAAGCATTTAATGTTTCGTATTCCTGACGCACGAGAACAAACAAATATTACACTAATTGAAATATTTAAGGAAGTTGACTGAAAGTTTCGACTGATTAAGTATGTTTAAGTACTTTAAAAAAATTTAGTCATACACTTGTAGGTCAGGAATATAAAACAGTGTCAAAAATGTTAGTACAAATATAGAGTAGAATGTAATAGGTAGGTACGAGTGAAACAGGGCAATTTGCCGGAGAGTCGCTAACTTACTTAAGTAAACCATCACAACCAACCATACGGACATCATCAACAAAATATCTAACGCGAAATAACCCATAAAATAAAATAGATTGAGCTGATCATTCAGTTACTCAGTGCAACACTTATGAGTTTAGAACCCAAAATTATAACTAAACGTTGTTCATGTATATTATTGGTCTGTACTGGCGATAAAATTTTGTGACATCTTATTATATTAATAATGCATAATTATGTAACTTGTAAATCTGTACTTGTTGAGTGTATTGGACAGAATAGAGGTCGTAATATACAACAGGGCGGCGCGGGGTCCCGGCCCAGCGGTGGCGAGCGACCCGACAGTCGACATCGATATCAATAAAATTATTACTTTACATAATATATTTACAACGGGCGCGATCACACGCCATAATGCCCATCTCCGTATATAATATGTACACTAAATTTAAGAACATAGAGTTTTCTCTCATTAGCTACCGAATCACAATTCAAATATTTGAGTAATTGACAACGGTGGACAAACATGCGCCGGAGCACTAATGCATCTTATTATTGAAATTTGTACTTTGCTCTATTAAAGTCGTGCTAGGTATGTTTGGTCCATGCAGTCACAATTCCGTGGTTCGCGCAGTGGGCGCGCCGGCTGCGGAGGGTGGTCGGCTGCAGACAAACACGGTTACAGAATAAACCAATTGTTTAAGTACGGAATTACCATGATACAGGACACAGGTAACAATCACAAGGGGCACAGACAGCAGCTACACGGCTCCACAGAGCGCGACCACCAGCCTGCCGCCCGCAGCGCCCCGGGGCACAGCGTCACACAACCCGATGTTACTAATGAGAGAACGTATCATCAAGTCAAGTACTTCGTCCAGTCATTCGGTTCCGAGGACATTGTTCGTTACCAGTCTCTGTTTAGAAACGACGGGTTGTTCAACTTTCAGACTATTTATACAATATTATTCAACTGGTTTGTTACACTTTTCAAATCTCAATGCATACAGAGTCCATCAACGAACTGTTTCTATCGAAGACCTAATCTGATATGTTCGGGTGCCTCCTAACAATAATACTTTAGTACAAAACTAGAAGATAGATGTTTCGAATAAATTAAAGATTGTTCTAATTAGTTTTAATTACGTATTAGGAACTGCAGTTCACTGTTAGTAGAGTAAATAAACTATTTGATGAGACGTTTTACTGTTATTTTGATTAAGTCTAAAAAAAGATCTTAACGGCTATAATAGAGTTAAAATTGATCGTTAGAAGGCATCCGAATCAATGGACAGAAATCTCAATTCCGAAATATGAGTGATTTTAAGTACCTACAGCCACGGTTCAGTCATGTATTACAAATTCCAATTATTCAAATGCCGACGATTCCTGTAATCATGAAACTTTCATAGTCACAGCTGGTAAAAGGCTTGTTTAATTGACATCCAGTTACGAGTGGAGCCACAAGACTGTGGTGGATGTGGAACTCATGAAAGTTCATCAGTTACGTTAAGTACTAAGGTACTAGCTATTACAATTTGTTCATCATTGTTCGCATTACCATCGCACTGCAGGAGCACAACACAGCATTGATGCGGTATCAAAACGGCACATGTCCACACATTACTATTAATACGACAAACGTAGACATCTATTGCGGTGGAGGTGCGCTCCAAGCTTTATGACTCGCTATAACTAACTGAAATCCAGGACAGTCTCGAACCAACCATTGAGCGCACTTCACCCAAGAGATATCTGTCGAGTCAACATAACCCATAATAGAAATAAGTCATACTCGTTGTTCAGAAACATTATTCAATGAAAATATCAAGACAGAAATAATTTCAAATTGTCACTTTTCTTCTTCTGGTCAACGAAATAAATATAGTCATTTTACCTAATTAATTACATAATAATTTCAACAAAATTTCAAACACCTGAGTTTTAATTTAAACGATAATAACGTCATTAGCTAAGTCACTTCTTCATTCGGTTTGGAATTCACTTAAAGAAAATAAAACTATCAAAAATAACTCGGCTCGCATTTAAGTCCTGCGTCACGTCCGAAGCTAGCACCTTCCCTTTTGCAATTACATAATACTAACTACTGACTGCGTGTATGCGTCGCGTCGCATCGGCGCGCAAGTCGCCGCGCGGCGCGGCGCGTCCGACTAGAGTTCCGCGCGGCCGCACGCGCGAGCCGGCCGCGCGGCCCGCCTCACCGCGCGGCGCGGCCCGCGCTATCACAGGCGCTCAGTGGGGCGCGGGCGCGTCCTGCCCGCGCGCCGTGCACTAACTCGTCGGCACAAGCAGCCGCACGAAGCTGTCCTCGCTCCAGCCCCAATCGTCGGGCCACGCGTCCTCGGGGGGGTCTAGCGCCGACCTCGACGAAAGGCTCAGCACAGAGCCCCAGTCGATGGTGCGCTGTTCCTCGTCGCCGTAGCCGGAGTCGCGGTCCGGCGGCGGCGGCGCGGGGAAGGGGGTGGCGCGCCCGGCCGCCGGGTCGCGCGCGCTCAGCAGCTCGCAGCGCGCCACGCCGCCGGCCACACACGCCGGCTCGAAGGGTGCCTCCTCGGCGCTTTCGCGCTCCATCTCGCGCTCGATGCCGCGTAGGGTGTTGCAGACGAGCACCGAGCGCCTCAGCGACGGGTCTGCCGTCTGGCGAAGGCGCGCTAGCTTCAGCGCGCATAGGTTCATCATCTTGAACCGCCTCTCGCGGTAGCAGCGGCGCGAGGCGCAGCGGCCGGCCGCGCGGCCGTCGCAGCAAGCGCGCGCGGCTGCTCCGCCCAGCTCCAGGTAGGACTTGCCGTTCTCGGCGCGGATGGTGTCGTGCGCTCCGCACCAGCCGCCGCACCAGCGCCGGCGGCACGCGCGCCTCTCCTCCTCCTCGGAACGCCAGCAGTCCCCGCCGCCGGCGCCGGCGGCCACGGCCTCGAGCCGCGCAATCGAGTCTTCCCAGCGCGCGACTTTGCCGCCGCCCTCACACGGGGAGCCGGCGCGCCGCTTGGCGCCGCACCCGCCGCCCGAGCCCTGCAAATACACAAACAACATGGTTACTCACTGCATAACATCTAACGATACGTGCACTGCAAATTCTTCTGATAACGTTTTATGTTATAATTATTATAAAATCGAATAGATAATAGATACCAGAATAAACATTCCACTGAAAACATTCGAAATGTTCGTAATGACACTGACAGTGACATTTTGCAATTCGTCTTCATTTTTATTATGAAACGATTTAGTTTAAGTTCTTATGTTGACGAATAAAAATTGAAGAATAGAACTCGAAATCTAATCAGAATGTTATGCATGGATGAACGTAGCGAGGTAGGTGTGTAGACGCGGATGTGAAGCGAATGGTGGAGAGACTCGGTACACAATGGTGCGTGGGCGCAGCAGACAGGCGGAGCCGCGCGGCACCGCTCTCTAACTACCACAAGTACCGTAAGCTGAGACGCTTTATGCACTCTACGGAAAACTAATGGAAAGCGTTTTAATACTAATAATAGTAATAACTTGTTATAACTCCTAGCGTCCGCAAAGCAGTAAAGGTAGCCTGTCTAGGTTCGTTCTTTCTTATTCTTTCTTCTCTAAACGATACTATTTTGCTTTTATAATTCACTTTTCACGACTGCTCTAGCCACATAATAAACTTACAGTGAAATGTAGAGTGTAGGATACCTAGTATTTAAAAACATTTAGGCTAAAAACAAAAACCCCGATAATCCTTAACTACCTGCAGTCGGTACTGCCTCATGACTAGTAAACTAACAACAACTAGGTAACTACAATAGCTGCTTCAAATTGAATGTCGAATGTAAAGCGCATGGAATGTTCCCATCAGTGCGCTGAGCTCGCTAGAGTAACAGACGGCGCATAATGTACCTGGTAGTAGGGTGGTCTGAGCTCTATTGTGCGCCGACCCTACTCAGTTTTTTTAGCGACAATGTGCCGGGGAGCAGCCCCTAGCGGCTCAGGTAGGGACCCATGCACCCGCCGGAATCATCGGACCCTTCTACCGGAGCTCGGAACGCATTCTTTTGCCCCTACAGAACTACGCACAATAAAAATCACCGATTTGAACTCCTCGATCTATCAGACTATCGAGCAGGAGTAGCCTGAACTAAGTGTCTTATAATTGTATCCTTATCTTTATTTTAAACTTGAATAACAAGCTATCATGTTAGCAGCTGCAGCGTCGCAGTACTAAGTGACGTACGTGCAGACGTTGACTTTTACCGCAGTAACGCATATTTATCGAATTACCTTCTTATACATTGCCACTTTCGTTAGTGGTCATCGCGAAATTTTACAATGCATCGGGGCAGCGAACACCGTGCGTGGCGATACACACGTCGCGGAAAAAATAAACTAGTAAGTGGCAAGTCCAGCAGGCGGCAGATGCCTCCGCACCTGCCACTACAATTAGGAGGCACACGCGTTTCGCAGAACCTGCCTAGACACTCTCGCCTTTATACCGCCTATTATTATACAGAAAATGAAGCATTAAACGAAAACTACTCGGATACCTATATTCTTAAATACAAGCGAATCTATGATAGTAGGTAAATTTTTCATGAGTCGTACAAGCGCCAATACTAATGATTTTTATTAGTTGCGAATAATAGATCTACTTAATATCGATTTTCATAGCAAAAAGTTGTTAGCTGTAGCTATTGTAGAGTGCTGAACGAATTCATAATAAAAGCTAACAACGCATGATCGGTTAGTAGGTTAGGTTGCGAGTTTGCGCTGTCAGTGTTGCGACCGTCGCCGCCTGCCGTTGAGTCAGCGGCCACTCATCGCAACGCTGCAAATAATCACTTTGCGTCACCCTTTTATCGCTCCGCGGAAAACGTGCCGCCTCACTGTACAGCGCGATTACTGTACGCCTCTACAGTTGTACACCTACTGCTCATTATAGGAAAATTATAAGCGAGCGCGACGAGTTTTCAATATGCAGAAATATCTAGATAATATCTAGCGTGAGGTTGTATCACGCGGCGCCCGCGAGCACTATATGTATGTAGCAGTGTCGTCGCCAGCGCTGGCGCTCATGAAAATAAATTTAGTAAATGACGTTGGCGCTCGGCGTTGCCACTCCGTGCCTCTGGAACGCGGCTGCGCGACGTTGCCGCTCCGCTCGGTCTTTCTAATCTTGTCGTAAAGTTCTTTTTCTGATGCGCAGCGCGTCGCTCGTTCTCTCCGCTCGAAACTTGGAAACGTCAGACGTTTATTTTATCGCTAGTCTCGGATATGCGGCATTTTATAACCGTACCGCTCGGTATAGCGCCGAGGCGAGGAGTTAGTGCTTATTCAAAATAACAACCATAAAGAATTCTACTGTATGCGTTGAGAAGTCATAGTCGACGAGTCGTCGGAGCGGCGACGTTGTTATAGCGCCTCTCGCTCGAGGAGGTAGGAAAAGTTCGGTCGGCGAGGCGAGTCGAACGAACGGAGACTTTCTATGGCATTGTGGAGACCAAATAGACGGCGGCACGGCAACGGCATTGCCTCACAGCGCCACAGCCATGTCGAGAGCGCGCGGGTCGGCGGGGAGTGGGGCGGCGCGGGCGGCGGGGGCGCGCGCCTGTGTGCACGTGCAGCACACAGGCGCACGTAACAACGTCGTAGCGGCGCGCGGTATCTAGCGCTACAGCTACCTACGCCCGGCCGCGCGCCTCGACAACGTTGTATTATATAGCCAACTATAATGCGGGGTAGATAGCATGGGGTGTACTGAGCCACGTTATGGGGTCGCTCTACCCACATGAGAAAATACGATGCCGCCGTTATGCGTCAGATGTTGTGGGAATTATAAGCAATGGAATTTCTTATGATTATAGATTTTCCTTATATTTTACCAGCGTTAAAAAGAGTTGGAGCACCTACTGTGGATAAAGGTAGCGTAGGTATCAGAAATTTTATCAAATTGAAAAGTAGATAGCTAATGTAGAGATATCAAAACAAATAAATTGTTGTTGTATTTCAGCGTTGTTAGTTTAGTTTCAGTGGCGAGTCTCGGTGACATTTCCCCACCCACGTGTTTAACGCAACTTTCGTGTTTGTGTGTGGAATACATCGATGCCTGTATAAATAACGATTGTTTACGACGCCACGGTCATAACATCGTAGTAGATTTTTATTTCATTTTTTTTCGTCCATTCATGAAACAGCGGTGCGAAGAGGCTGCGCTATGCAGTATCGAGCCGATTCAATGACCGATTAAGCCATTAACGCTCCTTTTCAGTACAATAGAGCACGTGACCGACGGTGGTAATTTCATTCATCTCCGAAGGGCGGTTTGTTGTGGACCTGTTCCGTGCTATCGAGATTAGAGATTGTAAACACTTCACTTTGTTCTAATGTTCGCGTTTTGAATAATTCGTTTATGGGGTGTGAACTATTGTGGTATCGCCATTGACGGAGGGAAGACACGTTTTTTGCTTACTAAATTCTGTTGTCAAGGTCTTTGGAAAAGAAATGGGGTTTGAATAAAATTTGACCCGAATTTCTGAAGTAGAGCAGTGCAACATTGTCAAACAACCTGCTCGGAGACAATGAATTGTCAAAAAAGTCGGAGGCTATCGTGGCGTGGCATGTGCAGAGTAGGTACGCGACTGGCACGAAGGTAGCCTCGCCTGTGGCAGGCACCAGGGCTGTGCCGCACCACCGATGCTACCAACGATGATGCCTAAAAAAATCACCTAAAACGGCTCTACCACCAGTTTATGCACACTCCACTCTTTTTATCCCTTATCCAAAACCCTGAAAAGACAATAATCCCAAGAAATACAGTATTTTTACGAGCCGATAAACTTGCAAATTTCAACGGCAGCATGAGTGGAAGGAATGATAAAAATAAAATATGTAGTCAGTATGGTCGCAGCCCTGGCTGGCACGCACATTTCCGTGAGCGGAGAGCGGCGAGCGGCGAGGCCGCGCGGGCGTGTGTGCGTCCGTGCGCGTGCGCCTGTGCACGTCTGTGTGCGTGCGCCAACCAGTCCCACATCCTGTTTCGTGCCTTCGTGGGCCGCTCGCGCAGCTTCGCCGACTCGCCGCAGTGCTTCTGTCGAGCTTTTTATTTCACGCCTCTGGCTACTGTATGCACAAGATTGATTTTAACAGTAGTTGTGTAATACAATTTTTTGCCAACAGCTAACCGTAACAAATGGTCGCTTTCATGTCAAGTTTGAATTAGGAGTATAATAATATTGACAATAATTTTACTAACGTTTCTTTAGACATTTACGTTAATTTCATTCTCATATCATTTTTGTGTGTAGATACCAAAGCTAGCTTTTGCGAGTTTTCCAGTCGCTTACCCATTGACTCTATCTACTCCAGTCAAGTACAGTCTATTAGTCAATCTCGTATCTAGTACAAATTCATAGGCACACATTTTGACTGGAACAAATAAGAACTGGCTTTAGCGCCTGTCATCAATCTTAAACCGTTTATAATTGACAATCAACAAAATCAAGTATCGTGTGTATTTTTACAACCCATTCTATAGAAAGAAAAATGCATTACCAGCTAACTGCATTAACATCGCAACATACTGAAGGCGCTTTGTAAGATGATGGATCAGTTGAATGGGCTCACAAAAAGCTCATAATCTATGCGTACCGTTATACAAGTGTCAATAGCGTCAAATAATTTCAAGGTGACGAGGAAAAAAATGAACAGTTAAAAAGCAAACAAAAGGAATCCCTCAGGAATGTGATCCCGCATAAAAAGAGAGGGCATTCCCGAAACGCATTGTTTACAGAGAGCGCGTGCGCGCCGACGTTATGCGTTTATTATGATGAGCGTGGTCCAGCGAGCTGAGAGCTGCGACCACTCGATGCAATGAAAGGGAAAATTTGTAGTTTTTGTCGGTAGAGAGATGACGCACGCTTCCCCGAACGCAGCCACCGCTGCCGGCGCCCGCTCAATGATCGGAATGTCGGTAGTGTCGCACTCGGCTCCGGCGGGTTGCCTTTTGCGAACAGCCACACATGCCCTACGTAAGCAAACTTCCGAGCCTAACTGGTTCACGCAACCCATTGGTGCAAAGAAGTCCCCTGCAAGGCTGTAAACTGCAAGCAAAACCGCCTCATATGCCAATCGGTTTTACTTTTCAGCTCAGGCTAACTAAAGCTATTGGACCTAAAGTGGCACTGCTTCGTTCCATTAACAAACGCAGACAGTTCACCCGAATCCATTCTTGTTATAGGATTAAATGCGTCGGATTCGCAAATGAAAAGTGCATCTGAGTAATTACGCGCTATGTGATGTGACACACACGGGACCGGTTCAAGGCACTTTTACACTTAACAGTGACATTGTTAGACTTGGTGCACTTAATACGGTATAAATCACGATCCGGGGGTGGAGTTTATATCGCGCTCTGTCGAGATAATAAATCAGGTGGCGGCGTACGCGGGCAGATAATGACGTCACTGGCACGTATCTCGGAGAATCCCCGGAAGAGAGCGAATAAAATAAAAATGTCACGTCGCGATCAGCTGTTGGGCGGTGCGAGCGTGACGGCGGCGGCGGCCCGCGCCGCAGCGATACGCATAACGACGCCGCAATAAAACTTATTTTTATGTTTTTCGCTCACAATGGCCGCGCGAAGGTCGAGCTATCTAAATGGGTCAATACACTCTGCGTAGTACGAGCGGTGAACACGTGCTCCCCGTTTGTAAATAGCGAGATATCGGCCGATTGTTGCAGTGATTAATGGGGGCGCGTAATGACTCGGCGCCGGCCGCCCGCGCCCGCGCCGCTCGCTAATATGCTCATTCATCGGTTCGACACTATTATTATTTGCCGGTCGGAGATGGTTTTGTTCGCATTCCGACAATCGATGCGACGACATTAGGGCGACGCTCAATGTCAAGGCTGCACTTGCTATGCGCCCACCCGCCCGCCGTGCTCAATGCTAATTGTCTACGAGTTGACTCGACCCCGTTATGCCAATTTACTGAAGAGAGTTATTGTAAGTAGGTTTGTACACCACTGCACGCTGTTTGGAACATAGGTTTTCAAGTAGGTACCGATGATGCACTGGTTAATTAAGCTTTACTCAGACCATGCGTGGAATGTTATCATGTTTTCAGTTTCATCAGCTGTACATAGAATGAATGTTCCGAGCTGACGAATTCTACGGTTTAACTTTAGACTTTTTTAGTTTCATCTACATTAAATGTACTAATACTATTCTGCTTTTATCAAATTGTCCTTATTTTACTGAAACGAATCTTTTCACCATTAGGTACTTGGAACTCAACAATTGAGCTGCAATTGACAAACACATAGGGTTAGCCACGGAATTTCCTACCAGACATATGTTTTGTGAGGTGTTAAGGACTATGAACAGTCAGTGTGATGTATGCTGGCGTCATCGACAGGCGGCGATAAGGGCGAGGTCACGGCTATCAATGGAGACATCTCCATACGCGCACGTGGCGGCCGGCCACGACATCTCGCGCCCATTCACTATGAAGACGCCCCCGCGGCCCTCCGCGACCCCCCGGCACCCGCGCCCGCGCACCGCCCCGCCACCCCCGCACCCTCCGCGGTGCATCCATGCAACAAGTTAGGGCACAGGTTTGTCTTGTAAGGAGCCCGGAAGACGAGTCGCGCCGCGGACGCGAGCCCGGCACTACGCTCAACTAACTGCCGCCTATCACACATGCAATGCTTTCTATGACCTTTTTCCTGAGTCTCAAGTTGCATAAAATACACAATTTCAATATGCACCAAATCTGTTAACTAACTCCAAAAGGGCTTATCGTAGCAAAGACACGTAAGGAGTCTACGAACCGTAGCACATATCTAATAAAACCGTAGCACCGCAGGCCGAACGTTTAATACCTACAAAACGTTTTGCAATAATTGGTAAAATCAGCACCAATATAATGTAACGCAATTCAAATAAAGTTCTCGTAAAACATGGCGGTTCAAACACATTTTCCAGCTTCGTGATGCCCAATTAAATATGGATGTGATTGAAAAACGCGTGTCCGGTAACGAGCGTGTACATAATTGGTGGGCGGCCGGGGCAGGCCCGGAGTGACCCAGTTGCCGTTGCCTGGCGACCCGGGGCTGCGCCTCCCGCGCCACCTGCCACCCCCGCCCCCGCACTAAATAACCTGCCCGAAACCGACACCTTAGCAAAGGTCGTTCAACCGTCACAGAGGCAGTTGCTCTCGCCATTTTTTACCCGACGTGCAAGCATCACACATGATGACAACCCCTGCACCAGCACCACTCGAAACTTGAGCTAATAAAAATAATCAATATAAAGACTGATTTTTCACGAGTAGATGAAAACTCTGGAAAACTCGGCATTAATTAGCTATCTTTTTCGTTTATTTCGAATATTTTTTGATACTGGAAATTGCCCTCCTTCTTGATCGACAAGTCTCAAGTTTGCTTGATTACGATTGAGAAATTCACATAACTCGACAAAACTTTTAGTACTTAATCGAAGTATTCGCAATAAAGAGGAATACGAAGAGGAATCCGAGTGAACGTGGGCACTAGTGGGCAGGCCGGCCGCGGCGACACCGCCGAACAAACTAAATGAAATTATTTTCTTTAACTCTTAACTTCGAGTGTTTTTTGTTGAGACGAAGAGAAAAACCTGCGAGCGAATAAACTTAATTGTTATAAGCCGCGTTTGCCGACTGCCACCCCCTCGAGTCGTGAGGGCGAGGGGGCGCTGAACACAGTTGTATTTCTCCGAACTTGTGCTAAATTTCACTTTCTCCGAAGACGTTGTGCGTAGACTTAGCCACCCACCACGTCCCCGTCCTCTCGCTAACTTTGCTAAATAGTTTCGACACTACTAAGTACCTATCCTCTTAAAACTTAAGTCTGCTGTCATCGTTCGAGTCGGCTTTCTGCATTCATACATGTTCCCCAATCGTGTCAGCATAATGTTTCATATTCTATTTGTTATTAAACAGCAATGCTGTCGAACATGTATCTTCTATGAGACCGCTCTCCACCCTCTGTGAGATGTCGTTATCTTAGCGAACCCTAACCGAGTAAAACATAAAAAACGTTACTCAAAAAAGTCCTTCCACTCACAAAAACTCTGCTGCCTCCTCGCCCTCTGAAGTTATAAAACGCTGAAGGCGAGTGAGGCGAGGCGAGCGGCTTGAGAACTTATCCCCCCCGCATTAGAGTCGAGTTCGGCATGAGCTACCCTGTGCACACCAGCAAGCAGCGCCTGAAAGGCGAGCACACGAGCGTGGAAGCTTTAGCAAAATGAAAGCCGACTCGCTCTTAATTCACCAGCACATAGACACGGCGTACGGACGTCGATAGGACCCCCTCACCGCCCACCGCCCGCCGCCCCCACGCGCCGGGCATAAATAAGGGGGGTGAACTCGGGTTAACAAGAGAGTGAGTGCCCTCCCTCGCAGCAATGCTAGAAGGGAGAATTAAGGGGGCTGCGGCGAAGGACGAATTAAGGAGATGAGAGAGCACACGCTCTCTAGACGCGCCACCTCGCACCAGCAGGGAATTAAGGGAGAGCGCACAGCTACGGTGTCACTGCGACACGCTACCGCTAGCTATTCTTTTCGGTTTGTTTTTACAATGACTTTCGTCAGAATCGTATCTTATTTATATCTGCACGATACTATTGATTTTCCAGAGGACTTTATTCTATTGGACTGGCTTAGCGCAAAGTAGAAAAAAAAACATAGAACATGATGCACCGCCCTCATAGCCACCTCCGAGGCCCGTGACGTCACTGCTGCGTTTTCAAAGCACGTGAGCCACTTCGTCACATAAATTACAAACTATATCCCACAGGAGTTAAGGTTTGTTTTCGACGAAATTGCTGGTGCTCCTTTGTCTTGCTCCGTCGGAGCGGCCGAAAATGTTCTTTATTTCAATAGGGAAAGGTTGAATTTACTGGAGTCGTGTCGTAATGATCTTGGCAAGAGGGTGGGTATAAATTTTCCATGGGGGCAGACGGGGCGACGTCGCGCGAGGGCGCCGCTGAGTCACGGCGGCGGCAGTGCCGGCGTCGGCGGGGCGGGGCGCGGGGCGCGGGAGACGAGCCACAGAACATATTGTAAGTATCTACCACTCACATGTCACAAAGTTTTCTCCGCATCGGGAAACTTTGTTAACGTCAACGGAGCACGTGGCCTTGCCGATATTATACATAATTGCTGCACGAGTTCCCGCTCAACATGTGACAACTTAGCGACAACTTACTTTCTCACTTAGTTCTGATAAAAAGTACGAGTAGATGATCACATCCGTTAGTGCGCGTTTCAGTAGTGCTGAAGTAAAGAGTCGATGAGTTAAAGTTGATAGTGCGTCTGATTA
The DNA here is from genome assembly GCA_948473465.1 of Lithophane ornitopus. Taxonomy (NCBI): domain Eukaryota; kingdom Metazoa; phylum Arthropoda; class Insecta; order Lepidoptera; family Noctuidae; genus Lithophane; species Lithophane ornitopus. The sequence continues at coordinate 7,453,802 of OX419633.1, forward strand.
CAGTGATTCGTGATTCATTACGGAATGCTGTTAGGCTGTGTAATGTCCGTGTTATTGAACTTGCGCTAGATCATACATGCATCGATATCTACTGAACCGCTATATTATGTTACTTTTCAGCATTTGCATGTCTTACATCTTTTGCCTTTATTTAGCATTGAACTCTTTGTTCATTTTCCTGTGACAGTCGCTGCAATCGATCTCGCTATCATAATTATAATTGTGAAACTCAGGATCCGACTGAACACATAATAATTGTCAGCCGTATCTCTGGTCGTGCAATCGGCTCACATCGGCCCGTCACCTTGAGGCCTGATAACGTGGCTGTTGTGTGATAAGAGGCGATACCGCCGACCCGACCAACGCGCCGCATACAATCTTATATTCTTATGCTTTAAACATTATTGTATTGACATTGGACAGCTTTGATTTCATAAAGCTATATCTTTTAAGCTTCATGAAACCATCAACGATAGTTGTGTAATGTGTTATTATAATCTGAATTTGATGACCGTCAATTAGTTCTAAATCTGTCGACAAAACATTGCAAGTTTGCATTATCTTGGTATCTATCTTGATTGATATCAGTCTATGAAAAAACGTAAACAATCATTTATATTGGAAAACAAAACAATAAGCTTTTGGCAGACAACATTATGATAATATTTTCTTACTTATTTATTTTTAAATGAAAGCAGATTGCTGTATCCCCAGTAAAGTCTACATAGGACGTTTGGTATCATTAATACATGGTACTAGACACATCATCGACGTCTTCAAACTCGAAGAGACGACTCCTTTTTCGAGAAGTTTTCAGCTCCGTGCGGCACGTCTCTCGTTCTCGTGTAGCATCGCTCGAGCGAGCGCCCACAATGCTCGCCCCGAAGATCGGCGCTGTTGCCAATTACATTATGTACAGGAGGGCGAGGGGCGAGAGGGAGCCTTATATAAAGCCCTCCCCCTCCAAGCCTTGGTAACTCACAGGTTATAAAGCGCGGGAATGAGTTTTCGCGCGAAAACTTTATCGCAAAAGCTCGTGCGCCGAGCGAAGCTTTTTCACAAGCTTAGCCTAGTTCGACGACATCGACGCTTAGGATTAATTTTACGATTCGAACTTTTTCTTTCATGAATTATTTTAATTTATGTACTGCGTTGTGATGTTTATATGAGGTTACTACCAGGTCTATGATATCATACATGTTTGCTTAACCATAACTACTTCTTCAGTTGTAATCTCGTCTTAACTTTATTTCGTGTTTATTACCAAAGTTACTCTACCTTTAGTCGGACAGCGGTATCCTTTTTTTTGGATTTAATTAAGACTCCGGCTTTGATGTCGTACTGTAAATACATTGCATCCAAACAGTTGAATACAGCACGAAACAAAAGTCAGGGGCGACCCTCCGGCTCCCGCACCGAGGGAGAGCACAAAGAACGACTCCCAATTCAGTAACGAGTCCCGGGTCCCGGGCCCCGGGTCCGTTAGCTAAGCGCCAACTCAGAAGAGGGGCCCGAACTTTGCCGCCCGATGCGAGCTAACAAAGGACTTTATTCGCCGTCATCAGGTAAATGAAACATGGACAGAATATCGGAGCTGCGTCAGTTTCATTGGTGTGGTCGGTCGATAAATCGAAGTCAGAGTAAGGTCAACAGCGGTGGGCAGCAGCAGGGTCGCCGGCGGCGGTGCGTGCGGGTCGGCTCTGCAGCCGCAGGCCGCAGCATGCCGCTCGCAGTGCCGATGCTGTTTTGCATAAGTAATGACCGCCGCCGCCGCCCCTCAATCCCCCCCTCCAGCTCCCCCCGTAGGCCTATCGATTGCGGCGGCGCGGGGCGGGCCGCATCGCCGTAATTGTCACACTGAGCGAGCTGAATTTCACTCCACCCTCGCGTTATCGACCTTACTACCCCCGCATAAAACCCACTCTCCGTCGGCAAAAATTACTGATTGAATACCAAATGCGTTATAGTCCGCTCTAAGTTTGGAGGCGGCTCGTAATAGAGCCTTCGAAGAGTCTATGACAGAGCTTAATTAGACAGGCGTGCGATGGCACCGAATGGATTTTACTTGTTCGATATTTTAGCGCGAAATAAAGCACAAATTGATGGGACTGAATAAAAGTACTTTTAAAATTAGTGGACCGGAGAACTGTAGCTTCAACCTTCGGCGCGGGCGTGAGCGTAAAGTTGGCGGAGTTTGTTTGTTCGACACATTAGCGACCACTCGCAGTCGCGACTGGCTGATGTGATCATTCGTCAACAAACCAAGCTACCAAGCAACCGGATAACTTTAATATTCGAGTAAATAAGTAGTCTTAGCTGGAAAAGTGCAAGCTACAGCTAACAGACGAACAGTTATAGCTGTGCTCGGTGCACCGGGGAGAGTCGACAGTGGATACCTCACGCACGCCTGTCGCACGCAGAGAACAATAATTCCGTATCGTTTCGCGCGACAGAGCATGCGACGTCGCAACGTATGTATTAATAGTCGTCGTCTAGGCGAGCGCCGTTTTTTAGCGCACGAGCAACGACGAAAGTATGGAGAAAGTGGCGCGTTGACGTCACGCACACACGCGCAGCACACGCGTGCCATACGCCGGCTGAAGACAACGTGACAGCCGCTCTCTGTGCTCGATACAGCGCTGTCTTGCTACACGCCGAAGTTGCAACATCGCGCTCCGTATGAGAAATACGACGTTAGCAGCCGATACGAGGTGCCCCTCTAGACACGTTCACTTGCTCAACTGAAATGCCTTTAAAAATACGTCAGCTACGAGCTCACATAGACGCTACACTTGATACTCTTGATAACTGCCAGACTCACTAAGTCGAAGGATAATGGGCGTTCCCCAATCTTGTGATAATTGGTTCTTATAGGGGCGCTTGCGCTTATTACTGTATGCGGGCGAACTATCACTCTTGCTCAAGTTAAAGCGCTACGAGTGTGGCCGACTTTGACTTCCACTGAATGCAAAATAATGTCCCATAAAACGAGCACCTGTTTCGGTAGGAACGCGTGGATAACCGAACAAAGGACCGGTCGTCTCACAAACACGATTCTTTATTGCGGTCCATTGCAGTTGTCATTGACGATTGGTTACGAGCGAAAATCACCATTGTTAGCGGTACATGACATAACTCGGCTCGTGCCCACGCGATCACAACATCTCCAAGCATAATAGTGTGAAAACAAATAAAGAAAGAGTAATGATCATCGATACAAGAGACGAAACGTTAAGCAACGGTCGCACGCGAGTCGCGAGCCACCCGACGTGTACTAAACTCGGAACTAGATTAAATTGAGATCAAACGTGGTTCATTCATAATCTGATCACAACGCCGGTAAACGTAGTAAGTTTATAGAGGCTTTAGTTCAGCGGTTAGTCGGCTTAACCGAGAGTCGAGCGCCCGTGCCGCCCGCGGCGAACAATTAATTAAATTAAGTGCAAGATGAAAAGGAAAACAACCGCCGCCGATCAGCTGATCTGTGATTGATGCGCACATCATCGCACCCCACTGCACGCAGCTTACACCGCAACCGGTTTAGGACTGTTATTATTAAAAAAAAAACCTTGTTTATTTACGATTCGATGGCGATTATATCGTGTATTAATAAAATTAAGGTTCACAGGCCCGAGAGTCATTCACTGGGTATCATTTCAGAAATCCAACCGACACTTACAAATTTTCAGAAAAAGGGTTAAAAAGTTAAAGTACCTACATTTTCTTACAGATAAAATCAATAAAATGATAAACATCCACCGTTAATAGAACAGCAAATAAACAAAGCAACGACCTCGGAGACTTAAAAAGTGAAAGAAAATGTGTAATAAATATAACTTCATCACTTTTTTCATTGCCAAAAAAGAGCTGTAAGTGGTGACGTCACTAGCCGGGAGGGGTGGAGGATTAGGACGGCGGGGTAAGGGGGCGGCGTGGGAGCCAGCCCTCACTCGCCGCCCCTACCAACGAGACTCAACTCGATGTAATAATATGTACAAAGCTACTAATTGTAAGTGCACTTTCCAAATAAGCAAGCTGAACTGAAAGCCCTACTTTAATTGTAATGAGAGAGACCATTGTTTATTTGTGAACGTTTTCAGTGCACTTGTTATAACGTGGTAAATGTCTTAGTAGCAGATGGAGTCATCATAGCTAATGAACATGAAATTAAAACTGATAGTGAAAAAATTGGGTTGAGAATTAATCTTTTGGAACACAAAACCTGTCAGACATTCCATTTTCACATCATCTAGTTCGAGTAACAATCGAGTTCGAAAGTACCAAATGGTACGGTACATCAAAGAGACGTGCCGGTGTGAGTTAGGGCCCGCCTCCCCCACCCGATGGAGGAATATGGCGAACACACACATACGCGACTACATTACTGTAATTATCCAATTATTAAAAAATGTATGACTATGCATTTAATTACCAGCTATTGGGTTAGTGACACCCGTAAGATAATGTTATTTATATAACAGTATTGAAGTCATTACTGTTAATGGAAAAGGAATGTTAGGCTATTTGTGATGAGTAAAGTTCGGAATGAAAAATTGGAGGTCCTTTTTCGTAGCAGGAATGCTACGAGCGCTACGCCGCGTAGCAAAATCGTAATTGGTAAAGGAAGGAATGATGTTTGAATGATTAGAAGAGTCGTTCTTTGTTCAACTTCTGCTTTAGTAACAAACAATCAGCAGTGAGCATTCCTTCTATCGAACTTATAAGGTTAGCTACGAATTTTCACCTTCGTAGCGCGTGCTACGCCAGTTGCTAAGGGCTTATTCTGAAGAACCTTTTCGCGTTCGTTCTTTGTCAAGCTTCTTATGGTAGTTTCATGCCTGTTTGGAACTAAATGGTGATGGTTTTAAAGACTAATGTATACCTTAACTGAACCCGATCTTTTCACTTCTGCTGGCGAAAAACTCCGAAATAATTATTAAAAGTAACTAACAAAGAACATTCCATTCTACAATCAAAACTAATAAATCAGTAGATAAAGAAGAATACGCAGCACGTAGAGTAGTCCCCCCCTTTGCGGCTGATTACGAGCGCGCTACCAAATAAGAATGAATTTTTAATGAGAACCCACCCCCGGAGCCAGCCTCTTCCGAACAGTACGCACTTAGGAGATTAGTCTCGAGAGCGTTCCAGTTAACTTGCTAACAAGTAACAACAGTACACAAGCTAAAAATAATATCTACAGACACAGAAATTAATACTTTACAGTTTATGTAACTGTTTTTCATGAGCCCTCGTAGACCCTCTACGAAAAACGCGTAGGCGAAAAAAGCGTAGCTATCAAATATTGTAGTAATCCAAATTTCTACTCGTGTTGAAAACTTCTTGAAGTGTACGTGATGTTACTAGTTACTATCTTTTATTTTCAGCAATTTCATTCACGTAAACGTTAACATCTGAGTGTTTGGAAATCGAGAGACAGGTAGCCAATAAAGGCAACCGAGCTGTAAAGCAATAAAGTGATAAGACGACGATCCCACAGAACAATAACAATGTAAATACCGTTTTATAGTGTAAACAAAAAGTATAATAAATGTTACGTAGGCGGCTACGTCAGGACGTACGTCACAGGCGACGTCACGAGCGGAAGTCCGCACTAGATATATTTAGTGTAGGCGTGCACCGCAGCCGCCGGGTTCAATGTCGAGGCGCGACTATCTATCGCCCATCAATCACCGCTCGCCGCTCGAACACCCGCTACCAAAGGACGCGACCGCGATCTACACTTTTCCTCACTCGCCCACTCGACTCGAACTCATCCTCCAACCAGTACATTGCGAAAAGACGCCTCTCTGATTACACCACTCTCGATGCTGCGATAACATCGCGCCGGTATGCGCGTGATAATAGTTTGTTGTTATAGTAATAGTAATCCACCTGTCTTCGATTCGCAGATATGAATCGAATCGATTGTCACGGTCGGTCGGGTGGTACATTATCATTTTCATTCATGGATTGATAGATGTGTGTAATTGGATATCGGAACACGTCGATATAGATTGTGCGTGACCGGGTGAGTGCGGCGCGGTGCGGCGTGTTCGGAGCGGTGCAGCGGGCGCTCCGGGAGCAAGGCCGGCGCTGTTTACAAACTTCCGTCACGACTCACGAGCACTTGTCACTCGCGCCGCCGCCGCGCCGCTCCTCGGCCGACGCACACGTGTCTACGCAAATAATAGCGAGCCCTCACAGTTGACATTGTCCCACTTCGAGCGACTGCCCGCCCGTCTAGACTTGAGATACGATCTCCGTCGATACGCTCGCTGCTACCATTTTGCATTCGTTACTGTCTCAATACATCGCTGTACCATCCTCTATCTCTCTATTATTAGGTGCCTCAAGTCGTACGCGACTACGAGATACATCACTCTAGAGATAGTATTCTTAAATTTAGAAGGCATGCACCCTTGTTGAAGTCGTGCCCTACGCGGGGTGAGAACGAGGGTGAATGCAGTAGGGTGGCGGAGCTCCCTCGGCCCGTCACCCCCCGGTGCACAGTAGGCGCGTAGTAACTGCAATAACGGAGCAGTGAAAGTGTCGCGGGGCGCTTCAACCGTCAATGGGTGAAGACTTTACTCCCTTCACCCCGCCGTCTTGTGCTCAAACTTGTAGCTAATAGTACGATCTTCCTAGTGTCGGTCTTCGCACACATGTTTGTGTTCACATAAACAATGTTTATGTTGAAAGTTTCTCCTGGAGCACGCAAACGAGCGGCGACCTGGCGAAGTGGCGACGCTTATTAAATGATTGCTCGATTTACTGAAGAAGTTGAGCGTGTCGGCTGGTTACAAAGGTGTGACGTATGCGCATCGCGACGTGTGCACATAAATCGCGGTCGATCAGCGCCGATCGAGTATGTAAAGTGTTCGCGAGACGGAGCCGACACCGGCGGCGACAAGCAAAAGCAAATAAACAAGCGGAACGAGTACGTCGTCATTATCTCGAGTCATGAATGAAACGGAACGTAAATTGAAATGTATCGCGTGCCATAATCCGCGCACATTAATCTCACTCAAACGCCGATCGTTGCGTAACCGCGAGCACAACAAACGGCTCAAGTTCATTGATCCACTTAATGTCCGCGCTAAATGTGTCGTTGTTGAATGTCAAAACATTGTTACATAATTATCCGCGTATGCGTGAGGTGTGCGCCATGCGCGCGCGCCGACCGACGACGTCCCGCCTGAGTGCCATGCCGATGCCGCCGGGGCGCAGGCGCGGGCCGGCTACTTCCGAGTCCGGCCGATCGGTGATCACCCGCGATACGTCATCATGTTTATTTATGAGCTTATGATTATAAAATGACGTTTACAACATTCTGATATCGTTGACCGGTTGCCGTATAATAATAACATTCATTCATTCATAAGTGATTAATGGTCACTACCTACGAAATAGATTTGTAGTAGTATATAATAAAGCTATTATCATAATTATTATAAACAAGATTTTACGTTACTTGCTGGCTGTAGTAAAACATTATTTACAAACATTTGAAGCTAAATCAAAATTACACCTTTGTTTTACTTTTACGTTTTCGTTCAAGCGTAAAGTTTTTTTGCTGCTATTTTTGATGGTTCTATCGGCTAAACTTTCCGACTAGTATAAACAATCCTTTATTAAGCAAAACTATCCATATAACTTTTTACAACTTTCTATTTACAAGTGTATTCAAAGTAATTGATCGTCGTGGTGTACGATCTACACGTGGTGATTGATTTGTTTTCGTAGTAAAAGCAGCTGAAGTAGTGAATCCACTGCTCTGAATACTAATAAAATAAGATATAGTAAAGCACGGAGCGTTGTAAGTTCAACGATGTCACGGTGCACGCTTCCAACATTCATGTTCGTTTACGACACATGGCGATCGTTTCAGCGGTGCAAACTTTAAGAGTTATTGTAGTTACTTGTTTAACTTTCGCCGCGTGCCGAACTTGACCGTCAAAACAAGATTGCAATAAAAACATCACTCTTATACAATGACGTGAATTTACATAAATTATTGGCGGCGGCACGTCTCGTCTCGCGTCCGTCGCGGACACGCCGCACCCGCTTGTTTACCAGATGCAATGTTTACATAGCCATCACACCAAACTGGAGGGTTCAACGACTCACATATTGTTTTATTGCCAGACGTAATTGGGTCGCGGTGCGGCATTGAGGCCATGGGAAATATATTTAGAGCGTGGAAGAGACACTCCGCGAATGCCAAAGATATTATTATCCCCTGTTCTCGATTCTACGTCCGATGAGCTGGCGAATACTAATAAATACAGCTAAAGATATGCAATTAGTGAAACAAACCAAAATTCCCCAATTTCCTATCACGCTGCAACATTTAACAAAGATTAGATTGCGATACTTTTAGCACTGTAATCTGATATTTTGAATGTTAATTCCGTTCACAACTTGCGCAAATAGGTACAGAGTTTGTATAAAACCAACCGTAAATGATGTGTAGTAGTAATTCAGAAAGCCAGCATGAGTGTCAGAATGCATCTCAAACATGACAATAAGATACCGACAAAAAAATGTAAACAAACTGTGTTCGGTGGCCCAATATAACAGTAATAATAAAATACTGGCGAGCATTGAATTCAGTGCACCTGACATTCGCATATATTTTTTTCTAAACAGGTGTCGGCGGCGCGTCGCTCAGCGCGTGTCGATGCCCTATATTATTGTATGTCTTTCAAGTTCATTGAGTCACACAATGGCCATATAATTGGTCGTTAGCGTATGTCAAAACACGTCGGCGCGGTTCATAATGCTTTACATAATTAGGCTCGTTTGCATAAGCGATTATTATGCGTGTCTTCACCGATGACGTCGGCACCGCTATGGCTAATTCATTCATTTGTTTATGAGTTTACTATTACTTTTACTCCACGTGGTCGATTGTTTACAATGCGAGCGTGAATTTAACGGCAAATGTGTAATAAAAGTTGTTATTATTACGCGGTGTGCTTAAGGAGGAGCACCTCATTGTGACGTTGATTCATAATGCGGCTGATAGACCGCTTGTTTACATACATGTTTATTTAACGTGCGTGGAGTGAGGTTAGAATCTCTGCCTTGTATGGCAACTATTTACATTGTTACGGAGCTCATACTGGATGCGCGAAATGGAGACGTTCCACGTGATTTCAATGAAGTGACCAAAAGCCTTATTGCTGCCATTTTCTAGAAAATTCTAACACTCGAATCGTATAAAAAACTTCAATCTGGATGTAATATGTAAAATAAAGCGATTCAGACAAGTTATTAGCAAAACGTAGGCCTAAAACGCATAATCGATCATTTAGGTGCAATATTTCGTAGCGCGTAGCTACAACTACGAGAATAACAAGATACGTGTCGTAGCAATGCTACGAAATCACTAAATTGGGCCTTACGATTTTGTAGTCTACGAAAACCATGCAAAACTCCTAAGGTGGTCCTAAAATATCAATCACTTAGATTCTGAATACTTTTTGAGAACATGGAATATACCGTAGAAATTCTTGTTATAACGTTCTTCGGCTGACGTTCACAGCGTACTCAAGAATGCTACGATACCGCATAAAATAACATCTGATTCTCTAGCCGATCCTATTGTCCTATTCATAAATATAGAAATACTTCATAATTAACATGTTCTTCCCTACGAGCCGACGGAAGACGCCCAACTGCGTCAGATCGCATGTGTAGCTGTAGTGTATATTTTTTTAAGAAACCGGATTGTTCCTGTACTTTGTCTTCCGGCTACCCGTCGATTGCATCGACAGATCATGATCTGACTTCCCGGATAGCTATTTTGGCTTTTTACTCTGACCATATTTTGTTGATATACGGCAAAATTTGCTTTTGAATTTTCTAAATGCGACGGATAATTGAAAATGATGATCGGATGCTCAAACGCAAAGCTCAATTTAAAGTCGTTATTGATCTCATACTGTCATTGTCAATTTAGTAGGTTGTAGCGTGTAGCGACAGAAAGACTTCTAAGAACGTCTTAAAGTTAATTATTGTTTGAGTATTTTGTATTTGTGGATAAGTCCATTAGGTCTTGATGTCACATTATTGAGAAATAAACAAACTCCTGAGCTCTTAGGTCTCAATGTCCTTTTGTCATTGAAGTATATTGTGTGACAGAAATACTTCTGTGACCAAGAACATCATATAGTCATATGGTTTGAGTATTCGTGGATTAGTCCATAAGGTCCCCGTATTGATGTTAAATTATGACCAAATATACAACACGTCAATTTAAGACACGAAAATAGCATTTAAAATAAAAATTTATTGATGTTGTATTGCGTAAGAATATAACATGTCAAATTACAATTGCGAGTGCCAGAAGTACCGTTCATACTTCAACTATAATCAATTACAATAAGCACTTGTTGATCGCATTTTTTGCCTTCAAGATGCCAATCTTATCAGCTGTCGTGGTACTCTCGGTCTTGACCGTCGGGAGCTCCTTCACACCCTATTTCACTATCGTTGGACCAGACTAGCCCAGTCACGGTGACGCGCGGTTTTTCTGCCTTTTAATCATCAATAGTTTTTATGAAACAGTTAAGTATTATGGACAGATCGTTCACTCAGAGGTTAATAACACCATTCAAACGAACTATTTATTATGGTAATATCTTATGTTTTGTGTACCGTCTGTCAACTTTTTTTTGTTAATAAGCGTTGCCAGTTACATCTTTTTTCGCTAACATATTACTTACTACAATAACTTATGTAATTTCGAGTAATAAACTTTTTATGAATCTTAGTCATGTCTTAGATTTTGTAAATATTACCTAACTTATAGAAAAACAACTGAAACGGTAGACAGCTATATTTGTTTTTTTTTTTATGTAACTAATTCATATTTTTATTACGTATTTTTGCTTATTTGCTGGTTCATAACATTAGATTCAAACAGTGGTGAGTTTGTTCCCGTGAATGCTAGAATGAAGGCACAAAATGGTATATTTAACAAATGTTTGGGTGAAACTAGTTTCGTTATAGCGTTTCTCATTAAAAATGAAGATAGTCGCGACGGTAAGGCAGCAATCAACGATCGAACAAAACCGGGTACCGCATCTAGTTTATTACATTGGGTGGCCAAACTAGTTATCTATACGAATGAATTTAGACTTTATTCTTTGGCGTTGAGAGTTTGGAATCGTTTGGGGAGGGTATCTAGAACTATATAAGTGCATAAAGGTAGTTTGTGCATAGTTTCTTAGCGCACGTGACTGCAACAAGTCACACTCCGCGCCCCCACCCCCCATAGGCTTACAAACAACCCCGATACAACTACACAACTTATACATTTTCTTTGACGGCTCTATCACATGTTGAACCTTAAAATGTATACAAGATATAAATAGTACGGAATTTATATCATTTTTGTGTACGAGTTTATTTATAAAAAAGGCAATATTTTTAGACTTTTTGTAACTCGTCTGTCCATTGGTAAGCCAATTCTCGGAAAGGATTCGGGACAAACTACATAAGTACAAGAGACGTATATTGTTTAGAGAATTTTGTCATTGTTATAAATACATCTGGAATTCTTTCAGATGTTCTATACAGACGTATTTGTTTTAGTCAGTATCATTGGATTGGTCATCAGTTCCTATAGATTCCACATTATGTAGTCCCAACAAAGCTTTTTTCCTTTTACCGTACCCTGAAACTGTGCATATGAATAATGTATGGTGGAAGGATTGGAGCTCCCAAACAAAAGTTTATAAGTGTCGTGAAGGACAGATATACCTATAACTAACCTATAAACATGTATTTTTATTTGGAATCCATAGACTTGAAAAGGTTAGACCCTTTACGGCATAGAGGGTTGGGTATATTTTAAAAAATAATGGCCGTATACGTCTAGACTTGTACCCAAGTCACTATCGAGGTCAGAGAAATACAAAAGAAATCGAAACCACGGTATTAATGAACTTTTCTTCTGTAGGCTGTTTAGTTCTTCAGATAAAGAAAGAACAGCAAAAGGTGTCGGAGTGGACTCGCCAATGGCGATTCCAGTCGAGGAGTAAATCTCAATAAGTGGAATGGAGGAGGCGCTCTGGGTCGGTGCTGGGCGGGGCGCGCCAGCCGTCGCCATGGTAACGCACCCCTAGCCGCTACCAGGAAAACCCACCAACCTCGGATCACACTCCTATTCGTTATAGAGGAGGTTTTCAAAACAAGACCAAAACATAGACTGTTTCGGCTCAAACAATCTTTAGATATTTTTTTCCTTCAACATCTAATTGAAGGTCTTACAAAATTGTCTAATTCTAAACCAATGTCAGATCTGTTGTAGTATCATTGAGTTTAACGAATCGCAGTGGTCATCCATTTATTCATTACAGTAAAAACCACCGGCGCATTGTAAAAGAGTCCAGTAATATCGTAGCAATATAGAAAGTAAAGTGCGTTAGCGCTGGCTGGCTGACTGGCGATGGCGAGCCAACAGCCAACTCGGCGATAATTAATGTGGAGTCAGTGGAGTCGAGCGATCGGGCGCCGCCGCGCCAGCCTCGCCGAGCGCACAAAAAACCCGCTCCGACACAAAAACACCCGCCGCCAGAACGAGACAACGCCCCGCGACAGAACGAGACAACAACAACTACGTATTTCTGTGACGAGTTCTCGCTCGCCTCGAGCGTCGCGCAGTTATCGAGATTCGAGCCGAATACCGCGCTTTGATTTAAAACTCCACCGAATGCGCCCTTCTATCTATCACATGGCGTTTGACAGGTCGCCGGAAACGCGCCGAGCTGTCAGTTCGAAAAAAAGGCGCGCGTCTTGTAAACTTTATGAATATTTTATGGGCCATTATAGAAAATTTATAAACCTTTAACTAAGACAATACCTAATGTATGATGAAAGGTACATTTCTGTAGTTGCACAATATTATATTTGTAAGTCTGAACTACAATGAAAACTTAGAAGTTAAGGCAGACTAAAGTAATGGTAATTCGTTTATAGAAACACAAAGAAAGAGTATAAGAATAATGCTAAAATATTCCATACTAGAACATATTTTCCTATCTAAGTACTGTATAGTAAAATAACATATTTTTTTAACAAAAATACTTTAGCTAATACAATTTTCAAAGAAGAAAAGGTCAAAAAGCCAAATATTCACTTAGCTCCAAAAGACTTAAACGATTCTACCCACTTAGTAAAAAATCTCTAAGTTGAGAAATATTTTACTTAACTTTTAGTAATCATAAGTTTATCACAATAGTTCGGTCCATACATTGACTAGATTTCGAGTTTCATCAGTGTTATAAACTTATAACAAAACTATTCAACACAAAAACTATGACTGAGAACACAAGTCGAATTTGAAATAAATGCAAAACCACCGCTGCCGCTATACTTAACTTACTTATACTTATAACTACGATGACTTACCTGGAAATCACTCCACATTTTCATTGGGATACACCATAGTTCCGATACGAAAACATCACACGATTCACGATAACAACTGTCAAATGTGTCACAGCACGGCGTCACAGTCACAAGCGAACAGGGTGGAGGCCGAGCGCAGACTGGCGCTGGCGGCTCGCGCGCCTGCCGGCACTCGCGTCGCTGTGGCGCGGCGCTCGGGCGCTTTCGGGTCGGCTCGGCGCGGCTCGGGCCGCAGCGCCCACCTGCGACTCGAACAACAAAACTGAACCGAGAGCTGCCTGAGTGCCTGCTGCCTGGACACCACAATGCCGTCGTCCACCGCCCGCCTCATCACTGGAAATACACGAGTGTCACTGCATACAGACTTACTGTTCGCATCTACGATTAGATGGTGCAATCGTTATATTCATTTGCGCTACTTGGAGTTTCGATGTTCAGCAGATGACTTTCTTTAAACAAAAACGAGTCTTTGTATTCATATATAAGGATCACTAAAACGAATAGACCTCAATATAAAACGGGTCGTCAGGCACGCAGAATATGAGACACAATATCTTATTCACCCGCTTGATAACAACATACAGTATTGAAATCTGAATCCTAACGCTCAAACATAAAGAGCTCAAGTTTTCAGTCAACTGATAACAGAAAGTGACAAATAAAAAAGCTTTCTGAACAAAGTTTTGAGTGCGCCGCGCTACGGCCGGCGTAGCAGGAAGTTCGTAGCAGTAAAACTTCGTAGCGCTCTCGTAGCGTGAAAGTTTTGATTTCAACGATTTGCGTTGCGGCGAAGAGGGCCGCGAGGCCGCACTAGCTCTGCGACCCTGCACCCCTTACTATCGACCTCGGACGAGTGCGGAACACTATCGAGCATGCGCTTATGTTCGAGCTACATTGCCGCGTAGCCACTCTGCAGAATTTGTCTGAAGCGGTGTAACAGAGTAATGTATGAGCTACATGGAGTGTGGTCGTAACATAACATTGCTCTCAGATTTATCTGTTCGTTCATCTCTCACAAGAGTGCGCCACTTGGCTGTCGACCGACTACGCCCTTACCGTGTTTAGGTACGTTTTGCAAATCACCGCATGACAAAAGAACCTCCAGTTTGTCGCGTTCCATTCCGCGTGCAGTGAGGGCGTCGCGGCGCGGCGTGGATAGCGCGCCGGCAATGGGGCGTGTGCCGATCGATACGGTTGCTACAGATACGCGCCGAAGAGAAAAATCATTCGGCGGCAATTTCGAGTACTCGTTACTATTATAAATATTTAGGTCGCTCGATATTATTAGTGTGTAAGTGATTAATTTATATTAGTTTGGGAACTAAAAATAATGATAAATGTGCATTGGACTTGGAGCTGCAGTGATCCAGTGCAGTCACGATGACGGAGCATTTTTGACAGATAACAAGTGAAGGCGATCGTGGCGAAATAAAATGAAGTTACGAGTCGCCTGCGTGTGCGTTTATTGCGAAGCATTCTTTATCCTGAATACTTTACTAAAGGAAAGGTTGACAATAACATGTATCTGAGGTAGTTGCAATGTTCATAGGACTACTCTGATACGATGTTTGGATACCAAATAAAAGTACTAAAGTAAAAGCGGTGCATCATACATAATCTAAATATATTTTTGTGTCAGATGTGCTATTAAATTATGTGATAGGCAGTTATTTAAATGAAATAGAAAACTGCACTAAAACTCGAAAAAAAAAACATTACATAAAACTGTTAATTCATTAAATAATATTTACCGATTATGTCATAACAGTAGATAATGTCTTAAGGATCGATGCTTATGTAAACAACAGAAACTACCATTAACTTCTATAGATAACAACAAATAACCAACATCCTAATTACAATAAAAATACAATAAACAACTCAATACCTAAATATATTAATAGATTCGATTTCAAACAGCCAGCAAGAAAGCCTGTGGTGTAAACGCAAGGTGTGCAAACTGCACGCGTCAACCTGCCAGTGTCATGCGCCGTGCACGGTGCGCGCGAGTCGCCAACCCGGCAATTTAGCCACGACGCATGCGCGAAACCGACTCCTTGCTAGTATCATTTTACTGCTGCACTTGAAAAATATCGTGTAGGTACGATTTGTACTTATAAAATAAGGAGTGCGCAGTTCATGTTTAGTTAGACGTGCTGTTTATATTACGATATATTGTAGCCGTGTTTATTTATTGTACAGACTTTGTTATATGTAGATACTTAGTTGGAAAGCTCTGAGAGACTAATTAACTGTACAATCATAAGCTCATTCTTCGATCAAATCGACGTATCAAAAACTGTTGCAGCTCGAGCAGTGTTATTGGGTATTTCCAAAGGGAATTTCTCAATAACTAGCATGAAATCGGCATTCGTGGCCGGTTGATGTGAATCTATAATATGAGACTATAGAAGTTTGGCAGAGGGGTTAGTTCACCCAAAAAATATCCACCAAAAGGCATCTCGTGCAATATTGGCCAATTCCTATAATTTACGGACCGTTATTAGTAAAAATTAAGACTATCTTGTATCTTTACAATAATTAAGCAAAGACCTCATAGCTTTGTATACTAGATCTTCCCTTATGGAAGTAGCTATCACAGGTAAAATTAGTTTACAAATCTATATAATTAGCCCAGTTTGGCATTAAAAAATGTACCATTGGTAAGCAAAACGATTCGTTTATGTTTATAGGAACCGAGTATAAACGGCCACGATTCCGAGCAATCGTGGCCACCTAGTGTTAATGTATGGTCTGCAGCTAGCCGATACGACCAAGTGCGCGATTCGTATCGGTTTCTATAGTTTACCTGGTCGCTGCGACCACTGGTCGTGGTCGTGGCCGTCTAGTGCGCAAGATCCATTTTGAGATTTGCGGGTGAACTAACCCCTCTGCCAAACTTCCAGCAAAAACAGGCATGATGTTTTCTTTCGAGGTACTTATTATTCTACAAATAATAAGTATAGTTCTACAAATATTATGTTCAGTCGTTGACCCACTAATGGTATAAGTGTTATACCCTAGTGTCAATACCAATCCTGTCTGATTTACGCCTATTACATCCAGGAATTCAATCCTTCGTTGTTGTGTATTCATCAATTTTTAACGACTTCTTCAAAAAGGAGGAGGTTCTGAAAAACATACAGACGAACTGTATGTTTTTTTTTTTGTATGTATGTTACTCTATTGCTCCGCCAATTATGAATCGATTTTGATGATTATTTTTTTGTTTGGTAGGTCATGCTTCAGAGGTGGTCCCATATACATTTTATTAACTTTGCTTGCGTAGTTTTTGAGTTAGTTTCAATGTAGACGATATATTGTTTGACTCCGTCACTGTTATTTACATAGCAGTTAGTGGTATTCGAGTTTGTGTGGGGTATGTACCACTACGAAAAAGTGAACATAAAAACTTTTTACAAAAATAAAACAACCGACTTCCAAAAAATACACAAAAAAAGTGAAAAATAACTTTAATTTCGGAAGTCGGTGTCTTTGATTTTCAATTTTCGTTTTTTGCCACCGACTGAAAAAGTTTTCGTTATTGCACTACCACTGTTGGTCTCTACATCACCCATAGGCTTTAAGTCTGCCTTAAATAACTCTATATTCTATAATATTTACTTAATAATGCTGAAGAAGTGAAGATTTTTTATTTTATTTATTTAATCTCTGAAATAAAATTTAGATTGAAAAAAAAAAATTGATTGCTCAATTATTGAGGAAGATTATAGATTATTTAACATCATGCTAACGCACTTAGGAGCCGAGAAAAAATAAAAAAGTCAGCGAAAACGAAGTAATATCGCTTGCGGGAAATTCAGGAATTGGACGAATTCGCGGGCAGAAGCTAGTAAATAAATACAACAACAGATGAGCCGCAGAAAACCCAATGGAAAACATTTTGTTGTGCATTTTATAATACTGATGATTTCTGTTGAAATTCCATTTTTACTGCAGGTAATCTAAAAAAAAAAACATCTTAAGGAAACCGGCATGTCCTAGAACCAAAATAAAATCGAAGACATACGTATACCACCAACCCGCACTGGGCCCACGTGGTGGATTACAGCCCACTCCCTCTCCCAGAGAGGAGCCCTGTGTCCCAGCAGTGGGAACATTATAAGCTGATTGATGAGTCTCATTATCTCATTTGTCAGATTAGCGAACTCCTTTCTTTGCTAACGTTTCCTTTGTCCTATAGGTTCGTTACGTGGCTTGAATTCTATTTTCGGGTTGGAAAAAGTAACTAGGTAAAACAAGGCTTATGGCGCATTTAATACCATCATTATTTCATTTTCTTATTAGTTACACCGGTTTTTTCAAGAACCCTTTTATAAGGCCTAGGTACTGTGACAGGTACATGTAAATCGTTTGAAATTATAAGATGCTTCTCTGCATCGAATAAATCATCAATTCAGTTGAAAGACGTCCACTGGTGGACATAGGCGTCCCCCAAGTACAAGCACCCTCACTTCAACCGATTTCGTGCTTCCCGCATCCAGCGGATTCCAAAAAATACCAACAATAATTTATGTGACTTTTGCCTACTCTGTAAAACTTCTGAAAAGTAACATAATGTAACAAATATTTAATTATGTTACACGTCGCATTTGAAGAGGGATGAGGTTTCCCGAACCCTTTTTGAAAGGTTTATTATTCATTATCAAAATGTAGGTATATAAATATGTACAAATGTTAATACAAGTTTTTATCTTAAATCCCCTATTTCCTTACTGTTTATGAACAAATCATTCATGAAACAGCATCAATTAGTATAATCATGTCATTATATAACGATTTTCGATTCGTGTTAAAGGAAAACTTTATGTAATAAGTGTATTTATTTATATCATCATATTTAATTTAATTATCCTTCCTTGTTAATCTTATTTTCATGGGGTTCCTGGTAGTATGCGACATCTCTTTCCTTTCAGTGGGGGTACTGAGTGACTAAGGGCGAGATTCGGCAGCGCACTTTTGTAAGTAAAGTAACCGCCTCATACGAATGTGAAGTTTATTTGTATAGTATTAATGTTTATATTCATATGAAGCGCTTGCTCAAACGCGCTTATGAATATGACCATTACAATCATAAAAAAAGGTTCACATTCGTATCACCAATCCATATGGAAAAACGTGAAGGAAATGAGCAGTAGCACTAGTAGCTGTGCACCACAACCAGTGGTAGTAAAAAAAGGCTGTATTTTTTATTGCGTTGACTTAGAAGCTTGATTTTAGAACTCCGAGGGACCGTAGCCCTACGTATTTGATATTAATTTCAACTTTATACATCCATGCGTTCCTGAGAAAAGGGGTCTTGAACTTTTCACAGACCGTCACAAATACAGATAGACAACGTACTGATCCTATAAGTAAGGGTTTTTTCCTTTCAAGGTACGGAACCCTAAAAGTATTATTAACCAGTAAGCATGGTGGAGAACTGACTTGCCCAAGGTGCACCTGGAGTATGTTTTATGTACCTACTTGCGTAAGTATCGTTAGTCGTGGAGACCATGTCAAAGAAGGCTATGTACGCAACTGTTACTGCTTCAAACGTGTACTTCAATTGCTTCTCACTCTGCTGCGTCCAAATTCCATGGAATTAGTAAGTACTATGCTCTATCTTACTTGTACTAAGGTGCAGACAATTAGTTCTCTCTCCCTGTTTATGAACAGCAATGGGCTTCAATTCATTCAGTAGCTTTAAATATACATTGACATTAATTCAGCATTTAAAGTGACGAATAACATACTGAATTCAGCCCACACTTAGTCAGAACCACAACCACCTCGTTCTCTGCTTACTTCATTATTGATCATCACAAGGAATAACTACAGAAATATAACTCTATAACCAGGCGGTAAAGTCAACCTTTCCTTTAGTTCGCCGTACTCGACTGATTACAACCATATTTGTAATTCCACGCAGTTCTAATCATTACACCACATAATAATAAGCGTTATTTTCCTGTCATCGCTGGCGCATGGTGCGTCATCACCATTGTTATAGGAATTCTGTGTTTTCAGTACGTCAAGGGTAATGACAGCGGTTTATGGTACTCGGCAGTCAAGACCAGTGGTATTAGAATAACATAGTGTGATAATACATAAGGCCAGAGAGAGGTTATTTTCAGTACCTGCTTATATACTCAATCTTGCCTAGATTGATGATTGTCCTGAAACGACTGTCTTAGCAAAGTATGACTGTATGCGGTTTGGAATGAGACTTAAGTTTAATTTTAGTTCAGTTCCATTTCAATATTAATCGACCTAATTAAGTCTAAGCTGTAAAATTTTGCGTATTTGCTAGTTTTTCGAGGAGAACATAAAGATAGAATTGTCCGTCTGTCGTGAATGTTTTCCTCCAAAAAATAGTTTTCTTATACCAAAGACACGTCTTGGAATTATGTTAATGAGGAGTAATAAAAAATGCTAGGTAAACGAACGGCCAGTGGCCTGCCTGCTGCCTATACCGAGTTAGTTATTTAACGACTTCTTTGTGAACCATTGACATTAGCTATGTGTAATAAAAGTAACCAGATTATATAGTTGTGTTAACAGAAACTTTTAAGTATTGATTTGGAAAAAACAACTTTGAAAATTTGCATTAAAACTCGAAGGAATGAAATCCATCCCATGAACTATTTCTCATAAGACGATTTTTGTTTGTTGTACAACATTACATCGATAGGTAGGTGATGGGTTTAATTAAGCAGATTAATGGAATATCTATTCTCAACAAAATCGTAACATCATGTAATGCAAAGAATGTCAGAAGAATGAAATCAGAAGTAACGACCTTAATAAGTATGTGCCTATTTTTAGTCTAACTTAGTTACTTTAATGATTCCATTTTTAGCAGGGATTCAGCGTTGTGCAGACACTGATGACAACCACAATGCTGGCGGCGGCTGAAAACGGTTGTCACCGAGTTTTTATTATAAAAGACTATGATATCATAGGGCGGGGCAAAATTGACTAGCTATTTCGAAATTCGGGATGTTTCTTGGTATTCTGGATAAATGAATCGTTTTCTATTAAACGTTTTAATACATGTTTTAGTGAAATTGGTGGTAACTTCTCATGACAAGCAAAATAGAAGACGTTCTTATGATTAAACTTATAACGTTCATCTTCTAACACAGCCATGACTCCCATGAAGAAGAAGGAAAGTAACATAAGCCTAGTATGGTTACTAGGCGTTACTTCCCTTCTTAGAGCAGAATAAAAATAAACATGCGGGGCAGTCTTTGGGGAAAGCCGATAGAAGTGAAAACTAAGTAACATTCATTTATTTCCGTGTTCCATGATTTTTTTTCACCCAAAAAGAGCTCAACGTGCCTAAAGAAGTGTTCACTTCAAAAACTAACTTCTATATGACGCGTAATAAAAGTAATTCCGATATCCTATTTCAGAATAAACAGTTTCATTTCATTTCCACAATTTAATGACCAACACAAATTGTGTTAAAATCCAATCCCAATAAATGAAACACCGCTTCAGATTTTAACATGATAAAAATCATAACTCTCCTTTTGCTTCGCCGTAGTCGGGTAAAAACAAACAGTAGCTGCTCCTATAAATTAAATACTTCAACAAAATCCAGTTAAATTCGCGAAGCAAACGCATGAATTCATGGACAACACAAAATAACAAGCAGAAATATGACTGAGCGAGATTGCAGAGTGAATCCTTTACATCTAGCACGGAATAATTATTTTAAAGTCACCTTTAGGACGCCTTTGACTCAGACCTTGTTTGTTTTCGTTCGACTCGACTCTGTGAATACAGCACAGCTCACTATCGCCAAGATGATCAATGCTGCTTTATTTCGCTGGAATGGCGGTAGATGGCAATAGGGACGAGGTATTTATGTTTACGTAGGTACGTGTTGTCCATTCATTGAAAGGTAAGCAGAGTAGGAGGTGATTGCGCCAGCCATATTTTGCCGATGACGGTATATTTTATGTCATGATGGAGTGAAGCTATTGAAATTCTTCATCTCTCGTATCTTAATGAACTAAGTGAGTAGTAGTATAGTACTAAGTGAGAGCAGTGGTGGCCTCGACTTACGAGCTATAGGTCGTGAGTTCGAGCCCAAGCAGCCTCTTTACTTGGTGTAAATATTTTTATCACTCCTGCTCTCAAAACGGTGAAGGAAAACATCGTGCGGAAATCGGCATGTCCTAGAACCAAAAATTCGAAAACATATGACATCTACTAACCCGCACTGGGCCCGCGTGGTGGATGATGGCCCACTGACTCTCACAGAGAGAAGGCCTGAGTCCCAGCAGTAGGAACATTATAGGCCGATTATAGAATGACTAGCTGGACCCCGCGGTTTCACCCGCATACGTCTCTATCTCTTGGGAAAATCGGGATAAAAAGTATCCTATGTCTTAATCCATGTCATGGTCTACTTTTGTGCCAAATTTCATCCAAATTCATTCTGCCGTTTTAGCGTGAAAACGTAACAAACAAACTCACTTTCGCATTTATAATATTAGTTAGGATTAGTTCATATTACCTTGCTGAAAATATTAACTGCCAATCGTGATATTTTAATTTAATAATATCATTTTCAAAATCACCAATATCCGATGACCTTGAATTATGTTTTTTTTAACCGACTTCTTCAAAAAGGAGGAGGTTGTCAATTCGTCTGTGTTTTTTTTGTATGTTTGTTACTCGATTACTCTGCCAATTGTGAATCGATTTTGATGATTCTTTTTTTGTTTAGTAGGTCATGCTTCCGAGGTGGTCCCATATAATTATTTTTTAACTTTGCTTGCGTAGTTTTTGATTGAGCTTCAATATTACGTATTTTTCCCATTTAGTTTATCTAGATGATTTCCTTATTTACTCTTTCACCGTTATTTACATAGCAGGTAGTGCTATTCGGATTTGTGCGGGGTAGGTACCACAACTAAAAAGTGAAAAATAAAAACTTTTTACAAAAAAAATCAAACCGACTTCCAAAAAAAACACAGGTTTGTTGTTTTTTGTAAAAAGTTTTTATTGTAGAAGTGTTTTATTACCTAATGGACATCCATCCATAGTTTGATAGTAGGTCATAAGATAGACCGTATAGGTGCTGCTGTAACAATATTTTAACGCCTTCCTATATTTTCCTGAATATAGGCTTCGCCTATCACAGAACGTTACGGAATTATTCTAAGACTACAGGTTGTACAGGATTCCTACTATACACACGACAATCAGGTACACTAGAGGTTGCAAAGAAAGCCAAATCAGTCGGCAGGTTGTCGACCTGAAGCAGACGTAGATAAAACCTGATAGCATATCTGAACCGATGGCACGCCGAGCCCGAAATTGTACTGAAAATATTTACTTTTGCAAAAATATTATTAGTTCTTATTAATTTCTGTTTTTTGCATTTGCAATTCCTTAGTATGTGCTATGTGTTTCATCATCATTTATTAGGTAATTAAATATGAGGCATTCACTCGAGTACAGTCAACAAGAAATGTAACCATCCAAGAAAATAACATCATTGCACCACTAAGTACGTCAAATTTATTTTTATTGTGTCATTGCGTACATATATTTTTAAGAAATTATAATAACTATTTCACCGTTTTGAGCAAATTCACAACATGGTTTAGAAAGAGTTGTAGTTAGGGGCTTCACTTATCTCTTTATATAGTTAACTGCATTGCTATTCTGTAACCATCTCACCGTGCAAACTGAGGTGAAGTGAGCTGTCAATAGTGGTGAAATGCCAGCTCACTTTAAGCTCACTTCACCCAAGTTTTCACGATGAGATTCCTACAGAATAGACCCGCTATACTTGGACTGGATTTGCGAACGACCCTCCAGAATAGATTGCTGATTACGTGGTGTTTTTAATATTGAAATAAATTCCTTTTTATTGAGTGCGATATATTTCAGTAGCTGCCTTTCATTGTTGAATGTATCCGTAGGTACTATTATTATAAAGTTCTATCTTATAAATTATTATTTTTACTAGGTTTCGCCCGCGTGGAGGTCGGAAATTATCCCACGGGAACGTACTACCGGGATAAAAGTATCCTATTTTAATCCAGGTTATAAACTATCTGCGTGCAAAATTTCATCCAGATCCATTCAGCCGTTTTTGCGTGACTGAGTAACAAACATCCAAACACGCAAACTTTCACACTTATAATATTAATTATATAATATATTTTAAAGTAGTATTTTCAATTACGATAGTAGGATTTTCTATTTGTTCGTTCAGAAAGCGTTAATTTTAAGCCTACTCAATAAAGGCTACATTATATTGATTTTAAAACATTAGAGTTAGATGAATGAAGCCTCGTGCAGTGTTAACTGATAGATGAGTTCAATGAGATTTAATGGCTATTAGAGCATATACACTCACATAACTTAGCATATTACTGATCTGTTGATTTGCAACGTTAGCAGAATTATAAGCCTTAGCTTGGGTCATTAATACCTTTTTTGTCCATTGCATAGGTACACACGGTACACATGAAGCTATACATTTCCATTTTCATTAGTAGTTTTCAGCTATACATTTTCGTACAATGCGAGGTCAGCTTATACTGGAAATGTATAGCTTGATGTGTACCATGTGATGTGTACACATCAAGCTATACATTTCCAGTTTATGCTGATCTCGCATTGTATAGAATTTTCGTACAATGCGAGGTCAGCTTATACTGGAAATGTATAGCTTGATGTGTAGCCCCATCCACGGACCGACCTCGGCAAGCTAATGTGCATATTAAGATAAACCTAATCAATATGATGATGAATGTTCCAATAGGAGGCTAGAACTCGTAATTATACACAATAAGAGATAAAATGATACCTATGACCTGTATGCATCACAACACTATATTTCATTTCAGTGGGCAAAATTTAAACATTTTCAATGCACGATTTTTCATATGGAGGCTTTTCCTGGTAAAATTATTAATCAACCATCGTTTGTAGTGGGCTATGTACATTGGCTTCACACACATATGCACCTGTATTATGTATTACATACGCATTATGTACTCATCATTGATTGAACTATCACTACTAATGTTATCAAAGGATTGTGCGTTTTTGTTTTGTTTATATCTGTGTTAGTTAGAGCTAGAGCTATCTCATTAGTTTAGTTGCAACTTGTAAGGGTGGCTGATGGTCCTTGGTTTGATTCTTGAGTCGTATCTTTCCTCGAGAAAGAAAAACGTTTTTTTTTTTTTTTTTTATCTATTAATACTCGGCACCGCGTACCGCCGCGGTACGCGGAGAAGCGGATCTCATGTCGCATTGGCCTCTAATAAATCCGTTGATGCCTAACACACGTACACCGCTCGACCGCGCGGTCGAGCCGGTAGAGACCGCGGCGGTGCGCGGTGCCGTGTGTTAATCGCTTAAGCAGTTCTGCTAGCTTGACTAGTAGAACTCTCCTGCAGTAGATGTCTTTTTGTTGAAAAATTATACTGATTCTCTGGATTCGAATACAGATTATATGCCCGGTGACTAGGGATGGGCTTGTATCCTATCATACACATTTATTTCGAACTAAGCATGAGGATTTACTACTGAGCGAATTCAATAAAATAATAGGAAATAAGGATAAAAGATTCATAAAATAGCCGGATTTTCTGGAAAGGTGATAATGAGTGGGCTGGTATCCAAGGAAACGCAAGAAAAACAGGATGTAAACTATATACAACGTGTAAAAATCCCTGTCCGATTCGTGAGGGTATTGTTAAGAATCATACTGAAAGTCTACATACGTGGTATTTTTTTGAAAAAAAAATTTATCGCTGATTTTTTTTCAATGGGTTATTTTACAATTTTACATGGGACGTGGGCGGCCAGTCTTAAGCGGGTATCTACAAGTCATAACTTATGACCTCTGTAGGAAATTTTCTAATTTATAATGAAATTATTGTAATTTTGGTACTAAATACGTGAATTTTTAACAGTAACTTATTTAATTTCGCAAAAAAAAGACTTTTATGACATGCTGTATATTAATTCTGATATAAATATATCAGCAATATTAATATCAGTAGAAAACTACTTTGTAATGAAGATAATACTTTATTGCACAATTATTGCGCAATCGCTGCTTACAGCATTGGCAACAGGATCACAGTTACCCGTGGTTCTGCTGAGCCCCTTCCCCTACCGTCACTCAACGCATAGCGTGACTACGATATCATCATTCTTACGTCTAGGTATGCTGACACCTCTTGCTTTAGGCAGAAGTCTAACATACTAATTAAAATATTTATATATTTTGGTCGATGCAAATATACTATACCCCATTTGAAATAAGATTAGACATTAAAACAAACCCTTTTACAGTCCGTTCAACCTATTTTGACTTCTATACCGAAGGCATAAGGATGGCATTAAAAGCAAAAAAAGTTACACAATACCACCAACTGTCTACTGCAGCTGCCATTTGTCATGCCTCCAACGCAATAGAAGTCCAAATCGGTTGAATGGACTGTAAAAAAGGCTTATTTAAATGTCTAATCTTATTTTAAATGGAGTATACGTAAATAGGACATACCGTTTGTCCTAGACCCGAAAATTCGAAGACATGTGACATCAACCAACACGTGCACTGGGCCCGCGTAAAGGATTACTACCACAGATACTATATCTGTGATTAAGACCCACTCGCCTCTCACCGAGAGGAGGCCCGTGTCCCAGCAGTGGGAACATTATAAGAGGCTGATTATAACTAATAGAGATTATTTATAAACCTTATGCTAAGCACGCTTAAAGTTAAGAGACGTTTAAACGTCAAAAAATTGTTAAGCAGACGTTAATCATAACTTAACATTAAATAACGTTTATAAATATACCCTTAAAGGTTAACATCATTATGAAAATAATTTTAAATAACGTAGCTTACGTGGCTATTCCGTATATAGCGATTTATATTACCTATGTCATGCTTGTACGCAGAAGGACTCGTGGCTAAATAATAACAGGCTGTACGGGTTGCTCTCCAAGGTTAAGCAACGCTTGCCGAGGTCGGCCTGTGGATGAGTGACCATCCATCACATACCGAGACCCCTCCGTGGCTCTGAAACCACGATGCCTGTATGGAATATTAGTTGAATACCTAGTATCTTGAGAGTGCAAGACATCATAGCGCAATGCGTTAAATGTTGGTTTGGTGATTTAGAAGTCTAAGTTTCAAAATTCGTATTTGACACAAGGTTCCTAGTACAAGCAAATTTAAGTTAAGTTATACAGGGTGTAAGGGTAAACACCGTTGTCACTCAAACCATGGGTAGTTAACTTAAATATAAAAATAAGTGTCCGAAAACAACAAAAAAAAAACGTTATTTTCATTAAAAGATGTTAAAAAGTTTCTATCCGACACCGTGCTTGCTAGCGAAACAGCTGACTAACTGAGGGAGAGGTCGCGCTCGCGGCCGGTCAGGTCACGTCCCGCACACCCCGCCCGTGTTGAGACGCAAGTTCGCAAGGGAGGTTCGTTGCCCTATGCGCTAGGGCAACGAACTAGCGTCTCTTGTGGTAAAATGAAGATTCAAAAAAAAAAAAAAATTCATTGATTTTATGTTCTATAAATGAAAGCAATCCACTGGTTGCAAGGATAACGGTGTTTACCCTAACACCCTGTATGGCAATACTGCGGTCATATGAAAGAAGGCCGTAAAATTATGGTCCAGGATGTATTTTTTAATCCTATACGAGTTAGAGCTTTGTGAGTAAGACCATATGATAGCATTTTCTTTGCTGATTCCGAATATGTTAATAACTCATTTTTGACAAAATTGACAGTTACGGCCGTTTTTCTTATGACGGCAGAATAGGCTCCCCCTATTACATGGGACAAACATATATGCGAAATGTGGGTGTACTATAGGTACACCATTGCCTAACCCTCCGGAGTTATTAGGCGTGATGTTATGTTTATGTTATAGGGACGAATGTTAAGTGCAACAATAATTGCTGTCATATGCAATCAAACAATATTTCTGTAAGTATGAAAGTCAAAGCCGAAAACTAACCATAGGCGCTGACCAATAATTGAAACTACCATTTGATAATAGCGTTTATAACGTATTATAATTGTTATGTAATTAATTAGTGGTCAAATTAATAACAATAGAGACTATTTATTGACAGACCAATAAATCAACCACGAGTCCCACAATTCGACATGGGTGCCATTGAATTCCATTCCGGTACACAAACTACGAAATCATGGTCCCTCATAGGTCGAAAGGGTATATTTAGGGAAATGGCATTCAGTAATACCTTTATATTTTGAAAATAAGTTCAAAGAAGGAAAATTTAGTAATAAACCTTTTTCCTTTTGAGGTACGGAACCCTAAAAACAATGACAGTGCTGAGGTCAGCGGTTTCAAGCAAAAACTCGTCTAGCATTTATTCAAATTCGTATGAAAATTAATGTGAAGCAAATGTACATGACTTATCGTCAGTTGTTTGCAGGCATGAATATGAAAATGTTTATACTAATAGTGTAAACTGTGAGGGATGGGTAGAGATGTAGATTCTCGTTAAATGCAAAAAGTACTTTGGTGTATTTGACGAAGTTCCTTGTAGTTAGTAACCCAGGCAGGTTTGGCTAAGTTTTACACACAAAGAGTGCAGCAGCAGCAACATATCTAGCTGGAATCTGGAGAATATGCGATAAAAAGTTCCTGCAATGCTGTTTTAAATCTATACCTACCTATAATCCTTACATATTATAAAACAAAGTCCTCCACCGCGTCTGTCTGTCTGTTTGTTCGCGATCAACTCTATAACTAATCCACTGATTTTGTTTCTTTTTTCACCAATGGATAGAGGGGTTCTCGAGTAAGGTTTTAGTATATAATAACCGATATCCACGCGGGCGAAGACGCGGGCATCAGCTAGTACAATAATAAAATACAGTCGCTTTTCGTGTCTGTCTGTGTGACAGCGATGTTCTTCTAAACCACGCAACAGATTTTGATACATATTATATTAAAGAAATCTCGATATTTTGTCATGTCGTTTTTAGGGTTCCGTACCCAAAGGGTAAAACGGGACCCTATTACTAAGAACGCTGTCTGTCTGTCTGTCTGTCCGTCTGTCACCAGGCTATATCTCATGAACCGTGATAGCTAGACAGTTGAAATTTTCACAGATGATGTATTTCTGTTGCCGCTATAACAACAAATGCAAAAAAATAGAATAAAATAAATATTTAAGGGGGCTCCCATACAACAAACGTGATTTTTTTGCCGTTTTCATAGATAATATTACGGAACCCTTCGTGCGCGAGTACGACTCGCACTTGGCTGGTTTTTAAACCTTGCGAAGCGGGCGGGCGCCGGGCGTTACGTATAAATGAAAAATCAGACCAAAATTACGTCGCGTAATTTTTATGGAAAATGTAATCATGCGGAATTACCGCCGCGTTATTTTCGCTAGGTGTCACTATTACTATCCGAGTAAAAAAACACAATTATGAAATAAGGAATATTGCTGACTGCTTGCATGCGATAATCAATTTGATTGCTAAGCTAAGCATGGTAATTTAGGCAACTTTTTCTTTGAACGTTTATCGTAACAGTATTTAGGAGTCCCATGAACAGTAGTGGACGATAACGTCTTTATACTTACCCAGTAAACCTTTTATTAATGATCAGACTCAATTTTCAACTGATTTTCTACTTGTAATGCTTAATTACGTAACGTCTGCTTGACCTTTCATAGAAGCTAGAACCTGCAAGCCTGCTAACACTAAGATCGAAGAAGATTAATAAATAAATAGGTGGTGCCACTTTTAGACCAACGAGGACAATGACATTAAGGAATCCTAATGCCCGTTTTCTCAAACACTAGGCGACACCTAAATGAAAGCCGTGCTGTTCGATTTTCAATTTTCAGCGCTGAACAGTGCGTTTCATTCGTTTAGGCGTCGCTTAGTGTTAGTGAAAACGAGCATAAAAACCTCAAATAATTCCACAAAGGAGTGATATTCGACGCTGAATATGATTGTGTTGTTTTGTTTCTGCCAAAAAGGAGGTAGGTCTAGGTATGATTACTATGATTCGGTCATATACGTGTATTACCATGGCAACTGTGGTTACATGAAATGGTATACATATGTAAGTTATTTTGGTTAGATTTGGGTTTTCTTTTTTATATAGTAGCATTACATAAATGATTAACGAACCACATGGAACATTTTATCAAAAGCAGCTCTAATTATATAGGTACCTATCCGAAATAAAAGAAATGATTGTTGGTATATTTTGGTCTTAGCCATTATTTTTATATTATTTTCGGCTTCGCCTGGGTGGTTGTCTGAAATTATCACACGGAAACGGAGGTACCTACCTACTATCCGGAAAAAGTATCTTATGTCCTAAACCCAGGTCCACAATAGAAACGGGTTTTGTCGACGAAAGAATAGACAAAATGACAGATTGTGATTCTTTATCTGTCATTTTGTCTATTTTTCCGTCGACATAAACCCGCTAAGACTGCTGATGAGATGATGATTAATTGAATGAATTGAGACGATTAAATAAACTTCCAGATGTAGCCTATATATACCACAATCATACCAGGTTAAAAAATCGCGAATGACATCTACTTTGCAACAATTTTTAATACTTAGAAACTCAATAGTATTTCTAAGGAAGAACGCACACTCGGCCGGTACAATTAATTAGTACCCACAACCCAGCATAGTGACGTCGACACAGTTCAAAGTATACGTAACATTTCAGAAGCTTGGCGGTCCTTATCAGCTGTAGTGACGTCGCCGTGATAAAGGTGTGACGTAACACTCGCTAAAAATAACACTTCATTATTGACCGCCTAATGACACGAATGAGTAACCTTTACCTCGTGTCAAGTTTACAATGAAAAACGTAAATAAAGTATGCAAAAATTATCTAAAAATAGCATAACATAACATCACGCCTGTATTCCCTGAGGGTTAGACAGTATTTCCCCGAAGGATTAGGCAGAGGTGGAAGCCAGCACACCCAGATTTCACCAGTTATAAGTCCCATGTAATAGGGGGCGAGCCTATTGCTATGAACCGGGCACAAACCCAGACTCAGAAATAATAAGGGAGATAATAGGTTTGTTTATAATTAGATTAAAATGTGGGTTCAGTATAATTTTCGGTAAAACCGAAGAATACAAAGAAACAAGGATAAAATGTATGGAAAATTCCACGTTTTTAAAATACTCAGTCGCAAAAGTATTATTCGGTGGTTTGCTAATTTATACACTTTGGACATATTCTTCATTCTTTCGGCTGTCCAACTGTTGTTTTAGTTAAGTTTCAGACAGTTAGACAGACCCTACAGTACTGTAGCTCTATTCTGTAAAAATCTCACAAGTGAGATTGAAGTGAACTGTCATGCCATTTCCTGATGGTAGGGATTGACAGTACACTTCAAGCTCACTTCACCTTACACTCGCGACAATCTAAGAAGTCCCTTTTGACGTTTCGTTCTTGTACATGTAATAAAACGTTAAGCCTTGAGAATCAGTTTTTAGCAATGTAGATATGTCGTCGATTACAAACTCTCTAAGTATGCTCAATCGATATGTCTCGAGAATCAGTTTATATGAAACCTATTTTTTTTTCATCGCTACTCAAAGCATTTTTATAGCTGTCAAAACGGACTTCTTAGATTGTCGAGAGTCTAGTCTCCACGATTAGATTTTTACAGAATAGGCATGTTATACAGCGCCTGGTGTACATTTCGGTGTCGCCACTCAGTTCTCGGCACTCGGCACTCGGCCGGCAAGTCAAGTGTGTGTAATTCTCCGAAGGTTAATTCCCGCGTCGTCAGTCGTCACCATCAGCGTTTATTAGAGTTGATTAGTCTCTACACAGCTCTGCTACTCTTATCTACAACACACACTTAGTTTCAATTTCCACTACGTGTACCGCACAAGAACAATTTGTTCGAAGAATTCCGTACAAAAATTAAATAGGTATAATATTGTATGCGATATTGCGCTGCCAATCTGCTGGTATGTGTAGCTTGGAAAATTACGATTTAACACATTACTGTTTGCTGTGTGTTTTGTTTGATTTGGAAAAGTTTATGCCTTTTCTATTAAAGCCAGAATCAAATATAAATTACGCTGCACTCACAGCCACGTCAAACCAGGATATATGGGATAAGGCATCAGCGTGTACTAATGACGTCATTTTCGCTAATCCTAGATTTTCCTGGTAGTTACAGAGCTCAGATAGGGAATACTATAAATTAAGAAACTGAATGTAAATACAAACGGCCATTGAGCAACCAAGTTGTAGTAATAGACCAGGAAAATGCTAAGTTGATAATGAATAAGGAAACTGTGTACCTGAATACCTGTGAGGTACCTTGGTCCCTCTGTACTGTACTTTAAATAATCAATGAACTCAACTGATTGCTGTCCACTGCTGCTGTGTTTTAACTGCACCATACTTTTTGAATCCAGTCCACCATACCACAGCTTCTCGGATCATCTTTTCTTTATTCATTTATTTTTATTGTGACATGGACCAGCTCTTGATCAAGATCTCGCCTGATGGAAAGCGACAGACGAGGTCTATGATGGAACGAGCAAGCACAGAAGATGCCTGTTCACTCTTTGAAGGCTGACGGGATATGTGGAAGGGGAACAGACGCTGGCAGGGAGTTCCACACTTTGACTGGAGCTTGTCCTAAATTACAATGACTAATGGTAAACTTTTAATTGATTCATTGAAGAAAGATTTTAAAATTATCATTTTATAAAAGATTAAGATTATCATTTCGTATTCATAATTTCATCGTCTCGAAAGCACGATATAATATAACTTATTTTTTTAAACATAACTGGCGAAATGTGGGTGTACTATAGGTAGGTACAGCTCTGCCTTACCCTTCGAGGAATACAGGCGTGATTTTATGAGTTATTTTTTTGAGGTTAGAGTTTTTGTGTGAATATTATGTGCCTTAACCTGGCTCAAATTTTATTTCCTTTCTTTCTTTCTTTCAAGAGTCGTGTAAAAACATGTATCTACTAACCAGGCCATTTTTTTCGGAACATTCTGTTGGGAGTCTTTTTTAGTTCACTTTTAGTTAATATGTTAAATAATTTATTTATTTCAAAAACTAAGCATGGTATAGAATGGAATCAGCACAATTGCGTAACCCACTTTCAATCACAATCTGATGGAAGGATATTGCTAATCCATTGCTTCATTATGTTCGAAAAAATTGTCTGCCCAACAGCTTAGGTAAATAACGCAATGAATGTTGTTGAACTGTCAAAATGAAAGCCATTGCTACTGTTAGTGTGTTACGCAATCACTACGTTAGTCTAGAGTTTAGATTCCCCGACTATCCTAGCTAAACGTCCCCGGGAGCACTCACAGGCTCTGATAAATCCCTCCTTGGCTCGGTTCTGTTGCCCCTGACCTGAATGCGGAATCTGGCAGATTGGCTGCGACTTAGCTTTATTTTTTACAGAAATATCACACTTTATATTGTATTTTTTTTTACTTGTGTTTAGATCCCGAATGGCGCAGTGGTGTTCCTAAAGGTTCCTAATGCAGATTCGATTGTTGCATAGTGACTTACAATAATAATAAAAATTCGACAATCTTCTACACGGTTCAAAAATTTCTATTGATCCCAAAATCAAATCAAGTGCTCATCATTATTGCGAGCAGAAAGGACTTTTGGTCATAAATAAATTAGTCAAGGGTTGTCAAAATTCTCCTTTAAAGTACTTAAACGATATGAAAATTAGAAACCCTAGCACTTGAAACTGTCAGGAGATGGCACAAAAACAGTCGAGCACTAGCTAAGTTGCGTGATTAGTGCTAAACACCATAAATCACTATTACAGGCGATACAAATCACAACACTCAGTTTGTCAACTGGCTTTCTTTTAGTTTCTACAATTTCTGATAATTGTGGTGTTTTGTAGTTTTTAACCGACTTCTTCAAAAAGGAGGAGGTTCTCAAGTCTTGTGTCATGTTTTTTTTTTTTGTGTGTATTTCAGGCTATTACTCCCCCAATTATGAATCGATTTTGATGTTTCTCATTTTATTTGGTAGGTCATGCTTCAGAGGTGGTCCCATATAAATTTTATTAACTTTGCTTGCGTAGTTTTTCAGTTAACTTCAATATTACGTATTTTTTCCCACTTAGACTATGTAGACGATACATTATTTGACTCCACTTTTATTTACATTGCAGGTAGTGGTATTCGAATTTGTGTGGGGTAGGTACCACAACTAAAAAGTGAAAAATAAATTTTTTTACAAAAAAAAAAAACAACCGACTTCCAAAAAAAATTCGGTGGTAAAAAACGAAAATTTAAAAGCAAAGACACCGACTTCCGAAATTAAAGTAATTTTTCACTTTTTTTGTGTATTTTTTGGAAGTCGGATGTTTTTTTGTTGTAAAAGTGTTTTTGGAATGAAATGTCTAGTTAAAAAACAGGCTTCTCACTCTTTTTCCGAAGGGTCATTGGGTGCACATAGAGATACTGGCAAGACCTTCATCTTCTTTCGTAAAGGCATTTTAACTAGGTACCTATATGAGAATATAATTTTTCGGTGGAAAAAAAAGTCAGATTTTTGGACTTGCTCTTTTATTTGTTTTGTGCGACCTTCTTCTTGCCAACTTTAATGATTATAGGTAAACGGGAAGTACTTACCCTATAGGTTTTGATTTATTTGAGAATATCAAAATATGTTACATAAATGGCTGTATGTTTGTATTTTTTTAGAGACCCCAGACCTACTTGTTTTATATTGATTTCAACTTGATACTCCACACGTCGCTGAGAAAAAGGGTCTTGACCACAGCTATAAGTATATTTTTATGGTCTTGACAGACAGATAGACGGATGATGTTCACATGATGGCAACTATAAATGGTGTTTTTGGCAGGTCCGTGAAGCAATGGACGTATTCTAACAAATTATTTCCTAACAGACTAGTATGAAACTAACTTAGCTCCTTAGCTGCCAAACTTCAAGTAAAACTATTGTTAGCTGATTACCATGAGTTCAAAATGAAGCGTTAACTATTGAGCCGCGCCGCGCGGCGAAGTAAGCCGAGTTTTCAAGGATTTTTCGATAATA
Source organism: Lithophane ornitopus (assembly GCA_948473465.1). Classification (NCBI taxonomy): domain Eukaryota; kingdom Metazoa; phylum Arthropoda; class Insecta; order Lepidoptera; family Noctuidae; genus Lithophane; species Lithophane ornitopus. The sequence continues at coordinate 7,488,339 of OX419633.1, forward strand.
CCATGAATTGCTAATGCCAGAGTTACAAGAGTTACTTCTCAGCAAAAAGTTTTCTTACTGTTCGTAGGATAGACGAACAATATTATGTCTCTTCACTGGCCTAGTAACAGGAGTTTTTAGGATAGTTCTCGATTCTTTAGTGGGTTTGAAACCTGAGTATGTAATAGAAAATACTTATGAGTCGATATTTTTGGTACCTACTCTGAAAATTCATGGTCTTAGATTAGAATTGTTACGAAAAACGGGTAGAATTTCTCGCTTTTATTTATTTTATTTGAAAGAAGGCTTACAGTCTAACAAACCAGTGATATAAGAAAGTATTTTTTTTTAAATTGCTAATAACAAGCCTCCACATAATTTTGGGAGAGATCTTATTGTTGTTGAAAATACTTATGGGTCGATATTTTTGGTACCTACTATGAAAAATGGGTCTTGAGAATGCCTCAGATACTAAATAGGCAAGTTAAATCAGTACCCTGATTACGTAACACACGATCAATCAGAATTGGAATCGGTTTGAACCAAATGCCTAATCAATTGCTTCATAAGTTCGAAAAAAAAACTGCTCAACAACGTAAATAACGCAATGAAAGTGGTTGAACTGTCAAAATGAAACAAATTAGTCTTAATCGGTTACGAAAATAAGTTACGCTATTAGATAGCTGGTTGATCGGTAATAATCACTTTCTGCATTTTTGTTCTGCAGTATTTTGTCAATGTTTGCCTTCATTCGTCGCAGATACCACAAAGCCGGGGTGGTTCCTCTGAAACAGTACAATTCTGACCTCTGCCTACTCTCCCAAGGATTATAGGCGTAACGATATAGCGTTACGTAAAATATATAAAAACTCATTAGTTGCTTAGGTAAGTTCCCGCGTTCGACTCGAAAGAGAGATTGTTCTGTAGTTCTCAGGGGGAGCGAGAAGGCAGATGTGTAAAGAGTTTGTACTATTTTTACCTTACCTTTGTAACCAACCAGTGTGTGACGTCAGACGTGATGGGTAAGTGACATTTGAGGTTTCAAGAGGTATTCACTGAAAATATTGTGGGTAGGTATATGTTAATGACATAATCAGTACCTAACGTTAGTTTGGAATCGTCGGCATATCGTTTTTTATGGAAGGAGGTTTGGATGGATGTTCTCTTGCATTGTTCCCAGCTCCAGCATAGACTCACTCCTGGATTATGGTTAGTCCTCTAGCAAATATGAGACATTATGGAAAATAATAAAGTTGCCTTTAGAAAAAATATATACTTATTTATTATATCCTGTTGTAACAGAGGCCAGTTACAACAGGATATAATAAATAAGTATAAACTTTTTGAAGTACCTACGTATAAAGTTATATACATAGAGTAAGTATTCTCATTCTCAGTTATATTTATAGCCTTAACCACGAGTCAAACAATTGTCAGCATATTTTGAGGTATCCACATAGAACCATGACGTCATCATATTCACTTCTCTCTAAGGTCATCGATCTAATTCATAGAAGTCCCATCACCTAACAATATGCTTCTATAATAAGTGTACCAGCAAGGTTTTGAACCCTAAACTTTCCAGCTCGTCGAATCAAGTCCACTGCATCATTGGTATCTTAAACAATATTTCTGTCGTCCATAGCTGTGACGATAACAATTTTGACTGTTTGTTAATGACTCACACCACACTGGAATATGAACTCTATTCAGAAAATAATAAAGTGGGTTTTCCAGTGGTGATAATTTTGACAGTTACCGCCTAGCCAGCGATGGTGGATTTAGGTAGAATAAACAGGTTTGGGTCGCCTCGTTCGTCTAGTAGAAGGTGCCTCTTCTGACGTCGAGGTTCTGGGTTTGATTCTCGTGTTGCGCCACGTTACTTATCCTTGAGTTGGAGGCGGAATTTCTGATTGCAATTATAGTCTACGCAGAGGATTTTTTCGTAGAGTCGCGTAGATAGTTTTTTTCTCATTGACTTGGTTCGTTTTCGGGATAAGGTCAGAGGTACCTATAGATACTTTTCGGCGTAGCAACAGACGGTGTCTGCTCGTGTACGTACAAAAAGGACATCGATGGGGTTTCAAAGAGTATTTTGTCATGTAAAAAGGAAACCTGTAAAAGTATTGTCATCATTTTTTTACCTGACTACGGCGAAGAAAAAAGGAGGGTTATGATTTTGACCGGTATGTAGGTATGTTCATCTGTTCCCTCATATCTTCTAAACGACTCATCACAATTTGACAAATGAGGTATCGTTAGAAGCGTCTTGATCGTCTTGATGGTTATAGGCTATATGACGTCACATTAAATTAAAAATGGCGCCCTCTAGAGGACATAAAGTAAAGATGTTAAAAAAAAAAAATGTTTAATCGTACCATGTTGGGTATCAAATGAAAGGGCTTAATGAGCACATTTCAAAAATATAAATAATATAACCCCAAAAGAATTTAAAAAAAATTAAAGTAATAAAAACTAAAACCCAACTACGACTAAAAACACGGACACCACAGACAGACAAATTAAAAATCCGGAGTCACACGTAATCTGTTCGATTTATGCCCTAACACGTGTGACTCCGGATTTTTAATTTGTCTGTCTGTGGTGTCTGTGGTGTTTTTAGTCGTAGTTGGGTTTTAGTTTTTATTACTTTAATTTTTTTTTCATAGTTATTTACTAGTAAGTATATTCATTATCTAGGTTACAAGAAGGAAAGAGAAAATAAAGTAAAACTTTACTAAACAATACCTACATATTTTAACTAGTAAAATAAATATTACTGATCCTTATTAAATCAATTCTGTCAGTTAACATTTATATTTCGCTGTAAATCAAACATTCGAAATACGCACGAAAGGTATATTATGTGAATGTTTTTATACCGACTATTGATATGATGAAAAAAACAACGTACAAACTGCTGTTATTTTAACTTAAAAAAATATATAAAGAATGAATGTGTTACGAAGTAGTTTGTAAGGATAGGTTAGTTTTAGTCATCTACAGTACGGTACTAATCATGTATAGGTACCATGCGGTCATTGCCCTACATGGGTTTAAAAAGCACCGTACCACTCATACTGCTTGCCCCATAGGAGTCCCACAAGCGTCCAAACTTCACGCCCAACCTGTAGGACGATGGCTGCGAGCGCCGGTTGCCAACGGCCTTAGATAACGGGAACACCGACAGAATTCACCCACAGACGACAGACGTCCCCATTCGCAGGGACCAAGAGATCCACTCCATAGATTAGGAGCTAAGGACGTCTGGGGCCCTATAACATATGCACTTTATTACACGAAATTTTAAATACAGCCTCATTAATCTGACTCTGACTTCCCGGAATGAAGTCACCTTCAACAAAGTGTAATAAAGATTACGTTCTATCTTAACACTTGTCAGATTCTGACAAAAAAAAACAGAAGTCAAGAGCTACCAGATTAATGTCTACGCACAAAATAACCACAGACTGACCTGTAATAAACTCCATATACTTGGAAAAAAACATATTAGATGTTCATTGATTGAAAACAAGTCTCAAACGCACAAAGAAACATTCCAGAGAAATGTAGAGACGATCTGACTGACACGGCACAGCGAGCCAAACCATCCGATTTCTATTACACCGACTATGGTTCATAAACTAAAGTCTTTGGCATCAGACTCAAAGGCATTAGAACCAATAGAACAACGACGAGGCTACCCTGAGAGGATGCTCGACAATTCAAGATCAAGCAATTGACGACGAATTAGTGGAAAAGCTTACCCTCTACAACATTACAGACCGATATAAGAAGATTGGTAACCTTTTTTTGGCACAAACAAAGCCTAATTCATTGCTCCACTCGTAGGAGCGACGCCGCATTCGTAAACAAAGAGCGAGCAAGCTACAGCGACGTCCAAAATAGCCCCCTACGACGATGCCGAAGACGACGTTTTCTCGTTATAATTTCGTGTTTTTATCGAGTCGAGACGAGCCCCGGTGTCGGCGAAGCGCTCGCAATGTTTTCCTCCAGCGCTTTATCTCTCTCTGCCTCTCTGCTCTTTGACATCGGCTGACGTATACAACCTCGACTCCACTCATTATAGACCTTATGCCTAACAACTAAGGCCGAAATCCCTCCGAACGTCCTTTCTTGTATTTTCAGACTCATTAAGCGTCATTCGGAAATTTTGGATTTAGTAAACAGAATTTTAGAGAACGAAACGAAACAAATGAGAAATACAAAACAAGTTTTAATTTCCCTCTCTTATTAAAATCGACTAATGAAAATTAGTGCTTTTATGTTTAATTAGGTCGCTACGAAAATTGAAGTCTCTCTAAGTTAGGTTTGCTATCATGCTAAACTGACGACATCTACAACATTCGCTACGACATACGGAAACATGACTAGCGTTGTGCGTTTAGAAATAGTCGACAATGTTAGTCAAGGCTAGTGTATATTTCGGCAGTGTATGTGAAATGCGCGAGTGGCGGCGGCGGCGCGGTGGCGCGGCGTGGACGGCGCGGCGCGATTGTCAAACGCTGGTTGGTGTTCGGGCGGTCGCTGACGCAACGCGCGACCTCTTTGTCCGGCCCCACGGACTCCGGCGGAATGTCCGCGGAGCCGGCCTCGCCTGCGCCGCACCGCCGTCCGCGCTCGAGTAATTACGAATGTCAAATGTTATCGCACGCAACCGTCCGCCGCGCCGTCCGCACTCCGCTGCGCCGCTCTTCATAATAATAAAACCTGATATTTAAAACGGAACGTCCTTCTAACGCCGTGTAGTTGCGCCGACGCCAATCTACGATAATAATAAGCCGGCTACCTAGAAAGCGTTGCGCTGCAGCGCTGTCCTACCAAGTATCGTTAGACGGTCACAAGTCGTGAAGCGCTACAGCGCCACGAGCGCGCGCCACGTAGCGCTCACATAAGTACGGCCAGTTCTATGCGCGCCTGTATAGCTATTAAATGTATATAGAATATATAGTAGTAATCGCTCGACGCAGCGGTATTATGTCGGAAATATACCGGCCGCGCCGCGCCTCAAGCCGGTATACGGTTTTGCTATTTAGTTTGTATGGGAAGCTTATTTTCGATTTTTTAATCTGGTAGAAGGAGTTATGGATTCGGTTCTTTTGTTAAAATATAAAGTATAGGGTAAGCTTTCCTTGAAGCTATATGGGGTATGCCTTGTGTCTCAATTTTTTCCGAAAATTTTAAAATGTCCGATTTTTTATTCAATATAACATAGGTTAATTCAACGTCAAATATCTGTTTAAACGTAGTACTAACACACATTGAATAACATTTGCGTTTTCAAAAGCAAATAAAAAATAAAACAAAAATATTTCGTAAAAATTCTGAATTAATAATAATATTCTTATCTTCTTTAGGTGTACTTTATTAAAATAAGCTAAAAATAATTAACCGTAACTTTCTTAAATATTAAAAAAAAATGCACGAATGGCTGTTTGTTAAATATTTGTATTTTTGTTGGTAAGTTCGATATTTTGATACAATTCTTTATTATATGTAAAACTTACTAAGTACCTGTAGACAGAGATCTCTGAAATAAGCAGACACTGTCAGTTAAAATTATAGTACACAATATGAATTCTTTAAATAATGAATACAGCGTACTTTAACAATTTTTACTTTTCTAGTATTGATTTTACTTCTCTCAACGATTATTTCAACGAAATAATCGTCGTACTTCTCCGCTCTTGTTAACCATTTTTTTTTCATAAATATAAGAAATCAAAATGTTAGCCCGATCATCTACGATCGACTCCAATCGAAAAAAATGCAAGGTAATAATGAGATGAGTAATAATGATTTTTTTGTAGCCTTTATGATATTGTTCAGGCTTTGCACAGGATTAGATTTGTTAATACAAATTACTGAAGTCAAACAATAAAAGAAGCTACTAATAAGCTCAAAATTCTTGGATTACTTTTGACATTTGATGTGATTGAATTGCAGTATAGAAGTTATTGCTAAAATGCAAAGATTGAAAAATTTTTGTATCTTTGATGAAATAAACTGCTGTACCTTCGAAGATGTACTAAGAATACCCAAGGCAAAAAAAAATTCAAGGTCGTTAATTTACCTAAAGTAGGTAATATACTACACTAACGCTAAAATAAAAGTTTACCAAAGTGGCATAACCGATGTCCTGTGAATAAACAGCAAACAAAAAGTTTTGCGTAAGTCAATGACTCCTCGAAAGCTGAATGCTAAAATAAGAAAAATGATAGCCATACTACCGTGAGACTAAAATTAAAATGTAAAAAGACTAAAATTACATCAAAATAGTCAAAATAATAGTCTATAAATATACTATGTACTTACATAAATTTTGGAAATTTATTTAAAAAAAACATAAACTGAAGCTAGCCTAAGTCTAAGAAGGTGTAAAACCCTACGCTAAAGTTCATCAACCAAGGCGCGCTCATTTCTCCAACATTTCTGTCGCTACCTAGATATAAACATGAACAAAGAAAAACCCAAATATGCAACCGGCTCGTGGCGCGGCTCGTCCCTCCGTCAGCTATAGCGTGGCCTTATAGATGGTTGTTTGCGCTCACAGAGTGCGGTGAACAGCGCTCACCGGCGGCGCGCGTGTGTGCGCGTGCACGTACACGGCGCACACCGCCGCGCGCGCACACAGGCGCGCGCTTGTACGGGTGCGTTCCGAAACCGCTCTCTATTCTATCTATGCGAAGGCGTCGTACCGCCACGTATAGCGGGCACGCTCGGGGCGAGGAATTTAGAGGCGGGGGTCGTATCGTTAATTGTTATGAAGTTGATTTCGGTCCTGAAATTCCGAAATAGGTATTTTGAAATAACGCCTCTTTTTCGTCAACGAAACGGCGACGCTAAACCGCGGATCGTTGTTAACCTATTTTTGCACGAGTTGATCTCGAAGCGTCGTCGTCTCGATAGAGCGGCCCGTGTGATTGTAAACATATGTTTTCATTTATGAGTGCGTCGAGTCGGCGTGTTATCACTGCGCGTGATAACGACGTGAATCCGGCCTTGTGCTCTGCGGTTAGGGTTTAGAATTGATCGGCGTGGACAGTTCGACGTATTGCCAATCGCGAAACAAGTCCATGGTTAGCGAATTGACTGACCACGGAGGGGTCTCCAGGTCACGGCAGTGGTGCTGATGACTCGGTACAATAAATCGGAAAAACTTTGAAAGAGTTAGGAGACTTGTTGACTTTATTCAAGTGAGGTAGAGTTATAGTCCTCTCTTTGTCTTGTTGTCATTTTCTATATAAAATGTAGAGTTCGTCACATGTGGAAATTTTTATATTTTCCTCAACTTTTAAAACAATAAAAAAACTATAAATAAACATATCGAAAGTGTTAGGCATGGAGCGACACAGACCATTTGTCACCAATTCGCTTCATACTGGAATAAACAACACAAGAAATTAATCTAATAGAGCGACTCATACTCTTATACCTACTCGAAAATACATTCAGCACAGTAACAACACTAGCTGGACTGTTTACAACGCTATCCATCGCGTGTTCCATATCAACAGGACGCTAGCCTCGGCGGTGGGCCAGCAGTGTATATGTAAACAGTTTTGTTAGCCTGTCATCTGGCACCAACATGCGGCAAAGTCCGAAAAAGATGTCATTCCCCTTCATTCGGTCCGTCTTCGACTATCATTCAAAGTTGACGCTCCGTGGCGGCCTCTATTCGAACACTCGAACAAAACATTCTACTATCGTTCTCCAACTCACACAAAACCCTACCCAACTTCACCTTTCTCAAAGCAAATCTCGAATACAACGATAAACACGCGACTTTGTACACCGTAGTAGTCGCTAATCTCAAAATATCTACCACGAACGACCGAAACACGAGTTTCAAGACTTTACACAGTTCATCGCGTGGTTTCTGCACCGTGACTGCTAAAGTGACCTTAGGAAACCAGTGGAACGAAGAGTTTCGGAACTGGTGAGTTATTCCCTCGCTGTTGAGTCACGCAGAGTGAAAATGATTCGAGTTCGCGTGTTAATGGCAAAGGTTAGGTTGGCTAAAAACTGAACAGAACTGATGTAGCACCAAAATAATTGTGCGCTCATTAAAAATACACTTGCACGAGTTTTGGGAATTCAACGTATGGCTCTTTTGTTGAAATTATGAATCTGTTCGGTTATAATATCTGAGTTAGGTAAATACTTCACATTAACAATAGAAATGGACATTTTAAATTATCACAAAATATGCTCTCAACTATTTTCAAATCTTTAGTCGGAGCTGCAATTAGCTAATAGACAATTAGACATAACATTATTTGTACTTCATTAACACTAATTATTAGTAGCAGATATCCTATTCTAACTTCGGCCGATCAGTAGGTACGTACTCAAAATAAATAAAAGACATCATCAGCAAATCACTACTAACCTCTCATTACATGAACTCGCAAGAATTTTCCAAATTCTTCGTACAAAAGTGAAAAAGATAACAATGCAATGTTATAATGACATTAAATTAAAGATGGCGGCGAAACGTTACATTTGAAAGGCGTTTGTTGCTCTGTCGCTCGCAACACGTCGCGTGGACGCCGCAGTCATGGCTGGTTGCTCGAAACATTCTACCATTCCTAGCTTCGCTCGAGTTTCATTCGAGTTTTTGAGCCAAGCCACTTAGATGCGAAACTCGAGCTACGAAGAAAACCAGCTCAGAGCGCGTCGTACTTTCCACAGAACAAGAACAAAATTCTGTGAAAACCACAGGCAAAAGAGATACCTACTTATATTAGTAAAGCAGTTTTAGCACGAAACATAGATCACGAAGATTCTTGTCGTTATTTAATCAAAATGTTTCATGAAAATAATAATAAATATTAAATCACATAACGAAAACATTATTTTCAGAAATGCCAAATTAATATTTTTTATTGTAAAATAACGTAACATAACAATATCAACTCATATCTGCAACATAAACATATTGACATAGCAGGCGCGTGCACTCGGCCGGCTCGTGAACTGCGTAGCACTCGTAACCCCGCGATGTCTTAATTGCTCTTATTTTGCAAAAGACATCAACGAGTGCTACGCGGGCGCCGCTACGAACCCTAGGCCATTTGAATTGTTATTGAAAACTCGACGCAACTCCCGTCCTAAACGTCAAACTGTCGCATAGAAACCGATCGCAACCCCACTCAACGACACGCTTCAGCATTAAACCTTAACACAAGTTATTCTCAAAACCCTTCCTCCGACATCATCAACAATTCATATAAAATAATAATTTCACAGTTATGGTCCACAAACATGGTGTCAAACGAAAAGAAAATCTGAAAACAGAGCAATATAGTCTATGGCGGCGCTGTCGGTCCGGGCCGCTAGGTGGCAGCACATAGCTCGCTATTCACAGCGTATATTATTTACCGCGTTTATATATGTATGTCGTTATATAAGTGAACAGAAAGCTACGTTCGGTGGGCGCGCGGCGCGCGGTCGGCCGGGCAGCGGGGGGCAGCGGGGGCGCGCGGGCGGCGGAGGGGGGCACCGCACACAGGCGCGGGCACCCGCACACAGGCGCGCCGCGCCGCGTCCGTGTGTATCGAACGAGCGAGCGCGCCAACCGACCGACTCGACGTATTCTTATTATTATGAAAGGAGAAACGCTTTTTGTAGGGCAAGAACTAAATTTGTAGTATTACGGCTGCCGATAATAAAAATCGTAAACGCATTTCAGCTCGCTGAAGTTTGCCTGGCGGCTCATAGATGTCGCGCTTCCTATCGGCCCGTAGCTTAGTGCGAATTAAGTTTTCCGCGTCGGACTTGCCATAACGTGATCATAATGACGTGATGTGTGAAGCTTAATGAATAAAGAGCAGTCTTTGCGGCGCACTACACTCTTACTTATAGCTCCGAACGTACTTTACGTTAACCGTAGCATTTACATAGTAATGCGTAGATGCCCATCTGTTTAATTGTATTATGTTAAGCTCAGTTTCAAACTTATTTGACAAAATAAGTTGCGATTTTGTGTTCAAACATTCCGGCAGTTTTCAACTATGTTAGAGTCTTCATTTAGAGTACGCACAGTAATGATAATAGGCAGTAGTCCTACAATACCTACCTACATACGAAAGTTATTCTGAAAAAGTACCTGATAAAATCTGACTACTTTCATCATCACCACTTTTTATCCCAAGTTTTGCTTGGTTTTATTTTATCAAATTAACTTTTAAACTAAATATACCCACAACAATAACTTGAAAACAAAAAGCATAGTGTGGCACATCGTCAGTAGGTGGCGCCGGCGTCACGATGCGTCACCGTGAGTGGTCTCATGACGGGAGACGATCGTTCCCGCCGAAACTCGGAGCGCGGGAAACGCATCAACTTTCACACTCACACGTATACTTTGACAGAACGAACGCTCACTGTAGTAGAATATTTGTGGTATGTTTGTCCAAATTGTAGGAAAGTACATAAGAGTATTATTAATACATAATATATTAAAAGGATTTTAATGAAATATTTTGTATCGAAGTCGCTACGCCTCCCTCGATGGGTAAAATGAAGGGTCTACGCCGTACTACGCAGATCGCTACGCCATACTACGCAGATCGCTACGCCCACTTTAGTACATTTTAGTCTAGTTTATGTTAATTTAGGAGTAAGTATTTGGTAAAGCTTTTAAACTGAAGTGCTAGAATGCAAAATCTTTAGTATGACCTAAACTCTAAAATTGAGGTCGAGACAAATAGAACTTAACATTTCGGATTTTGGAAAGTAAGACGGAATATTGACACGGAATGTCTCAGACAGAGTCAATTCTGTAGCATTTTTAATGAATGGGAGTAACGTAAGATGGGATTTTCACTAACACTAGGCGACATATAAATGTATTCCCTAATAAAAGCGTATCTGTTGGATATTCAACGGATTTTTTCAAGTTGAAAATCCAACATTGCACTTTCTAATCTACCATTGTGCATTTACAGCATCTCCGAGAACTTTATTTTTGTTGGATTATTTTGACGTTGCTTCGTTTAGTACTAAACGAAGCAACGTCCAACGAAGTAACAGAAAATCCCATCTTACGTTACTCCAATTAATTCATTAAAAACGCCACAGAATTGACTGTCTGAGACATTCTTATGACAATTTGGACGTGTGGCATACAACTTTGGGACTATTCCCAAAGTTGTATGCCATACGTCCGAATTGTCATAAGAATATGCCTGTATAATATAACTTTATTATGAATTGATCGTTAGGATTAGTAGTCTTTTATTTCAAAGTTACAACAACGTTTTGTGTGCATGCTGAGTTTACCTATAAGTGATTGTTACACTTTATTCTGATTTGTTGCCTCTGTTTCAATTGCTTTTACTAGTGTATACAAAGTGTGTGTTGGTGGACCAAATTAAAAAATTAAAAAAAATCCTTCCGAGTACATACTTACATACTTTTATGTACAGATTATTTTGAAAAGCTGTATACATGTTTCGACTCAAGAGCACAGTAAGATCACTAAATCTCAGCTAAGGTACCTACAGTACGACACAACTTAGATGTAGCACTAATTCGAAAATTTGCATTCATTCATTTCAATTTTACGAATGTATTTGGTTAAATGACTTTACAAGTTATTGCGGTTGCGTAAAGATCATTTTCGCCTAAAGCAGTAGTTATTATAGATTGGTGATTATAAAGGTGCACTCAATTCGGATAGTGATCGGTTTTACGATTTTTGCCGATGCTACATCTAAGTTTTGTCGTACTGTAGGTACGACAGTACGACAATCTGTGATTGTCGTACTGTCAGTAGTACGTAGTACGTAGTACAATGATTGTACTACGTACAATCATCGACAATACATGTCGATGATTGTACGAATAATCGTAAAAATAAAGCCCCATTGATCTGACTGACATACCCTCCGTTCTAAACTTCTAATAATACCGTCTGTCTCCCTTCCTCCGCGGACTGACTACAGCCAGCCGCACGTCATCGTCACAATTTTACACTGACAGCGTGTTTTTGTCGTAGCAATAAGGACGGTTTTTGTGGTTCAAATGTGAAGAATGAAGTGTGGTTGACTGTACGTCTCCCTAACGAGTAGAAGTCATTACACTCGGAGTGTAGGGATCCTACAGGCTGCGGGTTCGTTGTCTATGGTCCATTGATGACGATTCTGCTGGCTTTTTGCGGGTTCAAAAATAAATATAGCAAGTTTTAAGAAGATATTTTTTCAATAATGATAATGAATGAATCATATCTAAATATGGCCATAGGTTTAAGTATAGATATCTTAGGTAAAATCTTAAATAAAGTAAATTAGGTAGGTATTTAAAAGTTAAAAGAGTTAGAAAGTATTTTTGCTACGAATTTGCATCTATGCACTTTCTATCACAAACATAATATTGATTAATACATAGCAAAAAAAAAAAACTGCTGAAACTGCAAAACTAAAAACTTTTTAGTGCTTCATTTTCAGTATTTTTTTTTCACACTCCTGATTTATAATTATGTACTTTCTTACAGTCTAAATCATATTTCTATTTTATTAAAATTGCATGTGATGAAAAGTTACCATAAGACTCTAAACAAAAAAAAAATAAAAAAAACTAAGGGTTAAAAAAAAATGCCCTTCGCTCTGACAAGTTGGAAGTACCTGCAAAAATCTTTGTGTTCTATTGTAAGTCCGAGGAAGCAAGTCAGCAGGTACCTGATTGTGTTCAGTTCGGTCACGGGCAGTGACAATGGCGGCGATAAGAAACTGCAAGTCGAAGGAGAACGTGCAAATGTTCCAAATATGTTATACATAGAGATAAGAAGTCTCTGAAACCTGAAGGACGAAGTTAGTGCATTGCCACAGAGCAGGGTTTTTTGTGTTTTTTTTTATACTAGTGACCCGCCCCCTGCTTTCCTCGTGTGATGATTGGTCACATGTCAACACATCGAAATTTCTGCTACTAATAATAATGTAGTATACAAAGACCTATGGAAGCTCTCGTTGGGCAGCTGGATTAAGGACTTGATTCAGAAAGCGGTTCCTCTATCTAAAGCCCTGAGCCCGGCTAGCTTTTGGACCCTGTTCGGGCTACTTTTTTTTTAAATGTATTTTTTATTATTCTAATATTTAAAAATATAATTTATATGTATTGAAAATGAAATAAAGAGAAAGAAATTAATAAAAAAGCAAAAGGATCGTATCAGTTGGCGTCCTGTAGTTTCTGCTTACCCCTATGAGAAAAACGCGTGAGTTTAAGTATTTATGTAAATCAATAACGGTCGGTAAATGTATCCACCAGCCTATATATACATACAGGGTGTACAACGTTACAGTAGCGAATAGGCTGTTACTAGTGAAGCTAAGGATTCCGGGGACTGCTCAAAGCCGTCACTTTGTCTCAATGGTGTCAGTACCCACAGACGTATCACACTTACATTGATATGCTATTCATGGGAAATCTCTGTAACATCACTGTGTTAGCAATAGCCACAGGTTTGACGTTACGGTGCAGTGGTTTAGAGTCTGTCAGAGATTGGGGGTTCGATTCGGGCCATTTTTTTTTTTTTTGTAAGCAAAGCAAGTGATAAAGGATGACAATTCTAGTTACCATCATAGTAAGTAGGTACTCGAAATTATAAATAAACTATTTTCTATATTTTGATTCTTATTTGAATTTATATACAGTTGATAATGTTGATAATGTTTATTTGCCAAAAACAGTGTTTTACATTTCCATAAAGTCTTCATTAATAGCTAGGAATACATATTCAAATAAGACGCAAAGGAAGTTAGAGAAATTAATTATTTATCAAATTGACATACTTACTACGTCAATTTGCCGAGTTATAGTCATTTCATGCAACTGTCAAAGAGTGATACGGACAATTTAAGTTGGTAGTCAATTTGTCAAACAATTTTTTCCTGACTTTACATAAATTGAATATGTTACTCAAATACTGTATTGTCATAAATCGTCGCCCATAAATAGATAAATACTGTTTACAGTCGGTCCATACCATGGGGCCGAAGATGCACCTCTACCTCTGTCCACCCTTTCACTGAATAAGCGATAGCAGATTAACTAAGTATGTTTTCGTTGCTATCTGCGCAAAGGGTCTATTTATAATATATTTTAACATACACATCGCCACACCAGTAATCCGTAAAAGGGTAGGCAGACATAATGTGTATACTCCGCGCAGCATTAGGTGGTGCTCCGGTAGGGGGCGCCTGTCAGCATTTATCAGGTACTATTCTAATGTTCCGTTTAACTTTGTCCACCGTAGAGGTTTTTACTTTCTCTAAACGAAGAAACTATTTTTGTTTTCTATGTGCGAAACAACTTAGTTCTCAGCTAGTTTATCAACGCACAGAACTGATTTTTAGATTTATTTAGAATTTGCTTCTATACATCTATACGTATTAAGTCGCTTTTAGTATTTGTCTGTATGTCCACGTTGTTCTTCTAAACCAAGCAACAGATTTTGATGAGGTTTTGATAATCGTTTAGAGAATTTATTCCGGAAGATTTATGTGTATAATACGTTAGTATTAAAGTTACATATAACTAAGATATATCGATGTTTTGTCAAAGACCGTGCGTACCAGGAGGGCCGCTAGTACACATCTTAATAAAACTCAAACATTATTTTTCCGTTCGAGAATCGAACTCGCTACGACGCCAATAGGCAGATAAAAGGCACTTTTGACGTTCAAAAGTGCCTTTTATGTGCCTATTTGAAATAAATTATTTGACTTTGACTTTGACGCTTCCAGTGGTGCAGATATGAATTCACTTAGCCAATGCACCGATATCGATCTGTTATTTCAAAATAACCCAGGTTGTGTTGGTTCCTGTATGCTTCTATCCTCCATAGATCCTTCTTATTTCATCTTCAGAGGAAAATCACAGTTCCCCTAGTTTGTTACTCGGTCTCCCACGGCCCTTCACTTTCATTTCATAACCGTTCGTTCGTTCTTTCCTTCACCGCTCTTTCGACACATTTGAACGACATGTGAATGGTGTAAGAGGTTTTACTGAAAAGAACCTCCAATGGGTTTTTAATTAGTTACTTTTATGGTTGTTTTTTTATTTTTCTAATGGTTTGAGTCTCTACAATGAGGTCATGTCGTCAACATTCAAGTGAATGAGAGCAAAATGAATATTATTAAATGGTACATTAGAAGAGGCAAGAGGCATATTAGTACTTATAAGCAAAGGGTCTTGTTCTGTTTAAATCTATGATCTAATAATCTAGCTTCACCCTGCAGTTTCAGCCGCATAAGTGTCCACCCCGTGGGAATATCGGAATAAAAAGTATCTTATGTTCTATTCCAGGTCATGGTCTACCCATGTCCCAAATTTCATCCAAAACAATTCAGCCGTTTTAGCGTGAAAGCGTAACTAACAAACCAAAAAATAAACTCACTATCGCATTTAAAATATTAGAGATAAGTTATACCAACCAGCCTATTATTTTCCCACTGCAGGACAAAGTATCTCCTCATACAGAGAAGATTTGAGTCACATTGTTACACTTGTCCGGATCTAAAATCCAGACCTAGAATTAGATAAGTAAATCATAGATTTATTTAAATAAATAATCAGCTGTGACTGAAAAATACAGGTCTATCTAAAATTGTAACTAATTATCGTACTCAGTGCTACATTTCTTTTGCGTCCTAGGGTCTGGATTTCTGGATGGAGGTCCAGGATGTTTCAAATGCCAATAGATGGTGGTAACCCTTATTTAATTGATTCGTTGTTTTAGATAGGTCCATTGTCCAACCCATGAGTCCTAGGAGAGGCCCTAAAAATAACTATAAAGAACCTAAGTACCTAACCTACTTATGCAGCACATAAGACATGTCGCCCTTAAGCTTACCCCATCGTATGTCCCATCAATGGACGTGTGGCACCAAAATCAGCAATTCCATACAACCATTACGTACATACAAATCGAGCCAGAATCAGGAACATTAGCAGTTAGTGCTACAGTCCCAATTCACGCCAGAATGGGTCCTGGTGCGACAGGCTGTGGCAAATGAGTGATTAGCAATGTTACAGTAACTATGTGACCTGATGAGTCAAAAGTCATGAGATAAACCAGCGTAATTTACGCTGCTCATAGTGCGTCAAAGAAATTGCATTCCATTCGGTTTAAAAAAAGACAGTGGTTTGCGGCTGAGTTTCAATTTAAAAAGTCTCAAATTCGGCTCATTTTGAGCAACACAAATTAAGCTACCCACATCCAGCCTATCCTCAAACACGATGTACACGTGACGTCTAATCGACGTACGTAACAGAAATCTCGACGCCCCGGAGGCGTAACACACTATTGATTCCCGAACACGAGTCCAGACTTTACTAGGAAATCTTAATTGATTATCCTATGACCTAATTGCTATTATTCCTGCCAGACTAAACTATACATGCGTGTGAGAGACAAAAGGGTCCAGTGATTGGATGTTTTTAGAAATATTATTAGTGTATTTATATATTGAAGCAAGGCCTTTATGTAACATGCTGAAAAATTAAGCTGCAAAGACAAAACAACTACCGTCTTGTCGTCAAAACACTGTTATGTCCACACGAGGGCACGTGGTTTCGGCATATGTTTCCAAATTCGATGTGGCAACAAGTTCGGTGAATGGAACAAGGAAAATATTCCAGAAACATATGCCTCACAAGTCGGTCGACATAGGTATGGTACAAACGCCCGGCAACCATGGTTACCCGAAAATTGTACGCTCGGGCGTTTGAGTGGATAGGCAGTGTTGAAGTTTCGGGACCCATGTTTGATCTTAAACAAAATTACTATAGGTTAATTATGTTATCCGAAGCGTTTTGTGTAATTCATCTTTTGTTCATTCCTAACGGACCATATTTTGGATACTTTTCTTCTTCTCCGTAGCACTCTTGTCAGAGCGGTCATGACCTTCATATGGTTCCTTATCGAGGGGCTGATGGGCTACTTGCCAATAAAATCGTCATCCTCTACTCATAATATCGATACTATAAACTGCCAAAGCGATCAACTTCAATAAATATCATTGAACTCATCATAATCATCTGATCATCACACTTGACACGAGTTATTGGTGATAGCAGGAGACTTCAATATTGATGATGTCACATCAAGACATAAGTATTGAAGTGAATGTCACTGCTAACAATGCGTTTCTATCGCTTAGTCACCTCTGACGAGTGACTGTAAGCGAGGGAAAGGAATGAGTTTGCAGCCAGTGACAACGTGGTGCAAACATTATAAAATGCGTCACATTTGCACTACAATTTCTAAATACTTTATTACTAGGTATCCACGATATCGTAGGTTCCTTTATTGACACAAATCTCACTTGCATCACTACAACAGACAGAAGCGAAACAATTTTTCCATGTGGGAATCGAACCCTCTACCCGCATAGTAGCAGAGTTGACACATACTAACTGGCTCTTACTGTTCTTACGGTATTTCCTAGAGACGCATGCAGATCCACAAAAAAATCTCAGCTTCTATGATCATTCATAGGATCTGAGAACTTACAAACATAGTCAAAAAAATACTGAGGCCTGTTTCAACTAATTCCAAAATGGAAGAATAATTCAATATGGACAGGATTTGCTTCGAATATAACATCTGCCAGATACGCTAACCGACACTTATCAGGAGGTAGTAAAGCAGGCCACAGTAAAATTATTATTCCTATTTATTTTTACACATCCAGATCAAATAATTATCATTAACCTCACAACAACAAAACACCAGTTTTCAGTATTTACGCGAGAGCACACTGAGAGGAATACGTAGGATGATGTCATCGCCTAGATCGAGTCCGGTTACAACGATAGGTATCGATACACAAGAAAATAACTAAACATAGTGTTTATACTTATGCATTATGACGACATGTGGAAGAAATATACCTTTATAGTTCTAATATGTTTGACTCTAGTGTCAAACTTGTTTACCTATTTACGTCACTGCACTATGGTGTGACGTCACTAGACTGGTAAGCATATTGTTGTGAATTGTTTTTTTGTTTGTGTGTTTGATCCGACAAGGGTTAGGGAAAAGGAAGTACGTCAAGAGAATTGGGAGATTGGCATCAACATTATCCAGTCAAGTAACAACATAATATTACTAAATATATATCGTTTTTTCATGTTCTTTAAATTAAGAACGATTGCGATTAAATATGATCCAGACCTGTACCTTAACTTTGTTATACACGATCAATCACAATCTGAATCGGGTTGAAACAAATTACTAATCCATTGCTTCATAAGTTCGAAAAAACATCTGCTTATCAATGTAAATAACGTAATTAATGTTTTAGAACTGTCAAAATGAAACAGATAGTCTTAATTGGTTAAGAAAATAAGTTACACAATTAGATAGCTGATCTAGACGTTAGCACAGAATCTCTGAAATAATACATACTATCTGAAATCCCGGATCGTTCCCCACGCACCCACTTACCAACAGTAGACTCCTACCAGAGTAAGTAGAAATTGAATATATGTGCCTAAACATAGACAGAACCAGCACAATCATTGACTGTATTTGCTGATCTCAATATCAGCTGGTTCAAGCTGGTCCGCTTCCTTAATGAAGTAGGCGTAATGATTCGTGTGGTCATTCCACTCGTAGCACTGGCTGAGACCAAACGATATCAGTGTTACTAGTTTTAAAATTGCGTTAATGATCCATTTGTGAAAGTTAAATAGTCGCCTACGCCGTAGTAGCGTTTTGCCGACTCGACGGAATATGCGCCGGACTGTTAAATGTTCGTGAACCTCCAGTCTTTGCCAGAAAAATTATGAATTGCATTAAATCAAGGTATCTTTGAACCGTTCAATTAAATGATGTAATAAATCCAAGATCATACTTATCCGTCGTACCTACACCAAAATTTCGCCAGTTATGTTTAAGTCACATGTAATAAGGGGTGAGCCTATTGAACCGGGGCCAAATCCAGATTTCGGGCTGCTATTGAGAAATACACCTCTCCCATACACACCACCGCACACAACTGTGACTAGCCCTTCCAGGAATACAGTCGTAACGTTATGTTATGTTGTTAGTCATCCTTATCGAAATCCTTATAAACTTCAAATCACTCCTTTATTTCCGTCACCCACTGCAAAAAGTCAAATATTGCTACAGGTCAAATATTTGATAGCACGCGCACTGGTCACATGGTTTACAGGACTGTCCTATAACCATATGACCTATGAAAACAAATTTTAGCAGTCTGTGATAAGCTGAGTTATCGCTTCATCGATGAAATGACCATCAAACTGTACAACTTTCTCCATGGGACCAACATCGTAATTGCGAAAAATTCTCAACTGTCCCGTACAAAACTTCAATATCTACTCGACCCAAGGGGACAGCTGATTATTTTTAATTTTTTCGCGATAACGAAGTTGGTGATACATGCTGTATTTAGAACCAGCTTATATTTTTCTACTAGCAGATCCAGGTCGACCCAAACCCCCGCCCCCCTCCCCATAAAGCTCAGCTATGTTTGCAGAATAATTAAAATGCTATATTCATTTTCTCCGAAATTGAGCTCGACCCTCCTTTGACCACTTTTGCGATCGCATAGTTTCCTTAGTTTATTTGAAAAAATGAACTCTACAGAAATGTATTTTTTCCGGAAAAGGCAAAAATATATCTTCTCTGCAGCTGTAAGTCTCAGAATTAGCACAAAGGTCCAGCAATTGCGATACATTTTCCATTGATAAAATTATGAATAAGAAAACGAAGAACAGGATGCAGTAGTGGTGATGCTGGACATGCTGGTCTTGCTCCATAGGACAATTATTCGAGTCTGGACAAAATCTAACTGGCTAACCTAGTTGTATAATCTAATTTATTTGTATATCATAGATTTTTACATTTTGTGATTACTTAAACTCACGCACTGTCTTATTAGTATTACTTGTAAAAATATTAGGAATATTGTGATACCGTATACTTTTATAATGTTTGTAAATATGTGAGAACCATGTATCTATCACATACTTAATTTATTTATTTGTCGTTGCTCCATTTTAAATTCTTTTTACCTATTGTGGTACACTAATCGTATTTTAGGTGCATAATTATATAATGGTTGTATATAATTGATATATACAAAATATTGTAAAACATTTTTTAAAAGAGTAATGGTGGAGTTTCTTGCCCATTTTTTTCATACAAAAACTACCTTTTGGAAGGGGCAACTCTTTGTTTTTGACTTTCAAAAGTGCCTTTAATGTGCCTATTTGAAATAAATTATTTGACTTTGACTTTCGACTTTGAAGCTTTCATCAGGTCAGGTCCAATAATGGGACTGCAAATGCTGCAAGGCTTTGTAAAAAGATTGATAAATAATGAGTTATTGTTTTAGTTTAATTGTAATTGGCGACTGTGTAAGATAGATATTGTACTCAGATTGCTGTAGTTCACCAAATAGAATATTACCCACTTGGTAAACCAAATAAAAAAATACTTGATAAACAAAATAAAAATTACTTTGTAAAACCAAATTAAAAATGACTTCAATTTTCAAATGTTTCTTTAATTAATCTTGATTAAGGTCAATCCCTACTGCTAGACATGTCTTTCAATGGAGTAATCCAAGGCTGCATGAAGAAAATTCCAATTGTCAGTTTTCTCAATCCATGCCATGCCATCCTAATACCTACATGCACCTCAGCTGCATTCCCCAAAGCAAAGCATCAGTAATCTGTAAGTTCTCACGAACCCTTACCATAGTATAAATAAGTAACAGTATTATGTCTACATAGAACACGGCCGAAACGACGCGCTTCCAAATCTCAGTGCATATAGTACCAAACAGTCTCGAGTATGCGGCAGTTACGCACGGACACGGGAGGTTTATCTACCGAGCAGACGTAGGTAATTATTTCAAGGTCACTGCCGATACATAATACTGTTACATTATTATACTGTGCCCTTACGAATATTCCCGATCACAGGAACATAAAATTGTTTCCTAGAAACAATTAAAGCATTCCAAAAGGCGATGGTTGCGGGGGTTACGGACGGTAGATAACGAGGCGTTACTCGTTATTTCACAGCATTGTCCTGTTCCCAGAAAAGTATAGTACATTCCTGAAACTTAATAAAACACTGCAGAATAAGTAATCTTAATAATTATTATCAATATCGTGTTCGCCGAAATACAAGAATACAATGGAAAAACAGAGGTTATCGTACTATCAGTCTGATAACGCCTATGTACAACGCATTAAAATCGGCGGTTGTGGATATTTGTACTATGGCATAACGCTTCATACAATGAACGTTTAACTTACTATGGGAAAGACAATAGCTGTGATGAACAAGTAGTGTAGACAGTACAAAGTGAAGGTCCATAGCGATAGTTAAGTAGCGTTGCAGTTGATTGTATTTTTGCAAATATCATGCAGACAAAGAATTTTCACACATCTTTTGCGTCAACTAAATCATAATTACTAAAGACATTGGACATTAGACATCCTGTAATGGTAGGTTTACGTATGTAAATCTGTCAGAATTTTACCAATGTTGTGGTCAGTCTCCCGTCTGCGGCTGAAAATAAATATTTAAACGGCCCGGCTGGCTATCTAACCTTTCACCTTTTCAACCCAATTACTGAGCATTACTGATATCAGACGGTTAGACCGTTGTCAGACTAGTCTACCTACTGACTGATATAGGTAAATATTTTTTATGACAGCCGGGCCAGACGGTCTCGTTGTCCCGATATTTAGAGAATGGTCACCCATCCGAATTGTGGCCGTAGCTACTCCGTTCTTACCACGTAGAACAATCGATTATTGTACTCACTTGCTACCTTTTTTTGGTCTTCAAGTTCAAGCTGTACCTACTTACTTACTTGACCGTTAAAACATTGTTACATTACCAACTAATTTAGAGACTGCTTCTAATTAACTTATGGGTCGTTGAACGTTATGTAAAATTTTGTAACTACCTACATGATGAACCTCATCTAGTTTTAAAAATGTGATTGACGTGTAAAAGTGTTTGTACAAACCTACTTACAGAAATAAATCTGTATTAAATAAATATTATTATTATTTTTTGTAGTGTTTTTTCTTCTCAGCTCTTAGGCTGGTTTTATTTTTTCAACATTTACGGACCGAAGCCAAGTAAATGAAGCGTGTGGTGTGTTATGTTGAGGGTGTGTTATGATGAGGAGCTATTTCGTTTTCATCTAATTGCATGAACTTTCTGACGATTCGACATGTATTTAAAATTGCTGCTTTTTGTAGGGTGATATAGAAAAAAAAAAAAAAAAAGGAACCCCTTTATTATTATTATTATTTTTATATATGTTGACATATCTCGGGACCATGGGGTCCCGGTCTTTTGGAAGGCGTACGAGGGGCCGAAGCCAACTCGCAGAGGCCCGTTAGACGTTTTTAATGGAATGAATTCACCAACCGACGATTATCCCTGTTCGCACTATACAAGTGCAGCCAAGGACAATCCCCGGTTGGAGTAGGACTATTGCAGGATTGGGAAACAAAGATAATGGATTATGAGTTTCGGTGGCTAAAGTGGACTGGTAACTTGGAACTATGGAAGGACTATGGCCCCTGCCTGATCAATGTTTTATATATACACGGATAAAATGGCAGGGGGTGACTTGCACACTCAATAATGGGCCAAAACAGTCGCTAGCACATAGTGACGTAGCGACAAGGGGGCAACACTTCCTGAGGTGCTTGAGGAGTGGAGAGGTATTCCACGGTTTTCAGAACAATCCCAGAGCCCGGAAGATGGTCAAGATCCCTACGAGCATTTACTGGAATACTTCCTTCCCTCGAGCACGTTTGCTCTTGCGAGTCTCCACTCAAGCCGGCCATTGAAGGCAAGAATGAGGTGGGAGCTCTGTTCTTCGTCAGTGTTCACTCCAGCCAGCCAATAACGGCAAGCCAGAGGTGAGGAACAAGACTTCTCCCGGGAGATCGGGTCCGTGGGGTCGCAACTGCCCAACAGCTCGCCACATGCTGCCCTGCGGGTTTTTGTATCTCTCTTGGTCTGGCTCCTCACTCTAGATCCGTTCGGGCAAAGTAAACTCTACCGGCACAGACCTAGAGTTCGGAGCGCGCAAGCCCCACCACGACGTCAACGTAGAGATACGGCGGTGGGGTTATTATATTATTTATCATTTATCTGATGATTCTAGCGAAAATGGACCATGATAACGTCGAAAAATATTTGAAAACAACTCTCTCTGAATAAACCCGTTATAATGCATACAGTCACTACAGAAGTTGTCACCTTAATCGGCTGCACAATAAACCAACGACACAGGTACGGTTGGTGCATATGTACGGCTGATAGTTGTTCAGGGTCCGACTGTTTGTATATGTGAGATTTTTGCATGCAAACGCACGAAAAAAAATCCTTGTGCCGTTCAATGATTATGCTAAACAAAAACCGAAATGTTTCCATGCCAGATTGATTATAGAACTCTTCCCACATTGTTCCCATTACACAAGCCATCAGCTCCTAAAATGACGCACATACAAGGCCACCTCCAGAGATTGTGCGTGAGGGCCATGACGTCAGACCGCAGCTGAACCGGCGGACCGACGCCCACCCGTCCTTTATTCGTGATAGGAACCACGTTTAGTCTTGCATTTTAGATTCGGTTCTGCTAAGTCCAGTATTTTGTTAACAGAAAAAGGACTACATAATATTTTCATAAGAAATTAAAGACAGTTGCATAATCAGCTTTTTCCTTTCATAAGTACTTTCTAAATTTATCTTGGACATCACTGACAACGGTGAAGGAAAATATCGTTAGGAAACCTGAACTTATAATAAGTCCGAAATCGCCAACCATAAAGTAAGTGGTGATCAAATCCAGTGTTCTCTCTGTATGTGCAGAGACTTTTACCCTACAGCGAGACAATATTATACTAGTATTATTAATTGCAGTCGTTATTCGCTTTCCATCTGGAGTCATGGGATTAAGACAAGATAAAATGAAGATGTAGGGGAGTATTCTCTTATGTCTTCTTTACACTAAACTGCAATCACTAGTATTTGCCAAGTGTGGTTATGATTGTAAGTAGTGGTTATTACCACTATGTAGGTAATTATTATTCAAGACAATATGGTAAAGTTACCATAGTACCACCACACAGAGTAAACACGTACTTAACAATATTACTTACCAAATATTGAATGATCAATGATGAAAATGATGAGTTCAACCTTTTTTATATTAAAATATCATTCCATTACATTAGTCAATATAAAGAAAAAAAGAAAATCATGGAAAGTATACCTAGTATTTTTTGTAGACACATGAAGGTTGAAATTAGTATGGCGGTAGGTACTATTAGGTAGGTGCCAGCTCCGTCGGATCGATGGCGCCGTCGTCGTCGCCGCTACCACTCTCCCAAGATAAAACATCCCTGCTGGAACCACTTTCGTTTTTTCTCAGTCCATTTATTTTTTCCAAGCTTATTAGTTTCCCGTAACACAGATAAAATACACTTACCTACAAAATGTAACACCTACTTACTTTATTTTCGTGGTTAGGTAAAAAGCTTTCCACTGTCATCGAACCAAATGTAGGTTTTCAAAATCCATAATGTTCATGTAAAAGCGGCTTGCTTTCATGCTCTAGGCTGTATTCGCACTCGTTGTAATTATACCTTCATGATCTATGAAAATAAATTAAAAATGTTTAGTCAAAATTCTCTTACCTCCTTCAAAATATAACATCATTCCAACATTAATCGACACAAATAACATAAAGAATTCCGTAGCAATGACTTCCGAGCAATCTCAGAGCTAATGAACTGTTATGAAAAATTCTTTCGCTATCCCGGAAATCTGTTCCCACCTAGAAAAGTCTGGAATACACCGACAAATTAGTACAATCACAAAATATAAACGCTTGTTGTCAATGATTTTAACGAAAGCATTCCATCAAAATGAATAGCAACATTACTTTTTACAACACTGCATAACTCCGTTAAAATTTTAGTTTTTCGTCGAAATTCGTCCAAACCACTACTTAATATAAAATAAATAAGACGAACTGAAAAAGCTCTCATCTATTTTGAGATAGAATCGAGCGCCATTTTGCGTGTCCTAGTTTATCGGCGGATTAATACAATTTCCTAGCACGTGAGCTCTCGCCGTGGAAAACACAGCGCTTTTGAAAATAGTTGATAATTTCGTACTCATCATTTCAAATACATTCGAAAATATTGTTTACGGATTTGTTTGGCGTTTCGTTTATGCGTTAAGCTTACTTTTCGTTAGTTTACTGACAAGCTCGTGGTAGGTAGTAGGTACTTATTGTTGTGGTTATCGTGTTTGCTGTGTATGAGATGGGAATAGACCATCCCGTCTATTTCTGCTGAAATTTTCAGAAGCGTTCGACTAGACTGATCTTCGAAAGAGACGTTAGATGTTCAGCCGATTCTTGACATTCTCATCTTTACTGACATCCTGAGAGTCGTCAGGGCTAAAAGGAAAAGAAATAGATGTTGATGATATCATGGGATTCTAAAACGAAAAAAGCACAATAGACATTTTGATTTCTCATATACGGTTCATCTCTTATTTTTTCAAAGCGTGTGCTCTATTTTTTATGGCATGCCTGGAAACAGCTAATTCGAAGACATAATGACATTCACCAACCCTCAATGTGCCCGCGCGTTGGATTATGGACTACTCCCTCTCACAGAGAGGAGGCCTGTGTCCCAGCAGATGGGAACATTATAACCTGATTATGCTGTGCCAGCAAAACCAAACCCACTGTATTCATTACAATATTTTCTATAATTCTATATCGAATAACTTCAATATTCTATCTAAACATTTTACTCTTTAGGCAACATACCAAACATTAATTTACTAAAACACAGATAAGAATTAACAGCAATATTTTATCTCGCAATTCAGGATTTTATAAGGAGCACTTCGACGTCGAGTCTTTATAGAAATCTATTCCTGGAAGCAAAGCTGAACGGACCAATTAAAAATGTCTAACGGCAGACTATTCCTGTGAATTGATAATATTATATCACATCTATAACAATCCCTTCCTAAAAATATACAGCTCTGTGAACTGAAAATAATGCCAGGCATTTTCACTGAACTATAATGATGATTACGACGAACTCTGTTGTAGCTGTAATGCAGATTTAACGCAGCTGATTTTAATATAATTAATATTTTGCGATTTTACAAAAATTTATTATTTTATACTTTTATACAGGAATTAAAGAAAAGCAGGAGTGGGTCACGACCTAAAAAAAGTAGGTATTTTCTTAATTTTTTGTTTGATTATTTCTGACTATATAGTTTCTGCCCAGGACTACGTCCGCGAGGAATTTCTTGTTTTTACATAAAATATATCCTATGACACTCGGCAATACTGAAGATCCACCAGTAAAATAATTTCATAATCGGATCGGTAGTTCCGAAGATTTCCTCCTACTGACAAATTATAATATAAGTATAGATTTCTACATCAGGTAGTTTTGTCGTCCTCGAAAACGGCGTAGTGTAGCATTCTGTCAAGTTTGCCGCATCAGCCTTCTGCAATGACGTCACGAATTTACAACACCGCAAACTATTACAACATCATAATTATCGAAAAGCTGAGCATTAAAATAATGAAAATGTTCTAGAGAAAAATATAGAAATAGGTAAGTAGGTACCTCATTGTCTTTGTCCCATCCCAATCAACCAATGAGTATGTTTTGATTATCTCTACTTACTTATTGTTTAAAAAATAAGAAAATACACGGAGTTCTTTAAATAACTATAAAAATATTCGCAGCTTACAACCAATATCTATTGTAAAATACTAATAGACAGGCCTAGCTGTAACTTTTCCAAATAAAATACCTAATAAATAAAAGTTCTTCACAAAAGTTTTTTCTCCTTTTTGCCCATTCAGCCCGTATGTAACCTAGCATAGATCAATATTGTTTCAATAGGTATACAAAGTATATAGGTATACAAATAGAGGTAAATGCATCCTTCTGCTAATTACCGTTTCTACGTAAACAATTTCTCGACATCGGATCTCTGTCTTGTACAATAGGTATTATTGTACCTGGTTGGTTCCAAGAAGTAATAATCAAGGATAATTGATACTACAAATACTAGAGAATATTATTTACCAGACAAGAAAAATCAGGGCAATATTGTTTATCAAATCGACTTCCAACTTAAATTGTCAGTATACTCAAATCACAATGTCACTCTTTGATAGTTTTATGAAATGGTTATAACACGGCAAAACGTACAGTGTGATAAACAATTAATTTACCTGACCGTACCTACCTATGAGCAGTTCTTGGACAATTATTACTATTTTTATTCTAGAAACTGCTCTCAGGTGATCAATCTGTTGAACAAAGAAATAAGAATGAATACTCTCGCACATGATACTGTGTATTTTGTAGAAACTGGATTCAAGCTAATTCTTCTTCCAACAAAGGCATACGAAAAAGTTTGTGATAAAGTAACATTTTTCTAAACGATAAAGGATCGGATACGTGATATACAGATTTGACATCTGTTCTGGTAACATCGTGAGGAAACTAGCATGACTTGGAAGCAAAAATTCAAAGACATGTGACATCCAGCAACCCGCGTGGTGCATTATATCCCACTCCCTCTCACAGGTAAGAGGCCTGTGCCCCAGCTCATTGGCTGATTATGATATACCTCAAAATAAGATGATATGCTAGCGAGTATATTGAAAAGAGGAAGCACGCAACACCTAGCGTAGCCGACTAGGTCCGCTGATCAACGAGGATCGGGCGAATTGATGGGTAAATAGAAAAGAAAAATCTACAGTCGCCTTGCATCATCAGAACCACCACATGTCCAGTGTTGTGATTACCAACCTACGTACCTGGTGCTTTTTAATCAGCGTCAGATGGTGACCTTGTGTTGTCGTTTGACATTATGCTGAGCTGAGGCCCTTTTGGCATTAAAAACATTGTTTATTGTTACTTTTAGTTTAGGTTTTTCTTCTGCTTAATGCCAATAAACGTATTTATCTTTCTTTCTTTTTGGGACATGGTAACTATATGTGACCACCATAATATGCAGTAATAGTCTCGGCACCGTTGCTTCCTTATCAGGGAGATGTCCAGGTCCAGGTGATGTGAGTCTGAGTCACCTTTTAATTTCATCTTGATATCACAGCAGACTGGGGTAATACGTCGGCCATTATCCGTGTAACACTCATAACATAGTGATTCATACAGCTTCTGTTTGATAAAACAAGAGTTGGGGTCTGGGAATGTGGGAACCCCAAACTGTCCTGTTGGGTTGGTAACGCTAAAAGTTTTACCTTGATTTGAATGTTCCGGAAAAGGTGACATGATAACAATCCTAAAATCATAATTTCTATTTTATATACGTATTCTATTATAATATACTTATATTTTATTCTCTTTTTATTATTTTTACTTATATTAGTTTCAGATTAGTTTTATTTTGCATTTAATCATACTCTATAAATAATTAATGATATATAAATCGCACGTCGTTCGTGTTTGTTTAACTTTTATATTATGTGGAAAATGTTGTTGGCAAATCATTTATACTGCCATTTTAGTTTTAAGTTCTATACCATAATATTGTGGTGTAACTGATTATTTTCCCAAATAAAATAAAATAAAATGATAGAAATACAAACAGAAATAATATGCTAAAGTTCAATGATCAGAGGATAAAAATATTAGAACAACCTTTCTGACTTTAACTCGGCTTCGTAAATGGAGGAGGGAGGAAGGAGAACTAGAAACCACCAAGGCTTTCGAACTATGATTGAATAAATATTTCTACATAGACTTCCTTTTTTACTAAAAATAATTACAGTCTACTTTAAAATTGCTGTAGCCCAATCATTGAGCAAGGTCCACATAATTTTGTAATATTGTCAAATGACTCTTATTTACTGATTTATAGAGATTCGATTCGCATGTATTTATCTAGATAGAGTTGTGTGGATATGACTAAGTGTTTGTGCTACCTACTGAGCGTTTTCCTTACTCCACATGAGTCACCGGCAGACTGGTAGCCGCACTAAACCATACGTATATTGTGAACGAGAGTAAATAAATACTTGAAATTATTTCATAATTATGTGGATTTCAGGAGCATTTGTTAGAGTTTATTTGTTTATTTGTCTGCCTGTCTGTTTTTTATGACATGACGGCAAAACAGCTGAAACGATTCCATAGAATTTGGCATAGAGCTGCCAAATTCAACTTTAAAAATGGAAAACATAGGCACTATATACGTACTGAAAAATACAAATATTATGACACTGGAGCAGCATAGACGTACCTATATAAAAGTAGTTATGGAGTGAATTACGACAAATTGTGCCTGTAAACACTGTTATCATTTGAACGACCTTTGACCACTTATTTACAACTATACTCCATTTGAAATAAGATTAGTTTTTAGTATTATAGTACCTACCTAACTGTTCATGTCATCGGGAAACCCGAAATACTCTTCAGAGATGTAGAATTTAGACAAGGGGTAATGTCCGCGTCGCCAATGAAATTATTAAGTATTCTTTTAAAGATAAGATTGCAAGTAATAAAGGTAGGTGTCAATGTCACCAGAAAACATACGTCATCATGTTAAGGCTTTACCCTACCTGAAATTGCTTAGCATGATCCTCCGTTATGCCGAAAATACTACAGCATTAATTTTGAAATAAATATATGTTATAGTTGAGGATTGATGCTTTGGTCCTGTTTGGCGAAAAACACGATTACGTACATAAAACTATAACTATAGAAAAAAGTTCATAAAATTCCTAAGTTACTTCTAAACCAAACTAGAAATCGCTGGTATTAAAAAAATACTTCAAATTAGATCATGAAACTTTGCATAATAACTGAACTAACTATAAAGCAGGTCTTATGTTTTTTTTTTCTTTAATTACCACTATTTTCATCGTAAAAAGCAATTACCTAGACTATTCGAGGCTTGAGAGCCGCCAGCACCCCACTCTGTTACACTCTCACTCAGGCCGCGAGTAGTATGGTGCGAGGTAGGATAGGGTCCCGATAAAGCTCTGCTGACTCACATGTGAGTCAGTGGGATTTAACGTTTATTTTTGAATGGCCACCAAACGTTTTTCTCACCGTGAAAACCTACGGTTTATTCACCGTATGTAGGCACGGTCGTCAGTGTTGTATGAATTACTATGGAAGCTTGTTGACGGACACGTTTTTTCTACGGCGCCATTTATACGCCGTACTGACAGATATCGTGTTGTGTACAAAAGGCTTTATGGAAGCTTGACATGATCACCATCCACCATGATTGTAAGCAATAGAGAAAAACGATATTTTTCTTGTCTCGGTTCGATGTGAACTATATCTATATACCTACCTCATGAAACGGGAGAAATATCAGCCAGACAGCAAGCAAGACAGAAGAGTGTTTCCTGCCCAGGGAGTGCTAGACGTGGTTCAGATGTTTGAGAAAGTGATGATGATGACTAGCTGCTCAAAGGCTGCGTCAATATTACGTCGGGGTCACCAGTATAGAGATATGGGGAACAGGGTGTAAAGTTCACTCATCCTCTATAGAAAAGAAAGCACCCTCCGACCAGGATTGACGACGATTGATGTCGTGCCACACGGTAAATCCTGCTTGCGCGATGCAGGATTTTGCGTGACGTCAATGAGATGCTTAGTTCGCACGTGGCGATGTAGATGCCGCCACATAAGTATAACCAATCACGATTTATTCATTGATTTATACTTTAAACATTTGTACATTGGAGATGTTTTAATGATCACAATTAGCTGAGAAGAAGACCACTCACGCTGAATCCCACTCACATGTCAAAATCTCCTTCCCTTAGACGAAACACACCTGAACAAACCTTGCAAAAAGTCAGTTGTAAATCGGGAAAATAAAAATCTTTACATCTCTGATGAAATGAGAGAGAGTCCACTCAGGCGCAAGAGCAAATGACCTGGACTGCCCTTATTTCAATAGATTAACATTCAACAAGCAATTAGTGCCTGGTTGGTTTACGGTTCGCAAGCGGGACTGGAGCGTGAGATCCAAGGTTCGACTCGGCCAGGCTAAGTGTTTTCAGGTTTTCCAACCAATAGGAATTGTTCAGTAACAGGCAGTCTGGATTTGTGCCACGTTTATGGAAATAGGCTTGTCCCCTTTACATTACATGAGACTTCAACAAAACTGCTAAAATGTGTATCATATTCCCCCAAGAATACAGGCGTGATATTCTGTAACATATAAACATTAAACAAGTATCATCAAGCCTATATCATTGACAGGATAAGTACCTCGTGATCGGTCTGATGACGTCACACACCACGGTGTAATGATTGAAACTATACTTCACGCTCTTGTTGGCTTACACAATGAGCAGAACTCCATACCGTGTCATCATGCATCGGCGTCGCCCTCGTCGTCGCTCGCACTAACACACCGGTACACTCAGTTCGAGAGTTTTTGTAAATGTGGGCAAAGAATGATCCCTTTGAAATTTTCTTTATAATAAGATTTATTTATACACAATATTTACAGAACACTACTAACTATTTACATAAAAAACTCAAACTAAAGGGACTAACTAAATAAATATAAAAATAAAGGGACCTTTAGGCGTCGAAGTATTCGTCCCCATCGCTGTCATCCGGAAACGTGCCCAGAAGACTAGCAGCATTGCCACGTTGAATGGCAATGCTAATTCTTTGGCCAAAGAACAAGCCAGCCCTCTGGTCACGTGAAGTGACGACGACTCCCTTTAAATAATGTCTTCCAATATTAACTATACTGGCACGAATTAAGAAGTGCACCAACTTAACTTAAATTTGAATATCGCCGTGTTTATCTAACGGGTAAAATTAGAAAA
Source organism: Lithophane ornitopus (assembly GCA_948473465.1). NCBI lineage: Eukaryota > Metazoa > Arthropoda > Insecta > Lepidoptera > Noctuidae > Lithophane > Lithophane ornitopus. Next base: position 7,520,246 of record OX419633.1, read on the forward strand.
AGATGGCAAGCCACCCTTTACCTTCCCAACCAAGCTGACACACAAAGAGATTTAAGATATGCATATGTTTAAAATTTTCTTTGCCAACCAAACCATTCAGATATCTAGGTACTTTCCCCGTTTTTTAAAACTGGAAATTTTGGTATTCTTAGAAAATATTGATACCGACCAATCATAATTTCTAAAGGATTTACGCAATTCTAACTTTTTTTTTTATATATTCAGCATTTCTACGATTACTTATGCCTGCCCTACGCTTGATAGTGGTCTTGGAAGTAGGAACAACACGGCCAAAATACGATGCAACAGCAAAAACAGTGCTTATTTATTTACCTAACAGCTATCGTATGCGTAACTTATTCTCGTAACCCATTCAGACTAATTTGTTTTATTTTGACAGTTCAACAACATTCATTGCGTTATTCAAGTTGTAGAGCAGATTTTTTTTTCGAACTTAACAAGCAATGGATTAGACATTTGCTTCAAACCGATTCCAATTCTGATTAATCGTGTATTACGCAATTAGGGTGCTGGTTGCAAATCAGCAAGTTTAATAGATCGTGGAGATGCCTAAACAACGAAAAGTATTGCACATGTCCTTATATTTAATGGATGACATTCAGAATATCGCGGGGAAAACCTGACCTTGAGGAGCTGGTGGCTAAGTAATAACAGCCGCTCGGGTCGATCCATCAGGTTAAGCTACGGTTACCGGGGTTGGTCTGTGAATGGGTGACCATTTTCACATATTGAGAATCGTCTGTGCCTCGGAAAGCACGGTAAGCCGTTGCCGCTGTCATTTGTGGATCTTAGACAGTCCTTACGGGTCGTCAGAAGCCCGAAAGTCTTACAACCAGTCTAACCAAGGGGTATCGTATTACCCAGTTACTGAGTTGTAGAGGTCAGATAGGCAGTCGCTCCATGTAAAATACTGGTATTCAGCTGCATCCGGTTGGACTGGAAGCCGACCCCAACATAGTTGGGAAAAGGCTGACATTCGCACAAACCAGGGAAGCATGGCATAAAATGGAAAAGGCAGATGAAAGCATCCAGATTGTGCGATTACTCACGTGGTTCGGCGTGCATGTTGACGAAATGTATGTCAGCTACGCGTTTCATAGAATTTCAGCTACGCGCGTGTATGTAGCAACGCTTGAAAACACTTTATCTGGAAAGGTCTAAAGTCCACGAAACAGACATTATAGTACCCAGTAGAAAAATACAATAGACGTAGATATATGTATTATAGTAACCTATTCCGCTTGACTATTCTTCAAGAGTCATAAAAAACCCTGTAAGAAATCGACACGTGTTTCACCTCTCAACGAGGCATCCTCAGGATGACGATTGACCAATTGCAAACCAGAACGCGACGTGTTACTACACCGAGCGCTGGACGCAAAGTCTTGAAAGTCTTCAAAGACTAGTACCTAGTAGGTATACGTAGCCGCAAATGGTCCAGTAAGTGCACAAGAGTCGACATTTCGACTCCAAACATCTACAGGTTAGTTAATTTTCCCTGTATTTTAGCCATTATCTCCATATATGTAGATGTTACTGGGATATCTGTAACTTCACAGTACCTCCATGGTGAATGTCACAACGTGGGCTTTTGTTAAGACGTATTCATGTTATACATAGGTATAATTATAAAATAACTGAGAGTTAGAACCCAAAAAAGGACAGCACAGGTTCATTAGAAAATAATTTTACTGAGCAAGTTCTTAGAGTATTGAAACCTTTATTACGTACTGCTTTAGAGTAGCTCTCAAAGCTATATTGTATAAATATTTTTCTCTGAGAAAAATCATGGTGCAGACTTGCATCGCTACGATGCCTCGAATTCTAGGAAGTGGCTTTTACATCGTGGTAGTATCTAGTACTAAAGTGACATCAAAGAGGGAACGTGCTTTCTACCTCTTACAGGGTAACTTGTTGATATTGCGAGAGTAGTTTTTAATCAATTACTGCGCAAATATATTTGTTGGTAGAATATCATCTTTATGCGACAGTAGTTTAATTAAAAACTGAAATGTCCGGCACTGAACAAGTGAACATGAGCCAGTCCGACTGCACGACTGCACACGACTGCAGACGAATAAGTAATTGAGGTATGTTGTTACAAAAGAAGATATTTATGAGGTACTGTTCCCGTGACCTCACCTGCGTGTTTTTTTTATTTCATCATTTTTAACACAAATGTCCAGGATGAAAAGTAGCCCATGTCCTTCCTTCTCCAGGTCCCACTCGGCTACCTGTCTGATACATTACGTTCGGTTTAGTGGTTTAGGCATATAAAAGGTAACAGACAGACATAAAATACAAGTATAAAGTACGGATAATCAATAAATACAATTAAGTAAATAAAAGTCAGCTTATTTCTTGTCAGGACACCGTTTAAATATTTCAGGTCATTAAATGAAGAATGAAAACTTTAAAAAAAGAATTAACGTTTCTGGCAGTGGGATTATTTTGCTGATTGAAACGCTCTATTTTTCTGTTTATCAAAAATCATGTGCATTCATAGTTTTTAAAAAATCGGCCAAGTACGTGTCGAACTACGCACAACGAAGGGTTCCGTAGTTGGGAAGAATTTATCCAACAAACTTAACATTGTAGTTGAAGAACATGTTTTTGCAACTGCAAATGTAAGTTGGTCGAGTATCACACTTCTTTCACATATCCAAAACCAACCATTTTGCTGGCAGGAGGACACTTGACTCTAACTAAAATTAGCAGTTTAAAGCGCGCTGAAAATTTTGCAAACGGATCCCTGAATCAAAAAATAGTTTTCACAAACTTACAATATTTTTAAGCGTCCTTTCCAACGACACCCTACGACTAGTACTAAGAGTCTCTGAGCTAAGCCGCGGACAGACAGACGGACATGGCAAAACTATAAGGATTCCTTGTTGGCTACGGAACCCAAAAAAAGGCTCCTCTAGCTGAGCATCACGTATCTTTGAAAGCTCGATTGTTTTGGTTTCAGAATAATTATCATCCCGAGACTGCCTTGTTGGTCCAGTGGTCGCAAGCGCTGCTGTTGAGCATGAAGTCCTGGGTTCGATTCGCTCGGGCAAAGTGTTATTGAGTTTTCTATCTGGAATTTCTCAGTAGAACCCTGGAATATCAATTTTTGCCCGATTAATGGCAATATGTTCGCCCCCTATTACATATTATGGGACTCAAACATAACTGGCGAAATGTGGGTGTACTAGGTACACCTCTGCCCACCTCTTCGGGGAATACAGGCGTGATGTTATGTGTATGTTTGTGTATTCCCGAGATATGTGTGTGTATTCTCGATATTGGTGACAGTTACAAGTTGGCTAGATGACTAAAATATAGACACCTGAGTCATAACTTCATAAGTCATAACATGAATGAGTAATACAAATAGCTTTCTCTTATCAGCTATTATTATATTATTATAAAAAATTGGTTTGATTACGATATCTTCAAGTCATTATACGTTGATATTATAAACATTTTGATGCATTTGTTGTGAAACAATTTCATTTATTAACATTTTAAATAAAATATACAATCTAAGTCTAGCAATATATATTATATAAAGGAAGGGCTCATAGGGCGTCAAAAAATTCTTCCGTATCGATGTCAGTGGGTAAAGTGCCCAAAAGGCTGGCAGCAGCATTTGTTGTTATGAGTCAATCAAAAAAAAAATATTGTAAAGAAAGAAAACTGCATCAGTGGGTACACAAGTGTAGATCTTGGCTACCTTCAATTTTCCTAGTTACGAAAGAAGTGGTAGTGGTCAATGCGCGACAGCAAAGATAGCTCGACGTTATCTGACAAGTTCAGAGAGGCAGAGGTGTACCTATAGTACATCTAAATTTCGCCAGGTATGTTTACGTCCCATGTAATAGGGGGCGAGCCTATTGCCGTCAAAATCCAGACTCTGGGCTGCTACTGAGATATTCCTGATGGAAAAACCCGATAACACTTCACCCGACCTGGGAATCGAAACCTCAGTTACCTGTATTGACTGACGATTTCATGAAATTTTCATTCAATACACTTACATGAACTTAGAGAGTTGTATTGCTGATTCTAATGTTTATAATTCTGTAAATCCATATTTGTTACGGCCGCTAATAATATTTAGATCAACATACAACCTGATACTGACCTGCAAATTGCAAAAAACGTAAGAAAGTTTGAATTTCGCGGGCTACCCTAGCGCATCAACCTTAAGTAGAAAGTATTCACACGTTCATATTGACCTGTGACCAAATAAAAATAGTACACAAATAATAGTCATGTGGTTCTTCAAAAGTCATTTGTACCAGTACCAATAGCAATACGAAAAATTGCTTTTTCACCAATCTTACTATTTGTGTCCAAAGTACCAAACGTGCAATATTTTACCGTATTCCACAGCAGGGCATAATTTGACATTGACTGAGGCAAACTTAAACAAATAAAACAGTTGTGTGAAACATTTAGATGTAGGTACTTACGTGTTATGTCAATCTCAGCGCCAGATACAAATCAATAATCCATCTAAGTTCTCTAATTATCTCCGCGGCTAATTGCAAATGTGCCGCTCAACATACCTATGTGTAGCATAGCATATAAGGGAAAAGAAATTATTATATTAAATAGGTAAAATTGTTTGTTTGTTTGTAAAAGGTAAACTCTGGCTTGAAGTATTGATCCGATTACAAAAATTATTTCACTAATAGCAAGCCTATTGTCGAGTGCCATCGGATATATGTTTTATGAGTCGAAGGTTTTATGTTAAATCATGAAAGACGCGAACGAAGACGCGGGTGGAAGCTAATATGTAAATTGGTAGACATTAAGGAACTTTTATCAAAATCAAGCATACTTATAATATTATTTAATAGAAAACCCAAACTCAAACTCAAAGAATTTATTTCAATTAAAACATTAACAGGCACTTTCGAACTGTCAAGGAGTCGGTCAGCCAGAAATATGAAGGTAGTTGCCCATTCCAAAGCGTAGTACGTACCTATGGAGAAGAACGGGCTAGAAACTCCATTGTTCATTTCATTGAACATCTGGGCGGACACTCTTTTAAATTATATTGCTACAAATATATTAGTTACAATTTATAACTATACTAGCTGTTGGCCGCGACTTCGTCTCACGAACCAGGATGAAAAGTATCCTATGTCCTTCTCCAGGTGAAGGTTCTCCCTGTGTCAAATTTTAGCCAAATCCGTTCAGCCATTTTAGCGTGAAAGCGTAACAAACAAACAAACTCTCATTGGCAATTTTTCTACTACTCTCTTTCGGAAGTTAGGATGTGAGAATGATATTAAAAAAGACGTACACGTTAAAAGCATCCAGAGTACAGCAACATAAACAAAAAAAAACAATTTAAAAATTAAATAATTAAAATCAGCTGAAAACTATTTAAAATATCCTTTTACTGATTATAAAATAAACTAGGTAATTAAAGAAATCAAATTGGATCATTTAGTTCTATGCCAGGACGTCCGCTGCTAGCTAAACGCATCTCCTTTGACCAGCAGTGGACGTATTTCAGCTGATTGTGATGGAGATTTAATTATATCACAATAAAGAATATATGCGAGGTCTCCACCTGCCGAAGTATGGCGAATTTACCCTCAGAATCGTTCGATCGGTCTATATCCAACCGGTAACCGGCCGTACTCCCTTCGCTAATTTTAAAACATCGCAAGTGTCTTAACAAGATTTACTATTGCGAACTCTATCGTATACTGAATAGGGTGCATATTAAAAAAGAATCGATCGTCAGTCTAAAAGAAAATTCTTGCTCGACAGAGAACGGAGGAAAAACCGGGAAAACTCTAGAACAAAAGAAGAACTCTTCTATTTCAGGATTAGTTATAACATACAACGCTTTGCAGTGCTACTGGTAAGTAAGGAAAACAGCGCAACAACCAACGGCTGACTTTCTGCTTTCAGTGTTGCGGGTTCGATTCCCGCATTCTATTACAGCACCTTCGTAGTTGTTCTGGGCTTAGGTGATTATAGTTCCATAATTTATGTAGCTGAACATTCATGAGAGTTTGATATGCATTTTACGCTATCATACACTAATCGAGTATTTTTTTCAATTGAATAACAAGTTTACTATCTTATTTGCAAATAATTTCCATTCGCCCAGCCAATACCCTGAAATCAGTTATGCGTTGACGCATAACTGATTTCAGAGCTTGAGCTCTCGGCGTATTTAATTTAAGATTTGGTCCATCAGCAATGCGAGTGGCCTGTGACCTTTCGCCGGCGCCCCCTGGACCGGAGGCGCCGGCTTCCTGTGCCGGCCCGGCACAGCCGGCCGCCGGCCTACCCGCTTCCGCCCGACTTCGCCGAGCCTCCAAATCATTATTGATACAAAATAAATTAACTATCTCACTCACCTATGACATTTCGTGTCAATTTGTTGCTACTTCTTTCATAGTCGTCTCTAATATTGGTATTAGGAAATTAGTTTTCAGTAATTTGTTGGGTGACTACCTTTATTTTAACTGACTTCAAAAAACGAGGTTATGGATCTGTATGTTTTTTTTTTTATGGTCTGATTATTCTCTTAGTTGGATGATTTCGGGGCTTAGTTTTGTTAGAAATCAAATACCTATAGCAAAAGCAAATAAGAGAAGCTGAAGCATTAGGCGTTACTAAGGGATAGAACCTGATTTCAGTAATAGTTTGGGTTGATCGCACATTGCGAAGAGCAATCACACGCCTACTAAAGGCCGAGCCTACTAACGTCCCTGAAAACTTCAAAAACTCATCTATTTACTAAATTATCGCGCCAATTTTATTTCCCGCCTTAATATTGACATATTTTATCACGGGACTGGAACGTTCAGAATCCAATAACTTTGTCTATGACAATATTCCGGAGTGAGACCAAAATAGATAGGCCGGAGTTGTTCTTTGTAGCAGCCCCTAAATAGAGTGCGTAATAGGAAGGGGAGGCCTGGAGGGCGACCCTCGGCCCGCGCATGCGCGCACACACCTACCGCACTAATATCGGTTTTATTACAACGGTTTTGTTGTTCTTCTCGTGTTAATTCTATTTTGCGAAATTAATTGTGAACTTAATATCAGTATATTAATAAGACGAAAGATCCTTAATTATTCTACAAAATTATAGAATTTCAGATACCTTTTCCAGAGACTACAATGTAGGAACCATTATATTTCTAACAGCATCTTTTGGAGTCTAACGGTAAAGTAAAGAACAAAGGAAGATATCCCTATTGCCTACTAAAACTTACTTTAGTAATTACTGAATAAAGTTTGATTAATATTCCGGGTAAATAATTTTCTATAAATTAAAGAGCGAATGTGTTGGTGGAGCAAGCTGAGAGCTGTGTTTAGAGATGTAGGCAGGAGGGTGGCCGTGTCACCCGCGCGGCAGATGTGCTCTGCACGTGGCGAGCCGTCGGCCGAGCGCTGCGCACAATGGAACGCAATTCACATCCAATATGGCCGCTGCTGGGGAACTTTCCCGCTCTTTTCACTGACGTTTATTATGTTGACGTAACAGCCGACATTATAATTTTAATTAAAAATAAAGCATTATCTAGTATTTAGCTGATTTAGCTTATTTTATGAAAATCTTGATGCTTCTAATATGAAGATTCATTTACAGATTGATGATTTTACTGTTTGATCGTCTTTTGATTGATTAATTAAACTTGCTTACCTTCTTGACAATGTATTTAGGTACCAAGTACCAACATTAATTAAACAATTCTGGAACTGACGGAGTTTCAGACAAAGAAACTCTGGCTTGGATTTAAAATATCTAGCAAATTTGTTAGTTCTTCTTTCTGTTCTGATATGCTAGACTGAAGCTTTTAGTTGGTCAAATTGTCATAAGCAGACAGTTTCTGTGGCGGTGTGCTACATGAACTGTCTGCGTACTGTAGTTGGCACAGACAGTACGTATGTGCAGTCGAACCAGCTATTTGATATACAGGCAAAATATATTCATTTTCCGCTACACTGCCAAAATTCGTTTTGATTATGTGTGTAAGTTTTTGAGCTTATGGCTTAAGAGAATGACTTAAAAGTATTGTTGACTACTGAAAACATTCACAAAATTATTTAAAGTAGTTGCAAGTTATCCGCCTGCTGTATACCAAATAGCTTGTTCGACTGTTCCTACCACATATGTGTCAAAACTGGTCAAACGAATAGACAACCATTTCTGGATATCCAAGTTTGCTTTGTAGGTAATTCTGGCAGGAATCAGAGCATAGAAAGAAAACACTACATCCGAAGTCAAAACTTCGTGAAGCCTCTGCGACAGAACGGAATGTCTTCGATAAGACTCATCTACAAAAACGATTGGCCGAAATTCTTTAGTGTGAACGATGATGTTCGCACTTTAACCTACCGTGAGAGTTTAACATGAACATTATCACGCTGTTGAAGATAGTGTTGGTCTAATGCAGCCTTACACTGAGAAGACGACAGCAAAACAAGCGGAATTATCTATGACATTTGACCACGGCCACTGAGAGGTGATATTATTTTTAACAACTACCTAAACCAGCTACTCACTTAGACCATCAAGGCCTATGATAATGAAACACTGCATGGAATAATACAGATGAAGTTGCAAATATTTTAAGGGGTTCCGTACCCGAAGGGTGCCAAACGGAACCATATTACTAAGACTCCGCTGTCCGTCTGTCTGTCAGTGGGCTGTATCTCATGAACCGTAATTGGTAGACAGTTGAAATTTTCACAGATTGCGTATTTCTATTGCCGCTATAACAACAAAAAATAAAAATGAATATTAAAGGGGGTTCCCCTAAAAGGCGTTTTCGTGTGCGAATCCGACTCTCATTTGGCCGGTTTTTTCTACTGCTAAATATATCCCGGAATCTTTGCAATGAAATCATTTTGATATTAATTCTGGAAAGTCTGATATTAAGTCTGCTATGAAACTTCACTATCTTGAAAATCTGACACATAATATTACCAGATATTATAAGTAGCTATTTAGGGAAATAAATGTTTCATTAATTTAAGATATGAGATCAAGCTCCAGCGAATTAGATCCAAATTATAGCGAAATGTCATAAACTATTATAGGATAAGTATTAATTTACTTAAAGGTTGTACAATCATTCATCTATTTTATCATATTGACTCATATAAGTTCTCCGAAAGACCTAACACTGGGAGCTGTAACACAGGAAATATCGAAGATCACAAACTTGCTGCGACAATCAACGATGAACTCAGCTATGAACGTCACCAGCCTCAATCCATGGTACATGGTCTCAAAATATCCTTCTTAAAGAAGATTTCTCATCCCCAACAGGTTCTTTTTCTAAAAGCTATTCCAGATTACAAAAAGGTATATTTTTGTCATGAGTTGAAATGTGACGGATAAAATTAGATGGGATAGGCAGTGGTCAATTCATAGCATATGGGGGTTTCATGTACTTTGGAATGACCAGCAAGCAAGTTGTAGATATTGTTGTTGTAGAAGTTGCAATATCACAAGCAACGTGTAGATACCATCAGGCATAGCAGGTCGGTCGTAAAGGTTCCAGTGACATCAGTCTTACTTAAATCTTCAGGGAGAACCCGTGTGGAGATATTCAAAAACGCGCTCTTCGTTAGGTACCTAATATTTGGTTCTTTTTTATATCGATTTAGAATATCTAAAAACCAGGTAGGTTATTGAAGGGTCGCTCAGCGCCTAATCGCAGATCCTATCAGAACATCATCAGAACTATAACTGAATACCTAACCATTCCGTGGCTTTTGGGAACACAAACAAATACCTACGTAGCTAGGTGCTCATTGCGTAAAATACGCGGAGGAGGAAGCAATTGTTGAAATATATGAAACGCTTTAATACCTCATTATTATAATAGTTTATCTCAATGAAATGTAAGTAGGTATTTCAGGTTTCGTCCAGGATGTTACAAAGTTCAAAATAAACATTTCTTTTGCCTCAATAATAAGTATTTCTAATAATGCAAAGTAGGTAGTCATTCGATATTTACCTACACCGATTCTGTTAGTCGCTCGACCACGGCCGCTCGTCATTACGCCGACGGTCAACCGGTTTGTGATCGCATCAGAAAAACAGCTACCCCGGTACCACGACACTCCTCAAAACAGCAATACGACGGAGCTGGTGAACGGTTGATGGAAATTAAAAGGGTAATAGAGTTCTCGTGGTAGAGGGTGGCCGATATGCGCGATCGTGGAGAGCGCCACAATTTCGGTGTCAAAAATTTATATAACGCTGCGAATTTAAAACGCGTTCGTTCACTACGGTATGGCACAACGAGCTGGCAGTAGTTAGACAGGACGCTTTAAGGTGCAGCAGTACGCAATGGAATGATGGAATGATAGGTAGGCACACGTTCGATGTGTACCGTGCACAGGATCGTTATCATTTTCCTCTCTGCCATCATGCAGTAATCCTTCCATTAAGTTTATTCTAAGATCTGGCCACCACATAAGTAACTGGTCAACGTTAGGCAAATATCAACTTTTAATCATTTTCCCAGCTCTTTATTTCTTTTTGGCAATGATATCTACCTATGTGGCTCATTAGCATTTTTATAAAATTCAACGCACAGCTTTAATTACATTGATGATAGCGTGCTGACGTAAAACATGTAAATACGGGAATTACAAAGAAAGAACTAAAACCACAATAATATCATAAATTTTAAAACATCTAAAGAAAGTCGTCAAATATTTAAATCCCAAAAAAATATTTGAAACGCAGTCAACACTATAGTGGATAGTTTTGGTTACCTGGTGTAATTATTTATTTAGTGGAGTGAACAATTTTGTTCGTCATTTATGCCCCAAAGTTGCTTCAAGTCGGGTATATAACTCAGCATATGTCACGGATTGTACGTACCTGGCGCTTATGGTATTCTGCTTTCAGATCATGCACTTTCCTTATCCAGGTAAGTTAATTATTATTGTCACCACTGCTTCTGAAGTCATCAGTCAATACTTCTTGACTGTCAGCCAGGGTTGAGTAGGTAGGACACGTGAGAGGTGTGATCTTTGGATGAATACAACGAGAATTTGAATTAAAGGGATCCAACCATCGGTCCTACCATTGCTCTTTTTTTTTCGGATATTTGTGTGCGAAAGTTAGTTCAGATCAAGAATAACTCCTTTCTCTTCTTTTCTCTTTCTATCCTGAGAAGAAAACTACGGATTAAAGCAATTTTTGCTGTCGACAGCTAATCCGTTTGTTGTAGGTAAATTGATCCTAAAAGCCTTGAAATGTTCACAAGCCAAAACTTTGTGTAAATAATTTAAATAGACACCAATGTTTTGCGCACTGCGGAAGTAGGTATACGTATATAAGAAACCAACTCATATTTTTTCTTTTAAATCTAGACTTTTCTTCTATTTCTTAGTGTTTACCTACCCTTTATTTCGGGCTTACCTAGATTAGGTTGAAGGAACCGAGCAGGGCCGTAGCCAGGAATTCATTTGGGGGGGTTATTCCAAACTTTTTTTTAAAGAAATTAAGTAGACCAGGTATTTATTTCAGATTTCAGAGAGGGTAGAAAAATAGTAAGTACCTACAGATTTAAGTACAGATATTCCTCTTTTTCGGTTCTTAGAAAAAATATTGCGTGCGAAGCGAGCTCGAAATTTTTAGCATCCAGCTTCGAATAAGTTAGGTTTTCTTTCTCTGTGACCGAAATAGAAGTACCTAACGACCAAATATTCAGAAAATTAATTAATAGAAAATTTTAGCACCCGTCCTGCGCTGCGAGAGGCTGGGGTAGGTTAGTATATCTCAGAGAATGCTGAAGTTGCAGGAATTGATTCTATATACAAAGTCAGAGTCGATAAAAATACAGTATTTAAGCATACTCTTACTGGTTTTGTACATAATAAAGTACGCCTATGCGAAATAGATTACAATTATTTGTATAAGGAGGTACCCTTGGGGGTCGATCTCTGGATTGAGATTCTGGTTTCTCGCATTTCGGGGGGGGTTTGAACCCCCAAAACCCCCCCCCTGCCTAAGGCCCTGGAACCGAGCATACATGAAAAGGGAATTTAGTTTCCCTTCTAAGAAGTTAGAGGTAACTGTCCACTATATCTCTTCTTCTTTGACCAAACTTTTGCAATATGGTGTTATCTGCAGTGCAGATGCTGCTTTTATCATACACTAGTTCAACCGGAAGACGTAGCGTTGGAAGGCCTGCAAGGTAGACCAATGACCTTGTGAAGGTCACAGGAATCCGCTGGATGCGGGAAGCACAAGGCTGAAATGATGATGATAGTATACGACTGGGACTAGTATACGTATTTCACACCATTTATTTCATCATGATTTCTAAATAGTAATTAAGTAAATATAGGTAGTCTTACCAAGGGGTATCGTATTACCCAGTTACTGTGGGTTGTGGAGGTCAGATAGGCAGTCGCTCCATGTAAAATACTGGTATTCAGCTGCATCCGGTTGGACTGGAAGCCGACCCCAATATAGTTGGGAAAAGGCTAGGCAGATGATGAATTAAGTATAGGTAATAGGTACCTACCTATGATTTGAAGAAAATTCTACACACAAAAATGCGACACTGAAAAACCTTGTTCAAAATAATTAGCATTTGTTTTTCAATGACTATTCTTGCATAATTAAATAAAATCAGTTTCACGGAGCTTGATAGGTTTTCCGAGAATAGGTAATAAGTACTTACTAATTATTTTACAGTAATATTGTTTATTTCGAAAATATTTATTTTACCATATTTTTTATTATTTCCGGGAAAAAAAACCTAGATCAATAAGACTTAAAAAAACCCAATGTATACATTATAAGACACGCGTGTTTTAAATATACCCGCTTTCTTCTCCTGACTTGATTGAGAGCAGTGGCCAATAAAGGCTCCCGTAGACAGGTGCGACGCGACGGAGCGACGCGCCCGTAGAACAATTTCCATGAAGTTTTCATAGAAATTGTTCTACTGTAAGCAAAAATCAGTACTTAAAACTATCTCAAGACTACTTTTATAATCACTTAAAAGAAACTTGTATTATGCTACAAAGCTAGATTTGGGCGCAAAAGGAGCGTTTATTTCTATAACTATCTTATAAACAACTTTTAAAATGTTACTAAGCCCTATAATATACTTGATGAAGCGCAATAGCTTCTATAATGATATGAGACTACACAATTACAAGCACAAACGCTGTTGTTAATATCTGACATTAGTATCTTACTAAAGCAATCTTGTTAATAATGCACTAGTAATGTGCTTTTATAAGTAGGTATATTTTAATAGAAGTTATCTTTGTTTGTTGTGTTTGGTAAATACTTAATAAATTTTAAGTTAGTTTCTAATACTATTATTTTGTATTATTTTAGAACATTCATTACTAATATATATATTGTAAATATAATGTATGAACTCGTGGGGAAGTCATTTTTACTGTAAATGTGTACCCCAATTTAGTTAGTTTCACAATCCCCTCCGAAAAATAGCTCATCAGTATATTGTTGTAAAAAAATCAAAATCAAAATATTTTATTTCACATAAACCTACATGGGCACTTATGAAACGTCAGAAGCTAGGTGCACGGTTCCAATTGTTCGTTTCCTATGGAGAAACTCCACGGTTACTCTTGGTTTTACATACTTATAAATAATTGGCTTTACAATATTTTCGATTTACAGTGTTAATAGTTATGGAAGGACAGTGTAGGCCTTTCAAAAAGTTTCAGGTAGGTTAGGCTAAGCCTACAATGTTCTCACATTCACAAGGTAGAAAAGAATCTATATAAAAGATACTAAAGATTTAAAAAAAAAAACCTATTTAAACCAAATGACATGATTGCCATTACAACTGTAACAAATCTGATTAATTATCATGTCCACAAAAGCCTGTAAAGTATAAAAAATTAAATAAATAAAATATTTCATCAATTCTTATGAATATTCGCCATGTTTTAAAATTGCTCTTCAATAAGTACTTTATAGAACCAATGTAGGTAAACTAACAATGGAATCTCATCAAAATGGCTGACGTTAACTTATAAAGTTATTGGTCTAGTAGCTTTTAAGCTTTTTTGATCAAATAGAGCTCGTACTAAGTACTATTAGATTTAAAAGAGTCTCAAGCAAAACTATAGTGGCGCAAACTTACAGTGATCTCAGCTAAGTATGTTATATCTTGCTTTCTCACAAAATGCTATTATGGGATCAAAATATTATTCTGTATTATTTAGTTTTACTGTAAAAAGTTATAGGAGACTTATTCTTAAAAGTGTCCTAAAAAAATCTTGTAGCTAACTATAACACTGAGTTATAAAAGCAAATGCTCTTGAGAATACCTACGCTTGTGAAATGCTATTACTAGTAAAAGTGTCCTATAAATGTTTTGGCGGTCAATCTTGTAGCAAACTATAAGACCGAGATATAAAGACTAATGTACTTGAGTATGTTAAGGCTTGGCAAATGCTATTATAAGTAAAAAGTCTACCGAAATGCCTTTATAAGAACGTTATCAGTAGTGACAGACTTATAATCTTTCTTTATAGGATTACTTTGCTTGTTGGGATAGTCACGTCGCGCCTGTCCGCGGGAGCCTTAAAGCTCGATGTCGATTCAGTTTTAGGAGATGATAACGATGAACTACATAGATTAGTAAAGTTATGTCCCGTGGAAGACAATTCAAATTGTATATCCTAACTAATATTATAAATTTGGAACATAGGTAGACCATGACCTGGATAGGACATAGGATACTCTTTATCCTGATATTCCCATCGGATCGAGACTTACGCGGGTGAAGCTAGTAGGTATATAAAAACAAAAACTGCACTTATTCTGAATCAAAAATCCCATTACCTACCTACGCATAATATAAAAGGGTGCACGTTTTTAAAATTAATTTCGAAAATCCAATATAAGGGAACGAGCACACGAACCACCTTAATTGCGTTGCATTGACGAAAATGAACCCGACTCTCATGATAAACGTCAAATTTGTAATCCGTGAAAGAATGGGCAGTAGTAGTGGACTTTGGTGTACCTCTGGAACACCCGATAACTGTGTCTACCGTAAAGGTTATATACCTTGTATTAAAAACACTGAAAAACCGGCCATGTCGGACGCGCACAAGAAGGGAAAGGAGACCCCCTTTAATTTTATTTTAATTAATAGAAAGACACAATCTGTGAAAATTCCAAGTGTCTACCTATTACGGTTCTTGAGATACAGCCCGCTGACAGACAAACAGACGGACGGGCGGACAGTAGAGTCTTAATAATAGGCTTCCGTTTGTGCACTTTTCAACCAACATGCAAGGAGCAAATGGAAACTTGAAGTATAAGAAAAAGTACCTACGGAAACTTTGCCAAATAATATAACGGGTGTAAAAAGACGCTTAATGAAGCCAAAAGTCACTTGTTATTCCCGTCATTTTGTTTTTTTTTTGTTCTGGACCATACCTTCTGGTTACGGAGATATTGAAGGTCGAAGGTCTGACTTTTTCGGACGGTTTATATAGAAAGCAGGTTTTAAATGTTACATCATTTACTTAATTTTGAATACCCCTACGAACCCTGAACCCATGCACCCATAAACACAATGTTTTGCGTGCGTTACGTTGCACACTACCGTAAACAGCGATTTTCACACAAAAAAGAAAAGTCGTTTCCCAGCAATTATTTTTGTGCAATGTTACATAATTTGATGTACCGACTGCATAGTTTACGGCTATGTGATCGATCTTTTTACACCCTATAGGTATAAGTACTTACAACAAGTATTTAGAAGCTGCTGAAGACTGTTGATAAACAAAACCAGCGTGTATCTTTTGTAGTGTGAATTAAATTAATTCGTAAACATTATGTAACGCATCGCGATTTAATTATCGCATCAAACACCGGCCGCTATCAAAGTTTAACAACAATCAACTCATAGTGATTTGCATTTTCCGGAGCGAGTGCGAAAACTGACAGACACGTTTTCATCGTCGAATTTTTTGATAGCGTTTCTTTACCAAATGCTATATTATTGTTATGTCTAGTCATATTTAGTGACCTTAACACCTGGCCGCCTTCAGAGCTATTAACCTTTTTTTTTGTTGGATATCCTTTTGGGTACTGGCCGCCTGGAGTACGGCATAGGGAATAAAACTACGTAGGTAAGGCTTCGATGGATAAGAACCAGATAAACGGTGATCTTCAAGACAGTCGTGTTCACTACGTACACAAGAAGAGTCCGGTCCGGAATCTCTATTAAGTAGTAATTATTACGTACTATGTTCGTGACCTGTGCCACGTGACATGCACTATCTATTTACGAATCCATATTGTTCAGTTTCAATTAGAAATAATTTCATTTCATTTGCTCAAAAGTCATTCTGAAAAACACCGCTATTTAACAATTATTTGTCACGGTCGAATCGAACCTGTGATCCTTCGCGCAGAGAGCGGGCCGCACTCCGCGCAGCATCTAAATAGCAAGTAAAGATCTCTCTCGTCTACTCCTACAGTCTGACTACGCCGTTAAGCCTAGACAATTTAAGGATGAAACCTCCTAAGGAACAATCTCTATGTGACACTTACCTGCCCCTTTTTCCACAAATAGTAACGTAGGTACTTCATTATGGGAGGCACTGAAAATCATTGAAAAAAACATTGAATGAAAATAAGTTTTTAATTTTTTCTAGATCCGAGACCTAATTTTACCAAGTTTTATTGACTGAGATATTGTTTATAAGCTTAGATACCTTTCTTTTAAATAACTCTCAGATCTCGTGTCATCCACAGATCATAATATTTATGCACATAATTTTATATGTGTGGTGTATTTACTTTTTGTCCATAAGTCCTCTAAAGGTAACGAACTCAGAATTCATGTAACTTTTTGTAGGTACCTACTTTCATGTGCATTCAAAATTAACCAACACTTTTAAAGTCAACCTTCTGACAAGACAAGAAAGACAAGAAGCCGTTTCCATCAAATTGGTCCCAGTCTTCCGTGAACTAGTTGCTTCAATTTCAGAGCGGAACACTTGATGACATTACATCGTAAAGTTCTAAGCACCACGAATAGTTACATGAAATTCAAAACAAATCTAAGTGTCTAACCTACCTTCTCTGCTTGCATAAGATAAATTGCCAGTAGCCTAAACACAAAATTTTCGTTAGTAAAAAGAAAATGTTGGATCTGCAACGTTAAAAGTAATTGTGAGCGATAGTAGCGTCACAATAGCTAGATGAACGCATAGAGGGTGTGCAAGGACGCAGGGGCACCAAAGGGCGCAGGGGTCGGCGTCGAGGGCGAAGGGCCACGGGCGGCCAAGGGTACCGGGGACACACGGCGCATCGGGCCCTAAGCCGATAAAAGGCATTGCATTTGTACTGCTTATTATGCTACCCCTGTTATGAGCCTTGGCGTTACATTTCATGACCTAGGTACGGGAATTATCTCAAGATTTTGTTACGATTTCAGTGTTTTAAAGTCAGAGAAATTAATTGGTAGGTAAATTGATTACAAACACTGTCATTCTTTGACAGTATGAAAGATTTTTATTGAATTTCCTTGACTTTACTTAGCGATGAAAATGTGTTTGTGTTACAAATATTATCGCGCAACACATCGCGACTTTTTATGAGATAATATGAATATGAACCGAAAACTTGCTGAAATGTGGGTAAAGTGCGCCGGTTACTGTTACGTTCGACGTGCCGTGGGAAAATGTCGTGTAACTACGTCTTCCTTTTACAGTAGGTAGGTAGATAATTGATTATTTTTAAAATTATAGGTGCAAGTGATTCAATATTTATTATAGTAAGTATAACATTTCATAATAGTACGAGTGCGTTACCCTTTCTTGTTTTTATTTCTGGCGTGTTTTAATAATTTTATTTTTTTAATCAATCTGCCTAGCCTTTTCTCAACTTTGTTGGGATCGGTTTCCAGTCTGACCGGATGCAGCAGAATACCAGTATTTTACATAGAGCGACTGCCTATCTGACCTCCACAATCCAGTAACTGGGTAGTAAGATACCCCTTGGCAAGACTGGTTGTCAGACTTTCGGGCTTCTAACGACCCGTAACGACTGTTAAAGATCCACGAATGGCAGCCGGGACCAACGGCTTAACGTGCTTTTCGAGTTGGTTATTTTTTTTTAATAAGTATCTTATTGTTTTTTTTTATATAGTCATACATTTGTTGAAACTGAGAACTTTCATGTCCGGAACTCGTAATGGGGGTTCCCACCCACATATTAACTTACATAAGTTTCAGTCCATAACAGTGTGTTGGCGGCAAGTGGGAATGTGAAACTTGGTGTCAAAGGTTCAGTCACCGGGTTGAATAAAGAGCAATATGAGACTTTGAGGGTTGACAATGCATTGGCAAACCCCTTGAGGTGCTGTAGTTGTCCTAATATGGGCCGTAGGTCTGTTTTTCATACGTATAGATATTTATATACTTAACTTTTACCAAACAAAAACAGATCGAAAATCAAAAAAATCTTTATATTTTCGTTTACGGTTTTTGATCGCAGATGCATGCAAATCTGGCCGAATTTCGTTATCGACCGAAAAAGAACATTTATGATCGGACTTTAGCAAAAAGTCACAGTAAAACTAAGTTGAAAGTAAAGAAGTTAGCTAATACAAGAGACAAAACTATAGATCTAGTCAAACAATACTAAGTATAATACTTATCAGCGACGTAATTAACTTACTTACAAACAAAACGTTAAAAATATTAACAGCATTCGCATTGCTTTCGGTTCGATAAATGCAGTAGACAAATATGCATACATACGAGTATATAAATAGATTATTTCAATAAACGCTCCAGAGGATGTCAAAGAGTGGACTGTGGGCTCATAAACATGTTTACGCGCAGCAATCGAGCTCACAGCGAGGGAATTTGTGTCCCAGGCGGCTGATCGAAAACATTATACTTTTATTTATTTACAACAGGATAATTTTTTTAATTAAATAGGTACCTAAACTACCTAAGTTTTTTTTTGTTACTCCTTTATTTTTTAAAGCTTTTGGTAGTGGGATTACGTAAACAAGACACTTGGGGGCCAAGTCTACTAATTACAAACGTGTCAGTGGTCTCACAATGATCAGTTTTTGACAGATTTTGTATGGCATATCTGTCAAAAACTGATAATTGTGAGACCACTGACACGTTTGTAAATTAGTAGAATTGGTCCCCAGCACCCTAATTGCGTAACACACGATCAATCACAATCTGAATCATTTTGAATGATATTGCTAATCCATTGCTTCATATGTCCGAATAAATTATCTGCTCAACAACGTAAATAACGCAATGAATAATGTTGTACTGTCAAAATGAAACCCATTGCTACTGTTAGTGTGTTACGCAATTATCCTGCAGATTCGATTAGATTAAGGGCTACACAAATCTAAATGGCTCACATAAACTTTCGATCTAGGTGAGCTTCCCTGCCTTTTTTTCTTTTTTTTAATAATTAGGAAATACAATAGGAATTTCTTCTATATCATGCTTCGATTACAGATAGTTAAAAATCTAATTACAAAACACGTAACAACAATAATCATTTCTTAGGCGAGAATCGAACCCGCGAGTCGCGAGTATCGCGTCCTGTGATGCAGAAGGGCAGAAGCATAATTCGTCGTTCACTATCATCTATACCCCATTTGAAATAAGATTAGAAATTTAAATAAGCCTTTTTTACAGTCCGTTCAACCGATTTTGACTTCTATTGCGTTGGTGGCACGAAAAATGGCAGCTGCAGTAGACAGTTGGTATTGTGTAACTTTTTTTGCTTTTAATGCCAGCGTTATGCCTACGATATAGAAGTCAAAATCCGTTGAACAGACTGTATAAAGGTTTGTTTAAATGTCTAATCTTATTTCAAATGGAGTAGGTATAAAAAGAAAGAAAGATATAGGTACATTCACTACTGACGATGACGTGCACAGCTATCAGCATCTGACGGACTCCTTGACAATTCAAAAGTGCTTGTAGGTAAATGGTTTAATTGAAAAAAATGTTTTGACTTTGAATTCTCTAAAGAACCATCATGACATCCTTCCTTAAACTTCCTTTACCAATTTCTTCTACAATTTTGAAGCTAAACGAACATTACGCACAGTAATTGAATGAAGTTAAAATAAAATATGTTTCCAGCGAGTGTTTGCAACGTTCTCTATCGCAGCCCAGTTTTCCTCAAATTCATTCGCCACAGCAGCGAGGCGGCCGGCAGGCGGCACGGATTCGAAGCGAGCGGCGAGCGGAGCGTGGCGCAACGACCACTGCTTGCTACCTAACAACAAGTTACATAAAAATACAAGTCGGCGGGCACAGAGCGGCCCCGCCAGACCACGGCTCCGTACCGGTTGCTCCACACTGACACACTACTTGCTGTCCACTCATTTTTATTCACGATGCAAGACGCTTTATAATTTACAGAACTTTATATTCATAGTAAATTCCATTGTGTTGTATTGTACGATCCGACTCGTGTGCTAAAGTATTAACCCTTGTTAATAGCCTAATTGGACTTGTATGATTGTAAAAACTTGCCTACACTACATGCACATAGACTGTCTCTTGCCAAAAGCAAGTTAAACCAGCCACTTTCCTTGAATTTAGACTTTTTGTGCGCTCGAAGCGTACAATCAACAACAAGGTGCTATTTCACAAGGTTGGATTACCACGTGTCTAATCATCTACCCTCATTTTACCATACGTAGGTTCAGAGTTATGCCCATTTTCACGAACACTAGGCGACGTCTAAATGAATGCCGTATGTAAAAGCTTACTGTTGAATTTTCAACCCTCGGCTCATCGCGCAGCGTTGAGAGTTGAAAATCTAACAGTGCAATAAATATTAGGGCGTTCATTTAGGTGTCTCCTATTGTAAGTGAAAACAAACATAAGCAGAGAACTTATGGTAAAACAGAATAATTAACAGTACTTTACTTACCTAATAAATACATGTAGGATTTCTCTGTAAAGCAATCAAAACACTATTGTCAAAATCTTTATTAGCCTACCCGCATTCGTTTGACGTTTGATAAGAGTAGGTAGTAAGTACTTAGTGTCCTAGTCCTCGGAGTGAATTAGTTACAAGTACAGTACATTGATATTATAATGCTGTATGGTCGTTGTGAGCTCGGCGTCGGCGGTGACACATCGGCGCGTGATTCAGCGCCGACTGCGCGTGCACAAGCATCCCTGACGTCAGCGCGCGTCCGGCGGCGGCTATTATCAACACTGTGTGGAAAAATATCGCGCATTACTATGCGATTGAAATATTCGATTGGAATGAACTTTTTTCAGTGATACTTTTTCTTTTAGGTAGCTGTCGAACTATAGAGAACTAATCTCAGCGTCTTTAGTGGAGTCTCGATGCATATGGAATGTGCTGATACTTTCAAAATAAAGCTTAATTGTACGACAGCAATCAAGGCTTATTCATATTTTGTAAAGGCAAGTTTGTATTTGCGAGAAAATCTAAAATAGCTTTTTTTTTAACATAACATCATGCCGGTTTTCCCCGAAGGTCATATTATATAGTGCACCCATGTTTCGCCAGATAAGTTTAAGGGCGAGCGCACACTACTTTTTATCACGCGATTATTTTGTCGCAGAAATGCTACGTATTAATTTAAATAAAGGGCAGTGTGCCGATACACGAGAAAAATGTGGCCGCGATTTTATAATTGTGATCGTGAGTCGCGCCAAAATGTGATACTTAAAGTACTGCTCTGACTGAGGAGCTCGTGGCTAAGTAATAACAGCCGCTCGGGTCGATCCATTAGGTTAAGCTACGCTTGCCGGGGTTGGTCCGTGGATGGGTGACCATTTTCACATATCGAGACTCCTCCGTGCCTCGGAAAGCACGTTAAGCCGTTGGTCCCGGCTGTCATTTGTGGATCTTTGACAGTCGTTACTAATCGTCAGAAGCCCGAAAGTCTGACAACCAGTCTAACCAAGGGGTATCGTATTACCCAGTTGCTGGGTTGTGGAGGTCAGATAGGCAGGCGCTCCATGTAATATACTGGTATTCAGCTGCATCCGGTTAGACTGGAAGCCGACCCCAACATAGTTGGGAAAAGGCTAGGCAGATTGATTTTGGCGCGACTGCTCGCGACGCGATTGTCGCAAAAGTTGAATTGCGGCATGCAGCATATGAAGTTGTATAAGGCGGTAAGGCCCCGAGCGAACTGCGATAATAAAATCGCACCACCCACCTCACGGGCGAGTTCGCGATTCTAAAATCGTGTCGCAAAAATTTTCATCATAATGCGCGCTAGGACTAAGTCCTACGTATCACAAGAAAAAGCCCTGTATCACTTTGCTCCACCTTTTTTTTTTTAGTTTGGGAATTCATCAAATGACTTCCTCCGGCTCTGGGCGGCGCGTGTCAGACTTTTACTGACTAAAACCCACCCGTGTTCCTTCAGTTGCCTGTTGCCAAGGTCCCGGTATCCCTTTCGGATTTTCCCGCAACTTTGCTCCAGCTGGGAATCGAACTCAGGCTGCAGTTTTTGTTTTTACTCATTTCTATTTTGAGGTCTTCTTTTGTATAGCCGTCGTTGATTATTTCTATTCAGACGCATTTACAGGTCTAAATTGAACTGTAAAATGCATTTTGGGTGCGGTTTTGGTGCTGTTGATATAAATGCATCAAAACTGTCGACTTGCAAGTCGGTTGCAAAAATGACGATGCAGCTAATTTAACACGTTAGGTATAGGTGTTAAATTAGCTGCATCGTCATTTGGTAGGTACTTTATAATTATTATAATGACGGGAATGTGGCTCATAATAGCTAACTCTGATTTGCTGTATAACCACTTCATGTGTTTGAAGGGTTGTAATGAAAGCAACTGAACACTTATAACATTCTGTAGGTACGTTAGTTTTCTTGGGAAAGGAATATCTTCCGAAACGTCTGTACCTATTGAGGTGGCTACAAGAATAGGACCCCGGTGTTCGGGCGTCGGTTAGTCCGTCGCGTTCCGTTCCTCGACCGCAATGCTGCGCGTTTCTATACCTTTTGTATTCATAACCTCCACATCACCTCGCCCGCTCGCCTCCTCTACTCGCTTGTGCCGAATTTGCTTCACTGATTACGACCTTCCGTTATACTTTGAGAGGAGAATTTTTTCTTCTTGGTATAAGGAAAATATTGTCGTTACTCCTGTTGGTCCTATTTTGGTTAAAAGTTTTTGAAAACCTATCTTATGTAGTGCCACTTGACTACAGAGACTTGACTAAAAAGACGCGAAATAAACACAATCCGCCTAGCCTTTTCCCCAGTCTAACCGGATGCAGCTGAATACCAGTATTTTACATGGAGCGACTGCCTATCTGACCTCCCCAACCCAGTTACTGGGTAACACGATACCCCTTGTTAAGACCGGTTTTCAATTTCGGGCTTCTTCGGACCCGTAATGACTGTCAAAGGTCTACCAATGACAGCCGGGAACAACGTTATATCGCGCTTTCTGAGACACGGAGGAGTCTCGTCGGTACGTAAAGATGGTCACTCATCCACGGACCAACCGCGGCAAACGTAGCTTAACCAGATGGATCCCCGTGCGGCTGTTATTACTTAGCCACGAGCTCTTCAAAAGAACCTAATTAAAATAATATGTAGAAATGAAATAACTTAGCATTTGATTCCAGTCCTGTTGAATATTTGAAGTTACAATAACACCACTATCTGTGGGGATGTGTTAAATTGTTTAGGTACAGTCGACCACACATCGATGGAAATACTTTCCCAAGAAAAATCGTCCTTATTGCGACAAAGGCGCTGTTATTTCAAATGTTTACTACTGATATGCGGTTGACTTTACGGTCCGCAACAACACTCGTAATTTTTTTGTGCAAAACATTAAAAAAACAAAATTGAGAAGATGTTAAATTCAGTTAAGGGGCTGCGCAGACGACACACTTTTTGTGCGATCGAGTCTGTGGCGCACGCGTTACTGCATAGTAAATTCATATCATTGCTTAGGAGTAACGCGTGCGCCACAGACTCGATCGCACAAAAAGTGTGTCGTCTGCGCAGCCCCTAATAGTCTTGAGTCTTGACTATTACACAAAATACTGAGTCAGGCATCGAATAATTGTGGGTATGTTTAGATCGCAAATGTAAAAGTACCAGTGCATCAACTTCTGTGGGTACGGTCACCTACCCAACCAATAGCCACGCTTCTTTTTTTTGACTGATTGGTGATTTAGGGTCAGTTCAGACCGCGACGTGAACCGACGCAACGCTGCGCGCACTTTATAACTACTATCGAACTTATTTTCCTCACGAGGTCTAATTTCAGTGCGAGTGTTGACACGTGTCAAAGTACGCTGAGATGCGCGGTGCTGCGCAGCGCGTGTACCTTAATGTGTAGTAAATAAATTCGTTGTAACGGATGATAAAAAAGTGCGCGTCGCGTCGCGTCTCGGTGTGAACTGACCCTTACCTCAAATTATGTTGTGAAGAAGTAACATGTGTCTGCAATGTACCAGAGAAAGTCGGATTTTCGACAAAATGTACTTTATTGAAAAATCTGTGATGATATCGTGTGATCAAATTCAGTACGTCTGCAGCAATGCGTTAGCTGCGTACAGTCAACCGCACATCCGCGGTACAAAATTGACTCTGACAGCGCCTTTATTTCGTAGCAGTTAGGGCGATTTTCGAAATACAAGTGTACTACTGACGTGCGGTTGACCGTACACGTGCTCAGCACAGGACTGCAAACGTGTTGTTGATAATGTGACACCTCGTATACAATTCTATACATTACAACGTTGGGACATGTGCACAACCCCGAAGATCCACTCAGTATAGGTGTTTTGGCTACAAGCATAAACTAAAATAAAAAACCAATAAAAAATTCTACATCCATTATATTTTAACGTCATTAGTGGTGACAATTAAAATTAATACATTTCAATTGCGCTTGAGATTTCACATTTACTTTTTTTTTACAATAAAATGTACGAACTCAAATGTATGTTTTTCTTATTTGTTAAGACATTCTACGCTCATCCATTATCTAAAATATAAAAAGCTGTATTTACGTATTCGGCTTCAAATTGTAGATAATGATTGAACATCGAAGTTAGAATCGTAAAAAATCAGTCTAAACGAAGATGCCTGCGCAATCGTTTGCCGTTGGTCCACAAAGTACTTCAATACTGTACTATCATCAGTTTCGGTCTTATATAACTAACACAGGAACAAAAATATAACTTATAAATAAAGAATAATATTTTAAATTCAGTCAAATTTGTAAAATTAGCCAAACCTATACAGAGATTTCAAATAAGATAAGACTAGTAGTTCTGTATAATTCTCAGTCAATTTCGTTTGGCATTAAAGCTTATTCGAAATGATAAAGATCGTCGCAGTAAAGCAAACACAAACAACCATAGGATATTCGCACCATCAAACACCATAAAATAGTGACCACTAGCATGCATGCTTTGTTCTAGTCGGCCCTTTCAAAAGGCATCAAGCAAAAAATAAGCGCCTGATTATTTAAACATATAACCCAAGACAATTACAAATATTGAGAAGATATTTTAATCATGAATACATAAACTTTATATACAGCAAGTTTTGCAATGCCTAAATAAATAATAGAACCAACTGTATATAAGCGTTCGTTACGCCCCCGACCCAATAAATACTTAACACAGCCCATCGAACAATCGATACAGTCTTCTTGTCATGTTCATTATCACAATAACACCTGTAGCTCATAGACCAACGACAAACAGGGCTGCACAGGTTTGGCAGTGGGTTTACGAAAAATTGAGTAATACATATTATACGATAATTAAGAATCACAATACAGTTAATACTTATGAATAGAACTTACTTAAGTCAAATATGATAAGCGGTGACGGACGGGGCGCACTGCTAGGCCGGTGGCGCGCCTTATCTCGCGGGTATTATTACACGACGCGAACTTTACTCTCTCCCACGACACATATTATACACAAATGCTCCTACAATTAAGGGCGCGGCGCAGCTTACTAAAGTGTTTACATCTAAAACTGCCGCGCAGTACCTGTATCAAACTTCAAGTGTACGCAAAAGTGCGTAACATCAACGAAAGTCTATGACCTTACTAGGTTCCTACAAAATCGAATAGATAATACAGAAATAATGGAATAGCATAACGTGTGTGGTCTGGCAACTCGTATAAAGCACCATGATTTGGCCCTTAGGTACCAAAACAAAGAAATTATGCAAAGTTCAATAAAATACTACCACATATTGTACGCTTACAGGAATGTCTAATAGTAAAAGTTTCGCTCTTATATCTATCTGACTTACATTCAATAACTTTACTTATAGCAAAATTAAACAAACTTACGTAAACACATTGCCAGTAAACATTGCATCTTATCGTAGCAGGCTTCTCTTGGAATGATGCTCTCTGATACAATTTAAAAAAAGACCCAAGACTATAATTTTAGTCATATAAAGTTACAGACCTGATACAGTGAGACGCAATGGTAATGGTATAGAAATAAAAATCTACACATTAGAGACTTGTCAAGGTCAATATTGTAGAGTTAATAAGTAGTTAAACCTTGGGGCATTTGTTAAACCTATTGACACTAAGTTACCTAAGTACGATTTAAGGTAATGCGTTGAATATGGTTCTCCTGACAAGTCGTGGTGTACGTTAGTAACGAATGCTTCGCGTCAGTAGTGCGCACCGACCGTCACCGCGCGGTACACAGTGAAATTTCAATACACGTATAAACTAGGAAGTGATGTCAATTAGCGTGGAAGCAACCTCAGTCTTGTCAATCTTCTGATGTGAACCAACAACGCTACGACGCCCTGCAGTTCCACTCGTCCGATCCTGGAAACAATGTTCAAATGCAGTATTTACTGGTTAAGTTTTCCTTACAAGCAAATTTAGCTTACAGCAAATATATTATCAAAGTTCAAAACTTCTCTATAACAGGACAATTTCAATTTTGTTGAAATTACAATAATAAATTAAAATACTATTTAAATAATAATACTCCAGGAATAACAGTTGGATCAGCTGAGAATAATTTATCTTTTTGAAGAATTAAGAATGAAAAGATACCAACTCAAACAGAGGAGCAAGCTAGGTTAGTAGGTGACTGACCAACACGAGCAGCGAGAATATACAACATTATTTTTTCTTTATGCTAAACCCGAAAAGGGGTCATAGTACTCATCATTTTGAACAACTTCTTTTTGAAAAATAAATCAGCTGGTCCATACATTTTGTCGATTTAAGTGAACACAAATGTAGGGAACAGCTGATTTTGTAATAATGTTGTAGAATAGAAAAAAATGTTTGACTGAGTTTATTGCAGCGCTGTTCTGAAAAATCATGAAATGACCTTTCAGCACAGTTTGGCTCCAGGGGTCTTAGACTACTAATTTACTTTGTAAGCTTTGTCATAAAAATCAAAACCTCGCAATAGCGAGACCATTGCAACGTTTGTAAATTAGTAGACTTCGCCCTCAGCTATGCCATGGGCTACTTGCTCGATTGGCGTGTAGCGATAACCTTACCAGCCTGCTCATCTTTGCTTTGTCGTCGACTGGAAATACTTTTACGTCGTTTGGACGTACTTATTCTTGTATCATAAACAATGTGGAGACGAAAATACGACAATAAAATAAAACACTGGTAATACTAATGCAAACGAAATGAAAAAGTGTTTTTTTTTTTTCAAACCTAAATAGTAGTGATGGGCCGACTATGGGTTTTGCCGATCTTTCGACTAGCTTTAGTGACTAAACTATTAGATACTAGCTGTTACTCGCGACTTCGTCCTTCTGCGATCCAGGATGAAAAGTAGCCTATGCTCTTCTACAGGTCCAGGTTCCAAATTTCATCCTAATCCGTTCAGCGGTTTTAGCGTGAAAGCGTATCAAACAAACACATTTTCGCATTTATATTAGTTAGGATATTTGGGAACATTATATACGAAGTTTAAATTATTGTCGTATGTATCGTCTCCATCTTGTATATTAATATAGGTCACATGACACTCACCGTACTATCTTATGCTTCCGTGGGCTGCTCTATCGGATCGTTGCGCGGCTCGTCAACGGCTACCGTCTTCACTTTGATGTCAGCTACATCAACTTCGGTACTCTTTTCGTTTTTGCCTTGATCCTTTTCAGCTGAGTCGCCGTTTGAGCCATTTACGACCTCTTTTCCGTTTTCCATTGACAGTCGGGAACTTAATTCTTCCTCTTTGCTAGCATCTCCGTTTTGAGACGCAATTTCAGCATCGCCGTTGGTAGCTTTTCCGTTTACCTGTGCTTCTTTCGTTTCTTTTTCTTTTGGCTCACTCTCAGGTTTAGCTTCTTCAGGACCTTTTTGACTCTCCTTAGATTCAACAGGAGTTTCTATTTTTTCCTTAATTTTTTCAGCGGGGGTCTCTTTCTGTTCCGGTTCTGGTTTTTTATCTTCGCCTTTCTTTTCTTCTGTGTCAATTTTTTTATCTGCTACAACTTTCTCTGTGGCAACTTCAGGCACTTTAGTTTTACTGTCATCTGTTTCAGGCGTGCTGCTAACTTCTGTTTCCATTTTCTTTTCAATTTTATCTGTTTCCGGCTTAACTTCTGTTTCATTAGTGGCTAATTTGTTTTCTTCGCCGTCCGTAATCTTAGGGCTACTACTTTCAACATTTTCCTTCGTTGCTTTAACTTCTGCAACTTTTTCTGTGGGTTTCTCTTCCAGTGCAACTTTAGTTGTATCATTATTGGCAACTTCCTGCTTTTCGATTTTATCTCCTTCCGCTATATCCTTACTCTCTGAAGCTTGTTCTGCAGCTTTTAAAGCTTTCTCCTTCTCCTCACTCTGCTTCATTTCCATTTCCATTTCCGAATCTAATATTCTCTCAACAATATCGTTTGAATCCAAATTTTCAGTCTCCATGGTTTCTTCAGCAATAGTGTTCAGTAAAGGTTTGACAGGTATGTTATCCAAGTTAGTGACGTCCTGTACTTTGGAGAGTATTTCGTCACATTCTTTCTCTAGCACCTCTCCTACATTCTGCAGTTCTTCCATTTCATTAGAAGAGGGTTCCTCGATGACGGGTTCGAGATCTTCGATCATTTCCGCTACTTCGTTTAGCCCCTCTTTGTCATTAGTCACATCCTTGACGTCTGTGATTACAGAAGTAGGAGGAGTCTCTGCGGGAACAGATGCATCTTTGTCACCATTTTTTAGTTCGGCACTCTCTTTTGGCTCAGGAACAGTTTCTGAAGACTCTGTCTCCATCTTTTCAGTCTCGGGTTTTTCAGTCTTATCACTACTCTCCTCAATAACGGGTTCAATGTCGCAGACTGGGGTATCGGCTATTTCATTTGAGTCTGTGACTTCTTCGACAGTTGTTTCGACTTTTTCAGGTACTACATCCATCTTAGCTTGAACAGCCTTATCTTCTTTACCGATAGGTACTTCTTCCTCCACGTCCATTTTTTCTGGCTCATCGGCTGCTTTTGGTGCGGGTTTTTCAGGTTCAGCCGTAGCTTTCTTTTCAGTGCTCTCTTTTGCTACGGGCGTAGCTTCAGCTTTAGCAGGTGCAACGGTTTCAGCAGGCGCTTTGTCTTCAACGGGTGCTTTCGCTTCAGCTGGCGATTTAGCTTCAGGCGCTTTCTCTTCAGATGGCGCTTTAGCTTGAGCACTAACTTCTTTTTCAGAAACTGTTTTAACATCTGCATCCACATCGGTTTTCATTACTTTGGCAGGTTGTTCTTCCTGTAATGACATAATGTCAATGATTAGCTTGTGTCCAAAGTTGAATCTGTCTGTGCTATTGGCTTTTATAACAATAAAAGCTATCAATGTGCCCTTTAAAAACTCAATGAATGGGCATTTACTGTTTTGGTAAATAAAGTAGAATTTTTATCAAACTGTAAAACAGCTCTTATTCATTCAAATTTTTTAAACTCTTCATAGAATGTTACATTAACACTGCATTAGCAAATATATAGGTAAAGAATACATATTGTAACATAAGGGGTAATGTAGCAGCCCAATCCTGTGATATTACGGCGTTTAGTATTTCACCTCCTTATTACCACAAAACCGTGTTTATCAGTTGTTTAGCCTAAACATCTTTTAAACAGGGCATTTCTGTATGGAGTTTGACATAAAACTGATATTAGACAAGCGTTGAACAAGTGTCTAAGGTTTTGTGGTAAGACCCTATAAAGAGAGTTAAGCATATAAAAATTGAAGCTGCAGCACATATGCGATCATACCTAAATTGTTAAAACAATTTAACAAAAACTAATTACAGAATTAATAAACATATCGTCCAACAAATACATACATGTTTAATGTATAAATAATCCACACCAATAAAATATTTACTGTCTGAACCATCACCAAAAATCCATTATAAAAAAAAGACGAGAGAATAATACAAGTAAAATTAAATAATTTCTTTTTCAATGTTAAAGACCAAGATTTTTATTTGATTATAAACTGACAGCATTGAAACTTTTCATTTAAACACAATTTTTTTCTTCTGAAATTACTTGATGAATTGTTTATTCTTGTTACATTTTATTTGACAAACTCGGCTAAACTAACAGCTATGCAGAATTGTAGGGATTGTAAAATGCATAACGTAATTTGGTTTAGGGAACTATCCTGAATGTGATTAATTTGAAACTGCATTATTGTTCTTTAATATTTTATTTTATACATGAATGTTAGGAATTAACCAATAGTAACTATTTAACATTTATCACAGCTGCCTGAAGCATAATAAAGCGTAAAGCCTCATTTACACAATGCAAGTTTCTTGCCTGTGGCATACAATAAAATTAAAGCAACAAGTAACTTGCTAAACACTGTTTAGATGGTGCAACTTTTATTGTTGACAAGTATGCCACAGGCACATAAATTTAACCGTGTAAATCAGGCTTAACGGTTCCTGTAAACAAAGGCCTAACAGATTCAAAACTGTTTATCCAGCCACTTTCTGTAGTAGCAATCAGAGTTAATTTGACTGAAAGAAGTTATAGTTATGAGAAATTATGTGTTTTTATAACAAAAGAAATAAAGCCAAAATAATAATTAATACCACTGTGTACAGGAACCATAACAAGAACTAGTCACCAACTACACACGTACTCACCTGCAGGTAGGTCGGCGAGTCTATTCGTCTACACAGATATAACTACAAGTGCATGCATTAGGCGTGCTATGGCGGGTATCGGGTATCAGCGGAGGGGCACCTGGGCGTCGGGCTTGCGCTTGTTGGGGTTGGCGAGGGTCGCCAGGCTGTACAGCACGGGGAACGAAGAAGCCGCGTCGCCTGGCAGCGCCGCGTTACCCTCGCGGCTCACCAGCGCGGTCTGCATGCCTGATGTGCGCGCAGCTTCCGCCTCTGATGGTCAACATGTCACTTTAATTTTAGCCATATCTTTAAATAATTTATTTTGAAACCAGGCTTGTACAAAAATGTATTTTTTTGCTACTAACCTACTGAATATCAGTGTTTGGAGAATCATGCACTGATTATTCTCCTGATTCTGTGTGAACATGGTGAACATGTGGATGCAGTATGATATAGTTGCATACAATATGTAGCTAATCATATTATTATTTTTTAGGTGCCGCGACAGCGGCCGCCGAGTGCCAAAAACTACTAAAATATGCAGAAAAACATATTTTAGTGACGGTTAGTTAGTTGGGGTTCTGAATACTGGAAGGGTTTCTATAAACGCCGCGGTGTCCATTATGGGAGCCGGCGGTGCCGGCAGCCGATGTTTTTAATCTCGGCTGCCGGCAGTAATGTCATGGCGTTATTTTTGGGAGCCGGCGCCGGCAGCGCTCCCTATATTTTACCTTAGAAAATGACTTTTAATAGTAGCTAATAGTTCTGGCTTGTGTTATTTAAGGTTGTATCAGTGGAGTGCTGGTTGGCAAGCGCAGTAAAAAAAATGAGAATTAAGCATAGGAGTATCCAGAAGACAACACAAAGCTGTTATGGATATAAGTTATACTAAAAACAAACATACCTTTAACTATATCAGTCAAGAACAGTATCTCTTCAGGCTTGCAGCCAATCTTCTCAGCGATGGCAGTGTAGCTGGCAGCCTCCTGTTTGGCACCGACGGCGGTGTCGAAGTGTCCATCGATAGACTTCAGCATGTCTCCAGCCAGGGATTGCCCAAAGAGGAGCTTCTGCGCTTGGACGGAGCCAGAGGAGTAGATGTACACCTTCTGGCCTTCCACGGAGCGCCACTGGTCCAGGGCGGGAGAGACATCGTCGTACACACTGGAATATTGAACAGGAATATTCAGAGCTGAAGAATATATACCGTTACTGCTAATAGCTGAAGAATACTAATACTTTTGTAAAAAACAGATAGATAGGAAATAATTTAAATATTTAGTAATAAGCTTCCTTTATCCTACTTATTTATTAGCTGTGCCAGACGGGGTCCATAATAGTTTCTATTTTATTAATTACTAGCTAATGCCCGCGGCTTCTCCCGCTTGACAAATTATATACCTACTAAAACCTTCCTCGAGGACCACTATCCGTTGGTGAAAACAGCATGAAAATCAGTGCAGTAGGTTTTGAGTTTATCGCGAACAGACAGACAGACAGACGCGGCGGAGGACTTTGTTTTATAATATGTAGTGATTACGACCTGTATTTGTGTACATTATGGATTGCAATAAAGATTGAATTGAGTATGTGGCTGGCATTTGTCTCAACAACCAAATTGATAGCAAAAATCATATTAAAATATGATTTTTGCTATCAATTTTATTTTATATGCTATTATTTTTCATAAAAAATGTCTTAATAATAACTTATTATAGTAAATTCATGAGTTCTTACTTACATCATTCTCAATATAATACATAGCTGCTATTAAATAAATTATGCAGACATTTGCCATCCTTTATTTTATTGAAATAAAACTTTTTCGAGCATCAAAGTTCAATAACATGTGCAGATATTTGGACAAATGACTATTGACTAAATGTATATGTATCTTAGCTGTAACATTTTCTGTTCAACATGGGTAAAATAATTTTAAGTATTCTAATTTGAAATTTAGAACACAAATTATAAAAATACTAGCTGCGCCCCGCGTAAGTCTCGAACCCGTGGGAATATCGGGATAAAAAGTATCCTATGTCCTATTCCAGGTCGTGGCCTACCCATGTGCCAAATTATAACTAAATCCGTTCAGCCGTTTTAGCGTGAAAGCGTAACAAACCCACTTTCGCATTTATGATATTGGCCGCCTTTACACGACACGCGGTTTCACGCGTGAAAGGCCTTTCACGCAGGAAAGAACGCACGTGTAAATATAGAAAACGAGAACGAGAAAGTACGCGCGCGCCGCACGCTCGCGCTTTCATGCGTTCATGTCTGTTCGCTTCGAACATAATTCAAGGCACATAAAAATGGATAAAAACAATCACACACGATTGCGCGTACAAGCTTTCCCGCGAACAATCGTGCACACTCAGATCGCGAGTGAAAGCGTGTGTCGTGTAAAGGCGGCTAATAAGACAAACACGTAATAGAGCAATCCCAAAACAGACAAAACATAAGAAGACTGGCACTCATGAAATGTATGTATGTAATGTATGGGAAAAAAGAAAACACTCCTTTTTGGGCAGTTTTGTGTAAAAATAAGAGCTATCTTCATTAAAATAAAATATGATAGGTCCTTGACTCGTAGTAGTTGTTGGGAATGTTGATAAATTGGTTCAGAAAATCATTACTAGGTAATCGGTAATAGACCAACACCATTATTTGTTTAGTTCGCGTCGAACGAATTGACATGAAATGCGTCATTAGGATCCCAAAACTATAATTTTATTCTTCGAAATGCGTCATATTTACCAGTTCGAAGGTTTACTTATACATTATGGTAAACACACTGGACCTCAAGGTTGAATGGTGAACCAAAAATGTACTACCTTTTTGAAAGGCAAAAAGGATAAAACATCAAATGAACGCCACGACTGCGATGTATAGTATGAAATTACTTCTCTGAAATAGTGGTGGTAGATATCAAAAGAGGCTAAAATGTAACTCACTGTCCCTTGATGTCTCCCTTGTCGTATCCTTGCTTCCAGATGAGACCTTGCAGTTGCTTCAGCGCGCCCACCTTGCGGTCGGATGACATCAGCCACTTCACGCTCTTCACCAGACCCTCGATCTGATCCTCCTTGGACGCGTCCTGAAATACAACAGTTTTAATAAGAAATATGACCAGCTGATCAATGTCTATGAGTGTTATGTGTGCAATTATTTGTTTCTAAAGGTAATGTGATGCAGTCATGCCACACACAAACGGCCACTTTTTGTCAGTGATCAGACACCACAGGCGATTTATGTCTATCATCTGCTATAGTGCGTGTTCATGGCTATTTGATTTATCCTTGTCTCTGACATACTGTAGATGAAACCGTTTTTTCTCGGGGCCGTCTGCATTCACGAACCGATTAAAATACTGTTGATCGTCTGCGATACGTACCTCTTCGGCTCATCGCCATTTCCGCCTATTTGGGAACAAAACAAGGTCAGCCCTTCAACTCTAGACCGGAACATCGCTGAAATGAAGTAACATGAGTACGTGACCCCAAGAATGACCGGTTTAAAATCAGTGTCGGCTACGCCCCAATTCGAAATTATCATGTTCTCGATGGAATCTTAGAGTGCAGACAATTGAGCCGAATTGGTATTCCACTTATCTTACATGTGCGTGCTAGCTACATCCATAGCGGGATTGTATTTTCACATATTTGATGATTTACGAACTTTTTTCAGAATTAATAATTAAACGAAAACCGAATATTCAATTCAATTTATTACAAGTACCCATGACTCATTTGTTAGTACACTTATCCTATGTTAGTAATTAAGATAATTATGAATACACAAAATCCTGTACAATATACACAGCGGCAGTACTGTCCGACGCTTCACCGCGGCTGCACCATTCCATGGGAAATGTCGCAGCAGCGATTCACGTATGGACAGTCCAGCGTGCTTGAAATTAGGGACAGGATACTGTTGTTGCTGCCCCACACCCCACGCACCAGGGATGCACAGCGCTTACGCATTGTGGCAAAGAATCGCAATACATGTCCATACTAATATTATAAATTCTAAAGTGACCGTCATTTCACGTCTCCTTTACGCGTCTTAACTAACTACGAACCAATCGCTATAAAAATTAACAGATAGATAGCCTTGGACTTGGAGGAGGACATAGGCTTTTCATCCACTGAATAAAAAATAACATTCAGGCAGACGAAGCCGCAGGCAACAACTAGTTAACTCTTAGATAAGAGATTTCATCGAAAAAGACATGCGATTCGCTTCGCATATTCTTAAACATCCCACGCGGGAATCCTCTTATACAATTCCATGAAAAGTAACATTGCGGGGCTGGTTTTCTACAAAATTGTTTACCAATTCACAAGTAAATTTGTTCTATCTACTATTTTATAAAGAACGTATTGGTTGTTGCAAGTATTCCAGAGCATTCAAGTTTCGTGTTACAATCTTTTGTCTAGAAAGGCTGGAAACGGATCGCTCACCACGCCCTACATGGCGATGCGATGGCGACTCGGTCGCTAGACTGAATTAAAACTTATGTTATAAGAGTCGAATTTATTCAAAGATTCTAATCTTTTTGTATCGCTGGGCCCATTCTGAGTATGCCGCATAGGTCCAGTGAGCAGCAAGGTGAATTCGTTGAACGTGAGATCGCAGACTCGAGAGTCGATTTTATATTTTTAGTGGATGGTATGAGTCTACTCTTTAAGTCTGCAAGAATGTTAGTAACAAACAGACTCGAACCGGAACCAGTATCAGTATCAGTTTCGAACCATGTATTCATTTCTGGATTTTTTTAGTATACCTTTTTTACCTTTTAACCGAAAATATAGCCAACAATGCTTTTGTTTTTGATTCTGAATCCATTTTAATTGTGTAGAATTAGATGCAATACTATAAAAGTTCGATAGTCAAACAGTAGATATTATTATTGTAGACCAAAAATATCAAAGTTTCTTGACCTCACTCTGATAAAAGAGGTAATGTCAATGCCACGCCAAAACAAACACGGTTCCGAATATTGTAAAAGATGACGAATGAGAATATAGCGTTATATTGTCTGTTTAATTTATTCTTATGCAAATAAGGTAATTGAAGAAACAAAAATTGAAAATGCATGACTCTGGCGCCCCGACTGGCGTGATTTTTCATTGTTTGATGGATTTTCGGAACCGATTTTTCCTAGTTACCTAAGTAAAATTCTTCATAATTACGCTGAAAAGTAAGGTTAATAAATACTGTCCTCCTTCAAAATGTGTATCCCTGCAGGCATAGGGAATGCTATACCAGGATACCGGGATGCCGCAAGCAAAATACGAAACTAATCTCGCTTCTGTCTGCAGCACTTACGATCAAGAACAACATGTCCATGCATCAATTTCATACCAGACTACCAAGATGGCACAATGGCAGCATGATTGATAAAAGTGACATACCTCTCCTGGAATAGTGACAACTCCATCGATGCTGTTCTCCTTGTCTTCAAGCGCCAGTTTCCTGAGCGCCGCGACAGCCTCCTTCACATCCTCGGCCTCCCATTGGTTGGTCAGGAAATCCTTCACATTTTCTTCGGCGTACGGGAACAGTTTGTCCTGTAACAAAGAAGTTAAAACTTAAGACAATACTGGCTGATGATGGATTTGTTATCAATTTATGAGAAAATATAAATGTTTCACAATGTGGGATGCGGCACATAAACACTGCGCAACATTGTAGGTACATCGGGTCGAGCACATTGTGACATATTATCAAATTGGATTGTGAGAACTCTCGTAAAATAGCAAATATAGCAATAGCTAGGTACCTATCTATACTGTGTATACTTTCGCAGTATACTCGATGAAAATACTTTAGTTACGGTTTCTTGGAATTAAGTAAATAAAACAAAATCCATTCCAATCTCTGAATCTAAAGTGGTTTACCAGTTACCCAATCCGTTATTATTATATTGGCTTTTTTTCGAGTCTTGGAAGTAGCCTATTGATTCACTTCAGCATGGTTCACGCAGCTGCCATTAATTGGAGGGTTGACATAACTTGTTCTTTACAACTTTGTGTGATCTTAGAAAATAATGTCTCAAATATCTGTTTCAAAAGTATCTGATAAATAAAAGTGTTCAGGTTAAATTCTTACACAATCACTATCTAAAGGGAATTAGTAGGTAACATATCTGTCATTTTTACATTGTCATCACTTTTGACAACACATCTTTAAAAGATTTAAAATTAAAATTACACTACATTTTTAAGTGGCTCTACAAATTGGCATCCACTCCACACGTACGTTTTCTGATCCACAATTCTTAAAATTTTCATCAGATTCTTTTGAAACAGACCATACTCTGTTATGTATCACGTAAAGTCTCGGCTATAAAACTTGGTATTACGCTATTTTGGCTCTTTATCCCCAAACTTTCATGCTGATTTCTATATGAAGTAAAAAACAATAAGACATCTTGAGCAAGATCGTATACCTACTTGATCAAAAGCAATCGCAATTTCAATTAAACGGTGGGTCAATTTCTGTCATGTCTTGCGGTAGTGACACGTCCCAATAACTGTTTCTGCACTAATTGAAATTAGTTAATTATTAACCATGATACCTACCTATATATAAACTGTATAGGGTTAAATGCATCATGAAACTGAAATTACAATAGTGTTTTGGAAACCCCGAGAAGTAAATGAGGACACGTTTTTCTTCCCGTGAAAAACGACGGTTATTCGCCGTGTGTAGGCACGGTCTTCAGTGTTTTAAGGTTTTAAGGATCACTATGGAAGTTTGTTGACGGACACGTTTCTACGGCGCGGTCCCAGTACTCTTGGTCTTTGGCCCAAATACGGATATCTAGTTACATCAAGCAACCACCGTCTCGTCCAGCGTCGTCGGGTACCGAATATTCAAATTAGGATTTCCGACAGTAGCCTTTCCACGATTTTTTTTTTTTTTTTTTGGGTGGGAAATCATCATATGACTTCTCCCGCTCTGGGCGGAGCGGAAGGGCGTGTCAGACTCTTACTGACTAAAACCCACCCATGTTCCTTCAGTTGCCTGTTGCCAGGGTTCCGGTATCCCTTTCGGACTATTCCGCAACCCTGGCAGGCATCGGTCCTAACGGACCCCGTCAGGTGTGCTGACATCTCTTTGAGGCGCGCGTGGAACACGACGCGCCATCGACCCGGGCCTGGTCCTTATCGGACGGCGAGCTACCCATTGCTCGCCGTTCGCAAGCCCGCGCCTATTGTGGCCGGGAATCCGCCTGGGATTCCCGACGCCCAGGGTGTCTCCAGCGGCGGCGGTTAGGGGCGTGAGGGCGCAGGCTTTGCCTCTCCCTCACGCGTTCCGCCTCCTCCTTCGCGAGCATCACTGCTTCGCAGAAGGAGGTGACCGCCTCCCATGCCCTCTCGCTCCGTACCATGGCCTGGACCAGGGCCGGACGCGAGAGGTCAGTGCCGCCAATCGCCTCCACGAGGACACGGCGGTGCTCCGCCCAAGCAGGGCACACCTCCACCGTATGCTCCACCGTGTCCTCCGAGCCTTTCCACCCTGGCACATCGACCATGCTCCGCTAATCGCCACAGTGAGACCGTCTTTCGTACGACACTCATTTAGTCAAGGGTGTAGATGGCTGAATAATAAAAATTATTGAGAGTCAAACTTCGGGTCAATTCATTCGGAATCTACCCGAATGCGGGCTGACGACCAAGTGAAATTGCGCCATAAGTCGTCAACTTTGATGATTCAGCACTAAGCCTGTTAAATGCTAAACATGTATTGTGTACCTAATACGTATGACTATTTACTACATAAATGCCTTATGTTTCGACACTACGTGTATGGATGGGAATGGCACAAATGAACCATGTAGAATAAATCGGCCAGTTCACGGTAACGGAGCCGGCATAGCTCTACATTAGCATAGTACGAATAGACAAGACACTTGTTTCTATGTTAACTGTCTGGTGCACATTCCCTTATCCACGGCTCACGTTTAAGTGTGCTGGTATACTGTCAAGACTATGTTTATTATGTATATCTATCTTTTCTTACATTTGATAGGATCTCGTTCACCAGTATCTCACCTGATGGTAAGCCATGGTGCGGTTTACGATGCATCATGAAACCTACACTCTTGCCTACCTGCACCTGGCTATGTTGCCATACTAACTAATATTATAAAAGCGAAAGTGAGTTTGTTTGTTACGCTTTCACGCTAAAACAGCTGAACGGATTTGTATGAAATTTGGCACAGGGGTAGACCATGATCTGGAATAGGACATAGGATTTTATACCGATATTCCCACGGGCTCGAAACTTAGCAGCTAGTGTTGTATTAAATTTCGCACTCGAATGCAAGTTGTATTCGAATATGCCTTTTCTTTCTAAAATAACAATTTGCGATCTCGTCTAAGAAACTATGAGTTGCGAAAAGCACTGTAAATAGGCCGTTGTGTAGTGCCCCGCTGCCTCCCACAACCTTCAAGTACAAGTAGGTACAAAGTGAGTGAACCTTTGAAGTTTAAAGGTCTTACTTAGTTATTCCTGTACAAGTACATAACTACCTGGTCCTACAGTACCTACCTATTTAGTGGTACGGTAGCAGGGGTGTGGGCGTTGTTTGTCAAAATTCCACGTGCTAATTTCGTTTATGGTCTCGCAGGTAAAAGAATGGTACGGTGGAAAGGTCGCAAATAAAAAGTTATACCAGTTTATATTTCTGATTTCCGACAGCAATTCAAGTCACTTTATTACAGCTTCTTATTACATGCTTCCAACCAACGCGAGTATTCGAAAGCTAGCGTTCACATGTTTGTGAAATTTCCATTGCCAGCCAATCAGTTTTAGGGTTCCGTGCCCAAAGGGTGCCAGCAGGACCCTATTACTAAGGCTCCGCTGTCCATCCGCGCGTCCGTCTGTCTGTCAGCGAGCTGATCATGAACCGTAATAGGTAGGCAGTTGAAATTTAAAATAAAAATTAAATAAGCTTAAAAATCAAATGGTATCAGTGTCAGCAAATTCAGCATACAAGAAACGTGTTTTTTTTCGGCGTTTTTTGTTAAATATTGTATCAAATCGTGGTCATTTAACTCGACTTATTTCCACGCCAACATAAGATGGCTTATTCTCGGTCTTAATTTAAACTCTCGCCTCTAAAAAGTAACCACCATGCCTTGAATTTAGCATAACATGATGCCCTGGTGAAATTGCATCGTCTACGATGCGGCAAGTCGGTGGGTGAACGAACTGCGCGAGTTGCCGCCGG
The DNA here is from genome assembly GCA_948473465.1 of Lithophane ornitopus. Classification (NCBI taxonomy): domain Eukaryota; kingdom Metazoa; phylum Arthropoda; class Insecta; order Lepidoptera; family Noctuidae; genus Lithophane; species Lithophane ornitopus. The sequence goes on from OX419633.1 coordinate 7,560,631, forward strand.
TGTCCAAACCGGATAGTGAGCCTACCTAGCCGGGCGACCCAGCCCGCGGCTCCCGCGGTAGGGACGCACCAAGATAATACCCAACATTGTTGTATAAAACATGCTCTAATTATTCCACTGGGCAGTACCGACGAACTTCTGAATGAAAAACGAAAGCCAATCACTGCCGGAATTCTAATGAAAGTTCTCTCGCTCGCTGAGTGACACTAAGTCAAACTTCCTAGTTAGGTTATTGGTATCTATGTGGGTGTAGGCAGCGTTTACGTTTTAGGTTTTGCGATTAGAAATACGTGTCCACCCTACCTAGTAATAGAGAACAACGCGTTTGCGTGGTCGTGGTCGAGCTAGTGAAACCAGATGAATTTGTTTTTGTTTTAACTTATAACAAGGGCTAGGTAGGTTCATCAATAAAATACAAAGGTAAACATATAGGAATACGGAAGTCCGTTTGACGAATGAATTACCAGGCTGGTATAAAAGATAAGAGCTCAAATGATTAAAATTTGATTTAGTAAACCTAAATGAAAGAAAAACTCGTGAATCAGCGTTAATGTAAACAGCTGACGTGCCGAATCTCGCGTTTGTCGAAAGGGATGCTTCAATGTGTGAAAGAATAATAGATTACAGAGGTTTTAATGAAACTCTGATAAGTTAATCCGTGTATAAATGCCAAGTATATTTTGTTACAACCCTAACTTTAATTAACATCACGACACCGCAAGAGTTAACCTCATTTTGTGAGGAGAAAAGGGGCGAGTTAAAGATGTAGGTAGGTATGTACCTACAAGAAACTAGTGTTCCATCTCACCAAAACAACAACGTCTTTTACGCGTATAAAACTGATTGTACGTAAAGTATTTCGGTGAAAAATACTGTGGCGACGTTTTTGTGTTATCTACCTCTTCAATGTTTTCATTTGCCATTTGGATCTACCTACTGATTACGTAGTGTTTGAGCGTACCTCTTGTTCAAAAAAGAATAAATCATCCTACTGTACTGCTAGGTAGGTACGTAACGTATGCGATCCGATGTTTTATACATTCCCGAACTGGATAAAATCGCAGAATCATCAACACGACGCGACAATCCTGACAAACGAAACATCACTCGTGTTTTTTTTTCTCTGTCATCTTTTGTATTCCTCACGTGAGTGCGACAAGGCCAACCTATGTGAGCTCAATGCTATTGAAAGAGGACGGTTAATTGTTCCACATTTTTTTACCAGCCAGCTGCTCGGAACAGCTGTTCAAGCCGGTAGGTGTGATAGCACGCCACTACACACCGTACCTGAAATAGTACGGATATTTTTTATTTCGGTGGATAATTTCCTGTTTTTATGTCAACCTGAACCCCAGGACTTAATGTCCATTTTAGCTGTTTCGCTAAAATAAATCAATAAATGCGAACCTACGTTCAATACATTTCTACATCAAAAAAATAGCCAATTGCTCCGTTTAATAAGACGAGAAAAGCTGTACTAATTGCAGTAAATACGATTAGAACACGTGGATAAATCAGACAATGAAAGGAACATGAAAGGGGTACCATTTTGATTTCGTCCTCCATGTTGCGAATCTGAAAACGCGACCATTTTGCATGTTGAATAGTCTTTTTAGATATAGGCAAGAGAATGATTCCTAAAAAACATACGAAACGGTTATACGGTTATACAAAAACACATGTTGAGACAAAACACCGGCCGGTCAATCGTTAGACCTACCTTAACAAAGCTGATCGATGTTGTGGTCCCTTCAATATCCAACAAAAGAATTTTGCATTTCTTAACGATGTCGCTGATATCATTATTCTCATTCGCCATTTCTACGTTATTTGTATTTTTATATAGAGCACTTATATTTTTCTGATTTATTTGACTAGAATTCTTCCACGCTACACTACTACACCACACCGCCACAGAAAAAAAGCATTGATTGAGCCGGCCGTGAGCGAACGAAACGCCACACAGTACACGGCGAATACGCGACCAGCTGACAGAGATAGCTGCGTATTGAGGTTGCTGATTGGTTGAAGAGTGACAAAGACAAATTCACTAAACAAGAGAAGAAGCGAGATGTCAAACGGAAGGATATGCTTGTGTCAATGCATCCAACATTGTAAAACCCATTTTTTGTTACCAGATTTTCTCAATTTTGCAAGAGCAAAAAAAGATTCTGATGGTTTGTTGAAGAAATTATTATACCTCGCGAGAAATACCGTATACTTTGTTTTATCTGCTTTGGATGCAATTTTATTCCCACCTCGCATGCACTTCTTTTAGGCTGGCTTTCCACCTCCATTGTACTCTGCAATGCCAACGTTACCTAGCTGAGCTATTAAACGATGAATCTTTTTCTACTAAAACTAATATTTGTAGCGAAATCACAAGACTTCATCTACTTCATCTCCTCAGCTTCGCTTTGCTACCTCGAATTCACAAACCTTGCACACACCTCATCACCCCACTAGAAGTAGGTGTTCTGCGATTATCCTACCTAATCTCAGAACAGGCGCTGAACGAGAACAGGTTTGTAGGATTGAGTAGCCAAATGGCAAAAACGGAACCCTTTTATTTTTGTCATGTCCGTGCGTTCGTCCGTTCAGATGTTACACAGCTTATCATTTGCACTATATCACCAAAAATTTGAACTAAGGTGTATTCTGTGAGAATAGAAATTACGAAAAAAAAAAAACCGTTAGGCCACCCCTAATGTTTTTTTTTTCGTAATTTCAATATTCTGTATTCTTTGTTCCACAGCATATCCTCTGATGGAAAACTCTTCTTCTAGCTTCAGTAACTGTGCGTTTACATTGGCGAAATATTCACGTAAAAACTTTTTACAAAAAAAAAAAAAACAGACTTTTTATTTTTCACTTTTTAGTTGTGGTACCTACCCCACTCAAATCCGAATACCACTACCTGCTATCTAAATAACAGTGAAGGAGTCAAACAGGATATCTTCTAGATAAACTAAGTGGGAAAAATACGTAATATTGAAGCTAACTCAAAAATTACGCAAGCAAAGTTAATAAAATTTATATGGGACCACCTCGGAAGCATGACCTACCAAGCAAAAAAAGAATCATCAAAATCGATTCATAATTGGCGGAGTAATCGAGTAACAAACATACAAAAAAAAAAAAAAAAAAAAAAACATGCAGACGAATTGAGAACCTCCTCCTTTTTGAAGAAGTCGGTTAAAAACATGTTGAATTCTCTATTTTTTGTCGATGTGGAGATAGAGATTTCAACATGGTTTTACGTGAATGTTTCGCCAGTGCAAACGCACTGTAATTGTATAACAGCCTCCCCGATTCAAGTACTCGAGCTCCGTAGGTACCTACCTACTATTTATTATTTTACCAACAAGCATGGACTTAGTAAGTACTTCACATCTGGAATGCTTATCTACTTAGAATAAGTAGATTAGCATTTCGAAAAGTCGAGCTTTCTATGTAGTATCGTGTAATACGCAATTAGCGTGCAGGGTCATCAGTTTTCAAGTATTTTAATAAGTACACAAAAATAATATTATATAATTTATTTCATGTTTCCTAAATAAAATTACAAATATGTCACAAGTACCTTTTTAACACTTAGAAAAAATAATAAAGGTTATCCTCTATTTGTTCTTAATAACTATTTTATTTACATTTTGAAACCCTTGTTTTATATGCATGATATTCATCAATTTAAAGTTACAAATATTCGGTTGCATCGTGAGTGGTTGCACTAGTCAATAACAGGATCAATGCAATATTACAAAGGCACCTTACAGTCTTGAATAATATTTGAAAGTATTATTACGATATATTGTTAGACACAGTCAGCAAATACACCGTAATTTGAGGAATATCCTATGAATCAAGTATAAGATAATTCGAATCTATAGATTTAAATGATCTAATAGACTGCTCTTGGGACGCGCCAGTTTTTCTTCAATTTTCATTTTCTTCACTAGTTTTGGTGTTCCTAAATTAACGTCAGCTTTTCGTTTTATTGTCACCTGAAAATAAAAAAGCAGAAGTTTATTAAGTAAATATTTTCGGAAATCGCCGTCGAGTTGGACCGGCAAATGTGGTGTTTCAGGGCAGACTGAAATTGCGCCCAGCACTCGTAGCATGACCACCATAAAAACGGGTTTTGTCGACGAATGAATAGACAAAGTGACAGATTTTTTGTCATTTTGTCTATTCTTCCATCGACAAAACCCGTTTCTACGGTGGGCATGCTACGCATACTGAAGTGTGACACAATTTAGGGTAATAAAAAAAATAAGAATTATATTGTAGTATATGGACTAATATACAAAAAAAGTAAAAAAGTACCCTGACCTTTGGCACATCGTCGTCATCTTGTGATAGGGCAGTAAAGACAAAGTTTCGCTTGTGTGACGCCAATGAGCCAATTTTTGGAGCATCGTCGTCAGCTGCTAGCGGTGTTGCCAACGCTGCCAGCCGCGCAAGAGCACCTCGACCGCGCGTTAGCAAAGAACCGTGGTAATTTTGCTGAAATAATAATAATACCATGAGAACGTGACTTTTTCCCCGAGTATTTAACAAGGGAGCATTAGTAAAACACTTGCCTAGGAAAGATAATGTTGTCACAATATTGGATTATGAGGTAAAATCTATACCCTAATTGCGTACATCACGATCAATCATAATCTGAATCATTTTGAAGGATATTGCTAATTAATCCATTGCTTCTTATATGTTCGAAAAATTTGTCTGCTCAGCAACATAAATAACGCAATGATTGCTTTTTAAATGTTTAGATTGATTGTGTGTTACGCAATTAGGATGTTGGATCCTCACTGAGTTTTAAATGATGATTACCTGAAAGATAGAGAACGACTTTTGCGGGCTAGGTATATCTTTAGCTGTCTTCTTTTCTTGGACAACAGGACTCTCGGCATTTCCTGGTTTTGATTGATTTACCTCTTGCAGCAGGGTGGACATCGACTTTGAAGAGAGGTTCGCTTTTATTATCGTTGTTCGATTTACACTAACATTTACACTTTCATCTTCATCTTGTTGCTGAAATGTTAATGATTTAACACTTTATTTATGTTTCACATGACTATAATAAAAAAATTGTTTTAAAAAGCATGCAGCTTAGAGCTGTTAGAGATGAACGGATAAGGGCCGGCGCCCACTGGCGGCTCGCCACGGCAAGGGATTTGTATGCGACGAATAGAAATGTAACTTAAAAGTATGACAATAAAATTGAAATTTCAACGGCAACGATGCAACGGTATCCTTAGGGATCACCAAATACCTTGCCACGCCGAGCCGCCAATGGGCGCCGGGCCTAATTGTTAAATGGACCTGGTCTTGACCTCGATCTCGCCTGATGGGAAGCAATGGATGAGGTCCTTGCCACATCAGTGGTAACTGCTGTTGTCAACGTAATCAACACGCCAACATCGAAGATCCGTGTCTCGAGAGTGTCGACGGCAGACGCCGACAGATGACGACAACGATGAGATGCCGCTCGTCAGTAAGAGCCCTTAGTTGTAGTCATAATAATAATAGTCTTCCAGACCCATGGCAGCCAATCTTAGCGGAGACTAGCCATAGGCGTGGGAGGGTATTGTCTTGTTTGCCATAATTTCATTTGCCATAATATTGTTTTCCATAATGGTCCTCAGTCATAATATTTACTTGCCATATTATCATTTGTACTAATAACGTTTGTCATATCAACTTATTAGTCATAACTTTTATTTGCCATAAAATTAGTTGCCATATTATCATGTGTCATAATCATTACTTTCAAGCGTTTATTGTTTTGTACAAAAAATTGCACATTTTTTTTTTTGTTTTTCTTTTTTTGTGTGCCTTTTGTTCGTGCAGCATAAACCATTTTTCTATGAATATATTAATAGCAAAATTATTCAGTTTAACATAACATCAAAATTGCAGGCGCTTGTACTGAACTAACATTGTTTTGCTAATATGGGAAAAAATAATATTATGATGAATAAATGGTATGGAAAACGACATTATTGAAAATAAAAAATATAGCAAATTAATATTATGACACTTGATCGATTATGACTAATGAAATTATGGAAAATGATTTTATGTCATTTGACGATTATGGCAACTGAAGCGTTATGTCTAATGAAATTATGGCATATGAAATTATGGTATATAAAATTATGGCATATGAAATTATGGCAAACATTAGTAAACCGCGTGGGAGATATTATAGTGCGCAAGTGTATGCGCAGACCCAGGTGCACTCTCTTCCCTCACTCTCAGTCCTCAGGGACGGCAGTCCGACACTGACGGAGAGATCAGGCACAGGACCAACGACAAGACAGGAGGGTGTCACACCGCCAACTACTGAGAAATTGCTTGAAAATCCCAATAACACTTTGCCCGACCTGGGGCTCGAACCCAGGACCCACGCTCAACAGTCGCGCTTGTGACTACGAGACAGTCTGTCTTACTAATGATACTAACCATTGTCCTCAAAAAGACCTCTCGTTCATGCCTCTGTTTTCTCCATTGTTCTTCTGATTCAAATTCTTCTTCCTGTGTATCGGGAAATTCTTCAGGCACTGTACCAGTCTCATCGTCTCCATCTGTGAAAGAAGTATGGTTATAGAAATAAATTATAGAAAGGTAGCCACTATTGACTAAGGCACCTTTTTTTTATAATTTTATATGAAAAAAATAAGAGACATAGAGCAAAGCGAAGTATTATATTAGAATGGCTTCTACGACTACCACACACGAAATAACAGGAGATCTATTATATATAAGTTACAACCTATAGACAACAATAACTTAATCTTAAATACCTGCGTTTCTCCATCTGAATTTTCGCTGTCGATGTCCGTCGCCGAGGTCACCGTCTTCGAATAATAGTTCTTGTATTATTCTCACTTCTCGTTTATCTTGATCCAGCACATCTCGCCTAGAATTTAGAAAGAGGACATTTGAGAACAGAGAATATATATTTTATTACAAACGGGATGCACGAATTATGAGAAATAATAACTAACAACCGAATCGAAGATCTTGTCAGTATGTCTGGAGTTTTGTTAGATAAGTGCATGACTGTTATGTAGTTGTATGCTTTATATTAGTTAAAATATTATGTAATTAACTTTGGCCGGTTTGATTTCCACTTACACTTTATGTTACACTTATGCAATGAAAGTATGGTTTGCTTCAAGATTAGTTTTATTATTAAGAAAAACATAACGGAGCACAGTCAGTTTTTCGTGATGTCCTCAGAGTAGAGTAGTAAGCTAAAAGAAAATTACAAAAAAGAAAGTATACTTACATGTGTATTTGTCCCAGCTCCTTCCTGAGTTGCCCCTGGTGGAAGACGTCGTCATCTCCTTCTTCACGTTCCATCCTATCCAAGCCCTTCTCATCTTCATCTCCTGACCCCACCCATTCGTCCTCACTCGTCAGTTCCGCCTCTTGCTCGAAGAAGTCAGCCATTTTGCGTTTCTTCTTCGGTTTTTCGGATTTTACTTCAATCTGGGAATTTGAGATGTAGGAAATTATGAGAAAATATAATACCAGACCAGGAGACTATGTTGCATCTTCCTATAACAACAAATAAATAAAATAGTAATGTGAATCGAATCGAATCAGGATTCTATCAAGCAAGCTACAATGCCATAAAGATGACTGACTGGAATATGCATAATAATGTACAAATAAAATGTGTAAAATGTGTGTGTGTGTGTGTGTTTTTGTGCTTAAATTATTATCATTCATTGTAATATAAGAGTGTCTTGAATGGAATGAATCATTGGTGGTATTGTTGAACCAACATATTTTTTACTATTTTGAGGTCTAACCAAAACCATTTTAGCAACCTTTTAAACCCCCACTCTATGGTGATGCGTGATGAGGTTTTAGACTAACCAAATTTAAAAAAAAAAACCCTATTGGTAAGTACAATGTTTCCTAAATTTGTTAAAAATATTTTATCCGCTCCTGCTTCGCACCGTTTTTACGACTTGACAAAACATCGAGATTTATTAGTTATATGTAACTATATTATTTACTTAAACACATAATCCGGAATAAATTTTCTAAACGATGATGAAAACCTCATCAAAATCTATTGCGTGGTTTAGACTTACAGACAAAAACACCGCAGACTTACAGACAAACACGAAAAGCGAGTTTAATTAAGTTATAATATGTATAGATACAGTTATAATCGTTGCTTGGCAACGGCTAGTCAAGGTCACGCGCCATTTTTCGGTTTAAAAATCGCGCGTTCAACTACAAAATAAATTCACGTGATACCGCACTACGCCACCCCCTCTCCCCTTGTGACATTTTGTGTTTTTTTTCGAGCCCCCCTTTCTTGCCTCACATGATTAATGGACGATCCCTAACGAAATTACAAAAAAATCCGACTTTATTACAAACTGACCTCATTTTCTTCCGAATCATACTCCACTAATCTTTCAGTTTCATCTTCTAAGTCTGACATGTAGGCAACCTCTGCTATTTCTTCTTCATCCTCATCATCTAGAAATCAGAAATATAAGCCATTTTAGGTGAATTCAGTAAAGTTATCGTATTTAATTGACATAACGAATTTAAAAGTATTTACCTGATATCTGCAGTGCTCTTTTTTCCGGCTTTCTCTTTTTAAGTTTTTTCTTCTTGCCAACAACTTCTCCATTTGTTTCGGCTACCTTATCATCTTCATCATCAGAGTCTATGGTAAACTTCTTTTTCATTTGAGTATTTTCAAGGACCTGTCCATTTTCATTCTTCTGGGTATTACCACCAGTAAAGTATTTATTTGCCTTCGGTTTGTCGAACTCAGGGTCATCTAACTCATCAAGTATAGACTTTAGAAGGTTTCCATCTGTTCTTGGTTTTTTACTATTTTCTTCTAGTTGTTTATTTTCTTCAATACTGATATTCTGTATTTCAGGTACTTTTTCTTCAATCTCTTTACTAATATCGTCGTTTGCTGCAAATTTAGCTGTCTGTGTATCATGGTAATCATTGTTCACTATATCCTGAGACATGTCATCAACATATTCCTTTCCTTCAGTAGGTGATACAAACTCGTTATCATAGAAATTGCCAGTACAAAGAGCTAATATATCTTCTCCAATAGGTTGTGACTGAGATGACTGTGTTATTGGCAGCTGTGAGCCCTCCACAAAACGGTTTAAGCTTGGCTGAAAAGTAAAAAAACAATGAACACAAAAAAAACTGATTGTACATTTAAATGCTTTTGACCTTATTAATACTTACGTCTTTATAAGGCTGTGACATGCAAAGAACATTTAATTTATTAGGAGATTTCAGTTCCATATCCATTGGTACCTCGGATGTCGAGTCTAGTATAGAAAATGTTTGTGTCATCAATTCATCACTTGCGCTGTTTCCATCTTTGGTTCTATCGACGACTGTGGAGCTTTCTTGGCTGGTGAAAAGGTCATCTGACGCGGATGCATGTCTCTGTGCTAGTTGTATGACATCATCTAAAAATAAAAAGAATTCTCTTTATTTTGCTCAATATTATTCAATACAAACTGTAAATGGAAAAGTAATTTTTTATTTAGTTAAGTACCTTGTGAAGCACTCTGAACTTCATTTGAACCCGCAACAACTGTGTTCGCGTCATGTGTTTCATTATTGTCCTTCACTAAAGTTTCAGTTTCAACTTGTTTAATTGCAGTATCTTCATCATCTGAGTCCTCGAATGCTTTCAATATTCTGCCTTTTTTAAGTTTAGTGGTTTCTTCTTGTTCAGATTCTGAAGAATCGTCGTCACTAGACTCATCTTCTTGTTCTACATTGTCATCACCATCGTCAATGGTCTCATTGGCTTCATCATCTTTGGGTATTTCATCTTCGTTTTCTTCAATATCAGACTCCTCAGCTTCATCATCAAGCATTGGGTTATGTTTCCTTGGTTTGTCTTTAATCTCAATATCATTTTCTTCTAGCTCCTCTTCCTCACTTTCTGAACTATCCTCTTTTGCATCATCTTCTTCCAACTTCCCTTCAAGTTTCTCGAAGCTATCTTCAGCATCGTCTAAGATACTTTCCATTTCCATGTGTTGCTGCTTTTCCTCTTCAAGTCGTTTTGCCCATTCAAGAGATCGCTGTTCCGCAATTTTTTCCTCAAGATCGTGTTTTAGTTTTAAATGTTGAGCTCCTGGTTTTAACCTGTAATTCATTATGATTTGAATTAAACCACCAATTTTTTTTTACGTTATTGATATTGCATACATAATAAATATCCACTAACTTTTTTTCCTTCTCTCTTTCAAGTTCTTCAGGTGTCTTTAATCTTGCAAAGTATGTAAATCTCTCTTTTAGTAGTTCAACACCAGTCTTTTTGGGTACAAAAGCACCTCCATCCAAATCAATAACCATGCCAGGAGCGCCCATTAGTGTAGGTTTTCCATTTAAAGGCAGGGGGTCCCTTATGAGCATTGGAGAGTTAACAATGTCATCATCTGAAACAATGAAAAATACGCTTTGAAGTGACTCCACCTAACTAAATAAGGAAGAACAATGATTATTACAAAATAACAAAAGTAAAACTAAATAGGACCAAATAATCAATTGTCCTACCTCTCAATATTTCTGCATTCTCAATTATTCTATCAATGTCCTCCATATTTACATCATCATCTGAGAAAAAGTCATCTTGTTTGTCTTCTTCAGCAACAATATCAACTATTTCAGTTATTACATTGGAAGAGTCTTCTACTTTGTCCTTTACTTCAGGTTTATCTGGTTTGTCTAGTTCTTCAGTATTGCTTTCAGTGTAATGTAAGGATATCAATTGACTCTCTTGTTCAGTACACCCTTTCGTAAACTGTTGTTCTGAATTAACTTCTAACTCATCATTATTATTAGCAGTGTCTGTTAGAATTGTAGTTGCTTTGGGAACACTTTCAGTTTTGTCTGTTGTCAAATGTTCTTCTACAGAATCATTGTAAACTAATTTGAAGTCTGTGTTTGAATCATTTTTTTCAGTGTCTTCTTGTTGATCATTTGTGGAAATACTAGGAGAATCAGGTTTTTCATTATTTACTTCCTCACTATTTATGATAGCCATTTCAGTTGCAGCTGTTTTGACTGATTCATTTTCTATCAATTGAGAATATGCAAGATCATTATTTGCAACATCTATGTTGGTAACTGGTTCATTTACTGAACATTCAACAGTGTTGTTAGACTTTTCAGTGATAATTTCATTTTCATTATTAGTGATGTCAGATATTTGTTCTGTTTCTTGCTGTATTACATCAGTTTCTTCTTCAGCTTCAGGAGCTTCTTCATCTGATTCACTTTTGCATAATTCCATCATTTCTTTCTGACGCTGTTCTAACAACAGCCTGAAAATGTAATGGAACACAAATCAACTTTTATATTAGGTCCCCACCTATGAAATTGGTGTTTTGTATGGGCAATTTTAAAGAAGTTGCATTTTTTATACTAACATTTTCTTATATAACAACCATAAACACTAATGTTTTAAAATTAAGTTATGGCTACGTTAAAAAAAAATAGTGGTCATTTCTGCTAACAAAATGAGGAGTAATTTTTAAAGTATTTTTTATGTTTAGAAAACTATAAGTAATAAGGTTTTTTTACTATTGGTAGTTGTCTATGATGGTCATTATTAAATACAGGGTGTTAGGGTAGACACCGCTATCCTTGTAACTAGTGGTTTGGTGTCATCTATAATATACTTTTTCTATGGGACCAACATTGAAATCGCAAAAAAAAATCTGCTGTTCCATACATTTTGTCGATTTAAGTGAACACGCAAGCAAGCAAGCAATTGATGAATATTTTAAATCATAGAAGTGACGAGGTTCTCTATGTGTGAGAAAAAACCGCCAATTTCATAGGTGGGGACCCAATATTATATTATATTTAATTTAAGTGTATCTGAATGTTTCTTCAATGCCTAAGAAACAGCTCATCAACTCCATTCACCACACTATAGCAGACCATACATATGATTGTATAGTGAATGATAAAAATACTTACGCATAATGTTTTAATTGCTCTTCATTCATTTTGATGGGCAGTGCTTTTCCATCTAATGCAACAGCAGGCTTCCTTCTAGACATAATATCTTTGAGAGATAGCGCTTTAGGTCTATGATATGGCAATGATACTGCTTTCTCCCTCAACATACGATTTGATTCGCTTTTTATTAACTGCATGTTTTCCATTGCCTGTTTAGCTGACATCTGTGCAAGAATATAAATCACTGTTATAAAAATATATGTTAAGTAGTAGGTTGTGTTCGGTAGTTGCTACCTGTACAAGGTAGAGTTAACAATTACTGGGATGACCAACTTGGTGAAGTTACAAGTAGTATGAGATATATTTGATTTAATCAGTAACACCATGTTATATTTGAATTCAAATTATTATATATTTGCTTTGGTTAAAAATTATATTAACAGTAGCACAGTCAAATGTTCATAATAATTCTGCTGTGAAGTCAAAGATAATCTGTGGAATATCTCTGGTAACACCCCAGCAGGCCATGTACCTACCCTTACTGGTTTAGCTTCAATCAGTTTGGTAGATTTCTGTTGTTTCCTTGGCCTTTGTTTTGGTATTTGCTTTTTATTTATTAGATCCTCTTCATCAGAAGTATCGGGATCACAAATGGATGACATTGATGCCATGCTCTTTTTCATTTTCTGTAAAAAAACAACACTGACAAGTTCAATTACAGAAATTATACCAACCAAATAATAAGATGCAGACCAGGCTGGTGAAGATTATAATCGCCAAAGATACACAATACAAACAATGGGTGAGTGTAATCAGTCAATGGTGATACTACTAAATAATATACCCTCAGTCTACTCCTAAGAAGTTAATCACTTTTATCACTGCCAAGTCAAGCAAAAACAAACAAAGGCACAGCTGTATCATACTTTTCTCAAAGTCATTCAGGACACTTTCTACCCCATGTAACTTTGTTGTGGATAAAGCTATAAGCCTGAATTAAACTAGGTATATTCAAAAATTACATTCAAATTGAACCTGTAGTTTAAGAACGATTACAAGTCAAAGTTCCTTAATTTTGTCACCGACACACTCATCGATCCTCAAAATTCTAAAGTACTTCTAGCAGACCCATAAACTTCTAATTTGTAACATAATTAGTGTTTAGCTTATAAAGCAAGGAAAAACTATACTGCAATTTCAGATCCTTTTGCAATTTTCTAGATATAAAAACTGCATATGTAACTTTGTAATCCTATAAATACGATACAAAGTTACTTTTGCAGTTTTTAAAAATTTTCATCACTTACCCTACCTAAATAGATAGATAGGTAAATAGTGGATATAGGTAGGTTCAATAAGTCACAGACAATGCCTTAATATACTCATAAGTTGGCACTGCATGTTGAAAACAAGCAATGAAATTGAGATCTTAGTGATCTTATAGTAGTTAGGTATTTGAATTTCACACAATAACAAACAGTTTTTTTTAAATTATACATCACCTACCTATGTTTTCATGAACGTGGAATATAAAGGTACATAAGACTACAACCTAAGGAGAGTATTACCTGTTTAATTTTGGCTATGGATGACATTTCACTGTCAGAAGGATCTGAGATCTCACCATGACTGCTGTCTGAAGATGGTTTCTCACTGTTTTCTTGTAATGTTGTATGCTTCCCTCTAGAGCTCAGAAGATCTTTAAACTTATCTTTCAGCTTGCTTCTTTTGTTTTTCATTCTCATTTGTTGCTCTTCATTCTTCATAGTTTCGTTCCTTGAAGCATCAGAGTCTGAACTACTATCTATCTGTATTTTCGACTTTGTTTTGCCATTTTTAAAAGTCATAATACTGCTCTCTGTTTCATTATCATTATCATTTTGGAACTTACTTTCCTGAACAGACTTACTCTCTTTAGGTTGTAAAATTTCGTTCTCACTGTCACTATCAGAAAACTGTTGCACTCGTTTCTTGGTTCTTTGCACGGGACCACTTTCGTCATCACTGGAAGTCATGGCATTTCTCACATCATTAGTGTTCAATACAGGAGACATTTCGTTGGAACCACGACGTGATTGCATTTTCAATTTATCTTTATGATTGTTTTGTACACCAAGTGTTGGATCCCAGTATTATACATATAGTGCTCTGTGGTTGGATCCTTCACATTAGTACAAATATTCCGTCTACCAGGTATTTTATTATTCACATTTTGGCGAGTTATGCAAGTTTTAATGCACATGCACCTCTGTGCTGTGTAATGCACAACACAAACTACAGAATAACAGAAATTAATCAGGAATCTGAAAAAGAAAGAAACGAGTAACTATTCGCGCCAGAAATACAGAATGACAATGACAAATGACAATGACATTAATGAATGAATGTCAAATGTTGAAATAAAATTTTAAGGGGGATGCGCTAAGGTGGCCCGCGAAATTCAAATCTTACGTTTTTTGCAATTTGCAAGTCAGTATCAGGTTGTCTGTTGATCTAAATATTATTTTGGTCAACAGGTTTGAAATTTTGCTCGTAGCCCGCCTTGGCTCGTCGTCTGTCACCACCGCGAGCCGCGAGCCGCGAGCCACGAGCCGCGTTGACAATGAAATTCTGAGAAAGCTTCACGTGTGTCACCGACGGCGAGCCGAGTAAGGTCGCGAACTTAAAGAATGTCTGTCACCCACTTAAGAGCGAGCGAAGTGAGCTCGGGAACTGGGGATCATGATTTTCGCGAGTAGGTAGACACTAGACAATAGCACGATTGTGAGGTATTTGTGGTTCATACATTCGGTCCACATTATGCAGTCGCAGGTTTTGTTACTCGTAAATAGCGACCATAGAACGCGCCCTCACACATGCGCGTAAATTGTGTCACAGGGCAAGCTCTCAGTTTTTTAATCATAAGTAGCTCAAGGGACAATCACACTCCCCCTAACGGCGAGACGTAGCTCCAGCTCAAGGAACAAACTCACCTACGGCAAGCTCCAGCTACAAACTGCCTTTAGGTATGTTTGGGACTTAGTGCTCGCCGTTGGTGAATTAGGTGAGTATAATGCTCGGGGCGGACCGCCACCTAAATTACAAGTCGATACATAGATCTCCGAGTCGATCTATAATTTAATTCGCTCTCGCCAACCTCAGAAAAAAACCCTGACTGGAGGAACTAAAAGTTAGCTAGATAAAATTAAAAGGAACAATTTATTATGTCTCAAGAATAAGTTATCATATTATGTCAAATTAAAGTTTTTACAGTTCTCCAATTGGATGATATTCCGGCGGTGGACTTTCTTTCTTCGGCAACTCACAAATTACTGCTTCGGCGGTAGTAAGTAATGATGCGACGCCGCTAGCATCAGTAATAGCCCTTCTTACGACTTTAGTGGGATCTATAATACCTCTTTCAAGCATATTTACGTATTCATTATTTAATGCGTCATATCCAAATTCAGGACCCATATCTTCGACTTTAGATACTACAACAGCACCATTAAATCCAGCATTATCAGCAATCGTTATGCAAGGTGTACGTAAGGCTTTCTTAACAATGGATATACCAATTTCTTGGTCGATATTTAATGGTTTTAGTGCGTCTAAAGACGGTATACATCGTAGGAGTGCTGCTCCACCTCCAGGTACAATTCCTTCTTCAATTGCTGCCCGAGTAGCATTAAGTGCGTCATTAACTCGATCCTTTTTTTCATTCACTTCAACCTCGCTGCAACCTCCAATTAATAAAACGGCTACACCTGCTTGCAGTCGGCCCAATCTATCGATAAGCCTTTCACGCTCATAATTACTAGTGCATTCTTCCAAATCATCTTTTATTTGTGCGATACGTTGTTCTACTTCAACAGGATCACCCTTCCCTTTAAGTAAAAGAGTTGAATCCTTTGTAATTATTACCTCACCTACCTGACCAAGACCCTCAGGTTGACAGTCTTCGAGTCGTATTAAGTTTATATCATCTTCAAAAACTACGCCTCCCGTAGCAGCAGCCATATCAATCAGTGCATTTTTCCTATATTCACCAAATCCTGGAGCTTTTACTGCAACTATAGGCAACCCACCTTTTAATTTATTGACTATCAACACAGATAAAGGCTCCCCATCAAAATCTTCTGCGATTATAAGAAGCGGTTTTTTCTGTGCGTTTGCTACCTCTAACGCTGGTACCACTTGTGATGCATTAAAAATCTTCTTTTCCGAGTACAGAATGAGCACATCATTGTATTCGACTCTTGGACCTTTATTTGAATTTATGAAATATGGAGAAACATAACCGCGATCAAACTTCATTCCTTCTATTATTTCTAGTTCATCATCCAATGTTTTACCATCTTTAACTGTAATAACGCCATTTTTACCAACTCTATTCATAGCAGCAGCTATTAATTTCCCAATAGATTTGTCACCATTTGCAGATATTGTAGCTACTTGTTCTATTTCTTCTGAAGTGCTTACTGCTTTAGACATATCCTTTAATTTTTGCTTAACGGTGTCAACAGCTAACATAACTCCCTTTCGTATTTCAATTGGATTAGCTCCTCTCGAGATATTTTCAAAACCTTCTTTTGCAATAGCCCTGGCTAAAACTGTAGCTGTCGTTGTCCCATCGCCAGCCTCTTCATTTGTTTTGTTTGCAACATTCTGAACCAGTTTTGCACCAATATTTTGGAATTTATCTTTTAATTCTATACCTTTGGCCACGGTTACACCATCTTTTGTAATTTTAGGTGGCCCTAAACCTTGTTCCAAAATTACATTGCGTCCTTTGGGACCCATGGTGACAGCGACGGCATCCGCTAAGATATCAACTCCTTGCAACATAACTGAGCGAACGTCCGGGCCGAATCTTACATCTTTCGCGTAAGAACGACGTGAATTATCAGTTGATACTTCTTTATAGTTGAAAGTATTTAGTCTAACATTCCGTGCACCTGAGATAAATCTCGCACGATACATATTGAATACAATAAAATAATTTTCAAATCAATATTGTACACTGACGTAAACGGTCATCTAACGTCATCACGGGCGAACACGAAATAAAACAGAAGCGAGTGACAGTGTGCGAAATATTTGAATTCAGAGTTCGATTGAAATAAGAATACCAAAATATATTTCCTCATTTGGTCGTAGACTCATTGCTGAGGAATCAAAAGGAAACCGAAAAGGAAAAAAGGGTATATTGAAAAAAAAGGAACCCTAAAGGTGTGTCCAAACATTGAGCGGCAAGAGCGCGGCACACAACCACCGAGCCGAGTTCCAATATTTTTCACTTTGTAGTGTTTTATTTGGCAGTCGGTTGTTTTTTTTTGTTAAAAGTTTTTTTTTTACTTTTTATTTGTGGAAGGTACCTCGGTACTCTATACAAATTCGAATACTTACCACTACCTGATGCTATGCTAACAGTGACAGAACTTATTATACCATCATCCTCATAGACTAAGTGGGAAAAATACTTATTATTGAAGCTAACTCAAATAATATCCAAGTAAAGTTAAAAAAAAATTAGGGGATCGCCTCTGAAGTATAAACAAAAATAGAATCATTGTTAAGGTAGGTTTACAACAAGACTAACCTTTTTGGTATTTAGTCTAAGATGTCATGTTAAATAAAAAACCCATTCGGTACGTATATTTTTTAGTTTCTTTTTCCCCCTGGTGCCCTCTAATCCTAACAGGTTATGGCCCAGATACGAGAAAATTAAAAGCGGGAGAGAAAAGTGGTACGACGTGTATTTTTATTTTACGCACATGCTAACACGTGTGTCGTCGGTTCTAACAAGCCGAATTTGAGGGAAGAACGGTCGTATTAGAGACTAGCTTTTGCCCGCGGCTTCGCCCGCGTGGATGTCGGAAATTATCCCACGGGAATGTGCTACCGGGATAAAAGTATCCTATGTCCCATAACCCACTTGGTCTGTCTAGGCGACCTAGGCGTTACGGCGTAAAAGTAACAGACATGAGACAGCCAGTAACTTTATATATTAGTGGTAGTCCATATCTATATTGTGGTGATAGTGTGGATAGTATGGACAGCAGTATGAAACTGTCGGAAAGATTAATGAAAAAATATTGAATAAAGATTAATGAAAAAACTATGGCATATTGTATGGACGATGGAAACTAAGGCGAAAGCTTTGGGGGAGCCTGCGAAATTCAAATTTTCTTATGTTTTTTGCTTTTTACAGGTCAGTATTAAGTTTTATGTTGATCTAAATAATGAGTCGCAGTTGTATCAAATATTTATTTATCTAATCTAACTAATATTGCAGGAGTTGTATTTCTGTATCTAATGGTTATTATTCTGTAAAGCTACTATTTGCTACGATCGCGAATCATATTTTAATCATATTGACATTCGAAACTTACCCATTAAACGATTTAAAAGCTGTATTAAAACCAAACTTTGTAAAAAAAGTTCACTCAAATCTGTGTGGTTCATTCCTCAAAAGACCATTTCAGACTCTAATCTACATGGTCCTCACAGGGCCTGACTAATATGCCAATATCTGACCTAGGTATGTCCGGACTTTAAAAGAGACTGTGAGTTTGTTTCGGCCTTTCTTCTCAGAGTAGTCAGATAGGAAACGCCGACCTCATCTGGCTTAATTTTTTTTTTTTTGATATTATTACGACGTGTAAAAGTGATTCCAATAACCTATTTACAGAATAAACAATTTCATTTCATTTCATTTCAACATACAACCTGCCTGACACTGACTTGCAAATTGCAATAAACTTAAGATTTGAATTTCGCGGGCTACCGGCGCATCTTAAGAAAATCGCATCATTTGCACAACGCCATCTATCGAGTAAGTACTCACTGGTAAACTCAAAATCTTCGTTCCAAGCCAAGAGCCAAGTAGTAATAACTTTTGATTAAGTGGACAGATTCTCAAGATACGGACTATGACTATATTCTCAATCCCTTAACGCTCTTGAAGAGAGTCCCGCAAAAATGTCAATAATAAGTACTTACATGTGAATTTTAAAATCAAGAGGGGAAAGAAGGGTTTTTACCCTCATGAGGGATGATTTTAGAAAAACGTAACTCTTTGTTAGTTACAAAAAGCATAAATTTTCACAGCCCTAACTTAAAAAAAAACCGGCCAAGTGCGTGTCGAACCATGCACAATGAAGGGTTCCGTAGTTGGGATGAATTAATTTATCAAACAAACTTTCGCAAAGTTTTATTGTTATTACGTCTATGGACGTTTACTGTCCCTCAAAGTGTTAACATTGTAGTTAAAAAACTTGTTCTCGCATACAGAATGTTTGGGTTTTTGCAACTGCACATGTAAGTTGGTCGATTAAAAGTTTTTGAGCTAAGTCGCGGACAGACAGACAGACAGACGGACATGGCGAAACTATAAAGCTTCCTTGTTGACTACGGAACTCTAAAAATGATAGGTTTCCCATAAAAACTTTCATCCCCTATATCCCCCCCCCCCCCCCCTTAAATTTGTTTTTGAGAAAATAATTGCCTATGGTCTTCCCCGGGATGCCATCTATCTCTTTACCAAAATTTATCGAGATCCGTTCAGTGGATCAGGCGTGAAAAGGTAACATACAGAATTACAGACGGACAGACAGAGTTACTATCGAATTTATACTTTTAAGCATCGATTAGTATGGATTATGTGTTCAATTCAAAATGAGCCAAATGCTCGATAATTATGAATTCGGCGAAAGTCATTCTTCTACGGAGACTCTTAACACCGCGATTCAGAAAATGACGTTAAATGAACAACGCCATCTATCGAGCACGAATTGATACTGTCAAAATATATGGAAAAACGTTCGAACACTCTGTAAGCTATGTAGAAAAGATTGTTTTTAGGGTTCCATGACTGACTTGACCTGGCTTGACTTGACTTGACTTGACCTGAATTGACCTGACTTGACCTGACTTGACCTAACTTGATTTGGATTGAGTTGAGTTAACCTTGAGCAGGTATATTTTATCGCAGCAGGTACATTGGTAGTTGAAAGAAAAGTAGATTACGTACCTTGCTAAAGTGAGTTATTAATGCACTCGTGTTTATTTAGTAAGCGCATTCGTGCCTTAATTACTCACTTTTTGCTCGATGTAACAATCTACAATTTTTAAGAAATTAAAATTTATCACCATTTTTTCATGATTAATTTGTATCATGATTTAAAAGATAGATAGCGCCACCTATGGCACTACTACCAAACAATGGATTTGGAAAAATTTAATTAACCAAACTTTAGATTGGGTAAATTCACAATGAATCGCGTTATGTTTCCGCGCGAAGTATGTGATCATATGATGATTATAATCGTGTGTTACACACGTTCTCACAAACCTACCAGATTTTACGCTAGTGTCATTTTACGTCAATAGATGTCGTTACGTGTATCTACATTACGTACCTAATGAAAATTTCTTCTTGAATACTTTAAACTCTTATATCTTTTGATATTTTGAAGCGATTGCGATGAAACAAAGACTAAATGAAACATCAAGTTACACACAATATTTGAGTGTATAAGTTAACCATATTGATTTCGTACTTTTTACGTGATACTGGAACAATCAAACAAACGAACAGACAAACAGACAACCAGACAAACAGACAAACAGACAAAAATTCCAAAAATGGTAGAAATGGCATCTGTTGGTTATTCTTGGACACTCCACCTACGTTTTTTTTTTTTTTTTTCATTGTACAGAAACGCCTCGTCTACAGATTTATTATATGTATAGAATAGAATAGATAGAGATTAGCCGAACCGTCGCGTCATCTCGGCGAAAAAAATTGGCCGGCATGGAAGCTACAGACGAGCATAATTCTGAAAGCTCGTAAATCAATTCATATTTAGCGCAGTAATCGCGTAACAAACATACAGTCGCATTGAGAACCTCCTCCTTTTTGAAGTCGGTTAAAGACCACCCCTGATCTCCGAAACTACTCCTTATTTGTATTGTGAAACTAGTAAGTAAGTAGGAGTAATTAAAAAAAAAAAATACAGAACGTAGTTCTATAAATAACTTATAGATTACAGGGAAACATAGATGAAGTCAATTATCTTAAAATAACATGATAAATCACCCATGTGCTTACAAACATACAGTCGTATGTATCAGTGAACATGTTTTTCAACCACATATTAGCCTGACGGTCGCGCTTTAGCGGGTTTGTTTTTGCCTTGGTATAAATTCATCCCAACTACGGAACCCTTCATTGTGTCCGACACGCACTAGGCCGGTTTCAAAGTATCGATATGTCACTATCTGTGTCTTAAGCGCCCCTGAGACGGTCAAACGGCTTCAAAGTCAAATCATTTATTTCAAATAGGCACTTTTGAACGTCAAAAAAACTAAGAAATAGAACTGATTCTAGTTGCCCCTTCCAAAAAGTAGTTTTCGTATGGAGAAGAATGGGCAAGAAACTCCAACGCTACTCTTAAAAAAAAATGGTTTGCAATATTTTGTATACATCAATTATAATTACATGTGAATACGATGCACCTAGAATACGATTACTTTACCACAAATTGTAAAAAGAATTAAAAATGGAGCAAGGACAAATAAATTGATTAATAAAATTATGTGATAGATACATGGTGTTCACACATTTACAAACATTGTAAAAGTAGGTACCTATACAATATCACAATATTCCTAAGATTTTTACATTACAAATAATACTAATAAGACAGTGTGTGAGTTTAAGTAATTACAAAATGTGTAAAATACTATTATATACAAATAAAGTAAATTATACAACTAGATTAGCAACCAGTTTGATTTTGTCCAGACTCGAATATTGTCCTATGGAGCAAGACCAGCATGTATCCATGCATTCTTATCCTAGATATAATCCTCTAATTTGTAATAGGCTTGTTTACAAAGTGTACTTTTAATATGGGTTTTAAATTTTCTTTCATTTAATTGCAATATATCACAAGGTATTTTGTTATACCTAGCATTTAACGCAGTACCCCATAAAAGATGTTTGTAGGTACTTTAGCTAATCTGAAAAATGGTTGATCTATTTTGTCTTTATTTCTAGTATTAAAATTATGTCTATCACTTTTTATAAAAAGATTTAGATTTTTTCTAACATACATAATATTCTCTTATATGAATTGGCAAGGTACGGACATAATATTAATCCTTTTAAATAGTTCCCTGGGAGATTCGCGGCGACATAGATTATAAATGGCTCTGACAGCTCTTTTTTGTAAAATAAAGATGGATTCAATGTCAGCAGCCCGACCCCACAGTAAAATGCCATACGACATAATGCTGTGGAAGTAACTGAAATAGACCAAACGCGCGGTTTCTACATCTGTTAACTGTATTATCTTTCTAACAGCATAAGCGGCCGAGCTTAGCCGCCCCGCAAGAGATGTTATATGAGGATGAGGTCCCCATTGTAATTTCTCGTCAAGCGTGATTCTCAGGAAAACTGTTTGATTAATAAATTCCAGTTTTTCTCCATTCAATATGATGTCACATTGCTTGATTCAAACACGTAGGTTTTGGTTTGACTCAACCATTTTATCGCTTACACAGCTTGTTTGAAAGGTTTGTCAAACATTCACTCTGTGCATTCACGGGTTTGAGTTTTGGAGCTTGTTTGATGAAATTTCATATTTTTGTTGTGACGTGTCGTTTCATCGTCTTCCGAGGCGTTTGAAGTAAATCGATCCTTGTTAGAGGGGATTTTATGCCCTGACTGGAGGCCTTAATTTATTGAGGCACCCACAGGAAAGTCCGGTTATGGTGATCCGCAGTGGTAGCCCACGAAATTGAAATTTTGGTACGTTTTTTGCAATTTGCAGGTCAGGTTATATTTTGATCAAAATACTTATTATTCGTGACCGTATCAATTATGTAGGTATTTACAAAATAATAAGTAATCATTAATATTTAGATTCATCATCATCTGCCTAGCCTTTTCCCAACTATATTGGGGTCGGCTTCCAGTCTATCCGGATGCAGCTGAATATCAGTATTTTGCATGGAGCGACTGCCTATCTGACCTCCACAACCCAGTTACTGGGTAACACGATACTCCTTTGGTAAGACTGGTTGTCAGACTTTAGGGCTTCTGACGACCATTAACAACTGTCAAAGATCTGCAATCATGATTTCATGAAAAAACTTTTTATCCGTTTTCACATTGGACCATAAAGCCTGTACCCCACAGGCGCGAAAATGTAGGTACCTACACGTATCATCGTCCGATAGAATATTATCAGACAATGCGAATGGCAGGTACTTAAGTACATGCTCCACACATTTTACTTGCCCCGATATCGTATCGGCATCCCGCATGGATATCGTATCGGACAATGTGAAAACGCTCCAACCTACACTACAGGCTCCCCGCCCGCACTACACCTTACCTTACCACCGTTATTTGCACGTGTCTGTAAGATCGTCCTAATACAAAGTAATCTAAGAACCCAAATATCGTAATATCGCAGGATGGAGGAATGCAAGCGTCTTACTTCTATTGCATCGTTCGTATCGCAGCAGTATGTAACTTTGTGGCCGTCCTAATAGAAAATGTACCTACATTTTCTCTGAAAACAGATATCGCAATAACGCTTGCGTTATTATCAACTGATAAAAAACGCACCTGTGGGGGAGAGCCTTAACTATAAGGACACGCGCTTTCACACTGTCGGTGTCCCTAGATCGGTAATAATCGGTATCGTCGGTTTTGGAATCGCGCGACGATGTAGAAAGATAGATAAATAGAATACTCTTTATTATGTACCTACCCTACCTACACCATAAAAATTACAGATACATAATGCTAATTGATGTAAGCTTTAGGCCTAAACTACGATTAATTTGAATAATGCTGGGGCCACACCAACGGGAAACGCTGTTGATTATAGCGATGACGGACTAGAGGCCTTAGACAAAGTGACATTCTATCAGCGATAACGATGACGGAAAAGACAAAAATGTATGAGACTGACATAAACTATCGAAAGCTTTTGTCAATCCAGTTGAAAGTCGTTGGAGAAATACGAAACGCTTTCGAAGCGTTTGACGATAGGCGATAACTCGAGTGGTGGCAAATCAATGACTGGTTTGTAGATTAGGGCAAATGAGCATTGACGTTGACCGTTCAAGTGTGGCCCTAACATAAAGTGTTGGTCAATTTTTTTATAGAAAGGCTAATTTCAACGAGGAAATTCTATAATTTAAACTTTTGGAGTTGGCACATGGCAACACATTTGCTGAGGTCGTCAACGTCAATTCAATTTAAAAAATAACGGCTGGCTGGAGTGGCTGGTTTTGTTATGTCAGTTTTGTCTTGTCGTGTTAGAGAGTAAAATAATTTACTGAAATGAATTCTTCAAACAACCCTATAATTTTAAACTTAGACATTGGTGATCAATTAACTACAATATCTTGTGGTCATGTTATGGTAGAGTTAATCAAGTTTATTGCCTATCAAAGACTGCAAATACCTTACTCATATCAGTGGTTGAAACAAGTTATCAATAGAAAGAAATCATGTGATGACGAAGACGTGAAGGATAGTTTTCAATCTGAAAGACACTTTCGAGCAGCTTCTACTGCCTTAGAAAATTTAGATTTTATTTTAAAGGTAAGTTTGGTCAAAGGACCATCTCAGGACCGGGTTTTCTTATCAATTTTATACTCTCGAGGATAGTGCAGTAGTCTGAAGCACTATCTACTGCAATTTACATTTGAAGACAGTATTCCGTTTACGACAGGTTGTGCACCAGTTTGAGCAGTAACCTAAAAAATCTGAAATTTTAGCTTCTATGTATCTCACTCGAAATTCTTAGCATTTCTCTTGAAATTCGTCTTATTGAGATTCCATTCCACTGTAGTGAGTGATAGATTTTTTTATTTACAGATTTTGTTCTAAATAATAGATCCAGTTGCATCTTGTATTCTATCTAACTTAAAGAACATAACAATGAAACTTAATTCATTTTGTCGTTACTTACAGGGTCTCCAAAAAGAGATCAGTGGTCCATCAATTCCTGATGAAGTGTGTATAGCACTTGGTGCTACCCCAGTGACCTGCAAGGAGGTGTATAGGGTACTCCTGCCAGTTGCATGCCATCGTCCACAGTGCCATTCTACACACATAGCCAATGACCAGAAAATACAAAGGAGTGTGTTTAGGTAAGGTGTTATTTATGAAAAGATTTAACAAGTTTTGTGTTGTTGTATTGAGTAACTATATAATTTGGGCTGTCATTATTGGACGACTTGATGAACTGTGATGCAAAGTAGTATGAAGGATTACAGCTACAGTTGTGTTTCTCTTTATCTATGTTTTTTTTTTACTACTATCTGAAAGGACTATTTCTAATATTCTTCTTGTTTTCAGGACTTTAGTAACATCAGAAAAGCTAAGCCAAATTTTCTTCCAACAGCTACCACCAACCAATTTGTATGTTTTTATCAAGAAAAAACTGTTGAACAATCAAGACAATGTGCTAGACAATGATAACTTTGTGTTATCTAGTGGCTGCAGAATACCACGGAACTCTAAAATTGTGGTTTTAGACTTAAGATCTAAAACATTTGATAACCTTGCTTGTTGCAATGAATTTCAAATATTTGGAGACATTGTGTATCAGAATCTCCAAAACTTGCAATTAGAAGAATCAGATGAGAATGTAGATGAATTCCATGAGATTGAATCCACTGATAGTATAAAGTGGTATCAGTCATCATATGTTATGAAGGGATTTAAAGACTGTATTGTTAATGGCAGTTCCATTACGAATGCCTGGCTCAATTCTTGACTGAGTACAATCATAGATCAATTTATTATTTTTTATTGCTAGGACTATAGGGACTCCTGTTAGTGCAACATTGCATTGTTACTTATAATAAATAATGACTGATATTATTTGATGTTATGAGTATTTTTTATAAAGTCCTATAAATACCTGCATAGGTAGGTATAAATTAGTAAAATATTTTATAATATTTTTTTTATTACATAGTTAAGTAGAATAAATCATGTTTGTTTTAGACTTTACAGTTATAGATTCAATTTGTGCCATACAATTTTTGTTTTAAATTAATATTAATCAAAACTATTACAAATAATAAACTGTTAATTGAATTTGTAATTAACTAATGACATCATATCACTAAACGGAACCTTTATAGGACCACTTGTGTGTCTATCTGTCGGTCTGTCACAGCCAATTTGCTCCAATCTAATGGACCGATTAAAGTTGACATTTGGTAAACATATTTCTGTGACCCAAAAACGGATGTGTAACTAAAATAAATGAATTTTAATAAGGGGGTAAATGACTTTTGGGGGGCAAGTTAGAAGAAAAAGAAAGTTTTGCAAACTGTACCGTATGACATATCAAATGAAAGAGCTTGTTGCAAAGATCTCAAATACATTTTTTTTTTTTTTTTCATAATTACTTTTAAACATATTTAAGAAAATAAATGAAAATTGACCATTTGAAAAAAATACTTAAAACTAGGTATACTAATAGATTACAGGAAATCCTATAAATATGAAGTCTATGGTCTTAAAAAAACATGGTAAATCTCCCTATATTGTGTGTACAAACTTACAAATGCAGTTGGAACATATTGGAGAACATGTTTTTCAACTACAATGTTAAGTTTGTTCTTGGGATAAATCCATCCCAACTACGGAACCCTTATTAATTGTGACGTTCATACAAATAATTTCTATTTACTAGATGATTGCATGCAAATTTTTCATATTGTATTCAATTGTTGTGCCTGACAGGACAGGATCCATCCAATGAACTTTGTTACTATTATTAAGATCTTGTACACACATCAGATATGCAATAAAGATTTGAATTTGAATTATTTTCTGTATGCATTATAAAAATATTAATAAAATAAAATTGTATTAAGAAAATAGGGCCTTTAAAAGAGCGTTTACGACATCCCTTCGCTGACTGGCTCAAAAACTACCTACTTTTCGACCCAGTTAATATCCATCAAAAATTATTCTCTTTACAGTCAACTTGTGATGTGCCAACTACGCAAATTGTAGGTAAAATGTGCGTACTTGGCACATCACAAGTTAAATAATATGCTAGAATTAGGAGAGGGATAGATGGGGAGGAACTTTTTGTTTCAAAAATAATCCTATAAGGGGTGATATAGGGGATGAGTTTGTATAAGAAACCCAGCATTTTTTAAGGCATATGAAAATTCAAATTTATTGTTTTGGTAAGAAATAAGGAATTTTGTCTTACAGCGTTTTTGTAAAATCATCCCCCAAGGAGTAAAATACCTAGGGGATGATTTGCAAAAAGTACATGTAACAGATGTAAGGGATGGGATATTGTATATTGTCATAGTCTGTATTTTGAGATATATTTAGTCTATAATTCATTTAAAACCGGTCCACTGGGTCACAAATTATTACAATTTATTATATGTCGGTCTGTTACCTTACCATTTCTTTACGGCTGAACAGATTTGGATGAAAGCCATACGGATAAGCTATTATTTGGGTTAGGAAATGGGTACTTTTATACCAGCATTACGTTCCTATGAGACAATAACCAACATCCACGCGGGCGAAGCGGCGTGTTAAAGCTAGTGTGGCATATTTAGATTGTAGGACCTTGTGTGGGTTTTTATAAATCGTTTTCATGGTTCAGAATGTTAAGTACCTACCTACTTACCTCTGCGAAGACTACTTAGTCTGTGCCTCTGCGCTGCCACCGTCGACGCCGTAAAAGTGGCGCAGTTTTGTGCCAACAAAATTTAATAAACTTTCGTGCCATTGTCACAAAGAAGAATAATTATTTTAGTTTTATGTATTTCACTTCTACTTGTCCACCATCACCAAATATTTGGCGTTCTTTGTGTGCAACACAAACTTTGTTTAAATCCTGATCAGAAGTCCTCTTTGTACAGTTTCCCCAATTATTACAATTTTTAATGCCATCATTAAATTCTACAATTAAATTATTTCTTCCACCATTAGGCCCCACTACATAATCGCATTTTATTGATTTCTTTATCATGTCATGTATGCAACATTCAAGTAATTCATAATATGCTAGCCAGAATGTGTCTGGTAATTGTGTTAACTTAATACCAAGTGACTCTGTAAGGAGGCCAGTGACAAAGATGTCATCTATCCAAAAATATGGGTGGTAGATTGCTTCATCACAAAGTGCAGCAGCTACTATAGGAGTTGTGATATAATACCACCCAGAGAGGTATGGAGGATACTCCTGTCTTGGGTACTCATCCCATGTAACATACCATTTGTTTTCTTTATTTCTCCGTGGCTTAGTATTGTTAAGCATGTAGCCCATTAAAAGGGCTGTTGAATAGTTTACTGTTTTCAACAATGTATAAGTTCTTTCCAAGTTGTATACTGTGTCATCATCCACTTTGAGTATGAATGATGCTTCTTGGCAGGTTGATGAAGCCCATTTCAAACCCATGAGGTGTTTGTAAGTTAAGTTCCTGTAGTTTTCTACAAATGTTCCTTGTAAGATATCGCCAAATGTTTTGCTCTCATCATTGAGTGCTGATTGAGTTATGTATCTGAAACAAGAGAGAGCATTTTTGTTTTTTGTACACTTAAGTATAATAATTTAGAATTTTTGTATATTTTTGATAGTATGGTGTAAATACATACTTGTCTGTATCAGGTATTTGGGCAAGTAAGAATACTCGGGTTGCATTTATTTTCCGTAGCTCTTCTTCAGGCATAGCTCTTCTATGAGCACTTCTTAACTCTACATGCCCAACATAAGAAGTCACTATTATGACTAAAAATGTATGGCCTGAAATTATATTGAAAAAGATTTTATGAGGTATGTACAGTGTAGTGAAATCGGTGGGTCGTCTATAGTAAATAATAAAGTAAGTTTAATATAGCACTATTACTTTTACATGTTGTTGGGAATGGTTGAAGTGAAACATCTTTTATTGTGTACAATTTTCTCTTAAGAATAATCAGGGTATCGTTGAATTCAGCGTTAGTTTTCCAATAAATCCAGCTGGTGAGTGCTATTCCAAGGAATAAGACGATGTAAACAAACTTTCTGCGCATTTTCAAGCTGTTTAGCGTACGTATTTAATTATGTCATTTATTACGCTTTAATTACCCGACCTGTTCTTTTAATAGGTCTGGTAAATTACATTGTTTTACTAAATATTCGGCGGGTTTTCGCGAGATTGCAACTTTTTGCAACTAACAGAAAAGATAACAAATTAATCGACGATGTTTGTGTGACAGTGACAGTCATTTTGTTTTGCTTTTTAAGTTTGACAGATAATGTACTTGCTGTGGCAGTGTGGCTGTCATTCATGGGGTCCATTTCCATTCATACAGTTCAAAGGTCGTAAGAACAGTACCGAAACGCAATCTCGGGCCATCATTCATAAAAAAACTGTAATTATTCCGACCATAACCAACCTATTCCTAATTAATAATGTATTCAGTAAAGTATATCCAATGGTAATATTTAATAGGTAGTAATTTATACAGCCTGTAGTACAGTCAACTGCAGTTCCATGGTATAGTAGGTACTAGGTACCTACCTAATTAGACTTTGACTGATGCGCGTTTATTGGGTTCTGGTATAGGTTTTCGAAACAATAAAGGGATCTCGTGCAGTAGACGGCCACGACCACGACTTTTTAGTCACACCTAGGTACCAGGTAAACTACAGAAACCGATACGATTCGCGCACTTGGTCGCAATGGCCCGGCCAACCAGTCGATGCGACCAAAAGTCGTGGCCGTCTAGTGCACGAGATCCCAGTATTATTTACTATTGAAGTGCGGTTGGCCGTACCCGTACCTATTAGAGTTCTAGTTCGAAGATGTTACGTTCTACCAACTTACCACGCCACGGCGTAAATGCTTATATTAATAGCTTAGGTATAGGTAAAAATAAAAGTTATAAAACTAAAACCCAACGATAAAAAGTCAATTAAAAAGGTATACTTAAACAAGATATCACAGACAGACAAATTAAAAATCCGGAGTCACACGTGTTAGGCCATAAATCAAACATACGTGTGATTCCGGATTTAATGTGACGTCACATAGCCTATAGGTCACCAGCGGCTTATCAAGACGCTTCCAATACCTCATTTGTGGACAAATGAGGTGGTGATTGTGACGAATAGTTTAGAAGATAATTATGAGGGAACACATGAACATACATACATACATACGTCAAAATCAAAACCCTCCTTTTGCTTCGCCGTAGTCGGGTAAAAATGATATTCATATTCATATTTTATTGCATTCCTTATTGTAAGTAGATAAGGTGTTACAAAGGCTTATAGCTAAGGTCAGATTGGTTATCGCACCATGTAGTTTTGCACCACTCACTGCAGTCGCAGGTGGCAGACAGTGGCGCCTTTAATCTTGTCGCATTTGGAACTTGAGATGACGCAATTGTACCAGTAAAAGTTGTCTCCCATAGACGTTTATGTTACCGACACGGGACAATAGCGCCATACTTCAGAGGCCCTAGTGCGAGTTTCTTTAAACTATCTCGACTTTACGCATCGACCGCTTTCGGCGCTCCGGCCTTCACTGGTGTTATTTAATTATTATATATAAATATTATTAGCGGCTGTAACAAATATGGATTTATAGAATTATAAACATTAGAATCAGCAATACAACTCTCTAAGTTCATGTATTGAATGAAAATTTCATGAAATCGTCAGTCAATACACTTACATGAACTTAGAGAGTTGTATTGCTGATTCTAATGTTTATAATTCTGTAAATCCATATTTGTTACGGCCGCTAATAATATTTAGATCAACATACAACCTGATACTGACCTGCAAATTGCAAAAAACGTAAGAAAATTTGAATTTCGCGTGCCACCCTGGCGCATCAACCTTAAGACCACCTGTTTCAGACCCAGAGGTCTCGGGTTCGATTCCCAGCGGGGGAAAAATATTCTGCCCGGTTTGGTCGGTGATAGCCGTGGTAGGGCTTGTTCAAATTCCGCCTGGCTATAGCTACCACCATCTCATCTAAGTCTGTCGCCATAGCAACAATGTTAACAGCATTGTTGTTTCCGCAGTTAGAGGTAAGATAGCCAGTTCCTGTGTGGGTGACGATTCCGGGTGAAGCTTTTGCTTCCACCTTCGGCTTAATCATCACTTACTATCAAGGAAAATGAAGGCCAAGAGCTTCAGCGTTGTGATTAAAACAAGAAAAATCGGCCAAGTGCGAGTCGGACTCGCGCACGAAGGGTTCCGTACCATTATCTATAAATACGGAAAAAAATCACGTTTGTTGTATGGGAGCCCTTAAATATTTATTTAATTCTGTTTTTTAGTACCTATTTGTTGTTATAGCGGCAACAGAAATACATCATCTGTGAAAATTTCAACTGACTAACTATCACGGTTCATGAGTTACAGCCTGGTGACAGACGGACAGACAAACTAATGGGGTCCCGTTTTACCCTTTGGGTACGGAACCCTAAAAATTAACTAATTACGTAATTTAGTGACATGGAAAAAAAAATACTTGTCGTTTTAGGCTCAATTTACATTGCCACGGAACTGAGTGGAAGCGAGTTTTTAACCGACATCCTCATAAAGGAGGAGGTTCTCAATTCGTCTGAACGTTTTTTTTTTTGTGTTTGTTACGCGATTATTCCTCCAAATATGAATCGATTTTGATGATTCTTTTTTTTGGTAGGTTTTGTTTGGTAGGTCATGCTTCATAGGTGGTCTCATATACATTTTATTGGTACTTTGCTTGCGTAGTTTTTGAGTTAGCTTCAATATTACGTATTTTTTCTATTTAGTTTATGTAGGCGATGTTCTATGTGCCTCCGTCACTGTTATTTACATATCAGGCACCTAGTGGTATTCGAATTTGTGAGGGGTAGGTACCATCTCAGAGTACATTTTTGGTAGGTATCTACTGCAACTAAAACGTGAAAAATAAAAACTTTTTACAAAAAAAAAACCAACCGACTTCTAAGGAAGTCCGGAAGTAGGTGTCTTTGTTTTTCAGTTTTATTTTTTTGCCAGCGACTTCCGAAATAAAAGATTTTCACTTTTTTGTGTTTTTTTTTTAACTCTGTTTTTTTTTGGAAAGAAATACATAGAATATTGAACTTTATGTCAATTGCTTAACGTAAAAACTAGATACGAGCTTGTTACTGCGAGAATTACCGCGAATGCATTCTCCAGAAGACGCGCGACCTGTTATTTGGCTCGTATCTATATGTAGTTGTACGTTACAACATCGGCATAAAGATCATTATGCTTTGTAGGTACCTACAAAAAAAAATTGCTTCTATTCCGTTCTGCGGCAATGTACCTAAGTTGGGCCGCGGCCTGTAAAGCGATAGTCTAGCGAATACGCGAAAGACGCGCGGTACCTATTGCACTTTTTGTTCGGGAAACCGGAAAGAGCCCTCTGTAGGCGCGAACACGTTCAACAACGGCACGACAAAAAAGTGAATTTAGTGGTCCTGCCAGCGATGCGGGAAAGTCGGAAAGGGATATCTGGACCTTGGCAATAGGCAACTGAAGGAACACGGGTGGGTATTAGTCAGTAAAAGTCTGACACGCCCTCCCGCTCCGCCCAGAGAGGGAGAAGTCATTTGATGATTTCACAATCTCAAAAAAAAAATATACTGGCCATGTGCTAGTTTTTTTGCCCTATAAGAAGAAGGGTCACGTAATACCGGTAATCTATATAATCTTTTGAATATTTATTTTTATTATTTAGGTACTCTTTACAACTCACGTATAAGCTTAAGCCTATACGAATCAGATATTGGCGGCAAGATAACTGTTACGTTTGATTACTAACAGCAGCTTAATGATGCGACGGCGAACAAAACTACTGTCATTTTTATCATTTATAATGAGTCGTTATCAAGAGCCCGCCTACAACAAGCGCAGGAGCGCAGGAAGCTCAGTCGACTGATCGTTGATCAGACAGCGACGCGTGCGCAACATACTGTGCGGCTACAACCGACCGTTTCACTGCGGAACTAAATTAATTAAATTCCTGACATAAGTCTAACATTCAACATGAGTAATGCAACAATATTGAACGAAGAAATGGAAGAGGCTTTAACAGCCAAAATAATAACAATGGTGTGCCTCTTCGCCATATCGATGGTGACGGGGTGCTTGCCGCTGCTCATATCCTTAAAGTACAACTGGTTCAAGACGAGTGACTCCAACATGCGTTCCTCCAATCAGCTGGTAATGGGCTTACTCGCGTTCGGAGGGGGAATCCTGTTCGCGACCACCTTCATGCACTTGTTACCCGAAGTTGATGAGAACATTGAAGTTCTGCAAGGTTAGTAGATTTATTTATTTATTTAAGTACTTACATGAAACACCTGTTATATATAAAATAATCATGATACCATTGATCGATTCATTATTGAGTACTACATTATGTATTATTATGGCTACGTTTTTATTTGTGCAGGTGCAACACCAAATCAAATACTTTAGTGCCTATTGTTGCCATTAATTTATAAACCCACATGCACTTACGTTTTATTTGATCGGAAATATAAGATGTTTCATACATCATAATATTTCCCTGGATATAAGTAGCATACTTACCGACTAACGAGATTGGTATCTATTTTCCACGATATTGGTAAAGATGAATACGTACATCCACGCGTACCTAACGCCTAGTCAACTAAGTATATGCCTAGATTCTAGGTTGTGTATATTACCGAATTTATCGATTAATTAAATAGCGTGACAATAAAACTGCTATTTAAAAGTTTATGCATTTTTCCCGGCTGTCGTAAGTGTCGTAACTGTGACATAAATAGAAATGGCAATGTTGGGAAACAACAGATACATTCTGTGTTGCATTAGCGTGGGCATTGTACCGTCTATGAGCATAATGTACGCAGATAGGATATAATTTCATTTTATTGGAGTAAAGTTATCTGCGTTTGCAGTGGTTCATTTAACACGAGTCGTCTACTTACAAACCAAAAGGAAGATCAGGTACTTTCTAATTGTTTTTCAAAAACTGTCAACTACTTATACCAATTCTCGATTCACATGTAAGTACCTAAAACAGTTTCCAGCTCACCTATTCCTTCAAGTTCTTTTGTCTTGGTTTTCTTGCTGTGACCGTACAACATCCTGGGTTCGTACTGTCATGTTTATGGGCAATATCACAAACTAATTGCACACTTGCACTGTGTCTAAACATTCGCAGCAAGTCGAATTGCTGCAAGTACAGACCAATAAATACAAATATTGCTGTGGTACGGACCTGTCCATCCTGTAGGTATAGGTAACACTTCCCACTGTAGTATCTTACTCACTCTCTCGAACTCATTTTATTAAATTGAGTTGGACAGAGTGAGTGTGAGGTGAATCGTATCTACCTGATACGATTCACCAATAATTGCATTCGATATAAATAAGTACTAATTAATTTGATCATGACAAATGGTAGAATTTACTTGAACCAAACTTTTTCGCAACAATTCACGCGTAGGTGTACAGGCTAGTTACCTACCTACGTTGCATTTAATTTTGATTATATTTCATAGTTTCGTAAACGTTGATTTAAAAAAAAAACAAGCAGTAAGTTAGGTAATAAAACAAATTATTTTAAAAACAAAAAACCCGCCTGCAAAAACGCAAAAGAAAAAAACTTTTTACAAAAAAAAACTTTAATTTCGAGAGTCGGTGTCTTTGCTTTTCAATTTCCGTTTTTTTCCACCGACTTCCGAAATTAAAGTTATTTTTCACTTTTTTAGTTTTTTTTTTGGAAGTCGGTTGTTTTTTTTTTGTAAAAAGTTTTTATTTTTCACTTTTTAGTTGTGGTACCTACCCTACACAAATCCGAATACCACTACCTGCTATGTAAATAACAGTGAAGGAGTCAAACAGGATATCGTCTAGATAAACTAAGTGGGAAAAATACATAATATTGAAGCTAACTCAAAAATTACGCAAGCAAAGTTAATAAAATTTATATGGGACCACCTCGGAAGCATGTCCTACCAAACAAAAAAAGAATCATCAAAATCGATTCATAATTGGCGGAGAAATCGCGTAACAAACAAAAAAAAAAAAAATACATACAGACGTATTGAGAACTTCCTCCTTTTTGAAGAAGTCGGTTAAAAACACAAGCATTATAATCTGTAGAGTTTTGGTATTACAGGCGGGGAACCAACAAAATTTACACCAGATTATAATGCTTGTTTTTTTCTTTTGCGTTTTTGCAGGCGGGTTTTTTGTTTTTAAAATAACTTGTTTTATTTCAAGCTTTTTAGTTTTATTCTACTAATCCTACTAATATAATATAATATAATAATATATATATTCTCGGAGGAGCTCGTGGCTAAGTAATAACAGCCGCATGGGTCGATCCATCAGGTTAAGCTACGCTTGCCGGGGTTGGTCCGTGGATGGGTGACCAGTTTCACATATCGAGACTCCTCCGCGCCTCGGAAAGCACGTTAAGCCGTTGGTCCCGGCTGTCATTTGTGGATCTTTGACAGTCGTTACGAGCCGTCAGAAGCCCGAAAGTCTGACAACCAGTCTAACCAAGGGGTATTGTACCTATTACCCAGTTACTGGGTTGTGGAGGTCAGATAGGCAGTCGCTCCATGTGAAATACTGGTATACAGCTGCATCCGGTTAGACTGGAAGCCGACCCCAACATAGTTGGGAAAAGGCTAGGCAGATTGATTATTAAATGTGAAAGTTTGTGTGTTTGTTACTCAATCACGCAAAAACGCCTGAACGGATTTGGGTGAAATTTGGCAAACAGGTAGTTTATAACCTGGATTAACATATAGGATACTTTTCATCCCGGTAGTAGGTTCCCATGGTATAATTTTCGACATCTACACGGGCTAAATAAATAAATATTTCCGACTTGGTTAATGATTCAGAACCTTTATAGATAGAATAGGAAAGGAAACCCTTAAGGAAAACCAGGAAGAACGATAGGTAGTCAATCAAGCCAAATTTCCCGGTCTTCTTACTTCGAATACTAAAAGGTTTTATTTTCAGTACATCAAACACACATAATAGTCACACCAAACATAACAAAACATACCTACACACAAAGTCGAGTCATTAGAATTGACATTGCAAAGTCAAAGTTTATTTTAATGAAGAAATGCAAAAGTGAGTTTGTTTGTTTGTTTCGCTTTCACGCTAAAACGGCTGAACGGATTTGGATGAAATTTGACACGTGGGTAGACCATGACCGGGAATACTTTTTATCCCTGTAGTACTTTCCCGTGGGATAATTTCCGACATTCATGCGGGCGAAGCCGCGGGCAAAAGTTAGTTAATTTATATATTTGGAATTAACTCATTACTAGCCTTTATTTGATACCAATATTGTAAATCTTAAAAAAAAAAAAAACATTCCATCCCTTTTTTTTTTGTTTGCAGAAGAAATATATAAATAAAATATAGCCTATGTCACTCCCACAATTAAAACGAACCTAACGACACCTTGTATGTTAAAATCCATCAAGCCTACAGAGCGTGCCAAAGAAATAGACATACATACATACAAACATACATACTTTCGAAAAACATAACCCTGCTTCTAAGGCAGTCGGGTAAAAATAGCCTTATCTTATCTTGATAGTTCGCTAATTATTACGAATTCAGTCCATTTTCAAACATCCTGAAATTAATTTATGCTAACGCAAACATGTCTCGATTTAAAATTTAAGATAACGCTACTCAGGCCCCTAAGATACTGGCGCTGCCTAGTTTGGGGACCAGTTGTAATTAGGTACAAAGTATCTTAAAATATTCTAGCTGTAAAAATATTTTAGCATAAGTAGTAATTAAGCATGCAATATTATTATTTTTGTAATTTACTTTGTAACAATGGACCAGTAAACTATTCTTATTCTTATTATGGTTACAGACGCCAAAAATAATCACGGTAGGTATGAAAAAACAACCTGAATATTCGTCGCAAGCTGCGCTGTTAATAAGTAGATATAATGTAATTTCACAGTTTTAAGGGCGAATGTACTACAAGCGAGTAATGTGACGATGTACCTTTTTTTTTTGGGTGGGAAATCATCATATTATTCCTCCCGCTCTGGGCGGAGCGGAAGGGCGTGTCAGACTCTTACTGACTAAAACCCACCCGTGTTCCTTCAGTTGCCTGTTGCCAGGGTCCCGGTATCCCTTTCGGACTATTCCGCAACCCTGGCAGAGTGACGATGTACCTAAGTACACATTTACCAAGTCGTCACCAATAAAAATAATGAATACTTAAAAGGTTTGCTTGAAAGGTATGCTGTCTTCATAATATTATGTTTAATAACTTTTCTTTTGTTTTGCACTATGAAATGAATAGTGTACAGTTCTACGTATAGTTTTATTATAAGTAGGTAATACAATTTATTTGTATAAAGACAAATTATTTTTGCCTCTTTACCCTGCATGCCAGTGCTAACGCACTTGCGTAACATTCAATTAGATAATGCTGGCATTCGTATGCATAATTGGATTTTAATTGCATTGAAGGTATTTTTGGTATTTTGGTAGGTACAAAACTTTCTAATATTTGGCGGTCTTAACAAACGACCAAGGGAATACGTATTACGAATGGTAAAAGTAAAAGGCCGATGTAAGTAGGTACCATAATGTACCTCCGCGCGTTAGTACCTACTATAGCCTCCTGGGCTATGTTCGAACGCGCGGAGAAAACGTAGTTACCTAAATTCTAACGATTTCTGAATCGAAAACACAACTATCCTATAGCATTTAGGTTACGATTAATAAGAATAAAGTCTTAAAACACAATAAAACTAAATAAATATTAAGTATGTGCGAATCACGGATATCTATGGTGCGAATCGAGTATAAGTACTTACAGTACTTACTTTAAATAAAAAGTGAGACTAAAGACGATGTTCACATAGTAACACTTAATGTAGTAACATGAATAATAGTTTAGGACCCTCCAATGCCTCAAAAAGTCTAATACTCGTTCGCGGTTATTTATAATACAAATACTAACTTATTTATAAGTTTCCAGCTGCCAAAGCCGGAAAATTCTCAAAATCTGCATGCCCAGAATTATTAGGTTATGAAGCTCAGATTATTGCACTCGTTTCGTGCAAAATACTGATATTCAGTTACAACCCTGGGTGGGCTCCCAGCCGAATAAAAA
Source organism: Lithophane ornitopus (assembly GCA_948473465.1). Taxonomy (NCBI): domain Eukaryota; kingdom Metazoa; phylum Arthropoda; class Insecta; order Lepidoptera; family Noctuidae; genus Lithophane; species Lithophane ornitopus. The sequence continues at coordinate 7,598,815 of OX419633.1, forward strand.
ACATGAAAAGAGAGGGCAAACAAATAAAAACCAATATTTTTTTATTGACAAAATGAATAAAAACACTTTCCAAGACAAAGCTCACTATAAACACAAACAGAACCAAGATTATTTTTATTTGATTCAATTTGCAATACAATACAAAAATATAAATAAAAAAATAAATTACAAAATAATAGCGGATGTTATCGATTGTAATCGGTCATTTGGTAATCGTGCAATTGTCTAATTAGTTATAAACTTCATTCCTTAAGTAAGTAAGACAAGACATCAGATAAAAATAACGTATAAAAAATGCAGCACATTGCTTGATCAAATCCTTTTACACATTGATGTCTTTGAGATGCTACGTACGATTTCTACAGTTCTACACAGCCTCCACGCGACTGCTACGCTGCGCCTACGCGTAATGCTACGCGCAGTGCCTACGCGCTACGCTGGCGCTGTGCGTACACGCGACTACTACGCTAAGTATACGCGAGACTGCTACGCTGCGCCTACGCGCGATTCTACGCGCCTACGCCGTGCCTATGCGCGAAGCCTACGTACGTTGCGCCTAGACGCGATGTCTACGTGCGACGAACTAATCAGTGGGAACGCCATGATACGATAAAAAAAAAGTAATTACCTACATGGAAGCACTCAGCGAAGGGTAACAGACAGCCGGCAGCGACCGGAATGAAAGGTCATGGTGGTCACGTAACATCATAGATGTCGGCTTGATGGGAACACAATGCGTAGGTACTGACGGCGTTAATAGTAAACCGTGGGATTGTGTGGTCAGACTATTACAAGTATGTATATCCGAATAATTAAACTAAGTACAAGTTGATAACTAAGAACTGTGATCAGAGTTCAGACCATAGATCCTATAATACATCTATGGTTCAGACGCACTTGAAAAAATCGTATATCCTAAAACTGATTTGGTCGGTAGATTATTACATACTTTCTAAGCATGTGTAGGTATCTCAGTAATTAATGAACCTGTGAATGAATGATAGGTATTATAACTAATCTTTATCGGCTTATCGAGGATAAATGTAATAGAAGCATTTGATTATTGTAGCGATAGCTAACATTGAATGAATCATAATATTAATGACAGTTGGTAGGTACCGTCAGTATGTCTGTCACATTCATTAGGTAGGTACATACCCATTTTTGTTTGTTTGTTTGCGTTATCTATACCTAGACTGATTAACACTAAAGAGACTACGTCACGTGTAGCTGTCCGTAGTCCTGGTTATGCAGTTTAATAGCAGTCGGTGCACTAACGCTGCCGATCTGGCCACGTACACATTTCCCAGTTCAGGCGTCAGTGGAGATGCAATGATGCAGTTTTTCTCTATACGGGGGAAAAAGTAAAGACAAGAGTTCTCAGTACTTACGTTCTGCAGAAAAATATCTATGCTTTCAAGTACTATTACAGGTTATAAAGGGGGTTATTGAGGGTATAAATGCTAGCCGATAATTTGTTAATCTGCAGAAGAATAACTAACTATGCTATCAAGTCCTATTAGAGGTTTTGTTTGTATCTTTAGGAAATAAAATATTTATAGACAAAGACATTACACAACATACATTACATACCTACCTATAAAGTTCATGTTAGTAAATGTTGTCACAAATCTTTGAAGACCAAGCGCGGAAGAAGAACTCATAAATTACACAATGAAACCTTCAAATTAAATAGTCACAAATCCTAACTAATATTATAAATGCGAAAGTGAGTTTGTTTGTTTGTTACGCTTTCACGCTAAAACCACAGATAACTATATATAGTCGGAGAGCTAAAACGGCTGAACGGATTTGGATGAAATTTGGCATAATTATGGGTAGTTCCTGACCAGCACGAATAGACAAAATGACAGATTGTGATTGTTTTTCTGTCATTTTGTCTATTCTTCCGTCGACAAAATCCGTTTCTACGGTGATCATGCTACGCGTGCTGGAGGACATAGGCTACTTTTCATCCTGGATCGCAGACGAAATCGCGGGTATCAGCTAGTATGTAGTACATTAAGGCCTTTTCATTATTTTTACATGAAAGAGAATTAGAAATAGGGTGACTAGGTACTTCGGTGTTCTTAATCAAGAGATCCTGACACTGACTTTGTTTTATATGATAAAATGCAAAAGTAATCCCAGTAGCAAATTGGTGGCAAAATTATAAGTCAGGGTCGATATCTCTCGATCTAACTGTAGGTACACCCACATTGGGATTACGATATAAAGAACAAGGACTGAACTACTTATCCACAATGCCTGCGATCAAAATAATTCACTGTGCAATGACATGGTGATAGATATAAGAAGGACATGATAATTAATCCTTTTTTACCGGCTTCTTAAAAAGGAGGAGTTCCCCGATTTCTCGAAACGGCTAGACCGATTTGGAAAATTCTTTTATTGTTTGAAAGGTGGTCACATTATCGTCAGGAAAGGGTCTGATGATGGAATCCTGGGGAATCCAGTGAACTCTTCAAATGTATAGGCACATCTATAGCGAATTGGGTATTTTTTTCTATAATCATTCGTGCATTTGTGCATGTGCATGCGTATTACGGGTTGTCATCTAACTACGTTAAAAACTTGTATCCAAAAAATAATAGTAAAGATATCATATAGCATCACATAGCAAAGATCAAAGGCGATAAGTTGTATGAAACTATACCCCATTTGAAATAAGATTAGACATTAAAACAAACCCTTTTACAGTCCGATCAACCGATTTTGACTTCTATACCGTAGGCGTAAGGATAGCATTAAAAGCAAAAAAAGTTACACAATACCAACTATCTACTGCGGCTGCCATTTGTCATGCCACCAACGCAATAGAATTCAAAATCGGTTGAACGGAATGTAAAAAAGGCTTATCTATACGTCTAATCTTATTTCAAATGGAGTATAGGCTGTTATCAGAGAACAAACATTAAATAGATTTAAACTCAAAATAACAGAGAAGAGGAAAATAAGAATCTCGCTCGATACACAGTCAACACAAAGATGATTGTTATACCGGCGCCAGACACAGCAACGCACATTTGAACACTTATTTGGACACTATTGTTTGAACACATGTGAGGCACGGGTGTTTGGGTATTTGATAATATATTACCGTACCTCACAAGTGTTCAGATGTGACTGTGTCTGGCGCCGACTTTAAGGCCAGAACGTAATTTTTCACTTTTTTCGAGTTTTTTTAGAAGTCGGTTGTTTTTTTTTTGTAAAAAGTTTTTATTTTTCACTTTTTAGTTGTGGTACCTACCTACCCCACACAAATTCGAATACCACTATCTGCTATGCAAATAACAGTGACGGAATCAAATAATATATCGTCTACATACACTAAGTGGGAAAAATACGTAATTGTTAAACCTAACTTAAAAACTACGCAAGCAAAGTTAATAAAATTTATATGGGACTATGGGACCACCTCTGAAGCATGACCTACAAAACAAAAAAAAAGAATCATCAAAATCGATTCATAATTCGCGGAGGAATCGCGTAACAAACACAAAAAAAAACATGCAGACGAATTGAGAACCTCCTCCATTTTGAAGAAGTCGGTTAAAAAGAAACTCCTCTAAATTGAAATGTACTGTAGGTACGTATTTGAATTTAGAGGAGTATCTTTCCGGAATGGAATTTCGCTCTCGACACATCATACTTACAATACTTCATTTTCTATTTCTTTATTTCCAGAGAATGGCGAGTTTGCCGAGATCCCACTCTTCATGGCCGGGTTGATCATGTGTGCCGGATTCTTCATGATTTACCTTATAGAGGAACTGGTGCATCTGTACATCAACAGCCGCCAGAACAAGAAGAGGAACAACTCCTTCACCAAACCTTTCAGGTTGAGGAAGAGTTCTTCGGCAGGAGGATCCGTTGAAGCAGCCGATGAACCGGTCCCAGAAAAGGAGGCTGAGATTGAGGACAAGAACGGTCTTAACCACCTGCCAGTGTTGGAAGAGGACGACTCTGTGGCATCGGCTCTGAGAGGACTGCTTATTGTGCTGGCTCTGTCGGTCCATGAGTTGTTTGAAGGACTTGCTGTAGGCTTGGAGTCTTCAGTTGGAAACGTGTGGTACGTATAAAGTTCAGTTATTTAATTACGCCTTATATGGACAGCGATGGGGATGTTTGGTTTAAGTTAGGCTCTAAGAATTTATCGCTGAGGTACTTTCAGTTCTGACAAAAGTACTTAAATACATGATTACCTACTGGTTGGTGAGGAGGGCTTTCCTTTTCGGTATTTGATAAGTTTCTAATAACTTTTGCCTAGTTACTAAAAATTATGTTCTTTTGTAATGAATATGATTAATTGCCTAGTAGTCATAGACGTCAAAGACCCTTCTAAAGATCATGTAAATGATTAATTGGACAGTTATCTTCCGTTACGAAATTCATTATGTTCTAGTGACACGGATATTAGCTACGATAATATCAGTAGCACTAACCGATAAGGCAGGTGTAAATAAAAATACAAACTGATACAATATTCCTGTTCATTTTTGTGAAAAATACGTGCCGTTTTTGGAACGGTACGAATAGTACATATTGTGGCGAAGAATAAAATTGTTTACTGAAAGATTTATTATAGTTTAGATAGATGAAGAGACGTTTCGCCGACCGCGAACAATAGTTATCGTCATGGCAACAAATCAATAGTGGAAAATACAATAGGTACCTACTCTAACTACCTACTCGTCTCGTGTTGCCTGCAGTCACGTAAACTTTATCTGAAGATTTTGTAGTACATAGACATTACGATACCTGTCGTATCAAGTCACCGACGATAGCGTATGCCTATCGAATTTCAAGGGTTTGATTAGACGCATCTTATTTAGATTAGAACTGTTGGGAAAATTCGATAGCTTTATCAACTTCAGAATGTTACGCGATGGATTAAGTAAATAGGCGCTATTGCTTATCAATTATACCTATATCTCCAAAGGCCTACAAAACTAAATCCCGGAAGGATGTGTCGTGAACTCATGATCTAGGTGATAACTGATAAGATAATTATGATAAATATTTAAGTGGGTTTGTACAATCACTTTTACACGTCAATCATATTTTAAAAACTAGATGAGGTCGGTTTTCCTGTCTGTACTCTGACGTAAAAGGCCGAAACAAACTCAGAGGTGGCAGTCTATTTTAAAGTCCAGACATAATCTTGGTTAGGTTTGAGGAAAGAACACACAGATTGAGTGGACCTGTCCAGTCAGTGCACGCATTTGTCAGTAATCGTGCAGCTCAACTCAGAATGTAAAGAGTTCAACGATTCGATAAACAATAACAAAAATAGAAAATTTGGGTAGGCCGCATAAATCCTTTGTATTAGTGGGAAATTTCGTTCTCTATAGCCACATACCACCAATTATATTAATTAATATTAGTGGTACTAGACGTATCTTGAAAGTTAGTAAGGTTTAGAAGATATATTGTTATCAGTATCACATAAGTGATTTAGTGAGCGAATTGTTCAGTCTTTTTCGGATTTAAAATGAAGTTTTCAGTAAGTAGGTCCAAACACTTAAATGGGGGGGGGGGGGGCACAATTTCACAATTAGGTTTCGGGGAGACCCGTTTGCAGTCTCCCCAGGGATGTGCCCTGATAGTCGTTGCACTGAGGGGGATTCCGATCGGTGTTTTAGGAGAGATAACGGTGCCCCCTTTCCTGTGTAGATGGTGACGGGGGTGGATTTAGTGCGTCAATACCTAGGTCTAGATCTTTTAAGGAAGTTGTTCATCATAAGTAATTATGATCAATTATTACGAGTACCTACTAGATAACAAATACGTGACGATACGTTAAGTGTTGTAGACACTCATGCTGAGTGCTTCAGTGCTTAAGTAGGTACTTTCCTTACAATGTAGGCAGGATGGTACTTATTTGCCTCCTTTAAGTTAACGCCCCCTTAGAAACTTTACTCCGCCCCTTATGTTTACTTGGAGTGTTGCAGATATACCTACACTGTATACATCTGTACAAATATACAGGGTTATTGGTAAAATACCAACAACCTCTTAAGGAGTCATTGTACTCATCATTATGAACAACTTTTAATATGGGAAAAAAAATTAAAACCCCGAAAAAAAAAACAGCTGTTCAGTACATTTATGTTCGCATAACTCGTCAAAATGTACGGAACAGCTGTTTTTTTTTCGCGATTTCATATTTGTTCCCACAGTAAAAGTTGTTCATAATGATGAACATCTTTTACTGTGCGAAAAAAAAATCCTAGGCGATGTTTTATTTTTATTTTTCCCAAAAAAAAACATAAATCTCTCAGTATGATTTTCACAACACCCTCACGAATCGGACTGGGTTTTTTTTTTAGACGCTGTCTAAAATTGAAGTGTCTATTTGTAATGTCAAAATAACAGATTTTTACTTTATACTTAAGTACTTATGATAGATATATATAAAAATTATATTTAAAAAAAAATTGTATGTTTGTCTTCTAATCTCCGAAACGGCTGGAGCTGATGTTACAAGGAGTAACTTATACTACTTATTTTAGAAAAAAGAATTAGTCTACGTGGGCGAAGCCGTGGGCAGCAGCAGCAATATAAATATCATCCTTATTCCATTGAGATGACGGTGTCAAACAGACTTATTGGGTTTAATCTGAAAATATTAGAATTACCTTTATTTTTGTTAGGTAAGTATAATGGAATCATCATGTGGTCGATTGTAGTCAAGAAAAACAACCTAAATTCAAAGATAAAAAAACTGGCCTTTAACTTTTATTTTATTTGTTTATGAGTTATAATAATTATCTTTTATAACGTCATTATATCCAATCCAATAAATTTAAGTGCCTAAGTGGTAAGTACTTACGTGCCTACCTCCGATCAATTTTAATAGATTAACCGATTAAATTACTTAAAGTAAACGTTGTTTGATAAGCCTAGATATCTTCTGAAAGTGTTGCATGCAGGGTCAAGTTAAATAAGCTAGCGAAACCTCGCAGACGTGGTATATCTAAACACGATAAAACATAAAAACATTTTACAGCAAAAAAAACAACCGACTTCCAAAAAAAACACTAATTATACTAACTATTTCGGAAGTCGGTGTCTTTGGTTTTCAATTTTCGTTTTTTGCGACCGACTTCCGAAATTAAAGTTATTTTTCACTATTTAGTGTTTTTTTTTGGAAGTCGGTTTTATTATTTAATTTTTCAAGTTTTAGTTGTTGTAGACCCCCACACATTCGAATACACTACCTGCTATGTATAACAGTGACGGAGTAACTTAAAACCTAAGTGGGAAAAAACGTAATATTTAAGCTAACTCAAAAACTACCGAAGCAGAGTTAATCAAATTTATATGGGACTACCTTGGAAGCATGACCTACCAAACAGAACCAATTCAGAATCATCAAAATTAATTCATAACTGGCGGAGTAATCACGTAACAAACAAAAACAACCATACAGACAGATTGAGAACCTCCTCCTTTTTGAAGTAGGTTAAAAAGAAAATAGATTTTCCCAACTCAACTCATATTTAAAGTAACAACACTACTAGCGGTTGAGTCATCAACCGCTAGTAGTGTTGTTACTTTAAAACCCTCTAAAACATCAAATCCTTTTTACCCGACTACGGCGAAGAAAAAAGGAGGGTTTTGATTTTGACCGGTATCTATGTATGGATGTATTTATTTTATAACTAGCTTTTGCCCGCGGCTTCGCCCGCGTGGATGTCGGAAATTATCCCACGGGAATGTGCTACCGGGATAAAAGTATCCTATGTGCCATAACCCACGTGGTCTGTCTAGGCGACCTAGGCGTTACGGTGTAAAAGTAACAGGCATGAGATAGCCAGTAACTTTATATATTAGTGGTAGTCCATATCTATATTGTGGTGATAGTGTGGATAGTATGGACAGCAGTATGAAACTGTCGGAAAGATTAATGAAAAAACTATGGCATATTGCATGGACGATGGAAACTAAGGCGAAAGCTTTGGGGGAGCCTGCGATATTCAAAATTTCTTATGTTTTTTGCTTTTTACAGGTCAGTATCAAGTTTTATGTTGATCTAAATAATGAGTCGCAGTTGTTTCAAATATTTATTTATCTAATCTAACTAATATTGCAGGAGTTGCATTCCTGTATCTAATGGTTATTATTCTGTAAAGCTACTATTTGCTACGATCGCGAATCATATTTTAATCAAATTGACATTCGAAACTTACCCATTAAACGATTTAAAAGCTGTATTAAAACCAAACTTTGTAAAAAAGGGTACTATACAATTTCAGATTATTCAGAAGACAAAAGCATGGGATTGAGCTGCTCGCTCTGTTAACATTTTGTCATTTTGGCATTGTGACATTTTGAATAAGTACTATGGAAAATCATCAAAATATACCTACCAGTTTTATATACAAATTCACATTATTGAATATTATATGTAGGATATTGACAAAATGACATGATTGCTTTGTAAAGTATTGTATTATCGTGAATGTGAGGACTATGTGGATGTTTATTTTGTTTTTATTCTTATATTTTTTCGTTCTCAGTTAGTTTTAACAATGGTCTGGCAATTTGAGAACTTTATGCGGCCTACACAAATGTCCTTTCTTTGGTATTGTTCGTCGAGTCGTTGAGCTCCTTAAGTTCTGAGCTGAGCTCCACTATTACTGACAAATGCTTGCAGGGACAGGACAGGTTCACTCAAATCTGTGTGGTTCATTCCTCAAAAGACCATTTCAGACTCTAATCTACATGGCCCTCATAGGGCCTGACCAATATGCCAATATCTGACCTAGGTATGTCCGGACTTTAAAAGAGACTGAGTTTGTTTCGGCCTTTCTTCTCAGAGTAGTCAGATAGGAAACGCCGACCTCATCTAGCTTAATTTAAAAAAAAATTGATATTATTACGACGTGTAAAAGTGATTCCAATAACCTATTTACAGAATAAACAATTTCATTTTAACATACAACCTGCCTGACACTGACTTGCAAATTGCAAAAAACTTAAGATTTGAATTTCGCGGGCTACCGGCGCATCCCCTTAAGAAAATCGCATCATTTGCACAACGCCATCTATCGAGTAAGTACTCACTGGTAAACTCAAACTCTTCGATCCAAGCCAAGAGCCAAGTAGTAATAACTTTTGATTGAGTGGACAGATTCTCAATATACGTATATTCTTAACGCTCTTGAAGAGAGTCCCGCAAAAATGTCAATAATAAGTACTTACATGTGAATTTTAAAATCAAGAGAGTAAAGAAGGGTTTTTACCCTCATGAGGGATGATTTTAGAAAAACGAAACTCTTTGTTAGTTACAAAAAGCATAAATTTTCACAGCCCTACCTAAGTTAAAAAAAAACCGGCCAAGTGCGTGTCGAACCATGCACAATGAAGGGTTCCGTAGTTGGGATGAATTATTTTATCAAACAAACTTTCGCAAAGTTTTATTGTTATTACGTCTATGGGCGTTTACTGTCCCTCAAAGTGTTAAAAAACTTGTTCTCGTATACAGAATGTTTGAGTTTTTGCAACTGCACATGTAAGTTGGTCGATTAAAAGTTTTTGAGCTAAGTCGCGGACAGACAGACAGATAGACGGACATGGCGAAACTATAAAGCTTCCTTGTTGACTGCGGAACTCTAAAAATGATAGGTTTCCCATAAAAACTTTCATCCCCTATATCCCTCCCCCCCCTTAAATTTGTTTTTGAGAAAATAATTGCCTATGTTCTTCGCCGGGATGCCATCTATCTCTTTACCAAATTTTATCGAGATCCGTTCAGTGGATCAGGCGTGAAAAGGTAACATACAGAATTACAGACGGACAGACAGACAGAGTTACTATCGAATTTATGCTTTTAAGCATCGATTAGTATGGATTATGTGTTCAATTCAAAATGAGCCAAACGCTCGATAATTATGAATTCGGCGAAAGTCATTCTTCTACGGAGACTCTTAACACCGCGATTCAGAAAATGACGTTAAATGAACAACGCCATCTATCGAGCACGAAGTGATACTGTCAAAATATATGGGAAAACGTTCGAACACTCTGTAAGCTATGTAGTAAAGACGTAGGGTTCCATGACTGACTTGACCTGACTTGACTTGACTTGACTTGACCTGACTTGACCTGACTTGACCTAACTTGACCTAACTTGATTTGGATTGAGTTGAGTTAACCTTGAGCAGGTATATTTTATCGCAGCAGGTACATTGGTAGTTGAAAGAAAAGTAGATTACGTACCTTGCTAAAGTGAGTAATTAATGCACTCGTGTTTATTTAGTATTCGTGCCTTAATTACTCACTTTTTGCTCGATGCAACAATCTACAATTTTTAAGAAATTAAAATTTATCACCATTTTTTCATGATTAATATTTGTATCATGATTTAAAAGATAGATAGCGCCACCTATGGCACTACTACCAAACAATGGATTTGGAAAACTTGAATTAGGTTTAGATTTGGTAAATTCACAATGTATCGCGTTATGTTTCCGCGCGAAGTATGTGAACATAATTATGATGATTATGATCGTGGGTTACACACGTTCTCACAAACCTACCTGATTTTACGCTAGTGTCATTTTACGACAATAGATGTCGTTACTCGTTACGTGTACATTACGTACCTAATGAAAATTTCTTCTGGAATATTTTAAACTCTTATATCTTTTGATATTTTGAAGCGATTGCGATGAAACAAAGACTAAATGAAACATCGAGTTACACACAATATTTGAGTGTATAAGTTAACCATATTGATTTCGTACTTTTTACGTGATACTGGAACAATCAAACAAACGAACAGACAAACAGACAAACAGACATACAGACAAACAGACAAACAGACAAAAATTCCAAAAATAGTAGAAATGGCATCTGTTGGTTATTCTTGGACACTCCACCTACGTTTTTTTTTTTTTTTTTCATTGTACAGAAACGCCTCGTCTACAGATTTATTATATGTATAGATGTTCAGATATCGATACCCATCACGTCTGTGAAGTTTGGTTTGCTAATTTAATTTGACCCTGTATCCGAATACCAGTTTACCATCATGTATAATAGTTTTTATTTACTACTTACTGCTTTCACACATCATTTAAAAATATGTATTTTCAAATTGAAAGTTCTATCTGGGTATCTACACATGCATAAAATATCACCGGTAAGTTTTGGAGGGTAGGCACTAGATTGCCTTACTGCAGATTTTTCGAATTTTATTCAATTAATTTTCACTAGCAATTTGGTTAGATTAAACCATTTCTGGGCTACAAATCATGTAAAAGCGGTGTTTTTTTTATACTTACTTAAATACTGTTATCTCCAAATGATGTTGATAAATAATTAGGGCTTGTCGTAAAATATTGTTTATTTATGAGTATTGGGCAATTGGCGAAAAATCTACCTGTTGTAAAGCACGCCTACATTATTGCTTATTTTTATTGACTGCCATAATTGCAATAATAATAAGCAGTATACGATGTCACGTACTCGATAAATAATTATTATAGATGAATATTGATAGCTGCAGTTACAATTAAATAATCTGCGATTATATGTTTGAATCAGAAGTGCATGTACACAGGCACTTTGTACACAGCACGGTTTCTTTACGGTACCGTAAAGAAACCGCGCGCTAACCGCACCGTAAAATAATCGTGTGAGCTAAACTCCATTTGAAATAAGATAAATAAGCCTTTTTTACAGTCCGTTCAACCGATTTTGACTTCTATTGCGTTGGTGGCACGACAAATGGCAGCTGCAATAAACAGTTGGTATTGTGTAATCTTTTTTGCTTTTAATGCCATCCTTATGCCTACGGTATAGAAGTCAAAATTGGTTGAATGGACTGTAAAAAGGTTTGTTTAAATGTCTAATCCTATTTCAAATGGAGTATAGTTTATGTGCATACGGCGACGGCGCACGCCGTGTCGTGAACAAGCTTCCGTAGAGATTCATACAGCACTGACAACTGTGCCTTTATACGGCGAATCAACCTTAGCTTTTCACGGCAACAACAAGTGTACAAAAGGCTTTAGGCAGGCCTTAGACAAAAATGGCGGCGGCGATTTTCTTGCCGTGTAAAACCATGGTCTATCGCAGTGTGTAAAGTTCGTATTTGAGATTTCAAATCTTTGTTGTTTGTTTTATAATTTGGAAATTAGACACGACACTTTATTAACTTGGTATATACCTATAACATACCTTTAAACAGAAAACCTTTTCCTAAAAAATTACCTAACTAGGCTTAACTTAGTCCTATTAACTAGAACTAAGTAGGCCACAAGACAGCAGCTAGTTTTTTTTAGCTTTTTCCTTATAAAATTCACTAATCTGCTTTATCTTTGATTCTTTTGTTACAAAATTAATTAGCATAGCGTCACTCCTGTAGGTATTCCGGTCCAAAGGATAAGGCAGAGGTGCCTTTATAGTACACTGCACACGCACAGTTATGTTTATATTATTTTAAGTCCATACAAGGGGCGACCCTATTGCCAACAATTAGGCACAAATCCAGATTTCCGGCTGCTGCTGAGAAATTCCTGATGGTACCTACAACCCAATAACACTTTGCCCGACCTGGAATTCGTACCCAGGACCTCATGCTCAGCAGCCAGCACTATGCTAACGAAGCAGATCACAAAATTACTTAGTTATCACTTATCAGCATTGATTTTTTATCCTTATTTCATTACATTTTCTTGAGGAAAGTTTATGTGGAAGGCTAAAAGGGTAGGGGGTAGACTTAAGAAACGATAGATGGACTGTGTGAAAGATGTTATGGCTTGGGCCTGACTACCGAGATGACGACTAATAGAGAAGTAGTGGAAGAAAAAAAAGATATATTACCCCCAATAAATTGTTATTCATTTTTAAGATTCCGTAGGTACCCAGAGGGTAAAACGGGACCCTATTACTAAGGCTCCGCTGTCTGTCTGTCTGTCCATCTGTTACCAGGCTGTATCTCATGAACCGTGACAGTTAGACAGTTGACATTTGCACAGATGCTGTAGGTATATATTTTGCCGCTATAACAACAAATAAGCACTAAAAACAGAATAAAATAAATATTTAATGGGGCTCCCATACAACAAGCGTGATTTCTTTGCTGGATATTGATAACGGCAACAGACGCTTGAAATATTCACTGAATATTTAGTTATATACAAAGTGGAGACGACAATACGACAAAAAATGAAACTCCGTATATCTATTGACGTTCTCGGTCTACATACAAAAAAATTAATCAAATATATCCAATAGTTTAGTTACGATAGCTAGTCAAAGATCGGCAAACCCCATACTCGGCCCAGCACTACTATTTAGTTTGTTTGAAAAAATGACTTTTTTAATTTCGATGGGCGGATTTATTTGATAGTTTCAAAATACTCTTATGCATTAGTATTGCGTGTTTTTTCATTTATTGTTGTATTATCGTCTCCACATTGTATATTCACATGCAAATAAATAACGAAATTAAAATAAAACAAATATTTAACGGGGCTCCCATACAGCAAGCGTGATTTTTTTGCCGTTTTATAGATAATGGTATGAACCCTTCGTGCGCAAGTCCGACTCGCACTTGGCCGGATTTTTTTTTTATTTCATTTTTTTTTCTATTTCTTGTTTTCAGGTACATGTTCGGTGCCGTATCAGCCCACAAGTATATCATTGCGTTCTGCATCGGAGTTGAGCTGCTGGTGTCTGGTACTAAGCGATGGCTATCCATTGTGTACATCTTCACGTTCTCCTTCATGTCAGCCCTCGGTATCGGTATCGGTATCCTGCTAGTGGGCGGCGCGGGCGCTGCTGACGCTGGCGTGTACTCTGTCGTATTGCAGGTGTGTATTGAAACTGATTCTGTCGACCGCGACGTTATTTTCACGAAAGTGGAACCAATAAAGCCGGATTTACATTACGAAATAGTTGCGCAAACTTAGTTATTCGTTGATAGTTTCACGTGTAAATAATTATCTATAAGTAGTTTAACTTATTTATTTGTTGATAGTTTCAGGTACACTATACGCAATAACTAAGTTTGCGCTACTAATTTCGTAATGCTAGCCACACACGTAACGATTTACTTGCGCAAGCCTAAATTTGCGCAAGTGAATCGTTACATGTGTGGCTACCATTATGTAGATAAATCCGACTTTATTAACATAATTTCATGGTTTCATTTTGACAGTTCATTGCGTTATTTACGTTGTTGAGCAAACGAATTTTTCGAACCTATGAAACAATGGATTAGTCCTATTATGTCCTTCAAAAACTTTCGGATTGTGATTGAAACTGTGTTACGTAATAAGAGTGCGGGTAGACAGAGGTTTATACCTACACCCACATTTCGCCAGATAGGTATGTTCAAGTTTTCACCGGGCCACTCACTCACGGGCTAGAATCCTTGTTTTGGATTCTCATTAAGGAATGGTACCTAATACCTATATAATAATAGCCCTCATTAGTATGCAGTGCTATCTTCGGATTTGAATTAAATTTGGCACACAGGTAGTTTATAACCTGGACTAGCTGCCCGCCCCGGCTTCGCACGGGTAGCACTAAGTACTTATCTTCGGCGCATCTACCCTACCTACTCACATACCTACCTACCTACACCTACCAAGATATCTATGTACCCAACCAACTTACCCTACCTCCCAACCCTACCTACCTACCTTCCCTACCTACCTACCTACCCTACCTACATACATACCTACATTAGCCTACATACATACCTACCTACCTATCTACCGAGATACCTACCTATCTACCGAGATATCATCAAAAAAGCAATTGTATACTGAATGTATGAGCCGGTATTTTTTGGAGCTATAGTTACATTTTTAAACTCGTGATATCTTTCGAATAGAATGTCCGAATTGAATAATTCCAAAAGTTATATAAAGGTATTGAAGCAGAATTTACTTTGATAAGGATTAATACCAAGATACAAATAAAGAGTTTTTGTAGCGGCGTCATATCAATTAAATCAAAATAAAAGAACACTTATTGTGGCATAACTATAATAGCTAGACATATGCTGTCGCGACACTTTTTGTTAATAATAATGTGTTCTGCAAAGTCGTAGTACATTATTTTATTCTATCCTCAAAAGTTTTCGCAGCGCACGCGATGTAAAGAATATTTATATTAGGTATATTTTTTACACCTTGGGTTACATTATTGGAGTTTTAGTAAGGATCCCTATTCCGATCCCTCTCTAGCAATAATATAGCCTATGTTACTCAGGGTGAATGTAGCTTTCTATTGGTGAAAGAATTTTTGAAATCGGCGCAGTAGTTTTTGAGTTTATTCATTACAAACATACACACAAAAATACAAACATACAAAAATACAAATCTTTCCTCTTTATGATATTAGTGTAGATTACCACATAGGGTACTAAGTTTTATTAATTCCGGTACCTATTAGGTTTCCGACATACACGCGGGCGAAGCCACGGGGAAAAGCCAGTCAGGGATATTTTGATAGTAAGTAGGTATTTAGGTCCAGTAACTTATAACATAGATTGGTGTTTTATAATGCTATATCTTCTCTGAAATTGCGTGCTACGGTAAGATTTCTCAACAATGGTGCTCTAGAAATTAACTTTAAAATGAGTGCAGTTTAAGGTCAGCTGCCAGATAATTAGCTGCTAGATAATTTATAAGATTAATCTATTTTGCACCTAGATCATTATTTACAATCGACTTATTTTTCTGTTTTTAACCGACTTCTTCAAAAAGGAGGAGGTTCTCAATTCGTCTGTATGTTTTTTTTTTTGTATGTTTCTTACGCGATTACTCCGCCAATTATGAATCGATTTTAATGATTCTTTATTTGTTTGGTAGGTTATGCTTCCGAGGTGGTCCAACTTTGCTTGCGTAATTTTTGAGTTAGCTTCAATATTACGTATTTTTCCCACTTAATTTATCTAGACGATATCCTGTTTGACTCCTTCACTGTTATTTACATAGCAGGTAGTGGTATCCGTATTTGTGTGGGCTAGGTATCACAACTAAAAAGTGAAAAATAAAAACTTTTTACAAAAAAAAAAAAACAATCGACTTCCAAAAAAAAACACTAAAAAAGTGAAAAATAACTTTAATTTCGGAAGTCGGTGGCAAAAAACGGAAATTGTAAAGCAAAGACACCGACTTCCGAAATTAAAGTTATTTTTCACTTTTTTAGTGTTTTTTTTTGGAAGTCGGTTATTTTTTTTGTAAAAAGTTTTTTTTTTTCCACTATCCTGTCAAACAATACATAATTCAATTAAACGTCGCATTCTTTAAAACTCAAGGCTATAGGTTTATGCGTTATTGTAGGTACATAAATAGATAAGATATGTCACCTTTTCGAACTGTCATTTTGTAGTCAGATTTTTTTAATATAATATGATCATTATCGGCCTAGCCTTTTCACAACTACCTATGTCGGGGTCGGCTTCCAGTCTAACCGGCTGCAGCTGCTAACCGGATGCAGCTGAATTCCAGTATTTTACATGAGCGACTGCCTATCTGACCTCTACAACCCAATTACTGGGTAACACGATACCTACTTGGTAAGACTGGTTGTCAGACTTTCGGGCTTCTGACGACCCGTAACAACTGTCAAAGATCTACAAATGACCAAGACAAAGACCAACGGCTTATACCTATTCAACCGTTTTAGCGTGAAAGCGTAACAAACAAACATACAAAAAATCAAATCTGTTCTCTTTATATTATTAGTTTACATAAGTACCTAATGCATTAATTGCTTAGCACTAGGTAACGAAATCTTTAGGTATCACAGTTTTTTTTTATTATTATCTAGATTTTGATACTAAGAACAAAAGCTGAAAAATGTTATACCTACGTTAATTAAGCAAGTTGCCGCGCTATTTTTGCACCAAAAACAATTATTACAATTGCAATTAACTACGTCTTAAATAAAACATAATTATTTATTACATAAATTATCGTTATTAGATATCTAAGTATTATCAGACATCGGATAAAAGGCTCGTACAAAAAGGCGCGACAGGCAGCGGTACCTTTGTCGACAAAGGTACCGCTGCCTGTCGCGCCTGTATGCATGAGCCGAAATACTCCGATGTCCGATAATACTTAGGACATATGTCCGATAATACGATGTTGTCTACATATTTTTTACATGATACATTGCATATGCAGCATACAACACGCCCGCATTCCCGGAAGGCGAAGGGTTAGGCAGAGGTGAATTTTATATTAGGTAGATCCAAACGCCAGTTGTTTAAGTCCCATAATGTTATAGGGGATGAGCTTATTGCTATTAAGCATTTATGAATGACTTTGACCATGTAAAATATAAAAATACCTAGGTACAAGGGCGGATCCAGGATTTATTTCTGTGAGGGGCACTTGGGCAGACACATAAAAAGTGTATGATAATGAAGAAAACAAAACAAGAAACAGCATAGTGTCTCCATGCCGTTTCTTGTATTGCACTATGCTGTTTTTGGGATCAATTCATTTTCAATTAAGTTAAAGTCTACTTCTTCAGCGTTCATTGGTAGATAATATGGATTCAGGATTTCAGGCCAGTCCGAGTAATTCGTCAACTCATCCTACATGCCTACGGCCAAATACTCGCCAGTCCATGCATACGATTTTATTTTATTTAAACCGTTTGGGGGGAGAGTGGTCACGTGCCCGTGGATCCGCCCTTGCCTAGGTACTAGTTTCCTGCTGTAACCGGTTAGAATGAAAGCCGACCCAAACATACAACGCCCGAGTTTAGCGTTGGGGCAACCATGGTTGCCGGGCGCTTGAGTGGTGTAGTTGGGAAAAGGCTAGGCACATGCTACCCTTTTATTCCTGTTACGACCTCAGCTTTAGACGTACGGCAATTTAATATCCTATTCTAACATTTCCAGGGTCTGGCGTGTGGTACGCTGGTGTACGTGGTGTTCTTCGAGGTGTGGAAGGGCAGCAGTGGTCTGCTGCAGTTCTCGTGTGCATTGCTCGGTTTCGTCGTCATGGTTATACTTGAGCTCATTGTTGAACTTGGTAAGTTTTACGCATTACATATTTTTTTTACCCTACAGTAGGTACCTATAAGTGCAAGTACCTATTACAAATCTCACGGCTATGTGAGACTGATGTTTGTAGCTTCCTTAGTAGCAAGTAGCCCATAAAAAGACGTGTTGTAATGAGCTTGATCCACCGTTGTGTGTAAACTGTACACATATAATAAAATATCTCACCTCATATGTTTGTGTTCAAATGATTTAGTATCTTTTTATTTCCATTGTACTATACAAATAAGTAGTAGGTATACTTTTAGTATGCAAACAACAGAATCTTAAACTACTTGCCATTGTACAGGGTCAAATAAAATTGGCCAGCGAAACTCCGCAGATATGATGGGTATAGATAATTCCATATCTAAACATGAACAAAAAGAACGACCTCTGTAATTGTATTTTTTTGTTTTATTAAGTTTAGTTATCGAAACCCATCACGTGTGTAGAGTTCCTCTAGCTAATTTTTTACTTTAATTTTGTGATGGTCCAATATTGTTGTCTTTCCATTGACACATCCCAATGACAATCGAAATATTTGCTAATTTTGCCATTTATTTATTTTCTAGCCGCGGAATGACATCACTACTATAGTGACTGGAACAACATGGACACACCGAATTTTGCCATTACTGTGAAGTGCAATAAACAATAATTATAATATCTTCTACTAAAATATCAACAACGATACGAGATAAATACATAGAATTGCAACTTATACAAATATCAACTTTAAAGTAAAGTAAGCAAAGTTAATTATTGAATGAAAAAAACTATCGATAAACGTCATGAAATAATTTCAGTTGCAATGGAAACTGAACCATACGCAATTAAGTTAAAGTTTTTAATCCCAAAGCATGAAATTTCTCTCGTCATATGAAATGTCACGTGTAACTTAAAAACCAGGTAAATTGTTAGAATTAGTCACGTTTCAGTCCAGACTGCCTGCAGTTCTCGCTGATCTTATAGCCGTAGTTAGATCTGCGCTTTATTTACTGAGAAAATATGTTATGCGTGGCCATTTTGTATTTGGAAGGTTGATACCTACCTAGTCAATGCAAAGTATTTAACTATCACAAAACTTGCATAGTTTAAATGATACGGTACAGTTTGTTCCTTGGTTAAAGTTATAAGTATTGTAAATAAATATTTCCTTTATTATAACATTTTATTTAAAAAAATGTGTTTTTTTTTTCTGTTTGTGTTGTTTCTTTAGGATTGACAGGATAGAGAAATAATACAAGTTCTTTATAATTTAACAAATCAATAATGTAATTAGAACTTAACAGTTTATACTATCCTTTATCTATTCTTAATGAAAATAGATATAATTATTTTATCCTACATAGTTAATATTTTAGGCTGATTAAAAATCATTATACAGATTATGCAGGCGGTAAATTTACACATCTATTGGTTAATTTGAATGGGTAGCTGTTACAAAACAATCTACGAGGCTGCGCACACGCCGCCGCGCTACGACATCGACACTGCTAACTGTGGCGTCTGGCGAGTGATAATTGCACAGAGGCGCTCGTGTCGACGTCACAACACGACTGGCGAGAGGCCCACAGCGTAAAAGTTGCGAGAAAACATTGTTAAAACATTTCGTTATTAAAATATGATGTACTTATAAATGTCCGCATACCGTCGGTACACGTATATCCTTAGAAACTAATACGATTGAGAGAAAAAGACATAGAGAAATTTTGGAAAACTCTTAACACTTACTGGTACACGAGTATAATAATTTGTCAAGCCGCTGCCTTTAACATTCCTACACATTACTCCTAAGGCCGGTACATTTTAATCATCATACTTACGACAATACACTTTAAGTAATAATAAAGTTTTAAATATTCAACTATACGATATCGTTTTCATAGACTATTGCATTATATTCTGTAATCACATTACAACGCTATTCAATTACAATGTTAATTTTTCACCCGGTCTCTGAAAGCCTATTTCATTTATTCTACTGTCAAATCTCCGTTCATTTGATTGGCTGTTATTATTGTGGTCAACCAATCACAACAGTTGGGCTTCACGTACATGACGCCGACGCCGCACCAGCGCAGAGCCAAGATGATAAAATTCCATAATATTTCAAAACTAGATTAAAATTTGCGGTGTGGCGTCGGTGCGGTGTATGGGCGATATTCACTTGCGTAAGTCTTGTACACGAACATGCAGTCCGGCGCCGGTGCGGCTCCGGGGTCATCTACAGGAAGCCTTACAGATTTAACTTGACGGGGCATTCAGAAACTGGGTGCGCTTCATTTCACACGCCGGTCCTTTGATAATATTTCCATTACCTACCTATCTGTTAACGCGACATCCACGGTTACGGCACCGTGCAATAAGCGCTTACATAATAACTGGCTTAACCAATCTACGCAAAAACAATATAAATGAAAATAATCAAAAGCTTCGACTGTAAACTTCTGTAACTTATTTAATATTAAATGCAACTCGTGACGAACTCACTAAATAAGAGAACTAACGTAAACTACGAATTCAGGCACCGTTATCTTAATCTAATAAGGGTGAATTTCACCAAAGAACTTGAAAACGATCAGGACATTTAAACCGGGTTCAAGAGCTGTCAGTGTCAATATTACGCAACAATGATGACACTGACAGTTCTTGAACGCAGTTTAGATTTGTTGATAGCGTTTAGTTTAATTGGTGAAATTCGCCCTAAATCAATAGAAGCAGTACATTGGATTATACACTTCAAATGCACAATAAGTAAACGCTAAATGCCAGTATCACTCAATTACATAAAATGAGAGATACCAAAATCTCAACAAATATCATAATACTACATAATATTTAATTTTAAAAATCTCACTAATGTTTAATTTAAGACGAAGACTCGCTGATAGGTAAGTATTGTTTGTTTACTCATTAATGAGGTAAGGAATTCTGAAAGAGATGTAATGATCGTCACAGCGCCATTTAATGGCGGCAAATAATGTGATGTTTGAGCGTCTAATTACATCCGCCATCTTGCTATCCATATTGCACGCCTTATATTAATGATGAGTGCAAATGAATACGAAAATATTTCTTCTATAAAAAGTTTTTTGTGTGCATAAGATCTGTGCAATTTCATTACGTATGTCAAATTCATGAAAGAGCATATTTTTGGCTGTTTAGCCGTTCAAAGTCATCTGAAAATATTTTTATCTAGTTAGTGCATTTTTGTAATAGTAAAAATAAATATTAATAATATTTTTTTATTTAAATACTCTACAGGCGAGGTGTAGGCATTGTATCGAGGCCTTGTATTGAATTGTATGCGAACAGTAAAAATGGTGACAATGAGTGTGTAAACTGATACATAATTTTCTTAACAAGTGACATACTGAGAAAAAAAAATTTGGCACATTGCTAAAATTATATTTTATTTTTTCTTAGCAAATAATGAATTTGAGATCGTATTTACATAAAACAGTAGATTATAGAACGATATTATTTTTAGGAATAAGATATTATTAATTGAAGCATAATTTTTAAGATAATTGAATTCTACGATGTTTGACTTTTATACTACCGGGTGTCCAAAAAGGGTATCGTGTATTTGTTTTAACGTTGGAGTTGAAACGGAGGGGCGGAGGGGCGCGGGGAAGGAATCGTGGAGTCCGCTATTTTGTGGAGTTTTATTATCAATGGAGCCGTATCCGGAGACGCATCGCGCTTTTTACGTACGAGCATATTATCGTAACGGTGATCCAATAGTGACTGCTCAATGTTTGTATCGTGCGGAATATCGTACCCGCAATGCACCAATTGGCGATAGCATTAGATAAAAGTTAAATTTAAAATTTAAAAAACCCCCGACAAAAACAAAGCATTTAAAAAGTAAAAAAATAATATGTATTGGCCCTTTAAGTTTAATATAAAAGTTGTAGGTAATATTTTGATCCAAGCGTCGTCGCGTCGGGGAACGGCTCATGAAAATAGGAAATTAACAGCAGCTATCCTTTCTAAAATAGCATATATTCATTATTCCTAGTGTATGTTGGCGTTTTCATTAGCCGTCCCCCGACGCGACGACGCTTGGATCAAAATATTACCTACAACTTTTATATTAAACTTAAAGGGCCAATACATATTATTTTTTTACTTTTTAAATGCTTTGTTTTTGTCGGGGGTTTTTTAAATTTTAAATTTAACTTTTATTTCCAGCTTTTTAAATTTCATATTATATTACTAGTAGACACGCTATGATCAACCCGCGGCTCGCCGATATCTACGTAGCTGTACGTACTTTTGCCACAGTGAAGCTAGTTTCTAATTTAGACTCATTTCTCTTTCCTACTCCATCATCAGACCCTGATCACCATCCATCTGTAACCTATTTTTTGAGACCTTTCCAATGAGCCCAAACACGATACCTCTGCTGTAAGTTGGTGAGGGAGTTGGGTATCCTGCATCCAGGTGATGCTGCAGCATCAGTTCAAGGTTACTATATTCTTCTAATATCATTGAAGTAACAGAATTCTAAATTTCCAATCGATTAGACCTGTGAAAGATGCTCACATCCATTCATCAACTAGAAAAGAGCTGATAATCTTCAAATGGCTGAACCGATTTTCTTGAATAATAGCTAAGAACACTCTCGATCAAGTCACCTTTCAAACAAAACAAAAAAAAACAAAATCGGTTCAGCGGTTTGGCAGCTACGATGGAACAGACAGACACACAGATACACAGATACACAGATACACAGACACACAGATACACACGTTAAACTTATAACACCCCTCTTTTTCAGTCGGGGGTTAAAAATGGATCCAGATGTTCGTAAATACAGATGCGATTGTAAAAATTCAAAACACGGGTCACCCGCGTCCAGTCCGCGACCAGGAAGCCATCGAAGGAGTGCAGGCGTCGGTTAGTTAAAATCCGTCTTTATCTATCCGAAAGCGTGGTCAAGCATTGAACATCAAAAAATCGTCTTTGCATTTGATTTTTGACCCCCAAAGGTAAAAGATGGGTGTTATAAGTTTAACGTGTGTATCTGTGTGTCTGTTTGCGCCATCGTAGCTACCAAACGGCTTAACCGATTTTGATTTTTTTGGTTTTGTTTGAAATACGAGTTGATCGAGAGTGTTCTAAGCTATTAAAAAAAAAATCGTTTATTAGATGCTTTGTTTTTGTCGGGGGTTTTTAAAATGTTTAATTTAATTTAACTTGTAAAGAAAGATTTGCATTTAAAAGCCTATAAAATTCAATTGGTTCAAGAATTAAAGGATACGGACTACGCTAGTTGAGCAGTCACTATTGAATCACCGTTACGATAATATGCTCGGACGCAAAAAGCGCGATGCGTCTCCGGGTACGGCTCCATTGATAATAAAACTCCATAAAATAGCGGACTCAACGATTCCCTCCCCGCGTCCCTCCGCCACTCTGTTTCAACTCCAACGCTAAAACAAATGCACGATACTCTTTTTGGACACCCGGTATAAGTCGAACAACGTACAATTCAAATCTTAGAAATATGTAAATACAACCTCAAATGAATGTTGACTTTATTGCAAATGCAAATTAACTTAAAAATTATGGCAAGAATAAATAAATAGTAAAATGCAATCTCAAAGTTCAAATGAACAGAGTCAGGTAAGTACAGTTAACGATACATTTATCGAGTAGAACACGACAACATTTAGAAAAATATTTGACAATTTGACTAGGAACGTGAAACGTCAGCCAACTTGTCCACAAGCCTCGTACAATAACGACGTAAATCAAATTATTGCATTTTTTTATTCTAAACGCGAATAATATAACTGTACTTACCACATACATAATGCTTAAGGAACTCTTAAAATGACGCTTTCCAATATTTTGATAACAACTCAGGGTTCACTTCCCAACTTCAATGAATAAAAATTGCATTGTAAATAAAGAAATTACTTGGTGTTTCAAAGTTTCTATCTCTAAGTCGTACTTGTACTTAAAAAATAAGCCTCTCTCTCTTTGTAGAAGTATACTATATTATACTTTACTTGTTCTGTAAATAAAATAAATGTGTATGTTTGGCAAGCGTCATTTTAGTGGCATTATTCAAGTGTGTGGTGCTTAAGACTTGAGCAGCTTGTTCGCTCGCTGATTGGCCACCGCTATGCGCGTCTCGTTGCTCTCACCCTATAAACAAACCTCATTGTAACCTTACATATACGTATACCACGAAACAAACTTAATGGCGGCTCTGTAGGGACAGCTCGCTGCGCAGTACCCCACCCCTCACCCCCGCGGTCACATGAATTTGTTACTGCGCAGCGACTCGCCTCTTGTTCCGAGCCGTTTTCCGAAAGTTTGAATCAGGCTGTACCTAGTACACTTGTCACAAAAGTATATTTTATTATAAGGGATAAAGTAAGTATAGGAAAAATCGATGCCAGTAGATTGTTAGGAAAATGGATTAAACTGAAATGTGACAACCACAGAAAACAAACAAAACAAAAACGGAAGTTAAGCGACAAGAAAAGAAGACAACAAAAATATACAGGGTGTTTGGCAGAACGTTGAACATACGAAAATGGTGGATAGGTGGGGTCATCTGCTACTTACTCAGCCCTAATTTATTTGGCCCTGGCCCCCTGGATAGCTAAAAAAAATTGGTTTTGCTTTCTTCTAGTTTTACCAGTTTCTCAACTTTAAAGGGTATTAAAAAAAAAAAAACAAAAATAAAAAAAATCTTGCCTGTTTTACCCATTTTTAATAAAAATTACACTTTAAGGTTAAGAAAGTGGTGAAAATAGAGGAAAGAAAAAATAAAATAAAAAAATATCCAGGGGAGCAGGGCCAAATAAATTAGGGCTGTATAAGTAGCAGATGACCCCACCTATCCACCATTTTCATATGTTCAACGTTCTGCCAAACACCCTGCATATAAAATCAAAAGGGAGCATGGTTTTAACCAGAAGAAAACAAACAAAAAACATCGTTATTTTTCAAATACAATGTGAAGGACATTTGCGACCAGGCAAACTGTCGAGAACGAAGGCATGATCACATGTAACGGCACAAGTATAATAACTTTACTTTTAGAAGGTTTTTATTTAAATCCCCATATGAACGAGTGACACAGTTGTGGTATCATTATTTATTATCACAATGGACTTTACAGTAAAGCCAAAGCAAAGCCGTATAATACATTTACTGTTTATTTGTTAATTAAGTGTGCTGCTACATGCGACACGATTTTAATCCTGCCTTTTTATCTTTCAGCGATTTTTGGCTTGAAGCGGCAACGCCATAGCGTCTTAAATTTAAGTGACACAAAAGCCAATTTGTGCAGCTCAATCGCTTTAAGTGCAAGCTGTGCTCCGCTTTATAAAAGTGCTTTGTTATTATAAAAGTATACTCACGATCTTCAGCGACGTGTTATGTGTTTAGTTTGTGTGGGTGTGCAGTCTCGTGGAGTAATGCATTTCATACAGTTATTTATTTTTGTTACCTGACTTCAGTTTTCCTAAAATAAGTTGTCTGCTTTCGATCTCAAGCAATTTATATTTAAAATTATTTTATCATTATTATATTATTTATAATATATAATTATAATAATATGTAAGTTAATTAATAATAATTACATATATATTTTTTATTTTTACATAGATTATAATTAATACGATAGATATTTTATATTGTTTCATTACTTAAAGTATACTGCAGCAAACTATAAATCATCAATCCTTAACTCTTCACCTGTACTTAACCTTTCAAATAAAGTACCTATTGATTGTCTTATTTGCATTTATATTAATTATAACACCAAAATGTAGTTTCATAATAAATATAAATGTTCGACCTAACATCAAAAAGAAAATGTAAAAGGGAAAATAAATAACTTAAAATCACTTTTTAAATGAAATGATTTATTTTCTCATAAAATAAATAATAAAAAGTACTAGTTAATAAATTATGATAGTTTATCGCTAAGTTAAGATAGCTACATTGTAATACTAAGTTACATTATTAGGGTAGCGTCTTTTCATACTATTTCATAGAAGCAGATATGTTTGTTATTGCACAGATATGTAAAAGCTATGTACTTGAAATGTTTATGTTTTTAATTTACCGATATAATATATATAAAAAGAACAGATTGAGACACGAGACTTTAACTTAAATTAATTCACTAAATATTTGATCCTTTAAAGGATTTTTTTTTTGTTGTGAACATGTTAATAATTATATGAACATATTTAAATTATTCAATATTTTATTGCAAATACATAAATGCTCCTATGAAACGTATTAGAAATCAAAGATGAGATCTGATGCACTTCAGATACAGTTCAGTTTCTTCGAAGACATGTGACTGGCTAAAATCTAATCACTTAAATTGAAAACTATTATCACATTATCACCTCATCCCGACCATTCATTAAATCCACTTATTCATCCCCTCTTACGAGATAGCCTATTCTGAAGAACAGCACATGTTTCAACTGTTCATAATGCATTTTGACTAATATGCAAGGAAGTTTCTTGAACTTATTATTACAAACTATAATTTGCCTCCAACTGGTGGTTACCAATATAATTGTGAATAGGAAGTACGTAGAAATAACGTGATTTTTTTAAAGATAGCCAATTAATAAACACAGATCTGTGTGAGATTTGATCCCATATTATAGGAGTACATAACAATTTCCTTTAAATATATTCCTTTATATCTCTTGTGGTATATAAATCAATTAATGTTATAAATATGAATGTTTAAGTTTGCGACCAGCAACATTATAACGTTCCTAGCATTAACAATAACACTACATATTAACAAGGGGTAAATGCATTATCTCAAAATAATAAATCTCACGCTTCAACTTCTTAACTGTTTATACTGTGTAGTAGTTTTATAATATTAATTAAGTATACGATACGATGGCGTTAATACGATTAAGTATAATTTTATAACTTCAACATGTCCTACTGCATGAAATGAGCACCAAAAACTATTATTAAAAGTATGTGGTTTTAAGAGGGGTGTACAGTTGTCATTTAGGATTTTTCGAGGTGGGTGTTGGAATAGTGGCGTCTTTTTAATACAGAATGCACCGTTGTTGAATAGCACCGACGCGACTCAATCCATGCTCGTTGGAGTAGGTTTGTCCTTGTATATTTTCGTAACGATTTCAGACAAATGATGTACCCCAAACAAAACTACATTGTGTAATTCTCAAGATTTTAACAACATGTACTTAGAACTTGAGCGTCAAGAAAAAGCAGTAGAGTCAAAAAACGAACAAGTGTTCACTTGATACAGTAGCATGCTAGGATTACATGTTAAATAGTAATATTATTACACTTGGATAAATGTATCTCGAGATAGAAGAGAGACACTAAGCAAATATTTGATTTTTAAATTAATTTATTTGCCGGTTGCAGATTCATCTTAACTTATATTTAATTCATCTAAATTAATAAATTATTATAAATTATTTAGGAGAACATAATATTAGTCTCAAATAATGATTGAACTATAGTTGCAACTAAATCGATATGTAATACATATTTGACAACTCTAACTCCCAGTTTTCAAAAGGCTGTTCAATTTGATTAATTGTCAAATCTCATAGCAAGCTCAAAGCAAGGAAATATGAACAGCCAATCAAAATACGCTTTAAATTATTAGACTCGATAATAGATTAACAGAATGACAACTTTTAGTAACCAGGTGTCACCGTTTTCGAAATGAGAATACAAAAATGATATTTTAATTTGACTACAGCATAGATAGGGTAGTGTATCTGCAACCGGTGTAGTGGGCGTGTAGTATGCGCCCGCGCAGACCACGAGACCGTGTGTGTATGTGTGTGTGTTGGTGTGGCCGCCGTCCTTTACTTGAGGAGCTCGTGCGCGCGCTGGTTCGCCAGAGTTATCCTCGTTTCGTTCGATTCGCCCTAAGATTAGAACACGCGGTTTGTTTTTGCTAGTTGTTCAATTCACAGCGACTATTTGTTTGTATTTTTTATATGTGATTTGGGCCAGTTACACAGAGATTCGATCGAAGAAGAATGAGCAACTTTAAAAAAAGGGTTTCGTCTCGTACTCAAAATATAAAATTCAATAAAATACCTGCTGTTTCAGAGAATGAACGAACATATACAATTTAAACTCAAAAGCAATTTTGAGGTTACAATTTTTTCTGTGTAACTTGTTTGTACTATTTATGTAGATCATTCATCATCATTACCCATTCTTCTCTACATCGAAGTAATATTGGTATCATTAAATTGTAACAGTAAAACATTCAAGTGTGTGCGAGGGCCTTCAGTCGCTGTCTTTTGAAACAAAAACAATGTTTCGTTAGCATTTGATGTGAATGATGTGTTAGTTATGGAGTCTAAATCTGGTATGTTAGTCTTGATGGATGTGACAACTAGTTAACATTTACACAATGGTCGTGTGGGATGTGTTGTAGTCGTGGCATGTCTTGAACATTCGGAAGTCACAGAGAAAAAATCATTCAATTTCACAACAACCAATTACTAATCATATACTCTACGAAGTATGTAAGGACATGCGTCGAGTGAAGACGGAAAGGAATTGATTGCCAGGTAAGCGAGTGACCGGAACTTTGGATGCCAACAAGCCAGGAGACAGTTCATAGGCACAGAAGACAACTAGTTGCACTTCCACTGCTAACGTGACAGGCACAAACATTTAGATGGTGAAAATGTTGATGAGAATGTGAGGCGCAGTGAAATTTATTCCAAGTAAAATTTTACTGCATCTCACAGTGGAAAATTTTACCCAATTATCTGCCAACCTTTAACATAATTAAGTTACCCTATTTTTTGTGTATGCAATTCATATTTCAGGTGTTACGAAGAATAAATAAACAACTTGAGAGTCTCAGGTAAAACTTCACACTATGAATTAATCAAAACGACAACATCAATAAATCATCTTAGAATTATAAGAAGTAAAAATATTGATAAGAACAGAATCTTATATCGGTCTTGAAGAGTAGAGATTGTAGAGAAATCTATTGAGAAGAAAATTAATCAAAAGTGCACGCGAATTCGTCTGTTAAATGTTTATGGTACGCGACAGTGCGAGAGAGAAGGAAATAATGAAATAAATAATAATAGAAGTATAGCATAGACTTTCGCGAATCGTACAATTTGTATCAGTTGGGTGAATCGTGTAATGTAGTAATTTGAATTTTATTACAATGAAATACGGTCAGTTTGGAACAGCTCATAGGCTTTTTGAGACAAAATTCAAATACCTTCCTCTCTCTCGGGCTTTCGCGCGGTATACCTAAGAACCCATTTATTTCCAATTCTCGTGCAGTTAATTTTTTAATAGTAATTATCAATAAATATAAAATAATAAATGTTGCATTTGAAGCTTCACTCATTTCCACTCCATTTACCCCATAAACGAAATTGGTCAAAATTTTACGTTACTCAAGATAGTTGTACATGCTATTTTATTAGGAGAAATATAAGTAGTCCCCTCCACAGTTTGACACCCCTCCACTTGAAGGCCTAGTGACTATACGGCTTGCGTTTTCAGGCCGCGATTCATTATGCCTCGATTGTTTTTTGTTTCATTGTGAAAGGCCAGCAGAACGCAGCTTAACCCATGATTTACACGCTGCAATTTAATTGCCTGTGGCATGCCATAAATTGAAGCAACAATCAAAGTTGCAACGTCTAAACAGTGTTTAGAATTTTATTGATGCCACAGGAAAAATCTTGCATCGTGTAAATGAGGCTTAACTCATAAAACCTTCTAACTTCAAACGAATTCGCGTGCTCATTGGATAAGAATGGAACAGTCTCGACCAATCAGGCTCGACACCTTACCTTGCGGTTGATGCGGTCGACCTGGCGGTTTTGATTCTCAAGCTCGGAGCCCATGTCGAGCGCCATGTTGCGCAGGTTGCCGATCATCGTGTTCACTTGGCCCATGTTCTCTTCCATCTCATCCTCGCGAGCGTCGTTTGTTATCCTGGATTGCAAAAGTGGTTTTTTGAATGAATGTGTTGGCTGGTGGTAACGGTCTATCACCTTGGTTTGAGAACAGAATAGTCTTGACTTAGGGCATAAATTAATCACAAAACTGATGTTTTATCAAAATTATTATTAAAAAGAAGAATTAATTTTTATTATAAAAAATAAAAAAATCACTTTGGAAGTGTCTTGTATGGTATGTAATGAAGACCTGGTAGATTCTTGAACAAGCGCATTCAGATTCTTAAAATTAAACGCCTCACGTGGAGAAAATGTAGACTGCTACTCTTGGGATATCCCAGAGGTCCTTTTGGTACTTTCGACCCCTTCGGGACCCTAATAAGAATTCAATGATTTTGATTAAAACTTTTTTACTATGAAAAGCTGAGAAGCTACGAGCTATTTCCGATTGTTCTGACGTTCGACTTGAAGATGAAGGCCAGGAGAAGATTTATACACAGCTTCTGTCCAGTACCTAGATGAAAATGCCTGGATAAAGAGGTCGGCTCACCTTCCTATGTATCCGGCTTGTGGTCCTATACCGTTGCGCTCGTCCATCACCCTCTGCGGCTGGTTGTTGACCACCTTGCCGTCGTCGTTGCCCTTCCACGTACCGTCGTCCTCCTTGAACGACGCACCCCTGGAATCATAGCACAACAGTTGTTAGTCTAATGTCTCTTAGAAACTGTGTACCCGTATCTGGAAGAATGACAGCTGAACCTGAACCCATGCAAGAAGACCACACAAATCGACGCAGAAACAATGCAGCAACGCTTCACTTTGACACATCCACTCCAGATGATGACTCGTCATAGCAAGCTTTATAAGTATCAGAAGTTATGTATAACAGTGATTAGCAAAGAAAAATAAAATCAGAATATGGTTAATGGTTCGTAAAATAGTTTTGAGTTTAAATGTGCGAGCGCAGAAGCGATATTTTGGCGCGTTAATCAACGTGTGGTACGCACTTGTTGCACGGCAGTACACAGATGCCGCAACACTTCTCCATGCCCGACAGATTCTTCTCTGCCTCGCGCATGTCCGCGTTGATCTGGTCCATTCCCTCCTCGATTCTGTCCAATTGCTCTGTTCACACACATCAACAAACGCTTTAGATCCACTCTTGTCAGTTCACCTGCAGTTATGTGTTCAAGCTCCTAGCTCTTTCCAATTATACTCGCGACTTTAATATTTTTTTGAATCTTTAAAAAAATTAAATTTCGATTGTAAATTCTCAACGCTCTCGACAATAACCAGCGCTAAGTGTAAGACATGTATCTGGTAACAGTAGCTGAGTTTTATTAACTAGTTATGTCCATGCACGCTGCCAACCTACAGCAATTACTATGTCATGACATTTCAACGCTAATATTGAAGCATCTAATATTTATCTGAACAATTCTTTGTGGTGCTTGTGTTGTTAGGTATGTCTTACACTTGATCTGGTTAATACTAATTCAAGAAATTATCATTTACCTTTGAATAAAATGATGTATGTGCTGACACTAAGTGATTACATTACCGTACTCGTAGTGACTAACAATTAGAAAACAGTTTCTAAATATCACTTATAAAAATCTAATCATGCAAATAAACAGCAATATTGAAGAAGACGTGCATAGCTGGATGCGTGACAAAAACTAAATAAAATAATTAATACGGTTTAACTGAATCAGATAATCTCATGGTCCCAGCTCACATGGCGTGAGTGCTGAGGCGCACGCGCACGGTTGCACTGAGCGCAGAGATCGTTTGATGCACTTTATTCACTAGGTTTAGTTATGATCATGACAAACAAGTTTTACCTTCAGTTTTTATCCGTTATAAATAAACTGTTAGCAGATTTTCAATCGTAACATATTTATTGTCATCAAGTCATTGCCATTCAACGAACTTTTATAAATTATCTGAACTGGCATTTCAGACAAAAGCTTTACTAAATTATGAGTGATGCAAAATAGTATGTTCTACTGGATGCTTACCGCCCTGTTCATCCAGCATGACCAGGGTTTTCATGCCCACCTCGTGACTCTACAACACAATAATGATGTCACTATAGCTCGCCAAACGAATGCGGTGAGGAGTCGGGCGCGGCGCGCGCGCAGGCCGCGTGACGCACAGAGCACAGGCGCTCAGGCCGCGCGGGCGTCGCAAACTCAAACCAACACAAAACAAACTGATAACTAAACAGAAACAAAACATGGACATGAGCGCGACGGGCCACACCGGCCCGCCGCCGGGTGATCATGGGACAAAATAAAATCAACTTAGCAAATGAGCGTATCCATTAAGCCATTCCTAAATGAAACGTGAAAATAGCAAAGTATTGATTTATTGAAGAAGAAAAATGAACAAACTAATATGTAGTGCGGCGAGGGGCGGCCTCGCCGACAGACAGACGTCGAGCTAACAGTTACAGACCTACAGCTAACATGAACAGTACGCTGCCAGCCATGGAGATGAGGCGATACCATACTATACGTCGAACAGACATCGTCAACGCGCATTCATTTAGTACCGCAGATTACGGAAGAGAACAGTAGATTCGGAAAGATAAATAAATATACCTATAAAAAGCGTATCGATCAAATATCAACGGAAGAACTAAACAGATTGCGCAGCTCATTCAAATTAAATCTTCAGCAAAAGATAGAGTAACAGTCTTTTGCGACAAGTAGCAACGAACGGCCATCGGGCTTATCTATTTACACTATATGTCAAGGTCATCCCCATCGAAACATAGATACACACGCAACATCGATCTCAGATAAGTCGTTAGTTAAGAGAAACGTCAAAGAAAAACAAAGAGATTAATTTTATTAACTGCACATTCAAACACAGACGTTCTCACGTTTCGACTACCCATGTGTCAGTTTAACTCTTACCGCCCTGGTGACTCAACATATGAAGCGCTTGCCCCCCGGCGTCCTCGCTCTATACATAAAATACAAATCAAAATAATATATCGTAGGAGAGAGTATCGGGGTGTGTGGGTGGGTGGGTGCGGTGCGCCGGAGTCGGTCGCACGGGCGCGCGTGAGCGTGGCGTGCAGCGGCGGCGTGACGCGTGACGCTACGGGCGTGGCGGAGGCGACGGCGTGCGTGCAGGTGCCGGGCGGGGAGCGCGCGCGCACGGGCGTGCGGCCGCGGGCGCGCGCGCTTTCCCGAGCCGCTAACACACACTACTCGATCCACAACGACA
The DNA here is from genome assembly GCA_948473465.1 of Lithophane ornitopus. Classification (NCBI taxonomy): domain Eukaryota; kingdom Metazoa; phylum Arthropoda; class Insecta; order Lepidoptera; family Noctuidae; genus Lithophane; species Lithophane ornitopus. The sequence continues at coordinate 7,632,061 of OX419633.1, forward strand.
TGCATGCAGTGAAGCTTGCAAGTAAAACCAGATTTAGTTTCATCTGTGCTCAGTTTCATATGATTTATGATATTTTGTGTGATGTCAAGAGTCGTGCGTTGAGGAGAAGCGTTTCGAATTTACTTTGCTCGTTCATTTAGATTCGTTTATGTGAATTCAGTAAAGTTGTTAATTTAGAGTCGAGTACGAACAATATCTGAAATGCAGAATGTATAAGGTATCGGTACGCCCGAATATATACGTTTGTTATGTCGAATCGTTCGGCCTGCCTGACGTCGTAGAAGATAGAGCTCGTTGTTAAGTTGTGCAAAGTGGTGTATATTATCTACATAACGAATAAATATACAAAGATGTGGGTTTTCCGTGATCATCTCCGTGTGTGAGTCTTACAATGTAAACGGTAATCTCAGAGGATGCCCGCACCTTTGCATTGTAATAGCAGTGACGTAATTTTAAATACATAATCAATGCGATACCCCCTTAAACTCTTCTATATCGGTGAGCCCATCTTCGGGTCGGCTGAAAACCCTACGATGCTCAACAAAGTTAGCGAAAAAGGATAAAATAGATAAAATTGTAAATAATGTAGTGTTGCAAATTTTGCAGATCACTCACCTCCCTGGTCGTCTAGAGCGACCAGAGTACGAATGCCGGCCTCCTTGCTCTACGCCGCAGAAACAAAAAGTCACAGAGCATGTTAGTTGTGAGGGGTACAGTAGAGTGAGTGGACAGTGGGTACGAGCCCGGCGGGGGCACGCGGCGAGCGTGTCGCGGCACTTGTACTGTACAGTCAGATGTAGCAGTTGTGTCACGGGGAGGGCCCTGTCCGCCGCCGTGCCTCACAGCCAGTTATGTACAAGAGTGCAAGGTATTGCCACTGGGGCACGAGTGGCGGACGACGTCCTCCCCGGTGTTGAACTGTGTTGTTGAGAGTAATGCTGAGTCTGTACAGTGTCGTATATCATGTTATATTTCACGCATACATTTCGGCATAATATAAAATTAATAGTATAAAATAATATTTGCAACATATCATGTAAATAATTAGGTAATTTCTATAAAAACTTTAAACCAAAAAATACTAAAAAAATCAAGAAATCAACGGTAAGAAATAATGATGAAACAGTAATTAATGTGGGTAATACTGATATTTTTGGTTAGGTTCATGTATATTGTGTGAGAGTCGGCAATATAGGTGTAGCTCGATATATTTGTTGGAGTTCAGTGGCAGGTACGGGGTGTGTTCACGCCCACATATTGACAGTAATGTGAATGTTCGAGAAGGCATGAAAATCATACAACATAATAGATGTACAGTCAACAACAGAGAGCAGCCACTACAACAGAGACCTAAGATACAGATCAACTAAAACAGGATAGAACGAACATCAACATACACTGATCACGATATATTGAAAGATAAGGCTCGCGAGATCAGTTGGTGTTGGAACGTTTACTTACAGAAATCATAAAGAAACACAGAGAACAATAATGTCATCTATGAAGAGTAGAAGTATCGTTACCAGACAGGAAATTAAATAGTAATAGAAAGTGCGTTGAAACAGTGAGTCCGCCTCGGACGCGGATTCCTTCGTGAGGATCCGAGTGGTACACAAGGGTCTCAGTAGAAAGCAAGCCCAAGCACAATGGATTGACTATTTTCTTCAGACTCAAAAGCGCACGTATTTCGTTCAAATTACGTACTAAAAGGGGTACTAACTTTAGAGAAGTATTTAAACTAAATATGGGACTTGGATTCTATTGTGGACAATGATGGGCTTCATGCTTTGAAACCTAAAACAGCATTCGGGCGAATTACAGGAGCTGACGGTTAAACACTCGGCTTTGAGTTAATAATTTGCCTCTTTGACAACAAACTAAAGGCGGCAATGCTCTAAGAATAACAATATGCTAATTAACTGTCAGCGCCGAGGGCCAGTTCGCCCGGGAAGGTAAATATAATCACATAAAATGTACAGTTCACTACGAACAACACAAAGGGCTATAGAAGTCTAACATTTTCGGACACAGTAAAGGCACGGATCATGCAACACCCATATATGTATGGTTATAATAATATATAATATTGATTACATATTATATATTATACTCAAATGTAGGGTTGAACATAAAATAAATAAGGATTTATGGCTGGATAACTACAATAGATATACATACACACATTTAGAAAAAGATAAAAACAAAATAATATTTAGCGACATCGAAACACAACAGCCAGGGTTAGCAGAGGCTGCGCCCTAGGGGGTGGGACGGGCGTCAGAGACCAAACCGAGCTTGGGGCTATCCAGACACTTCCGCTATACCCCTCACTCCCTCGCATCGAGAACACCTCTCTCACAGATGATCACAAATAATTCACATAATCGACAACAGAACTCAACATAATTAAACTATGGGGGAACTAATTTAATTTGAAACGCGTCTACGGATATACAAGACCGCACAGTTCTATTGGCTCAATTCTTTCTATTTAGCAATAGAATATAGAGCTTCCAGTATTGTTGCACGCTTGGAAAATTAATAGATCATTCAAGATTAAACACACAGGTTATTAGACCACATTGGAGGACAGTTGATAATCATGAATGAAGTTGATATAAAAACAAACTATTTTAATAAATTAAATGAATAATCATCAAAAGTTTTCATATCAAATTCATGACAGTTTGGACTAGTATCAAGGGGGAAAACGATAAATAATATGACTAAAGTAGATTTTGGGAGGTATTCTCGAAATCACACACAGATCTCTCCCAATACATAATGTAAGCTCCAGAAATTTAGAGCATTAGTATGATTCAAATACACAGTCATATCAAAAATAAGTTATTATTAGTTTCATTAATTCTATATATAGGATGTTAGTTGATGGTGATATTTTCCCCTTATTTATAATTAAATCTTAGTTAAATTAAAAGAAGCGTAGAGATAACTCACCTCCTCGCATAGTTGCATCATGCGCCGTGTGGACTCCAGTGACTGAAATGTTACAACAAATTCAATTATTTACAAGTCACAATAAGATAGAAAACTTCACAAGGCTCTTATTTTCTTTCAATTGTACAAGTTTGAACAAAGAAAACTTGTTTCCAACAAATAGAACTTGGAAAAGTTTTACGCGGAGACCATTTTGTATGTTTCACTCGTTTTGCAACTCTTTAAATCTTATTATTTTGATTTCGAAGAAACTTGTGCTTCTTTGGCAAAGTGCTTAGTCCTGTCTTTACCACCAGGAAATAACAGGTGAGATGTAGGGAATGGTTCTTTAATTTAAATTGATTGACAATAGCGAAAAGCTAGGCTCTTACGGTAGCGGAATATTAGGCCGATAGGTAAGCTTTGCCTGCAAAATTGTGCTTCCCACAGCCTAAGATTGAAAGTGTCCAGATTATACTTAATGAAATGTAAAAGATACTGACATCATCGGTGACTTGTCCGGAGCGCAATTGCAGCTGCTCGAGCTCGCTGCGTGGCGCGCCATTTTCGGCGGGTGGCGCTGCTGAAGGCATTCTGAAACAATGCAAGTGAATTCGTTAGAACACCAAATATTTTAAGGAAAAATACTGAAATAACGGTTACACGGTACATATCTCTTCTATTATAGTTGATTTTGGCCATATTCGTATCGAGAGAATAGAGATATCATAGCCCGAGGCCCTGTGCTCATGAACGTCGAGTTGGCGATTATATACATCACCACTTGTCCGTTAACAGCTAGGAGATCCCATTTGTTCCCAAAACTTCTCTAATAACCACAGAATTACCACATTTACGCTTTTACCCAAAGATAATGTTGAAGAACCGCCAAGCTTAGAAGCGGCTAATTTAATTTAAAGTTATTCTGTAGGCACATAACGCCGGGCTATGTAAAGAGCTATGTTTAAAGTTACTCTACGTGATAGAATTCGGAATTAGGAAGTCCGAAAAAGAATCAAAGTCTTCGTCAAATTCTCAAACTGAATTAGCAATTCGAAGTGGCAATGCAATGGGCGGATTCGGGTTCATATTGTTTGAAAAGCTGTTGGAGGAGAATGGAGACCGCGATTCGAAAAGCGTGGGAAGGTTCCCACTAGGTGCTGAGATTAGAGATGACAGATGGCCTAATGAAGGTCGCGAAGGCGTTAGGTGCAAGGTCTTGGTAATCATGGAGAGAGCAGACATGGTCAGCAACCAGTGTCCAAGTTGATGATCTGTGTTAATTTTACGACACAAAGGTTCTTGAAATACTAATGTATGCAGTTTACGTTGTTTACTACGGAATTAACACTAAAGATCGCCGCGATTAAGTGGCTAACGAAAATAGTAGCAAGTATTAAGTCTGACCTTGCAGCAACCTTACACATAACCTTAGTCCGCAGCTAACCATCCTGTTACCTACCATACTATACGATACGATACTCTAGTTTAAATTAACACCCCTTGAAAATGACCTTTACAATATTTTAATATTGAAACAAACATGGATCCACTCTTACATCAATTTCAGTTTGATCTAAATATAGAACTCCAGTGCACCTGAACTTTCATTTAATTCAGATAGCTAATCGGATGAGATGCGTGGTAGTTAAATGTCAATGTGAGGATGTGAGGCTGACCTTCAAACATACAGGTGGATGATATTACGTAGCTTTGAACTTCAAACAAGCGCTTTTCGAGAGAATCTCGTAGCAGAAATAACGATACAATTATCTTTTCCATTTTTATTATAATAAGTACAAGCAAAGATGATATCATATGCATAGAAAATGGCGCGCTCGATGTTCGAGATCAGGATAATCCTTTGTTCTTACTCACGTTACATTACCGAGTAAACATTTCATGACTTATATTAACAAAAACGAAGGTCCGGGTTTGCTGACAAATCTGATACATTTTCAGAAGAGCCCAATTAAGGTGTAATTTGAGATACGAGGGAAGGATGATCACGAAGAATTTATGAACTAATAGGCCGATCTTAAGATGAAGGACCTATCCGTGAGCAATAAACGAGTTTACGACATGAACGACACTTGGGTGTTACTACGTCAAGCACAGACGTTAATTAGAGGAGATTAAGCTGTTAATTCCCAGTGTGTTTTATCGTAATATAAAAACATCGGCGCGGCTCTCACCCGCCCACTTTTATATGGTAATGTTCAGCACCACAGGCTCCACGGACTGCTCATAATGTACCTCTTTTTAACAACCTCGCGGACAAAAATGTATTAAACATGTTCAATACTCCCGAAAGTTGTACAATTTATGAGAGCAATGTAAGCCCTTATTAACATGGAAGATATCTTCAGCTGAAGGAGCTTTGTTGAAATTATATTGCTAAAGTATTTGTGCTTCGTAGTTCAACACCCTTATTCGACTAAGAATTAGCAATTCCAGGAAGGAAAGCCATTTAAAATTGCAATTGCCGAAATACCTTCACTACCTTTAATTAAGCACAAAATTTGTATGTTTCAAAGCGTGAATCATACAAGGCCTTTTGATTTTACGTGGTGTTAATGAAAGTTTTAGGAGATATTGCTGCAGAGCATTACGTTATCAAGTTATTTTTAGCCAGGGTTTAGTGTACGGCGACGACGCGACAGTTGGCAAATGTCGTATAAAGTGTAGATATAAACGCAGGACACCCTCGGGTGGCGCGGCCTTGACGCGGCGAACAAAGGGCGGGGACAGCCAATCTCACACGTGCCGCCTCATCTAAGCCAGGATTGTTTGCAGACAGGGATTTGGGATAGCAGTAAGTTGGAAAAAAACAGCCTTGTTTTTCAACCTTCTCGTAAAGTCATTTGTGTTCTGCCCCATTTAACTACGACTGGATTTATTTAACTTTCATTTCACCCTCAAATTCTCAACTCGAACATTGACGTACCCGCTTTAACTTTTTAATGAGCTTAGAGAACAGAGATATAAGTACTTATGTATGCTTCTATACTTTGGATGTTTTAGCTGTAGTAACATAGCAGATTTTCAGGAAATTGTTTCTTTAAAGAATGTATAGTCTGTTATATTCCAATGCTCCCAAAACCGCTGAATGCTGCATTGTTAATGAGTGACTTGAAAATGCTCTCGCTGAGCTCTATTCCTCGTTCTCGTAGCACAAATTCACAAAAGCACTTTTCAAGCCGGCTTTATTGAAATGAATTCAATAATTCTTTAACAAACGGTTGAACAGGTTGCTTTGAAGTCTGAAACAGTGTTCGAAACGTAAGTTTTGTGCCTAGTTAGTTATTAAATAATGACACATTGCAATCGCTGAACTTGGGCCACGATCAAGTTAGGGCAAGTTGGCAATGTGCCGCCGGGACGAGGCAGAACGACCCACTTCTGTCGTGACAATTACGACTGTGGGCTGGCAAGTGATAAATTGGAGACTTAATAAATATTGCTGGTATTGCTGCCTATCCTCCGGATCACATAGGTACCATAATTATATGAATCAATAATCGACATAGAGAGGTCGCTGACTATAATTAACAAAAAGATTCAACGCTAAATGCAACTGATTGTAATTTCGGAAAGGCTTTATCTAGCAGTAACTGCGAGGCTGAATTGATGGAACTTTGATTTGATTTTAAATAGAAAATACTTTTAGTTACTTCAGATCATGCTAACAGCCAGAAAATTTACGTTAGCAAGATCGATGTTAAATACTCGAAATATTATTACATAACATAATATGACATGACGCCTGTATTCCCCGAAGGTTTAAGCAGAAGTGTACCCATAGTACACCCACATTTCGCCAGTTATGTTTAAGTCCCATGAAATAGGGGGCGATCCTATTGCCACCAACCGGGCACAAAGCCAGACTCCGGGCTGCTACTGAGCAATTCCAGATGGAAAACCCAATAAATAAATAAATAACACTTTGCCCGACCCGGGAATCGATCCCAGGACCTCATGCTCAGTAGTAAGTATTATAAATCGCCTGCATAACCCTTATTTCTAGTTAAATACACACACATATCGAGAATATACGGAAGTATAGCCTCGTTTGTTATATTCCCGAGTCGCGTTGCTTCGCAGCTAAGAGCTGTCGTTATTTATAATTACTGTGGTTACTCGTTAGGGTGTGTTTGTGTACAGAGAATACATATTCAGAATTGAGCTATTAAATGTAATAGCTGGTGACTTAACTCGTATTCAGAGCAGACCCAGAACCTTCAGAACAAAGGCTTAATACGGCCAGAAGCAAACTCCCAAAAAGTCCGTGAAGTCGGTAGTTTCGAGTAAATTTTTGTTCCGACCCTGTCTCAGTCTTTGTCTGCCAGCATTTATAAAGAACCTTCAATAAAACTAAACAAGCACACGATAAACATTTCCATGCAGAGTATGCTCATGAACAAAACAATAGAATACCGTAGTGAGAGTTTACGTGAGCATAGCGTGCCGAGCTACCGCTCGACCGACCTTAGAATTTTAATGATAGCCTGTAGTTAACCCTGCACAGGTTGCCTGTGGGACCATTGTTGCCTGTTTATTCATTAAACTGTCTCCGCCTGGTACCTAGACCTGCCCGCATTATGTACTTATCTTAATGACCATATTTTGAAGTAATATTGTGCCGCGACACATTTGTCGGAACTGTCGGAAGGGATGGGATCCGTTTTGGTCTGGTATTTTGACAAGTTCAATAACACCAGGAAAAGGTATGTATATTATAGGTGTAGTAGATGAAATTGACGGTATCCTTTAAGACGATCAAGGATAAGGAAACCAGGTAACAGGGCTTGCAGTATGCTACTAACAAGATGAAGCAAGTGATAATAAATCATTTCATGCAACAGTACTTCACACAGTAAAACAAGAACTTAATTAACTGATTAGAATAATGGTTGATTAACCTTGATATTAATCGTGATTAAATATTTCAACATCATTCTTGCTCACTTAAAAAATATGCTTCATTCAACAAGCATTAGCTCATAATGTTGGTTGATAAAGAATCTCAATTTGCCGCAGACTTAGATGAATCAGTACAATTAGCTTTGTAAACAGTAGTTCTGATATCAGAGCTATTTCTGTAGCACCTGCTCAGTTCACCTCATGTTAAAGTAATGAGCGACATTTATAAAACATGGTGGTCAAAGTTGCATTTTGACACGTACTGTCAATGCAACTGCATAAGGAGTTATTCGAGTTACATCAATTACTTTTTTATAACGCGTAGTAAATTCTGGCTACGCACCTGAATACATTCATTTAATCTTTGTCAGAAGTTAATGATTACTTAGTAACGAATCTTACTTCGTGAGATAAAAGGCTTCCCCAAGTCGATTGGAAAGGTCCTATAGTACCTATTGTTAGATGACAATAGACCCTGCAAAAGCGACCGAGGTTGCTTAAAACCCTTCTTTTATGGAAAATAATTCACTTTAATTCAAATAAAATGAAAATGCATTCTATATTTTGGGATTATTTACAGTTCTGATTTATAAAAATGTTTCGCACATTGGTTTGTCCTTGACGCAGAGGTCAGAGCGCGTGATTCATGCATCTCATCTGCTTCATGTCATTGCCAGTTATGGCTCGGTACAGACTGTACCCCCACCCCCTCTTCAATGACGTCGGCACAATAAATTACTTTCATACGCTTGAACTTTACGAGTTTGAATCAAAAATACATTTTCTCTAGCGTTATAAATAATTTCTGATGGTAATTTATGGAAGAATTCGTCCTTAAGATGTGTTTCAGCTATAATGGACGGCTCCCAAAAGTGCGGGTATCTTAGTATTTGCGGAGATAGAATCCGACGACGGAGCACGTCGGCGGAGCCGCGCGGAAAATCAATAAACGCGCGCAACTCCCCCGGAGCCGCTACCGACCCCTGCCGCCGCCACCACGCTTTATTGCAACTTTTCACTTGTTTACGCATCAAGGAACTTATAATAAGAAACTAAAAAGTCTAAGGCGAACTGCGGATGAGCTGAACAAAATAGATAAAAATGGCGATCACTACTTCTTGAAAGTTATTGGAAGAAGTCTGGGGAAACTTTTCTAGCGGTGCCTGCGATTGTTTGAAGTTTGAAATCAAACCCAATATAATTATACTTCGACCGGTTCTTTGCCTCCCCCAAAATCCCGGCGGTGCTTGGGGGGGTACAGCAGTGGACGTCTTTCAGCTGAAATGATGATAATTATACTGAGGACCTAAGCAGTACTAAAATATACAATAGAATCTGCTTCTTTAGTCACTTGGAAGTTACTTTTAATTTGTAAAATGATGTTATATAAAGTAACTGCAGCAATTTGCTTAATCTCCAACTTCTGGCGAAGGGTTTACAAGGGACGATAAATTCTTAATTGGGTCCGTGGTTAACTGGTTAGTCTAGCTAACGAGATGATAACGCATGCATAAAACATGCGTTGTACAATATTAAATGACTAGACTTTCATTATAAGTTGTTTAAATATTTTGAGATTGTTTGACTGATAAGAAAACTGTTCAGAAAATGTCTAGAAAGGAACAAGGGAAAGGTTTGGATATAAATATGAATGGCTGGGAAAACCAAAGAATTATTCGCGGGGTGAATAGGTACAGAGATGACGGTTTGATATATCGACGAAGAAGACATGCTGCGCCGACGCCAAATAAATTGGGATAAGGGTAGGAAGATGGGAAAGATCAAATGTATCTTCGAGATTGTTTTTATCACATAGGTAATTGAGATCAACCCATAATCTCGCGCCGTTGTACACAACACATTCTCGTGATAACCGCTACAATAAACGGTCTTGTGGGAATATTGCTATAATTATCAAGATCGGCAAAAGGATTAGTATTAGCAGTATATCGTCGTTAGCGCTGAGATCGCTACGATACTTTCTCTTGACTCCCTAATACTTTTAACGACCGTCAAGACGAGGGGTGCTTTCTTCGCACGAATTTTCACATCTGTTCGGCTTGCGATTTTATTTAAAACATGAAATATGCCATCTTATATTATTCAATGTATTAGTTTTAGTTACCTTCTAACCTCTGACATTTAGAATAACACGTATATTCCACGAACATTACATTTACCACGACCTCGCTCGGGGCGAGGCTGGGCTCATTACAAAAATATTAACCCTCGTTATAACTAAGATGGCGCCGGTGACGTGACACACGAATCATTATAGTAGTTAAACTTTGGGATTTAGTTTGGTATGAGTTCGGACAAGGATGCTGGCGATGTTGCGGTCCATTCCAAAGAGCTGACGCAAACGTTTTTATTAGTGTTTGGTTTTGTGAGTCAAGGGCCTGGGTTTAGAATTCAAATGTATATTGGATCATTCATTTATCATGAACTGATTTTTATTGTATTCGAACATTTAGAGACCCAATAATGAGCTTCGCATTTGGTGGGAACTACTCTTACAGATAACAATGTTTTTATGGCATCGTAAATTTAAAATTTGGTTACATTAAGAATTCTAATTTATAATAAACCTTAATATGTTAGCATTACTGAAGGAATTGTGCCAAAAGACAAAGGCATGAAGATAAATCTGAACCCTGATGAGCGATGACGGCTAAATAAACATTTGTACGGCTTTGGGGAAACTATGTCAATTACGCTATTGAATATTTAATTGCTTGGCGCTATTCTTAGACTCAGGTCGTTATAAAAATGATACTGTAGATGCAGTAGTCATTTTGCCAGTCAACTTCAAGCCAGCTGACTGACGGAACGAAGCAACGACCATAATAACCAGCATTAATGTGTTTCTCACGCCAATTAGGTTACTTCAGCGCGCTTTTGCCCCATAGCATATTAATTATTTATAAGTTTTATTTTTATCTTTAGTTTTTGTGTTTTTTTCGATACTGATGTTTATCGAAGATGTTTCCAATAATAGGACAGTTGCAGCGAATGTTCAAATGTATTTCCCGGGTAGCGCTCGCCTGTAATTTCTGGGTTTTGGCTTCGTTTTCATCTCCACGAGGCCACGAGGTCTTCGAGGAAGGATTAGCGGATATGCTGGCGGGCAGGGTGTTTTCTTTTTATAAAATTGTTCGCCGAACAGGCGAACTTATTTCGGATCAAATGTGATACTGATCAAACAATTAAGTGTGTTCACCATATCAGGGTGCCCAGTTTGTGTTCGCCTTCGATCACAATTTCTAATTTGTACATCCCGTTTAAGAATCTTTTACGTACCCAGTAGATTACCACTTGTTCAATGTTCATTACAAAAGGCCTCAACGTATCATAGCCAGCGCTAATACAGCAATTTCACGCCATGAAGGTTTTTAATTTCCCCCCCGTCTGTCGCAAAGCTGGTGAGAATAGACTGTACGTATGGTTGTATTCGCGTAACCTCCGTCGATTCAGAACGCGAAGTGAGCTTGCAGCGCTTTGACAGAAAAGTGATATGTTTGCATTATGGTTTCAAATTGCTGAACGAGATTAATTGCACGCCTGGACACTTTGAAATTGGGTCGCTAGCACTGTAGCTCTAATGAAAACAAAGGTGTCTGCGAAAAGTTTATGTTACATTTACGATTACAAAACGAAGACTATTCGAGGATCAGTTAGTACCAAAGAAGGTTCATGGTTTAAATAATGTCCATAGATAAAAAACAAAACTAGCATTCTTTCATTCGTTCACGCAGGCTTTATTTGAAGCAACGTTCTGTTTCTAAATGTTGATATTATAATAGCACTTGAAATGCTTAAATAATTATTTATCAACTTTAAAATATGTCATAAATTGTTCTTTCTATATGTTACAATATATTAAACAAGCACAACTTGTACTTTTGACGCGCTTTTTATAATCACTTTGTCATATTTTTTAAGACCTCTAGCGTGAAGTGGAGCGCCTTACATTCGGCGGATGCGAGCGTAATTTGAGACGAATGTGATGTGTGTGCGTCCTGTATTATTAAATAAATATTATGAAGTATTTGTATTCATTGTTTTTAACAATACTGTACTGTTACATACGTGGTTTGTTCGTGAGCACAGATTACAATTCTATATAGTTCGTGAGTTACTTGTGTTACTTGAATGAATCTACGAATAAAACAATAATATTACCTAGTTTATTTTGATTTTGTCTAATGTTAGGTTAGCATTGACCAAGGTTACATACTTCATGGCGAACCCAGTTGCGTAATGCGCAAACCACTTGCGCTTCAGGACTCAATAGGCATCCTCGAGAGTCGTGGGATAAATCCTCACATAAAAGATCCACTATTTTTCCACCAAAACGTTTTATGAACCTATACTTGTATCTGAAATCTTCGTCACTCAATTCAAACGGATTCACACGATGAGGATGTCTGTAAGATCGCCGAGACCTCTCCAGCATATCCAAATCTTCCAAATCTATCACGTCGATCATGTTAATATTCATTTTTTTAAGATTTTTATTTAAAATAACACAACCAAGACGCCACGCAAACGTCAAATGAATTCGTACCAAAGTTAAACTAGGGGTCTCGGCAGACTAACTTTAGTACCATAGATAGTTCTGGAACTAGTGATAAACTTCATTTTATAATAACGTTTTATTTAGTCATGGTTTAAACCTAGTAATAATCCCAGTACTAAATTTAGATCGCGTTTTGGAATAAGACGGATAAGAGTTCTATTATTCTCCAATGTTGAGTTAGGCCCGTGGGCGTCGCAGTGGCTGTTCAACGGTGACATTTGATCCAGTTAAATTGTGGCGTAGGTAATATATGTAGTTAGGCATTGCGGTGTCTTTGCCACGACTGCATTTATGTGAAATATTGGCTAATGATCTTCTTGTGTCATAGATATAAGAAAGGTCATAATTCTCGGTGTCTTTAAAATTCTAAAACAGACTTTTTGATCGCTGTCTTTGGATCTTGTCTATTAGATTTTTTTTGCTGTCGGACTTCCCCCATGCAATTACTTACGTCTTGACGTTGTCGTTCTCTGTTGATGATTAAATCGGCGCCAATATATAAACCCATGCAGAGTTCCTATAGCTCTGTCTTGGTACCGCAGTACCATCGACTTCCATTTTTACTCACCGTTGGTGGTACTGCTTATCTTAACCATGGCCATCCAATCCAACGGCCAATACGAAAGGGAATTATTTATTCAGGTGTCGCATTTCATTAATTCCTTTCTGTTTTGTGGTGATTCACGGCGTGAGATGTTTAGACAGGTTTTCGTTTCCAAAGACTCATCAGCGTCTCAGTATGCGACATTGCACACAATCCTCCCTGTATAGTTTATCAAGGTTTTCTACCAAACAACTGCTCAATTGGAGGTCTCACGATTCTATTTCTTTATCTTCTTAGGGCGTGAAATCGTGTTGGATTGTTAACGACATCGATGATTATCTTTATCTATGTATATGTGATACAAGTTGGCCCGTGAATACATTAAAGGTTCTCCTATAGTTAGCGTTAATTCATGCATGTTTCTGACGTAACATTTCACGCTCAGTTTCAGTTAGGTATCAACTGAATATGGACGAAGCGGAAGCGACGACGATGGAGAAGTTAATCCCCACATAAATCCATTTAGGTTGCACGGCCCGGCTGCTTCAGTCCAACGCCAGAGGTAACATAATACATGACATATTCATGACGGTTCCAATAACCGATAGTGTGTTAGCGTTGAGTCGTGAATGTCGTGATGATTATGATATGGATGTAATATTCGATCATTTACACTTACAGTATTCGATTTTAATATCGGGATTAGAAATGCCTCTATATTCCAATACTAGTTAACGGTTGAATTTTTTTTGGTTCTTATCCATCACATTCAGAATTTGGATATACAGATGGTGATGCTTATTCTTTACTAGCCGATGCCCGCGGCTTCGCCCGCTTGACAAATTATATACTTAAACCTTCTTCGAGAACAACTCTATCCATTGATGAAAAAAGCATGAAAATCGGTGCAGTAGTTTTTGAGTTTATCGCGAATAGACAGACAGATAGATGCGGCGGAGGACTTTGTTTTATAATATGTAGTGATAGGTATATGTATAATTATTAATGTGTAAGTATACGTTTCTTTTTATCACGTTTACACGTGTCGTATCTTCGTGAAATTTGGCACGAGATCGACTTTGTGTGGCAGAGACGGCGGTGCTTGCGACTACTTGCGAGCAAAGCCATGGGAAAAAGCTAGTTGCTTAGTAAGTTCTTACCAAGAATGTACAAAAAAAATATTTTTTAAAGGAAGTTCTCACTTTTATCTCTGTTACTCAACTGAGTCCAAGTCCAGGTACAGGCTGGAGGGTTTTTTCAATTAATTCTGTTGTCAATAAATACCGAGCTTTTTTTTTCGGTGGGATATTCTTACATAATTTTTTTTTCTTCTCATTATATTTGACCAGAGTTGAGAGTACAATGGTGATGCTTAACTTACTCTCAACATCATGAAATTATAGGTTTTTTTTGGGCTTTCCTAATATCATTCACTAATAATAATGTAGTGACTACTTAGATGAGCATGCCGCTCAGGCCAAAGAAGCTAAGGATAGAAAGATTATAGTCCACACAATATTTTTGTACTGTGCAAACATTAACTGGCACTGCTGAACATTCATTACGTTTTCTTCCTCATTAACTGAACATGGAAGTTATAACCGCTGTGAGTCATGATTACTCATGATCATCAGTCATCAAAGAGATTAGACATTACAATATTGGGATTATTATCAGTGTTCAGGAGGAAGTTATATATGTCCCATTCATGCACGGGACATTATGATAAATAAGTATGTCAAAAAATTTAATATCTACCACGGGCAGCGTTAGTTTGAGTCAAATACATTGAGTGAATCACTTAGTTGGCCAAAATTCAAACCAAACATGTTACTAACATTATTTTTACCTAAAAGTATGTATCCTCTTCTGAATCATCAATTAATTTTAAATTGTGTGTCCTTTATAAATAAATTCTTAAATGAGTTTATTATAGTAGGTACATAATACTTATTATTTGAAATATTATTTGTTTAAAATATTATCCTTACTGTAATTGAAATCAATTTTCAATGTGAACAGGTCTCATATGTTGGAGCTACATAGGTATAACCATGGCTTTACTTGCAAATTAGAAAGTAATTTTCTCTTTGATGCAGTTTCTACTAAATGAGGCGGCTAATCATTTTCACATAGAGCACAAATTACATACTTCTAACACACTTATTGATGTTTCTTGTTGAAATTATGATGTGTCCTGATATTGCATTTTTATGCTAATCAGCCAGTCATCAAAGCACAGTAAGAAATGCCTACACTGACTGGAATTTCGATGTATGTTGTTTATTATGGAGAATATAGTATTTATTTAGAGATTGCTTATTTATCTGATGACACAGACAAATAATGCCCATACGAAATTGATAAAATAACAATTGGAAGTATGTTAACGTCAGAGATATCCGCCCATGACATCAGCAAACAAGTTAGCAATAAAATTAGGACTCTTTTTTACATGGCTTTGTGAAAACATTAAGACCGGCGTGATATTCTAAAAATACGATAAGATACGAGTTCATTATCATCTCATAAACGGGATATTGTGCTTGTAGCAGTGAACTAAACAGATATTATTTCAAAAGTAGATTTTTATAACGCAACAATAGAAAAATGATATTTTTAATAATTATTCTATGCACTTACCTGTAAGTTAATGTATATTAGCACTTAAATAGGTAAAACAAATGCGCTCGAAGACACTTAGCACACCCACTAGGCACCAAAATACAGCACAAGACGAAATGAAAAGGTTTTCGCACTGACAGCTCGTTCGCTGCTGGTCGATCGACTCGGTGGTGAGGTTAGCCACGAAATGCGCAATGCTTTGACTATGCGCATTGACCCCCACTGTAAAATGTCATGCGCGTTTAATTATAGACAAATTACATATCATTAAATAAATCCCTACAGGTTTTACCTCCTGCAGGTTTTAATTTATAAACAATATAAATACAAATATACAAACTCCTAGTAGTGAAAAATAAGCGCCATCTGTTGCGGAGTAGCAAATACATTTCCGTTTAGACACGCGCCATAAGTTAAAAACTCCATGTTGGCTAACTAGATGGCGCTGAAATGCAGCCAAATGTATTCAATGTTTACTTCAAGTCACTGACAGAGTAATTTTGGATTTATTTCAACCACTAGTTTTGGTTGATTGTGTGTGAGGGAATAAGCCGGGCATGTCCATTAAGCATAGGTAATATTTATACGAACAATCGCCATGACTTATCTTATGAGATCACGGGACGTGGAAAGAGTTTCTCCTACAATTTAGAGCTGGTACTGCTCCCTAACTCAAAATAATAGGAATTTGAATTAGAGAGCAGTACCAGCTCAAAATTGTAATGCCAATACAACACATCTACTGCTACTTATTCAGGGTCATATAAAATGCCTTATCATTAATTTGAAAGATCATTAATGATCATAGGCTCAATGAAGATTAAAATAATAAAAAAATAAGTAAGCACGTGCGGTCGCAGTAGGTACTTCCTCTACCTAAACATTTATTTGAAATTATATTATACCGTATTTGTGTAAATAGCTTTCCAATTACCGCTTTATAATTGCCCATTTTATAAAGTATTAAAATGGATATAGTATGTTGTCCATATGGATTATATAGTATGTTGTCCATATGGATGATATAGTATGTTGTCCATATGATGATATAGTATGTTGTCCATATGATGATATAGTATGTTGTCCATATGATGATATAGTATGTTGTCCATATGATGATATAGTATGTTGTCCATATGATGATATAGTATGTTGTCCATATGGATATAGTATGTTGTCCATATGGATATAGTATGTTGTCCATATGATGATATAGTATGTTGTCCATATGATGATATAGTATGTTGTCCATATGGATATAGTATGTTGTCCATATGATGATATAGTATGTTGTCCATATGGATATAGTATGTTGTCCATATGATGATATAGTATGTTGTCCATATGGATATAGTATGTTGTCCATATGATGATATAGTATGTTGTCCATATGATGATATAGTATGTTGTCCATATGGATATAGTATGTTGTCCATATGGATATAGTATGTTGTCCATATGATGATATAGTATGTTGTCCATATGATGATATAGTATGTTGTCCATATGATGATATAGTATGTTGTCCATATGATGATATAGTATGTTGTCCATATGATGATATAGTATGTTTTCCATATGATGATATAGTATGTTGTCCATATGATGATATAGTATGTTGTCCATATGATGATATAGTATGTTGTCCATATGATGATATAGTATGTTGTCCATATGATGATATAGTATGTTGTCCATATGATGATATAGTATGTTGTCCATATGGATATAGTATGTTGTCCATAAGTTGTCCAAATGGATATACATGTCCATTGTGATTTTGTGATAGACATGTGCCATCGCGGACTTTTTTGAAGACCTATATAAGATACACAATTCCACCAGACATCATTTTGTTATTTATCTCAAAGGGTTTCGGCAGCGTTTTCGTTGAAAGCTCCCAGACGGCTTATTTTTTTCCGACACCATTATATTTTGTTTTGTTTTGTAGTGTCAAATTTGTTTATTTTTGCTATGTATTTTCTGGTGTACATGAAAGTTTATATAAATAAATAATAAATAAATATTTTAGCCAATGTATATGAATAAATTATATATTAAAACCTGCCTCTTGAATCACTCTATCTATTTAAAAAAACTATCAAAATCCGTTGCGTAGTTTTATAGAGGGATAGACAGACAGTGGGAAGCGACTTTGTTTTTAACCGACTTCTTCAAAAAGGAGGAGGTTCTCAATTCGTCTGTATGTTTTTTTTTTTTTTTGTATGTTTGTTACGCGATTACTCCGCCAATTATGAATCGATTTTGATGATTCTATTTGTATGCTAGGTCATGCTTCCGAGGTGGTCCCATATAAATTTTGCTTGCGTAGTTTTTGAGTTAGCTTCAACATTACGAATTTTTCCCACTTAGTTTATCTAGATGATGTTTTCATTTACTCCTTCACTGTTATTTATCGTTTACATCGGCGAACTAAAAAGTGAATAATAAAAAAAGTTTTACAAAAAAAAAAACCGACTTCCAAAAAAATCACTCAAAACTGAAAAATAACTTTAATTTCGAAAGTCGGTGACAAAAAACGAAAATTGAAAAGCAAAGACACCACACTTCCGAAATTAAAGTTATGTTTCAGTTTTGAGTGTTTTTTTTGGAAGTCGGTTTTTTTTTTGTAAAAAGTTTTTTTATACTATGTAGTGATAGTGATACTTTTAGGTATAGGTATAATAATAAGGTGTATCTTTGTATCGAATCAAGCTATAGAAGTAAAGACTATTGCCTCATATGAGTACTGGCACCTTTGCAGTAGTTAGGTAGGTAGCCACACTCTGTTTTTTCTCCATCTTGAATCACGCGCTTTCGTCAAACCAATAAGTAATTAATTAGGTACTTATGATTAATTAAATATGATTGATAGTCTATTTGATGGCTATCAAACGGCAAGATCCTTTGGAAGGCTTTTCGTAACGCCGTAATCTGATCTCTAGGTACTTACCAAGAATTTTATTTGTAACGGATTGATAGGAAATGTAATTAGCTACTTAATTATGTTGTCACAATCACAACACATCTATAGGTTTTATCAATAAGTACATCCTCGGTACAAAATATATTGACTTGTATCACGAAAGAAGGTTCTACAAGAATCTATTTGATGAGCCAAAAATATCCAATGCTGGAGAAGTACCTACCGGTAGAGATGAGAAAAAAGGCTATCTTCATTTAAAAATCTCAGGGAGCGATATAAATAAATACCTACGGAATTAAATTACTGTTCGGATAGTGTCAATCTGCCCCAGCCTAGCCTTTTCCCAACTATGTTGGGGTCGGCTTCCAGTCTAACCGGATGCAGCTGAATACCAGTATTTTGGACCCACTGCCTACCTCACCTCCACAACCCAGTAACTGGGTAATACGATACCCCTTGGTAAGACTGGTAGTCAGACTTTCGGGCTTCTGACGACCCGTAACGACTGTCAAAGATCCACCGGCACGACAGCCGGGACCAAGCACAAAAACAAAAAATATATAGTTACCTACTTACTTTGATAAGGGTTCAAAGAAGATTCTAAGTAACGCCGAGCTTAATAGTTGTGTCAGAATCTGTAATTGTGTCAGAATTACTGCAATGTTGCACGTAATTAGCAAACTAAACTCGGTTAGCACGCTGGACCACAATGTTTCACGTAAACCGCATCCTGATTGTGGTGGTGGGTGATTACCTGTAGTACACGTAAGTACAGGTAGCCTAGTTCAATAACACAGCTAATCTAGTTTGATGTAGATCTAGAGAACTAAAATAAAATTTTATCAGCATTCAACGTGAAAACGTGATCACAAAGAAATAATGCGCAAATCCGCGTGGCAACTCTAGTATCATTTCTTTTGTATCATGAACAGTGAAGGTGCCATACTCGTGTTACTCGTGTACTCGTGTATCGCCGATGACCGATAACACTATCGCGCCGTTACGTAAGCAATGTGAAGGTAACGGCCGCTACTCGCCGGTCGTTAGGTGTTAACGACGTTATCGCTATCCGTTAATCATAATTGATCTCGCAACGTCGCTGTTATCGACAGCCAAAGCCTGCCGTATAGATATCGTTGTGATAACATCTATGTACTTATAGATATCTGAACTAAATAAAGATTAGGACACAAAAATATTATAGCTTTATTATATTATGCGAATGCATTTGTTTTTATCAACTAGCGTCATTAGATTTAGGATAATTATGTTATTGGACATTTATGATAGGCTATAAATTAGCCTATCATAAATAACACGTTTTTAACAAGTTTATTTTACGAGAATTTCATAGAATTATTCAGGTTACTGAAACACTGAAAAAGCCATCTTCAGTAGGTATTTTACTTGACGGAAAAATGTAGCCTGAATAATTTGAAGTAGTGAAGCTATTCTGGGCATCCTTCACATTAACAGCAAATTCAAAATCAGGATCCACAATTACATACAAAACTGTATCTCCCCTGACACCTGAAAATGAGCAGGAGACGAAATCGTCTTATTATTAACTAGCACTTTGCCCGCGGCTTCGCCCGCGGGGATTTCGGTCATAATATACTAAAACCGTACATAATATACTAAAGTCGTTTTTGAGTTTATCGCGAACAGGCAGACGCGGCGGAGGACTTTGTTTAACAATATGGAAGGATAGTTTAGGGCAAGACGTTTTGGGCATTCATATGGATTTTGTTATTTTGACCAATTAACTAATCAGAACAGCAACATAATTGTGTAACACACGTTGAATCACAATCTGAAGGATTTTTGAAGGATATTGCTAATCCGTTGCTGTATATGTTCGAAAAATTTGTCTGCTCAACAACGTAAATAACGCAATGAATGTTGTTGAACTGTCAAAATGAAATCCATTGTTACTGTGAGTGTGTTAGGTTAGTACCCCGATGAGGGAAGTTAGTCTTCTGTCTAATCTGGCAGGCTGCTCTGCAGTAGAGAGCAAATCAGGGAAGGATTAATTCGGTTTTTAGGGATTAGGGTTTCAGCAGTACCCAGAAAATAGGCACTTAGGTTAATGCTCTAAATGCCTAAAATGTCTTGGCCCAAACCCTTTCACATACTAACTACACATAGGTCGTAATTATGTGTTAATTAGTGGCACGGAACGTGTTCAGAACCGCGTGGAGGGCTATTATACCTCGAATTGTTCCGGATCGTGTCCCTTCACAAGGTCGAGGGCCCACAGTGACTCGGCGAGTGAACGGATGTCATTACCATGTGTAGGTATAACTGCCACGCTGATTACCCAATCTTTGTTACCTCTCGTCACTGCGTTTAGTATTTTAATTGGATGTCATTTGTGTCAAACGCAATTGATATTGGTAGGTTTGGGTACTGAGGAGCTCATGGCTAAGTAATAAAAGCCGCACGGGTCGATCCATCATGTTAAGCTACGCATGCCGGGGTTGGTCTATGGATGGGTAACCATCTTTACATACCGAGACTCTTCCGTGCTTCGAAAAGCACCGGATGCCATTCGTGGATCCTTGACAGTCGTTACGGGTCGTCAGAAGCCCGAAAGTCTGACAACCCTAGTCTTACCAAAGTGTCGTGTTGCCCAGTTACTGGGCTGTGGAGGTCGCAAGTCGCTCCATCTAAAATACTGGTATTCTGCTGCATTCGGTTAGACTGGAAGCCGACCCCAAAATATTGTAAAAGGTACATAATCTATAGGTACGTATTATAAATTAAAGTCGCTTTTCGTGTATGCCTGTATGTCCGCGTTATTGTTATTCTAAAAACCTCGCAACATATTTTGATGAGGTTTTCACCATCGTTTAGAGAATTTATTCCGGAAGGTTTGTCTATAATATGTTAGTAGTTATACATATAATATAATAATAAATTTAAAGGTTAAAGTTACATATGACTAAGAAATCTCGATGTTTTGTCAAGTCAAGTAAAAACCGTGTGAAGCAGGAGCCTGTCGCTAGTTTAGTATAAAACTGTTATCAAAATAAGTCATGCATGATATGTTTATACTACGACTTACTGGAAATTCGTTTATCTACTTATATACAGGGTGTTAGGGTAGACACCGTTATCCTTGAAACTAGTGGTTTGGTGTCATCTATAATATTCTTTTTCTATGGGACCAACTTTGAAATCGCAAAAAAAAAATCAGCTGTTCCATGCATTTTGTCGATTTAAGTGAACACAAATGTATGGAACAGGTGTTTTTTTTTTCGCGATTTCAAGTTTGGTACCATAGAAAAAGTATATTATAGATGACACCAAACCACTAGTTTCAAGGATAACGGTGTCTACCCTAACACCCAGTATACTAACGTTAATAAAGGACATAGCCCAAAAATGTATGGACGGTGAATGATCTCCTTTGCATAGATAGGCAGGCAATATAATTTCATTACAAACTACCATAGCCCGCGGCTTTCACTGCGAGGTAACGATTGCAACATTATTATGATAACATTATTATAATAGGTACGTAATATTATCTGTTAACTATTGTTATAGGCTTTATGTAAGAAATAAGGTCTAGTAATGTAGTTCTGCGTTATATAATTTGTAGTTTGGTAAAATTGGTAAAAGTTACCTACTTTGTTACTTAGGCAGTAGAGTCCGGGGGTACCTACTCTATAGGCCAAATTGTATAAAAATATTAGCCCCTGCTGGGGAATTTGTTGCACCACTTCTTCTTCCCAGCTAAAGCACTAGGAAGTGGTGAAGGGGGGGCGTTTTGGGGGACTGTCTTATGTAATTTTGGCGTTCGAAAAGTGCTGATGCTCAGCCTAGTTTGAATAAATGACTTTTGATTTTGATAGATTAGGTATGTAAAAATAATAATATTAGAAGTCATAATAATCCTAATATATATTATTATAAATGTGAAAGTTTGTGTGTTTGGATGTTTGTTACTCAATCACGCAAAAACGGCTGAAAGGATTTGGATGAAATTTGGCAAACGGATAGTTTATAACCTGGATTAACACAGGATACTTTTTATCCCGATATTCCCACGGGATCGAGACTTACGCGGGTGAAACCGCGGGGCGCAGCTATTATTCATTATAATTATACAATTTTTAAGGAGCTAGATACTAAATTATAAATTAAAATAACCTACTTGATAGGGTCTTTAGTCGTTTAAATCCTTAAGTCTTAAGCCTTACTAACCCTGAAATCGCGAAAAAACCTGTTCCCTACATTTATGTTCGCATAGCTCGTCAAAATGTAGAGGTTACAACAGCTTATTTTTTTTTCTCGATTTCAGGTCTGGTCCCATACTTAAAGTTGTTCATAATTTCGCCCTATATAATAATTTGTTAAAAAACAAAAACGTCCTGTATAATAGAATTGATATAATTAATAAAAAACTATAGACAAAGTATATTGTTATTTTTCTGACTGTCTCGTTGGTCTAGTGTTCGCAAGCGCTACTGCTGAACATGCAGGGTTCGATTCCTAGGTTGGGTAAGTGTTACTGGGCTTTTAAATCTGCAACTTTTCAATAGCAGCCCGGAGTCTGGATTGGTTCCCGATGGTGGCAATAGGCTCGCCCCCTATTAGATAGGAATTAAACATAACTGGCGAAATGTGGGTGTACTATTGGGTATACCTCTGCCTAACCTTCCGAGGGAAAAAGCCATGATACTATGTTAAGTACCTATCATCATCCTCCACAACCCAGTAACTGCGTAACACGATACTCCTTAGCATTAGCAAGACTGGTTGTCAGACTTTCGGCCTTCTGACGACCCGTAACGACTGTCAAAGATCCACAAATGACAGCCGGGACCAACGGCTTTACGTGCTTTCCGAGGCACGGAGGAGTCTTATGTTGTGTAAATATGGTCACCCATCCACTGACCAACCCTGGCAAGCGTAGCTTAATCTGATGGATCGCGCGGCTGTTATTACTTAGCCACGAGCTCCTCAAAATAATAATCCTCATATAATATCTATTTAAAATAACAATATACTATGTTTAGTATATTGTTATTTTAAATAGATATTATAATGTTAGTTTAGTGAAGTATATAAATATATTGTTATATAATCCGAGATATGTAGATACTTAGTAGACAGGTCTATACGACTTCCATGTAAGCTTTGCTTTCCAGTCGTAAGGTGGAAAAACCAACCTGCAAGCTAAAAATAGAAATGTGACTACGTTTAAAATATATTTGTTGTGAATGTTGAAGCTGTAAATACCTACAGACAGGCATTAAATGACAACAAACAAACAATCAAAACATAACAAAATATATCACAAAGGAGATTGATTTTAAGGATAAAGGGGATTTACTAAAACCCCTCTTTTTGGAAAGTACCCAGGTATCATTAGTCAAATCATAAGTTTCTACATGTACAGTCACGGTCTTTAATTGATAAGCCACCTTCAATCTTTTCAATTTTACAGTTTCATATATTCACGAGATTACACGATTAAACACGAACTCAAACCGCACGCTCATAAACAAGATGACAAATAAATTACTTTTAATCGGAAATAGTCTTATCCATATAGGTTGACTAATAAGTTCTCAATGATAAAAATAAATAAAATGTTGCATTAAGGTTATCCAATCTATTTGATATCCTTTGAATCAGAGCTCATTAACTCGGTTATTCTGAAAACATACCTGAAGACAGCTGTCTTCATTCGACGTTAATTTCGAAGTTGCTGAAAAGACTATTAATATTTCTCCGTACGCTAACGTTACTATCGCTACGCTTAAACAATCGTTCCTAGGTACTGTTGCTAGACTTGCAATTGGTTGACTTTGGGTAGTCACTCTGCTGTCAAGTTTGTAGTTCTGGCTCTTAGGTTAGCCAACCGGTAAAGTTATTAAATATAATTTTCTTCTACTAATACGAAGACATTATGACTTTCCGTGTCGGGAACCGAATAAACCCGATTTGCATTACACGGCTAAAATACGGACAGTGCCAGGTGGCTCATCAATTAAAGTCCGCGACTGTACTGTGTGATAGTTTAAAACAGATTCCAATGAATTTACCTTTAGAGAAACCATTACACCTATAGTTAGCAACGATAAAAGGTGTGAATATCGTTGGTCATATTTCCGCATTAACCTATGTGAGCAAAAGCTACATTAAAACCGGCCAAGTGCATGTCGTACCATGCACAATGAAGGGTTCCGTAGTTGGGATTAATTTATATTTAACAAACTTAACACTGTAGTTGAAAAACTTGTTCTCCGATACAGAATGTATGGGAGAACATGTTTTTACAACTGCAAATTTAAGTTGGTCGATTTAGGTTGGTCGTTATTACTCGGTAACTTATGGAGCCTACGTAGCGGTTATAATTTTCCTTTTAATTTCGTTATATATTACACAACCATTTAGCTGGCAGGGAAGAGGGGGGCACTTGGCTCTATCAAAAATTAGCACTTTAAAGCTTAATATTCCGCAAACGGATCCCTGAATCCACAAATGGTTTAAACTCACATTATTTTTAAAGGACCTTTCCAACGATACCCTACACCATGGGATTGACGAGAAAAAAAACCATCTCCAATTTACGTGTAGGGGAGGTACCCTAAAAAAAATCTTTTTTTCTTTTTTTTTTTTTCTTTTTTACGACTTTGTCGGCATCATTTATGTATATATCCATACCAAATTATAGCTTTCTAGTACCACAGGTCTCTGAGCTAAGCCGCGGACAGACGGATAGACGAACATGGCGAAACTATAAGGGTTCCCTGTTGACTATGGAACCCTAAAAATGAGGATTTTATAATGCACCTACCTCTGACTCAGATCTTCATCATATTCTTGTAGGTATGAATGAGTATTGGTAACTTACTACGCATTAAGACAAATCTGTTACGTCACTGGATCGTGACAAACCGATTTATGTAGTCACTGATGTTTTTTCCTGAAAACTGAACCTGGTGTAATATTTTACGTCATTTTAACCCGCGTATTGCACTTGTTTATTTACAAGACGCACGTTGCTCCGTAGTTTCTCATTGCTTGCGGTTTTACATTGCTCTCATTACAACGGTCAATTTATTTACCTAGGTACCTACATACTCTTTGCTTGACTTGATAAAATGTCCGTAAAAGTCGTAGTCGGCCATGTGATAAGTACGTACCTGAGGCTGGCCTTAGGTTTTTACAATGGGAAATAAGGAAAATTTTATATTCTTTCTGAAGTCCTCGTTCGTTAAAAATACCTATTATCGTTTCTATAAATAGAGAAAATCAATTCTTCACACTAGCACATAAATAAAATAATGCAGGTACCTGGGGAGATCCGCGCGAGTTTCACACGCTCGAGGAGGGAATTCCCAGTGCGTGTCGTCGGCAGCCGATACCTGTCTGTGACGTACAGTGGTCGCATCACAATGTGCCCACGTCCGTAGGTAGGTACACCTCCACAGGTGTGCTGCGGAGCTGATGCAGCTCACAGGTCACGTAGGACGTAATAGACAGTATGGAGCTGTGTCATGAGTGAGCGTTTTGAATGAAATTGTATATCATGTCAGTTTTAAGTTTCTATTCTTGGAGTCGTCAATTTGTAGGCTGGTTCATAATTAAAAAAAATATATATTATTTTTATTTTATACATTTTAGTGACAAGTATGTATTATTTTTTTGAAGTTTAGATACATTTTTGTTTACCGCTATGCAAAAGTTGCCGTTGTGTTAATGTTAATTTTTTTTTGAAATTACTTGCTTAATTATTTGTACTGTGTGATTATGAAAGAATTCTAATAATTACTCAATCATCTACCAAACCATTCACTCGATTAGACATTTACAGTGTTACTAAAGTCTGATTATAGTTTGCAGTTTTTTATTTTTTTATTTGCATGTACACCCTACCTATGTAAAATTTATGCCAATAAATTATATAGTTTTGGAATGTGCTCATCAAGGCCTGCAATTGGATACCCATATTGTAAATAATAGAAGTTTTTTTTTTTTTTCACATTTGCAAATGGAGCCATACTGCCGCCATATTGATTTTTTTCAAAAAAAAACATCACCTATTAGGATTCTAGCGATACCCCATACATCCAAATCCGTTCAGGTATTTTAAAGTTATGGTGGAATAAAGAAACTCACATACATACATACATGAACCCTGAAAACATTACACTCCTTTTTGGGCAGTCGTGTAAAAATATACCGTTTGTGAAGTTTGAACAAAAAACAAAAATTAGGTGACTTTTCCTTGAAGTTTTCATTTGAACTTTCATCAATTTCCTGTGATAGGAATAGTTAAGTAATGATTAGCGACTGCCATGTATAACTATACATTTTTGACGTTTGAACGTTACGTTTATAAATAAACCACATAATCTTTTTCTTGATAGAGACGAAGATTAAAGTCTGAAACATTTTTTTAGTAAAACCTACCTGTTATAGTATGAAATATTACCTACTGATTAATTAGGTAATACCCGTGCGAATATCTTAAATCAATCAATCTGCCTAGCCTTCTCCCGACTAACAGAAGATATGCAGTTGACCGTACTCCCTGTTAGATTATTCGTTCGTTGTGTCGTCGTTCATTGTGTTAATAATTTCAGAATAATTTTCCTCCCTGAAGGCTTTGTCATCCGTGGGCTGAAGCCTACTTTCCTGCTTGCTGACCTGATTCTGACTTCAGAGAGATGGTGAAAAAAAACCATCACAATTACGTACTTTTTGTTGGTTGCAGAGTTGCTTAGGCTCTTCATGAATACCAGATTTATTAAACATGTCCCATCTAAGACTAAGGTTTGGGTATGCCCAGATTTACAGAGCCAACTTTCATAATAAATGATGCATAAGTAAAAATGTTAAAAAAAATTACAACGTCCAACATTTATTTCAATGTTCTTTGTTGGATTCAGACGGCATAATAATGTTATATATAGCACCTTAATATTATTAGGTACCTTTTATCTTATACCATTTGGTATATTGTTTTACGATATCATACTTTGTCGGTATCAGTGATAGTAGGCAGTACAAATTCCGCGGTAACGATAACTCCGTTATCGCCGTTCAACGGAGTCTGTCGTACGAAATAAATTCGTTACGCTAACATTTTTGTTGAGTTAGAGACGTTATTTGTATGCAGATGTTAATGATATTGATAACGATTTAGATTTGATGACGGCGACATTAAAGGTCACAGATATTTATGTAACAATGTACTTAGAAACTTGACTTAGATACACAGTTTGGATAGGAAGTGTCGCACTTAGGGATAGTTGCGTCACAACACAAGTTTTAGTCATCTTTCTTTACAGATATACCTATAAGAATATACAATAATAGTATTATCGAGCGTCAGTAGGTATTTTGAATGTTTTCTTAATCCTATGTATACCTACAACATGAAATAATGTGACGTCTAAGTTTATTCACCGAAGCGATAAATAAGTGTTTGGGTTCTGTTATAGAACCTACTTCTTACCTACTTTATTTTACTCTGCATTCTTGCTGTGGAAGTATTATTTCCAATCGAAGTATTCTTTTGAATATTTCCGAAATATTGCGAATAATCCCGAAGTTTTGCAATGCTAGTTCTATAAAAGACTGTGAATGGATTCTTTGATGTTTTTTATTAGAGTACTGCTATTCTATGACACAGAATATCAGTATTCTAATATACTAAGTATCTGAAGATGAGAAGAAAAGCGGGGTCAAGTAAAAAGACGAGTTGATGTAAGCTGTTCCTACAACCATTAGGATAAGGACCAAGGCTAGGAAGACGAGGAGCGGTGGCCGCCCAGTGGCTGCGGCCCCAACTTACGAGTGGGTCGATGGTTCGAACCCAGACAGGCGCTTTACTTTGTGTAAATAATTTCATCACCGCTGCTCCCCAATCGGTGAAGGAAAACATCGTGAGGAAACCGGTAAGTCCTAGAACCAAAAATTCGAAGAGATGTGATATCTACCAACCCGCACTGGGCCAACGTCGTAGATTACAGCCCACTCCCTCTCGTAGAGAGGAGGCCTGTGTCCCAGGGAACATTATAGGCTGTTTATGGTTATGCTAGGAAGACGAAGAGAGATACAGACGACCTACAAAAATACATTAACTATAATAAGCCTAAAAGGAATTCGATCTCTGGCCCCATGCAGCAGTATCTGGACCATGTAAAATTTATTTGAAGCCACAATACATTAATAATGTACACAAGAAGTAGTTTTAAACCAAACCGACACAGAAACATTGTTTTAGATGAATGTTGGCAAGTAAGTTGCAGGATAGATTTAAGATTTAGTTCTGCAAGTAGTCCGTAGGTGCGCTCGCTCTAAATCCGGCCATATATCGTCCATAGCTGATGGCCAGCTGCGGCAGAAGACAAATGTTTCCACTCCACTTACCGATATTTATATACCGTTTTAATGAGATTTGTGGAGATTAATAGCCGTATGTCTGTCATGTTTTGTCGTTTGTAGGTCTGATGGATAAAGTAAGTATGAATATTGAGGTCCTGTTGGTGAACTTGTAAGGTGAATTGATGTCGATACTACGCTGAAGTAAGTTATTCGGTTGACAATTTGACATAATTATTAAACACAAATCGGTACTACTAAAAGGTATATGTGTAGAGCTGAAATTGGACCTTTTCAGTGCACCGAGCACTGGAATCTGTCCAATTTCGTTTTTCCTTTTGTTTATTGGATTTTTTCTCGAAAAATTTTGTCTAAACAACCATTCTCTAAAGCGCAACCGTAAATGCGAGGATGCAAGATATATACTGCTAAAAAATAATCAATCCAGTACCGATCATGTGACGTTTCACATAACGTCGGGCGGGGTATTTCGACTGTGGGGTAATTCTAACTAATGAGAATAAAATAATTCTACTGTAATGATGATACATAAGTATTTGAATTATTCTCAGTAGTAAGAATTTAGCTCACAGTCGAAATAGCCCGCTCGACCTTATATTTTTCGTCAACATAATAATATCAACTACGACAAAATATGCCAAATTCCCGACCTACAGTAACAGCATATCTACATCGCAATAAAACAACGTAGTAAAGCAATATTTTTCACTATAATGTTGGAAAGCTCCCAAGAAGCTGGCCGAGCTTTGCCGACGGAGTGTGTAAATCTTATTACAGTAGCGAGGAGCGATGGGCCACGTTGGACGACAGTTTACGGTCATCATTGTTTATAAGGGCACGTCTGAACCGGCCGATACTTTGTATTCAGTTCGTCCGCAAAGCTCTCTCACAAACATGTTAAAGTATTATTGGGATATAGTACCTTTAAGAGTTTTTGTGTTCGACGAAAACAAGTTTTGTTGGGAACAAGGAATTGTTGAATTGGATTTCCTCGTCTTGATAGGTACTCCTCCTTTTTTGTGTTCCCGATTATTTTCCTGGCGGGTTGCGCGTATTGAACACAGTCTATTTAAGTAGTTCCTCGGAACATGTGACTTCTCGATTTTTCGTTATTGTAGGTTCATCCTCACGGTAGTTACGTGATGTGAAAGTGCGATATGTCGCACGTCTACGAAAATTTGGTAGATAATTAGAAATTTTGATTGCAAAAAAACAGTTTTTTCTCATGCGAGATACTTTTCAGGTCCCGTTACACAGGAGCAATGGATCACCAAGAACCAATGCTCCTGTCAACACTTATTTTCAATCAATCACCACTTTTGTTTTTCCTTGGGAGATCTTAGTTTAGACAGTGTGTCACTTTTACCCTCGCTCAACGCAACGCTCAGATATTATTTAGAAAAGCTTATATTATATCTAGGTTAAGCTAACGAGGCTAAGTAGGCTATCATTTTTATATTGGCTTATCTAAATAATAATCTATTTAAAATACGTACATGCGTAGTACCTATTAGATATAGGTACCTACGCTCAAGAATTGTATTAGCTAAGTCATGTGTTAGATGCGTGTGGCTATTTTTATTTTATCTTGTTGTTATTGGCTACTTAGGAATTATGTCAAGAAAATGGGGAGCTGTATCTTCCTGTGACCTTATGTTAGATATACATAATATACATTCCGTGATAGGTGCATTCACGGAATGTGTATATAACATAAACATGATAACGCTCACTTTTCATTATTTTAAGGTTCTGCAAAGAAGTTTAATGTTCCGTAGGTAAGATGCAAAGCTAGTTCAGCAATTAATACGTCGATAGTAGGTATAGTAGTAAAACGTAAAATAGTAGGTAAAACTGCGGTGGTGTGTAGTCATATGAGGAAAATAATGTTCATAAATCTACCCGGATGCTGAGCGATCTCTTAGAAGAGATGTGTCCTAAGACAGAAACAGGTATGTATCAGTCAAACTTAATAATGGTCAGAGTTCCTTAACAAGTTGCAATCGTTTTCAAAGCGTTTTAAAGAGGAAGTATAAAAGTGGTACTGGTTACTGAAAAGTTGTGTGGAAATCTGTTGTCATGCTATGTGTGAAGCGGAGAAATGAGGAAAATGTTTCGAAGAAAGTTTTGGGTATGAATGCGAATGGCGATAAGATTAGGGGAAGACCAAAGAAACGGTGGATGGAATGTGTGAAAGTAATTTATGTTTAGAATAGAGAAGTCATCATATGCCTAGCCTTTTCTCAAGTATGTTGGGGTCGGCTTCTGATAGTATAATGATGATGATGATCAATTCAATACATTTTTGACTTCCCCGTCATCGTTATCGCACTTTGTCTAACCTTAGGTAATTAGGTGCCGCCTGCTTTCTACATCCAACTAATAATGTAGATAGGTGACAATATCAATTTGTATTTAGATTTTCTGGAAAAGCCCAGCTCTAAAACTTTACCCTAATAACAATTTAAGTTTATTCAGTATTTTATGAATACTAAATTCAAATTGCATTTGACGTTTGAATAGTCTTATCCAGTCAATAAAATCAATGAGTGTGCTATACATGGTCCAAACTGAGGCTACTGATTAGTTTTCACTTAATTAAATCGCTGTTTTAGGAAACGCTAAATTAACGAATGAATAAAATAAAATTTATTGTAGGTTTTACGATACTTTAGCAGTTCAGAAACCGCTAAATTACTATGAGAGAGCTTGCTGTTTTTGATTTTGTAAAGACAAACTCGTCGGTCAAGTCGTGGCTACTCACCAGAACGAATCTTAATAATTAACCGCCAACTGCCCAGACAAGTTCCTTGCAAGGAAATTGGAATACGTTCTTTTGTTTCGGGTGCTAAAACTGCGCTTTTAGGGAAAGAAGAAAATGAATAAATTCATCCCTGTCCTCCAAACCGGGATATTTATATCTCTTTCAAGTTAGAGATGAAGACAGGTCAAGTTCCTTCCTTGCTTTATTTTTTTGCTGGTAAGGGTCGCTAAGAAAGTTCTATATCGATTGTTTTGGATAACGGTTCACGTATAGTTTAATAGTACTTAATTTCTACTGCAACACTACCATATCTGGTAGACGGTAAACACCAATTGCGAAATATTCCGCCCCTGAAACACAATCGAATTTAATACTTAATTGTCGATAATTAATTCGACGATAGTTATTTGATTCGCTTTCGACTGTAATTGAAAATGATATGCGTGCAGTGCACAGTTTATTATTTTTCGACAAATCGCCGTGAACTTCTGGAGTTGAGATTAATGGGTTCAATACCCCTTGATATTGATGCTGAATAAACACGTTTGAAGTGCCTACCTAAAGTCATTCTAAAGATTCTGAAAACATCAGTTTTTTGTCAGTGGAAGTTTAGCTAAGTTAGGTAAAATTACCATATTCTCACAGGGACCCAAATTTACTTGCCTAAAAAGACCAACTTTATTTACAACTTTTAAGAACAAGCTTCCTATTAAGTTTTCATGGTAATATGTATGAACTCGTACGGTAAATTCGCTTGTTGTTTTTGGTGGTGTGGGTGGGGTAACATTTTAGGGCCCTACACTGGACCACGTAATGTAGTCGGTGATAACCGCAGATTGACGAAAGACCGCTTCAAGTATTTGTATTTTTTTATACTTTAGGGAAGTTTCATACTACACACTGCGACGAGTTGAGAAAGTTTGTACGCTACATTGAAGTGACATAAGTAAATACACGCAATTTTTGTTATATAAAGTTGCATCCCTAAAATTGTTGCTTAGTACATAAGCTTACCCGTAGGTATATTTATTTCTATAATTTGGGATGTTAAAGAAGAAAATGTGGAGTGATACTGTCAACATACTTTGAACCTTTGGACAGTTCCTTTTTCGCTTTTCCACATGGCTTGCCATATGCCTTGAGCCATGTTCAAAAGAGAAATAAAAATCAAATACTCATGCTTCGTATTTTTTAAGACCTAAATGTGGGTTCAATATTTTTTAGGACCTAAAAAATATTCAACCTGGCGGAAAATCTAAAAAAAAACTTACAACTGCCATTAAAATGGAAGAAAAAAAAAACTTTTTTTCTTTTGTTTAAAAGGCTGAACCATTCGTTTTTTCAGCAATTTATGCCAGCTATCAAGTGGTATTTTTCAAGACCTAAATATATGTGCATGTATTAAGAAGTATTTTTTAAGACCTAAATGAAAAAGCTTGGCTGAAGTCTGTGAAAAAAAACAAATGAAAATTAGTGAGACTGTGTGTAATACTGAATAGTGACATTTATGACAGACGAAGACAACTTTTATTTTTATTGTTTTCATGGTAACGCAACATGCCTGTTTTCTAGTTCTGAATTGGTTTTTTACCAATAAAAGATTTTTGTTTTTTAAATCTGTAGAGGGACTACTTTTCTTCCTATGGATATTAGTATGAAAAATGATGAAATATAAAATACACGTAGATGAAGTCACGGGCAACAGCTGGTTAAGATTATCATAGGTCCGGAAAGCACTTATGAAGCAACCGAAATAATATGTGCTAAGTGAAAGCATCTGAAAACAATGTGACCAAACGATAAAATAAAACAAGTTCCAATTTAATTTCATAACAGTAAAAGTTGCAACAATTACTTTTATTTTATGTAAGACTGTTAGATTGTTGAATGTCTCGTAATGGTGTGTCGAATGTGGTTACCACATTTGATTTGCAGATACCTATTTACCTAATCTTCATCTAATGATCTAATCTAGATATGTAATATTATAATCTAATTATGCTTTACATAATATTGGGTACTTATAACCAAATTATGAAATTAATTTGTATTTTTTTTCTTACCCTGCTCTGTCCCATTCCAGGGCAGAGCTCGCTGGCTTGTTGAATCAATGATGATTTGATTGTTAACCTTTTTTTTTGAGGGACGGCTCAGATGTTGATCCTGGCGTCATTCATTCTATCATCGAAATAAAAAAGCATTCGCGCATACAATATTGTGATTTGCTGAGTTGAAGTTTTGCAATACCAGCGGCATCATCCAAGGAGCGTAGAGCGAGACAAAGTGGAAATATGTCATGATATGCGTCTCGTTATAATTTATAACGGCACTAATCTCGAGAGCAGTGGTGGTTCAGTGGTAACGGCCACGACTTACGAGTCGTAGGTTCGAACCCTGACAGGCGCTTTACTTTGTGTAAATTATTTCATCGCCACTGCTCTCAAAACGGTGAAGGAAAACATGGCGGGGCAACCGGCATGTCCTAGAACCAAAAATTCGAAGACGTGTGACATCTACCAAACCGCACTGGGCCCGCGTGGTAGAATACGTCCCGCTCCCTCTCACAGAGAGGAGGCCTGTGTCCCAGCAGTGGAAACATTATAGGCTGATTATGCATGCATGCACTCATCTCTTCAAACTGGAACACTCTAAACTGCTTAGCATCAGGTATGGCTTATAGATTTCCTTCTCTTCATGTCCTGACTGTGCCATAATTCGATTTTTCCAACAATTTTGTGTGTATTATATAATCACGCACGTTCCGCCTGCTTCAATAAATAATCGTTATAATTATCCTGTTGTTATCAGTAACGACGGCGTTATGCGATAACGGTTTTACGAAGAAGCCAATTTCACGTACCTAGCGGCCGAAAATAAAGTAGGTATGTACTTACTTTCTTACTTTATTTACATCACGACTGACTTTGAACTCATTAGCATGTAGGTACATGGGTTGGTGGGAGTCTTCAAGAAAAAAAATCTACTTCGGTAAGCTTCTTTAAGAATTTCCTAAAAAATACTCCAATTAGCATTGCCCTTTATATTCAAAGTAGGGTAATAGAGTAGTATTATTAGTAGGGTAGTACCTTGTTGATCGAGTTTTGCTCGAAAACGAACGTTCCCAGAAATGAGACCTACCTAGAACGATTTCCCCCCCGTAAATCCCTATAATGTAACTAATTTCATCGAAATCGTAAGAGCCGTTTTCGAGAACGTGATATAAAATATCATTAGGGATTCAAATACTAAAATAAAGAAATGCTTCTAATGACAGATCTAAAAAAAATTTTTTTAACAGCACTACTATTTCCTTTTTATTAATTTTATTTTTATTTTTTTTAAATTGTTTATTGAAATAATTGATTTACATAAATATTTTACAAAATAGGGCCTTAAACTAGAGGTGGTATATAATAATTTGATTCTACCTGAACTAGGAATAAACCTGTATCTCAGGTATCTCACTCAAGTACTCATACATAAGTGTGATCTATGATTTCACAAATAGTTAAATGATTTATCTACTATATTAATTATAATTAATTTCATTAAAATTAAGAAATAAATATAAACTATGCTACTTTTTTACATCAACGTAGGACATTTTTGCAAAGATGTTCTATTATAATTATTGCAATTTAACATTTTAAAAAAAGTCGTCTTTTTTACTTAGGTAAAAAAATTTTTTAACTTGTCCACAAAAAGTGATAATTGCATGTTTATTTATGAATGCGAATTATGAAAACTAAGCCTATTTTTAAGTGCAAAGGGCAATATTACAGTAAGTACTTATATAACATTAATTAAAAAAGACTTCTAAATAAACGTTGGCGCTCTTACGCGACCTCATTATAATTTATAGAATTTATGTATCTTGTCTCCGCTATTTTCTTTGCAGGCTTTGGCTATTTTTTTTTTATTAATAAACGATATCACGAACCTTGACGTTTTTAAAACATGCGAGGACAAAGAAACGAACCAACAGTAATTATCATATTTTGTATATCAGTAAGGCTAAATTAAATATCGTGATAAAGCGACGATCGTCTGATTAATTGATTATCATAATCAATGAGACCGTGTGTTGAAGCCTTTGGAGATTTTTTCAGTGGGTAGAGCCTTATTTTGATTATATTGCATCAGATCCTTTCTTTATCCTTTACCAACGTCCATAAAACAGGGTGTATAAGCCACCATCCGTGACTCTATGAACCTGTTTCAGTGTCAGTGTTCGAATAGGCACTATTCACCAGATAAATAAAACAAAATATACCAATAAAAAAAATTCGATAGAATTTTTATAAAATTATCTGACACTACCTTAAGCCCGCGACTTCGCCCGCTTGAAATTTCTTGTTTCAACTGGGATCGGTCTATCCAGATGTATCTGACCTGAACCTCTTCCTACCAGTATTTACATGGACCGACTGCGATTACTGCGAATCTAACCAGCCTCCACAACCCGGTTTCTGGGTAACACGATACCCCTTCGTCGCTTCCGACATCACAACCCGTAACGACTGTCAAATATCTACGAATAACAGCCGGGACCAACTGTTCCTAACGTACTTTCCGAGCCACGGTGGGGTCTTGGTTAGCCACGAGCCCTTCTCCTATAGAAAGCAAAGTTAATCAACTTTCGTATAGGTAATAAGTGTCAACTTTCGTATAGGAAGCTAGCTGAATTAAAATATATGTGCGGTCCATTTTCATTATCATTTTAATCAAAGCTTCTAGAAGCCTCCAAAGTACTGCCTACCGTGGCCTGCTTGGAACCCCGCCAAGTGCGTGATAAAACTTTCATAAAAACGAAACATTCTAGGCTGTCAGGCGGAGAATACAAAAATAAACTAACAATGACATACTGACTGATATTTTTAAGTGATGACGACAATACGACTATGACTTATGCCTGGTTTATACGATGGCAGTGACTGGACCCCAGTGACTCGGAATTTTGGACCCAGTCCGAGATTGGCAGTAATTCAGGCGGGGGAAGCTACTGGTCCCTAAATAGACGGATAGGTTAGTCAACTAGGCTGACTTGAGGGCGCGAAGCCAGCACTAGAATGGGTTGAAACTATTGCTTATACGAGCCCAGTTGTAAATCAGCGTTGGACTGACAACTGTACCTATGTACTGTCACATTACTGGGTTCGTATAAACCTGTCTTTAGATTTTTGTGCTTTTACTAAAGTCGAGTCGTAGTATTGTATATGTATACTGGCTGTGCCCCGCGGTTTCACCTGCGTAAGTCTCGATGCCGGGGCGAAAAATAGATTACGAATTGACGACCGATTCTCAGACCTACCGAATATTCATTGTTTCATAAAAATCGGTCTAGCCGTTTCGCAGGATTAGGGCAAGTAACACAGTGACACGAGAATTTTATTTATTCGATTTATACTGTAACGGTACTATAAGAAGTCGAAGACGAATTAAAAATAATAATTTCCTATCTAGTTTTCTTTTAGCCCATATATCAAAGGGAAAAGAAAACTCTAAGGGTAGTAATCGATATTCGAATAGGATCTGAGAACCCGATTTTTCCCAAAAAGTCTCAACTTTTTACATCAAGACAAAACAGAACAAGCCAAACAAGACAGTGAAAATTATAACTAACAAGATTTTTGTGAATATTCAGACAAGCCGAGAGAATAGAAATAGAAGAAAATATTGAAGAGAACCAAAACATGCTAATGTTTGCTGAAAACACTGCGTTTTCAGGGAGACTGCACCCTATTTTTCTGGACACAAAGCTGCGGTATCTACCAACCTGTAGCCTACACTCACAGAACAACAAAAACTTTTTAGGCTTTCCCCATTGTTTATGCTAGTTGGCAGCTGCTGTTGAAAGTTTCTGAGCTTGTCTATGTCTCGAGTTACTTTATAAGTAGCTTTGCAAGTAAGTATATAGTTCAGTAGTCCTTCAGTTCTCTATACGGTTGTATAACGGCGTCCATACCACACATTACATTCATACATTTCTTTTTTTTCTTTTTTTGTCCATACATTTTATGAATATTTTCTATTCGACATTTACCTTGAGAGATGAGAAATGAGAAAAGAATATCTAACTTCTTTTGGCATGACCCATGTATAAGGTCAGCTTCATGAATGTGCCAATCAGGCGTATGTAGGTAGGTACCGACCTAATCTTAGTGTTCCACACTTTTCAGGATTTAACGAAAGGCATGAGATAAGACGGTGAAAATCTATAGTAAATAAGTCAGTTAAAAATAGAGAGAATTAGAATTAATCGTTTAAAATAGACAGATCCAATGTAGGTACCTACAGGCAACTGAAATATATCCTTAAATATTATAAAACAAAGTCCTCCGCCGCGTCTGTCTGTTGTTCTGTTCGCGATAAACTCTCGGTCTTATTACAAAAAACTGCAAAAGTACTGGTTTAAACCAAGACTAAAAGGTCTTGGATTGTTACGGTAATAAAGCTAGTACTAGGTTTAAAACATGTTACGATTACAAAACGAAGACTATTCGAGGATCAGTTAGTACCAAAGAAGGTTCATGGTTTAAATAATGTCCATAGATAAAAAACAAAAATAGCATTCTTTCATTCGTTCACGCAGGCTTTATTTGAAGCAACGTTCTGTTTCTCTAAATGTTGATATTATAATAACACTTGAAATGCTTAAATAATTATTTATCAACTTTAAAATATGTCATAAATTGTTCTTTCTATATGTTACAATATATTGAACAAGCACAACTTGTACTTTTGACGCGCTTTTTATAATCAAGTTGTCATATTTTTTAAGACCTCTAGCGTGAAGTGGAGCGCCTTACATTCGGCGGAGGCGCGCGTAATTTGAGACGAATGTGATGTGTTGCGTCCTGTATTATTAAATAAATATTATGAAGTATTTGTATTCAATTGTTTTTAACAATACTTTACATACGTGGTTTGTTCGTGAGCACAGATTACAATTCTATATAGTTCGTGAGTTACTTGTGTTACTTGAATGAATCTACGAATAAAACAATAATATTACCTAGTTTAT
Source organism: Lithophane ornitopus (assembly GCA_948473465.1). Taxonomy (NCBI): domain Eukaryota; kingdom Metazoa; phylum Arthropoda; class Insecta; order Lepidoptera; family Noctuidae; genus Lithophane; species Lithophane ornitopus. Next base: position 7,670,754 of record OX419633.1, read on the forward strand.
TTTGATTTTGTCTAATGTTAGGTTAGCATTGTCAAGGTTACATACTTCATGGCGAACCCAGTTGTGTAATGCGCAAACCACTTGCACTTCAGGACTCAATAGGCATCCTCGAGAGTCGTGGGATAAATCCTCACATAAAAGATCCACTATTTTTCCACCAAAACGTTTTATGAACCTATACTTGTATCTGAAATCTTCGTCACTCAATTCAAACGGATTCACACAATGAGGATGTCTGTAAGATCGCCGAGACCTCTTCAGCATATCCAAATCTTCCAAATCCATCACGTCGATCATGTTAATATTCATTTTTTTAAGATTTTTATTTAAAATAACACAATAACCAAGACGCCACGCAAACGTCAAATGAATTCGTACCAAAGTTAAACTAGGGGTCTCGGCAGACTAACTTTAGTACCATAGATAGTTCTGGAACTAGTGATAAACTTCATTTTCTAATAACGTTTTATTTAGTCATGGTTTAAACCTAGTAACAATCCCAGTACTAAATTTAGATCGCGTTTTGGAATAAGACGGATAAACTGCTGCACTGATTTTCATGCTGTTTTCACCAATGGATAGAGTGGTTCTCGAGGAAGGTTTTAGTATATAATAACCGACATCCACGCGGGCGAAGCCGCGGGCTTCAGCTATTACTAGCTGACATATAAAAAAACGAGGTTTTAAAAGTGTTCCGAAACAAGTTTAAGTAAGTTCCACAAGAATTGATTTGTAGTACATTTTTGTCCTTCAGATTTACACGAAGGTATTACATTCGTGAGTCATCGCCCTATCGGCCGCAGTGCACACAAGTCGCAGTATAATTTAGGGCCCGGTGTGCACGGACGGCAGTGACATAAATTTTCCGCGGCAATCTGCCACACTCTCAAATCTCAGCGACCTTCAGTGCGCCCGCGCCTTGAGTAATGCGTCTACTTGAAATAAATTGCCGAATTCTATATTTTTTACCCGTATGACACTAGAAATTGACCAATTAAGTTTTTCTTTTGTTTTATTGATAATTTCAGCAATTTTATTTCTAAAACCTTGATGTCTGATTTTCACTTGATTTTGAAGATACAATGTGGGAAAAATTGAATATTTTCCTATTTTTATCCTCATAGACGCAGTAGAAACATATTTTGTCTTACATAATAGACACGTAGAGTTTGGTTTCTATGAATAGATCGAATTTCTTGGCTAGCCTTGATCGGAAGTTACCTTTAAATAGTCCATGATTTATCCCGAAGTATTAATAGGCGTGTCAATATTGAATCGTGATTACGTGTTGACAATTAACTTAGTACACATGCGTCGGCGGCGTCGCCGTGAATCATAGTTTGTTTATTTTTCATTATTTTCAGTAATTCTTACTACGATGTTTCAATGGAAGAATATGATTATTGCATGAGTACCGTAAAATGCATATTATATGACCTTGGATTTGAAAGTTTTATTTATTTTACATCATACATTACCAATGCATATTATTTTATCTTTACGCTGTGGATTCCTATTCGGCTTGGCAACTACTGGTAGTCTCTGGAAATGGATATTCTTGGTGATGTTAATTATGTAAGTACCTATAAGACGATACATTAACTTGGTATTATTTTGATAGGTAATTTAAACTTCTCGGAAAACCCTTCAGTTACCTTGTACGCGGACTTGAAATTAGTTTTTGGATTACACATAACACAATGTATTTTACTGTGTGTACATAAATAATAAATAAATAAAATAAATAAATAAATGGTATCCGCGCTTGATGTACAATCGTAGCGAAGTCAAAACTGAAGTCAACTTTCAACAAAGCAATAGCAATTGCTTAGATAATAGTTCGATTCCCAACAGTCGATATAGTACATATTTTGTGCTCTTTACATTTTGTATCACTATAATATGATAGTTAGTAAAACGTATACAAAAATAAACATTAAGTTTAAGACTCTTCATAAAAATGATTAACTGTGGGTAGATGAATGTTAATGAGGAATCCACTTTTTTTTTTTAGTTTTATAAATTATCCAATAACTTCTCCCGCTCTGGGCGTACCGGAAGGGCGTGTCAGACTTTTGCTGACTTAAACCCACCCGTGTTCCTTCAGTTGCCTGTTGCCAAGGTCCCGGTATAATATCCCTTTCGGACTTTCCCCCAACCCTGGCAGGATGAGGAATCCCCTATGTTAAGATTCTACTGTTAGGTATATTATTTTAGTTATCTAGCTGGAATAATCTGTAAGAATGTTACTGTTAGTGTATCAGTGTCATGAACTTAGGAAATCATGTCACTAAGAGCATCAACAAACATCTACTAGCAATGTTCACGGACATGAACATTAAATGAACCATTCATTTGCAAAAGAACTAATGTGTTTATTGATGGGCACTCTTTTGTCTAGAATTATACTTGTCACCTATTAAACTTTATTTTTTATGATCCATTAACCAGTTGCACGCAACCATACCTACATCATTAAACCATATCTAATGTCTCTGTAACATGAAATAAATGAATAATAACGTTTTCAAGCTTGTTAGGAAAATCTGAGGGGAAATTTGCGGCATGAACACCGCGCGCGTAATTACGCTCCATCGATTGTTCCGACACTCAATAGTGCCATAATTATCTCATAAAAAAACGCGGGGTCAGCGAAATTATATAATTACGAGGATTTTTTTTACGCTCGGATTCGTCCCTAGCCTTAAATGAGGTCCACGCAAGTCAGGCAATAAGACAAATGTCGGATATTGTTGCACGGAATGGCTCGGTAACAGAACAACAGAACTGTGTCAAGTATGCGTTTAAGTTATTTACTTTGATTACAACACGCATGTTGGATAGTACAAGTGCATTATGTTTGTGCACTCATACTAGTTTCTGAGAAAGGAAAAACATACATTCGTAGAGTGTACCTACTTTAAATAGTTGAAATTGCTACGCAAGCCACGGTGCTTAGCGTTTTGTAAGAAACTGCTTTTTCTCCAATATGCTTGGAAATTCGAGCATTATTTTGACAACTTTCTTCGAGATAAATCGAAATTGTTCTGGTAAAAAATAAGTGACGATGCGGTCAAAGTAACTATGAAATTCCATATTTGTCGTGTCTAGCGGCCAAATAAATTACTATGAAAACTCATATCTGCAGTGTGTAGTATTTAAAAAAATGGAGCTAACTTCTTACTTCGACTCATGGCAACCAAGGAGGTAACTTATCAAAGATTGTATTTATATTTCGAACTGGCTTAGCAAATAGAGCTTTTTAAGGAATAGAAGAAACAAATGAACATATTGGAGCGTGAAATGTATCATTGTTCGTCATATTCTGGAATTTTTAATTAATTATCTCAGTTTGAATTTCCGCGCATTATTTGAGAAAAGTACTATACAAGCCTTGGCCGCAACCAGGCATTGATGGACTCACGTATGTTTAGCCCAGTTGCAGGCCGCGAAAGTAATGTACTATATAATAGGTCTTTACCTATGAAATTGCCGTTTTGTATGAAAAAATTTAAACGAATTTTTTTCATGAATTTTTTATTTGTATTAATCGAAGTAATCACCCATGCAATCAATGCATCTTTGCCATCGCAGTGGCAGTTTATTGATGCCCTTCGTAAAGAAATCAGCTGGACGGGAGGCAACAAATTCTTCAAAGGCATTTTGTACTGCCTCTCGGGTATTGAATTTTTTTCCCGCCAAGAAGTTATCCAAATTCTGGAAAAAGTAGTAGTGTGTAGGCGCAAGGTCTGGTGAGTAGGGCGGATGACGGAGAGCTTCCAACCCCAGTTCTTGCAACTTGGAGACCGTCTGCTGTGCAGTATGAGGTCGCGCGTTGTCGTGCAGGAGCAGCGGAGACGAGCGATTGACCAATGCTGGTTGGAGATGCGCCAGCTTCTCCATCATTGTGTTCAGTTCTTCACAGTACACATCTGCAGTAATGCTCACCCCGTTTGGTAAGAAGCTGTGATGAATCACACCGGCGCTAGACCACCAAACAGTGACCATCACTTTTCTAGGGGTAAGTTTTCGTTTAGGGCATTGTTTAGGTGCTGAACCAGGATCCAACCAACTTGCTGAGCGCTTGCGGTTATCAAACAGAATCCATTTTTCATCGCAGGTAACAATGCGGTTCAAAATTCCTTCATTTGTGTGTCTGTTGAGCAGTGCAAGGCACGTCTCGACGCGTACTTCGCGCTGGCGATCATTGAGTTCGTGGGGCACCCATTTGTCAAGCTTTTTTACCTTGCCAATTTGACGCAATGGACCAATATTGTTTTGACGCTAACGTCGAAAGCTGCTGCTAATTCAGCCGTAGATTGTGTATCATCAGCTTCCACAATCGCCTTTAATTCGTCATTGTCGTCCAAAGTCTTCGGACGACCGCGAGGTTCATTTTTCAGGTCGAAATTTCCAGAACGGAAGCGAGCAAACCAATAACAGGTGGTGCGTTGGTTTGTAGTGTTAGCTCCGTAAACGTCGTTGATGTTGCGTGCCGCTTGTGCCGCGTTGCTGCCACGACGGTACTCATATTCCATAATTACTCGAATTTTTAACGTATCCATGATGACGAAAAAGATTGAAATGCGATGAAAATGTAACACTAATCAATAAAGAAATCGTAAATACTTTTGGAAAAAAAAATCCATGTTTTTAAAATAAAATTAATTTGAAATTAGAATTCTTAGCCAAACAAAAATTATTTTGATTTGAAATGGCCAGTACTGCAGAACGGCAATTTCATAGGTAAAGACCTAATATAAATAAGTGTCCTCTTGTTTTGACTTACATTTATTTCTTTTTTCTTTATGGCACGTCATACGGTTTGTCAGGTACGAAGAACTGCAGTCAACTACGATTTGACAGCTGCTGTAGTACGACAGCTGTCATGGGTAATAGAAAAATTCTAGATTCTTTTGTTCATTAAAATTACTTTTACACAATATTTTATAATCTCAAACTAATACCATGTACGTTGTAGGTCAATAAAAGAAAACTAGACACAGTGAGACAATTAGTTATCTTTATCTTTTTGATAATTAATAAACAATCTGAATTCAGTTAACATTAAAAACAAGCCATTCATAGCGTGTCAAGGTCACAACGATAAGTATTAATGAAGAAATAAACAAAAGATATGTTTTTAAACTATCACAATGTACCATAATTATGAAAAAAAAATGCAGTTTTGGTCTATAGTGGTCGCAAGCGCTACTGTTGAGCATGAAGTCCTGGTTTCGATTCCCGGGTCGGGCAAAAATGTTGTTGGGTTTTTTCATCTGGAATTTCTCAGTAGCAGCCTTGGCTCTGGATTTGTATCCGGTTGATGGCAATAGGCTTGCCCCATATTACATGGGACTTAAACATAAAAAGCGAAATTCAAAAAGGAGGAGGTTCTCAATTTGTTTGTCTTTTTTTGTGTTTTGTTACACGATTACTCCGCCAATTATGAATCGATTTTGATGATTCTTTTTTTTTTTGGTAATTCATGCTGCAGAGGTGGTCCCATTAAAATTTATTACCTTGGCTTGCGTAGTTTTTGAGTTAGCTTCAATAGTATTTATGTTCAAAAATCGCAATTTAATCCCTAGTCTTTTAATTCTTTATAGCCGACCAAAGTTTTGTAAAAGATATTGTATCCGTATAATCTCAATGTTAATTTATTTTGTACAAGATGTTTGTTACATTTACCCTTGGCAATAAGGATATTTCTTTGTATAGAGCATGCTACTGCATGTTTGGCTAAAATCCTCGAAGCATACAATGGTGTTATATTGTTCGTTATTTAAGTACAGTACATGATTTGTCTGGTCGCATCAAGGTTGTCAAGGTAGAACCACAAATATCACGAGTTGTATTTAAGATTACCTACTGTACGAAGGATAAATCGTAACACTTATTTTACTAAGTTACTAACTAGCTCATTGATGATTTTTCTGATTAATTTTAGTTGGACTCAGTTGAATTATTAAGCTGATCCAAGACCTAGAGTAGAGATCCAAGTAAATAATATTTCATTGGTCCGGAGAAAAAATAATTTTTAGACAATATATACATATAATTATGTAAAAATATTTTTTTCTCCGGACCTATGACTATGAAATACTATAAGATGATCAATGTAGGGCTGTTCTTACTTAGCCATAACCCCGAATATATATATTATTATGTTAGAAATTATATTTTAAGTAATTAAAAAAAAAAGTAAATAATGAATTTGAAATATTTAAAACCTGGTATTATTTTTTCATGGCATTATAGTACCTACCTATATATATATATATACATATACCTATACATACAGGGAAAAAATTTAACCAGTGCGCAAACTTAAACTAATTATTATGAACAACTTTTACTAATGGACCACATGAAATCGCGAAAAAAAATTCAGCTGTTCCCTACATTTTGACGAGTTATGCGAACATAAATGTAGGAAACAGCTCTGCTTTTTTTTCGTGATTTGCTTTGGTTTCATAGTAAAAGTGGTTCATAATGATGAGTATAGTCTAGTGTTTAATTAAGTTTGTGCACTGGTTATTTTTTTCCTGTATTGTGGTCAATGTAATGTACAGCCACGCAGACATGTCAAAATAATTTATTTTATAGTTAATAAGTAATAATTCAGCAGTCACATTCACTTAGTTATTGTTATGTTATATTATTCTGCCACAATATTTTAACACATAACGCCATTAAACTCGGTAATAAAATCGTTAACGGAATGCGAGAAATGTCACAGTAATAACAAAAAAAAAAAATGACATGCATGCAGGCAACAAATTACACCTTAACGTTGCGCATGAGTTTTAAGGCTGTGCGGCGAGCGCGGGAGTCTGCGCGGGAGTGGAACGAACTGCGACGCCGGCCGGCGGCGCGCATAGTACAGGCGCGTCGCTCTCCGACAGCGCACGCGCAAATCGCTGATACCACACCACGCTATAAAAGGGTAGGCGCCCTTGCTGAAACCCACTTACACGCTTGTTCTTCAAGTAGAAGGATCTTTGGTGACCACAGTTGGAACCAACATTTGTGCCAAAATGTCCGCGGAACATCTGGATGTGTTGCTACGACATGGAGAGGATGAAGATGACACGGATGGTGTCGTACTGGCCAAGGGGGTGTCCATGATCGTCCTCTTCTGTGCCTCCATGATCTGTGGTCTAGCACCTCTGCTGCTGGCTAAGAAGTTCCACTGGCTGTCGGCTGAAGATGCAGGGAACCTGAAGACCACCAACAGGATCGTGATGACTCTGCTGTCATTCGGTGGTGGTGTCCTGCTGTCCACAACATTCATGCATTTGATACCTGAAGTGGAACATAATGTGGAATACCTTCAGAGTGAGTACTTCTGTTTATTTTTAGTAATATATACCTAAACTTGTACAGGTAATTAGTGCAAAAAAGTAGGGACGTCAAATAAATAACTCATGTATATGTTTAAACCTTCGTACTTTACCCTAATCATAAATCTGCAATTTTAACAGCCTACATTGATATGTGTTCATTCAAGTGATTTTTAAAACAAGAGCTGATTGATATTCCTGTAGTTGAAAATGGTTAATATTTTCATTTTTTTATTTTATACCTAATTAGGTAATTCACTTACTCGTGTTTGCCGCGCAAATACATGAAACTATTTATGCAGAGAATCCAGAAAAAGAACGTCCGCTTTATTTTAATGGAATACACACGATAGAAAATAATTTAATAATGTTTATACGTTTTATAAAATCATGTTTAGGTAACATTTATTCATGCCATGCGAGAAAAAAAAGATTCTGTCTGCATTTCCCAAAACTGAATACCAGTATTTTACATTATGGAGCTACTGAACAACTCATTGGGCATCAAAAAATTTACCTACTTAAATTAATTGATCTTTCTTATCATCCAAGTGGAAATTAGTTTGTTAGAACTTACGATGTTATTTATTATAGAACGAACGTTAATTATCTAGGAAACCTCAATAAAATTTAGGACCTGAGTCGTGGTCTGTAGTACTGTAATTGTGCTTTGAAGCAAAACTGCCATTTGAAGTAGCTGCAGAAAAATGTTCTGTCCTAATAAATCACTTTCCAGCAGTCACCAAGTAACTTATACAAACGCGCAGCTTATTTGTTGTCTGTCCTCTAGAACCAGCCAGGAGTAAAAAAATTGTCCTGCTTGAACTTAATTAGATTCAATTTTCGTTTCGTTTTTGTTGAGGGCCTTGACAAAGTGACATTCTATCAACGATAACGATCATCGAAAAGGCAAAAATGTATTGGTTTGACATAAGCTATCGAAAAGCTTATGTCAATCCTGTTGAAAGTCGTTGTAAAAATACGAAACGCTTTGGAAGCGATTGTCACTTGTCTTTGCCCTCTGATACTTACCGAGAGGCCCTACAGATAAATTTTTACTTGTTAAAACAAATAAAAGTATCTATATGTGAACATTGTTTAGTTCTCAAGTTCGCTACAGACCCACGCCTGCCATTGCCATAGACATTGCATAACGCAGCTCTTGAACTGCAAAGTACAAAGGTTCCAATTTGATGATCACGACTTACTATGAGTAGCATGGCTGTTTATATAACATGGAAAAATAATGTTGTTAAATCTTGTGATAGTATGGCCAACTTTTGTTACGGGACCAAGCCAAGCCAGAAATATTTAGACAAAAAATCTGTTGATCTGTGATTACATTTTGATCGAGTAAATAATATTGAATTTTAGTTTTCCGATTTCTCAGAGTTGGTCTCTTAATAAAAGTTGTTCGTTTAATCATAAATTCTGATGAAATATAACCACCTTTTTCTAAGGGACTTACGCAGTTTCAAGCGGCCTTTATTTACTTTATTAGCAATCTTAAAAACTAGTTTTACAAATTGTTAGGTAATAATAAAAGGCGTTCCCCAGAAAGCACGTTCCCCAGAAGGCATGTTAAGCCGTTGGTCTCGGCTGTCATTTGTAGATTTTTGACAGTCGTTACGGGTACTAAAGCTAAAACAGTCTGGCAACCAGTCTCACTAAGGAGATCGTGTTACACAGTAACTGGGCTGTGGGTTCGATAGGCAGTCGTTCCATGTAAAATACTGGTATTCAGCTGCATCCGGTTAGACAGGAAGCCGACCCCAACGTGGTTGGGAAAAGGCTAGGCAGATTGATTGATTGAAAAGGCTTAGAAACTGGAAACCTCCAGATAGCCTTTCGTTTTAGATATGCCTCCCTCCGACTTGTCCACAGCTCACGGTCGTGAGCTTATCTCCTCCATGTCTCTTCCACAGTAGCTTTTAAGTTACCTTCTCTTTCAAAGATGGGAATCATCGAAGCTTTAATGTCTGTTGTCCTTACATTTTTTGATAGACGGTATATTTTCGCGTATGTTTCAAGGCTCATTGTTTTGACTCGACGTACTCTCTAATTAGAATGTGCGAAGTCGAGAGGACATTATCTAATGGTTGTGCAACGCGTCAATAAGTGTGCCACTATGCAAGGCGTAAACATTCATGTCATGTCTTGGGTTTTTTTTCTATAGTTTGAAAGACATAAATAGCTGTAATTATTGTTCAAGGAGATCGGCTATTGTGATTAAGTTCATGATTTAAAATTTCATATACTCTATATTTCATATACGATACTCTAAACTGTAGATACAGTGCATATATTTACCTAGGTACTTTTTAAATCATTAATGTGTAAAAGATTCTACAAAGGCAGACATAATATGAGACATAAAACAGTAATACCATGCAATAAAATTATTAGATAAGTACCATTTGAGTTAGACAACTGCACTTTCATAGAGTTCATCGATAGAACATACAATATGCACACAGTTGTTGTAGACAGTGGCATTAGCGGCTGGTTTATTACTGCTGACTTTATTTATACAAAGTCGTAGTATTCCGGGTTGCCCTAACGATTCATTTATAACTTTGTAGTTAGGTTTAAGTAAGGTGTAGTACGTCAGAAGGCTCGCCACAACGTGTGTTGCACCGGACGTCGGCTATACAATTAACTTATTACCAATTCAATGAAGGGAAACAGAACCAGACCAGCGCACGCGCACCGCATCATAACATTGACGTATTCCCCTGTTTAAAACATTAATATACATTCTATTTACTATTGTTTTTGGCTTATTGCATTCTGGTGGCACATTTTAAAACCACACTCATGAATTAGGAATTTATTTATTGCAAAGTTGCTATTATTTGTATATCATTAGGAAATGTTTCATCGCAACAGACAGTTTATTATGTATTAATTTGCAATACATAGAATATTTCCATATGTATGACAAATCATGTGCAATTATATTGATTGGGTATATGATTCTATTATTTATTAATTGCTAATTTATGTGTTACCTACACATAACTGTTACTAAGCTATAAATTAAATTAAATTGTAAATCTTTATTTAATCTGCTATAACGTTCCATTGATACCTACTGCAACTGGATTTTCCATATTAAAATATAGGTATGTACAGGTCTGACATAAGCTAAGCGAATGCATGGATATGTCTACATTTTATGAGAGCCGTAGTCAGTACCATTTAAATGAAACATGCTCTAGAACATCTCTGTTTCATTGGAATTGTTTATAAATAAATGCATGATTAAATAAAGAACATAATCATAATTATATTTAGAAATACATAGCTTTTGCCCGCGGTTTATGTTGGAAAATATCCCACGGGAACATACTTCCGGGATTCAAAGTACCATGTGCTAATTGAGGCTCTATGAACTGTATGCCCATCCAAATCCGTACAGCCGTTTTCGTGCTAATCCGAACTATAAGTACATCCGGGCAAACAGACATCGTCATCAGACTCGTTCCCATACCACGTAGGAATTACTTTTATTTAAAAATATTCAATAAATATACTAAGTCCCTAATAAATCATAACACGACTAACTTACTCATGAAGTCATGAGGAAACGCGTGACGGCCGTGGGAAACATATTTATCGCAACCGTTCATATAAAAAGCCATGAATCTCGGAACCTATTCCGCCCGAGACCAGAGAAAGTGTCGCATTCTCGACAGCACGTGCGATATTAAAACAATTAATAATAAATACAAGTCGCTTTTCGTGTCTGTTTGTGTGACCGTTGTGCTTCATAACTATGCAACGGATATACGGTTTTCAGCATCATTTAGAGAATTTATTCCGGAAGGTTTTTGTGTATAAAACTTAAGTATTAAACGTGCGTAAAATAATGAAATCTCAATGTTTTGTCAAGTCGTAAAAACCGTGCGAAGGAGGGTCGGGTTGCTAGTAGTTAATAAAGTTGGTGAGCTGCTGTCACCGCATTTAAGAGGTTTCCACTAACCATTAAATACTACCATAAACAGTGAAAACAAGGAATTGTTTTGACTCAGTAGCTTTCGTGTGTTACGTATCGTACGTAACTTATCGAGTATTCAAATCAAACGGAAACTCGGAAACCGTGTCTGCGGTTATCGTAACGAATGATTCACATAATGGGGATCTTTTTTTATTCCTAATGAGCTAGAGGTCGTAAAAAATACCTTGTTAGTTAGTTTCCGCAGTGCTAAGTGTGTTTGTGTTTCATTGTTTATATACAACTGGAGATAACTGCTTAGGTACGTAGGTACATTTGAGGGGAAACTGTTAATTATAACTGTGTAGGAAAATATCTTAAAATGGTCAGAGGATATGACATTTTTCAAGTATACAGAGTGTAAGGGACAGCCCTCCACAAATTAACAGGGGGCATTCAGCTCCTTATTTTGAAACATATTCCACCGGCATACATTATACAAAAAATTGTAGAAGCCATTTATTTTTAAAAGAGTAACCGTGGAGTTTCTTGGCGGCTCTTTTCCATAGGAAACGACCAATTGGAACCGTGCTCCCAGCTTCTGACGTTTCATAAGTGCCCATGTAGGTTATGTGAAATAAAATATTTTGATTTAAAACATTGTAAGCAGAAATAATCGTAAAAGTACTTTAAAGGGATATTTCAATATTATCATTTACTACATACTTACCTACAAAAACGTATCTAGCTCATAAAATATCGTTATAAATACTAACGTATCACATAACTTTCAAAAATACAATCCTTTCTATTTATAAAAGCAAAGACAAGATAATTAAGATCCTGATGACTTCACAGTCTAGGTTTTTCCTCATGTCCTTATCCGTTAGATATCCTCATAGAATAACATAAAGTTCACGAGCTGTCACGGTCAGTATTACGTGGGATTACATAGACGTTTATATCATTAACATAATACTCGTCACGATTTAATTAATAACACTACATAACACTGGGACTATCTTTTGTTGTGGAACTAACCTACTCTTTTGTGAACACAATAGTCACAAGTGCAAGCATTATTTTATTGAAAAATAATGCTGAACCTGTGACTATCATGCCATCTGTAAGTATAGGTACTAAATACTTACAGATGGCATGTTACGCCTGCTAGCCTCGGATAAGTTAAGGTCAACTTCTCTGTCAGATATATCCAAATCGGTTTCATATTTCGATTCATCTTAAAACTAAAATCTTTTATTAAATTTTGATCAAGTATTTTCTAAAAGTTTCTCAAACACGTGTGTTGGTTATTCGTTCATAATTTGTCTGTTTTATTTGTGTGTCCCTATTGTTCTTTAACATAATAATCTGAAGTGTAACGTCTCACCGCATATCGCATAATCCTAGTGTTGATGAAGGCTTTAGAAACAATAATCACGAACAAACTGATTTCAAATTGAGGCAATTATAAACTCGCACATCAAATTACTGACGTCATCCACCACAATCAAGACTGGTTTAAGACAAGATAAATATACAAAGTAAACAACTGAGACAACTCAAATAATACAAAACTGGTGGAAGTTCATCATGCCTATATCCCAATTAATGTGATCGGCGCATGCGGCTATGCGGCAACATTTATTTTTCTTCAATGCTTCTCTTCGTCTTCGTCGTCATTACGGTAGTCCGGTATTCCAGCCAGATTAACCTGGTGTCTATTAATTAAAAGTAGTTATCTAAATAGATTTCAATCATTTTGGCTGATGCTATGCATGCTAAGTTAGCTACAATTCTCTGATTTCTAGCGGCATTAACCCTGGGTTTTACCAGAGTCCACTTTCAGACTATTTTCACCACTACAACGGTCTGCCATAATATTTATCTTATCCTACATAACTGGTTGGCCATCAGGTCGTCTGTAACAAAACTTGTCAGCCAAGCCAAAACTACGATCAACAATCAATAACATTTTTATCGATTTCTTACAAAAACTTTTGTTTCTAGAGGGCCAATTCTCGTAGATACTTATTTTAAAATGTTTTAAAATCTCGTTTCGATTTTATCTCAACATCACAATTAAATTTATGTCAAACTAAGGTAAACGCCCCTATTTCCGGGAAACTGAGAATTTTTTTTAGGCCCTTGGTTGCCCCTTCTGGTCCCCCCTGATTTCATGAAAATATCGACTGATTCCGAAGCTCCTGGTCGTAAACCGGCCCTGACAAGATTACATACATATATTCAGTCAAACCTGTTAATAATGCGTAACCGTGCAGTTAACGCCGAGTTAAGGCCATTTTATGTTGAAACACGTATAGGCCGACCCTTCTATAAGGAAAATGTGTAAGTGGTGCATAATTTGTAAAGAAGAGGAATTTCCTAGTACCGGGTGTTTACCTACTTATAGACTATTGCAATTAGAGAAATGTGACGTGACGAGGAAAATTAAAAAGGCACGTAACGACCACGTATTTTTGTTGTTTTTTTCTAATTAAATGAATAAATTGAATCAGCTGATTCATCTATATTCGTAGGCGTAGGTTACGTGAGTTCCATCTTCGTTCATAATAAATATTATTTAGACTAATACGAATAAAGAACACTTTGGCGTCATTAAGAAGGATCATTAAACTATATAAATACCTACTAATATAGATACCTACACCTCTGCTGAACCCTTCGGGGAAACAAGGCGTGATGATATGTTGTGTGTTACACTTGGTATTTGCATCTCCGAACACTTACGCACAAGTACGAAGATATTAGTGTCGTAGAACTGTTGCTCCTAGACCAAAACATAGTAAACTGGAAGGTTAATAGTAGGCGAGTTGCGCCGGTAATGTGAACTACATGCAAATGAACCCTATCGTCGCATATTGGACCACTACAAAATGCTAATATGGCAGCACTATAACGACGCGCAGCTTGCAACTTTATGCGATACTGACACATGAAATATTTCGCTGTTTACTAATATGAACGCATAAAACTTCAGACGTAATGTTTTGTTTATAATTTCAGAATAAAATATCCCACGGTAAAACAGTATGAGTATTTAAAAAAAAAAAAAACCTCCTTTTATATCTGAAAACAACTCTTGAGCTACGTCCGGTAATCTATATAAATGTACAAAGCTTTGTTTGTGGAGCTACAATCAAAAGGAATGATGATTGTATAATAAATGCGCATTAACAAACGCGTAGCGAATGTATGTCCATAAGTGAAGAAGAAAAATGTGAATTATTTAATGTTGTCCATTTCCGGACGAGCCGCTTTTGGAGCAAGCGATACTAACATATAGCTGCAACCGATATTTCCCGCTGTTCAAGTATTCAACAATGTAAAAAAGCTTTGCAATGTGTGAATTAAGTGCGCTGGCCATTTAAAGCGGGTATACATATTTATACTTTCCCGTAATGGACAAATTAAAACCAATGAGGTCCAAAAAGGTACTTAATTTGAGCGAAATACTGCATCCCGAATGCAGTATTTCGCTCAAATTAAGTACCTTTACAATTTTAAGAGAACAGTTTGTACCTAATTGAAATATGGTATATCTATATTCCAAAACAGAGTACCATTTTTTACATGCCACATAAATAGACTGAACATGGTTGAGCATTGATCCGTCCGAGACTGCTGTGCAAAATATATCCGCTGGCTGAATGTCGCCTACATTCGCGGAGGTGTCAGCAGCAAAGGTTCGACTGATTCACCGCACTCACTAGATATTTATAATGAGTGTCACGTGCATTTATTTGAGCCGATATGTGTCGCACGTTAGCACATTATTAGGACGCTTAACGGCACTGCACTTTCTTGTTGTCAAACGGCAATAATCGTAAACAATGCCGGTAGCAATCGTTTCAGAGGCTCTTAAGTGCTATATTGCTCACATATGCACCTGTTTAACGTTTTAGTATGTATATAAATTGGCAAAAGGTGCTGAAACGTAATTACGATCCATACGTGCGTATATTGGCGTAGAATCTCCTATTACTGACTCTGACGGAAATTCAATTAACTGTATTTGATGATCATTTTCTCGTGCTCGTATTTAAGCTGAACAAGTTTTTTTTTTTTACCTCTTGTCTCATTCGTAATTATTTTACAAAGTAATGTATAATTAATTTGTGTACATTGCTATAAGATAATGATTATTCTTTTCCGATACTAATTGCTTTAAATAGGTGTTAAACTCAACAATTTACGTACTATTCATTATTTCCGTGCTTATGTATTTTATGCATCAGCGATTCTCTAAACAAAGATGTTGTTCAAAACATAACTTTCATATTTACCGTGCATTGTTCTCATGTGGGAAGCAGTGACAATCTTGTGTGTTTTATTAGTTTGTACTGTGAAGTATCCCCAAGTCTGCCTGTTTGGCTAATGATTGAATTATGGAAACCTATGTAAGACAAAAATGCCTTCAGTTTAATCTGCTGTTTGAAAAATCCATCGCATTGTTTGTAATTTATAGTTTTGACGTCTGGGCGAGCACACCCTTAATGTGACTTACATTGTTTTGCTTTTGGCAACAGTAGACTCTAGTAGAGTGGTTGTTCAAAAGGGAAACCGGTATATATCGAGTTGTGTAGACCCTTCGCCACTGATAACTGGATATAGTAAGTTTCTTCCGGTCTGGAATATCTATAATAGCCGGTCTTTCGCCTTCCGTATCTCAATCGAAAGTTTTCCTCAGATCTTAGGTTGATGTTTATGATGCATCATAATCATAATGTAAATAAGATAATTTTCACTATAAAATGATTAATTATGATGAAAGTAATTGCAAAAACCCGCATAATATCAAAAGTCTCTCCTATTCGCGATCCGACGTCGCGGCAAATAACAAAAAGGTTTATCGACAGTTTTAATTGATAAGTCTGATGCACAATGTTCATAAGCTGTTCCGACTTATTTATTTAAGGACAACAAACAGTGTAATAGCAAACATATGTGAGAAATTAGTATTAGAGGTAACAAATACACTACTCACAACGTTATCCACATATTTTGAACAGATATCTACTTAAACTCCGTAAGTAGTAAAGTTCTACCCTAGTTCTAGTACTTAGTTATTGGAAATTCCCATTCGGGAGTATCAACAGTCAAGACCGTTTTAATGTTCAAGTGCTTGAGATTTTCTTTCTTTGTTTTTGAATATGAAGTGGTTCTCGTATTTTAATAATGACTGATAACTATGTAACTACTAAGTAATTGACACTTGAATTTACTGTAGCGAAAATGCGGACAATAGTATGAAGAGTGTTCAAAGTACGTTGAATGTTGATGTTTCCATCTTATGTTATAAGTTGCACCTTTGTTTAAATATCATCGAAAATCGCGAAAAACCAGTTGCTTGTTTAAGTCCTGTTACGATTTTTTCGAATTTAAAATAACAACCTTTTGTGGATGTTAATGAAGCGCTCGTAAGACCGGTTCTGTAAGCAACATTAAATAAATATTTTTGTATTTCGCAAAATGTTGAATATAAAGTCTAATAAATATCACTACAAAGATACCTATGTGATTATTATTATTAAAGTTCATGTTTCTAAAAATCGACAACAGTTTCTCATTCTTCTTTCTTAATTAATGTGTGTAGTGCCTAAATATATGGAAAATTATATGATTATTGTGTACAAAAAATCATAGTAGATGCAATTTAATCGTACAGATGAGGTGGTGGTGAGGAGATTTACTGATGAGAAGCAGCCGGCCAAAATTGCACAAAAAGTCATATCTACGTATGTTGGATTATGGTTAAATTCTGGATAGTTATAACTTTACCGAGGGTTTTCCCAAGAATGTAAACGAATATACTCGCTTAACTGAAACTACTTGGAATTTTAAAATCTCGTATTAATAATATTCATTTCAAATTATTTGCCCAAACAATACATCATTTTTTTCAGGTTTGGTCCAAAGTTAAAGTTGCAACATCCTTGTCAGCTTATATACTGCGGTACAGTCCCTGCTTTTTATAGATAGTTACGTTGGTACTGATTCATGCCGTGCTTCACAATGGTCCACCTCAGAGAAACCATTAGGTGCAGGAGAAACCTCGGTCCAAGGCTGGCAACATGACGACACATTTTAATTATGTCTAGCCAGATAGAAATTGAGACAAAAAGCTTTCGAGACTCACGGTAGGACACGAAGTGACTCAATGGTCATGATTTGCGCAGGTATTACAAATGTTGAATGAAATTCAATACTTAACTAGATATTAGGTTGAAAAGTAAACATCAGCACATTAAAAAAGTAGTTAGATCACATTGAAAATAATCTTTTCTGTTCTATTGTAGTAAGTATTGTAAATATTTATCAGTACCTTCCTAATATAGCAGTTAACAGATACTAATAAGTCATAAAATATGAACGAAAGGGATAGTATGGCCAAGAGCAATGAAACTGCAAAGTAGTCATTACACAGCTTATAAACATTTCACTTTCGTGGTTTCTAACTTATGACGTAAGAGAGGTAACAGATGGAACATAATTTTAAAATATAGAAGCAAACTGTTAATGTGTAATAATATAACCAAAGTATGTATGATTAAAGCACAAAATATATAAAATTGGGTGTTAAGGGCTCAGAGAAGACCCACACCTTTTTATTTAAAATGCACTTATGGTTAGGCGTGTTTTATAAAATTAGATGTTGATATTTTGTGTAACCAAATTCATATCCAACCGGATTAAAACAGAAGTTCTTTAATTGTGTCCCAACAAAATGTGTAAAAGAAAATCTATCAACACTATCAAACGCATTGCATTTGCCAACTATCTAATCTATAACTATTGCAATTATGCACCGATAACATCGTAGTTACTTTCATTTCCTATAAGTATTTCACGTATATTGTCTATTGAACAATAATATATCACATAACTAGAATTTATATACGCGTGTTGCACATAAACATATAAATAAAGATGTTTTTAAAGAAAGATAGAAGACATATTTACTGACATATTGCATATTTATTTACATCTGCGACTGTAGAATCAAGATTAAATCTATGATAACGCATGTCTCTGGCCTTTTAATCTTCATTGTTAAATGATAAGTCACTGTTTACTGAGATGCAATTAAGATCAGGCTGTAAAGATTAAAAACATCATGTCACTATGTCAGCACCATATCAAGTTTACCTACATTTCTGCATTTAGAAATTAATTATGTGGCAAACTTATTATTGTCCTAATTCATAATGTAAGTACCTACTATCTATATAAAGAATGGTATATAAAGAAATGTTTGCCTTATCATAGTTAGAATAGATGTAAAAATGGGCAGGTTTAATTTTTTATTATATTTCTTCAGGGCTTCTCATCTAAATTAGGTATATCATGGTGTCTGTTGCTGGCAACTTTTTTCTGTTGCTTTATCGATGACGGAAGTAAGTATTAGTTTCCTAACTCTTCTATTCATTGCAGATGATGTTCCTTTCCAAGTTTTTAGTTATTTAATTAAGCCACAACTCAATGTCATTCTATTACAGGGTTATTCGATTTTATCTGTTGAATAGTTAATATATGTCCGCTGCGATTAACAGTTAAATTACCTAACCATAATCTCCTATCGATTAGAGAACAGT
This sequence comes from Lithophane ornitopus, assembly GCA_948473465.1. Taxonomy (NCBI): domain Eukaryota; kingdom Metazoa; phylum Arthropoda; class Insecta; order Lepidoptera; family Noctuidae; genus Lithophane; species Lithophane ornitopus. Next base: position 7,689,653 of record OX419633.1, read on the forward strand.
GTGATGTTCCCTACTCACAATAAAGTAGAAGATACATGTAGGAATTATGCCAAATTTATTGAAGCCACATGATATGACTAAGTTATTAATAATGACTATGAGTTCATTAAGATCTTTAATTAATTTGATCATGGCTGAAATTCAATTATTGTTGGCCATGACCTATTTGGAATACTACCAATATCGCGAAATACTGTGCAATTCTATGAATATTAAAAAAATGCGAAAGCAATTTTTGCAAAATTGATTTCATTTGAGGAATAAAACTCTAGATAATTTATTACTAATTTAAACTAGATAAGACTACAAGATGCAACATACACTATGAATATTATGAAAAAACGCGGATGTGGTTGTTATTACTAATAAGTTCATTTTGATTATTAGATACGTTTACTTATTTACATTTTGTTGATGTTGGCGATATATACTACTGATATAAAAAAACAGCAGTTACTTAGATGGTCATAAAATAACGTTAACAGTTTATAACAGTTACCTTCTTATCATATAAAACAGTTTCGTGACTGACAGACAAAACAAAGCCTACACAGAATACTAATATGAATTTGGAACATACGAGTATGTTTCTTGACGTAGAAGTGAAATAAGAAAGGTTTTCGAAAGTCCACTCACGACTACTCACGAGTAACTCAAACGGGGGATTAAAGTTTGTATGCAAACAAAGTCGCGGAACTTTTTGTTTGCCCGAACGAAACGTCAACAAAATAATGTAAGCAATGCGGAATTTAATTATAGAGTCAAATTGGCGCAGTTCTTTGTGACAACCTGCCGAAAATGACGTAATTATGCATGAGATAGAGCAGCTTTGATGTGTCTGATCATTTATAAACATAGGTATAGACGTGGATATACAACTTAAATATGAAGTAGTAAGAAGCTATCGTATTTCGAACTATATTTGCTCTTGGTTTGGCAATCGGAGGCCATGACATTTGTATTTGGTGACAATGGATTCAGTTACATTGCAGAAGTGGATACGAATTTGTAGTATATTAGGTACTATGCTTTCATGTGCGTTTTTTTATAGATTGTCAACCGCTTTTAATTTAACAAATAAAGAATATGCAAAAGGGGAGAACCAGCTCCCCTTTTGAATTGCAAGAAAAAGCCCCATTCAAGAGAATACTTAAACAAATATTTTTAAAGCTTTGTTTCCGGTTGTATTGTTAATGACCTTATAATGCACTTATATTCTAATAACTATAAAAGTAGTAAGTATAGAACAGGTAAAAGAGCAACTATTGAACTGCGCTTGTCGTGCAATTGAAAGTGAAAACTGAATAACAACCAGAATAAACTGTATACACTTTAAGCTCACCACATCGCTTCCTATGGCTACTATTAATTCTCACCGCTAAAATATATTAAACTACTAGATATAAAACGTTTAATTTTTATTAAATTACGGGTTATTATTTAAAACTATTACTTAGTTATATTTTAGAAATGTAATAATCTGTTCATGTTTATCTTATTATGTCAGAAATCACAAGACTGGATTTATTTCTATCTTTCTAAATCAATGACGTCTTAAGTATATTGCATAACAATATGTTTCGCTATCGTGTGTACGTTTGTCACAAACTGTGCATTAGATACACATGTAAAGATAAATAGATACGCACTTGACGCGATAGGCCGATGAAAAGATTAAGATATTATAATCTTTCAAGTTAAAAGATAACTTAGTCTAGATTCTATAAATAACTTTTCCTTAAAAGATAATTCATATCTTTACAAATGCTGTCAGGATCGAAGTACCATTGAAGCCCTTATTACGTCAATGGACAAGTCATAGACGAATGAGAAACTACAATGTAATAAGTTAACCAATACATGAAAAATCACTTCACACCTAAGCATAATCATTTATACCAAAGCAAGTATAAAATCTAGTAAACCCAACATACATTTTTATATTATGTTGATAGACTTCAGGCAGAAATAAATACGCTGATTGAAATATTCCCATTCAAAGACATAGAGATTGAGATAGAACAAACAGTCGATAAAATGATAATAAATGGGCAAATGGTAAAAGAAGATGTATTAAAAGTGATGGATAGCAATGATAATTGACAATGACATTAGCTAAGTACACTTTAGGTATTTAACGAAGTTATTGTTAGACACGACGACGATGGTGAATCCTTGACATAAAATATTTTTTAGAATTTTTTCCCACTGTAATTCAACGACTCTGGTCTAGTTGTAGGACATTAACATTCACTAAGACAGTTCTAAACAATTATTGACGTGGATAATAAATATGAACATTGATAATTGAAAGTAAGGAAAAATCGATCGACAAAAATAATCTATCTAAACCAAAGCAAAAAAGCGTGAAGCAACCGTTGCTATCTTTCATCAAATTGTTATCGGTGTATTACATAAATTAACAACGTAATATTCGTATAATGTTTTGTTAGAATTATCATAAACATATCCTAAAATGTGCATGCGACGAATTGTATTAGGACAACATTGTTAGTAGCATATAGAGTTCGCATTGCTTGATTACTCACTAGCAGATTGTTTCAGTTTAGGATAGCGTTCTTGGAAACGGTTGCTATTAATAGGTAGCACCAATAAAGGTTACTTTTCTTCCACGTGTAAAATTGTACAGGAAAAGTTACTAACAAAGAGAAAGAAACCTTGGCGTTTTTTGCTTGATACCATGCGTCGCGATTTGAAATCGACTTTTCTTAGTGCGAAAATGAGGAAAAACATCAAAATATTCCCTCATAGGTTTAAAATCGTTAATCGTTTTAAAATTATTGCCATTTTTAATTCTATGTTTATCAAATCATCATTATTTCAGCTGAAAAACTTCCACTGCTGTACATAGGCTACCTCCAAGCACCGCCACTACGACCGGTAAAAAAAAATTTAAATCAAATAATATCAAAGTAATCAGTCAATAATTTCCCAATAACTATTTACATATCAATGGTGTCAATACAACTCCATATCAATGGTGTTAATATTATTGTGATTGATTTGTTTAATTAAGGCCAAGTTGACATTCTACGAAATGTTTCATAGAGACAGGTTTATCAAAATGATTACAAGTGGAATGTTCCAGAAAACCGCTCGACAAGGTTACCGGCACGAAATGGAGTTAAAAGTTAAATTAAAATAGCTTCGCTCCGATCAATATTTGTTATTTCCGATTATATAACTGTCCTAGTTCCGGATCGCCTCTCAAACTATTGAACCAGTCTTAGCTAATGCTTTTAGTATTACGCGATACACTCCTCGCTAGACAAATAAAATAAACTATATAAAACGTTTGTTGTTGTAGAGTTGGTGTGTACTTAGGTGGGCTAAGTACCCGCTAAATGTTGAATATAATCGACAAATAATAGGAAGGCTTGACTCATAAAATATCTTGCGTTGCAATCTTTAACTGTCTTTGTGAATTAATTAAATCTACATAATATATCTAGTTAAACCTTTGAAAAGTTACAGTATATTATCCTCCAGTCCTTATCCCAATTCTTCCTCTTCTATACATTTCCATCGGCCGTCAGCTCAGTAGGTAGGTTTCACCCCTTTTTGTCATAATATCTTGTTTCATACAATCCATCCATCGTTTCTCGGTCTCCCTTTTTAGTTTACCCATTAAGAAGCAACGTAATAGTGACGTGTTGCGGAATAAAAAAACATACTATTTACCGAAAAATAAACGAATTATAATGTCGCAATCCAGTAGCATTGCGAATCACGTTGACACTTCTCCACATATTTTCCGGGTGACGGTTATCTGTGCTAATGGCATACTGGAAGAAAGATGTTACGAAACTGTGATGTGATGCTTAGGTAAATGAAGTGCTGACGTGATCTACACGCTAATGTGGTGATGAGTGTATTACATATTCAGTGCGGACATCCAGATTTTAAGTAACAGAAAAGCTATATATCTCCCTACAAAAAGAACATCTGCTGCGATAAGTTTTAAATTATCATTGATCGTCACGTCACGCGCGAAGAATTCTTTAATACTATGGTTCAATTCGTCTTCTTGTTATTATTTGTGTCGGTTTATTTACCAGCGTACAACCATGAAGTTGTTAGATTTTGCACAACAAAAAAGTTACTGTTTCTATTATAAACTGTCATTCAGTAGACTGCAAATCACAGGCCTCTTTCCAGTTGCATGTATCTCATGGTACTCAGTCATCCACAACGAAATTATCTGTCTCGAAACTAACTTCTTCGATTTACAAGGACTCGTCAGCTCCATTAGCCATCGGCCTTTGCTCCAAACATGTCCAGGTTTCATTTTATGTTTACATTATCAGAGATTATATGCTTGTCGGTCATATGCCGGTAATGCCATATCGTGAATCGCTTCACAGATTTCGATGCGGTCGTCAGCGATTCATTGAACAGTCTATAAACAAAACGTGTGTGGCATGTAACAAAAAGGACTCGGCAACTCGTCTGCACATCACTCCGATTCACTTGATTTTACTTCATGTGTGTAAACAAATTATATAGGTACCTACAATTCGTCTTGTTTCCTTTTCCTTTAGGTATTGTCTCCGAACAGCTTTGAATATTTATGTCTGCTCGGCTTTTGTGCGCGTGAGTACCACGTAGCTGGTAATTCACCTATAATTTTTTATTGCAGCCTTGTTTGTCAGTTGTCACATGGCTATAAAGAGCCAGTCAATTGTTAGGTCAATATTGTTGTCGAGTACGGCAATAAATGCCTTATTTATTTCATGTTTTGTTATAGTTGATATATTAGCAGCATCTGTAGATGTGTATCTAGGTACTTTAACTACAATTACACAATACAATTCCCTAAGCTTACCGTAGTACCGTTCTTTGTTCGGAATCAGCCATTAGATCCCGTGCATTATTCAAGGTCATTATAAGCTACACGGAATAGAGTAGAATATACTATACATTCAAGTATTTCAAGGTTAGAGTCGGGCGGAGGTGGCGCAATTCGTGCACGAATACGAAAAGTTGTCGGCGTGCGCGCAGCTCTACAAACGATTTATGTTCCCAATGTTCCCACTGATAGTGTGAGCTTGTGGTCAGGAAACATTAACTATAAAATACGTTTTGTACTCAAGAAGTGTTTTATAGGCAATTTAATGAACAAGTTCAATCAAATTAATAGTATTAATTTTGCTTTGGTTGTCACTGAAGCTCAGTGCTGACGACTTTCTCGTTGTCATTCCGTAAGATGTGTATCTTCTTCTTTTCAGTAAATTCTTCCTTGTTGGTCTTACTATGCCTGACATTGGCATCTAAGCAATGCATCCGAATATTCGATCTGCTGCAAGTTGCAATGTCACTCGACCGCGAGGTCACGATTTCTTCTAATATTTAAAATCTTATTGAGCGTCATGCTTATCACACCTACCTGCTGTATCTTCAACTTAGAATACTGTAATTATTATTACGTCTGTAAATTCTTCGATACAATTTTTATTTACCTACATATAATGGAAATAAATCCTTACCTGTCGTAATAAGCATTATTATTGTGCATTATTTCACTTCACATATACCTACCAAAGTATTTTTGTGATACATAGTTTTTGTTTCTGAATTGAATTAGAAAACCGAAAACCCAACATATGGCCCTTAAGTTCTTCTTATTAGCATTTTATATAATTACTTCTTTTTGGAGAATAAGAAACATAGTCGAAATCCGAACATGGCTGGCTGGTCGTGATTGATGCATTTCTTTCGAGCCAAGCAAATCTGTCTCGAGCAGCGGATCGCCGGATCGATGGAAAGCGCTGTCTGTCGGCGGCACTGCGCAAAACGTATGTCGAGGTCAGCTGCTTTTGCCTTTTTCTTTTATTAAGGGCAGGCTCCAACACGAGATTTTTTGAACCACAGTTTTGTTGCAATGACAAATTGAAAATGCAATGAACCTACAATTTCTAAAGCCTTGGTTTTTTCAGGTTTTGTTAAACCTTTATTTACATACCTACTCGTTTACCTTTTGTTTTGACTTTCTGACCTATTTGGTATGCCAAGTGTGGTTAAACTACGCGTTATCTATTCTGACATACCTTCATATGCAATTAATTTACGAGAAGTGTGAATGAACTGCCATTTTCCTTATGTCTTCCTTCTTCCTCGAATACACTGAGCTATGCATGCACTGGCATTACACGCGTAGCTCAACAACAACAACAACACCTACATTCATTGACCTTGGGTACATAATACAGGTCATTTTTTTTTTTGGTAATTTCACAGTATTTTTAGAGGTATTGAAAGGTTTCTTTTGTATCTAACTTGCAGTGTTTTTTATCCGTTGTCTTTACAATGAGGCACTTTTATTCCCTCTTTTAACACAATCACCGTCATGGTTGCGCGCACTAACGTGTGAAATCGTCTTCGCCTTAACAAATTGACATATAAAGCGAAAAAAAACAGCCAGGACACTCCGGCGCCGATGACTCAAACACAACCGTGACTGTAAGAAAAACTTAAAGTTATTTTATGTCAACATTAACTTTAGTTGGTGCTAAAAGGGCTACAAGAAAAGAATGTAACGTCTGCAAACATTAAGGACTACCATTTTATTTCATCAAAATTCCCAATACTCTTTCTAATAAGATTTTTTGTACGAAAAACAGAATCTAAATAACAAATCTTAACGAATTCTGTCTAGTTACAACTGTTTATTGATAGCTGTAATGACATTGAACTTTCAAATAGTTACATGTACACGCATAAGCTTGCAGATGACAAAGCATAATCTAAAAATTGTCTAGAGTTAAAAACATAAAAAGATGATGATTTTACAAATTCTGATTAGCTTGCTAAAGCGCCACTTCGATTAACTTAGCATTAAGTAAGGTGAAATATATTATGAATGTAAGAGTTGCAAGTCATATTGGCATCGTAATATAATCATAAAAGTGATTTATTACACTATTATGCACCATATGAATTTGAAAATGTGACTGTATTCAATTTTTTCAGAAAAACTAGAGGAATCGAATCAATCAACTCCGTCTATCATTCATTATCCTCCCAAAAAGCTATTAGCTTCCAAATGATGTTCTTGTGTAGTTATTTATTACATTAGTACTTACGTGTTAGGTGATCAGTGTGATCACGTACAATATTACGAATATTGTTTAGATCAGTGAACTGAGAGTTACTTATATATTGGAATTATTAGGTGTGACGGCGGTGATGCAAGATTACGCAAAAATATTACGAAACTGATTGACCCGAAAGAAATGATAGCTGACGAACACACCTAAGGCTACCCTTCTCTCTTGTTGTGTAAACAATAACAGTACCTGCTTATTATCTTCTTATGCCTTAAAAATAGATCACCAATACGATAACCAAATCCACTGTATGCTAAGGTGTAAGTGATCCCTCACAGCCTCACAGGCACGACTGTTAACAATATACCTATGGAAAAAATATTTCCTTAGAAAATACAAAGTCAACGGTATAGTTTTCGAATACAGTAACGTCATAATATTTTGACATTTGGCATTGCGTCTTCTAGCATTGCAGAAGATATAAACTAACCTGCATACAACTATCATAATTGTTGCGGTTTCGTCAGACAGGACGCCAGCTTAGTGGCGCGGTGTGAATTTGCATCATCTGTTTATGATCAGCCTTCGACCTGACCAAGGTTGAAATAGGTAAGGTAGCTAGTTGTGACATTATATATAGATTTTGGGAAGCTATTAAAAGTAATTGCGCCTATCACATATTGTTTCAACGCAGGCGCCGTAACTTATTTGTCTGAAGGATCTTTCAAATGTAGAGCGTCTAAGCACACAACACTACAATTAAAGGTACAGCACAAGCTAATGCAAAATACATTATTATAATTTTATTGATTTGGAGTAACTTCTTTTGTGGGATAGATAGAAACAATACATAAAGTGACAAATCGTCAACATTAAAAAAAACCGGCCAAGTGCATGCACTATGAAGGGTTCCGGTGTAGTTGAAAAACTTGTTCTCCGATACAGAATGTATGGGAGAACATGTTTTTACAACTGCAAATTTAAGTTGGTCGATTATTAATCGGTAACTTGTGGAGCCTACGTAGCGTTGATAGTTTTCCTTTTAATTTCGTTATATATACTACTGCCGTGAATTTTTTCAAATATCCAAACACAACCATTTAGCTGGCAGGAGGGGGAGACACTTGGCTCTAACAAAAATTAGCACTTTAAAGCTTAATATTCCACAAACGGATCCCTGAATCCAAAAATGGTTTTAACAAACTCACATATTATTTTAAATAGACCTTTCCAACGATACCCCACACCATGGGATTGACGAGATTTTTTTTTTTTTACCACTTTGTCGGCTTCGTTTATATGTATATCCATACCAAATTACAGCTTTCTAGTACCAACCGTCTCTGAGCTTAGCCGCGGACAGACGAACAGACGGACATGGCGAAACTATAAGGGTTCCTTGTTGACTACGGAACCCTAAAAAGCCCCACATAAGATCCACAGATTTCCTATGAAGAAGAAAATTTATTAGTTCGTTGAAACCTATCCAAAATTAAAGTTCGTTTACCAAAATATATTCCGACTAGCTTCCGCCCGCGGCTTCGCCCGCATGGTATGTCGATAAAAAGTAGCCTATGTCCTTTCTCAGGCTCTAGACTATCTGTGTACTAAATTTCATTTAAAGCGGTTCAGTAATAGTTCAGGCGTGAAAGCGCGACAGACAGACAGACAGAGTTACTTTCGCATTTATAATATTAGTAAGTATTCTTATCTGCCATCTTGAAAGTAAACAGCGTAGGTTATTTTCCTCGGAAAATGCAGCGAAGAAACATTGTACAAAATCATAAATGCGGCACTATCTCGCTGTGCAGGCAAAATTTTATGGTAGAGAAGAGAAACGGCTTCTATAAGATCTTTTTTCGCGTGGGCGAGTATGTTACACGGCGCATAGCTGAATGGGTTTATGTAAATACTGTATGTAATGTAATGTATCGACACACATCATAAACATCTTTGTTATACAATTTGTTGCAAAACTGCAATCTTCTTCTGTTCACTAGTATTATCTACCTACGAACTGGGATGCTAAAATTATTCAATTTATACTGCAAATTTAATTTTTTTAGGAAACATGCGAAATGAATTCTGTTGTCCAGTCGGTTGAGTAGTTTCCGCGCTATGTTGGCACTTACTTCATAACTAGTAGGACTACCTACGGTCCTACTAGTTATGAAATAGGTACCTACCTACTTATTAAAATTATCTTCCTTTTAAAGCTAAAGTTACTAGTGTAATTTTAAGTTAGAAGTACCTAAAGCCCCCATTTCGAATAAGCGAGAAGCTCTAAAATATAGATTATGTATTCATATCGAGTATCCGGCTAGACGCTTAATCTGGTCCGCGGCCTAAAAAATATTTCAGGCGAGTTGGAACGAAAGGCACATGTAATGTTTTCACTTTTCTTGTAATTTTACTGGCAAGTCGTTTTGTGCTCTCTAAATAGATAGTCGGTAGAGGTACCTGGTACCTCCTCGAATCTGTAGAAGTAAATATGGAGTAACCAAGGGAGGCTTTGTCGAGGATTAAGCGCTCAGACTAGATTATTTAGATTAAACTATGCCTCGAATGAGTCTGTCTTAATATAGAGAAAGTAGGTTACCTAATTTATTTATATTTGATTTTCATAGTACCTAGGAACAAGTTCGTATATAAACCTTAAAAAAAACAATATCAAGAAATAAAATATAGCTTTGAACATTAAATTAACGTTTCATGTTTAACATGGATAAACTACCTATAAAATCTACAACAAAGCACTGAAAGGACCCAAATACATAAACAAGATCGTTAATTGGGGCAAATATCGGTTGAAACGATTTATCTAACAACACAAGGTTGGTAGTATATTGTGAATAAATACCTACTCCAATTACATAATTATGTAGTTGGGTACCTACATACGCTCAATAACAAACCTTTGTTTTATACATAAGCAGATATTTACAGGCTTCAGCATCCGACACGTAAGGTGAAGTCACGAAAACGACATCCTATTCATTATAATTATGTAGTTTGATCATACTTAGATAAACGTTCATAACAGAGCTGATTATCTGATTAACGAGAATGGAAAATCAACTCATTAGTTAATACTTACTTACGAGCATCTCATCATGTTTTATCAAACCGGGGATGTACTTGTACCATGTATTTTGGTTTACGGGTGTACCAGCTGGTGTCTCGGCGGATTTCACAGATGTCTTTGGGAAAGATTCTATTATTTTTGGCTGAATTGATGCTAGTCTTCAAAGTTGGCAAAGTTTATTCGATACTGGATTTTGGATCCATTTATCTAAATAACGCCATTTTCAGACCGGGGTGCGAATGAAACAATTATTACAAAAAAAATATGTATGCCAATCGATCTTGAAATAGCATGGCAGATGAGAGTATGTCATGCTCACTTAAATGTCTCGCTGATGGTGGCACGTGTGTTGGATCATTCGGTTCCCTACAAAATGGTTGAGCTGGATGGTGCTGATCCACATGTCATGTTCGTGAACGGGCGCCGTCAGTTGAGACTGGTCACCTCTTATTTGCCAGAGCTTATTTTTAATATTAAATTTTGAATTGCTTTTGATTCTTTTTTTGTTTTACATTGTTCTCACATATAGAAGCAACATGAATACTGTACCCAGGATTTTGTAATATCTATATCCATTTTTTAAAAGAGTGTCCTTGGAGTTTCTTGCCCGTTCTTCTCCATAGAGATCTACGTTTTGGAATGGGCAACTAGCTTCAACTCTCTGACTAACTGACCGACTCTTTGACAATTCAAAAGTGCCTGTAAATGGTTTAATTGAAATAAATGCTTTGAGTTTGAGTTTGAGTTTGAGTTTGAGTTTGATCCAGCTAGTTACTTATGTAGATCAAAAAAACTAAAACCAGAAAGGAGGTAGAAAAGTCAGAAATCTCAACAATAAAAATCCCTTTATGTAAAAAAAGAGTTGAAAATAAGACTTTGTTATTTCAAGGCAGCCTTTTCAACGAAAATTTTTATTCCGTAGTTTTTCCAAGTTATGATCCTCTGCGTTGAAAACACCAGCTGCTAAAGATGACACAGCTAAACGCTTTGGCCTACAAACTCCTTAGTAAAAACCCGTTTACCTTAAACTTCATTTAGCATTATTTCTCTAACCATATTCAATTGTTTTTTTTTCCAGGCATCGGCTCCATAAATGAATTCAGCTTCTCTCTGACACCTCTCCTGACATGCTGTGGTTTCTTCATCATGTACCTGGTGGAGGAACTGGTGCACATGTACATCCACTACAGGGAGAGGAAGATTGGCCAGGTGGCTCCTCTCGTGAGGAACCTCAGTGTGCGACAGAGCCGAAGCGGAGTCACGAACGGAGAGAAAAGCCCCAACAACTCCACCGCAGATCTTGTTGAGCCAAAAAAGGTAATGTTTTGTACGTTTCTGAACCGAGGTAATTAATCTCTTGAATACCTACGTAAATTGAACAAAATGTTATGCCAACCAAAGTGATTAATGTATCCGGTCCATATATATCCGCAAACGAGTGTTTCCCTATTTAAATTACGTAGCTCTAATCTAAATCATCTCAAAATGTTTTGTTCGCTAGAAGACGGCTACTTACTATTTACTATTTTTCTAGGATCCTGAGAGTCATAACCACCACCACAATGGACATTCCCACCACCACAGCCACATGCCAATGAACGTTGGAGATGATGTTACTTCTGCTCTCAGAGGATTGCTCATTGTCCTCGCTCTTTCTATCCACGAGCTTTTCGAGGGTTTGGCTGTCGGTTTAGAGTCAAGCGCTTCTCACGTCTGGTAAGGATTATCTTTTGTTTTAAGATTACTTGCGCCATCTATTATCGAGTAGCGTGACTTTTGAAATTGTTAGTATACTTCAGTCCTACGTAATACTGTTATTCGACCATAGATGGCGCTTTGTACAATTTTGGAGTATACTGACAACTTTTGTTTTGACTCACTTCCGGTTAAAGATTTTAATTTTGTTATGATTATTTTTCAGGTACATGTTAGGAGCTGTTTCTGCCCACAAGCTCGTGATTGCCTTCTGTATTGGTGTGGAGCTCATCGCTACACGTACTAAGACTTGGCTGACGGTCGTGTACATCACTACTTTCGCTATTGTATCACCCTTGGGCATCGGTATCGGTCTTCTGCTGGTAGGAGGTCAAGGTGCTGCCGCTGCCGGTCTCTCCTCTGTGGTGCTACAGGGACTTGCTTCAGGAACCCTGCTCTATGTCATCTTCTTTGAAATCTGGAAAGGCGATAGAACGGGTATCTTGCAATTCATCGCATCTGTGGTTGGATTCTTCATGATGTTCGGTCTGCAATTGCTGAGTAAGTATCTACAAATTTTTAATTTAAAATAAATCACGTCATAATAATTTCCTTATAGTTACAAAAAATAAAAATAATTAAGCGTAGGTATGGTCTAACGAAGCTTTTCCGTTATTATTATTACTATATAAGTACAGTGTGATACTATAAAATAATGTAAGTTAGTATACTTATCCATTTATAAGTTTACTCAATTTCATTTTTCTATTTTTAGCTCCACACTCCCACTCGCACAACGGCGACCACGGCCATAGCCACAGCGAAAAGAAGTAACTTGAAGTTGAAACAGGAGCTAAAACTTCATAATACCCACGTATTTCTTCTACGATGATGACTAAATCAGACTTACTTAATTGTGTTGACCAAATGACAATATTTTTGTATGTGATAAATTATGATGTGTTTAGATTTAGTGTAAGTTAGGTAGTCTAAACTACATTGTATGTACCTACCATAATACTTTAATGTAAGAAAAAGATGCAGGTTACAGGAGCTCAGTAAAATATTATTATTGTTATTAGTTTCGGATACTCGCTTTACTTTAAGAAATTAGTGTTGCCATTAGTCGCTATAACTCAATACCTAGCTAGAGATGGATTGTAACAGGTTAAACAAGATATCTATTATCTTAGACTTATCTAACTGTTACAAAAAAATAACAGATCCAAATATCTGTTAACAGCCTGTTATTTTTGTTAACCTAGCTGATCTCTCAGCCACTTTCTCGCTAGATAGCGGGATCGGGATGGCGTAGGCGGGATGATCCTGCTAGTTGCAAATACAAGCACTAGCGAGATTCCGAAACAAACGAACTTTCTAGTCATCAGCTATGCATATACTTTATTTAGTTTTGTTTCACCATAAATCCAACCTAGAGGCAAATTAGCAGTACCTACACTATAGGAACATTGTTCTATCTTGTGCTACAAATTAAATTTTTCAATCGTGTTTCGATATTTTTGTTAGATAGGTACTACCTATTTGTATTTTAGTTATATTCGCCCGTTACTAGAGTTTAATTGATTGGAGCTAGGCAGCTATTACAATAGAACATTTTGAGATAGTACTTACTTAGCGTACCTACCATATCTATGTTAGTCCCGTTCGATAAAGTAGGTACATAAATATTTTCACCTAACTATTAAGTACCTACTTACTTAACTTACTTGATTTTTAAAATAACGCCACAAATAACTGATACCTAAGTAAGTAGGTACCTAAGTACTTAAGCTGTGTAAATCACTGAAACATAAACTTTATGTTTAAAGTCCAGTTAGTAGGTGTTTGTCTGTCTGTGATATTGAGAAGCAGGAGTAAGCAGTTCAATCGGATGGGCCATAAAATTAATAGTTACTTAGTTTTAAATGCATCATTACGTAACACAATCGAAGTACAAAAGTCCTTGATATGTGGATAACTAATAACATTCATTACATTTGTTATTTGATGTCCTGTAAATTATCCTCCAGAAACATTCCGTACCTACCTTCAAATGGATAATTTACTTTTTATCATTATTTATTAAATAATATATATTATTTTTTATTTTAACTAAACTCCGTTTGAAATAAGATTAGACATTTAAACAAACCTTTTTACAGTCCGTTCAACCGGTTTTGACTTCTAAACCGTAGGTATAAGGATGGCATTAAAAGCAAAAAAAATACACAATACCAACTCTCTACTGCAGCTGCCATTTGTCATGCCACCGACGCTTTATAAGTCAAAATGGGTTGAACGGACTGTAAAAAAGGCTTATCTTATTTCAAATAGAGTTTAGGTTACTAGGTATGTGTAACTGTTCAATGCATATTGAACAATGATACCTACCTATTAGACTATTAAATTTATGCTGGGGCATGGAGAGATATGCTGTGTACTTATTTTATTAAATTATTTTAAAACTGTACACTAATGTATGCAATTTTATAAAAGTTTGTATAATAAAACCATAAATAATATAAACATTGTTTGATTTGGTACCTACTGTACACCATCGCTTATTTGCTTCTTATTTTCTTATTTGAAATCATTTTCTTTGATACTGATAAAGTATCAAAGAAAATGATTTCAAAACTACTCGAACTCGTAGCTTGCTTTCTCCACCAATAAGCAAGCATGTCAGACTCATACTAGCCAGCATTGTCACAGTAGGTACCTACTAACTACTTACTCTGTGATCGCCAACGTCAAACCCCCAGTACCTACACGTTGAGCGAGCTCGTGGCTCTGGGCCTTTTTGCGTGATTTGCCGTTTCACCGTTTGATTTCCGTGTGTATTTTAAGTTCGCCAACGGGTTCACCCAACATATACCTAGGTACTGGGAGCTTCACACTGCACTGCTAGCAGCAGACTCAAAAGTATCAAACAAACTTGGTAGGTATCTCAGACTCATGGCAGATCCAGATATGGCAAAGCCGATGAAGAGCCCCCACCCACTGTCTCCAAGAGTCAACAGGGGGTGGGTGGTGATGCTACCAAAAGAAAATGTGGCTACCAGTATTATACATTTACTAGCTGCGCCCCACGGTTTCACCAGCGTAAGTCTCGATCCCGTGGGAACATCGAAATAAAAAGTGTGTTAATCCAGGTTATAAACTATCTGTTTGCCAAATTTCATCCAAATCCATTCAGTAGTTTTTACGTGAAAGAGTAACAAACATCCATCCATCCATCCATCCATACTTACAAACTTTCGCGTTTATAATATTAGTTAGTTTAAACCGTGTTTTTATGCAAATAAATAATTTTTTTTTTTTTTTTAACTTCTTTCAACTTGCTAGGGACCCTGGGGCCCCGGACCTTTGAAAGGCGTACGAGGGGCTGAAGCCAACTCGTAGAGGCCCGTTAGATATTTTTAATGAAATGGGGCACCAACCCACGATTATCCCTATATGCACCAGTATGCACTAAGTGCATACTGGTGCATAAATAATATAAACATTGTTTGATTTGGTACCTACTGTACACCATCGCTTATTTGCTTCTTATTTTCTTATTTGAAATCATTTTCTTTGATACTGATAAAGTATCAAAGAAAATGATTTCAAAACTACTCGAACTCGTAGCTTGCTTTCTCCACCAATAAGCAAGCATGTCAGACTCATACTAGCCAGCATTGTCACAGTAGGTACCTACTAACTACTTACTCTGTGATCGCCAACGTCAAACCCCCAGTACCTACACGTTGAGCGAGCTCGTGGCTCTGGGCCTTTTTGCGTGATTTGCCGTTTCACCGTTTGATTTCCGTGTGTATTTTAAGTTCGCCAACGGGTTCACCCAACATATACCTAGGTACTGGGAGCTTCACACTGCACTGCTAGCAGCAGACTCAAAAGTATCAAACAAACTTGGTAGGTATCTCAGACTCATGGCAGATCCAGATATGGCAAAGCCGATGAAGAGCCCCCACCCACTGTCTCCAAGAGTCAACAGGGGGTGGGTGGTGATGCTACCAAAAGAAAATGTGGCTACCAGTATTATACATTTACTAGCTGCGCCCCACGGTTTCACCAGCGTAAGTCTCGATCCCGTGGGAACATCGAAATAAAAAGTGTGTTAATCCAGGTTATAAACTATCTGTTTGCCAAATTTCATCCAAATCCATTCAGTAGTTTTTACGTGAAAGAGTAACAAACATCCATCCATCCATCCATCCATACTTACAAACTTTCGCGTTTATAATATTAGTTAGTTTAAACCGTGTTTTTATGCAAATAAATAATTTTTTTTTTTTTTTTAACTTCTTTCAACTTGCTAGGGACCCTGGGGCCCCGGACCTTTGAAAGGCGTACGAGGGGCTGAAGCCAACTCGTAGAGGCCCGTTAGATATTTTTAATGAAATGGGGCACCAACCCACGATTATCCCTATATGCACCAGTATGCACTAAGTGCATACTGGTGCATAAATAATATAAACATTGTTTGATTTGGTACCTACTGTACACCATCGCTTATTTGCTTCTTATTTTCTTATTTGAAATCATTTTCTTTGATACTGATAAAGTATCAAAGAAAATGATTTCAAAACTACTCGAACTCGTAGCTTGCTTTCTCCACCAATAAGCAAGCATGTCAGACTCATACTAGCCAGCATTGTCACAGTAGGTACCTACTAACTACTTACTCTGTGATCGCCAACGTCAAACCCCCAGTACCTACACGTTGAGCGAGCTCGTGGCTCTGGGCCTTTTTGCGTGATTTGCCGTTTCACCGTTTGATTTCCGTGTGTATTTTAAGTTCGCCAACGGGTTCACCCAACATATACCTAGGTACTGGGAGCTTCACACTGCACTGCTAGCAGCAGACTCAAAAGTATCAAACAAACTTGGTAGGTATCTCAGACTCATGGCAGATCCAGATATGGCAAAGCCGATGAAGAGCCCCCACCCACTGTCTCCAAGAGTCAACAGGGGGTGGGTGGTGATGCTACCAAAAGAAAATGTGGCTACCAGTATTATACATTTACTAGCTGCGCCCCACGGTTTCACCAGCGTAAGTCTCGATCCCGTGGGAACATCGAAATAAAAAGTGTGTTAATCCAGGTTATAAACTATCTGTTTGCCAAATTTCATCCAAATCCATTCAGTAGTTTTTACGTGAAAGAGTAACAAACATCCATCCATCCATCCATCCATACTTACAAACTTTCGCGTTTATAATATTAGTTAGTTTAAACCGTGTTTTTATGCAAATAAATAATTTTTTTTTTTTTTTTAACTTCTTTCAACTTGCTAGGGACCCTGGGGCCCCGGACCTTTGAAAGGCGTACGAGGGGCTGAAGCCAACTCGTAGAGGCCCGTTAGATATTTTTAATGAAATGGGGCACCAACCCACGATTATCCCTATATGCACCAGTATGCACTTAGTGCAAGAACAACCCCCGATTGGACTATTGCATGATATGGAAACAAAGATATTGGATTATTTATGGGTATGGTAATGTGGTTACAAATATGCGAACAAACGGTTTGTTTCCGTTGTGTGTCGTTGTGTGTAAGTAAGCTGAATGTAGTTATTGCCTTGACGATTCATGATGGCTGTCCCTTTCACACCTGCTCCAAAGTCGTAATGCTGTTCTGCTGTCATTGTAGCTGTCAAGCTTGTCAAGGTCAAGTGAAATAACATTTTTTTGACAATTCAATTACTGTACGTCTTGTAATCGTGTTTTCTATTCAAAACTGCTCTTCAACCTTCAAGTTTTTTAAAATAATAAACAAAACACAAACGTGAATATTTACTTAACAGCATTCACAGTTAACATAAAACACCTGAGAATCACCTGGACTTTTTTTTAAACAAGTGGGTAACAACACTTTTACGTAAATACAACTTCTCTTCTCAGAGTTAATAAATTATATTATGTAAATCTTTTTCTTACATGTTAATTAGTAGTTAGAAAGTGAAATGTTACGTATGATATAACAAGTTGAAAGGTGAAATTGTTATGTGGCCTTGTGCTGCGTGCGTCTCAGTTGCAGTCGAGTAGGCGAGCGCTAATAGAAAGTGTCTAACAGTTGGGTTCCCACTGATACTTTAGTTTTTCAAGACTTATTGTTATCGTTGCATTTCTCTAAGTGTGTCGCAATGGCTTTGTTACTCGGTTCTGCTGTTTGTTTATCTGTACCTGATTGTAAGTTCTACATTTTCTTTGAACTAGTTTACCCACTTGTAAGACCTGAGTTTCATGTGCTCAGTTTATTAACGAAACACTATCAGCTGTTTCCTGAGTTCAATGACTGTTTACCTGGTTGTTAATGAGGAAAATAAATTGTAATACTACCATTGCCTTATTTACAGTTGTATTTGTTTAGTGCTATATCAGTTGTTTGTCAATTCTGCAGCAGTTGAGCACCGCCCGCTAGCTCGCAGGATGTCGGCCCCCGGTTTAACGTCAGAAGCACAGATGCGGTACATGCTGCAGTGGTTCGGAGAGTTTAGTGAACTGCAGCGTGAAGATTTCCTACCTGTGTTAGCGGCTGCCCGTGGGGACAAACCTGATCAGCTCGCAGCCTCAATGGCTACCATCACTTGTGATGATAAACCTGTCAGCCTTTTTCAATGTCGGGTAAGTACATCAACTTTTATTAATGTACGAAGTTAGTTAACCTGGCATTAAATCGAAACCTTGGTTCCATTATCATGTGTGTTTCTGACTCATGGCATGAATATGTGAACTAAACACTTACATTACATTACAAATTACTCAAACTTGAAGTATTTCAATTAAACTCACGACAATCTAAGAAGTCCGTTTTGACAGCTATAAAAATGCTTTGTATAGCATTGAAAAAAAAAATTGGTTTCTTATAAACTGACTCTCGAAACATATCAATTGAACATATTTAGAGACTTTGTAATCGACGGCTTATCTACATTGCTAAAAACTGATTCTCAAGGCTTAACGTTTTATTATATGTACCATAACGAAACTTCAAAACGTAGTTCTTAGATTGTCGCGAGCGTAAACCTTTTACACAATAAGTTAACGAAATATAGATCATTTTTTTGTTCTTGTGAAAATTTGTAGTTGTTTTTTTGGTAGGGCTCGCTATAGTGGCTACTAGAGATAAAACAAAGTGTCCATCTCATATTTCGAAATGTCATTCATAAGGAAAAAACCCAGCAAGAGTCTACATATTACATTATGCATAATTATGCTAAAAAAACCTAAGAGGAGTCAGATTTCACACTTTATTCAAAACAAGTTAAAAGCTAATCAAAATAATTGCATTCATCATCGTAATAGATATTGATTGTATTAGTGTTTAATTTCATTAATAGATTTGTGTGTGATTATTGCTCTATACAACGAAAAATATATATTCCCAGAGTAAAATAGTTGCTGAGGAAGCCATAATTTCCCAACTTATAGATAAATTTGTCTTTAATTTTGGATCTCCAGAAAGACCCCTATTATGATATTCCCATGAAAATTAATCTTGTAGCAGTTGGTAGCCAACCAATCAGACTTGGTGGTGATGTTATGATTTATTACTTACAAGCTGAGAGCCTGACGAGATTTCCCATTGGCATCATCTCAGAACCTTTGAGGATGAGTTTCCAAAAAACGAAGATGCAACTATCTTTTATAATCAGAAGTCTAAGTACCAACTGCCGTATGTCCAACTTCGAAAATCACTAACTTCCTTACAAACTTTCACCCGTTATTAATCCCTAGGGGTTGAACTTTCAGTAACTTTTCCTTAGTGGTCATTTTCGTTTTATAAGGAATTCTTGTTAATTTCATATCTGTCAGTGAATTTAAGATTTTTATTAAGGAGGATGCTCCAATGGTCCATCCATACATTTTTGGTTAGGATTATACACTTATACCTGTATAGGATTTTACAATTAAATGTGGTCACATTCGCAGTAGATTCTTGCTGTTAATTATTTGGTTTTCCTAGTAGTCTAATATAATTCTGAAAAAAAAAAGGTATTACCTGTGTTGCATTTACCACAATCTAAGTAAATTGTATGACTTCAATAAATAATTAGTAGCACTTTTCAATATTTTTCCTTATTCAATCATAAGGAAAAAATGTTGTGTAGGTTAAAAATAAATGTAATTTGTTATCAGCATACCTGAACTAAGCAAACAAGTAAATTTTTTCAGATAAAGCTATTCAACGAGTGGTTTCCCACCTGGGCTGAGGAAGACCAAGATAGACTGATCAAGAGTGTGTCAGAAACCGATCCTGAGTTTGGCACAAAGTTGCAAGACATCATGATAAACGGGCCTAAAGTGAACGGTGAACAGAATGGCACCAATGAACTACATTCACCAGTTCCTGAGGAAGAAGCTAAGAACGAAGTAAATGAGACTTGGACTAATGGAGAAAATGGAGAAGCAGTGGTTGAAGAACCAACTGAGCAGGCATCAGTTCCTGAGAACATTCCTGTTGAAATAGCAGCTGCATCTTAAATGGTGTTTTATTTTTTATATTTCTGTCTTTAGTATTATTTTTTCACAAAAAGTGTCTGCCACCTATACAAACATTATGTGTCATAAGAATAGCATTAGGTATATATAGCATTATTTGCAAATGGATTTGACTTGTCTCATGCTCTTGCTGATTTCGAAATGTCAGTTTTATAATTATACTTCAGTATATGAAATGTAAAGAAATTCTTGAATACTGAAAGTATACAGTTTATTGTAACTTTCAGATAATATTGGACTATATTTCTACTGTTTTAACGTTGTAAACATTCCATTTAATTCATTCCAAGCTAGAATATTATTAATATTCAGTTTTACTAACTCCTACACTTATAAGTTTATAACTATGCTGTTTCATAGGCTTCTGCTTGATTGTCTTACTCTTTATTGTCGAATCTCATTTTATATTTTCTATAAAGGGCTATTCATCTTTTAGATGTTTTTGTATTTATGGATTATTATATAAGATTATAAGTAGGTATAAGCTATGTCATTGGGTGTCACAAGCATAAAATGTCTGATATTATTATGTAATATGCATAGTACCTATTGTAAATCATCATTGACGTAAACATCTATCAATTAAATTAAAATGTTAGCATAACATGTATTCACCGAAGTTGATTGAGTGTGTGGTATGCTACTAATTTTCTAATTTATTAGCAAACATGTAACTCTCGCCACTATGCCCTATTTTTTTTTTCGATGGGTACCGCTTTAGTGACTGTACTATTTGCATTCTAATTTGATTAGATACTTGTATTGCTAATTATTATTAAATACGCGTGTTCAGGTAATGGGGTGTGTCTATTAACACCCTGTTCTACTTAGCAAAATTGTAAAATAAGCCAAATATGAAAGATCTTTGGAATTCTCGTAGATCGCGAGGTAAAGGAGGAAGTACAAACATAATAATACGTGCCAAGTTTTAATGAGTAGGTATATTTCATTCTTTAGAGGCGTATATATTTCCTATGTTCACAAAAGTAATATATTTCCGTAGTTGTATTCTTTCGTGATGTCTGAAGTGTGAGTGATAGAGCGGTGCTGGCGGGGCCGGGGGCTGGGGCGTGACTAGAAGGAGGTCATTTATACATCTAATTATAGATAAATTATTTACTTAATACAAATTTTATTATAATTGTAACATTGTTTTATTAATTCCAAGTTATAGAAAGTTCCTTCTTATTTTTACATAGAGAACAGTTTGACTTTAGTTACATAGAGAATACAGTGGCAAGATGTACTGTCATGGATGGCACTCATTTGTGACTAAACTCTTACAAAACAATGTGACACCAACGTCAAAATATACTGTATTTCACAGATAAAAATTCTATAGGCATTAACACTTATAAATTAAGTTAATCTCAAGTTACACTGCACTTTTAATGAGTACAATACGAAGTTAATGCCTGTCTTAACACGTAAAAAGTACAGTTAACCGCACATCTGTAGCAACGATTGAAACCACCCTTATTGCTACGAAATAAAGACGGTATCAAGGTCAAATTGTTAACATGGACGTGCAGTTGGCTGTACGCATTGGGATTTATATAAAAACGTTGCACAAAGAGACTAGATACTTACACGTCAAAAAATGATTGTTAAGCAGACATTAATCATTACTTAACTTTAAGCAACGTTTATATATAAACGACTGTATTTTTAATTTATGTTTTAAATCTCAGTCAAACAAATTATATCTGGAGTTACCTAGGGGCGTAACTTGGATAGGATCCAGTCGATGTAAGCGCCGACACGGGTGTACACACCGGGCCAGCCCTGGGTACCGCAGGGCGAGGGCCCGTAGGACACGACGCCGAGGACCATCCAGTTGTTGGCGGAAGGCGCCTGACCCATGAGTGGGCCGCCGGAGTCGCCGCGACACGAATCCTGTCCCGCCACGCCGCCGGCGCAGATCTGCGTGTTGTCTATCTGGCGGGTCACACGCTCATACACTCGTGCGCAGTTGTTTAGGTTCACGACGGGCACGCGCACCTTTAGCTTGACGTCCGACTCCGTACCTGAAATTATTTATTTGTATGTTTTAAAAGTGAGGTCGCATTTGATGTAGGTTTTAAGTTAAGCAGAACAAAGCGGGTTTCCATTTAATCAGTGGCAGTAGTTTAATGTTAGTATAGTCTGCTGGTACCTACTGAGTTTTATGTATACTAGTCATATTAAACAATTCTAGCACCAGCAACATTTTATTGTAGATGCATCATTTGCTATAGGTAGATACCAATACATAGCCAATACATTGGCATGCATCGGCATATTGGTAAGTTTAATTTTTGCCACTATTTAAATGTAACGGCTGGCGTAGTAGGTATCGTCTAACAGGCGTAAGCGCAATTTCAACGACTAAACAATCTGTAAACCACTTTCCAAATCATGTTCATTCAATGTAAAACAAACAAAAAAATAAAAAATGACTAATATTTTTGCATAAATGAGCGCAAGTGTGTAGTGCAAATATTGAAGAATGAAAACAATGGAAGAGAATTTTGAATGGATTGTTTAATCTGCTAGGCGAACGCTACTTGAAGGTACAAGCATGATACGTTAAGTCCAAAAGAACAGAAGACGCTATAGAAATACGGAGAATCTAATTGAATTTCCAAGACAATCTTAGTTGGGGTAGATATGATTGTAGTCTATTATAGGTACTTAACATGTCCCACGAGATGTGTTCGTCGTGGTCCCTTGGCATCGTTTGATCGGTTATGGGCCAACCGGCCGAACACCAGCTAGCTAGGCCTACGGGACTACTGTGGATTTTTAAAACACACTACGGAATAAAATTCGCCATTTCTATTTTACCTCATGATGCGGGCAATCCTTAAAGTGTTTTTCCTTTAGCTCAACTTGGAGCTGCCTAGCTCAGCCCCTAGTGCTTGCTAAGGTAGATGAGGTTAGGTTGGGCTCTTTTGGTAAAACGCATCACTAAGCACGCGGGGTGGAATGTAAGCTATTCACATATTTCCATGAAAGGACATCAGCCCACCTGACAAGTAAGGTCCAGTAGTAAACTGCCGCGGGGCGTTACTGTCGGCCTCTTCTGAAAGCAACCATTGTTAGCCGAACTACTAGATGAATTGGTGCTGGTGCTAAATGCTCATAATACACACTGTGCAAGGTTAGTTCAGTTTAGGAATCTTCAGCTGTTGAGAGCCGGTGGTACTTACGTGTTTCAGTCTTTCCCCATCCTGCGACTTCCATGTCAAAACCTTCGTAAAAGCTGTTTTTGAGGTCGTTGTTCAGTGGCAAACATATTGGTTTGACGAAGTCTGAAACATTCAACAATCAAAATGTTATAAGCAAAGATTCGTCTGACAAAGCTCCATAAATAAAGAAAAAAAAAGATTCGGCACAGTAGGTACCTATAACGTTAAATAGGTATACAATACCTACCTATTTAACGTTAAACTGTGCTTTTCCACCATGATGTATCTTCTTGGGACTAAGTTTAGCCAGTGGAGGAGGTACTTAGGTAATGTTACCGTTGAATTGCGCGTTGTGCGTAAGTCTGAGTATGGCGATGTCGTGGTGCTGGTTGGGGTCGTCAGCGTTGTACCCCTCCTGTGGGATGATTAGTTCCACCGGGATGTCCTGCACTGGCCCGCTGCAGTCATCATGGAAACAGTCCACCTCGCTCGACGTGTTCCACTCGCCCAGACGCACTTGCGACCTGAAATCATTTTATGAATTGTTTTTACTTATGTAAATGTTGCTTGAAGTGGATTGTGAAAATGTATTTTTTAACCGACTTCTTCAAAAAGGAGGAGGTTGCGTAATTTTTGAGTAAAGAGAAAAATACGTAATATTGAAGCTAATATTACGTATTTTTCCCACTTAGTTTATCTAGACGATATCCTGTTTGACTCCTTCACTGTTATTTAAATAGCAGGTAGCGGTATTCGGATTTGTGTGGGGTAGGTACCACAACTAGTGAAAATGAACACAAAAGTGAAAAATAAAAACAGTTTACAAAAAAAAAAACTCCGAAATTAAAGTTATTTTTCACTTTTTTTGTGTTTTTTTTGGAAGTCGGTTGTTTTTTTTTGTAAAACGTTTTTATTCTTCGAATTTTTTATAATTTTGGTTGTATTGTATCATTTATGTAGATTTTAGAAAATCTCCAATGCGTCTGGAGCAAGCGTTGGTGATCAATGCCTTTTCTGTAAGAGGCGTTTGCCCTGCAGTAAATAATAGGCTGGTATTATTATTATTATCTGAAAATCGTAGGAACTATATCTACCTAGATTAAGGCTATAAACAAAATGTTATGGATTTAGAGAAAATTGATTGCATGAATAAGAAGTAGGTACCTACCTACCTATTTTCTCTACAATTTGGTAGGTAAACTACCTATTCAAAGGCTCAAGCATAACATTTCTTGTAGGTGCCAATCGATAAAACAAAAATCATTACAAAATGCATCTAAACAGGAGAAGGAAAATAATGGAAAATTTGTTTCAGTCAAATGAAAATAATGTTGCTACGAGCAAGGGGACACGAATTCGTATGTATTTCTCATAGGTTGTAATTATAATAGGTACCTAGGTACCTGAGAATTGTTATTTTGAAATAACGATAAGAAAACACGATTAGGATTTGACAAGCTTTGAGAAAGTCGGTAGGTACCAGACCAGCAGGTTGTATCTATGAGTCGTTTCTATACCTAATGTCGCACACAAGCAATAAGTTGCGAGCACACATTAAGGCTCGTGCAAACAGGCGCGACAGGCAGCGGTACCTTTGTCGACAAAGGTACCGCTGCCTGTCGCGCCTGTGATATCGCGCCTGTTTGTACGAGCCTTTAGTCACAAGATATGCTTTCGCCTATTTTTTTAGTTTACCGACTACGTGTAACGTGTATGTTTGTTACAGTAGGTACCTACCCCGGGGGAAATTACAGATTACCGAATAATTCCAAGAAATTTCTTGAATCATTACATTGCAGTTCAACCAAACAAGATATCGATAGCTTGACTTGACCTCATTTAATATCGGTAGGTATCCAGTTACTTGTATGACACATATTATTATAGGTAGGTTATGTACCTACCAACTTGCGGAAAAATTGAGGTACCCATCACGGCCGGATTCAAGGCAGGGCAACAGGGCCCATGGCCCCGGGCCTCCACAAAATAGGGGTACCTAGTAATTTGATATTTTTTAGATAAAAAATGTTCAAATTTACAAGGAACCTTTTTTAATTTTCTTTTCATGTCCTGGGCTACTGGTCGTAAAAATGATGCGTATTAAATCTTTATTTTTTCATTTGTTCCATAAATTTTTCCGGGGCCTGCACTTTTTGGTTGCCCCAGGGCCGCCACACACCTATAAATCCGGCCCTGGTACCTACTCAGTCACAGCTTAGGTCATTATGAATCGCAGAAAACAAAATACCTACTTATATACACATACATATTAAACATATGTACCTACATATGTATTATATGTACCTACCAATCCACCAATACTTACCCACTTACCTAGGTATTCAAAGATAGATAAAGGCTTACCTTTGTTACCTAAATACAAACTTTCATAATTATAAATTTACAGCTGCAAAATAAACTGCGTGAAAGTTTCAGGTAGATACCTAGCTCCGTTCTTCCAAGACGGAGGGTATCCATGAGGATTTCCCCACGGAAAAAAAGGTTAATAAATACCGAGCAAATCTGTCAAAAACTCACAATGAAGAGACTAGTAACGTTTGTAATCAACGGCAGTGTCAGTGTAATGATCCCTTATGTACCTACCTATTGTCGAAACGACGCTGCTGGGGGCCAAGTCTACTAATTTACAAACGTGTCAGTGGTCTCACAATGATCAGTTTTTGACAGATATGCCATACAAAATCTGTCAAAGACTGATCATTGTGAGACCACTGACACGTTTAGTAGTAGACTTGGCCCCCTGTTTGAATGGAGACTGTTAGAATTAAAAGCATAAATGGATTATGCTTTTAATTAAGTATTTTTTAATTGTAAATAGACTCACAGTCTCCAGTTTGGCGGGAGGTCCGAACCCTTGACGCAGTGCGCCGCTGTGAGCACGTATCTGGCGGCTATGAGCACTCCTCCGCAGTAGAAGCCCCATCCGACGGCTGAAAAATAACGACCAAACAATTACATTTTGCCTGTTTGTGTTTTCCATTAGATCCGTGTTTCCTATCCGATAACTACTGAGAAGAAAACCGTAACTAAGAGGTCAGGTCTCTTTTCCATTCCTTTTGATGGTCAGGTTCAGGGTAATCAGAGCTTTGCAAGTAAACGTCTGGGTGTTCTCTTGAGGAAAGAACCATACAGATTTGAGTGGACCTGCTGGACAGATGGCATGCATAGAGCTCAGTGGCCCGAAGAACTTGACCAAAAAGAAAATATAGTTCGGTAGGCCGAACGTATACCTCAGTATATCCAGACTAAAACATCTCTGTAAAAAATACCTACTCCCAGAATACTTTAGAATACCTAGGATGGTAGTACCTACCTAAATGTCATTATGTAAATATAAAAATAAAAAAACACAAAATATAT
This sequence comes from Lithophane ornitopus, assembly GCA_948473465.1. Lineage (NCBI taxonomy): Eukaryota > Metazoa > Arthropoda > Insecta > Lepidoptera > Noctuidae > Lithophane > Lithophane ornitopus. The sequence continues at coordinate 7,716,558 of OX419633.1, forward strand.
GTTAAAACACGTCAGCATAGCGTTGGCCCATGTATTTATTGAAGCTGCTCAATCTCAAGCCTTTCTGTCTTCAAGATAGTCTTTATCAGCATAAAAAGATTTCTGGCAAAGTTTTCGCTTTAGGTATAAATGCTTAGTTTTTTGAGTTTGCATAGGATAAAAAAGCATAGTATAGGTACGTTGGCATAATTATAATAGCGTATCTAATGGCGTAAAATGCACTGCAATAGCAGATAGAGTCACAAGTGTTGTGTAATGATTTGGAAGTTCTGACCTGACCGGTGTGTAGTCTCCACTGTAATAAACATTGAAACCACATAGTTTTAATAACTGAATGGATCCTTTGACTCTATGTTCAGTGTCTGACACGAAAGAACCATAATTGTGTGTTAACTAACGGATTCCGAAATGGAGGCAATGTTGCCGGCTGGCTTTTACGCAGACTTTCAGACAACCCTATCCAACCTGCTGGAAAATCAGTAAAGGGAAGCCTGTCTGAAACTTACGTTTGTCGTATCTGATGAGTGCCATCCAGGGGTGCTCGTCGATGTCAGCCTGCGTGCCTCCAACTATTCTGTCGTTGTTCTGGATCCCGCAGATCCGGGTGTTTGGGAGGAGACTCGTTGGATCAGCAATCCTCGAATTAAGGGGACCACTAGTTTGAGGACTACTTAAGAACTGCGGTGGACAGCATATCTAGACAATCAAAACAATATATAATATTCAGTAAATAAGCCTCAGTTGTATCTACAAGTTTTTTTATCACATGTTTCAATTCGTTATTCGTACCATGACGTTAAAAATCTTAAATTCATATATAATTCACTGACAGACAACACACAGTCTAAATAAACCGCTGGGCTTAGAAGCATACAATTTTGGACAAGAGTTCCTTTTTATTCGAAAGAGACCACTAAGGAAGGATTTTTGAAAAATCATCCTCTAAAGGTGAATAATGCGTATGAAAGTTTGTGTGGAATTTCGTAATTTTGGCGAAGGGAAATCCCATAGAAAGCATGGCTGGTAAGTCAATAAGCGTTTTCAAAAATGTTAATCTCAATTTACCCGAATGTTTCCTCTAATCGGTGGACGTTTCACCTGCTGATTGGTAGAAAGAATAAAAATATGTATAGTTGGTATGTGAACAAGCTCAGTTTTTGGGAAATCATTGGAAGGCACACTCTTGATTGGCTCACCATTGGTAAGTTGCCGTCCTGGAAGCCACAGTGCAAGCTGCGCAGGAGTTGCGTCAGCTGTGGCGTGCTGCCGCGCTGCAGCTGCGTGTACAGGCCCGTGCAGTCGCTCAGAGGGATGCAGTTCGCGCCGCCATTACACGCCTCTAGAATATGTCGAGGAATTATGTTTTTGATTTAATTAGATAAATATCTCGCCGTGTCAGCCCCATAACTTCCACGGAACGTAGAATAAAAAAATCATTAATCGCTAATGAAAGGTCTTTTACATTGCAGCGGAACGGAATGGAAGCGATTTTTATGTACAAAGCATAATTAACTTTATGTCAATAGTGTAACTCACAAATTAAGACAAGCCAAAAAAAATTAGCCGTAGAAAACATTAGTTAATTAGGTAAAAAAGGCAAGTTAAACCTAGATTAGGTAGGCATCTGATAGCAAAGTCAAACTCTGCGTCCAGCGCTAGCGAATAGGTTACTAAATATATCTACGTCTCTTGTATTTTTTAGGGAATCTGTTGTCATGGTATGGGCATGTGATGCGGAGATATGAGGATAATGTTATAACGTTTCTCAAATGAATGTGGATGGCTATTAGAGAGAAGTGGAAGATCAAAGATACGATAGAAGGACTGTGTGAGAATTATGGAAGAAGAATTATTATAATTAATTATTATTATATTATTACACCGACCAAATAAATTGAAATATGGGCACGAGAATGATGACGATTGATGATTAATCAAATTGATTGAAATAAAAGTATCTAATAATTTAAATTAACTGCATGAAATTGATTGAAATAATATAACATAATTTAAATTAAGTGAATCAAATTGATTGAAAATAAATTAAATTGACTGGATCTAATTGATTGAAAGCGAAGACTCTAATCATTTAATTTTTTGCACAAATTAATGCTGCAAATAAGTAATTATTAGATATCTAATATTACTGATTTTTTTTTGCAACTTTCTCCGAATTAACCCGTTTGACATATTAAGTTAATAACATGCTTCAGTTTCATTTCGTGACGAGGAACATCTTAAAGCGTCACTCGCTGTAGTATCTATAGTATAGACACAGGAAAACTTGCGACCTTTGCTTAATGTGAACATAGTGCGGAGTCAATGATTTATGTTACATAAGTATTCAATTTAAAAATTGAATAAACCCAATAAATTTCTGATATTAGAATAAAAAAATCCGTCATTATATCACAGAGTTATACATAAAATTAAATATATAGATTATAAACTTCCTTATTGATAACCTCCTCCTTTTAGAAGTCCGTAAAATATAATAACATTTTCTTTCTTATTTCTATAAATGAATACCTATAAGATACTATTATTCGTAGCCACATCACTATTTTGGGTTTTCTTGAATTGGAATACCCACAAGAAGCTCATCTTGTTATCAAACATGGGTTTTTTTTTTTTTTATATCGATACAAAAGAATTTATTACCTTTGGCAAGCTTTTACAAATGGCGTGTGCTTATATTCTTGATTATGTAAATCACGTGACCTCGTAAAACCATATTGATTAAATTAATTAATCTTATACAACGTATTATGCTCTTTTTATTCTGTTCCTTGTATTTTACAGCCATACAATGTTGGGACCCACTTCTAGTCTTATCAAGTGAAGCTGGTCATCAGAATAAATTATTGTAAGAAGGTATCCCCGAACCTACCCCCGGTAGAAGAAAAGAAGACCTCTCATGGATCTATATGAGAGGTATAGAGAAGAAGAGTAGTATAGAGATGCATGAGACCTATCTACATACACATGAGACTATTATATTATACTGAGACTTGAGACTATTATATTGAGACTATTATATTATGTATTTATCTACATGAGACCTATCTCCATAATACAAGACGAGTGACGAGACACATTGTGTCGCCGACATCAGGCGGTAATTTAAATAGAATCACCTGAAATCACCCATTCAGGAGAAGGAGGTACCAGCACACGTTACGAGTGTATTGCAGTTCCGCAAAGAGTAGACAAAGTGACATTCTATCAGCGATAACGATGATGGAAAAGGCAAAAATGTATAGGACTGACATAAGCTATCGAAAAGTCGTTGTAGAAAAACGAATCGCTTTCGAGGCGATTGTCACTTGTCTAGGCCCACTTACTTACCCATGGAGTATACCTACACCATATTTGTTGAAGACAAGAAGACTGTCTACCTAGACGCTATCTAGATCATGCCTTGTAGGTAACTCACTGATTTCTTGGTTTTATGTTACAAAATAAAGTGTCGATGAGGAATAATTAGTAATTAATCCAGCCATATATTATTCTCAGTAATTACTTATGCACTATGCATGGGTGTTATTTCTCCTTCATTATTATGAAACAACGGTAAACAGAATTAGTCATATGTAATTTAATAACGAGGTACTTTTCGCGTGAACTTTGTGAACCCATTGATTTGACATTTGATGAACTAGCTGCTGCTCGCGGCTTCGCCCGCGTGGACCCTAATTATTTTAAAAATTAAAATAAATAATTCTTTCTAAAATAAAAGTAGCCTAAGTTACTCTTTATGACATCAGCTGCCGGTAACGTCAAAACCGGTTCTGCCGTTTCAGAGATTAAACAGACAGAAAGACAAAATAAAAAAATAAGTATCCTATACCTATGGATTTAGTAAAAAGCTGTTATTTTGACATAACAAACAGAACCTTCAATTTTATTTATTTGAATGCATGTAGGTATGTATAGATTGACTTTGAGTAATGTACAATGATAATAATATAATATAATTGGTAATGTGTAGTTCGCTCTCAAGAGGAAAACTAGGAATCCGAGTAGGTACAACGGCATTCAATGAAATATCGTAGGTACAAATGGAACCTAAACCGAAGCGTTTCTGTTCCATAAGTTTGGTACCTATTGTTTTTTTGCATTACCGCTCGCTTTACGCAAATAATTCAAATAATTATGCCCTCTAGTAAAAGTATGTTCTGGGTCGTATATCCTTGGAATGCCCTGTGGTCGCTGCTCTGTTATAGGCAGCTAAACATAACTTTAGCGCGGACATTTTGAACCTTAAAACTGGCTGTTTCAAGATTGTGTGTCATGTTCCAAGGAAAAGGTTGATATTACATTTCGGGTACAAAATAAGTAGCTTATGGGCGCTTTTACAGTGGATGTTGGTCTAGCATGGAGGCTGAGCAACGTTTATAATAAAATGCCCATCTATATCTCTTCTTTTGTCATTTTCGCTTGAGCAACAAAGAGTTGTGGTTTCCTCGTTGACATACATGAACGACGCTAATGCCTTGACAAAATCTGTTACAATCAAGAAAGTTATAACGCAGAGAAAACGTTTCTACACCGCAGCTACGAAGGTCTACGAGTTGCCTACGCAGCGCTTGCGCTACGCCACCGCTACGACCGAACGACGACTGTGCTACGACAGTACTACGCGAGCGCTACGGCTACGCGGCACCTACGCTGGGCAAACGCCCAGAATGATATTACTTGGTGCCCATTTAAAGATTATTCATCCTGTTTAACCTTCTTTTAATATTTTATTGTAACTTCTCAAAATTTGTTTTCATAAACAGTCTCGCCATGTTTCAATCGCCATGTTCATTCTGAATTTAGGCACAAACAATCATGAAAACTCGATTCTAAAAATGTATAGGAACACTAATAATTAAACGAATCCAAGTTCAAGTCATTATCTCTGATAATATCGGCTGCTTTAGAACTTTGAATGCGAGAAACACGTTTTTGTTAGGTATCATAATATCATCGTCAATTAATAAAATCTTTGGTTTTGTACTAAAGATTCTCACCAAACTGCATTAGAAAAAACCGGATTTCTTATTGGTATTGAGATATTAGTCATGGTAGTACAAAACAAGTGTGTTATTCGCTAGTGTTTTGCTATGTTTTAATAATTGTGGTACAAAAGAAAGGAGATTGGGTTTCTGCATGATTGTTAGCTATTTAGTACCGTTAGCCGTTAGCTTACATGTCTGGTAGGAATCGGTGGTCATTAATGATACCTTCCACTGTAATAACAGAGCTGGCGAGATTGTCTTATTTCATAGCTGTATTATCTTATAGATAGATACCTGCATAATTAATATACTAGTTTAATGTTCACAGTTAATTCTATTAATCGTGGTAATCGCTATTCGAATACTAAAACAGTAATTAAAATACAGTTAAGGCAATTTGGGTACGATAGATGGCATAATGACCTAAGTGTACAAGTGAAATATAAAGCTTAATTGGATTACTTATGTAATTAACAATATTTACAAGTTATATTTAAAAAAAGACTCGAACTTATAAACCATAACTGGCGAAATGTGGGTTTACTACCTATAGGTACACGTCTGCCTAGCCCTTCTGGGATTACAGGTGTGACGTTATCTATGTACGAATGTATTAAAAAAATTTTGATCGTCGGTTTAGCAAGATGCTCAATGAAGAAGTTCCAGGCTGTTAACTATGTTTACTTTGTGGTTAATTGTCCTTGATATTACCGCTTCTTGACTAACATACCCATAATAATGTTATTTTTTGCAGTCATGATTCGATATTATTGCAGTAGATGTTAGTACCTATTTACATTACCTTATAGAACATTGTATTTCGTTGAGGAAATTACAGTTTACAAGAATTCGTTAAAGGCCACTTATAACATTTAAATACGTCTAAAAAACATATTAAGGATAAAAAGTTGCCTAAAAACTTTATCAGTTTGTCACCTTTGTTTAACACTACACTTAGTAGCGTCCATAAGATCACGTTGTACGTTACATGTTAATTAGTAAAACAGTAATTAAAGAAACATTTTCAGTAGCCAAGTAAACAAAAATAGATGATGTTATGTTTATACGCAATCACAGATGGGTACGCGGTCGTACACGACAGATACGGAGGTTAACTTATGCAGTAAGGTCACTGGAGTTTAAAAACACATTATTTTATTTTTACTTAAGCTTTAATTACGAATATAAGAATGGATAATACTCACGTCCACTAGCGCTCGACAATGTGGCGACGAGAATGCAGGCGATGACAACCGTCCCCTCGTACAGGCTCTTCATCTTTTGGCACTTGTAGTGTTACAACAAATTATTATACATTAACTTCGGAACGAGTCTGTCAACAATATTGTTGTCCAGAGGACGGCCGGTGTGCGACTGATACTGCGGCACACCGGCCACTGGCCGCCACTAGCCGCTTAAGGTTATCAACAATAAATATTTTTTGAAAATGCGAATAGCTGCGATCGTGTTGTGATGACGTGAGTTTTATTATTATAGACAACACTCGTCTTAAGATTTTCCTTATAATATAAAGACACTAGTTTTGTATCGGTGTTTGATCGATTTCTTGTTCGATTTTGGGGACTATTGTTTAGTACTTAGTTCAGGCTGAATTCTATGCTGTATTACAAAAATCATCATTAGCCTAACTTAGCCAAATGTTCGCTGAAAGTACCATGTTCTAAAACATCTAAGAAATGTTAAAAAATAAGTGAGAGTACAGCACGTGTATGTGTATGTAATTATACTTACCTCGTCGGTGGTTGTAATGCCACTTATGTGCGACTAGAAATGTTTTTGCGTAGTACTTCATTTTATACAATTAGTCGCGAACTTGTGAAAAAAATGATTACCAAATGTAATTTAAATCGACAATGGTTTGTCGGGTGGTTGTGAGTCATCGGTCCCAAGTTCCATCCCCGGGCGGGGTTCGAACTGGTCCGTCATAAAACGAGCTTCGTCTGAGTACGTCACAACTCACAGTAAGTTTTTATGGGTTGAGCACATTGTAGTAAGTACTTCGTTTAAAGTTCACGGACCAACCCAAGAGCAATCACTTGTTCTCAGTGTTTTGTCTCTTGCTTTTTGCTAGAAAAAACTTCGAACATGATGGTCATTAATTAGATCTACATTACTTCGATAGGAATTTCATTTATTCTTAGTGAAAGTACCTACAGATTATATCTATATGTACTCGTATATAAAAAATGTATTGCCGTGCATTAGTCTCGCAAAAACTCGAAAACGGCCTGACCGATTTTAATAGAAAACAAATTGTTTTGTTCGCCTCAATACTGGGGTGGTTTAGGAAAAAAGAAAATAAGGAAAAACCCAAAGTAACAATCGATCTCACGTGGTACGCAGTTCACCGGGTTATCTAGGAGTTGATAAAACTCCACAAGTAATAGAAATGGTCTGTGCCGTGATTGCGACATTTCCTTTTCGTCAGACAATCTTCAAAAAACCGGCCAAGTCCGAGTCAGACTACGCACAATAAGGGGTTCCTTGATTATTCTTGAAAAAAATCTCCCATACATCGATAGACGCCACGATCACGCGTTCCAGAGAAAAAGGGTCTTAACAGACTGACAGAAGGACGGACAACGATAATTGATCCTATATATATAGAGGGTTCCGTTTTTTCCTTTTGAGGTACGCTAAAAATTAAGCTTTTTAGGCTATACGCAGACATTCTTAAGGCAACATGCAGCAAGCTTAACTATTTTATTTTAAACCACAGGTTAACTCTTTTGAGAATGATTATGCAGCTAATACAGCACACTTAAGGAGATTACGAGGCTACCAAGGAACAGATCTAACATCGGCCTGAAAAGTTCCCAAGCATTTTTCTATCTGTGTAGTGGAGGGGGACGTCTCGCTCCCTCATTCCGGAAGTCCCGGCTGTCATTTGTACATCTGTCGTTACGGGTAGCCAGGAGCCCGAAAGTCTGACAACCAGTCTTACCTAGGGGTATCGTATGACCCAGTAACTAGGTACTGTACCTAACAGTAATTAAAATACTGGTATTAAGCTGCATCTGGTTAGACTGGAATCCGACCCCGACAAGGCCAGGCAGATGATGTACCTAGTAGAAGAAAGTCAACCAGCTCTTTCATTGTTGTGCTTTATGAATAGGTAGCTTTGTCATTTTGTACTTTATTGCGTATTCATTATTATTATTAAATACTTTAGGAAACGAGTATGTGTTTCTTTAAGTATTGAATTCGACCGCAAAATGTTTATTTTATGTAAATTCTTAGCACTGATAATAACTTGTTTGGCTAATATAAAAATACTTTAACTAACACAAATAAAATAAACCTTTTGAATAAAACGCTACCTCACTGCACTATCCATTTGTACCCGATTCTGCGCTGCAAGCCTGCACCTATGTTTGTACTTGGGGAATCCGACCGTATCGTGTTGTGCTTCTGGGGGTCAGATAGGCAGTCGCTTCATGTAAAATACTGTACTGGTATCTACCGCATCCGGCTAGAAGTCGACCACAACATAATATGTAGTTGGGACCCGGACTGTGGTTGGGAGAAGGCTAGCTAGGTATATGTAATGGGGATACCTATACAGAGTGGCAGGAAGGTTGCGTACAGAATCAAGAATCATTTTCCGTCGGTTATTAAAAAAAAACCAGGTCCAGAATCATGGATCCTATGGATTCAGTACATGATTCTGGACCTGTTTTTTTTTTTTTATAACACCTTTCTGTGTAAGAAGTTTTACGATTATTAAGGTGCGTGGCGGGCGCGGGTCGGGACAACCTACGGCGGGCTGTATTCCTTGTATTTATATGGATGTCAGCAAATGAAACGTATGTGCGGTTCGAGCGCGGAGCGGGTCAGGCGCGGAGCGAGTCGGGCGCGAAGCGGGTCAGGCGCGGAGCGAGTCGGGCGCCCTTCACGCACCCGCCTTGTGTGTGTTTTGAGCTTTAGACCATTTTAGAACCATGTTTATCGAAATATTATGTTCGATGCATAATTCACTGCAACTAAGTACATACACACAGTTTAGATAAAAATATCACGTGAAATACTTACATCAGACAGTTAAAAGCTGGGCTATTTAATGCTATTTATATATTCTATGAATGTTTATGTAATTGTGTAAGTACTTTACATACAAAGGATTAAAACAATATAAACCTTTTGACAAGTCGGAAGGGAAACCCCCACAGAGGCGAATGTGCTGCGGCGAAACAAAAACAAGTTTTCCTTCAATGATAGATTATGAAACGAGTAAGAATTTATTTTGACTCGTTTTGTAGTTATTTTTAGGATGGGAAATTCATAATGTGTAGGATTTTCTAATTGGGTGACATTTTACGATATTACTACAAAAAATTGTTAACGAAATTGGAAATTAAGTTTTTGACTCGCTGGTTTTTTGAAACCTCTTCATCTCCCGCTGTTATAGATCTTAAAGTTATTATTATTCATTGTATGTCCGATTGGGGTTTTCATATAATATCATTGGGTTTTTCCATCAAGAATGCTTGTCAGCAGTATGGATTTATGGTTCATGGCAATAGGCTCGTTAGGACTTGATTAAACATGACTGGCAATGTGCACTTCTGCTGATCCCTTTGAGGGACAACTTCCTCGTAGCGCGGAGGTTGGCTTAAAGCAAATTCTGATAAACTTATAATTAGGTTAGTTATATGCATGTAGGTCTTAGCACTCAATAAAGTATTGCTGCTAAGTGATAAATAATTTATTTTCTGTAAGTGGGTTTGTACAAACACTTTTACACGTCAATCACATTTTTAAAACTAGATGAGTCGGCGTTTCCTATCTGACTACTCTGAGAAGAAAGGCCGAAAGAAACACAGAGGTCACAGTCTCTTTTGAAGTCCAGACACAATCTTGGTCAGATCATGTGAAGACCATGTAGATTGGTGTCTGAAATAGTCTTTTGAGGAAAGAACCACACAGATTGAGTGGACCTGTCCAGTCAGTGCACGCATTTGTCAGTATTCGTGTAGCTCAAAATAACTGCCCAAAGGCAACGACACGATTGCTGTTGCTATTCTGAAGGCGACCGCCTTCGGAACACCACTTTAGCTGAACGATGACCTAAAGCTGAGGGCGGTAGTTATCGTTTAAGGTTCTCCGTGGAAAGTAGGTTTTGCTTTCTGCGTTTCTACCTAGACCGTCGAACGTAATGTCAGACTTTCGCTTACCTGTTTTTTAGTTTGGCATTGCAAAGCGGTGCTACCATCTAAACTTGTAAAACCATGTGTGTTCGATTAAGCGATAATCTGGTAATAATTTGTTTTCATAATGTTACTAATCGTACAATATGTACAGCTGTATAGCCTCACAAAACCATGAAATTGGTTTAAAATCGTATTATACTCCCTCCCTCCTTGAGATCATTCCCGTGACTTCTGGGGGCTTTAAACGGCCACTTTGACAGAATCTTATTAGGATAATATTATGAATCATCGACAATTCATAAATGATCTGCGTGCAATTCATAATACGCAATTCATCTGTTTGACAGTTCTCTATGAAGATTCGTAAAAAGGTCCACGAATTATGAATTGCTTTATTTAAATTACGGTAATTTTATTAATAAATATGTAAGTCATTTTCATGCTGCAATAGGTATTTACACCAAATATGATTCGAATATTAATTGAATTGAGTAGGTACCTACTATAATTCAGTTAATATGGGTCAAATTACAGGAATTGATAATGACAGCTGAGAATTCAGGAAATGAATTGCTTTTAGAGGAATTGCTAATGTTGCTCTTTTAGGCGCCCTGAGTAAAAAAGCTGAGTAGTTCCAGCTCAGCAATTTCTACGTTAATACTTAGGTATCTATGTCCAGGTCTATCCAACTCCCAATTAGAGAGTACCCAATGAGCCTTGCCGTAAAAACTAAATACTTCTGTTTATGCAACGAATGAAACAGCAATGGATTATCGTTTTCGGCAAAATATATACAGCGTGCCGCTTTAATGGTGACATTAATTTAACACACGTATACGATTTCGCGTATTAATTTTATGAAAATATTTGAATTTCATTAAACGTTATTAATTATTGATTTATTTACAATTTTCTAAATTACCATGTTGGAGCAACCTGTACTTAAAGAACTGTAGCGAAGAGGTCATTTGCCGGGGTCACGGATCATATGTAGGCGAATAGAAGGAAAGCCGCGCAATTTCTTTGAAATTATGCCGGACAAAGAATCGGACGTCGGACCGATAGAACGTAAGCCAGCTGGTAGGTAGCTTCATGAATGAATCTTTTACACAGAGTGATCTCAATTTTGGTTAGGTTTTTATTATTTAGTTTCTTTGAAAAATTTTTTTTTTCAATTGACCAATGTTTTTATTATATTATAATGTTTATGATTACTGGCCACTAGCCCTACCCGTGTGTTAAATTAATGTCGCCATTGTAGCGGCACGTTGTAGAAAATAAATAATTAATTAAGAAAAAGTTTTTTTTTTTAAGATTTACGATTAACGGGATGATTTATGCAGGCCGTCTCCGGCGCGGGCCGTGCCATGTAGGTAGTGTACCTACACTACCTACATGGCATGGCCCGCGCCGAGTACCTACTCGGCTCAGTCGAGGCACGGCTCCAAAAACTTCACGAACATTAAATAAGAAGCAGCTCGAGCTACTATCTCGAGCTCGAGCTTCTACCTACTTCTAGCTCGAGCTTCTACCTACCTCTCGGTGCCCGCGTACCGGACGAGGCTCAGCCCTTACAAATTGAGCAGGTGATACGGACGCGCCTCACGCACGTGACTTTCTAGTAGCATAAAAAACCATCCCTTAAACCTCAATTCAGACACAGCAGATATACCTAATTTATAGGACTTTATTTAATTTTAATTTAATAACAATCAGCTGCCGCGGATTTTCTCTTTTTTCTCATTCGCCTTTGAATGTGCAATTTGGGTATGCCGCACTTTGGCGGGATTTGTCGCTTTGGGGGCATGCGGCAATTTCACTGGATTTGTTGCATGCGCTACTTTCGCGGGGTTTTTCGCCTGCGGCACTTGGGCAGGATTTTTTGATTGGCGGACATGCGGGAATTTGACGGGGTTTGTTGCATGGGGCACTTTGGCGGGATTTGCCGCATGGGCCACTTTCGCTGGATTCATCGTTTTGGGGACATTTGCCGCCTCCTAACAGGAGGGATACTTTTGCGTGGCGGGCTAGGTCATTGAACAGCTTCAGCCCAACAGCGAACCAAAAGATAGTTTTGAAGAGCGCCCACTGGTACCGGTCGTTGCGGAGTCTCATCCAAAACGTGTACAAGGTATTGATCGACTTCAAAATCTTAGTACGCAGCAGAGTAAAATGCTGTAAAAAAATAATTAAATTTAAAACTTATTCATATCCCATTTTCTTCAGCCGTTGGATCGTTAATACGACACAGCGGCTGAAAAAAGAATATTAAGTATATTTGGAAACTGTAATCTAACTAATTATTTACTAAATGATTGCCATAGCTAATGTGATTGATCCGGTCACCCGAGCATAACCACAGGGACGCATCTGTTAATAACGTAAATCAATTTGACTGTTAACATTGTTCAAAGTAGGTACTTTGAACAATGTTTAATCATTAATTATGGATAATGATGCAAAGTAATTGAACGTACATAATCATTTAAAAGTTTACGATTCCGGTGGTTTAGTAAGAGTTAATAGAAATTATGTTCAAGACTACACGGGCCTCACTATGATTTACCCTTTTAATTTGCTTATAGTTCGCTCTCTGGCGCTCTGTCGCATTGAGCGTTGGTTCAGTGTAGGCGTTCGTCGAAAGAACAACGTTGGGTGCAAGGATCTTCTGGCGGGTGGCCAAATTTGGAATTAACCGCCATTTTGTTTTTTAATACAATTTCTGTGATAATTGCACAAAATGTTAACCAACAACGCCGCCTATCAGTGTCATTCAGGCGCCAAATGATTCTTGTAGCACTCGATGAGCAACGTAGCGTAGACACAAGCTCACGACTTCGCCTTTAAACTATTCACTCGATGTTCAATCGTGATCATGAACACATTGCCTTTTTATTTCTAGTAATTCAATAATATACAACACTAAAATAATAATAATATGTACAAGTATATAAGGGCGGGGGGAAATAATCACTATATGTAGTTCATCAAAAAATTCGTCCGCATCGCTGCCAGCAGGAAAAGTGCCCAAAAGGCTGGCGGCATTGCCACGTTGTATGGCAATGCTTTGCAATTATTAGCGATTATTTTCGTGCGCGACTATTTGATTACCAGGTCAAATCATAGCCGCCAGCTAAGTACTGAACAATCTAAAGTTTCACGTCTTCAAACGTGCATACTTCACGGTGTGTTCGTAGATAAACGTTTCCATCGCAAGGTATTGTATGGTTATTACTCTAGCTACCGCAGCAGTTCAGCAACCGCGTGAGTCATCAGCAACCGCGTGGGTTCAGCAACCGCGTGGGTACTCTTCAAAAGTTAAAAAGTTATACTAACACTAGGGGGAGGGTCGAAGACGCTGAGGCTATGAGTTCGTCGCTTTCGTCGCTCTCGCTCGGTGATGTCATTGGCTCCCTCATCCCCCGACATCCTCCGACTCTGATCCCTGCTATCTTCGTCATCACTATCATTTCTTTCGCTTCTGCGGCATGCAGGGACAGAACATGCACACATCACACTTAATTTAGCCCTGCTGGCCTTGTTCTGATGATTTATGTCTCACAATCAGGTATATAAATGAATAAATAAAATAAAATAAAAAATAAGTATTTTACGGAAAATACATGACAGCGTTCTATTAAAACATGTCAAAAAAGCTTAAAAGTGATTAAAAAAATAGTGAGTACTCTGAGTACTTATTAATTCCATTGAGTGGTTTCTACAATGGTAGAAACAAGGTTGCTATTGAGCAATAAATGCATGCAATACAAATGCAAATGCGCACATCTCAGAGTATCTCAGACTATTATCTGTGCGTAAATACAAAGTAAAAAGCACTTGTGTATTGTGAACCTAAAAACGGTGCAATAAGAGCCACTTTACGGGAGAGTGTGTTGTGAATGGCAATGGCAAACTTTGCTCACTTGTATCATAATGTAGCTGTACCTACTAGTTCTTTATATAAACTCAACGGGCTTATAATGAATGTTAAAATATACACTGCTGATACTGGCCTTTACGGTGCAGTGCCGGGACTTGAGTAGTGATGAATGTGTATGTATCCATCCCTAATGTCTAAAGATTTTTCATTTGCTGTACTCTATGGATATTCGGCCGGTGTCCCATGATGTCAGACATTGAAATGTTCAGGTTGGTTTTAAGAAAGGCATCACCAATATAAACGAAGAATGTCCATACTTACATTGAGTATTTTTCATCCATGAATTCGAGATTAATATAAGGATCAAAGATTCGCAGTCACACTTAGGTATTACGAAAATAGTTTGAAAAACTTCAGCAAAAATAAAAATTGACTGACTTACAAAACAAGTATAAAATGAAAAATGTCCATTGTGCGTAAAATGCAACCAACTCGATTTTCATAATTCACCCTTTCCCAGACCGCACACCACTGGAAACTAAACCAGTATAAACTAGCCTCTTCAAAATCATGTACGTTTGCCCAGCACGGCCCCCCAAAATTTGCGTTTTAGGTGTGCGCCAATGGAATGTACTCGTCCCTAGGAGTATACGTACCGGTTTCTTTTTCAATGTACCTCTTTACTTTTGAAGAAATATGCAAAAAAAAGGGGACCGTGCCAGCCAAACGTTTTCAGCACGGCCCCCTTGTAACTTGAAAAATATATAACGTATTAAAAAGTTTCTTAAACCCAAGGAATGTACTCTATTAGAACGTTATATGTACCGCAAGAGATGTTGTGAATTCGTAATAACAAATAATATATAGACGTGGATAGGGGGCCGTGCTGGAAAAAAATATAGTAAGAAAATATCAAAAAAAGACAAAACAACCTTTAAAAAATACAATAGACGTAGATAAATTTAGTAACCTATTCCGCTTGACTATTCTTCAAGAATCCTAAAAAACCCTGTAAGAAATCGACATGTGTTTCACCTCTCAACGAGGCATCCTCAGGATGACGATTGACCGATTGCAAACCAGAACGCGACGTGTTACCACACCGAGCGCTGGACGCAAAGTGAATCAAATCGCCCGTCACCCCCACTTATAAAGGATCGCTGCTCGGCGCCGACCGGCTAGAATCGTTATCAGTGCGATAAGCGCGATAAGGGGCGAACAATCGACCAATTGCAAACCAGAACGCGACGTGTTACCACACCGAGCGCTGGACGCAAAGTGAATCAAATCGCCCGTCACCCCCACTTATATAGGATCGCTGCTCGGCGCCGACCGGCTAGAATCGTTATCAGTGCGATAAGCGCGATAAGGGGCGAACAATCGCAACAAAGGCGAAAAATATTAACTTATCGCACTGATAACGATTCTAGCCGGTCGGCGCCGAGCAGCGATCCTATATAAGTGGGGGTGACGGGCGATTTGATTCACTTTGCGTCCAGCGCTCGGTGTGGTAACACGTCGCGTTCTGGTTTGCAATTGGTCAATCGTCATCCTGAGGATGCCTCGTTGAGAGGTGAAACACGTGTCGATTTCTTACAGGGTTTTTTAGGACTCTTGAAGAATAGTCAAGCGGAATAGGTTACTAAATATATCTACGTCTATTGTATTTTATAATGGATTTCCGCAAAGTCACGCCTGAATCAATTAACTATCAAAACAACCTTTGCCAAAAACTATTAAAAAATAATTGATGTTTGGCAAGTAACATATGTAACGCATTGGATTCTCATACAACTTGCTAAATTTGAAAAATAAACCAATTTTATTTCATTCAGCGCGGCCCTATATAGTTACCTATATCTTTTTAAATATGACATGTTTGTTAACAAAATTCGACATCCTGAATTATGATTAGGAGTACATTCGTTCCAAATAAATTACGATTCTGCTGTATTAGTTCTTTAAAAGATAAATTGGATCAAAAATGTCATATATTACAACTGATAGGGTGACCATGATTCCATGTATTAGGTATATCGGAGACGGTCGCTAAACGAAGCGCGTCACGTGACCCGACTGGTGGCAGAACTAACACGCAGCTGACTTCGTGCTACGACGGAGCCTAGCTAATGGAGGGGCGCCAGGGTGAGTTCTCTGGCCCATAGTAAAAATACTCTGTGCTCTGGCCTAAAAATGTATTCTGTGCTCTGGCCTTCTGACCGTTCTGGAGAACAGACGTCTGTGGTGATTCTGATGCTTGTTTCGATGAAAGTGTCACTTTTAGTATTAGCATCCTAAGCACACGTATTCGAAGTCAAGGATCAGGTTCTAGAATATCGTCTTCATCACAACCACCACAGAGTTTTTATTTCTGCCACTACCAGCTATCCTACCAGCGGCGCCTCCACAGGCGCCGCCATCTCGACCGCCACCATCACCGAACTCGACCAGGTATCACGAGTTAATTTCTTCTTAGGACCCAGGTCCTCGAGAGAATCTACTAAATGAAGATATAAGTGGAGTAATAAAAGATTGGAGCTCCATCAGTGTACAAGAATAGTATATCCAATAATAACGTGGGAGAATTAGTAGAAATGTGTCATGTGAATTCTAATTGTGATTACAACTGATTGTTAAGTATATATCTGTTCTATTATAAAAGGCTGATTAGTTAATACATAATTAAAGTCTTTTTTATAATCCTTTCACAAACATAAAATAGATTTCCTTAGTTTCCTTTTTACTGGCCAGTGATCTTGCAGTGATTGTAAGTGACGCTGAACGTTGAATGTCCAGTTTACTGGCCACAAGATTTTCGGGATTTTCTCCAAAACCAACGATTTTCAGGTTTTATTTCTAAAACATGTCATTATGATTTACGGCACAGAACATAAATGTATAACAAAATATGGGTGTGCGTTAAAAGGATAAACCATAAAAGCCTTGAATTCCAAGCGCTAAGACGCATGCCAGGGGATCAGTATTACTTACTTTGAGGGAGAGTCAAGTGAGTTGTTGATGAAACAGAGTAGAGATTAAGCTGTGTGTATGATAAGATAATAGTTTGGATCAGAGGTTGAAGCCGTAGCTCATTAGAAATCGGTGTCTGCTGGAGACAGTAGTCCGTGAGTACGCGGTAGGCAGTCAACTCTGGTAAATGTGGGGTTTCGTGAGAAACCATGAAGTCCGTGAGTGACTTGGCGGTCCGAGAGGATGCGCAAATGAGTAGTTGAGTCACTGGAGGTTAGATGGCATAAGACACATACACCTGATACACCTTTGTTGATTATTTGTGTTTACACAGTCTACAAAATTCCAGCGAGAACTAGCCGATATTTTTATATGTGTGGTCGACGTGTCTATTAGCATTCATTGTCCGTGCGTTTGCACTGGCGAAACATTCAAGAAAAGAAAAACATGTTCAAATCTCTAGTTCCTGTCAAAAATTGAAAATACAGATTTCCACATGTTTTGTCTTAAATGTTTCGCCAGTGCAAACGCACGGTTATGAACACAACTTGTTCAAACAATAGTAGACTGTATCACACACACTTGGGATTGAGCTGCTCCAATTTTTTTTTTATTTTTTTTTATTTACTTATTGTATTTTGTTATTTTTGATAACTTTTTATTTTATTATATACATACATAGTGACATGAATATTCACTTTGTGAAGTATAATATTATTATTATTTTAATTATTGTGAATTTGAGGACTATGTGGATTATATATTTTATTTATCTGGCAGTTTGAGTACTACAGGCGGCTTACCCAAATGTCCTTTCTTTGGTATTGTTCATCGAGTCGTTGAGCTCCTTAAGTTCTGAGTTCGAGTCTACACGATGACTGACAACTGCGTGCACTGACTGGACAGGTCCGCTCAAATCTGTATGGTTCTTTCCTCAAAAGACCATCTCAGACAAATCTACATGGTCCTCAAATGATCTGACCAAGATTATGTCTGGATTTTATATTCACATTGACATTTTATATATACCAAATGACAAAAAACAATGACATGAATTATGTACTTTGTAAAGTATTACATTATTTTAATTATTGTGAATGTGAAGACTATGTGGATCATTCTTTTCTTTTTATTATTTATTTTTCCTTAGTTTTAATTAATCATGGTCTGGCAGTTTGAGTAATTTATGCGGCCTACCCAAATGTCCTGTTTTTGGTATTGTTCGTCAAATCGCTGAGCTCCTTAAATTCTGAGTTGAGCTGCACGATCACTGACAAATGCGTGCACTGACTGGACAGGTCCACTCAATCTGTGTGGTTCTTTCCTCAAAAGACCATTTCAAACACCAATCTACATGGTCTTCACATAATCTGACCAAGATTATGTCTGGACTTTAAAAGAGATTGTGACCTCTGAGTTTGTTTCGGCCTTTCTTCTCAGAGTAGTCAGATACGAAACGCCGACCTCATCTGGTTTTAAAAGTGTTTGTACAAACCTACTTACAGAAATAAATCATTTATCATTTATCATTTATCACAGTGAAAAAAGAGTATGAAGTGGCACGGGAGCAGTGGCTATCTTTCTTTCTCTTTAAGAACTAATACCTCTTCTCTCTTCTTCTTCTCTCTCTTTCTTTTCTTTCTCTTTTAAAGAACTAATACAGCAGAATCGTAATTTATTTGGAACGAATGTACTCCTAATCATAATTCAGGATGTCGAATTTTGTTAACAAACATGTCATATTTAAAAAGATATAGGCAACTATAGAGGGCCGTGCTGAATGAAATAAAATTGGTTTATTTTTCAAATTTAGCAAGTTGTATGAGAATCCAATGCGTTACATATGTTACTTGCCAAACACCAATTATTTTTTAATAGTTTTGGCAAAGGTTGTTTTGTCTTTTTTTGATATTTTCTTACTATATTTTTTTCCAGCACGGCCCCCTATCCACGTCTATATATTATTTGTTATTACGAATTCACAACATCTCTTGCGGTACATATAACGTTCTAATAGAGTACATTCCTTGGGTTTAAGAAACTTTTTAATACGTTATATATTTTTCAAGTTACAAGGGGGCCGTGCTGAAAACGTTTGGCTGGCACGGCCCCCTTTTTTTGCATATATATCTTCAAAAGTAAAGAGGTACATTGAAAAAGAAACCGGTACATATACTCCTAGGGACGAGTACATTTCATTGGCGCACACCTAAAACGCAAATTTTGGGGGGCCGTGCTGGGTAAACGTAGGTTCAAAATCGAGTCATCATCACCCACAGCCCAACTTCACCCAACGATAAATGCAGATAATCATTTTGCAAATTGTTTAAAAATAGGTAACACTAAACGTCATTGTTTTTTATTTTAACTATACTAGGTCGGTGCTTCCTGGCCCACTTTTCTGAGAAGAAACACCGAAGATAAAAACTCGTAGGAAAGGCTCTTTTAAGTCCATAAAATTACATTTTATTGTTCAGATTATACTAATAATCAAAAACGAATAAATAATAATATTCCTCCAAACCGAATTCCGGCCATGGTGACCAATCTCAGAGGAGACCAGCCTTCGGCGCGGTAGATAATAGGTATAGTGCACATGTGTGTGCGCAGACTCAGGTGCACTCTCTCTTCCCTCACTCTCAGTGACCGATGAGACAGCAATCCGATACGACCGGAGCGTGATCAGACGCAGGACCGACGGCTTTTTCCGAGACACGGGGGATCACACCGCTAACTTCCAAACTCCGGACTGTTACTAAGAAATTCCTAATTTAGGTACTTTCCTATTCCGAAGTAATAAATCTCAACACTAGGTAATATCATATAAAATATCAACACTACGTAATATCAAACCACTTTCGCTTACCTACCAATTTAATCAAATCTAAGCAAATTTTATTTCACAATAATCAGCTCACATGACATGAGCATTTGGCCGAACATTTCAGCGAGCTTTTTTTGCGAATCAACAATTTCCTTCGATGTTTCTGCCGCCGACTCTGTTATACTGGGTGTAAAAAAATCAGCTGTTCCATACATTTTGTCGATTTAAGTGAACACAAATGTATGGAACACCTGTTTTTTTTTTTGCGATTTCAAAGATGTTCCCATAGAAAAAGTATATTATAGATGACACCAAACCACTAGTTTCAAGGATAACGGTGTCTACCCTAACACCCTGTATAGTAAAAGTGTAATAGCGTTTTTAAATACGTTATATTTTTCAATTAACACGATCAAAATCACAGCTAACCACAGAATACTTATAAGAGAGGTTCTTTTAACAGGTCCGTTTGCATTTTTTTATACATTTCAGCTTTCTTTTGAGTTCGTCGCTTTCGCTGCGCATCTCCCTGAACAGTCTCAGCCCAAGAGTGAACCACAGACCACTCTTTAGCATCTCCCATCTGAACGGGTCTTTGCAGAGTCTCTTCCAAAAATAGTACAATTGTTCGATGGTCCTTAAAATTTTTTGTTGCCACGAAGCAGAACAGTGGCAGCTGGAACACTACAAACAGATCATTAAATGATTAGGAACTAGCTTTTGCCCGCGGCTTCACTCGCGTGGATGTCGGAAAATAGCCCATGGGAACGTACAACTGGGATTAAAAGTACCCTATGGGCTAATTCAGTTAATAAACTATCGGTGTGCCAAATTTTATCCAGAGTCGTTGAGCCGTTTTTGCGGCAATCCTGAAAATACATCCAGACAAACTGACAAAATTTTTAAAAAAATCATTTTCAGCAACACCTCGTACAATTCTCTTTTCCACAACTCGTAGCAATTACTTTTTTTCAACAATATTCATTGTTTTGACTTCGTTACTATTTTGTTAACCGACTTCTTCAAAAAGGAGGAGGTTCTCAATTCGTGTGTATGTTTTTTTATTATATGTATAGATTCCCCGACGAGCTGTACAGAGGTTTTTGTTAGTGTTGGGCAGGCAGTTTTTACTTTTTTTCGCAGTTTTATTCGTTGAGCTCTCAAAACCCGAAAAGGCAAAGCGCCTTTTCGGGTTATGAGTTATTATAATTACGCCTTATATATGGATGGTCGACATTATGCGGCTTTATCACAGATATAGATCTATTATATCTATGGGCTTTATACTAAATTGCTCTGCAAAAGATAAAAAGCAATGTAACACTAACGGAAGGACGGGGTTCGCAGACGCACGGTTGCCATGAATGATGTTGGCTTTCCTCGACTAAGACGACGTCCAATTTGTCAATGTCATCAGACCCACTCGAGGACATACAAGGCCGAGCCTTTTTCAAAAACGAGCTTCTGCACCCCTGATCACTGCCACATTTCTCGTCATCATCTTCATCCCACTGGATACAGGGCGAGGGGGTTCTCGGGCATGCGGGGCGACAGCATGAACTCATTATTTCACACTTAATAATTTACTTTGCATTTATGTTTCATGGATCTAAGAATCTAAGTGATCCATGAAACATCTAAAGATCAGAGATTAAACACTAAATTATTGGAACAGTGGAACCAAATGTCTTTGACAAGGATATGTGTCAGCAGGTGTCAGCATAGAGAATGTAATATAAAAATGTACTCTGTGGTAATAAGTAGTATTTTGCACGTGACATAGAAGAGTTAGATGCGAGTAGGTTTCTTGGTTTAACTTATCACTATATTATACAACGGCACTAGGAACTTTTGGCGCGTGGCCGATAAAGGTACTAACGCCGGCTTCTTGTTTTTTTTAATACAATCTCTGTGACAATTTCACAAATGTTTACCAACAACACCCCTCTGTGACCTGTCAGTGTCATTCAGGCGCCAAAAGATCCTTGTTGCACTCCAGGGCCCTGTTTATCAAAAGTTACAAGTCTACACGTTCACTTTCACAAGTTACCTAGAATGTTCATTTTCATTAAATTCTATATATATAATAGCTCATTTCCATATTTATAATCAGTTTGGGCATGGGCTGATTTGAATCTCTTGAATATTAATAATTATCGTAATATTTGTGTATGTACCCAAAACTAATCGCCTGCCATGATGAAATGATTCAGGATAATAAGGATGACCACATCACGAACCCACCCGGTTTGTGATGTAAATGAAAATATCTAAACTAAACTATACAAATAAGAGAATACAGACATATACAAAGTAGTATATTTCTCTTCCATTAGGATTTAATAAAAACCGGCCAAGTGCGAGTCGGACTCGCACACGAAGGGTACCATACCATATCTCATGAACCGTGATAGTTAGACGGTTGAAATTTTAACCTCCCAACTCCCACGGATGATGTATTTCTGTTGCCGCTATAACAAAAAATACTAAAAAACAGAATAAAATAAATATTTAAGGGGGCTCCCATACAACAAAATAATGTGATTTTTTGCCGTTTTTATAGATAATGTTTTTTTTAACTGGTGTCGGCTCACAATGAACCGTTTAATTAAATACATAAAAACAACATGAATATCTTACAAGATCATTTACTCTGTTCAATAAAAATACTGGACTAGTTATGTGAAGACACTTACAGAAGAAGAGTAAAAAATAATCTTTACCACGTTGCCACAATTAATGTCTACTTTTCTAAAGGCAGGTTTACACGAGCCCAGTTATGTAACAGTACAGTAAGTCAGTCCAGCGGCAGCGCTGACAGCGCTGACTTGCAACTGGGCTCGTGTTACACGAGTCGTGTAGAGACTGCGCGCAAGATAAGTTTACGCGCCACTGGTGGTTGCGCTGGCGTCCTTAATTCTATACTTACTGTAATATTTAAAATATTAATCTACTTAAATTAATAACTTAATCATAATATTATTACTTAATCTTTTAATTATATATTTAATTTGACCTTACATAAACGACAAGACGGCAACATACGATTAGTTCTGATTTCAGCCGCGCGCAGACTTATGCTTCCGCGCAGGTTAGTTTCAACCCAGGTCCAGTGCTGACTTCGCGCCCTCAAGTCAAGTTGAATTACCTACCCGTCTATTTTCGGGCCCAATATTTTACCGGCGATCTCGTCTACATGAACCCACTGGCTGGGTCCGAAATTCCGAGTCACTGGGTCCAGTCACTGCCATCGTATAAACCAGGCATTTGAGCTAACCTATGCATGGAAAAGTATGCAGGTATCGACCACAGTAGACTAGGTTTCACCTCCAATTGCATTTCTACAATATTAGCGGGCCATCTATCACAAATAGGTACGAGCTATATTCAATATTTGTTCTAGTATAGCCTAGGTAAGTCATGTGGATTTGCTGAGATCCCCTAATTGTTTGTCATATATATCGCTAACCTTATCTACTATATCGTTAACTGCCATATATTTAAATTACATCTTATATAATTATTATCAAGCTATTCATCAGTAGCCTTTTCCATTCAACTTCAGCGAGAGTTGCATGAATTACGTGTTGCACGGCTTTCCCTGATCGTTCCGAGTATTAACAATATCAGATGCGTTATTTCAGTCTTCACGCACTATCAACTGTGCATATTGTCTAAGATCCAGTTCATGTAGTAGGCCACATTGGTGTAGACTCCCGGGTAGCCCCCGATGCCACATCTCTTCGAGCCGTAGGAGACAAGACCTCGTTGCACATACCGCACTCCAAATTTTCCGTAAGAGCCAGGGTACATCAGAGGCCCGCCCGAGTCTCCTCCGCAAGAATCCTTGCCTTTGTCCCCACCAGCGCATATTTGCGTCACTCTTACTTTCGGGGTACTGTAAATAAAGATTATAAAAATATACTAAGCTGATGTTTAAGAATATGTCAAATATCGAGAAGAATGCAAAGAGACATAGCCCTGTCTGTTCAAAATCGGTTGAAGTTAATCCAATGATGCTGCCTTGGGGGAAACCAACACCATAGTAACAGTAGAAGTTCGCACATTAAATTGAGTAAAAGGTTACTCAATACAATATTGTTTCTTTAATGCTTCCTATAATTTGTTGAGCATCATCTATCAAACATATGCATATTTTTTAAACGGTCACTATTATTTAGATAAGCTCATGTGGGTGGGTCTGTTAGATAAAGGTGACCTAGAACTATAAAGAGTTTATGGAAAAGTTGGCTATGATGAAAGTGAAACTAACCCTCGGTATGCCGCCGTGCAATCCTCGGTGCTGATGACGGGAAGCTCAACGCTGAGTAGAACAGGAGACTGCATGCCTTCCTCCGTGACTCCCCAACCCGCAACGTTCACGTTATGCCCAACAAGAGACTCCATTTGAAGCTTTTGAGTAGTGGGAAGACACAAGGGTTTCATGCTAGCTGTAACGATGATAAAAAAAAAACTTGTAATGTTATTTACGATATCTTGGTAAATTAAACCTTGCCTTTTCTGTGTTAAATTGGTTGAAAGGGGAAGGGAAACTTACGGTGTGGCGTTTAAAGGATAAAGACCATCCTTATGTATAATAAACAACACACGCAAAGTACTTACGAAGTGTAAAATTAGCTGGGTGAGCAAGTCGTATTAGAGCTATGTCGTCGACCAGAGACTGAGGTGTGTATCCCGGGTGCGCCACTACTGCACCTATCGACACGTTCTGTGGAATAAAATAACACAAATAAAGCACAGTCAATAGCTATAAAATATAAAACCTACGGTTCATCAGCTTTGTTGAACGAGTAAGAGACCTGCGGATTCATAATTGCATATATTCCAAATGTTTTCTTGTAATTTATATATAGTCAATCAGAACGATGATTTTAGCAGGGTGACTGGTAATACCTAGATGGTGGAGAGTGGCCAAGATTATAACTCAGTGGCATGCAATTTGAAGGGCCTAATGTCCAGCTGTGGATTTCTACTGATGGTGAAATATAAGACAATTATATCCTCACCTCTATTCTAGGTGCGCAGTACTCTCTATTATCTGACATTTCACAGTCAGGGTCCTGTCTGATGTCATGCTCCCCGAGGATGACTCCATTCAGTCGTAGTCTGTTGCCCAGGAAGGACACGCAGTGAGCCGCCGTCAGGACATACCATTCGTTGATGAGTGAACCACCGCAGCTTAAAGCTGTGCCGCGAGCTAGAAATTATAAAAGAGGGTTTTTATTTGTTATGCATTGTCTAGGAGAAGTGACTATACAAACATAGTGAAACAGGTCCTAGTTGCATGTAAATGATACAAATATAAAGTAGATATTATTAAAATCAATGTATTCCGTATTATAAGTAAAAAAACATTATCATAATGCACAAGCAAGTTCAAGTCAGGACATTTATGATTTATCATGGTTTGTTATTAGATTATGATTCATAGTTTCATTTAGAATTACGTAATTAACTTTGGATAGATAACTAGGTATATATACCTGACTCATAAGATAGAAGCACCATCCAAGGCATTTCGAACAGCTGCGTCCGGTTACCGCCATTGATCCTGTCACTATCAATGTTCCCACACTGCAGGGGCAGGAGGCCCAGGTTCGGATGAGCTTCGACGCCTATTGGCCCATTCTTATTGTCTAGCGTAGCTCTAGTAAAAGGTTCTATATTGTCCCCAGTTTCAGGTCCTATGATAATATTGTGAATTGCTGGTTTATGATTATGACTAACTGTGTTTCCCGAACAAGAACAGCAAACCTGTAGAAAACATGTTTTAAAACGTTTATTAGTAGATTAGATAGACAACTATATCGTACACAATTCAAAAGCTATTTTTATGAATGACTTACTTTTCTTACAGTTTTGTTAATTACTTTCTAGTATTTGAGTCATTCATGAATCTTAACTGAAGTCAGACTTCCCAGAAGTAGTTAAGGAAATTCCCTCGAGGCAAAACCGTAAAGAATGACCAATTGACCATATGACTACAATAATACCAGATGTTGTGATTTATTAGGAGATAAATCTATGGTTAAATCAACGTTTGACAAAATGTTACCTTACCCTTGTTACTGTTCTAAGAAAAACCACACTAACAAGAGATGAAATTGAAAAATAATGGAGCATCGTCATTTTGAATATGTTAGGAAATCAATTTAGTTTAGACTTGCTAATTAAAATAATTTATATTTATTATTTAAATGAATACACTCTTTTAGATATAAACTCTGTATCTTGAACAAAAATTATGAGGTGGTTGCTCACCATAGGGTCTTTGGATTCGTAGCCACACGTTAGTTTCTGCAGCTTCATACTCAAGTGAGGCGGTATGGGGTTGCCTTCCCGCCTGACCTCGTCCATTATGTGCTTACAATGCAGCAAGGGAACGCAGATGCCAAACTCACCCTCAACAACGCAACTGTCTCCGGAATATACTGGAACATATTAAGAATGGAATATTAAATTAAATACTAAATTCCTACTATTGTATTGTACAATACGGTTGATACAACTTGGCAGTTCCGAACTTCGCGCAGAGAACTGCGTAGTAACATTTTTTAGGAACCAAATGGTGACAATAGGCGAGTGTGAGAGAGAGAATATGCGCAAAAGTTCGCAGAACCTGCAAAGTTATATAGGCTGTATTGTAAGCCAATGTTGAATGTATAATTGTATAATGTATAGGCTGTTGCTTTAATAAACAATGCTGGAAGATCATTCGCAGTGGGACTTTGAGAAAAATAAAACAAAGACATAATGCCTGAGGAAAATGTTGTGAGGAAAGTTTTGAGAATGAAACTGGATGGATATGAGAGTAGGGGAAGACCAAAGAAATGATGGATGGACTGTGCGAAAGAAGATATGGCTAGAAAAGTCTGACTACCGAGATGCACGAATAATAGAGAAGAAAAGTATTGCGCCAATCAAACAAATTAGGATAAGGGCACGAGAATAATATACCTAATAGAATATACCTAATAATGGGTGAGCCTATTGCTATCCACCGGTCACAAATCCCGGATCCGGGATTCCTGACGGAAAAAGCCAACAGAACTTCACCCAACCTAGGGATCGAACCCAGGACCCCACGCTCAGCGGTCGGGCTTGCGATCACTAGACCAACGAAATAGACTTCCTGAGACAGTCAGAGAAAATACTAGTCGGTTAGAAACTTGACTTATGTGTTGTAAATCTGGCCAGTGACGCAAAAGTTTATCATACATAAGTACCAGAAGGCGATGAACCGGTAACTGATTTACATTGCACATAGTTTAGTACTGTGCAATGTGCCTTTGACCAAAGTAAAAACGTTCGCAGAGGTTTTTTTGCTAACATGTTTTGAGTAAACTATCATTGCACGTTGTAGCGATGTGCACCGTTGGATGCACTTTTACAGTTTCAATTCAGAATACCTATTTAGGATATTCATAAGGAATTTGGCAAGTAACTTGACTCGACATAATGATTCTCAGCTTCTTTCGCCACTGTTGGTGGACACCTTGTTAGAATCTAGTTCACATAACGGTAATAAAACATATTATTAAAAAAACAAAATACCCGTCTGCAAAAACTTATAACCGAAAAGAGAAAAATAAGCATTGAACTTAGTTTTTTGTCTTTTCTTATTTTTCTCTTTTCGGTTATAGGTTTTTGCAGACGGGTTTTTTGTTTTTTTTAATAATATGTTTTATTTCAAGGTTTTTGGTTTTAGGTATTAATATATATATTTGGAATTAACTAATTCCTAGCTTTTATTTGATACCAATATTGTTATAATTTATTTTAAAAAAAACCTTCCCCTCCATTTTTTTTATTTGCATATATAATATAACATTACCCTCCTTCTGGGGCAGTCGGGTAAAAAGAAGCGCAAATCGGCTATCAAGCAAATCGGAAGGGTCACAGACTAAGTAAGGATGTTAGTAGTACAGGACCGCTGACAGTAGAGCCGGCAAAGGGAGCTATATATGCTCAACATAGAAGTAGATAGTTACCAGCATCTGAATCTCAATATTTAAATAAAAGAGCCTTGCAATGAGTTTCCATAACGTGACCGATTTCCTACATTCGATAAGTTAATTGAAATACCTGAAGTCACGTCGTTCTTATAAAAGGACGGTCTACTTTTGTTATTCTTATCATTTTAAATCATTATTATTTCAGCCGAAACACATCGATGTCTTTACCAGGTCGTCAGTCTATCTTTTGGGCCATTACGGTATGATCGTCCTCATGACGTAGGTACTAGCCGAGACATGTGTAGTTACACTACCGGTCTGTGTTGAGTGAGGTACTGAGATTTTATCGATCGAAACTCAATACATAAATTTCAAAGTAACTTTGTTTACGTACAACTTGACATGTTTATTTAGGACAAGAGAAAAACCACTTTTTTATTGTAGGATATAAAATACCACTTCATTCGATATTGATTTTATTGTACCAAGTAAGTCACGTCAAGGAAATTTTTAATTTTTACATCTTCTGTTATATTATATAGGTATAATATATAATATATATAATATATAAACATACTGTGATATATTATTTGTAGGTCAATATTTTTTAGGTGTTGTTTTCGGAAATTAAATGGTCGTTATTTTCATATCTATTATCCTCAAGATGTTTGTACGGATGTTATCCACATGTTTAACATACGCATAATTGTATTATTAATAATATGAACATTAAGTAAACTCCGTATTTCCCCACCTATGATTGCAAATTGATGTAAAAACAACTTTAAATAAATTATGGTTATGCTTATGACACTGGTACTGAAGTGTTATTTATTTTCAATGTGTACTGTACGTGTCTAACGTCATGAATTTGCGTGCGTTATTACATTAATATATATCAGACATTGCCCACATACTATGCCTATGTTGTTCCCACTGCTGGGACTCAGGCCAGAGAGGCCTGAGTGAGAGGGAGTGACGGCGTCTTATATGCATAATTATATCCTCGCCGTAATCCACAACGCAAGTCAAGAGGGTTTTTATCTTGCCTACCTTGTACTAATTAATGTTAGTTGAATAACTAATTGGATCCAAATTAAACGCATTTAGATATGGTCATAAAAAGGCACATTAATTAATTTAACGTTCCGATCCATCGCCGTCTCTAGTATAATGTCAGGTGTAAAATCAAATTTCACTTACAGCATTCCGTTTGCAGCAGTAATTGCAGGATCACAGTCACAGTTATCAATAACTTGAACATTGTTAACATAACAGTCTTTAACCAATTTTAAATAACACTAATCACGTCACACACAATAATTTGTATAGCAAGCACTAGGCTATAAAATTGAATAAACTATGTGATCATCGATTGTTAAGAAACACTTGTAACCGATTTATTTTAACCGTCAAACTGTCGCGGTCCTATTAAAATAATTGTCTGTGTGGATTGGTTATCCGCTGATAAAGCCCGGGTCAGAATGAGCGACAGTTCGTTTTATACGAGTTTACAAACTCCAAACGTTCATATGTCATTTTCCTCGTGTTGTTGTTTTTTTATTATCTCTGTTCAAACTTAAAATTTGTTTTAAAAGGTATTAGCGATACCGCTCGGATGTGGAGATGGTCAAAATGACGTAGAGGGTCATGGGCGACTAATAGATAAACTATACGGTCATTACCATACTAGATTTGCCGGGAAACACGCTCAGCCATCTCCTTGACTCCGCGATCTTGTTATACGCATTTAATTAATCTTCGTTGAAGATTCTCACTTATTATGTGCACTTACATCGCCGGTGAGATGGCACTCGTCAGCCAGCGTCTTAAACCAGTACTCAGTTTATTTGTAAACTTATTGCAGGTTACTTACCCTCCCGCATGTTGTACAACTAGTTTGCCGGGTACATTAACATTAGGGCTGTATGTACATATCATCACACCATTAGTAGATCATAATTTTATCAGACTCAATCTAATATATGATCATTATCATTAGCGTACACTCACTGTGAATTGCACTTGTTTTTTAAAAACCGAATACCGATACTTTTTTTAGTTTCCTGCTCTCCGCCATGATTGTAAAGATTACTTATACTCTTTGATGTAAATTCTACCCCGATAACGTCTTGCTGACCAGTTAATGTTTTTACCACAGACGAGATATTCCTCTGACCCAAGAGAAGAAGAATACTGATCCAAAAAGTAGGTAGGTATATACTGTCCTATCAAACCTCAGATTCTCACAATTTTGACTGGTAACAAGAACTTTTGGCAGGCTGGCTTAACCGACAAATACTTACATATGTCGACTTTGATTGCATTTTGCAGGCGTTTGATTGCAACGGTTGGCTAGGTTTGGTGGGTGTAAAACAGTTCAACAGTAATTCGTTTCTTTGCCTGATTTCCATTTGATTGATAATAAATATAGGTACATATGCGTAAGTAAGTTGAAGTAAATTATCTTGCTAATGAATCAGTGAAGAAAATGTTTGCATATGTTCCTGCTTTCTGCCACGCTGAACAAAAATAATCCAATACGGTACTTCGAATGCTTTTACCTCAAGGTATACGATGCTTTCAGATAATGCAATATAAAACGCTCATCTAAACAATGTACGAAGATTATACGAAAAACTCAATCATTTACATTATTTTTAAATCACTCATCATGTCGATCCTATTCCACGTGACCATCAACCGACCCTACACCGTACAGGGCATCCTACCCTACAGGTCCTAAATACCTAATGTGTTAGTTGGTTAGAGTTATGTAACACTTCCATATCTTTTTCAGCTATATATTCTGAATTTATTTCAGCCTGCTAGTAAGTAGGTAATAACTCATACTGCTACACATGTAATTTGTTAGGTGCTGGTTGGTTTGTTAAAGGTGCGAGTATAGTGAATTTGTAATCAATTTTCAAGGTAGGACTTTAACAAAATCAATTTTAAACAAATATGGCTACAGTCAGACAGTGTGTTTCTGATGTGGTAAATAATATAAAATATTTCTTTTAATAGGTATTAAGTATAATATTTCTTTTAGTATATTTTGCGGGCGAGCTACCATGGACATAATATCACTTCTCTTTGCGTCCTCGATCCACGAAGTCTCGTAACCTATGAAGACTTCACAGTCATCACAGCCAGACCTCGCAAACGTCTAACTCTGCCAAGCTCTTGATAAACCTATGGTTTCCTTCCACCACAGCTGATGCAGACTCGGTTCGAGGAATAGAGACGAATGATCACGAAATCCAGAAAGAAGGAAGTCTGAAATATCTCAATGCAATTATCAAAATTGGGAATCAGAATACCTGACGAATTATTGTAAACCACGTACGTCAGGTACGTTGTTCTATAAAAAAGCTTCAAACGATCCGGTTAGAGGTCCAAGAAAGCACTTTTGTAATTCGTAGAATTGTATCTAACTAGGAAGATTGCTGCCGTGACCATGGACCATGCCCCGTGATTGGTATTAGAATCTATGGTTAAAGAACGATTTTATACCTATATTACTTTACGTCATTAGAAATGACGTCAATTTTCAGATCAAGAAACGCTAACTGAGCAGTTTTTGTTACTGTGTATATTTTTATTGACAAAAAGGAGGAAGGAAGTTCAAAATAACGGTGGTTAAAATATCCTCTAATGACTAATCCGACTTAAGAAATTACTAACTACTGACGTAGTAAAGCTTTTATAAAACGAAAGTTACAACAGATTATGAAGGATGCAAAAGATCGGGAAAAGTTTAAGGAAACTGCGTAAGAGGTGTGGGCGAAGGAAAATACAAATTTTAATGAATTTGTATTAATCATTTTTATTAAAGAAAAGAGTATAGCACCTATTTACCTGAGCACCTATAACAGAACAAGATATCGACTTAATTCATTCTCTCTCGGTTTTGTATTTATTGATGTGTAACTTCTTTCCTCTTGCTTTCCTGCAATCTGTGGGAGTGTTTTCGTGAGAAAGGACGGATGACGCAGATATCTCTGCGTCCAGCGCTCGGCGTTGCAACACGTCGTGTTGGGTTCGTGACTGGTCAATCGTCGGTCGAACGTCGATGCCTCGTTGAGATGTGAAACACGTGTCGATTTCTTTCAGGGTTTTTATGACTCTTGAGGAATAGTTAAGCGGAATAGGTCACTAAATATATCTATGTCTATCGTATCTTAAGTCTCATTATCAAAGATAAACGATAAATAACATAGTTCATATGCATTAGATACAATTTTAGAGGGTTAGGGGGTTTTACAAGTTAGCAAAATTTCAACCCAACTACAGAAGCCATCTTTGTGCATGGTACGACATAATTACCGACATTATCCGACGTCCGCAAATTTTTCCAGACCTCCCCAGGCCTACCGTCTGGGAGCAAATCAGGAAGAATTTGCGGACTTCTAGTCTGTTAAATCGCATTTTTCAGCATATTAAAATATTAAGAACTAAGCCGTAAGCACATTCTTTTAATACTTTAATACCCAAACTAATACTTATACTGGTTAATGAATATATATTATTCTTTTTCTTATCAGAATATGCTAAATTAACCATATCGTTGTGAAAATTATAGAGATTTTTTTCCTTTACGTGGAAAGATAAATCGTCTAACGTAATTTCACCTCTATTCAGCGATACTAACACCACGTAGATTAAATAATGTTTCAGCAGCGTATGACCATCTCATTTGAGTTCCTGATAGGATATGGCAGGGGTGGTTATTCTAAACCTATTGATTTATCAGTGGTTCTTCTTCTTTTCGTGTGTGACCTGGTGTCAGAGTTTTAAAGCCGCCCAAGAGCCTCTGACTTGGCTTCACTTGCCGTCGAAGAATGTCCCTCAGCCATGCCGGTTCGCTCACGATGTTTTCCTTCACCGTTTTTAAAGCAAGTGATAATTATACAATACGTACATAAATCCGAAAAGTCAGAGGTGCGTGCCTTGGGTTCGAACTCGAGACCTATCAATCAATCAATCAATCAATCAATCATTTATTCATAAGTTCACATATAAATTACATAAAAGTTACATCATAACAAAGACATGACACCACTAAGGCCATCTTAGCTATCACTGCTTTCAGTGGTCTGCGTGGTATATGATGGGGTATGTGATGTGACCTAATTAATTTAAAATGTCTAAACTAAACTTGGCTGTCATCATAAGACCTGTCCATTTCCATTTAAGTGTTATTGTTTTTTCTCTAACGTCTGTCCGTCTTAGGCTCTTAGTTAGTCGACGATGAAGTATCTAGGACTCGTCCTCGACAGCCGGTGGAACTTCGTGGAGCACTTCCGTCGTTTGGCTCCCAGGTTGGACCGGGCCGGGGCCGCCTTGGGGAGGCTCCTGCCCAATCTTGGGGGGCCAAACGCCTCCTGCCGGAGGCTCTACGCGGGGGTCGTGCGGTCCATGGCCCTTTACGGGGTACCGGTGTGGGCGTGTTCCATTAGGCTGCGGCCAGCCCGCCGGTTGAACGCGTCCCAAAGGGTCATGGCCATTCGGCTGGCCCGGGGATACCGCACGGTCTCTCGTGAGGCGGCGAGCCTCCTTGCCGGATTACCGCCATGGGATCTGGAGGCGAAGGTTCTCGCGCACATCTGGGAGTGGCGCGAGGAGATGAAGCGCCGGGGCGAAACTCCGCTGCCGCGAGAAATCGTGGCACAGCGGACAGAGCTCCGGCAGGATCTCATGGCGGCATGGAGAGTGCGATGTTCGCAACCCAGTGCTGGGAACGCCACAATTGCGGCGATAAGTCCCCTCTTTGAGGAGTGGCTGGAGAGGCGCCACGGCGTCCTCACCTTCCGCCTGACGCAGGTCCTCACCGGACATGGCAGCTTCGGGAGGTACCTGTGTAGGATCAGGCGGGAGGAAACGCCCGGATGTCACCACTGTGCGGATCGTCCGGAGGACACGGTGGAGCATACGGTGGAGGTGTGCCCTGCTTGGGTGGAGCACCGCCGTGTCCTCGTGGAGGCGATTGGCGGCACTGACCTCTCGCGTCCGGCCCTGGTCCAGGCCATGGTACGGAGCGAGAGCGCATGGGAGGCGGTCACCTCCTTCTGCGAAGCAGTGATGCTCGCGAAGGAGGAGGCGGAACGCGTGAGGGAGAGGCAAAGCCTGCGCCCTCACGCCCCTAACCGCCGCCGCTGGAGACACCCTGGGCGTCGGGAATCCCGGGTGGATTCCCGGCCACCATAGGCGCGGGCTTGCGGACGGCGAGCAATGGGTAGCTCGCCGTCCGATAAGGACCAGGCCCGGGTCGATGGCGCGTCGTGTTCCACGCGCGCCTCAAAGAGATGTCAGCACACCTGACGGGGTCCGTTAGGACCGATGCCTGCCAGGGTTGCGGAATAGTCCGAAAGGGATACCGGGACCCTGGCAACAGGCAACTGAAGGAACACGGGTGGGTTTTAGTCAGTAAGAGTCTGACACGCCCTTCCGCTCCGCCCAGAGCGGGAGAAGTCATATGATGATTTCCCAACCAAAAAAAAAAAAAAAATGCTCTTAGTTAAATCAGAAACATCACTGAGGCCCAGTTGCGCGTTATCTCCGAGTTATTTAGCTAATCCATGAACGCGCAAGTGGGCCTTAGATGTTCCTAATTTAGCTTATAAAACGAAAAAAATGTCACAGAAGGGTAGGTACCCGAGGAATGGAAATGTCGTATAGGAAGATAGATCGAAAGGTGAGAGGATGATCAGCCAAATGGTTGGCGAAGAACAGTTCTGGACAGGAATAAGTGGAGGGAAATAGAGGAAGCCTATAATATATAATAATAATATAATAATAAAAGTTTATTGAGGTAAAAAGGTAAAACACTAAATACAAAGCTTAAATCTACGAAAAATTCAATTATTTTATGTGCCTGAACTAGGTCATCCTGTGTTTCAGGCGAGGCAAGGCATAGTATTTCTAAATAATCACATACTTAATTATAAAAATCTAGTCAACTAATAGGTATGTAAAAAGGTGTAAATACACAATAAAATAAATATACAATAAATCCTACTTGCTAAAGTCTTAGTACTTACATAACCTAACTTAGCTAAACTTAATTAGTACAAATACAATTTTTATTTGAGTACAACTAATAATTCCTCTGTATCTTCATAGGACATACTTTGAAGAGCTTCTTTGAGAGTCCTTTTACAATTATTATAATTAAGTGAATAAATTTTGGCTCTCGCATTTAGTCTGTTATAAAGTAATGGTCCTAGGAAGACAAAAAATTTGGCTGCGAAAGCATGTTTTGTACTTTTTGTAGGGCAAACTATGTCTTTCCGTCTCTTTTTAGTTAATTCAGTGCTGTAGGGGAGGGCTGCGTGTTGTTTTAATACAATGCTCATTATGAATAACTGTCGAGCTGTTAGTACTTCACAGGATTCATAGAGCAGGTTAGTGGGAAAAAGGAAAGGGCGGCAAGTAGACACCTTGAGAATCGCTCTTTGAGCTCTCTCGATAGGTAGTAGCAAACTTTTGCCTGCTCCACCCCAAGAGGTAATGCAGTAAGTCAAAATTGACTGACAGAGAGCAAAGTAAACTCGCCTAATTAATTTTGGGTCTGCAATATAGCGTAGTTTTTTGTAAACGAATATTAGCTTACGCATTCTATTATTTAAAGCTTCTATATGCTGTTTAAAAGATAGGGTTTCATCTATTATAATTCCCAGATATTTTATTTTATTAGTTATATTAATATTAGGGCACGTGAGCAAGCAATCTGCAGGGAACATACAACAGTGAGCATACAGCGTTGAGGGCAAAACAGACTGGTTTACGCATGGAAAACTTAATATAATTTGTCTTAGCTGCATTTAGTGTTAGTGAATTATGTTGAAGCCACTTAGTTACAATATTAAAACCATGTTGAGCAAACTTGTAGACTTCATGTTCTGATTCAGCACAAAAAAGGAGGGCAGTGTCGTCAGCGTAAGATATTATAGTGCCATGCTCTAGGTTTAGATTACAAAGGTCATTTATGTATATCAAGAATAGAGTAGGCCCTAAAATACTTCCTTGGGGAACACCAAAGGACGTGTTTTTTTCGTCTGCACTGAGAACATTGCCAATCTTCACGCACTGGGTTCGGTCTTCTAAGTAACTTTTAAAAAGTTTCAGTTGAATACCTCTTATGCCCACTGTCTCAAGCTTGCGCAACAGAATAGGAATGGAGACTGTGTCAAAAGCCTTGGCGAGGTCCAGGAAAACCCCTACTGTGTGGTTACCCTTGTCAAGTTCCTGGGCTAGATAGTCAGTAAGATGATGTACGGCATCGGCAGTTGAAACTTTAGTTCTAAATCCATATTGATGCTCCGACAAAATTGATTTGTCCTCCAGATATTTAAACAATCTTTTATTTATGATTTTTTCCAAAATTTTTGACATAGAAGGCAGTAAAGAAATTGGTCTATAATTTGTTACTTGCTGTTTACTGCCTGTTTTGTATAAAGGGACAATAACTGCTTTTTTGAGGCACTCGGGAAAAATACCCAAAGACAGGCACATTCGGAAAATATAAGTCAGTAGTGGTACTAAAATATTCTTGAATTGTTTGATGATTTTATTCGATATATTATCCCAACCAACTGCACAGTCGTCTTTCAAAGTCATGATTATTCTTTCTACCTCAGTTTCGTCAGTGTCTAGCAGGGCGAAGGATGTTAAAGTGTGGTTACATGCAAAATGCGTGCTTGTTAGATTGTGTGATTGAACCCGATTTCTTTCGGCCAGATTCTTTCCGACGTTAACAAAGAAATTATTTGCAAAGTTTGCAGATGTCAGCGGTGTCGAATGCACTTTTAATGACGAAGATGACTCATTATCTTTCGAGGTATATGTTATGTTTTTAATATGTTTCCAGATCTGTTTACTATTTGTTCCAGCCTTTTCCAGTGCAGTTTTATCGTAGTTGCTTTTAACCTTTTTGAGGAGATCATTGCAGAAATTACGATACCTTTTGTACGACAATTGCAGTATTGGATTATCTGGCTGAGATTTAGCCTTCATGTGCAGTTTATCCCTATGTTTCATACAACGAATAAGACCTGTCGTGGTCCAGGGTTTTATGTTACAATTTTTGCGGCTCAATCATGATATGACTGTATTTCTCTGAATTGCATGTTGTATGTTTTCTATTACATACAACATACAAAACTGCGGATCAGCAGAATTGTAAACTGGATCAAAGTTAATGACGCGCAAATCTTCTTCAAGTTTATTTATTTTTAATTTAGAAATTGTGCAAGTGTTGTATTTAGGTAATTTACAGTTTATGATTAATAGGGCAGCATTGTGATCGGTTATTGTTGAGTTAACCACAAGTGCAAGTGAAGGGAAATTCGACTTAAGCATGATATGGTCCAAGCAGGAGCCACTTTGATGTGTAGGAAAAATGTGTGCGGGGGGAGCAAGCCATGAAAGGCGCATAGGTTGAGGTAGTCCTGAGCAGATGCATTAGCACTTCCTGGAAGAATATTAATATTAATATCACCAATTAAAATCGTGTTTTTGAAGGATGATAGGTTTTGCAAGGTGTCGTTCAGAGAGTTAGTAAAATTAGTGATATTTTTAAAGAAGGGAGGCCGATATATTGCTAATATAGCAAATTCTGATCCAATTTTAACTAACAAACTGTTAGAGTCGACGATATTAGGTTCTTCAACGGAGACTTTCAAATAATTTCTGACATAAACAATCACCCCATCATTTTGATTGTAATTTATGTTACTTTTATACATATTATATCCCGGAATTAGTGGTATGTTATATTGTTTGGAAAGCCAACATTCGGTTAATACAATAACGTCACAGTTTATATCAAGACGTTGTAGAAAAATGTTAAAATTTTCGAAATTTTTAAAAACACTGCGAATATTTTGGGTTAATATGGTTAGTGGACTAGTGTGCGGGGAGAGATATTGTTTACAGTGTTCAACGTCACACACGTGGGATTCAGATACAGAGAAATTATCTATATCACTAATTAAATTACTTATCATATTAGTATAAAAAACAAACAATAACTCGGGGTTAAAAATACGTAATGAATGGCGCTCTGAGGCGCCTCCATAATCAACTGAATTAATATACCTTTTTTCAGCCATTATTTTCGCTGGGTAGTCAGAAGCACTTGTCTTGTGATTGCTCGGCTTTTTGAAGTGCAAGCAAGTAGCACATTTTGGTTCCGCCGCCTTCTTTGTGCATTCTTTAATGGAGTGACCCTTATCACCACAGTGGCCACAGGTAACGGTGGTCTCCCGACATGATTTGGCCGCATGTCCGTACTGCTGGCAGTTATAACAGCCTGTGACTAGAATAAAGTCTCTCACAGGGCATGACGACCAATTCACAAACACTCTGTGTTTTGATATCAGGGCTTTACGTATGTCTGCAGACACTTGTATTATATAATTACAGGTATCAGCGTCCTTCTTACCTGACTTAATGAACTTAATGGAGGTCAAAAAGGACTCGAGGTTGCAATCCTGAAGGATCTCTGCTAGATTCTGGTGAAATAAACAAGTAAAAACTTCCTTCTCTTGCATGGATGAGGGCACTCCGATAACTACTACTCTAGGCTTCCTTTTTGGGGGTTCGTCTACTGTAAGGCCTGAATTTGATAGCTGCATCGATTTCTTCACCTTCTCAATATCGTCTCTTGTTTCAGTGCTGATAATGACGCCGCCATGTTTCGTCTTACGTAGTCCTCTTACCTGAAGTTTCATTTGCTCGGGGCATATAATTTTTTGGACAAGTGTTTTT
This sequence comes from Lithophane ornitopus, assembly GCA_948473465.1. Classification (NCBI taxonomy): domain Eukaryota; kingdom Metazoa; phylum Arthropoda; class Insecta; order Lepidoptera; family Noctuidae; genus Lithophane; species Lithophane ornitopus. The sequence goes on from OX419633.1 coordinate 7,755,158, forward strand.
GTCTCCTCACTAGACTTCAGTTTGTCGTTAGGGTATATGACCACTGAGCTTAGATTTGACGGCTGTATAAAATTGTTGGTACCTTTTTTCACCATCTCAGCAAAGGAAGTTCCCGTGACCGGTTTCATTGAAGCTCCGATTGACAGCTTAAGGTCTTGTAGTTGCTGCGACAGATCAATTTGGTCTTCGAGTGTTTGGACGGTGGAGTGGGCCCGGACAGCTCTCATCTTAAGGGACTGGTACTGAACGGCCATTTGCGATGTGCCGTGACTAACTTTTCGGCATAGGGCACTTATTCGTAGTTTTTGCTCCATGTTTAATTTGCCCTCTGATATAATAGAGCACACTTCATTCAGGCACAGCTCAATGGACGACATCCAGTTCTGGATTTCCGGCGTAGGTATCACTTCCATCATGACATCTTCTTTTTGGTTGGGTGGTTGAGGGTGCGGTGCGGGTGCGGCCTCGGGAGTAGGAGCGGGTGCAGGTGCGGGTGCAGGCACAGGTGTAGGAGGTGGGCTCCGATCACATCTGCCACCCCTGCTAAAGGGACTGGATGCCATTGTGATACAAGTTATTTACTTGTTAATCACTAATACACATTTTCACAGAAACGATTTACTCATGTTATTCTTACGTGTGACCCAGTTTGCTTTACTACCGGCTCTTCGTTAAAAACCAGGTCATGAATCAGCAAGTAATTATTTATTTATTTTAATAAATGTTTGACACGTCTGTACTAAACAAAAGTGCAAGAAAGAACCTATGTCGCAAGGCAGCTGAACAAGCAGAAATGATAATATTATTAATATTGTAGAATCCTGTTGATCCCGTATTAACGCTGATTATATCACAACACTGGCTCATCACAACGACCAAGCCTGTCGTGACGGCACGCTTCACCTTCCTCCATTTCCCGCCATTTGGGGTGAACTGACAGTTGACATTAGTGACAGCGACATCACTGCTGGCGTGGTTGAGATAGTGTTTACAACTAAATAAAGGTCTTTGGAACTTGTTTATGTCCGAAAAAGGGTCAGAGGAAATAAAAGAAATTTTTATTTATTAAACTTAAGTAACTTAATTTTGTATATTTCTCTTCCATCATCGTGGACGTCCACGTCCATTAAATATATGGAAATAATTACGGGCTCGTTATAATATAACGTTATATATACCATCACATTAGAAATAATAAAAACGCTCTGATGAACATTTTTATTCATTCCAACTTCGAAACCTAATGGATTCGAGGCTGGAAATAAATACTTACAAACTAAGGATTCTCGACCAAACTTAAATACACTGACATAATACAACATTACAAGTTAAATATGTAAAATTTCCAGACTGTGTACAATGCAACCAACTCGATTACATTTTTTTAAATAAAATTGTGACTAAGAAGGTAAAATCTCACTAGCATAACCAATACACGATTTAGATGTGTACGCATGGCCTATCTCCACTATTTTAATGCCAATGATGTACATTTTTATGACCTTCCTTCTTTATTGAATGGGGTTGGCTTGGCTCACAATTAACCATTTAATTAAATACATACCTACATAAAAACAAAATGAATATATCAAAAAATAATTTACTCATGTGTTCAATAAAAATACAGGACTAGTTTAATAAAGACAAACTTACATAATATGAAGAGTACAAAAATATTCTTTACCACGTTTACGACACACTGATAATTCACATCTCACATACAGCTATAAAAATCGAGTTTTAACAAAGTATAACATTTTCAATTTATGTTTATTCAAAACTGTGCATGGAAAAGTATACACTCCGCTCCGTTCCGTACTAAAGTACTGCTTACAGTACAGTCGCAGTTTATAATATTAGCGGGCGATCTATCTGACATAGGTAGGTACTACCATTAAAATATAGAAAAACAGGGTTACTACATTCAAGGTTTGTTCTAGTATAGCCATGCTAAGCCATATTATACGGATTTGCTGAGATTCCCAAATTTTTATTTTATAGCATTCAAAATTGGTTGCCAGGTATCGCTAAATTAGTAACAGGGCTGCCGTATAACAACTCTATCATAATATTTAAAAAGTCTATTATTCTTAGCAGATGTGCCTGTCCATTCAATTTTAGCGAGATTGCATGGCTTCCCCTGATCATTCCGAGTATTAATCAATATCATATGCATTCTTTCAGTCTTCACACGCTATCAACTGCGCATATTGTCTAAAATCCAGTTCATATAGTAGGCCACATTGGTGTAGACTCCTGGAAAGCCGAGGCCGCAGCTCCTCGAGCCGAAGGAGACGATACCTCGCTGGATGTATCGCGCCCCAAATTTTCTGTAAGTGCCAGGGTACATAAGAGGCCCGCCCGAGTCTCCTCCACAAGAATCCTTGCCTTTGACCCCACCAGCGCATATTTGTGTCTGCTTTATGGTCGGGGTTCTATAAATAAATATAATAAAAAATATATTAAGATATTTAATAATGATTAAGTACTAGGCTGCGCCCCGCGGTTTCACTAAACTATCGGGATAAAAAGTATCCTCAAACCACTATGTGCCAGAATTCATCAAAATCTGTTCAGCCGTTTTAGCGTGAAAGTGGAACAAACAAACTCACTTTCGCATTTATAATATTAGTTAGGATGTCAAATATCGAGAAGAAAGCAAGGAGACCCTGACCTAAAGGGGTCCCTGACTGGGCTATCAATTTGAGGTTAGTCCAATGATGCTCCCTTGGGGGACACCAACACCAACACCATAGTAGGTAACAGTAATGTAATTTAATTATTAGAAGTTTGTGCATTGCATACTGTTTCTTCAATGCTGCTCAGTCCGTTGAGTATCAACTATTAAGTCAATGTTCAAACTTATACATTTTTTAAATTATTTCTGTTATGAAGGTGACCTAGAATTATATAGAAATATAAAGAGTTTTTGGAAAAGTTGGCAATAATGAAAGTGAAACTAACCCTCGGTATGCCGTCGTGCAATCCTCGGTGCTGATGACGGGAAGCTCGACGCTGAGCAGAACAGGAGACTGTAGCCCGTCTTCCGTGACACCCCAACCCGCAACATTCGTGTTTTGCCCAACAAGAGATTCCGTTTGAAGCTTTTGTGTGACGGGCAGACACAATGGTTTCATGCTAGCTGTAAACAAAATTAAAAAAAAAAAACTTGTCATTTTATCCACGATATACACATTGGTGAATTAACTTAGCCTTTTCTTTGTTAGTTTAGTTGAAGTGGAAGGGAAATAAATATTTATACTTTTCTGCAGGCAATCCTGTATGCTTGTCTGCCTGAAAGAATTCAAGAAATAGCGGGCTTAAAGGGACCTGTAGCACAATATAAATATGGACCTGAAGTGTATCTATTTAATACTAATAGACTTAGACACTATCCCTATCTATCTACAGGGTGTAAGGGACAGCCCTCCGCAGACAGATGGGATGAATAATTCAGCTTATCATACTAAGACGACCGGTAGGTACATTAAATTATTTAGGAACGTTATGGGACTCCAATAAACCTGATTTGTTTTATTATCTCACGCGCAATGTATCGTTACCGTGGAAAAACCCACGTAGTCGCACTCCCCGTGTCGGGGAGGGTGCGCTCGCGCCTCGTGATTTATCAATGTAAATTCTGAGCTTCACGCGGCGTTCGCTATAGTATTTTAACATTGCTGTTTTTTTTATGATATCTGTTTAATTTATATAAATGGAGTGCTGCGTACAGAGAATGTCATTTTACATTGAAATAAAGGAATAGCAACAAAAACTATTTAAAAAATGAAAAATCCTGAGAATTTCCGGTGGAATATGATTCAAAATAAGGAGCTGAATGCCCCCTGTTAATTTGCGGAGGGCTGTCCCTTACAGCCTGTATAGTAAACACTATCTCTTGCACATCAGCAGTTAGGTAGCTGACACTAATATTGTCAGCTGTCAGTTCACCACTAATGGCCAGCGTGGCTGCAAGTCCACATGAATAATAAACAACACACACACAAAGTACTTACGAAGTGTAAAATTAGCTGGTTGAGAAAGTCGTATTATAGCTATGTCGTCGACCCGCGACTGCGGTGTGTATCCCGGGTGCGCCACTACTGCAGCTATCGACACGTTCTGTGGAATAAAATAACACAAATATAATACAGACAATAGATACCCATACTAATAGTAGATTATGATAGAGCAGTGTCTTTTGACACGGACCCTATATTGAATCCCGAACGTAACGTAGGATACTAAGTCTCCTTAGCGCAGGGAGGGAGGATCGAGTTAACTTTTGATAAAATTCAAGAATCCTGAGTGCAGTACGTCGATTCTGTAAAATTCAAACAACAACTCGCATCTCACATCGCTATTCACTCTCACTTCGAATTTTGAATCGGGTTCGAGTGCGAAGTGAGCGTCGAAGTGACGGGAGAATTACCTTACTGAATGCTACTTCTTTTTCATCTCATATTTTATCTGTCAAAATCTCACGGTCAATTTAGTTCAACTCGCTGACTCGCTAGCAAGGGTACCTAGCGCTAGTGTATCAACCGAGTTTTTAGAATCCCAATCAAGAAACTCACAGCGGATTCAGATTCGAAGTTTAGAATGAGGTCTTATAGAATCACACCCCAGTAAGGGATTCAAACTAAAACCTATGAAATGTGTTCTTTGGTCGAGCTGTAGTTTAATTAAAGGAAAAAAGACACACATTTTTTTTTGTTGAGTTTACAAAATACCAAATCACATTATGCACCAGCGGGTCATAATGAAATCCATTACAATATTATTACCCGGCTATAAGGCGACCGAGCGGCTAGCAATGCTTTGGGTTACAGCATCCTTACCTATATTATACATTTATAAAACAAAGTCCTCCGCCGCGTCTGTCTGTCGTCCTGTTCGCGATTTTCAAGCTGTTTTCACCAATGGATAGAGTGGTCCTCGAGTAAGGTTTTAGTATATAATAACCGACATCCACGCGGGCGAAGCCGCGGGCATTAGCTAGTGACATATAATTGGAGCGGGTGGTATAAAAAAACACCTGAACATAAACCAAATTAATGTTTTCTTGTTTCTTGATTGGCCAATCAGATTGATTGTCTTTGAAGGGTAGAGTGGAAATGGATGGTTGAGGTTGAGAGTGGCCCAGGTTATAGCTGTGGATTCCTACTTATAGGCAGATGGTGAAATATAAGACAATTTAGACTCACCTCTATTCTCGGTGCGCATTCTGGTTCTGTATCATATGACGTTACACAGTCAGGGTCCTGTCTGATGTCATGCTCCCCGAGGACGACTCCATTCAGTTGAAGTCTGTTGCCCAGGAAGGACACGCAGTGAGCCGCCGTCAGGACATACCATTCGTTGATGAGTGTACCACCGCAGCTCAACGCTGTACCACGAGCTAGAAATTATAAAAGAGGGTTTTTAGGGGTTATTTGTTGAGTAAGTATTGACTAGGAAAAGTGGCCTCAGAAGCTTACAAATGTAAGTAGATAATTATAAGAATCATCATGCACAAGCAAGTAACAAGACAGGGTTCAGGATCAGGATCAGGGTTTGTTATAAGAATATGAAATTGTAATAACGTTTAATTTAGAATTATGTAATTAACTTTTTATAGGTAACTATAGGTATAACATACCTGAATCATAAGATAGAAGCACCATCCAAGGCATTTCGAACAGGTCCGTCCTGTTACCGCCATTGATCCTGTCTCTCTCAATGTTCCCACACTGCAGGGGCAGGAGGCCGAGGTTCGGATGAGCTTCGACGCCTATTGGCTCATTCTTATTGTCTATCGTAGCTCTAGTAAAAGCTTCTACATTATCACCAGTGTCAGGTTCTGTGGCTGTGTTTCCCGAAGAAGCGCAACAAACCTATTCAAAAACATGCTTTTAGTGTTTGTTTTAAACATTTAATATTATGTAAATAGAGCAGGGGGCCTACGACCACCTCCTACAGCAGTATTATTTTAATCTTACTTCATGGGGGAAAGAGATGCAGCTATACTACCTGTAGAGCTATATCTCTTTCCTACACTAAGCGGTGGTAGTAGGCCACCATGCCGTACACAATTTAAAAGCTACTTTTTGTCTCAAAAATAATCCTCAAGGGTATAGTTAACCCCCCCTTGAGGATATAGGTAAGTAGGGGATGAAAGTTTGTATGGGAAATGTAGCATTCCTTAAGTTTGAGATATAAAAATTAAAATCTATGCTTTTAATAAGAAATAAAGAATTTTAAGTTACGTAAAGTAGCATTTCAAACAGGTTTTTTCGAAATGTACGCCATTTAGAAAAAACCTGTTTTTCCCATGGGCAACTTTTTGTGGCGTGCTCACAAAATCTTCATGTTCTAGCAAAAGATGGAAAGACCCAAACCAAAATATTGTTTACAAAAATGTACTTAAGATATTCCAAATAAATTCCTTTTATTCGTTCAACTTTTTACCATGTCAATAAGTTATGGATCCAACACGAATTTTAATTTAATACTTGCATACTAATAAATATATAAATGCAAAAATGACCCCGTCTATCTGTTACGGCTGAACGGTTTTCAATGAAAAGCATATGGATAAACCATGGCCTGGGTAAGGACGTAGGACAGTTTTTATCTCGGTAGTACGTACCCGTGAGATAATTTCCATCCTCCACGCGGGCGAAGCCGCAGGGAAATGCTAGTGATGATATAAATTACTTTTCGAAGTAACTTGAGTCATTCATGTATTCCAAGAAGAAGAAGTTTAGGAAATTCCCTCCCCACCAAGCAAAACTGTAATGAATGACCACCTCACTAAAATAATACCATCGTGATTCATTTATCAACAACATGTTAGTGACAACATATTAGTATCTTAACCGTTGTAACTGTTCTTACTTGATGAATGTGCGAAATAAGCAGAGAGAAGGAAAACCACACAAAGAATTTGTTCAAAAACTTTTTACTTTGGCAAAAATTACAAAACAATAATGAAGCAGCAATATGGTTGAAAGATCTTCATCTTTCAACCATATGAGGCTCACTACTCAAAAAGTTTAGATTTGCGAAAACATAAAGGCATGTCTACTAGCGTAAATAAATGAAAACACACTAACAATAAGCAATTCTTCCTCACCATAGGGTCCTTGGATTCGTAGCCACACGTTAGTTTTTGAAGCCTCACCCTCATGTGAGGTGGTATGGGGTTGCCTGCCCGCTTGACCTCGTCGAAGATGTGCTGACATTGCTTCAAGGGAAGGCAGGTGCCAGACGCACCCTCAGCAACGCAACTTTCTCCAGCAAATACTGGAACAGAAGATAAAAATAACATACAGAGATATAAACAAATACTATTGTAAGCCATTGTAGAATGTGTTGTTGGTGTTCTTTATTAAATACTTAATGATGGAATCTCTTTTTCCGTGTTACTTTGTGAAAATGATCTCACACAAAACACAAACACATCATGCCCTCATCATCATCCTTGAAAAAAAACATCACCCTGAAGAATTGTGGGTGTACCTGCTGTATACAGTACATCAACATTTCAAAATCCCATTTAGCCCATGTAGGTAGGTAGGTGGGTACCTAATAATAAAATGGAGAGCCTACTGCTATCAACCGCGGTTACAAATCCCGACTCCGGGATTCCTGATGGAAAAAGCCAACAACACTTTCCTCGACCTAGGGATCGAACCGAGTTTCCCACGATCAACAGTCGCCCTCAAACTTGAGTCTTGACCAACGTAGCTTCTGAATTCCTGAGAAATAATAATAATGCAAAATACAGGTCGGTTAGAAACTCGTCTTCTGTGTTGTAAAACTTGTAAATCTCGCCAATGACGCAAAGGTTTATTTTAATTAACAGAAGGCGATGGACCGGTAACTGTTATTACTAATTAACTAGGTACAATGTCGACTTGTTAGTCTGATTCCATTAGATTAAATTATTCAGTTAGGTAAGGTTTTAATTAGCTCTCGTTCTAAGCAAACTCGTAAAGCTAGAAAATCTAGAAATAACGCTTTTACTTTGGCCCATATGCAAAGCTGCTAAGTGCTAACAAATTTTGAGCAAATCAACATTGGAGTTGATTTGCTGCGATGAGCGGCATATGAATTGTTCACGTAACGGTAACAAAGAGCGCTGCCGGCCTATTCTTAATCTGACCGTGACTCAGTCACTTTACCTGTTTTCACGGTAAGATTGTTGACAGAATTGATCAGCAGGTCCTCTAGCAGAGATATCGATTGGATCACAGATTTCTTTAGAAAGGATGCGAGACACGTGAGAAACACAAGACCGTTAAAAGAAAGGGAACCATATACAATACTCAGCATAATGATGTGTATAGACGTGACAGGCTGATGACAGAACGATGGTTTTTGTTAATGTTTATATTAGTTTAAACAGTTGGTTCATTGGTCAACCATTATTCCCAAATCAATTTGTTAATTAATTAAAAATTAAAAAACACGACTGCCCTGCTAAAAAACGAACTAAAAAGTAAAAAACAAGTTGATAAAATTGTCATTGCAGTTGCATTTTTTACTTTTTAGTTCGTTTTTTAGCAGGGCAGTCGTGTTTTTTTAATTTTTATTTACATTTTAGTGACAATTATGTTTTTTTTTTTTGAAGTTTACGTACATTTTTGTTTACCGCTATGCTCTAGTTGGCGTTGTGTTAATGTTAACAATTTTTTTAAATTAATTGCCTAAGTATTAGTACTGTGTGATTATGAAAGAATTCTAATAATAGGTAACTCAATCATCTACCAAACCATTCACTCAATTAGACATTTGCAGTATTACTAAAGTCTGATTAGGTATCGTTCAGCCAAAGATGTTTTTTTTTTTTGCATGTGCGCCCTACATATGTAAAATTTACCACAAACATACATACCCTGAAAACATTACACTCCTCTTTGGGCAGTCGTGCAATAATAGTAAATTATGTACTTCTAAACGGGTTATTCTTTTAGCTTAGATCCTGGTGGAATTCTACGTGATGAATGTTTCATGCTGTTTTCTGGCCTTTGAGAAATAAACGTGAATAATTTTTGGAAGTCCTGAACGAGTCTTAGACAATGCAATTGTTGTTCATAATGTGATGTGTTCCGCATGAGGTCAGACTAATGTTTCAAGGAATGAATGAGTGCCTCCCTCCCTACTGTCCATAGATTACGTTCTAATAAACGGACGATGATGGTTTCTTTAAAATATTAGGTACTTAGTCAACATCATCATTCAGCTTTATGCGAGAAGCACAGAACCGGTTTTCATGATACTATCTATAGTTTATTATACACAAGTAACCAAATATGATTACTTAGAAGTAGGTAATTTCTAGCAACGTTGTTCATTTTAAAATACCTTCAGCCATGTTCCTATTCCAGAGGTGACAAAGTCGCGCTAAAGGCGCGCGCACTTCTCGAATCTTACCCCAAAATATTAAGTAGGAAAATGACAAATAAATACAAATTCTCGAGAATCAATGTAAAAAATATTTCGCAATATAGGAAGAGCATTGAATTCTCCACCAAATACACAAGGTTTGGTTGTGACAGCGGAGTTTTCGTGCAGTACAGGGCGCCCTAAATTGAACGGCTTTCTCTCACTTACAGCATTCCGTTTTCAGCAGTAATTGCAGGAACACAGGCACGGTTATCATTAATTTGAACATTGTTAATTGTTTACATAACAGTCTTTAACCAATTTAAAATAACACTGCTCACGTCACACACACAAATTTGTATAGCACGCGCTCACAAGGTATTTATAAATAAACAACGTGATCATCGATCGTTGAGAAACACTTGTAATCGATTGATTTTTCCGTCAAACTGTCGCGATTCTATTAAAATAATTGTCTGTGTGGATTGGTTATCCGCTGATAAAAGCCTGAGTCAGAATGAGCACCGGTTCGTTTTATACTTACAAGTTTACAAACTCCGGCCGCTCACATGTGTTATTTTCCTTGTGTTGTTGTTTTTTTTATCTCTTTTCAAACTAAGATATCATTTGTTTTAAAAGTTATTAGTATTGCTTAGGATCGCTTGCATGAGGAGATGTACAAAATGCTGTAGAGGGTCATTGGCGACTAGATAAATGAGACGGTCATTACCATACTAGTTTCGCCGGTAAACACGCTCAGCCATCTCCTAGACACTGCGATCTTCTTGTATGTACACATACCTACTTTTCGTTGAAGATTCCCACTTGCTATGTGCGCTTACGCTGCTGCCGGTGAGATGGCGCTCGGGTCGTTAGGCGGAGTAATAAACCGGTATGTACTCAGGTTGTTTGTAATAATAACTTACTTCAGGTTAACCCTCCCGCCTATTATACAAAGGGCTGTATGACCATATCCTTATTGGACCATCATTAGGTATCATTATCGTCTCACCATGCCTGCACTTCCTTAAAAAAAAAAAACAAATACCGAAACGTAATTTAGTTTCCCGCTCCCTGTCATGTTAAGTCAGGCCCGATAACACTTTGCTAATTGACTAATATTTTGATCACGGCATGAAATATTTCTAAAGATACGATTACGAACCTTGTTCTTCTTCTGTAGTTCTCATTTTCTGACATAAGAGAAGAAAAACACTGGTCCGAAAACTATCTACTATCGTATTAAACCTCAGATTGTCACAGTTTTGACTGGTAACAAGAAGTTCTGCCAGGCTGGCCTAACCAACACTTAAGTCGACTTTGATTGCATTTTGAAAGAAAGAAAGAAAAATTGTTTATTCTGAACAAACAAGAGCAAGAGCTGGCGTTTGATGGGTGGCTGGTCGTTTTGGTGGGTGCAACAGTTCAACAGCCATTCGTTGATTTCCATTCCTTTAGATTGATAGGTATTGTAGCAGCAAATTATCCTGGTCTGATGAATTAGTTAAGAAAATGTGAGAAGCTGAAGAGCTTTTCCATATTTTTGCTGCCGTCCGCCTCATTTGATATCTGATCTTTATCATTATATAAATTCGTCGTCATTCAAACCTTAGTAGGTATACAATAAATAAAAAAATAAAAATAAAATAAAATAGTTTATTTCTTTAACGTTTTTTACAATATTATTCGGTGGCTAGGACCGCCCAGGAAGCATTATGTATTATAGTAATGCTTGTATTGTGTGGTTCCGTTCCTCTCTAGGATCAATTTACAAGGTTTTTAGGAAACTAGATAACTAAACTATTTTAAGTAAATTTTACAAAAAATTACAAAATTTATGAAAAGGTAAATATGCTGGTATGATTATTTGTGTGTGTATCTGAGTGTGTGTGAGTGCGTGTGCGAGTGTATGTGTGGTTGTGAGTGTGCCTCTATGATAGTTAGACTATACTCATAATAGTATGTGTGAATTATGCTCCTTTTGGGAGATTTCTGCAATACATTAAGTACGAAAATTATACGAATAACTCGGAAATCCTTAATATTGACAAAAGCATGTTGACGTATATGTCACTCATCATGTTCATCCTAATTGATCCTATTCTATATGGCCATCACTGGTCCTAGATATCTACTGTGTTGGTTGATTAAAGTTATGTCCCACTTTCATATTGTTTTCAGCTATATAGGTATTCTGAATTTATTTCAGCCAGCTAGTAAGTATTGGGTAAGTAAATTTACCACTCATACTGCTATACATGTAATTTGTTAGGTGCTGGTTGGTTTGTTAAAGGTGCGAGTATAGTGAATTTGTAATCAATTTTCAAGGTACGACTTTAACAAATTCAATTTGAAACACAGCCTTGCGACAAATAGATAAACAAATATGGCTACAGTCAGACGGTGTGTTTGTGATGTGGTAAATAAAATAAAATATTTCTATAAGTAGTGATGGATAGTAGCGTTGCAAGAAGAGGGCGACGAGCTACCGCGTACCACCATCTCCCTGCTGCTTGGGTTCTCGACTCTGGAAGGCTTGTAACCCATAAAGCCTTGGCAAACACCTCAGCTAAACATCGCAAACTTAGAACTCTAAATAAAACGGGTGATGCAGATGCAGACGCGCCGTTAGAGGAAGCCTTTGCAACGGAGCCGATCACGAAATCCAGAAAGAAGGATGGGTCAAAAAATTGGTCATCAGAATCTGTCGAAAGGAAATCAGTCGAAATCTCACGACTTGAACTGTTATATTTAATTGTAAACTACGTTAGAGGGAAGTCCAAGAAAGCACTTTTGTATTTCGAAGAATTAGGTATAATAGGAACCTTATTGCTGTGGCCATGGACCCCCCGTAATTAGTATTAGAATCTATTTTAAAAACACTTCTTTATTTAATTAAAAATTACGTCAATTTTAAGATCAAGAAACGCCATCTGAGCAGTTTCCTGTGTATATATTTTTATTGACAAAAAGGAGGAAGTTCAAAACCGACTTGAGAAATTACTGACTACTGACGTAGATGAAGTTTAAAAAGATTTTTTATAAAACGAAACGTTACAACAGGTTATGAAGGATAAAAAGATCGGGATAAGTTAAGAGAAACTGCGTAAGAGGTGTGGGCGAAGGAAAATACCAGGACTATGAAATGAAATGAAATTGTTTATTCTGTAAATAGGATATTGAAATCACTTTTACACGTCATATTAAAAATATTAAAAATAAGCTAGATGAGGTCGGCGTTTCCTATCTTAGTCAGATAGGAAACGCCGACTCTGAGAAGAAAGGCCGAAACAAACTCAGACGTCACAGTCTCTTTTAAAGTCCAGACATAATCTTGGTCAGGTCATATGAGGACCATGTAGATTAGAGTCTGAAATGGTCTTTTGAGGAAAGAACCACACAGATTTGAGTGGACCTGTCCAGTCAGTGCAAGCATTTGTCAGTAACCGAGGAGCTCAACTCAGAGCTTAAGGAGCTCAACGACTCGACGAACAATACCAAAGAAAGGACATTTGGGTAGGCCGCATAAAGTTCTCAAATTGCCAAACCATCGATAAAACTAACTGAGAACGAAAAAAATATAAAAACAAAATAAAAATCCAAATAGTCCTCACATTCACAATAATTTAAATAATACAATACTTTACAAAGTAATCATGTCATTTTGTATATAATATTCAATAATGTCAATTTGTATATAAAACTGGTAGGTATATTTTGATGATTTACCACAATATTCAAAATGTCACAATGCTTAGCAGAGCGAGCAGCTCAATCCCATGCTTTTTTGTCTTCTAAATAATCTGAAATTTTATAGTACCCTTTTCTACAAAGTTTGGTTTTAATACAGCTTTTAAATCGTTTAGTGGGTAAGTTTCGTATGTCAATGGGAAGTTTGTTATAAAAGCGTATACATTGACCCATGAACGAGTTGCCTGCTCTGTGGACACGAGTGCGATGTACAGCAAGATTGTGTTTATTCCTGGTATTTAAACTATGAATATCGGAACATCGGAAATACAACATTGTAATGCAGTTGACAATAATTTTAAAGAAAGGAGTGCAGCACCTTTCAACCTACATGTAGGTATAACCTAGAACAATGTTTCAAATCTTCTTAATTTTTCACATAGATCATAGTTGTTTGTTTTCCTAGGATTTGGACAAGGTAGAAACCTAATTAGTACAAAAGTCGCAATATTATTTCACCATCGGTAGAAAGAGGATAATATAATTAGGTACTTATACCTCATGGAAAATAACTTCACCATTTATGGCCGGCTACATACCTACATACGTGAATTCCGAAACGGAACAACGTTCCGGAATAATGATTCGGGATTCCGAAGGCAGCAAATCCATACAAAATCAAGGATCTATCACACACTTTAGTACCTACAGTAGTTCTCCGTTCGAAATTTTCTCCGATATGAAATTCCGAAACGGAATTCCGTCTGTATGTGGCCAGTCTTCTGTATGGATTTTCGCCAACTTTTATACAGCGAAGCTTATTTCAAAATGCCCCAATCCACGGAGTTTGAATGATGCGATAGTTGTAGGTAGGTAGACTCAAAAGGGTTTAAATTTATTTATAAAAGTTATATAAAGATAAGCGACTGTTTAACCATACATTTTTGACGTTTGAACGTCACATAACTTTAAATATCCCTAGTAAACTCGACGTTAATGATAGTTTATGATAGGTTGATCTAACTTGAAAAAAGAGTACAGCAGTCTTCCTGATTTATCAACACTGTTTAATAAGTGTCGTTCATATTAGGTAATCTCGCTGGTTTCATTTAAAGGTCATTCCTTTCCAAACGACACACTTCAAGGTTTGCTCTTGTTTGTAACATCTCACCATCAGTAAAAAGAATAAAATTAGCATCTTGCTTTGAAACATATATTTTCAACACGTCTTTTTCGCTTTTTCGATTCGGTGGTAAATTTTAATATGTAAGTAGGTAAGTACCAATTATTTATTATAGAGGTTGTTACAATATCATATCCTTACTTATTATAAAACAAAGTCCTCCGCCGCGTCTGTCTATCGTCCTGAACGCGATAAACCCAAAATGTACTGCACCAATTTTCATGTTGTTTTCACCAATGGATAGAGTGGTTCTCGAGTAAGTTTTTAGTACCTATATAATACCCGACATCCACGCGGGCGAAGCTGTGGGCATCAGCTAGTCTAAGATATAATGAAATTGTAAAATAGACATATAATGGGTAATTTGTGAGCTTCGTAGCTAAGTTAATGATATAATATGAAAGGTAACTTAAATATCTCCTTTAAGGGGGATATACCTTTACTATGTATGTCTATTTTACAATTTTACCACCTTAGAAATTGTCCAACTGACAGGTGTCAGTAAACGCATTCTTTCGGTAGATGAGTTTGAATTTTAGCCCGTATTAAGTAGATAGGTATGGGTCTGGAATTTGCTGACATCTACTTTGTTTAATCACATTTCTCATCATCTTAAAAAAAATCGGAACTAAGGCGTAACTACATTCTGTTCATACCAAGTCAGGATAATGAATAAGTACATATTTATTTTTCTTATCAAATAGGTAAAATGCTTTAATGAAGCATATCGTTGTTAAAATGATAGACATATTTTTTGTGGGTAAGATAAATTTCATAAAGTGCAATTTCACCTCATGTATGACCGACCGTCACAACGTGTAGCTTTAGTGCTAAAGGACATGAAAGAGGTAGGTCAGGTATCCGAAGACGATGTCGAGGATAGAGCGAAGTTAAAGAGAAAGACCAGGAAGGCTGACCCCACTGCACCGCCATGTGGGATACATAGCCAGAAGAGAGAGAGAGAGAGATGTATGACTGTCACAGACCGTCTCGTTTCAATTCCTGTTAGGATAGGCAGAACCTGATTGTTCTAAGCCTTCAGATTTTTCAGTTGTCTGTCAAGTGTGTTGTGTGTCATCTTTTAGGTAGTATGGGTTGTTGACGAACATTATAATGATTATACCTGCGACACGGTAAGGTTTGGTTGCTACCTTAAGCTAGGTGAGAACAGTGCAGAACACGCGCGTAACTAATATCGTTTGTACGCTGCAGTGCACTTGTTGCACGTATGAACAGAACACTGGGAACGCAGTCCAAGCAGTCATGAACGTTTGTTCATACAACAAACTTCGTAAATATATTTGTCCGAAAATAATAAACGGATAACACCAATTATGTTTTCGATCGAATGGCGGTTCACGTTCGCGTTTACAATTCTGCTACATTATGGCGTTACGGGTAAGTTAATCGATTTATTTCTAATTCATTAACGCTGTTAGCATTCAGTTTACAAAGTCAATTATTATTTTGCTAGTGTTTTTATTATTTCACGTGTAGTTGTGGATGTATCAGACATGGAGCTATGGAAATTGATTTGGTTTTTACATGCCGCAGACAAAATATTTTCTTTTGCTGTGCGGCAGCTGTACCTACCTATAAAATACAATAACTCAATTAAACAATTAACTAGCTGTACCTATTTAAAAAATATTGCATAATTACTAAACATTTTCCAAATACCTTAAAAAAGATTTGGTCATCTGTCCCATATAATGGAACAACATCAGCATCCTTCATAAATAAACCTGTACGTTAGTAAATATAAACATTTTCCCATTTTAAAATGTTATTCATTTCTTCCTTTCGATTACTCACTTTAATTGTATATTTGGTGGTCTGTGTTTAGTATCTTTGGGATAAGGTGTGTCCCCGATGATCGTCATGATAAATAATTAACAGCTATTTATCACATAAATTCCTTGTATCCTACGTTATATAATGCTATGTAGGTACCTACACATCATTTACCTAACGTGTACCTATTCTATTATAATTGGAATAATTCGCAAAAATTATTTACAAGGCTGTATGGAAATATTGTAGATAATAATTACATATTCTATGAATAAATTATATTTCACGCGCTCTTTATACGTACTCACTGTTATGACATTTTATGAGGAAGCAGTATTAGAATATGGTATCTCTTGTCAATAGTGCTTCGTTCTCTTACAAATTATGACTGGATTCACAGGTACTTGGCTCCAGTGGCACAATCTTAGGACCAATTTCTTTTTGAGATTCGCTCCTCTCAGAACGATTAAAGGTGGGTGCTACATGTATTTTTGTACCCAAGCAAATGAGAATTACAATACGTGCAGACCTCTTCAACCACCGAATTATTATATGCCGGCAGTCTAACAGTTGCCTTCGTATTATTTTGGGGTCCAGAATGGTGTCACCTCAATATTATTGCTTGGGTACAAAAATACATCTTGTATAGAGCTTTTTAAAGTGACCTGTGCCAGATGGGAGGATGATTGGATAGGGCCAGTATCTCATCAATGAGACCATAGAAATATAAAAATCTTCTTTCTTATATCTACGAATGAGACACTGACGAGTCACTGGCACACTGGCTGGTTCTTCATTCGATTTCAAGATCCAATAGTTTCCAAGTTAATTATGTTAGCCCGCTCAAGGTCGCCTGTCGTCTAGTGGAGCAGAGAGGAGCGAAGAAGTGCAGAGATCGGGAAATTAGGGAAACGTTGTTTATATCCACTTGTCTGTTCTTCTTAGCTCTAAAGGGTAGCTTTATGGAGGGCTCTATGATTTTTAAATTACTCTCTTAGTTCCAATCATCTTTAACATCGTGGTCGCTAGAAAAAGCTCTATACAACCCACTGAATAACCTTACATCCTTCTTTTCATCACATAACTGAAAAACGTTTTACTATTTGCTCCTGCTTTTTACTGATTACCTAATAGTCATGAAAGTAAAGGAAAGGCAATCATGATAAAGTGAAGGCCAATGGTATTGCTTTAACATTCATTTTCAGTCACACTTAAACAGTACAGACTTTGGTTAACGTCAGTTACATATATGGTGGACGAACATAGGTACTGACTGATATATGAGATCAAGTTGCAAGCTCATGAGCAAGTGAATAGTGCCATACCACTATTTTCGAACATAAAAACAGCAAAAGAATAATATTAAGAGCGGGCAACATTAATTGTCATCATGTTCCCCGGCCGATTCACCGAGCTGATCACTGACGAGCAGCTCAGTGAACCGCCCGATCAGGCTGTCAAATCGTGCTGCAAATACCAACCTAAAAGGGTGTCAGGGCTTTTCCATAGCCTGTGTACGACATTGGCCACTTTCTTTCTTCTTATAAAAAATATTTTATTAACCATGATTCATTTCCAACACTACTGTTTACGGTAGCCATACCAATTTCAATTTATACTGCAAAAGAAATGAATATTCTACCATTATACCTACTATCGACTATCCTTGATAAAGTAAGGATGAGGAAAGATACACTGATCATGTGCTACCAAAATAGTATAACTATAGGTGAAAAATCCATAGGTACTACAGTTTCCTCGAAACGATACATTTTTTTCTTGCGTCCAGTCCGACCCACATACGCACACCAACAAAAAAACAATTTAAGAAAATGTGCGTCATGAACTCATGATCATTATTTTAGACCGTTGCTCACCCGACTGTCGGTCGGGCGTCTGCTGGTAGGGCGGGTAGTTAGTAGGTACATACTCGAAGCCATCTCACACATACTTGTACCACGGATTTTGAGCAAAACATCCTAAACAACGAGAGCAAACCCATCCATGTCATATCGATAATAATCATTCCTAATTTTTACAGATGACAAAACCTTAACTTCAGAGGAGCTATCAAAGCACCCGGCATGGACGAAACTGGAAGCTGTAGATTGTGGAGACAGTGCTGCCGACCGCATCATCGGTGGAGTCAACGCCGGGCTGGGCCAGTTCCCCTGGATCGCACGACTCGGATACATTGGTCAGCACTTAAAAACCACTAGATACAACTTTTTGTGTTCCTTATAACGATCTTTTGCTAAGGACATGTATGTTTTCTATATGAGAAAAAAAACGATGCTCCCGTATCAGCAGTTATAGCATCTAAGTCATAAGAAATAAGAGCTGGTTTGAAACCAGCATAGACTATGTAAATCTTTAGTCTTCTTCAGCCCGCAACAAAAACAGCAATTAGATATTAAATGAGTAATTATTCTAGATAACTGGTAATTTGAGACAGATAGTATTTTATTACTTAAATACTATGAATTGATGATTCATATTAATAGGTAGTAGTTGGTTTCTATTAATAAAATAATTGGGTAGATACACAGATCATTCATTTGTGACAGGGCACTTCTACATAACTGAGATCATTATCAACATTACATAATAGGTTTTCAAGTAGATAATTATTGCAGCCGGTGGTCAATACAAAGTATATCTAGGTATACTATACATCGGTTTTACCATCTTCCATAATTGGCAGTCCATTCCATACTAGATCCCGTAGTATAGGTGTCGACAGTCAAAAGAATCTACAAAACTAGATACATATACAGGGTGTTAGGGTAGACACCGTTATCCTTGAAACTAGTGGTTTGATGTCATCTATAATATACTTTTTAGGGACAAATTTTGAAATCGCAAAAAAAAAATCAGCTGTTCCATACATTTTGTCGATTTAAGTGAACACAAATGTATGGAACAGCTGATTTTTTTTCGCGATCAAGGTTGATCCCATAGAAAAAGTATATTATAGATGACACCAAGCCATTAGTTTCAAGGATAACGGTGTCTACCCTAACACCCAGTATAAATGTATAATGTTACGTAGATAGAAATATGATGTTAGTTACGTACTGATCATGTAATTACCTATGTAAGTAAATGATCTGCTAATGTTGTATAGAGGACGATGAGATCGACTGGATGTGCGGAGGTGCACTGGTCACCGACCGCCACGTGGTCACGGCCGCGCATTGCGTGCAGAAGTCAGACTATGGATATGTTTTGTAAGTATTTTATATAGATAGGATCATTTAGACCGAAATTTTTGAAAACCAGTAAGAAATCCAAAAGGTCAAAGTTTCAAGGTTAGCCACGGTTTTCCGCATAAATTGTACACAAGTATTTTTTTTCTCGACATTGTGGCAGTAAATAATCTCTACATGAGATCTTCAAACGAAAAATAGTAATAATATTATAATACTTAATATGAAGATTTCGTGGTACTGGGGGCTACCACCACCGACCGCTTACAGCAGTATTATTTTAATATTACTTCAGTGTAGGAAAGAGATGAAGCACTACAGCTCCATCTCTTTTCCCCACGAAGTAAGATTAAAATAATACTGCTGTAAGCGGTGGTGATAAGGCCCCCTGGACTGTTTTCTACAAATAATAAAGTTTCGATCGGCTTTGATTTTGACATTATTACACTTTACATCTTCTGATAAGGATGAAAAGCTTTAATTTCTTTTTACACGACTGCCCAAAAAGGAGTGTAAGTAGGTACTTAATGTTTATCGACCTTCGTAATTTATATCGTTATAAACGTGCTCGCACGAGTCAAAATTACTAAGCACTAAGCATGACTAAGCACTTAAGCAGCTCTAAGCAGCACTAAGCAAGACAGAGGGCGCGGCGCGTCTACCACACAGATCGGTACCTATGAGATGCTTGTCCTTCTCATGCCTGCACACAACACAAAATATTATCACTTCTCTGCATCAAGAGCAATATTTTGCCATTTTTAAACAAAATAAGTTGTATTTGGAAACATATCCACATTCATATAAGTGTTTGTCTCTTTTGTACTCATGGAATATCTTATAGAAACTCCCGCCGCATCACTCGGTAGGCGCCGCGCCCATTTAAAGTCGAGTAGGTATGGCCCTAATTATATGACGCATGAAACGTGTTAAATATCTAAAATCAATATAATAATTTTACCAATCAGGACTACAATTCGTGTGGGTGAGCACGACACTCGAACGGACCCAGACTGCGAACTGAAAGTGTGTGCCCCTGCCGTGCAAGACCGAGCCATCAAGAACATCACCAGTCATCCCTCCTTCAACAAGCCAGCCTTCCACAACGACGTGGCTATCATTGAGTTAGACAAGCCTGTAACCCTGAATGGTACTAACATTGTATCGCAATTTTGTTTGTAGTGCTAAACTAAACTTTCTTAAAAAGTAGGTATTCAAAATCATTATTTCAATATAAGGGGGATAAGCTCATAGGGCTGGTCGGCAATGGGCATCAAAGAGGAGAGGAGACGAGATGTCCGTCAGGGGGATTCTTCCAGTCTCTAAAAATTTTTCACCGTTTCATTTGCGTTCAATTTTTCTCATATAGCTCGCAATAGCCACATCCTTTCACTAAACTCAAATCAGTTTTCTCCTCGATTCTGTATTTGTAAGAAACCATTATTTTGAATGTTTCAAGACTACGTGATGCCCATCTGCTTACCTCGTACGACTGAGCAACTGGCGAACCTGCGACTTGGAGACCAGATGACGGTGGCTGGCTGGGGGAAGATGAACATGACCACGGAGGAGCGCGCTAAAGTACTGCAAGTTGTTGGTGTGAGTACAAACCGGCCTTATGTTAGAAATTTTGTGGGGCTTAAACTATTATGTTAACAATACACTGCTCGAAGCAGGCGGGAAATTGCAGAGTTGTCTAATTAAATACCGAATTCTTAATAAATAATACTTTTTACCATTTTTAGATTCCAGTAGTTGCGCCCGCGTTGTGTGACTCTTTCGGCAAGGGGTTCAAACTGGCTGATTCAGAGATCTGCGCAGGCGCAGAACACAATAAGGATGCATGTGGGGGTGATTCAGGAGGTCCGCTCATGAAGGTAATTTATATAACCCATTAACATAACAGTCAGCAGCTCAACTCTGTGTTTAATGACAGATATTTGTTATTAGCTACATTCGGAATTCCAGACTGGTTATAATCCTAACTTTCATTTCATAATGTCTTAACTTCGTCTCATCGTGGCATCGTACCTACTCATGGTAGGTCTTCTCCTCAAGTCGGTACCTACAACTCTACAATCTATAGGCAAATAGCTCATGCCCGGGTCAGCAAGGATTGTAGCGAGGCTTATTGCTTAGCTGCGGCTATCATCAGACTCTCGCGAAGACCGTACCAAAAAACTACGTCATTTCATTCCAAAACTTGAAACTGAACAAATAGGTTCGTGGGAAGGCGAACGTTCACGATATATCTATTCTATACAGTGAACAAGCATGTCTCATGATCATCATGGAAATCAAATCTATGCTATCTATATATGTAATCAATAAGACTGAAATGTACATTTTTATAAAATATCTTTTAAAATAAAAGTAAATCTAACCTTAACAATGTGGTAAATGGTATTGATTGGTCACGTTGATACAACTATGAGGTATTTCACTGCAATTTTATCAATGTGCTATAGGAAATAAACATGCCAATCTCGCTATTTCATAGTAATAATTATTATATTTTTATATTTTAGCAATGTGAAGTAAACATTTTGATCAAGAAACTGATGATAAAAATTCAATAAAATTATCGCAGGTCAAAATACTTCGTCTTTAATTCGTGGTGTCGTTGTGGATGTGGTTGTGGTGTGGTTGTGGATGTGGTTGTGGTGTGGTTGTGGATGTGGTTGTGGTGTGGTTGGGGTACCTACGTGTGATTAGTCACACGCGCACTATTACGCACCTTAGTAAGTAATTAATTTTTTATTCTTTAATTTTCCAGGTATTTGATACACCCGATGGGCCCAAGAACTACTTAGTTGGAGTGGTTTCTTTCGGGCCCACGATCTGCGGCATCAAGAAGCCTGGAGTCTACGCTTCAGTGTCGCACTTCCTCAAATGGATCCTAGATAATCTAGTCTAATTCAAACCTCCTGTAGTGATATGTATCTATTAGTAGTTCCTATTGTAGTTTTATATGTAAATACGCTAACAAAATATATGTAGGCAATATTTTATGTGATCGGCAACTAAAATAAACACACTTGACGCCCAAAGTGATTTAGTTGAACATTTATTAATTAAATAAAATTTTGTCAATCTACAGTGCACAAGTGAAAACAAATTCAATAAGAAAAATTATTAACAATATCCCTCTTTCTAAGGCCTATCGGTCACGGTTTCAGAGTCTGAGTATTTGTCATCGATATCGATTCTGTTCAGAAACTCTGTCACATCACCGGTGTATGTCTCGGCTGTGTCATTAATCGATACTTTGCGAGATCGAGTGGGACTGTTGTAATGGTAGGATTTGTTCCTCGAGCTGCGCTTCTTCGTCGACTTCCTTGGTGACAGTTGCAAGCTGTCTAATGGCGCTGACAATGATCGTGGTGCGTAGTACCTCTCGAAGAGCATCGGCTGCTGTTGCACCCTTCCGTACATCAACTCCATCTCGTGAAGGAACTCCTCTCGTCTCATTCTCTCCTCATCGCGTCGAGTTTGTAGTCTCATTGCAATATCCTCTTCATGACTAGAAAATTATATTAACAGTTGCTTTATGAGAATGTCCGCTTAGCTAACAACCAATTTTTCACTGTGATGTTTTTATCAAAATCACAGCCGCACCCATCCTGTGGTTTCTTACGACATTCACCGGTAAAACCGAGTTTGTCAGGTCTTATGAGGCAAAAAAACATAAAAACACGTAGTGTTTTGGGGAAACTGATGCATTTTGAGGAGACATAAAAAAACAAACGCAAAACAAGTAATTTCGAAGAGGATGGTGCGATAAAACAGGATTTGAATAGGTATTCAATTGGCATTATAATTATGACATTCTGGTTGCTCTTACATTTTAATAATGTAAACTAACTTGTTTTTAACAAGATGCCAAGCAGGTTTGGATCTGAGCTGGCGATCTCTAAGCCTCATCTCGTTGCGCCGACGTTGTTCTGCCAACCGTGAGGCTGCCTCCATTTCAAACCTTCTCCTGACCGCTTCAGATCTAAGTAAAGCAGCTAGGTTAGACCTCCCTGAGGCAGAAGCTCGGAGATCGAGGGCAGAGTACGCACGTGCACCTGGGCCATTCCCAACCCCACTGGTACCACCACTCTCGGTGCGGTCACTTTTGTTTTCAGAATAAATTTTCATTGCAACATCGTGCATCTAAAATAAGAAAAACAAAAGTAAATCTGTGAATTATTCATTAAACTGAGCACACGGTAAGAAAATAGGATTCAAGAAAACACACTTTCTTAGCAGCTCTATCCGCTGTGTATAGCCGAAATGGCTGTGGGCTTGTAGTGATGAACTCTTCCTTGTGATATTTATCTCGCTTCTTCCGATCTTTCGTAGGGCTTGAGCATCTTTGTCGGTCGGAGGATGAAATGGACGGTACACCTGGAGAGGGGTCTATGGGTAGGTCGCTGTGAGCCGCAGGTGTGGAGAGGCGACTGCGGTCCCGGGCCGCCATCGTCCCGGGAAAATTTGCGCTTCGCAACATTTCATCGGCTCTGATACGTTTATTCATTGATCTGAAATGTAGTTAAAAGGAAAACCTGACAATAATTGAAACATGCTTCTGGGAAAATTCATTCTAGCTATTTAGATGCCTGTAATATAGAAATCCAGGATCAGGAGAACAATTCTCACAGTTTCATGATGAAAACGATGCTCCAGGGGAGGAAAATAATATTTTATAACGGCCAGTTACCTGAAAAAGTCATCTTCTCTCATTTTGTCATAAAAGTAATTGGAAAACAAGTTTTTAGGCACGGGTCGAGCTCTAAATTTTTTCTTCTTTTTACTTTTAGGCAAAACGTGAATAGCTCGTTCACACATTCCGCCCAGCCCCTTTTCTTCTCTTTTTGTGAAACTAAAAGGTTTCATTTGAGCTCTTAGCTCTGCCTCACTATTTATCTTTGTTATTGCTCGTCTGCAAAATTTAAATTAACCTAATAAGCATGCCTTTTGAACGAACAGCGAAGGCTATGATGAGAAAGTCATTAATGAGCTATAAAGCCTAGGTACAATAAAATAAAGATAGTGAATTCGGTATAAGTGTGAATGACGCTTGCAAACTTCAAAGAAAATAAATCATCAATTTATTAAAATGTGCATTCAGTGAAGCATTTTATTACTCACTTCTGCAGTAGCCCTAGAGGTCAGCCAAACAAATTAAGTATTGATAAGAAATTGAAATAGAACCAAATTCTCCTGGCAGATATATCAAAAACAGATGACTCGCTGTTCTGTTTTTGTAGGTACTAACCACAAAAAATGTAAAAGTTAGGAATGGACAGGTACCATGTTAGTAGGTAGGTACCTACCTTCTTCTTGTTTTCGAGTCGATGGTAAAACATGTATTATGTTAATTAAACGAGTTGGGTCCAGTAGGTGGCCACGCGAATCGCGGCATCAGTGGCATTTTGTAGGTCCTCAGAAATGCAGGTGTGTTGACAATTTGGACACTCCAGTATATAGGACATGGTTTGGTCAGGCAGGAGCACCGCATTCGCAGTAGGTCCTACCTATCAATGACTAAAGGCAAATAAAATCAACAGCGTCCATGAGCGAGGACAGTACCTAATGACGACCAGAATTTT
This sequence comes from Lithophane ornitopus, assembly GCA_948473465.1. Taxonomy (NCBI): domain Eukaryota; kingdom Metazoa; phylum Arthropoda; class Insecta; order Lepidoptera; family Noctuidae; genus Lithophane; species Lithophane ornitopus. The sequence continues at coordinate 7,780,003 of OX419633.1, forward strand.
ACAAATTGACCCAAATGTGGTAATAAAACAAATCATCACGATTGTTCTGTCTGTAAACTAACTACAGTAGTACAAACGAAAGAAATTGTAGGTATATGTAGGTGGCATTTAAGTGATTAGCATTAAAAGTCAAGCAAATTCGTAAAATAAAAGTGTAGTCTAATAAGCATACAGGGAGCTTTCATGACGAATGGACACCTCATAGCTTGGTCCTCTAGGATCTTGTCGTAGAGAGGGATGCGGGATTCGATCGGAACCGGCTTGGCTCTGAACTTCTTCCTCTCACGCTTCTGATGAAGCATGTCTTCTGAAAACGATTTGCGGAGACACCGGAGTTCATTAACTATGCGCTCTTCTTCGTCCCTGCGGAAAATCAATATTAAAACTTGTTCAGCCCAGTTTTTGTCATGTGCCAGTTGGTTCTTTGCTAACTTTAACATAAAGTGCTTATTAGTATAGTATTCAAGCTAATGTTAGACATACTGTGGGTGGAGACTTTGGGTTTGATTAAAATAGATTGCTCATGCTCAAAGCATCTTTTTGGCAGGTTTTAGCATTACCTTAACTTTCTGGTATTTCATAGATTCTTTACAACACTCTGTCTGATGAGAAATGATCGATCGGCGCCACTTAGCTACCTATAGACATTTTCACTGCAGTGGCACAATCATAGAATGGTACCAATGTTAACTACCTATATCTACTAATAATATAGCTAAAGATTTTGTTTTTGAGTTAGCGTTTTTCGTATATTTTTTTGATACCTACTTACCTCTCAGTCATCTTAAAGGGTTTTGGAATAGTAATGCTCTTCCTGCGTCGAACAGGCGATCCAGAACGTTTAGATCTCAAAGGACTTGAAGGCATACTTTGCGTTTTGAACTCTTCTCCATCGTCAAAATCTACTTTACCCATAGGACTTTCATACTTTTTCCCGTCAAAAAAATCATCAAACTTCTGATCGACTTCATTTCTACTTTCAAACTTAGCGTCATTCCATGATATCGAACAGGCTGAATGATTCCTTTTCGGACGATCGTTTCTAGTCTTTTCTAAATTACTTTTCATTGGAGCAATTTTTAAATCTGCTTGGCCATTTTTCCTGTCCTCTGCCACACTTTTCCTAACAGGTAGTTTTAAACATGTCTCTGAAATATTGGTAGGTAATGGTTTCGAGCGTAAAGCTGGACTTGGTGTTTCATAATTTATTTTAATATTATTTGTATTATTCGATCCCGTAGATAGTTTTCTCCTTATTACGCGTTTTGATTTAGATTTATTACTTTTCGTCATCACTGTCGGCAATCTACTGTTTTCCTCAGTTTTATCCAATAAATCATCTAAAACTTTGTCTCCGTGTCCATTGCAATCATCTATAAATTCAATAGCCATACCTAGCATGACTTTTTTTTTATCTCTCAAAGATTTTAGTGTGGAATAAAACTCTTCGGTAGGTAAATGGTTGATATCATTATAGTCTGGAATGCTACGGTAAAAATCCTTCATTTTATCTGCATCCACATCTGCGCGAGCAACAGAACACGTTGAAGAAGAATCAATAGAACACTGCTGGTTAGTATGTATCTTCCCCTTCCGTTCATATGCAGACTTCGGCATTTTACTAACGGGATCCACGGGAACTCTTAAACAAGAGTTATTAAACACACTAGTATGATGTGTCATACCGATTATAACTGTAGAAACATTGTGAAAGAATTTAAAGATCGCATTTTCCTAGTGCATGTTTTTACAGTGTTTGTTGTCATCGTAGTCACTATGGAAGCCATTAGCATTCAACTTTATCAATATTGGAATTTCCACATAACCAGTATTTATAAGTCAACAATACTATAATTAAAATAGCTGTAATCATCTTTGAATAAATTACAATAAATACTCTAATCAATGAGTAATGAAAAAGCATTATTGAAATGTATTTTCTGCGTAAGTTGGTACGCACGTAGGTAATAGTAATCTGTGGTACGCACAGGTGTTGTTTTTAACTTTTGACATTAAAGAATCAGTGTTTGACATTGACAAGACAAACAAAATAAAATTTCATACTTCTAACCTAGAAATAAGTCGAATAATATCGAAAGCGGTGAATAATCTTTTTATAATAACGTAAAAATATGCGTAAATAAGTCGCCGAGAACTATAGTACATACTGTTTTACAAAAAGTACCAGCTAGAAGCATATTTCGTTATTTCGCAAACAAAAAAATACATTACAGCGAAAATGTTAAGTAACAACGTAAAGCGGCTATTAATACGACAAATAAAATGCAATATCAGAAGTGCAAGTGCTCGTGCAATGAGCACTGCAGAAGACGTCGCTGCTCTAACTTCAAAGCCGGCCAAGAATTTCAAGGGTCACTATGATGTGATCATTGCCGGAGGTGGTATGGTTGGATGCACTCTCGCCTGTGCGCTAGGTACGAAACATTTTTGTAAAATATTCTCCTACCATTATAGTATAGGGGAAGACCAAAGAAACAAAGGGTCCTTTGTTTCTTTGGTCTTCCCCTATGTGTGAAAGATCATATGGCTGGAAAGGGAACGGAGATGACAATTAATAGAGAAGTATGGAAAAAAAAGACATATTGCGCAGACCCCAAATCAATTGGGATAAGGGCAGCAGAATGATGATGATTCTCCTTCTCTAGCCTTCAATATGCTTATACATAACGACAAAGCAGAAATGTCTCTTGTGTTGTACCTGTAATTACCTACAAACCTATAGGTACCAGTAACCTAAAAACACAAACACACAAAGCATTTATTTCAATTAAACCATTTACAGGCACTTTTGAATTGTCAAGGAGTCAGTCAGTCAGAAATATGAAGCTAGTTGCCCATTCCAAAGCGTAGTAGGTACCTATGGAGAAGAATGGGCAAGAAACTCCATGGAAACTCTTTTAAATCAAAATATTGTTACAATATATTGGTTACATCATTCATGTTGAAATTATACATGTGAGAACAATGTAGAAAGCACAATGTAAAAGTAAACCAATAGGTACTACCACTAAATAAATGCCAAATAATTGACTATAGCTTAGTAGGCTAATACATAATGTATTGATGTATATTATTATGTTATTACCACAAACTATACCTAATAAACAATTAAATTTAAAATTTTCCAGCAAAAGACTCATTACTGTCAAGCTTAAAAGTATTGCTGTTAGAAGGAAGTCCAAATAAGACTTTTCAACTGAAGCCAGAATACAGCAACAGAGTGGTGGCCCTCAACCAGAACACCAAGGCTTTGATGAACTCACTGGACATATGGAAGCATGTCGAAAATATGAGATTACAACCTGTTAGAAATATGCAAGTAAGTTTAATGTTACACATGGAGTTATTTTTATTTTTAAACATTTTACTTCTTCATTTGTACTTACAGTTTCAATATCAACTGTTAAAATTAACTGCAGCCTACCATCATAAATCTTTCCAAAAAACATCATCTGCTTGCCCTGGGGCTCTTTCAATTGACGCATTTGATAGCCAATACGCACCAGACCGGCGTTGCTGCAGTCCTGCATCAAACGCTTAAATTGAAGGGAACCCTTAGGCCTCCAAGAATCACCCATAACCAAGAAACCACCTTAACTAGAGTAGAAATATTAATTTATGGATGTACTTAGGTATACATTTTAATATACATTGCTTCCTTTAGGTATGGGATGCCTGTTCGGATGCTATGATAGGATTCAGCAGTGCCGAGATGCTGGATGATGATGTTGCCTACATTGTAGAAAATGATGTCATGCTACATGCCATCAACACAGAATTAACTGCAGCAACACAATATCTTAGTTCTTCTCATCCTAACAACAAAAATGTCAGCATAGTATACAATTCTAAAATTGCTGGCTATCAGCTGCCGAAACCAGAAGATTCCAAGACCAACCAAAAAAGTCTTGTTGAAATGACCAATGGAGATACATACACATGTCAGCTTCTGGTAAGTCAGCATATTAATTAATTTTATTGAATTACGAAGTGCATGGTTCGAGCCAAGGAATGGTAGGCACTTGTGGTGAAAGGTGACCTAGGGATAATGTGAAAATTCACATTATTTTGAGCAGTGCTCTGAATCCCTAGCAGTTCCGTTGCTTGTTTGCAATCATTCTCATACGGGTTTGTCAAGCATAATCACATAACATCACGCCTTATTTCCCTGAAAAGTAAAGCAGAGGTGTACCTGTAGTACACCCACATTTCGCCAGTTATGTTTAAGTCCCATGTAATAGGGGGCGAGCCTCTTGCCATCAACCGGGCACAATACTCCAGGCTGCTACTAGAAATTCCAGATGGAAAAATCTAATAACACTTTGCCTGACCCATGAATCGAACCCAAGACCTCATGCTCAACAGTAGCGCTTACGACCAATAGATCAACGAAGCTGTCCAAGTCAGTCAAGCATGATGAGTAATAACAATGAAATATCCTCATACACCCTGGACAGTTGTTTACTCTCCTATTAATATATCCTCACCTGGGGCTGCAGTCATGCAGGTAATAAATAAAACGTTGTATAATATTGTAATTGTTATAGGGTAGACATAACAATTATATGTAACAACTGTAAACTTTATCAGAAACAAATAAATGATTAAACATGGTAAAGTTTCAAAATCATAACCTTACTATACTAAGTAGAAAATATCATACACCAACACCAGTTCTTTAAACCATATAAACTAGATCATAGCCCTTATAAAAACACATTATCGATAATAATATCTGCATGCACTACATGCATTAAGTCTGGTATGAAAACTGCGATTTAGGGTGGCTGATTAAGTTTGTTTTCAATTTGACTTAGCCTTAAATCTGTGTTATCAATTAATTTATTTATCCTCTTTGTTAAATCTAATAACTGTGTTTTTATATCGACCATGCATATTTCTTGTATTGCATTGATATTGAGTGATGTCGGGCTGATTCTGTCAGCGTTTGACACGGATGTGGTTCTCTTTCGACGCTCAACTTGCTGGCTCTCGACTGAATATCTGTCAAACAAATTACTTCTTCTCTTGACTAGATCTTGTTTTATAACATCCTCTTCTTCCTTACATTTTCGTATTCTACACACATAGTTGTTGTTATGTTTTATACTTTTCCGCGTGTTTTTTCGACTTGCAACCATTTTGTAGACGGATGCTATTAAATCTTTCGGGATCTGAAATTAAACGTGAAAAAGGCAACTTAGAATTATATTTGAAGAATATTACAAATTATGAATTGAGTTATGATTAGCGTGATTAGATAAGTAAATATGCGAAAATAATCCACCATATTTCCGGTTTGATTACAAACTAAAAACCCAGTATAGCACCATATCAGTTTTACGCCGACTCTTCGCGATCTTACCTTATACTTACGTCACTTCTATGGGATAGCTAGGTAAGATGACTAGCTGCATCTAACGCTACAACCTGATCAGGCAAAGGCTTTTAAAAATTATAAGCCTGACCACATGCTTCAAAGTCAAAGTCAAACCATTTGTTTCAAATAGGCACATTAAAGGCACTTTTGAACATCAAAACAAAGAAAGAAATAGAACTGATTCTAGTTGCCCCTTCTAAAAGGTAGTTTTCGTATAGAGAAGAATGGGCAAGAATCTCCACCGTTACTCTTTAAAATATATTTTGCATACATCAATTATATAATTACATGTGAATACGATGCACCTAGAATACGATTACTGTACAACAATAGGAAAAAAGAATTTAAAATGGAGCAATGACAAATAAATAAATTAAGTATGTGATAGATACATGGTGCTCACATATTTACAAACATTGTAAAAGTATACTAATAAGACAGTGCGTGAGTGTGTAAAAATCTTTGACATACAAATAATAGTTATTTGTTATGCAAGGCTGCAAAGTTGTTTTTTCGCGCGAGTACCTGTATTGAAACCTGAGCAAGCGAAGGATTCTAGGATAGAATCCTGAGCGTTGCGAGGGTTTCAAAGGTACGAGACCCAGAAAAACTTTGCTGCCGAGCGAAACACACAACTTTTCATCTCACTACAGCGAGGAAAATGCTAGGTGGCTCCAAGCATTGAACAAAAATATTGTACCTAAGCTTTTATGTACTTTTCGCGCAATTTTCCCGGAAGAAAGCTCAATTCGGCATTATGTACCGCTTGCACTATCTCTGCACTGCACTGTGCACAAGTGAATTGAGTATACAGAAGAAAATTATTTAAAGTTTTTTTATGTGAAAACTTCTTTAGGCGCGTTGAGCGATTTTTTTTCATGCTGGCCAGTGCGATTATTCTAAAAATGAGGTTGGCGCTCTGACTTAAAACAAATATTGATGCATTATCAGTCGACCCGGCGGTATAGAAAATTGTTGAATAGAAAGGTTCGAATTTTAAAAACTCTTTCCACGCTAGCGGGGAAAAATCACTTTTCCACGCAGATTTAGAATGACAAACAGAATCTTTCCGAGCTTGTGAGTTGAAAATTAAATTATACAACTAGATTAGCAACCAGTTTGATTTTGTCCAGACTCGAATATTGTCCTATGCAACAAGACCAGCATGTTTTCAAGCATTCTTATCTTGGATATAATCCTCTAATTTGTAATAGGCTTGTTTGCAAAGTGTACTTTTAATATGAGTTTTAAATTTTCTTTCATTTAATTGCAATATATCACAAGGTATTTTGTTATAGCATTTAACGCAGTATCCCATAAAAGATGTTTGTACTTTAGCTAATCTGAAAAATGGTTGATCTATTTTATCTTTATTTCTAGTATTAAAATTATGTGTATCACGTACTATGCTACGTGAGTCCATGGCTTTTTTAAACACTAAGCTCCACTTTGGCTCACCCTATTCTCCCTGGGGTCGTTGGGCCGTATAGTGAGCGTGCGCGTATGCGAGGCTGTGAGCAACGCGCCCCACCGCAGCACGCCGAGTAGCTGCTTAGGCGCGCAGGTCAGTAGGGAGCTGAACAGCATGCTCTCTAGGTGTGCTACTAGCTGCGTTTGTCGCACCAGTCTGTCTAAGCCAGCGCTCACTTGTAACGCCTGGGAAAAGTTAAATAGATTTGTTTTATGATCCACAAAATCGTTTTGAGTAAATTCACTTACGGCCTTATTACAAAACTACGTTTAACTTAAGACCCAGGTTTCCAGCGTCATCGGGCCATTTTTTAATTTCGAATTTATTTCAATTTTGAGTTCAAATTACAAAAACTGACGCTAAACCCGAGTTTAATTTGTCAATTTCGCATTAAGAACTCTACGCCTGTCTGGAATAAAGTTCAAAATACAATAACTGGCTCGAAGGTTTTGGCTGCATGCAAGGCTGCAACTCATTTGTAATGAGCAGTGATCGGAAAAGGGTGAGCTAAAATACCTAAAGTTCGAAAAAGAACAGAGACAGTGGAGATGCCTTACGACAAAATATTTTTTCAAATTATATAATTATTAAAGCTGGTATGTAAATTACATTAGCTTTCGTGCTTACATCGTTCAAACGAAGCTATGGAAATTTTCTTTTTTTTTTTTTTAAACAATAAAACGTGCATACTCTTTTTTTAAAACAGAAACAGGGAATGAATTAAATAGTTGTTTTACTTTATTAATTTTGGTTGTACTTAAGTGATGTGCCGAAAAAATATTTTAGTCGTAAGGAAGTCTCCACTTTTTTTGTCTCTTTTCTATGAACTTTAGGTAGATTAGCTCACCCTTTTCCGATCACTGGTAATGAGACAGAAACTTTTTTGACCCAAATAACAAGTAGAACAGCCACTATCGCATAATTTACTAATACAGACCTGAATATCGCTGACAGCCAATCCAACCAACAAGTTCGTCAATATAACAGTGACAAGTAAAACAAATAGGAGGAACATTCCATGCGCGGTGACTGGATATTGAGACCCCGTAGTGCTGTTACTGTAGAATATGTCTTCGTACTCCAGCTCGCCTGACATCATCATCACTGTCTTCACTAAACTAGCCGGTAGCTTGAACGCAGCATAGTTGCTGAACAGCACGCTAAACGCGAGCCCAAAAGCTATCAGCAAGCAACTGTATGCCAGTAGAAATGTCGCGAAGTTCACCGTAACTGGAAATAATACAAATATGTATATGATTTGTTGTTGTAAAAAATTAGGCAATATGACAGCTAGTGCTTGGAAAATTGTCTATTACTTTAACTGTCCGTAAATGCAAATCACAGCTTAAGGGCCTACCCAACCTCGCACCATACTTATCGTGGCCTGAGTGAGAGCGAGACAGAGTGGGGTACTGGCGGCTCTCAAGCCTCGAATAGTTTAGGTTTTTACGTTGATTTTTTAAATTGATTTTTACGTTGAAAGTAATGGTAATTTAAAAAAAAACATAAGACCTGCTTTATTGTTAGTTCAGTTATTATGCACAGTTTCATGATCTAATTTGAAGTATTTTTGAATACCAGCGGCAGCGGCGTATACTATGTAGTTTGGTTTAGAGGTAACTTTTGAGTTTTTTTCCTTCGAGCAACGTCATAGGACCAAGCATCAATCCTCAACTTTAACATAAATATTTATTTCAAAATTAATGCTGCCGTATTCTTGGCATAACGCTGGATCATGCTAAGCAATTTGAGGTAGGGTACGCCCTTAACTGTCATTCCTTGATAGTCGTACGGTAAATTGACGTAGTGTGTCTGCACTCACACAATTAATTTCCCCTCAGCGCAAAAAACTAATAAAATAATGTGTTTGTCTTTTACCTGTAGTAAACATTTGAACGTATAAACCAAAGGTTGGAAATCGACCAATGATCATCATCAACTCCAACCAACAAAAGAATATCGTAATAGCTGCGATATCGTGCTGCCAATTTGATGTGTTATGCCTTATTTCACCATTATCCCAACTTGGTATCTGAAACCATAAATTGCCATAAGAATACTTACCTATTGATACTATTTTCGACAAATATCCAAATGGTTTCGAATTAATCTTACCGTACACAAAAATACTCCGATTATAATCAACCATTGCAACCAATTTTCCCACTGCCTTATGTAAGCAGACCAATCCAAACACGCTTGAAATATTTCCTTGGATAGGAAACAGAGATTCAGTAAGAGTATGAGGTATTGAACTGGGCGGAGATATGTTGGAACGTCACAAGTCCTCGATTCGCATAGAAAGATCTCTGAAATAATACAATAATTTATGGAATAACATTATCAACAACAGTAACAATGTTTTCAACTAATAATACAAATGTGATACGTACGAAGTATATAGATGCTGTATAGCGTAATAAACAAGGCGTGATAGATGAAGCTCAGGACAAAAAACTTTCTTATTCTTCGCCATTTCAAGAAAAGAAATGTTTCAGCAACTGGATGTTTCAAAACGTCTTTGCGGCCCACCTGAAAAGTTTACAACTCTATTAACTTTTATTAGGTGTGTAACATAATGACGTATTGAAAATGATAGATCTTACCTCGATGAAAGCCAGTAATAGTTCAGCTTCGCCTCTGTACAGACACGGCACTAAAGGCCTAAAGTCTATGACAAGCTCACAATCGACATCGCCCAGCTCATGCTCACTGACATGCACGGCATCGTCGAACTTGCCCAAGTAGCGAGGAATCACGTCCGGCACTCGACGCACTATGAACGATAGCGCCGAAACACCGCCATTCGTACGCAGAGTCACGTCCCCGCCATAGTCTGCAAACAGTTTGCGTTAGCTTTAGAACATTTCTTTTTGAGATATCGACTTAGTACAAACAATGTGAATTTATGTGATGGTACGACGAGTGAATCATTGGAACAAGATTGCTGGACATTACGTTGAAACAAGTATAATTAGTTTGTTGCCAGTTGTTGTTTAAATTATATATTTCAAGTCTACATTACCTTCCGAAAGGGATAACCGGGACCTTGGCAACAGGCAACTGAAGGAACACGGGTGGGTTTAGTCAGTAAAAGTCTGCATTACCTAACAATAACAACACACAAGCAGAGAATTCGTTCAAGGCGGCAATGTGTAGCGGTGTGTATCCGAAATTGTCGGGTGCATTGGGGTCTGCTCCTGCGGACAGCAAGGTTCGCGCTACGTCGCAAGCGCGGGCTCCTCGCACAATAGCTCCGTGCAGCGGAGTCCGACCGTCGCCATCACGAGCTTGGACTTTAGCCTGTTTGCTCACCAACAGCTCAACCACTTCCAGCGATTGAGCCAATGTTGCTGTAACAATATCAACCAGAGTTATACTACTATAATAATCAATTTCAAGTTAAGGGAAAATCCTTATAACAAAATCAGACTATAATGTCTGGGACAGTGGCCTCCTCTCGGTAAGTGGGCCGTAATCCACCACGCGGGCCCAGTTAGGGTTGGTAAATGCATGTATATGTCTTAGTGGTTTTTTTTTCTTGTACATTATGCCGGTTACCTCACAATGTTTTCCTTCGTCGTTTTGAGAGCAGTGGTGATTAAATAATTTACACAAAATAAAGCGCCTCTCTGGGTTCGAACCTACAACTCGTAAACAGCGGCCGTTACCACTGGGCCACCACTGCTCATAAACGAAATCCATTGTTAAAAGTGTTACCTAAGTGCAACGGTGTTTGTCCTCTCAAATTCGGCAAATCAATCCGCGATCCATGTTCCAGAAGTAGCCGAGCACACTCGGCATGGCCATCCTCTGCTGCGAGATGCAATGCCGTAGCTCTGCCGGCACCCAGCGCTGCTCTCACGTCAGCGCCCGCATCCAATAATAACTTTGTGCAAATTGCCGAGCCGAGAGATGCCGCCACGTGCAGAGGAGTCTCAGTGAATACCTAAACAGTTTCATGGCTTACTAATATTGTTTTGGATCGTTTCCGTTAGTGTGTTTATATTGAATGATGATTTATAATCTGATTTGTGTTCGATAAATAATCGAAACCAGGGCGCACCTGTGGTGTGTCAGGGCAAGCTCCCGCTTCCAATAACTCCTTCACGACTACCGGTGCGTCGCTGAGTACCGCGTAATGTAAAGGAGACCGCTCGCTGAGACCAGCATTCACGTCAGCCCCATGAGCAATTAACACCTTTCGAAATAAATTAAATATTACAACACTACTTCAGTGGGTCATCTTTCATCTTTAAAAATATTCTGTTTACCTTGACGCAGGCCAAACTCTTCGCGCTTGCAGCGCAATGCAGCGGTGTTGCTTTTTTATCTGTCGATGAGTCCCACATGTTGGGGCTTGCGCCGTGCTCCAATAACAATTTGGCACATTCTTCGCTTCCTACTAAACAGCTTAAATGTAGACATGTCCTGGAAGTAGATAATGTTTTGTCCTAAGTAGTAGGTATATTAAATAGTTGTAGTGTCTACTTTTATTTTCAGTTGTTTACCTTCCTGCTTCGTCAGTCCTATTTGGATCTAGCCCCAACTTCAACAAACTAGCTAACAATGAACTCCTCCCAAGCCAGCATGCCCACAGTGCAGCTGTTAGAATTCCATTCTTTGTTTGCGTTGCAATTTCTATTGCTTCATCGTAGTTTCCTGTTTCTACATTACTAGATATTTCTTCAGCTAATTCGAGATGTCGTAAGTTGTATTCAATTTCATCTGTAAATAGTTTAACATAAAAAGTACTTTTTAGTGGAAGACTCTCGGCTGAAACGTTGATGTTTTGTTGCAACCGGTGTGGCATGCCATACTTAGTTTTCGAATGTCGTTATAAACATTTCAGTTTTCAAATATACAAGGTATCAGCGTGGCACGGTCACTGCCAGACCGTCGTTCTAAACATTACTCTTAAAATTTTTGAGTCAAAATTTGAGCAATTTAATAAGTATAAAAGTTACCTAGCTCCCAGATATCAGGTGAAGGTTTGACTCTCAGCCGCTCGGCGAGGTCGACGCCGTGCGCCGACTCGTCGCTGGAGATGTAGCCGGCCTCCAAGTCGTCGTCTGTGTCCTCGGGCACCTGGCTCATGCCGCCGCACCATCGCGCGCTGCCCTCGCGGTACACCTGCCAACCGAACAAACACTCCTTGTAGTACCTAACACACGACTTACGCTGTATTTAACAGCCCCGGAGCAAACACTATCCTTTGATCTTTCGAACGCTAAGCAAACCATAACACTAATTCGTTACAGGATATAACTGCATTGTGTGGCACAAACATTTTGCTTTTGGAGTTACAAAGTACGTTATGTTGGTCTACATTGTAATCAATGTATGCAACTTATAGAACTTACGGGTATATTTCAAACAGTGCAATAAATATATTATTAATTTAACCTTTTTCCTCTTTCTGTCGTGATTATTGCGTGCGTTAGTGTCCGCGTTCCGCGATCGATGCGCGTGAGAGCGTACCATAGCGCGCCCGCGCTTTACTGAAAACTGAAAGCTACTCAACTCCCGCGCTTGTCGTCCCGCCGATGGATAAAATCATAACACGAAAAATAATCTAATATATTGCCACTAAGATTTCGTCATTCCCGTATTTGCCATTCCAGATGCCTAATGCATATTGCGAATCAATCATTTCCGGAAACATGTCTATTAATTTTACCGCTTTTATTTCTGTATCGGCAATTGTTTTGAACGTTTGCTAAGAATGCGTATTCACGGTTATGATAGCGTAGCCAATCACATGTGTCGCTAGTTCGTGACAAGCTCGGCTTCCGCAATTATTTTAGGAACTACTATCGCTCGGATTCTTTATAAACTCTAGACAGATTCCCAGTTTTTTTATAAAGTAACATTGAAAGATGGTACATCTTAACCATAACTAACAATCTGCTGCAAATTCGGAATCAATAATGTAAACTTGTAGCCCGCACTTATAACTTTGTTTTTACGCAACGGAACACGATAGAATAAGATTGCAATACAATAAGGTTCGTGTATTTTTTCAGCTACGTAAACTCAAATATGTATTTGTACACTGCAAATTCAAGCTTATGGCCAGCAGGCGACAGGCTGCGAAAAACGAACAGTTATCGTCTCTTAATTTCAATAATTTTATACGGCGATCAATAGATCAACCTGAACGTTCCACTATATTAACATTGCATGAAAATCGTGAAATCCTGTAGATTGCAAAGGAAACTAATATTGTATTGGCCATGGCTAAATTCATCGTGTCATAAAAAGACCGAAACCACCTGCTATGTGAGTGAAACATACAAACAATGAAATCAAACATCCAATATTAGCACGTCATAACCGCATGGTTCTGGCACATACTTGACTCCGCTGTTTTCTATGTTGCTGTATGGATAATACTTGCATTAAAAGATACACAACTTTCCATTATAAGAAATATTTAAGACAGTTTGTCAAACAAAATTCTTTTTAAATAATTGAAAACAAAATGAGTGGTCGACTAGTGTTTTAGCAACACATCAAATTCGTTGTGGCGCTAGCACAGACAAGCTAAGATTCCAAGAAGTGCGTTACGATTTTAATGACCGTATATAATAGGATTGTAGGCGTTTGTTCATTTCTTAAGAAAGGGGCCAAATATCTTACGTTTTCCGCAAAAATACAGAATTCACATATTTGTAATAGTTAACGTCAAGGTTTACATTCTATTTTAATCTTTGTTTAGACACACGTCCGACTGATGGGGTTTGCGTAAATCGTTTCTTAACAAGATCTTTGAGTTCTTAATACTTATGTAGTCCAATCTTCTTTGTTTGTGAACTTGAAGAAAGTAGACAGGCGAGGGCTTGTTTATTCAAGTCACTTCGATGTTAATTTGTTGTTTATAATGTCCAGAAACCGGCAATCAGCCAGCTTGCTACTGTTTAACTGGAAACGTGGTGGATGTTATTAACATAATAAATATCGAGTAAATTGGGATATTTTCATCTCTGTAGCATAATGTATTAGAATTAATTTATAGCTGTTGGGATTCCCAGTACCTACGTATACACTCAAAAATAGAATGAATATTATCACTCTTAGGGTTTAGGTCAATTGTTATTGGCCATTTAAAATACTTTTAAAATTGTAGCTATTCAAAAAGATCCTAACTACATTTCTCGGTGCATTATAAGGACGATGGCCGAAATAAGAAATTAAGTAAAATTACCTTACACTTACCGTATTGGCGTTGTCCTGTATTGTTTCGCGTAGCATGATGCCCCGGTCTGGTATCTCCCGGTGCACACTCCAATTGAGGAGCTCCTCATTATTTCTTCATACGCAATACTTTTATAATTCTAATTCGATCTCACTGACCTAATTGATTTTTCACCACGTCCCGATTTCTGAGTACCTAAGACCGGATATTATTGGAAATTGAAATTCGGAATTTTTCCGAACAAAACAGTTTTCTTTAAACTTTGCATTAATAAATGTCTGTTTGATTTAAGCTACGGAAAACGTATTCTTCGAAATCGATCATTTGTATACTTAGGCAAACTTGATGCGTGTAAAAACGAGGTACCTATTCCAATTAGAGCACTAATTTCAACAGCACTTGTCCGAACCGCACCTGAGCACTTCCACTAACCGCAATGAAATAAAATTTTGATAAGTGCTGTTCGGTGGAACAGTTCATTAATATTATTTTCGTCTCCGAACGGCACTTATGTAAAATATTTTTTTAGTGATGGGATGTATTTTTTGTAGAACAAAACATATCGATACAAATCAGCAGAAGTTAAGTCTTATACCGGATAATTCCACCTTGTTCAATGTTTTATTCGCATCGCTGTCAGTAAACTAAAAATGGCAGATGTGCAGGCATTGTCACTTTTCTTACCAATTTCGTTAGTTCAAATCATACACAATTTCATCTAGAAACAAATGGTCGAATGACGCACTCACACATCCATACAGACCGATACACGAAATCTAAGTATGTTTCAGCAGTGAGTCCCGTCTGTCGCATAGAGTCAGGGTGATCTTGTAGGGTTGTTGATGTTAAGCAATTCATAATATTAAATTATTTTTATTTTCCGCCATTTAGACTTGTTATTAATCCTTTCAAAATTGTATTTCAGTATTTTTTTTTTAATGTTAAGGTAGATAAGCTTGAATCGAATCAAATCAACTCTGCATGTGTGGCTGCAGAGCAGTGGAAGAAACACCACAATCATGCCAACATCATGTCTACAACAACAACAATACGTCTAACTATTTGAGCTGATGCCAAATTCACACTTTCTCTCTCTTCATTTTTATTTTTCTTTGAATTAGAAGAAGACGTCGCAAGTATGAATATTTTTCGTGTGACGATTTCTACCAGTCCAGAATGGAAGTCAAAATCGGTTGAACGCACTGTAAAAAAGGTTTATTTAAATGTCTAATCTTATTTCAAATGGAGTATAGTCCAAAAATAGAGGTTCCAAAGAAAAATTGTAATTGCTGATTTCTCGTACAGACCTGTTGTAGAATTTTCTTTTAAGAGATTAGGACCCAAATACTACAAACAACAACTTGTTTTACGAATTTTTAAGAATTAAACTCTCTCACATGGTGGACCATACATTTTCTTCTCATGACATAAAACATGAAAGGATGTGCGTTTGGTAGTGACTGAAGAACAAATAAACTTAAAAAGTTTAATCTAACGGATCTTATTTATAAAGAAACGAATAGATTACTCGTAAACAAAAATGTAACGTGCAAAAATCCAGGAAAACTGTAGTGTAGGTATTGCCTTACACAATGAATGCAGCATCCAATAATTTATTCTATTTTAGTACCTAACATGTTTGAATGACGAATACAATTTTTTTATGAATTCATGTTATTGTATTAAGTATAATAATTATAATGCCTACCTTTTGTTTATTTTACATCATTAATTAATATGAATTAGAATTAACTAGGTATGAAATGGTTTGTATTCTAAACTAGATATAAAATGTTTTTTAAATATTATTACTGTTTTTATTAGCACCTGTTTCAAATATTTGGTTGGGTAGGCATCTTAACAGCAGGTTTCTTTTTCTGATTTTTTCCATACTTATTTAAATTACATTCACCTGGCGGAGACTGACTTGTAATTGTAACATTTGTTGCAAACTTCTTTAGGGTAGAACACCAATTATTTTAATTTCTAACAGTGCATTTCAATTTCTAACAGTGTAAAAGACCACCAAATAATTATGTACGGTCGCGGTCTGAGAATGTTTACCACCTTAAGGCTTATAATTGCATGCAGACATCTATGTCACAAGGTCGATGATTTAAAATTCAAAATATGTCATTATGGTAATGTGTCAACTTTAACATTAAGTTATAGCATTTTAGACTTTACTGCACCAGTGTGGTAAAGAATCTAATTTGAAAACTGATAAAAATTTTTAGACCGTGATAGTACAACAGAAAACAATGCTGGTCTTGTTATTGGGTAAAGCCATAGAAAACCATATTCATGATAAATAAACCCCAGCGCCACTAAACCATCAAGGAAAATATCTCAAGAATCTAGGTAGGTACGCTTTTCCGCTTATAAATTAATGAACAGGAAAATTCTTGTACCTAGATACTAAGGCTAAAGGTAAGTACTAGTTGACCTAAACTGGATTGGATATGGCTAGAACTACTTATTATGTAACATGTAATATTTGTTATTTAAGCATTATTTCGATTACGTCTTATTAATTGGTCTCAAATGTCATGATTTCATGAAAAAGTCATTCAATAGACCAATTCTAACTTAAAGAAATGTATTAATGATTCTGTAAATACATATTTGTTACGGTTGCGAATCATATTTTGATCATGATACAACCTGACACTGACCTGCAAGCCTGCAACTTGCAAAAAACGTAAGAAATTTTGAGTTTAACGGCCACCTGCTACTTAACTCATAAAGTCATAACACTAAATAATACAAATGTCAACATAATATCATAATGTAAACATAATATCATTCTATGCCATCAAATAAATATGGTTACTTATCCTGAAAAAAATATACCGTACTAGCTGATGCCTGCGGCTTTGCCAGGGTGGACCATAATTCTTTTTCTAAAATAAAATTAGCCTGAGTTACTTCATATAACATCAGCTATCTGCCAGTGAAAGTACCGTCAAACCGGTATAGTCGTTTCGGAGATTAGCCGGAACAAACAGACAGACAAAAATGTTAAAGTAGTTTTTTTTGTTTGTACTTTCTTAATATGCATTTAGTAAAAAGCTGTTATTTTGACATGACAAACAGACACTTGTATTTTTATTGTTAAAATTAACAGGAAAGCTTTGAAGTTTGAGGAAATCCATTTTGTAAGGAAGGTCAATACTTAAGCACTTACTCACTACATATTCCTACGAAACTCTTACTACCTAATTTAATTACTTACTACATAATTAAAATTAAACTTACTTATTAAAAAAGAAGCCAAAAAAGTTACCCTGTAGTGGCCGTGAGTTTCGTTCTAGAATTAACTATTTATAAAATTTGCGATAACCTTAACAATTAACATTCCATCAAACAAATTTCATTTCAAATCATCAAGCGTTTTTCATTACCTAATGATTGTGAAAAATAGTCTTCACCATTACTTACGCAATTTTTTTCTAAGATCGTATTTTTACGTAAATAAACTCGGCATGGATTAAATTAGAAAACCATTATTTTATTCCGCAAATAGTTGAGTGCCTACTTACAATTTGGATTACGAGGAATTGGGATTACGGAGATTTGTAAGCGTGTAACTTAGTTTTCATTTGTTAAAACGTAGTAGGTATTATCTAATCATTGCAATAACTTTGTACAGGCAGCAAGGACAAGCCATATTTCTTTTGTTTTTCTTAAAATAGTCACCTTCACTGCACTTTTAAATAGTCACTTGTCGGCACTTTACGAGAACACGTGAAGTTCGATGGTTTAAGGCGCAAGCAGGTTCCTACACGGTGCTCTGCGCGACACTATAATACCACTACAACGGCAGGCGAGCTGCTTACTCGCCATACACAAATAAACCACCACAACTAATGATTACACCGCAATCCCTACATCTGTTTACTATGAAATTTTAATAGAAAATTTAGCTATTCTTGTTATAATCCCACTTTTACAAAGTGTTTCCTGTAAGCATTCATAAAATGGAATGTTTCGAAGGTTGGCTTCGGAACGATCCGCACAGTTGATACTTAGCCATTTCTATATGGCTTTTCAACAATAATAATTATCTACACCCACACTCCATTTATTAGAAATATTATAACATTTGACAAATAACGGTTATCACCCTTTCGTTATTTCGTTATGAACGTACCTATAATAAACTCCGTTATTTCACGATAAATACAAAGCAATGTAATCTATTTAGGTACCATTTACATTAAAAAATAACTCTAAAGTGCAGTAATTTCAACAGTATTACACAATAGCTGTTGCTATTATTAAAATAATGTTTATGTAAATATGGCATCGATTGTTTAGTTGATAATCTGAAAATATTGAAACGCAAAGGAACTTTATTCTTCCCTGAACTTTGCCAAACATCGAAACTTATTCGAAGGCATTGGGAAGGTTGTTTTATTTCTTGCTCGCCTATTATTTGACTTTTCCTCTATTGTAGACTATTGAATATTTATATGTAAACATGCATAACAATAAATGAATAAATGCATAAGCATAATGCATTTTGGAAGGGCCCTTTGAATAACAATCATATTCATCGGTTTAAATTAAACGGTCATCAAATACCTACGATGTGGACCCTAGTTTATTATATAATAAACTCTTACTCGGCAATTCCTTAGTGATTTGTACCCCGTGATAGCTAGGTCCCTCTTTCTGAAGGTTATTGGGCACCTTTGTTCTTTCTGCAGGTTATTGGGGACTAAACTGTCGGGTAGTTTTCCTGTTAAATTCTGGACATATCGTTATAAAAATATTCCTTCTTTATTTCAGATTGGTGCTGATGGCGCAAATTCGGCTGTGCGAAAAGCAATGGGAGTACAGTATCTGTCATGGAGCTACGAACAAATGGGCGTTGTAGCGACATTGGAATTATCTGAGGTAACCAAAAATTTTATAATATGTAAAAGACTCTGAATCCAATCGTTTTCACCTACTCCAATGTAAAGTTAGCATATGAAGTTGCAGTTGTAGCATTTTGCTGCAAAAAGGTACTACTCAGATAACCTGGTAAAATAACCATTTATTATTCCGTACAGGTAGTCATTTTCTTCCACATTAAATGCATTTTTAAATATTTCTTAAAAAAGATATAAAAGCCATTATAAAATAGTAGTCCCGGTGTCGGGAGCAGGGTCCAAGGTACCGGTGGTGAGAGCTCCAGAGACGGGAACCTCCTCCCGATGCGAGCCGTATCGAAGAGTTATATATTTATTTATTTTTACTGTTACTGAAAACGGTCAAAGGCCAATTGACCAGCTAAATTCCACCTGGTAACAGTTGGGAGATGACTTATTCTAGGGCGAGTTATTTATTTTTCGAAGGAGATTTTGTGGGATTAGGATAAATTTGGTTATAGGCCTCGATAAACCATAGATAAATAGAAGGGGATAGAGTTAACACGAGCTAATATTGTTTAGATAAACCAAGAATAATAAATAATTACAAGTCTTCTACCAAGGCTGTCCAGTACAAGTATACTATTAATAACGATTAACATGTCGGCCGCAGATATAATTGCTATTCTTTACACAACATAATTATTTCTGTTCTTTGAAGGGGTATACGGAATTGCGTCTCATGTAATAATGACATGACGTGTAATTTGTTGCCGTATATAACCGGGCTGTCCCCATAATTTGTATAAACACTCCCTGAATCTCAAATCAAACTAAGCTTATTAGCACCGGCATTAATAAATTGACACAACTGTTAAGTGGTCGTATATTGAAATTAATGACAGAGAGCAAATTGATTTGTTAGTTAATTTAATAATTTGCTAACCTAGTACGCTGTGCCAGACTCACATTTAAGGTTAACGCAGATTGGGGCGGGCTGCACTGCAACGCAATGCAAAACCCTCCTTCATCAATTAATATTAATTAATTTAATTTAAAACTTAATTTATTATTATTATTATCGATTACGTACATTTTCTATGAATCAACGCACACTGTAGTCTACACTTTTTTTGTATAAAATGTTTTTTTTTTTTTTTCCTTTTTGAAAACGTTGCCCCACTCTAAGAATTTCTTCCTGTATCGTGGGTGCGTTTACAAACATAGAAACTCACATACACTAACACCCAGACCCGGAACAACTATTAGCAGATCATACAAATATTTGTTCCGTGCGGGAATCGAACCCACGACACGTTGCGCAGCAGTCCATAGCTCAGCCACTGCGCCAACCGTGTCGTCAAAATTGGCGTTGGCTGCAATGTGCGCTAGGCTTTACAAGATGTCACTGCGCTAACTACGCTTACTTTGTACTGCGCACAAAAACGGATACATGGCTACAGTAGCAGTGGCTACTAAAATATTATTCATAAAAACAGGTTTATTATTATTTAGCTAGGTACCTCATTTTATTGTGTCTAGGTACTGTTAGATAAAAATGATTGGTTAATTAACTTGGTTATAATGACTCGTGACACCCGATAATGATGGCAGGTAAGGCCGTTTGTCCACAGCCACGTCAACGAGAACGAGATGACGGCGCCGAAGTACCGATACATACATTTACTATGGCCGCGTGTCCACCACACGCCGTCACCGGGAGACATAATGCTCGATTTGAATAATTTTGTTTCTCGTTGACGAACGTCCCGTTGACGTTGTGCGGTGGACACACAAGTGTTACAAGTTCTCGTAAACTAATAATTGTTATATCTTAATTAAAAAGTGACAGGAACTTTGTCAGTTATTAATTAACACTTTGAGGACGTAATAACAATAAAACTTCTATTGTTCTGTCTCGTTCAGTGTCCTTCAACCGGATACCGTCGCAACAATGCACATGTAAAACCGATGATTCCATTACATGAAGTGCTGCAGGCATCGTGGTTCCGTTGCTAAAAGAGAAAGTGCTATCCATCCGGTATAGCTCCATCTCTTTTTCGCACTGGGCCAATGAATGATCTAAGGCTTAATTATAAGGCCCGTGTTCAAGTCGACATTTATATATTCCTAACTACGGGTACACAGAAAGACTCAACTAATTGCAGAATATTACATGAAAACAGTGGACTTAAAACCGTCACTTTGGCAGAATCTTATTAGGAAAATATTATGAATCATCGTAAAATGTCACAAACTGACAATTCATAATATATTTATGATCTGTGTGCGATTCATATTACGAAATGATTCATCTGTTTGACAGTTTTCTATGGAGATTCGTAAAAATTATGAATTGCTTTTGTGTATAATTAGAGGAATTGCTAATGACAGCTGGAAATTCAGGAAATGAATCGCTTTAAGAGGAATTGCTAATGTGGCCGTTTTAGGCCCCCAGTATATCGTTTAGATATTATAGGATAGATTACTTACTAGATAATTAAATTATAATAGCACGTTTATTTTTGTAATCCTTTTTTAAATTTGTTGAATGAGAACAACTACCGACAAACACACATATTTTATTTAGACATCATTTTATTTTATTATGTTTTTTATTTTTGATAATTGAATACCGCAATATACTTGACAATTTTGTATATAACTCCTATCTATTTCTATATGAACTAATTATGTAGGTAATCAATAAATTTAATTTATTTACTTATGTCAGCATTGCCAATGTCAATGAATGTAATTTTTTTTCAATCTACACTTGTATTAATATTTGCACACCATGACAATATAGTAAACATATTAGCACTCCATGTACTTATAACACCTTGCATGCATTGATAGTATGCACACACATGTCTGAACATATAAAACTATTATCCCGTTCGACAGACCATAAATTCATTCATTCCTCGACGTACATTTTCTCATTTCCTCCATGTTACAGGAGTGCGAAAACACAACAGCTTGGCAACGCTGGCTGCCAACCGGACCCATAGCGATCCTTCCATTAGATTCAAAGCGAAGTTCCCTGGTCTGGTCCACGTGGCAAGACAACGCTAAGCAGCTGCTGCAACTGCCCGAAGACCAATTCGTGGACGCGATGAACGATGCTCTGGTAATAGAAATGCTTGTCAATGGTGTTGTTGTTATTGTTATCCATCAAATGGTGTTTAGGGAAATACTGTTTAGGTGGTAAGGCTGTATCTTAACAACCAAAATTATGAACTAGCCTGTAGCAGGGAATTCGGAAGAGGAAGGCCCAATAATTATGATTATCTATTCCGGCTGCCATGAAACTTAAAACGCTGGTAAGAATCTATTTTGAATCTACCACCACAACACAAAAATAGACCTTGGAGAGAGTAGGTTGCACCGAAAAGTGACTAGTTATAAAGTTTTGTATAGATGGATGAAAACGAAGGATTGTTTGAAACCGTTTCAATGTACCCCACAAAAGCCATCTTGAAAGTAATAACTGTAAACGAAAATATTTTATTATACTCATGTAGTTTGTAGATGTTACATTCAAGGGGTTCAGAACTTCAAATGAAGCCTGTAGGGCACAGAAATTTACAAAATATGACATTTACCTACTTATTTAGTTCTAAATATGTATAATAAATTCAACATTATCATAGGTATGTGCATTGTTGGTACACCAACTCTGATAGACTCTGTTCTACGCTCCAGTGGAAGCAGTACCCTCGCAGCAGCGGCGTGGAAGCAGTGACGTCATGGACGAGCTCGTGGCTGAAGCGCCTGGGCCTGCCGGACGGCGCGGCGCGCCAGCTGCCGCCCTCCATCCGCAGCGTGGCGCCCGCCTCGCGCGCCGCCTTCCCGCTCGGCTTCGGCCACAGCACGCGATACGTCGCGCCCGGGGTCGCGCTCATTGGGTAACACTCACGCACTTGACTCGTACTTGAAAGAAAGACAATGAAATATATTTATTGGACTCTGTCTTAAGGCACTCAATATAAACACAAAAACATTTTAAAACAGTACCTATTGTGTGCCTCACGGCTGTGCCAAATATACCCCAGTTTTTCAGAATTGCTGGTTTGTAACTGAACCAAAACTTTGAGGATTAGGGATATAAATCAGAGTACTTTCGTGTGCATCGTGGTGCTGACGGTTAATATAACCATAAGTTCAACAATTTATGAAAAAACTGTCGTCGCCGTCTTGAATGGATGCAAGCAAATAAATATTATTTCAACAACCATGCCAAAAACGAAATCGTGTAGTTTACATACATACATATCATTACGCCTGTAGTTCCTGAAGGGCTGGCAGGGTGTACCTATAGTACGCCCACATTTCGCTAGTTAATTATGTTTAAGTCCCGTGTAATTTACTTACTTAATTAATTTAATGGTATCAATAGGCAGAATCAATGATGAGAATCAAATATTATTGAGTGAAACTGGCTATAATAAATTTTTGAGAAACTTCGTATTATTGAAGTGGAAGTGGCTCCATCTACAACTGGTAGCTTGCTAGCTGACTACATAGTACTACATATAGCCGTAGAGGTGTCGCTGCGCGCTGCACATACATTTCAAATTCGAAAAAGACAGACAGCATTACCTGAAACTGCTTGTTCCTTAGAATGTGGAAAATTACAAAAAACAGAGGTGTACAATACATGAGTACAGCACAGTTATATCAAGTCCCATATAACAGGATAATTTGGATATTACTGCCATCAGCCTGGCACAAAATATCCAAATGGTTTCCTGGCGGCAATACCTTATAACACTTTGAAAACTATTTCCCCAGTTTTAATAAAGCAGGCGATTCCACTGTTAAAGAAAGTGTGTTAATAAAATCATTGTTGTTTACAGTGACGCAGCGCATCGGGTTCATCCATTGGCTGGACAAGGAGTCAACCTCGGTTTCGGTGACGTCAAAGATCTCACACATTTATTATCTGAGGCCATGTACAGTGGTCTAGATATAAGTAAGTACAATCACGAACTAGTACATATGTGTAGCGTTTATGAATACATATAACTTTTTGGATGTTACTTGTTTTTTTTTACTAGGTCACACTTTCAACGTAACTTAACTTACAAGTAGCTTTAACCCGCGGATTAATATTATATATTTTTTGAATTTTGATTCATATTCCTTATGGCACCTCTTTAGGTCTGAGCTATCCGAATATCGAAAAATATTTGGCTAATAATAAGTTGGTATATAATATTCTTTATTTATTAGGTCTAAGGGTTTAAAAATTGACTCGCTGTTACAATGAATAATAGATAGCCTTCATGAGAGACTATGTGCGTATGGCCGACATTTTCCCCATAGGTAAGGCAGAGAGGTGTAACGTTCACCCACAGTTCGGCAGTTATAAGTCCCATGCAGTAGGAGATGAGCCCTTTGCCATACACAAGATAAAAAACCAGGACAACTCGGTTAGCAGTCAAGTTTGAGACCACCAGACCAGCAAGGTAGCAAAACCATGGTATGATAATATTTTTCATCTCATTTCAGCCCACCCTGATTGGCTAGGAAACTACGAGAGCACACGACAAAGACATAACGTGCCGACACAGCTGATTATCGAGATGTTACATCGACTGTACACTGTAGACCTGATGCCCGTAGTACTTGCAAGAAGTGTAGGGGTCCAGATCACTAACGCTTTGCAACCTTTGAAGGTATACCTGCATTTTTTAACGAACTTTTATATCTGTTAAATATAATAAGATAAGTGTGACAGAACTGATGCCCTGAGACAGTGAAACGGGGTCGCGGCAGACCACGTAGGAGATGGCGGGACGAGTTGGATAGGTACCATGAAAACTGGAAAGAGGACGCGCGGGCTCGCGAAAGATGAAAGGAGTGGAGGGAAGCCTTTGCCCAGGAGTGGGATAGCGTAGGTTAGGAAAAAAAAAGTGTAAACTCGCCCTAACTTGTGTCAACTATTTGATAGATTTCGATCGTTCCGTGCCTGGTCTTTGTTTATGCGTGATTGTGTGCATCATAATCATCTTCCTGCACTTATCCCATGTTGTTTGGGGTCGACGCAACATTTCTTTTTCCACTCTCACTTGTCAACCGTTTTGTAGGTCATATAGGTACCCACGAAATATAGGTACCCCTATACTTATCTGGCTGTCTTCCACCCAAAGTAGCCTCGTAACTGATTCCATGTGTTAAAATGTATGTCTAAATGCCTTGCCAAACGTTATTTCAACACGATTTACGTATACAGCTATCAGGATACAAGACAAATGTATCCGGGTAACAGCCCTTCATCTTAGTTGGTGCTTGTACGTATTTGCGTAATTTGAATTACTACTACTCCCCCTACTTTAGGATTGCAATAATAATTATACGGTTTGGCATAACACCGCGATTTTATTAATATTATATAACGCACAAATTGCATGTGTGCTATGTGTGTCACAATATCTTATTTAAACAGCAATCGTTCCATATTACACCATACCTTTCATAATATTGATTACAAAACTTATTCAAATTAATCCAAGAATACGTCATCCTGTATTGTGTGGTTCCTTTTGTTTAGTTCATTTATATTAAACAGTATGAGGAGTACTGAATCTTCTTTTTTAAACATGTTCTTGTTGTTCATGCCTCTAAACGATGTCTAAGGCAGCCAGATAAGTATATATGTTGCCAGTACGGTATCCGATCCTTGAATAGTTCTATGTTTATGTCGAATAGTTCCCGGTTCATATAATCCCCATTTCTCCTTAATTATTGATTTGTAGTCTGCGTTTACTACACTATTCCATGCGTCATGTTCGTGAACGGGCGCCGTCAGTTGTGACTGGTCATTTCCTAGCTGACATGGCTTATTTGAATTGTTCTTTTTTTATAATTGCGGACGCTTTTAACGTGCTTTCTACATTGTTTTCACATGTATAATTTCAACATGAATGATGTAACCATTATATTGTAACAATATTTTGATTTAAAAGAGTGTCCATGGAGTTTCTAGCCCGTTCTTCTCCATAGGTACCTACTACGCTTTGGAATGGGCAACTAGCTTCATATTTCTGACTGACTGACTCCTTGACAATTCAAAAGTGCCTGTAAATGGTTTAATTGAAATAAATGCTTTGAGTTTGAGTTTGACTATTATTTCTGGGAAAATTACCCTGAGTTTCGCGCAAGTCAATCAGTGGATTAGGTACGTAACCAAAAGAAGCTGAACTGATCATCATATAAAACCAAATATCCCTTGAACTACCAGGAATCACGACTATTCTAGAACCCTCCAACAAAGTTGACCATAACGGAGGGACGGAAAAGTTTCGATACCTACCGAACGTTTCCCTCTTTTATTTGCACTCGGTAACTCCAATTAGCATAAGGATGTTATTTTGAATAGAATATAAAGGTCCCCGAAACTGTCAATTGCCATTAATTTGTATTGTAGTAATATTGTCAATAGCTTCAATTCCATTTGGTAGACGATCAACTTCCGCATCAATGTGTAACAATCACGTAAAAATTTACAATTGCAATTGATCGTTTGGAGGACCCATAAGATTATATAAAGTATACAGAAAAGTTCTAGACTCCAGCAGTCTAGCTAGAGTATTCATAAGAAAAAGTAAATAAAGTATACCTCGTTTGTTTCAGAAAATGATACTCTCTCATGCAACCACATAAGCGATAAAATATTAGTCACGTTGGAATGGCGATTGTTTCAAGGTTTTATTTTATTTTATACGGAACGCTTATCGGCAGGCTCAATTGGGAGGACAAGTTTAAACTGTTCGATGTATTATTTAGTTTAATAAAACGTTAATATATTATTAATGGTGTTTATTTATTTATCTAAGTATCTAAATTCTATGGGAAATTCAACATAATGTCGTACAAATTAATTATCAACACATTTTGAGTAAGTAAGTACCTATAATTATTATCCATTTAACGCCCTCATAATAACCTCAGAATGTCTCAGCAAAAGCCTAGTAAATAGTTGCTCGTTATTCCACGAAAGTACATAATAGACTCGGTAATAAGCTAATCACCAGATTAACGCAGCTAGTTTAGTTAAAACAACTATAAAGAAGTCCTTGGCATTTAGGTAATGAACGGATTAAACGTCTTTCAAGGACATTATAGCTAAGTAATCCAAAACAATGTTAGGTAACGTTTGGAATTGAAAAAATAGTTTCACAAAAGTGCGCAATATACAAACATTTCTTTTGGTTTATCGCACCATATTTGATTGGGTACTACGTAGCAAGACGCACTGAACTTATGCGCACAATTTTTATGTAGGTGCCTAAAAGCGTACCTACGTAAAATAAAAACGTGCTATCGTTCTACCTACTATCAGTCATACAACTCATACACAGGCTAACTTTGACCAACAACTTCTCATCGTTGATAAGCATTCTAAGATAACGAGGTTATTCTTCGAGGAATTTAAAGGGCAAACGATTCTTGTTGAAACGTGTTGTTTCTGCCGTTTATTGTGTGACGCATCATATTAAAGAAATAAATATTTGGGCCCACTGTTTAGGTGTTACAAGAACAGCAATAACAACAACACAAATAAACGCCAGGAACGACACGTTTTACAATAACCCGAGGAGGTAAGTAGGTCCCTGTTTTCGTTAAGTAAATGTAGGTATGACAATAAAATACTAAGTAACACGTTACTTTTAGTTTTTTCGAACGTTGATTGGCAATGCGCTTTCTAGTTTATAACTACGCAAATTGACTTATCGTTTTACCTTACGACATAAATCCTACCTATGTAAATGATAAAATAGGTACTACCGCGTACCTAAATGATTCAACAACGTGCGTCAGCCACGAGTATTCTTTTGAACGAGGACCTTTATTTGAATAGGCATTCCGTAGGTATAATATAATTATACGGTTTTTCCTCATGTTTTATAAGTATCTCCGTCGTGTCGTTTATTTCAGAAATGCCCCTCGGACAGTCGGCAAAACTAGATCGGAATTACCATCATACCTACTTATAGGTGAAACTGAAAAGAATTCTTTAGTTATGTAACTGCTGTAAATGAATACAAACCTACGTCGATGTTGATTTAATGTTTCCATCAGTTTTGTATAGTTAGGTACGCCAAAAATTATCAAATAGGCACCACATATCATGTTTTTGCACCACAATTTTGATTGAAAGAATTTCTGAGCCCTTTGACATTATAAATAAGTACCTACCTAGCTAAGTATTAATTATAATAACTGGCAGCTGAGTACCTACAAGATAATTTTGCGAGACTGCGAATAATACTTGGTGCGTACCTTAGTATTCATATGTATGGGTTCTCAAAGGAAGCCAAACTAAAGTTCTCATGGCAGCTTTGTTCGATAAACACAAAGGAAACCATGTTACTTTTCGTTTCAATAATAATTCTAGACAAAAACAAGGTCGGTTGCTAAAGTCCGTTGCATGCAGCTGCCAGCCACCCTACCCTGTCTGTTTATCGACCGTCGCCCTAGCGTGAGACCGTTGGGGTGACGTCACAAAATGGCCGACCGACCTCCAACCGTGTTGTTTCTTTCCAACTCATTGAATAATGAGACAAGTAAAAATCAACCTAAATAGTACACATAGAAGGCTTAGTGTAGAAGAATTGAAACACAATGCAGACGTTGGTATCTCGTGACTCAATCAATGAAAAATAATATATGATTCACTAGGTATTCTATTGATATGGCTAATGTGGTATTAAAAGTGTAAACACAGGTTCTCGTAGGTAACTGAATGCATGATCAAAGTGCATGATATTCATATCTGCGTCAGAACATAAATGTAAGTGCGACAATATCAATAGGTATATTTTTAGGGTTCCGTACCCAAAGGGTGCGTAACGGGACCCTACTAAGCCCCCGCTGTCTGTCCTTCTGTCAGCGGGCTGTATCTCATGAACCGTAATAGGTAGACACTTGAAATTTTCACAGATTGTATATTTCTATTGCCGCTATAACAAAAATAATAAAAATTAAATGAAGTGAAAGAGTAAAGGGGTCCCCATACTCCCCATAGGTACAACAAACATTCGATTTCGAAGATATTTTTTTATCTTCAAAAATGAAGAAATAGCTGATAGCGGCCGTAAAACTTGTCAGTTTTAGACCATTTTTGTAGGTACGAGGTCTATCGCAACAAATAAACAAGTTAGGAATTTGAAACTTCTGTAGATATATCGTGAACCTTAAACTAAATCTACAAACGCCGAATAAGTATTGATTTTCCGCAACTGTAAAAAATTACTTTGTATCGTAGGTTAGTTTGAATAATAGGTATAATTATGAAAAACAAAGTCATACTTGCAATTTAAAAAAAATAAGATGTAAAATATTCTTCGTTTACCTAGCCAGAGTCGCACACGAAGGGCCGTACCAGCATACCTACAATATTTAAAACTACATATTTTTAGGATTCCCGAAATAAAATACTTAGGTAAGTAAGTATTTAAAGTAAAAAATTAAAGGGGCTCCTCTCCTCCAAGACACGTGTTTATTTCGGCATTTTTTGCTACATAAGTATTGTACGGTGGTACGGAACCGTTCGTGTGCGAGTCCGACTCGCACTTGGGCGGTTTTTTACCTGGCTTATGGTGCCATAAATTAATGGCTAGGATAAATAAAATGATACCTACTTATCATTCCGACTTATATTTACCTAATCCTCACAAAATCTTACATTTTCTCATCCACAGGTTTTTCCAGCCTTTTCCGGGCTCTTTCCATCATACTTAGTTTTTAGAATTCAGACATTATTTTAGTAGGTACCTACTTATAATTATTCGGTAGGCTACCTACACCCATTTTATTTAAAGTTTGTCATAATAGAGGTTCACTGACACCGACTACCTATATTTCTATTTGTAGGAACCCTATACCCTAATATTTTAAATCACACGTGTGTTGTGACTTGTGATAAACGAGTTGTTTTCTTGCTTCCTAAGAAACGTTATTTTACCTGATTTGGTTTACCTTTACACTCAGGAATGTTATTTTTTTACCAAGTTACGCAGGTACCTAGTTCGGACTTCGGAGGTGTGACCTTTATGTGACGACAACCCTTTTTTTTTTAAAGATAATAATTAGATATGGCTGCAGGGCCGCGGCGAAGGCGTAGGTACCAATCTCTAAAATACTTCAGTAACGGCACAGTAAATTTACCTGATGTTAGGTACATTATGATAGAAGACCCCCTCATTCTGTAATCTGAGTTTCTAGGTATTGCGTTTAGTGGTAATTGCCAACTGGTAATTTTCTAAGAAGTATAATATAGCATGCTTAGTTAAGTACCTAATGAAGACTTGTGTTCATCAATGATTGTAATATTCTAAACAAGAGCGTACTTTGTAATAAATATGTTCAAAAATTAATTACCTACTTTACTAAGCCATAATAGCAAACTTTTTCCTACGTCAATACTTTGTTTGTCGGAAATATCTGGAACATGCCCCGCCCGAGCCCCAGCCCCCCCTCCCTACCTCCCTAAGGTGGCCTCTTTGTTGGATCAATATCCTCCTTTTTCTCATTCTCTCCATCATGCCGTCTCTTTCCATGGTTCATGCGCTTTACGGGTATGTTCGGAAATACTGTAAACGAATAAAGGCTATGGTGCTACTCTGAATTTAGTCCTCGTTATTAGAATAAAAGTAAGTAAGCGTGTCATCAATGACTGACTGATTAGGATCTTAACCATCCCTACTGCAGTCAAACATTCCGAGATCCTAATTAAGATTCCTGAATTCGGGGTAGCGTAATAAGCCTTTAAGCAGCATGATGATAATCCACGCCGAAGCTGTCGAATTTAGTAATAGGCATCTACTGACTGTTGCAGATGAAAGGATACGGCCCCAATATTGTTTTTAAACATGTAATATGCGGTCAGTCAATCTTACATTTAACTACGTTTCCGAAATTCAGATGTTAAAAATAGATGACAGTTGTGTCTGTCTAGCCATGATGAGTTCTATCTCTTCTGTTCCTCAGGAATTATGTCTCTCTAGTCTAGCCTCTCAGGTGCCAAGGTCCCAACACCTAACTCCAACATCATTCTCACAATTCGGTGTACCTACTAGGTACTTACTTATACCTATTATTTTTATTCTTATTGCTCTTGTCATGTCATTGTCATTGTCATTTCTCGGGAACCTTTGGAGGCGTATGAGGGCCGAAGCCAACTCGCAGAGGCTCGTTCGACGTTTTAAATTAAATTAGTCACATACTATTTTGTATTTAAACAGACTATTTCAAGTAAAATTATTTTTTTCGTTGATTGAAAATATTCTCAGAAATCATAATTTTTACAACACTTACTACCACTTCTGTTACTACAAAATTTCCGAATTAACTAAATCATCGTGTGTCTTCGGTTCTGTTCGGCAAGATTCGTACATGACTTTGGTATTGGGGTGACGCCATTTTGCGGCCAACTGCGCAGTGCAGCCCCCCGCCTCAGGTCGGGTATATAAGGCGACCATGACGTCATTGCGCCAACATTCTTATATCGTCCTGGTGAAGTGCAGATGTGTCTCCGTTGTGTGTAGTGCTGAAGATTTCAAGAAGTGATATTTGTGCCTGTACGGATTCAGGTGTGTAGTATTGTCTCAAAACAGTACTTTTTGGCCCATCCTTAAAAATGGGCTACAAAGCAAATGAAAAATCTATCGTTGACTTTTGTGAAAGTAAAACCGAATCCCTGTCTAATTGGGTTCGTCAAGTTAAAAGCAAATCCCTAAATGCCAAGACAAAGAGAAATCGTGATTTGAGAATAATCGCCATTTTGAGTAACTCTTTATCACGTGCGGAGAGTGAACTCGTTACGAAACAAAGAGAACGCGCCAGGAGGTGGGCTCAAATGCAAGCTGATCTTGGATTGTGCAATAAGGAAGAAGAGGTCGCCAGGCAACACCAGCAGAAAATCGATAATCTATGGAAGAATGATCTCAGCGGCTTAGATAGTTTTTTTAGAGAATTAGACAATGTCAAGCCAGCTATAAAATAGGCCATATTAGGTAAAGTAAAGTGTATTTGTATCTGTGATATTATGTAGGATGTTTTTCTAAATTACAGTCCCATTGCGTTTCGCGTGGGCCTGCATCCGTCGGCCGCCATCTTGGTTGCCGCTGTGGCGTGGTCGCTGCCAGCTACAAAATGGGTTTGTAACGGTATCATGCATTTATTTAGTTTTATTTTAAGTGTTTCAATTTATTCTCTCGCCTAACGATTGAATTGGAAGTTTGATTTTTATTCATATTGAATAATAAAATTGTACATATGTTTAAGTATGGAAATAAACAATTTTTGAAAAAAAAAAGGTCGTATTAATGAATTTTCATTTTGCTTATCTTACAATTTCACCACACCAACAATGTATTATTCCATGAGTCATCATCGCCTCTGCGTGGAGAACATGGCAGAGTTGCGTCAGCGATGGCGTGTTCGAGTCGCTGTGAACGAGTGTATGAGTCAGCTGTCTGCGGTGCCGCTGGCTTGCCTGCGATCTGCGTACCACACGCACTGGCGTGCTACCTGTCTGCTATACGACGCGCTCGCACGAATCCGTCCCGGTTGTCAGCCCACTAGGTAACCGTTAGGTTGATGGCGTGAAGGTTCCTATCCTACACTTTAGCTAGTGTTATTTTTTGGCCCGTACGCGGGCCTTTGCGTGTAACATTGTGTTTAGTCTCTCAGAGCCTGCCTACCATGGCCAGCAGCTGCCACGAGCGACGAGGAAAGGCTTCCAACCTTAACCTCGCCGTGACGATCTAATCCGTCGCCACAGAAATTCTACGTACTTTGGAATATGAATCTTTTCTAGAAGTCATAAACATTGGTGAGTCGCTTGTTTTCAAAACATAGTGGTCATTGTGTATTTAATCTTATGACAATACTTGTTGTTTTGATCTTTAAAGTCTTTTGAAAATAACACACGTTAGGATACTTGTGCCATAATAATCTAATGAACAGGAACGAAATACCCACAATGGAATTATCCTCAAGACGTTATGTAAACATGGATGGAAGAAGTGAGATTTAGAAGAGGTCAGCAATATAGGTACCTGTACCATTATTTTCGACGGCAAATTGTACTGGCCTCGACAGGCCTCTGCTCCCTGGCCCTGCTGCCGTCGACGCGGTGGCGGTCGGGGCGACTTTCACTTTTAGGTAATGACTGGTTATTACTTTATTTACAATTCAGTATTGGCATGCTGTTTTTTATTATCATTGTTGTAAAAGGAAACATCTTCGTGAACGCAATAGCTTCCATGATAGTAGGTGCTGATTATTATGGATCGCCAAAAAGATAGGTTACACAAAACATGAAACATTGTCTGGGTAAGACCTTAATGACTTTATATATCAAGAAAGAAAGCGTGGGCTGATGACTAAACCGGGACAATACTCTATAGCGAAACCTGATTGAAACCTAAGTAGATAAGCTGAATAACTGAACTGAGGGTGAAAACGTTAAAGGATAGATTGAACGGTGAGTTGTCGCAACTGTACTGACCTCTTTGATCTTCTGTAATAATGATATGTTCTGAGATCTTAGTTGATGTGCTTATAGCGACAAATTATTTGTTTTTAGTATCGACATTTACTGATTGTGTGCAAACTTCACAGCTAACTACTGGACTGGGGGCTGACGTGAGCAAGTATCACGCAATCTATGACTATCATGAAAAGCAAGGTGAAGTCCTTCCTAGCGAAGAAGGCTAACCCGGCTCCAGTTGATATTAGCGAGTGGATCGACTCACCCCATCCACAGATAAGTCTAACTGACCGTACTATATCTCGTAGTCAAAATGAAACCTAAGTACATAATATTCCACAAAAGTGGACTCCATTATCTAAGGCTACTGTAGATATCATTACATGATCTAAAACAACTCGAATAGGTATTGAAAATGAACTTTGACTTATAGGTAAGTTTGCCTAATGCATACATTTCCTAATCATAAAGTTATTACACAGAAATTTTGCAAAATTATATGAAGCTGTACCTACATTGTGCTTGATTAGCAGTACCTACGTACAATCATTAACTACTACGTATTATTATTATTTATCTTGCCCTCCTGGCAAGTAGGGCCCTATAACCAAATAAGCTTTTGATTTCAGATATAATGTGTGTTATAATACCTAATTTGTTATCCAGCGAGACACTAGTTGCAATTACAACTAGCATTTTTTTAAATTCGATAATTTTGTGTTCATTTGTGGATTACAAATACACAATTAAAGCCAATTCAACAAACCCACACTAGAAAATAGTAATTATAAAATCTTAGAGCATTATCACAAAGTGCAGCGAGAGACAGTAAGATAACGCAGAAAAAACCAATTAAAGAAATCTACATACCTACATAAACTCGCACCAAGAAAGAAATGTAATATGTACCTATTTAGTTTGGAAGTATGTTTTATAAAGCCTGAGGTATGTACCTACATTATATTCTGTAATGAAGAACTAATAACCTACATATTATTATTTGGCGTTTATATAATGTAGGTATGTATCGTATTATGTTCCTTCAAAGGAACTTTGTGTGCTGAAACTTTTGATTAACAGGTCTTATTACTTCGCACATAACTAGACTTCAGTATCACACAGAAAACACAATTGTGAAGTAACCAAATATTTGTTATCATCGAAAAACGAGTAAAAGTTAACTGCACTTCCCTGCGCAAGCGAAATTTACTACGTGAGAATATGAAAATACTAACAATGGAATTCAGTTCAAAATGTGGCAACAATATTTAAAGATCAAGTGATCAAGAGAAAATAATAAATTGTACAAATAAATAATACCTACCTACTTTGCTACGAAAAGGTATGTCATAGGTACACTTGTTGGTGGTGTACATTTAGCCAAGATTTAGTCAATTTCAGTCCAGTTATTGACCACTGTTCCTGCAAGTAATAGGAACCAAGCTAAGATAAATGTATTAGATTGACCTTACAAATATCTACTTCAAACTTAATAATGCCGTATTGGAAATGAGGAACCAAAATGAGGTCAGACAGCGAGTCGACTTCCAGACACGATAACATCTGCCGAATGGTACGATTTTTTTATTTTTATTATTAACCTTTTATTACAATCTTAAAGTATTCGTATACCTATTAGATTTTTCTGCTTACATATATCTTAACGCATAAAACCACAGAAACGTGGACGAAGAGTTTTTTTTTTAATTTGTATGTATTATTTTACTAAGAGCTTTTTCGCAAACCTTCCTATGCATTTGTAGGACTGCTGTGCAGTCTTCTGTAATCAACCTTTTTTTCTCTATCTGTTTAGGAGCAGGCTATTTTGGAAATGATATAGCAGACCCAAATAAACTGACTTGCGGAAGCCTATTAGTAAACCGACTATGGTTAGCTCCTCAATTCAAAAGACTTGTGGAAAGACCAAAATTTTGGAATACTTGCATAGCTACTGCAAATTTGACTTCACTATTAGCCAAAAGTGGCGCATATTGTACTTCTATGTAATGCTGTATCGTCCCAAAAGCAATATTGATTATTTTATCCTATTATGAGGGCTGCTATGAAGCTGTAAACAGATACTTATGTTGAGAATTTCTCAATGAAAGGATTTTCCACCAGAGTGCTTTCAAGATATACTTGTTGAATATTTACATCAAGTTATAAATTAACTTAGCTGCACAACAATATTTCATACAGAAATTCAAGCTCAACAACATTAGGTACTTATATCTTTTGCAATTTTCAGCGTTGAACAAAGAATCTCTAAGAGATTATCGACTGCCATGTTACTATAATCTAAGAGAAATTTAAAATACTTATAACTATTATTACAATATTTACAATGGTTGCTCTACTATTGTCTACATAATTACAACTTAATGGATAAGTATAGCTGTCCAAACACATATAAAGGTACCTACCGACAATATTCTTAACTTGATGAATGCCGAAACTTGATCTTGACGTAATCGTCTCATATACCTTGAGATCGTTACAAGCGGTAAAACATTTGCATCCTACAGTCTGAACTATATATAATCTGGTACGTTCAAATCTTTTTTTTTTCTGACTGCGCGCGTGCTCTCTTTTTGTTGCTATTGTCAATTTATCAGGTTAACCTCCACGAGTAACAAGAGGCGCAGCCGTGACGCTAGCAATTCTACACCACGTTCTACTTATAACTACACTACGTGTGATAGAGTGCTTCTCCAACCATCGTCGGTTGCGGAGAAGCGGCTCAACAAATTCGGCACGTGTCAAGTTCGCGTGTCCTGCCTACTGATTGCAAGTACGTCTGTTGAGGCACTCTTAACTTAGACCGATGTGACTTCCGGGATCGCGGTCTCGCTCATACTAAACGGGTATGTCAGTATGTCTCAACTGCGATAGACATCTTCCGGCTTGCTAGCTGCAGTCATCGATTCTCAGACTCAGTCAGATTCAGTAAGACCCATCGTGCGGAAGTAGAAGGTACTCTTAAATTTCCATTTTTTTTTTCAAATATTCTGACTGCGTGACCTATCGTCGCCAGTTCTCGTGTTAACTCTGCTCCCTTAGTTGACAGCGCTCCCCTGCGTGGCCTCTCCACGTATCGTCAATACTCGCCGACTACGTGAACTCTTCGCTTAACGTCAATGCTCGGTGACTACGTGACTTCTCCGCGTATCGTCAATGCTCGGTGACTTCGAAGCCTCTTCGCGTATCGTCAACACGTGCTGGCTGTGTCCTTTCCTAGGTAGTCAAGCCTCTCTAACAACGTGTCTTCGTGTCGTCAATGATCCTTGACTACGTGTCTTCGTGTCGCCAATGTTCGTTGACTACGCGTGTCTTCGTGTCGTCAATGCTCGTTGACTACGTGTCTTCGTGTCGTCAATGGTCGTTGACTACGTGGCCTCGTGTCGTCAATGCTCGCTGACGACGTGACCTGCGCGTGTCGTCAATGCTCGCTGACGGCGTGATCTCCGCGTATCGTCAATGCTCGTTGACAACGTGATCTCCTCGTATCGTCAATGCTCGCTGACGACGTGACCTCGTGTCGTCAATGTTCGCTGACGACGTGACCTGCGCGTTTCGTCAATGCTCGCTGACGACGGTATCTCCGTGAATCGTCAATGTTCGTTGACTACGTGACCTACGCGTATCGTCAATGCTCGCAGACGACGTGTTCTCCGCGTATCGCTAATACGTACGACAATGTGACCCTCACGAAAATCGTCAATGATCGCTGACCTCGTGACCTCTCCGTGCCGCCACTGCTCACTGACAACTTAATCTCCTTGTGTCGTCAATGCTCATTGACCACGTGACCTCGCGTATCGTCAATGTTCGTTGACGACGCATCGGCGCGTCGTCATTGCTCGTTGACAGCGTAACTTCGTGTGTCGTCAATGACCACTGACGCAATTCTTTAATAGCAGACGAATATGTAACTTTTTTCCTTGGTGGCTAACCACCTATCACTTCACTTAATCATCCGCCATCGTTATTTTACTTCCTGAATGCGCATGGGCGCACCCCTTTCTATAACCATAGTGCCCATCCATGCCATAATTGCAGCTCCTCATTCCATCCGTTCCACAATCTTTGCTCCTGCTACCCGAGTCTTCTCGAGGTCCGTAGGCTATATGGCCAATCAAGTTAACTCCCCTAGATGCTAGTGTGGCTGCTCCTTCAGGGGGACTCTGATCTTCGGTCAACTGTCTGAAGACGCCGAGAAGCTAGCAGTGCAGCTCCTGATAGCTTCGGATCAGCTTCGTTCATATGCATGGATCCCTGCTTGGATCAACTGCACTCGGTTCGCCGCATCGAACCTACCACACGGGTTCCACTGACTGCCCAAACCTTCGGTCATCGCACATGTTTCTGGTAGGTCAGCTTCATTATTGCATCTGCCGTTTGCCGAGTGACCTGACTCCTGTCTATAAGACCACTCTAATTTTGCCGTAGGTGCTTGGGTCAGCGACTTCGTGCAACCTCTAACCTGTCCCTATTCGCGCCTACCCAGCTCGCTGACTGCGCGCCTTCATCGGGCAGCCGCATGTGCTCGTACAGGCAGAACGGCCAGCCGTCTGGTCATCGTGGATGCTCCTGTCACATCGCGTTGCTCGCCATCTGCACGCCTACTCCGGTCAGCCAATGGTGTTCGTCTCAATGGCCAGCAGCGCATACTATCGGCCAGCCGCCTGGTCGTCGTAGGTGCTCATGTCACCTCGCACAGCCCGCAAACTGCCCGCCTTCTCCGGGCAGCCACCAGTGCTAGGTCAGCCGCCTAGTCATAGTGGGTGCTGGCGTCACCTCGCTCCGCTCGCAAGCTGCGTGCCTCCTACGGGAAGCCAGCCGCAGCTGAACGTATCACAGCGCGGTGCTTGCTGAAGTGGTAGCGGCTCGCATACTGCGCGCCTACTCCCAGTCTCCGGGGTTCGTGTCTCCGCCGCCGGGCTCGCTGGGTGCGCACACTGCGCGCCTTCTGCGGTCAGCCAGCCTTAGGTGATCGTATCAGCAGCGCGGTGTTTGCTGAAGCAGTACCAGCCTCCTGGTCGTCGCGTTACTTCTGCGGGGCTCGCATACTGCGCGCCTACTGCCAGTCTTCCGGGTCCGAGTCTTCACCGCCGGGTTCGCTGACTGCACGCATTCTACGGTCAGCCAGCCTTCGTGATCGTGTCAGCAACGCGATGTTTGCTGAAGCGGTACCAGCCGCCTAGTCGTCGCGTCACTTACGCGCGGCTCGCGTCCGTGTGTCGCCGCTGGGTGCGCTAACTGCGCGCCTTCTCCGGTCAACCAGCCTTAGGTGATCGTATCAGCAGCGCGGTGTTTGCTGAAGCAGTACCAGCCACCTGGTCATCGCGTTACTTCTGCGGGGCTCGCATACTGCGCGCCTACTGCCAGTCTCCGGCTTCCGTGTCTGGCCGCTAGGTGCGCTCACTGCGCGCCTTCTGCGGTCAGCCAGCCTTAGGTGATCGTATCAGCAGCGCGGTGTTTGCCGAAGCAGTACCAGCCGCCTGGTCGTCGCGTTACTTCTGCGGGGCTCGCATACTGCGCGCCTACTACCAGCCTTCGGGGTCCGAGTCTCCGACGCCAGGTTCGCTGACTGCACGCAGTCTCCGGTCAGCCAGCCTTCGTGATCGTGTCAGCAGCGCAATGTTTGCTGAAGCGGTACCAGCCGCCTAGTCGTCGTGTCACTTATGCGCGGCTCGCGTCCGTGTGTCGCCACTGGGTGCGCTAACTGCGCGCCTTCTTCGGTCAGCCAGCCTTAGGTGATCTTATCAGCAGCGCGGTGTTTGCTGAAGCAGTACCAGCCGCCTGGTCGTCGCGTTACTTCTGCGGGGCTCGCATACTGCGCGCCTACTGCCAGCCTTCGGGGTCCGAGTCTCCACCGCCGGGTTCGCTGACTGCACGCATTCTCCGGTCAGCCAGCCTTCGTGATCGTGTGAGCAGCGCGATGTTTGCTGAAGCGGTACCAGCCGCCTAGTCGTCGCGTCACTTATGCGCGGCTCGCGTCCGTGTGTCGCCGCTGGCTGCGCTAACTGCGCGCCTTCTCCGGTCAGCCAGACTTAGGAGATCGTATCAGCAGCGCGGTGTTTGCTGAAGCAGTACCAGCTGCCTGGTCATCGCGTTACTTCTGCGGGGCTCGCATACTGCGCGCCTACTGCCAGTCTCCGGCTTCCGTGTCTGGCCACTAGGTGCGCTCACTGCGCGCCTTCTGCGGTCAGCCAGCCTTAGGTGATCGTATCAGCAGCGCGGTGTTTGCTGCAGCAGTACCAGCCGCCTGGTCGTCGCGTTACTTCTGCGGGGCTCGCATACTGCGCGCCTACTGCCAGCCCTCGGGGTCCGAGTCTCCACCGCCGGGTTCGCTGACTGCACGCATTCTCCGGTCAGCCAGCCTTCGTGATCGTGACAGCAGCGCGATGTTTGCTCAAGCGGTATCAGCCGCCTAGTCGTCGCGTCACTTATGCGCGGCTCGCGTCCGTGTGTCGCCGCTGGGTGCGCTAACTGCGCGCCTTCTCCGGTCAGCCAGCCTTAGGTGATCTTATCAGCAGCGTGGTGTTTGCTGAAGCAGTACCAGCCGCCTGGTCGTCGCGTTACTTCTGCGGGGCTCGCATACTGCGCGCCTACTGCCAGTGTTCGGAGTCCCGAGTCTCCACCGCCGGGTTCGCTGACTGCACGCCTTCTCCGGTCAGCCAGCCTCGAGTGAACGTGTCAGCAGTATGGTGTTGTTTGCTGAAGCAGTACCAGCCGCCTGGACGACGCGTGAATACTGCCAGTCTCTGGGGTTCGAGTCTCCTCTGACGGGCTCGCTGACTGCGCGCCTTCTCAGTCAGCCTCAGGTGAACGTGTCAGCAGCGCGGTGTTTGCTGAAGCGGTAGTGGCCGCCTGGACGTTGCGTCATTTTATGTGCGGCTCGCATACTGCGCATCTACTGCCAGTCTCTGGGGTTCGAGTCTCCTTCGACGGGCTCGCTCACTGCGCGCATTCTCAGTCAGCCTCAGGTAAACGTGTCAGCAGCGCGGTGTTTGCTGAAGTGGTACCAGCCGCCTGGTCGTCGCGCCACTTCTGCGCGGCTCGCAGACTGCTTGTTTCCTCGATTAGCCTACGCTACGCAGTTCGTGTCGCCACCGCTGCGCTGACTACGCGACTACTCCGGCCAACCTGTGGCGCTCGTGTTGCCCCTGCTGCGCTGACTACACGACTACTCTGACCAGCCTGTGGCGCTCGTGTCGCCCCTGCTGCGCTGACTACGCGACTAATCCGGCCAGCCTTTGGCGCTCGTGTCGCCCCTGCTGCGCTGGCTACGCAACTACTCCGGCCAGCCTGTGGCGCTCGTGTCGCCCCTGCTGCGCTGGCTACGCGACTACTCCGGCCAGCCTGTGGCGCTCGTGTCGCCCATGCTGCGCTGACTACGCGACTTCTCCGGCCAGCCTGTGGCGCTCGTGTCGCCCCTGCTGCGCTGACTACGCGACTACTCCGGCCAGCCTGTGGTGCTCGTGTCGCCCCTGCTGCGCTGACTACGCGACTACTCCGACCAGCCTGTAGCGGTCGTGCGTGTCGCCCCAGGCAGGCTCGTTGACTGCGCGGCTTCTCCGCATACCTGATTCTGCCGACACGACGGCGCGGCCTGCCCGCCTGTCTCAATCACCCGGCACGACGGCGCGGCCTGTCCGACTGTCTCATTCGCCCGGGTTGACGGCGCGGCCTGTCCGCCTGTCTCATTCGCCCGGGTCAACGGTGCGGCCTGTCCGCCTGCCTGTCTCATTCGCTCGGGTTGATGGCGCGGCCTGTCCGCCTGTCTCTATGACCCGCCTCGACGGCGCGGCCTGTCCGCCTGTCTCATTCGCCCGGGTCAACGGTGCGGCCTGTCCGCCTGTCTCTATGACCCGCCTCGACGGCGCGGCCTGACCGCCTGTCTCATTCGCCCGGGTCATCAGCGCGGTCTCTCCAACTGCCACATTGAAACCTTTCGCTGCTGCCGTGCCTTCGCTTACGCAAGACTGCAATGTCAAGTCCGGAGGGGGCTCGCTGACTTCTCAACGGGCCCTCTGTCCAGCAACTGTTGGTACGGTATGTTTCTTTCGCCTACTAGACAAATAACATGATCTTTTGCAGAGGAATCCCAGGCAATTATATTTTTTATTATATTGAAACTTCGTATTGGGAAAGTATCAGCAATATCGGCTAGACATTATAAACGCTATGAAAGCGTAGATAAAATTTGTTTACTTGGTAAATCTGAACCTACACAAATGAAAACAATCAAGCATTATCTAAACTGGAAATTGAAAACAACAAAATCTTAAATCGATCTTATGGACAAGAACATACCTATCATAAAGTAAAATAACCTACATATTTCTCCTAAATATAGAATAGGTAAGTCCGTAATAAAAGCTTCTTTTCAGCGAGAAAACAAAACTGCACTAGATTATTATGATCAAGACAGTGATCTTTATGGATTCTCGAAATTTCACCATTCCATCTAAATGGACGAAGATTGAAATTTTTGGAACCTACCTACCGAACGGTCAAAACCAATTGAAATCATTAAAATTGCAAATCAAGTAACGTGAGAGTATTAAAAAATAAGCTAGCCTTAACAATCTAATTCATCATCAAATTAGCGAAAAGCAGACATAAGCGCAAACTATTGGAATAGTAAGGTAGGAAAATAAATTGGTTCAACTAAATGTGGAGAATGTATGTATGTTGCTTGAATTTGTGGGTAATCAGTATGCATAACATATTTGGACGATTGATGCTTAAGTACTTACTTGCACAAAACCAAAACCTATAAAGAAACACAATCGTACGTAAACACATTAGAAATATTGGGCACCCATGCTTAAGTTAAAACTTTACCAGCAAGACTGAATGTTGGTCCTTAGGCCTAAAAGCGTATTGTCAACAGATCAACTCACAACACCATGTTAAAGGTAACGGGTCTTTTAATTAAAGCTCACGGGTCTTTTACGCTGGTATTATTTTAGATTTTTGTCTGTTCTATGCTAACAATTATGTAGCTTGGGATGAATTTATTGGTATTAAGTGTGCATTACGTTTTTGACAGATGTAGAGCCTAGTGTTGTGTGGCCTAACTGCTTTACGTATATGGAGTAGCACCACAGCACCCAGGTTTCCGATGCATGTAGGATGTTAGTGTACAATTTTATTTTGTGAGTTAACATCAAAGTATTTGCAAGTAAGTAACTTTTTCATGTAATAGTTACTAGAGTAGGGTCCTAATTTATATTGTTAACAGATTTTCGCGTGCTGATGCAAATAGATAATGGTTTGCGACATGTTCCTACAAAAATTCTGGAGCAAAATATTATGTACGTAAAACATATAAATATGATTTGTGATATGTGAAAAATAAGCCCAGTGTCAATTATTACCATGTGGACGAGTTGTGTTGGTGCATAATAATGTGTTGTTAACAGACTGAGTGACTGTGAGTAGCAAGCCATCATACTGAATGGTATGTAAGTAGCAATTCATTAATTAAGTATTTACCTAGGATAGGTCATTAATCCATATTGTTAACAGATGGTGACTTTTCGATGGAATGCTCGATGTAGATTGCATGGCATCGTGTGCGAGACACGCAGGCTAATGTAGGTGCAAACGTATTAAAATTTAAAATAGTACAATATATTCTGGTGATGTGAGTAGTGTATCTATTTAACAAGATTGGCTATACCTAAAATAACTATACCTTGATTGTTGGTGCATAGGTACATAACAATATGTTATATCAAATATTAATCAAGCACCAGTTACAGAATAAAAGAGGTATCAGTTTGATTATTACTATTTCTCTTGATGATGTACTAGAATAGGTCCGTAACTTATATTGTTAACAGATGAAGACTTTTGGGAGCCCGAGACCATACCTACCGCATAGTTTACATTGCCGAGACGATGCCCGTGTATGTAAAACACAACTTTAAAATTTTACTGATTGTTTGTCATACTCATAACAGTAAAGACCTGTTTCTAAATTGGCAATACCTATTCTGTTGGTGCATAACAAAGAGTTGTTAACAGATAACCGAGCGTGAGATGCAAGCCAGAGCCACAGGTACCCTAATCATTTTTCTTCCTATAACTAGGATAGGCTCGTAACTCATGATTGTTGACAGGTGAAGACTTGCGTGCCTAACTCAACTTGATGATGTTAAGCGTTACAAGATTTGTCGACCATCATTACCTACCAATGTATGTAAAACTTTACGATGATTGATTAGAATGGGACGTATATGTATTTTACAAAGCTTAGCAATATTATGTTGGTGCATGACTAATGTCGTTAGCATA
The DNA here is from genome assembly GCA_948473465.1 of Lithophane ornitopus. Lineage (NCBI taxonomy): Eukaryota > Metazoa > Arthropoda > Insecta > Lepidoptera > Noctuidae > Lithophane > Lithophane ornitopus. The sequence goes on from OX419633.1 coordinate 7,823,749, forward strand.
TCAAGCGTGTATTGTATGCCATATAACTGGGAAGTAAAAAAATATTAGGTATGTATTTTTATGCAATTGCCATTAGACTATGCTGGTTTCGTAGGTAATTCATATTGTTAACAGATGACTTGCGTTCCCGAGACAACAGCTAGTAGCATCGTGGTTAAAGACTCTGGAGTAACAGCATGTACGTAAAACATTACCTACATCATACCAATTTCACTGACGAGATCCGATGCGATGAGTATTGTGATAATGCATTTAATAAGTGTTGTTAACAAAATGCAGTTTTTAGAGGTAACAGTTATTATTGTAGTTAAGTACAATATTTAGCATTAACTAGCATAGGTCCGTAATAAATATTGTTGACAGATTATGTCGTTGGTTGTAAGTCGGACACAACAGCAAGGCCATTTGGTACCTTTATTAAAGAATTGGATTAAGTAGCAGCACCCAGTGCGAATATGCGGACTCCGATGTTACACGCGGAGATACAGGGAGGTAACAATTATTTAAGTACCTATGCTATTCTATGAAATACGGTATGTCCATAACAAGTATTGTTAACAGATTTCGATGGAATTAGCTGCTTTTCATACACACCTTGTGGCTTTGCAAGTTAACACACTAGGTACACCCAGGAACATTGTCGTGAATGCCGCTTAAGTATTTATACAACACAGAAAACAAGACCACTCATTGGATGAGGTTGGGTAGGCGCATTTAATGTTGTTGACACACTTTGCCATTAAAAAGCGTTGATTTGAGGTAGGTGTACCTATTATCAAGTGTGGGGTTATTATTTGGCTTTATATAAAGTATCTACTTAGGTACCTAATATGTTTGGTAATTTTCAATGTTTTTAATACCTAACTATAATCTAGATGTAATTAGTTTAGGTGCATAATGAATGTTTTCAACAGATACGAGTGCAATAGTTATGAACTTTTACCTTACGAGGATGGTGCATGGACTAGATGCATAATATCGTGAAAAAATGCTTGCGTATGAGCGTGGCACATAGTAACTAATTCCGAGGAAATGGCACTGTGCGTGTGTATTATATATAAAAGTCTGCTGGATTGGTAGTGGCACCAGTGTAAATTTGTTTGCTGCAACAGAAATATCGGAACATTTACCATAGAAAAACTAGTACTTACATGAAGTTAGGTAGGTGCAAAAATAAGCGTTGTTTCAGATACCTACTCATCGAAAAACGGGTAAAATACTTTACAATTGCTATGGTACAGCTTAGCTAGGTCCGTAACAAATATTGTGAACAGATTTCGGCAAGGGCGCCCGGAGCAACTCGAGCTCGAGAACCATACACGAATATATTTTATGTATAATATAATAATAGAAAATACAACCCAACGAGGGGCAATAGACGGCAGAGAACCTATCTAAACCTAACGGAAACTGGTATGTGCGCTTTATGTTAAACCTATTGTTATTTTTGTATTATGCTCTTCAAATAACCCGTGTAAGGTAACGCTATTTCATAAACTTCAAATTTTTACTCAAAATGCGTTATGCATGCGTAGATAGCTTGGATGGGTGCATAATAAATATTTTTGACAGATCTCGACTCGGTCGTCGACTCGTCCGAGACGACATCTCAAGTAGATCGATGGTGTGACGTGTGTACCTCAGTCACCACTCACCTATGAAGCATGTAATGTACAATACCTACAACTTCTATCAAAATCATTGATTATCTCTATTAGAATACTGAGGAAAAGGTGGGTAGGAGCACTTTATAAGTGTTGTTAACAGATTTTCACCGAGCTTGCCGCGTGGTAGAAAATTAACCCTGACACATGGAATGACAAATAGATCAAATGCTTTGACGATTTCACATGAGTGCAAACAGTGCTAACTGGTTTCTTCGGTTGCTGTGTGGATGAGAAAACAGCGCTATGTAGATAATATGGCCTTGAATGCGAAAAAATCACTGCAAGCAATAGCAAAGGTAAAATAACACCAATTGATTTATTTTGTAACTAAATGTTTGAGAATAGCTAGCGAGAAATGTGTAGGTGCTGCATAGATGCATTCCTGCCTAATACGTATTGTTAACAGGTTCTTCTAGCCTATGTTACTACAGTGCAAGACCGAACACCGCTCTTTGGGTAATATTCTAGTGCTACATAAATTATTTCAATACCTAGGATAGTCCGGTAACGAGTATTGTTGACAGATATCCCTAGGAAAATACTATACAAACTGCGTGGCGATTTGGCAGTGTATTGACCAAACAGAAACCTCGGAAAAGTATGTAACTAAAATAAGTGCAGCGTTGTCTTCAAATCAAGCGACAATGGATCCTATGGATTACGATCGGTAGGTGCCTAATAAAATGTTGTTAACAGGATATTCCATCTGATAACTGGGGCAACTGGTAATACTACGCAAAATGGTAACCCAAAGAATCGATTATTCTTACACATAAACCGCTACAATAGTTTTAAATTTTAATGGAACGACGTGGCTCCACACTTCTAAGAATGTCATGGGTGCAAGGTTTGCTGAACCAGCAGCAGTATGTAATCTGACGTATAGATTTGGTTTACCTACCTTATATAAATGGAAACGGATTCTGCAGACTGATGAAGTAAGTGCATAGTCAAGAATGTTGTTGACAGGTATTCGCCAATGATCGTGAATAGGAGACCAACACCACGAATTGGTATACTTACCTACAAAGAAAATAATACACTTGCTGTAAAACACTTCTGGAATCTACAAGTGTGGCGCAATACCTACCTACTGGTAAGAAACCTTAAGTAACTGTGCCTGAGTCACCCCAGACAACATAGAATGACGTGGAAACAATTTTTGGAACAGCAGTATGTAACATTAAGTACTTGCTTATTTGTTAGTTTACATTTTTAAATATTCTTGATAAGCCAGACTTCGTGGATTGAGAAAGTCATGCATGGTAGGTGCACAGTCATAAGTGTTGTTGACAGATGATCATCGAGCGACGATGTGTGAGAGAACACTACAGTCTTGTAATACGAAAAATATTAATATAAGCTTGGATAGGAACATAATGAATATCTTCTACAGAAAACCAGGATTACTCAATGCCTGAAATAGCTGCTTCGTGGAGGCAGAACTAGACCACAGTATGTAAAACATTATATAATGTCAAAAAGAACTACCTACAATAGAAATGTAAAGCAACAATGTGCTAGTGCAACAAGCATCGCGTGCAAACGGTAACGTTCAATGATCTTTGCATTTTGCATTGTGTTTCGCAATATGTGGGTACATGTTTTATTTTAAGTAAGCTGCTTGTAAAGTAATTCAAATGCACGACATTTGTTATGATAAAGATAATTACTGTTTGCTTGTTGATAATTGCGATTTGCGCTGTGTTAAATAATGGCACCTGTAGTTGTATAGGTAATTTCAGGCCACAGTAGCGAAACATTAAACAAATCAATCAACTCTGTTTGCTCAGCAACGCCTTCACTGAAGTAGGTGCATAATGAAATATTGTTGACAGGTTCATCACGCCTTTGTTCCATGAATCGACGCTTTTCTAAGGTAACTTAAAATTAAAATATGCTTAGAAATGCCCGCAATAAGATATTGTTGACAGATTATTATTGTGAATAAAACACTGGGCGGAATCGACGAATTGGTGGAAGAGAGAACAGTACGTTATAAAAATATCAAGCAGCTCTAGGAATTGGCAACTCAAGTAAGGGTAATTTTTTTATAAAAATACTTGGGTAGGTTCGTAATGAGTATTGTCAACAGACACCCAGGTAGCGACTAACATCGTATGAAGAACGAACTTGAACAACAGTATGAAAAATATAAGATTACCACTTCAATGAACGTGTGTGAAGCTAGATAACTTACACATAATATGTGAACATCACGTGTAAGAGGTAACGGTGTTTGGAACTTACTGTGCTACGCATGCTACTACGACCCATTTGAAGTCTATACTTCAAATTCACCCGATTATGGATTGCTGCGTGTTTCACAGGCAACAGCACGACATGGTATGGCATGATGTCTCAAATATTTTTTAGCACCAGCCTTCATACATAAATCAATCATAAGTTTTAGACAGCGTCACCGGTTGGTGCAGTGCTAATAAATTATTGTCAACAGGTTCGTCGTGTGTACTGATAACCACCTCGTTAGTTATGGTAAACTTAATCATTTCTTTAAATAACTAGGATATGTCCGTAATAGCTATTGTTAACAGATGCCCGCGACTTGCGTGCGAGACAACCAAGCAAAATTGCATCTCTGAAATCTTGGGAGCAACAGATGAACCTAAAATGACAACAAATATCTGAAAATTGACTGAGTTCGGTAGGTGCTTAATAAAATATTTTTGACAGAAACAGCGTGGAAATACTTAAAAATATGCTTAATGGATGGATGCTACCACTTCATAGAGCAAGATATTATCGTAGCCGAGCCGTATTTAGGTAGAGCACCTATTGTTAAACAAAAGCGAGACCAGCACACCCAATCACCCAGCAGATGAAGAAATTGTTATACTGATTACTGATAGGTAATAAATTATAATAATCGATAAAATTACTAGAATAATATATATATATAAATGAATGAATAGATAAATATATAATCAATATTGTTGAAGAAGTGATTGTGTGATATCGACAATCGTGTGGTAGCGTAAAAACCGAGAATATACGGTCTCAAAAAAACTCGGGAATAAAATAAGGTAACAACATACGATAGATAAGAAATATCTAGGATAGGATCGTAATAAGTTTGTTGACAGTCCTCGAGGATACAACACCGGAAACTTCGTGTAAGGGTCGCATGGACTCTACAAATACAAAGCACTGCGGAAGGAAACGATGGCGATCGAGAAACGAAATTGGGTAGGATCATAATAAAGTATTGTTAACAGATGCTCATTGATGTACGGCTGCACCAAAAACACCGTGGAAGAAGATCACAGTTCCTGTGAAATACATTGCAAGGTCCGTAATAAAGCATTGTTAACAGATGAGAATAATTCAACTGCAAACATTTCGGAAGCTACATGTGTAGAAGTGTAGGGGTCCGCTGCACCAGGCGACTTGGACGGCAGTTCAGTAGCTGCATCTGAAGAAATATTGGTATGTACGTAATGGAGCGTTGTTGACAGATATTTGACCTCTAAACCAGCGAAGAGAAAATTGATGTGCAATGAAGTTGCAGAAAAAGTTGAAAATCAAAATAAAAAGTTTACGGATAAGAATCACTATGAAAATAACGATGAAGACATAGAATAAAGATGAAAACGTAAATATGAAGATAACAGTCAAGAAATAAGAAGAAGAAGGCAAGAAAAAGGCGAACTTAATGTTCAACAACAAAGATAAAAACAAGATTGGAAGATGAACATTAAAAAAACCTAAAAAAACTAAAAATTATACACAAGTGCTTATCGACTAGACGTAGAAAATCAACATGAAGACGACACGGACGAGCAGCAGAAGATCAACAAAACGACGACGCGGACGAGGTGCAGAAGGTCAACAAGAAGACGACACAGACGAGGAGCAGAAGATCAACAAGAATACGACACAGACGAGGAGCAGAAGATCAACAAGAATACGACACAGACGAGGAGCAGAAGATCAACAAGAAGACGACACGGACGAGGCGCAGAAGATCAACAAGAAGACGACACGGACGAGGCGCAGAAAATCATCAAGAAGACGACACGGACGAGGCGCAGAAGATCATCAAGAAGACGACACGGACGAGGCGCATAAGATCAACAAGAAGACGACACGGACGAGGAGCATAAAACCAACGAAAAGACGACACGGATGAGGAGCAGAAAGAGAAGATCACAAGAAGACGACACGGACGAGCAGCAGAAGCTCAACGAGAAGACGACACGCACGAGGAGTTAAAGATTAACTAGAAGACGACACGGACGAGGAGTAGAAGATCACAAGAATACGATACGGACCAGCAGCCGAAGCTCAACGAGAAAACGACACGGACGAGGAGTAGAAGATCAATACAAAGACGACACGGACAAGCAGCATCACATCAACAAGAAGACGACACGGACAAGCAGCATCACATCAACAAGAAGACTACACGGACGAGCAGAATCACATCAACAATAAGACTACACGGACGAGGTGCACAAGATCAACAAGACGACGACACGGACGAGGTGCACAAGATCAAAGAGAAAAAGACACGGACGAGGTGCAGAAGATCAACAAGAAGACGACACAGACGAGGAGCAGAAGACCAACGAGAAGACGACGCAGACGAGGAGCATAAGACCAACGAGAAGACGACGCAGACGAGGAGCAGAAGATCAACGAGAAGACGACACAGACGAGGAGCAGAAGATCAGCAAGAAGACTACACGGACGAGGAGCAGAAGGTCAATAAGAAGACGACACGGACGAGGAGCAGAAGATCAACAAGAAGACGACACGGACGAGGAGTAGAAGATAGTTCAGACATGACATGTACCAGCTTGGAAAACAAAGCCGCAGATAGTGGAACAGGTAATTAAATTGAAAAACGGTACATCCATCAGAAGCAATATTACAACAACTTTTTATTAAATTGAATCGCTGGTCATATTCGCAGTTAAAAATATTTTATCGATCTTTCAGAAACCATAAACAACACGGACGTGGTGCAGTAGATGATTGTGAAAACTGCGACGACGAGAATGAAGAATAATATAAAGGCGACACACACGGACGAGGTGCAAAACATCGAGTTGAAACCATGGTAATTATATAAATTTCCATTCCATTTATCACTCGAACGACGTATTATTCAATCAAGATGAATTAAAAAACCAAGAAAGAAATCGGAAGTGTAGATAAGGTGTATAATGTAAATACCTTACATGAGACACAAACCTAAGCGAAGACAGTTGACATATGAAAGTCGAGACAATACTGAAAAGGAAGAAAAATTACGTTATTCAAGTTTACTCGATCAGGAAGAGCTAAGAAGAGCATAGCAACTGCTTTAATGGATTCAGGACGGACGAGGTGAGAATTAATAGCTGCGATCGGCACGGGCGAGCTGTAGATAATTATAAAACAATGCTACGATGTCAACTCATGTATGAGGTAATAATATTAAAAACCTTGGGTACTTGCACTACGACAGGAATTGAGGTAACAAATTGGACAAGCCAGAGGCGACAAGAAGGATTAATTGGTAGCAGGTAACAATCACTATTAACATTTGCAAGGCGAAAATATTTAAAAAAAAATAGGATGAATATACGTCACGGACGAGGAGCAGAAGATCCGCAAGAAGACGACACAGACGAGGGGCAGAAGATCCACAAGAAGACGACACAGACGAGGAGCAGAAGATGCACAAGAAGACGACACAGACGAGGAGCAGAAAACCAACAAGAAGCCAACACAGACGAGGAGCAGAAGATCAGCAAGAAGACGACACAGACGAGGAGTAGAAGATCAGCAAGAAGACAACACGGACGAGGAGCAGAAGATCGGCATGAAGACGACACGGACGAGGAGCAGATGATCAGCAAGAAGACGACACGGACGAGGAGCAGACGATCAACAAGAAGACGACACGGACGAGGAGCAGAAGATCAGCAAGAAGACGACACGGACGAGGAGCAGAAGATCAACAAGAAGACGACACGGACGAGGAGCAGAAGATCATCAAGAAGGTGATACAGACGAGGAGCAGAGGATCAACAAGAAGACGACACGGACGAGGAGCAGAAGATCATCAAGAAGGTGATACAGCCGAGGAGCAGAAGATCAACAAGAAGACGACACGGACGAGGAGCAGAAGATCAGCAAGAAGGTGATACAGACGAGGAGCAGAAGATCAACAAGAAGACGACACGGACGAGGAGCAGAAGATCAACAAGAGGACTACACGGACGAGGAGCAGAAGATCAACAAGAATGTGATACAGACGAGGAGCAGAAGATCAACAAGAAGACTACACGGACGAGGAGCAGAAGATCAACAAGAATGTGATACAGACGAGGAGCAGAAGATCAAGAAGACGACACAGTCGAGGTGCAGAAGATCAGCAAGAAGACAACACGGGAAAGCAAGAGAACGTACAGATGAAACGTGGAACAGGTTATTAACAGCCATTTATTTATTCTATGTCTTATGTCCACATAATAATATTTCCATAAGATAACCATAAGCAATAAACAACAGAGATAAATAAAAACATTTAACATAATATTAAATCGCTTATTTTCGTTCAGGAACCCCGAAACAAAACTGACAAGGAGCAGAAGAAGGACACGGACGAGTACGAGGGCAGAAGAAAAAGTCCCAACACGACAAGCAACAAGGTACCTAGACAATTTGTTTAAGAACTACAGATGTCTTATTTTTTTATTAACGTCGCCTATATTCATTATAGCTTTGCGAGATTTACAGAGCACGGAGACGCCTCCACTGTTGGCGCGACGATCCCTTGCTCTGTGGCGAGATTAAATTATTTCTTCCTTACTTCCACAACCATACAAAATTTGTCTTAATTTTGCGTTCCAGATCCATCCAGCAGCGACAAAAGAGAAGAAGCGGCTAGGAAGCTGAAGCAGCACCGGGTGACGAAGAAGATGAAGCAACATCAGGCGGCGAAGAACTTGACACAGCACCGGGCGGCGAAGAAGATGAAGCAGGACCAGCTGAAGAAAGACTAGGTGGCGAAGAAGATGAAGAGGGACCGGAAGGCGAAGAAGATGAAGATAGTCATAAAAATATTGTATCAATTAAATTGAGATAATAAAATTATATTGTAATATGTGCATTTTTTTTTTCATAATTATATTCTTGAGAATTTGCCAAATACACTAAAAATTAAAAGGGTTATGCTTAACTAAACCAGTTGATTCAGAAGGGTTCGGACTCGTGGTCATACCAGGTTGCAACACCAACAGCAATGATTTTCCTGAAGTCCGGACTCGTGGTAACACCGCTAAAATATTTCTACACCATATACCACTGAATTAATATGTGTGTGTGAACTGAGGGACCAAACTGGGAATTGCAAAAAAAAAGTTCTATTTAGTAGTAGTCCTAAAACTATTGTAGAACGAATCTGGGAATTTGTAAATCAATAGATTAAAAACTACAGCCCTTAAAGTGCGGTCCCTCAGTTCTCACAGACCATCAGCCAGATCTCGGAAAGTATCTCGAAAATTAAGGTTTTGTGATTACAGACATTTAGTAAAGATTTTCTAAAGATATTTACTAAATAACAAACCACACAAGCATTAAAGACAAAAAAATATAAGTAACGACAAAACTGTGGTCCCTCAGTCCACACAACATAGATAAAATAATATTTTAGTGAATATTACCGAATCTATTCTATACATATAATAAATCTGTAGACGAGGCGTTTCTGTACAATGAAAAAAAAAAAAAAAAACGTAAGTGGAGTGTCCTAGAATAACCAACAGATGCCATTTCTACCATTTTTGGAATTTTTGTCTGTTTGTCTGTTCGTTTGTTTGATTGTTCCAGTATCACGTAAAAAATACGAAATCAATATGGTTAACTTATACACTCAAAAATTGTGTGTAACTCGATGTTTCATTTAGTCTTTGTTTCATCGCAATCGCTTCAAAATATCAAAAGATATAAGAGAGAATAAGAGAGAAGATAAGAGTTTAAAGTATTCAAGAAGAAATTTTCATTAGGTACGTAATGTAGATACACGTAACGACATCTATTGTCGTAAAATGACACTAGCGTAAAATCAGGTAGGTTTGTGAGAACGTGTGTAACACACGCTCATAATCATCATATGTTCACATACTTCGCGCGGAAACATAACGCGATACATTGTGAATTCACCCAATCTAAAGTTTGGTTAATTCAAGTTTTCCAAATCTATTGTTTGGTAGTAGTGCCATAGGCGCTATCTATCTTTTAAATCATGATACAAATATTAATCATGAAAAAATGGTGACAAATTTTAATTTCTTAAAAATTGTAGATTCTTACATCGAGCAAAAAGTGAATAATTAAGGCACGAATGCGCTTACTAAATAAACACGAGTAATCTACTTTTCTTTCAACTACCAATGTACCTGCTGCGATAAAATATACCTGCTCAAGGTTAACTCAACTCAATCCAAATCAAGTTAGGTCAAGTTCAGGTCAAGTCAGGTCAAGTCAGGTCAAGTCAGGTCAAGTCAGGTCAAGTCAAGTCAAGTCAAGTCAAGTCAAGTCAGTCATGGAACCCTACGTCTTTTCTACATAGCTTACAGAGTGTTCGAACGTTTTCCCATATATTTTGACAGTATCACTTCGTGCTCGATAGATGGCGTTGTTCATTTAACGTCATTTTCTGAATCGCGGTGTTAAGAGTCTCCGTAGAAGAATGACTTTCGACGAATTCATAATTATCTAATAATTGGCTCATTTTGAATTGAACACATAATCCATACTAATCGATGCTTAAAAGTATAAATTCGATAATAACTCTTAAATTTTAAATAAATTAAAAAAAATAATTAAAAATAAAATTTGGAGAGATAGATGGCATCCCGGCGAAGAACATAGGCAATTATTTTCTCAAAAACAAATTTAAGGGGGGGGGAGGGGATATAGGGGATGAAAGTTTTTATGGGAAACCTATCATTTTTAGAGTTCCGTAGTCAACAAGGAAGCTTTATAGTTTCGCCATGTCCGTCTGTCTGTCTGTCTATCCCAACTACGGAACCCTTCATTGTGCATGGTTCGACAAGCACTTGGCCGGTTGTTTTTTAAGTTAGGGCTGTGAAAATTTATGCTTTTTGTAACTAACAAAGAGTTACGTTTTTCTAAAATCATCCCTCATGAGGGTAAAAACCCTTCTTTACCCTCTTGATTTTAAAATTCACATGTAAGTACTTATTATTGACATTTTTGCGGGACTCTCTTCAAGAGCGTTAAGGGATTGAGAATATAGTCATAGTCCGTATCTTGAGAATCTGTCCACTCAATCAAAAGTTATTACTACTTGGCTCTTGGCTTGGAACGAAGAGTTTGAGTTTACCAGTGAGTACTTACTCGATAGATGGCGTTGTGCAAATGATGCGATTTTCTTAAGGGGGATGCGCCGGTAGCTCGCGAAATTCAAATCTTAAGTTTTTTGCAATTTGCAAGTCAGTGTCAGGCAGGTTTTGTTTATTCTGTAAATAGGTTATTGGAATTACTTTTACACGTCGTAATAATATAAAAAAATTGTAAAATTAAGCTAGATGAGGTCGGCGTTTCCTATCTGACTACTCTGAGAAGAAAGGCCGAAACCAACTCACAGTCTCTTTTAAAGTCCGGACATACCTAGGTCAGATATTGGCATATTGGTCAGGCCCTATGAGGGCCATGTAGATTAGAGTCTGAAATGGTCTTTTGAGGAATGAACCACACAGATTTGAGTGAACCTGTCCTGTCACTGCAAGCATTTGTCAGTAATAGTGGAGCTCAGCTCAGAACTTAAGGAGCTCAACGACTCGACGAACAATACCAAAGAAAGGACATTTGTGTAGGCCGCATCAAGTTCTCAAATTGCCAGACCATTGTTAAAACTAACTGAGAACGAAAAAATATAAGAATAAAAACAAAATAAACATCCACATAGTCCTCACATTCACAATAATACAATACTTTACAAAGCAATCATGTCATTTTGTCAATATCCTACATATAATATTCAATAATGTGAATTTGTATATAAAACTGGTAGGTATATTTTGATGATTTTCCATAGTACTTATTCAAAATGTCACAATGCCAAAATGACAAAATGTTAGCAGAGCGAGCAGCTCAATCCCATGCTTTTTGTCTTCTAAATAATCTGAAATTGTATAGTACCTACCCTTTTTTACAAAGTTTGGTTTTAATACAGCTTTTAAATCGTTTAATGGGTAAGTTTCGAATGTCAATATGATTAAAATATGATTCGCGATCGTAGCAAATAGTAGCTTTACAGAATAATAACCATTAGATACAGGAATACAACTCCTGCCATATTAGTTAGATTAGATAAATAAATATTTGAAACAACTGCGACTCATTATTTAGATCAACATAAAACTTGATACTGACCTGTAAAAAGCAAAATCATAAGAAAATTTGAATATCGCAGGCTCCCCCAAAGCTTTCGCCTTAGTTTCCATCGTCCATACAATATGCCATAGTTTTTTCATTAATCTTTATACAAGATTTTTTCATTAATCTTTCCGACAGTTTCATACTGCTGTCCATACTATCCACACTATCACCACAATATAGATATGAACTACCACTAATACATAAAGTTACTGGCTGTCTCATGTCTGTTACATTTACGCCGTAACGCCTAGGTCGCCTAGACAGACCACGTGGGTTATGGGACATAGGATACTTTTATCCCGGTAGCACATTCCCGTGGGATAATTTCCGACATCCACGCGGGCGAAGCCGCGGGCAAAAGCTAGTTAAATAAATAAAACCGTTATTTTTCGACGTAACGTTTTAGTAAAAGTCTTAATATATTTTGTAAAAAAGAAATGGAGCAGAAATATCGACGCAATTTGAAGATAGCGATTATCAATACACAAGTGCGTGTGCTCACTGCTTGACGATAGGATTATCGGAAAGTCAAGTGCACTCAACTTTTAGTAAAAACTTTCTACTAAATAATAGAATGCTCAAATTGTGCATTGCTTTCCTCTTAGCTGAATTAATATTATTTTAGTAATCCTATGAAAACAGATAGAGTAGTGTCGCCACACAATGAAACAAAATGTGGACAGTACTATTACTACACTACTACTATCACAGACTACTTAGAGAACTAACGACTACTTTACTTTAATTAATATGACACAAGAAGGAATGAAAACAATGTTGTATGATTAAATAGGTTGATTAAGGTTGTATGATTATAAAATACATGACGTATGTGTATTGTTGAATGACTAAAACGGTTCCCTATCCATTTGCATAAAATTTTAAGACATAATATAACATGGCATACTTTTGTTTAGCCGAACAATATTTACGCGTAATATTATTTACGCATAATAGCATACGCATAATTATTTTAAGCATAATTTCTCCAATCATAATAATGTATAAGCATAACATTCAAAAGCATAAATATATTTACGCATAATGACATTAAAACATAATTTTTGGAGGCATGTAGCATGCAAGCAGGCATGCAGCGTGCAAGCGGGCATGCAACATGCAGCAAGCATTATTTCTGTCACGGCTCCAGCTTCGGCTCGCTCAGCCTCACCCGCGGCGGCGGGCATTCAAACCACCTGCTCCTCAGCTCGCGGGCCGCCCCACCCCTCCGCGCCTACGAGGGCTTAAATTACACTCTAGGGGTAGGGCAGACAAGACTACGTGAAGTCGGTTTTGCAGCGATTCGTTTTTGTCACTAAATCTTGTAGCTCAACATTACGCCTAGTAACATTATGCGAATTGAAATTATGCCTAAACAAATTATGCAACAAGATAATTATGTCAACATAAACTATATGCCAAAAAACAATTATGGCAATGAATTATTAGACCAAAAAATATTATGCCAAAATCGTTATAACATAACTCTAGGTTATTAATGAGACCATGTCAAAGAATCAACACTAGGCATGTTATTTTTTCTTTTTTATACAAAAATACCTTACCCTGGAGTTATGGGATATAAAAAATAAACGTTGTAATTCTCTAAATAAATGTTTGATACGACCACGAATCATATTTAGATCTACATTCAACCTGATACTGACTGACCTGCAAATAGCAAAAAACTTAAGAAAATTGTAATTTAGCGGGCTACCCTGAAACTTAGTTTTAAGCTAAACTATTATTATCAGTGATTTGTTAGTTTTTACTCGACTGTGGCATAGCCAAAAAGGAGGGTTCTGTGTTTGACCTGAATGTATATGTGACCGTCTCTATGTTCCCTCTTAACTACAAAACGGCTGAACTGATTTTGATTAGATTCGTCTTTATTGCGCGAGTCACTGCCATAAATTAAAATAAAATAAAAATTATGACAAATTTTTGTCGCCAAAATGTATGTTTAAAAAATAGAAAAATCACCCAATCCTGTATCAAAATAAAGGGGTTTAAAAGGTGATTCCAAAAATATATACAAGTTATTTTTTATGTAATTTGGAATGATAAAATAATCTAAACTTTTGAAGTGAGTAATTTGAAGACTTTGAATACGCGCATGTAATATTAATTTACAATAGCCAATTTCTGAAAATCAGATATTATGAAAAATAAACGGAACAGATCGACATTTATCTTATCTATCAATATACCTACTAAGTCTGTTAGCAGATGAATGCAAAAAATGTCCTTCCTTTGGTATTGGAATGGTCCTCTGAAATCTGTGTGGTTCTTTTGTGGCGGTATCTACATCGCCACATGCGAACTACGCATCAAAGACCTGACGTCAGACAGACGTCACATAAATCCTGCATCCACAATTAAAGTTTACCGTGCAGTGGACATATATACGAGAACCCAACATCAATCTTTGGGCAGTTACCCGCCAGACACAACACCCGTCTGGTTGGAGGATCCTCCCTTTTCTATGGTGGATGAGTGAACTTTACACCCTGTTCCTCATACCCCTAAATTGGTGACCCCGAATATGAACGTCAACGCAGCCTTCGTGCAACTACTCCAGCGTGACGTCATCATCATCACTCCCGCAAGCTTTCAGTGAGGCGAGTCACACAGCCAAGCCAACACCCGAGGCGTCAACGGGTATCCTGACCACCAGCATGCAATGAACGCGCATTCCTGGTCATCACCCTCAGCCTCATCACCCCGACCCACTGGGGAATCACTTCAATCACCTCATCACCCCGACCCACTGGGGAATCACCGCAATCACCTCATCACCCCGACCCACTGGGGAATCACCGCAATCACCTCAATCACCACAACCGCCGCAAACAGTTCCGACCCACCGCGAACAATGCGGCACCCGGTTCCGACTCACTGGAACCACAACTGGTACTGGCAAGCATCGCAAGATACAAGACTCAGCCCACTATCGACCTCCGGTCTCCGGAGGGGAGTGATGTGGCGGTATCTACATCGCCACATGCGAACTACGCATCACAGACCTGACGTCAGACAGACGTCACATAAATCCTGCATCGCGCAATTAAAGTTTACCGTGCAGTGGACATATATACGAGAACCCAACATCAATCGTTGGGCAGTTGCCCGCCAGACACAACACCCGTCTGGTTGGAGGATCCTCCCTTTTCTATGGTGGATGAGTGAACTTTACACCCTGTTCCTCATACCCCTAAACTTTCCTCAAAAGACCATTTCAGACATTAATCTACATGGTCCTCATATGGCCTGACCAAGATTATGTCTGGACCTTAAAAGAGACTGCGATCTCTGAGCTTGTTTCGGCCTTTCTTCTCAGAGTAGTCAGATAGGAAACGCCGACCTCATCTAGCTTATTTTTTTTTTTATATGACGTGTAAATGTGTTTCCGATATCCTATTTTTACAGAATAAACAATTTCATTTCATTTTGTTTAGGTATATCTATTTTATTCAATTCTTTCCAAATGATGTTTTTCTCTTTTTAATTGTAGTAGTTTTTAATATATTGTATTTATAAATTCCCAGATTCGTTCTACAATTGTTTTAGGAGTACTACTAAATCATAGGACAATTTTTTTGCGATTCCCAGTTTGGTCCCTCAGTTCACACACACATGAATTAATAGTGCGGTGAAAAAATATAGTTATATATTTTTTATATGTATTTTTCGATAGTTTATAAAGTATTCATGGGAAAGCGACAAAATGTGAACTAGTATAAAACTTGCTTGCAACGGAACGCACCTTGCGCTTATACTAAATAGCCTCCCTAGCTGCGAGCAACTTGGAAATAGCGCGGTTGGTCACAGTTCTAACCTAAACTAACCCATTTCACCCAGTTCACACTTTTTCGACGATAATTTATAATTTAACGGAAATAATACCGATAGAATAAAAACTAACGGTTCTCACAATCTTAGGTGACACATATGTGTAGGTGAGATGTATCGAGTTTATGAAGACTAACAGCCGGTTTCTGATTTCAGTATCAAACTCTTCTTAAAGTTCGCTGCACACAGCGGGCACGGCGCGGCATGACCGGGCGGCGGCGCGGCGCGGGCGCTACGGCAGCGTTCACACTGCGGGCGCGATCCCGTCCCGCCACGCCCATTCACGCGACCGTGTCACGACAAGATTCATTCGTCTTTTTAAAAAAAAAAAAAAAACGACTTCCAAAAAAAGTGAAAAATTACTTTAATTTCGGAAGTCTGTGTATTTGCTTTTAAATTTTCGTTTTTTGCTACCGACTTCCGGTCCGAGACACGACTTCCGAGAAATCGGTTAAAAAGTGAAAAATAATTTAAATTTAGTTATTTAATTTAACTTTAGCTATTTTTCACTCGGAAAGAAAGAAAAAGATTTCTTCAAAAAGGAGGAGGTTCTCAATTCGTCAGAAGTTTTTTTTTTTTTGTATGTATGTGTGTTATGTGATTACTCTGCCAATTATGAGTCGATTTAGATGGTTCCTTTTTTGTTTGGTAGGTCATGCTTCAGAGGTGGTCCCATATAAATTTTATTAACTTTGCTTGCGTAGTTTTTTGAGTTAGCTTCAATATTACGTATTTACCCCACTTGATCTATGTAGGCGATATATTGTTTGACTCCGTCACTGTTATTTACATAGCAGGTAGTGGTATTCGAATTTGTATGGGGTAGGTATCACGAATAAAATGTGAAAAATTAAAACTTTATACAAAAAAAAACAACGGACTTAAAAAAAAAACACAAAAAATTTGAAAAATAACTTTAATTTCGGAAGTCGGTGTCTTTGCTTTTCAATCTTCGTTTTTTGCCTTTTTGGAAGTCAGTTGTTTTTTTTTAAACTATAAAAATAATCAAATAATTGAAAAAATAACTGGAAGTACACAAAAAAGCGTAAACGCATAAGTAGCGTTGGCGGCACACAGCAAAAAAAAAATTTGGGCAGACCCAGTAACGCAAGACTTGCGTTGTTACAATGGATGGTGTTATGCAATCACATAAATGTAATATCTAACTAAGAAAATAATAATAATTCCTAATCTGCAATGAAAATGATTTATGAAAAAGAAAGGAAATAAAACTACTTAGTGCTGTTGTCTCGTCAAAAAAATACTTTAATCGTACAAATGTAAAACAACTTGCTTAGTCTGTAAGCTTTCCAAAAAGGTATAAAGGTCAATTTAAGATGAAGACGTAACTCATGGCATGGCACGACATGCATTTAAATCGGCGCGGGCAGAGAAAGGGTCATTTGTATTTGTATGAAATAAAATGCATTGAAAAATGTACCTACGTCAAAGTTCATTTACGGCGAGGCTTAAATCACAGAGTAGGTACATTTTTATTTAAGGCCTAAATACGGTCCTACACTCGCGACAATCTAAGAAGTTCGTTTTGACGTACATGTAATAAAACGTTAAGCCTTGAGAATCAGTTTTTATCAATGTAGATATGTCGTAAATTACAAACTCTCTAAGTATGTTCAATCGATATGTCTCGAGAATTAGTTTTTAAGAAACTATTTTTTTTTTTCATCGGTACACAAAGCATTTTGATAGCTGTCAAAACGGACTTCTTAGATCGTCGCGAGTCTAGGCCTTATATCAAAATATAAATGTGACTACCCTACTAAAAATGTACCCTGTGAATGAAACATACATTCTCTGTCTACGTGTGACAATGAATGTTTTTCAAAAAGTTTCGAACTCATTGTGTCTTGTGCCAAGCCAAACTTTGGTTGACTTAGTCGAGTGAAAATTGAAGCCACATCACGGCAGTAGGCAATTGGCACATCACTATATTTAATTCCTTCTATATAATCTGTGCAATACAGATAATAAAGAAATAATCATTATCAAAAACCTGTGAGCGTGAGAGAATAGTTTTATTGGACCTAAAGGTTTAGCATCATTTCATCGATTTATTTATTCATTGAGTAAAAATTATACCTTTAAAGTTGTACTATAATCATTAGTAATGTCATATCAATTGTATAGAAACACCACGATCGGTAATACCTTACAAGAAAGCCTCGACGAATTGATACAGGTATGCATTGTTTACATTATTTTATACTGATCCTTTAGAATTACTGTTTGTTGCTCAATGTTTGATTATTTTCAGTATGGACAGATAACACCGGCGCTAGCAGTGAAAGTTCTATTGCAATTTGATAAATCTATAAATCAGGCGCTATCTAACAGGGTGAAGTCGAGACTAACCTTCAAAGCAGGAAAATTAAATACTTATAGGTGAATATTTGACGATAAATTGCTTATAAGAAATATTTCGGATGTAGCTAATTGAATAATGTGTATTTCAGGTTTTGTGATAATGTGTGGACATTCATGTTGAATGATGTGGAGTTTCGTGAAGTTCAAGAAGTTGCCAAAGTTGACAAAGTAAAAATTGTAGCATGTGATGGCAAAAGTAAGTATTTTTATGACTGTAGTTGCTTTAGACCAGAGATCCGAAACTTTTGTTACTCGTAGACCACTTTCAAGAATTTCTTGGTTTCGGTGGACCCCTACGGTTACATTTCTAACATACTACCAAAGCTCGTCGTTTTATTTAAAAAAATGTTGAAGCCCGTGGATCAAAAAAATAAGGGAAAAATTTGAAATATTCTTTTTTGCGCTAACTGTTAGGATTGCATGAGAAACATATTATGATAGCTCCTAAAAAAAATTAGAATCTTAAGCTTCAAAATGCTTCATATAAGTCTCAATACAACCATTTTTCGCCAATATACAGAAATAACTACAGCCTGTCAAAAATCACCGGAATTTATTTGTTTCCTTAATTTTTTTGTGTTGTTATTATCTGCCTACATTGATAGGTAAAGCCAAGCCAACAATTTTTTACAATTGAAACCAGATAAATTTTCATGGACTTACAACTTGTGAACCCTCATTTTTTCACGCCAACATAGACCCCCGTCGAGTATCCCGTTGACCCCTGGGGGGGTACACCAGGTCCATTTTGGGAATCACTGCTTTAGGCTTAGAAATACAGATTCAGAGGGTCAACTTCAGCATTGGCTGCAGACAAACCAACTTATCTATGTACTGTGTGTGTGATTCTATTGGTCAGTGAACACTAATGGTGCACATACATTGGCAACTAATATGGCCCAATACTTGAGAATTTCTATAATAGGTAATATGATATAGTTATTGACAAAAATTGCTTGGCGTTGCTGCAACATCATTGTTGTATGATGCAAGATAATAAGATGAAAAAAATCTAAGTCAATGGTGCTAGACTAATAGAAGTCCAGTGTGTGTAGTATTCCACACCTTGTCAGTAGTGTTCATTTAACAGTCATAATGTCATGAATCACAATGATGACTGTTCAAAATATTGTCCAATCACTCATTGAAAATTGGAGACTAGCTGAGTTTTGTTTTCGTTCTTCAGCCAAGATTTTACGTCCACATTATAATAATAAATGCATGTGTTTTATTTTTAACCAACTTCCAAAGGAGGTTCTATGTTCGACTTTATGTTTGTTTTCATATGTATGTTCATCGATATATTCGTCAATTCTGGACCGATGTTGTAAATTCTCTTTTCGTTTGGCAGAGGTATGCGTGGTGGTCCCATTTAAATTTTATTAACTTTGGTTGGTAGTTTTTGAGTTGAGTTAGCCTGATATTTTTCCCACTTGGTCTCTGGATCATGTTATACTAATAAGTTCCTGACACTGTTATTTACATAGCAGGTATATATTCGAATTTGTGTAGGGTAGGTACCACAACTTTTTTTTGTCTTGCCAGCAATTGTTCTAAATGATAAATGATTGAAGTAGGATTGTAAATAGATAATTATTTATACGTGAAACTATCAATGAATAACTAAGTTTGCGCAACTAGTTTCGTAATGTAAATTCGGCTTACGGTTGATGTTTCCTATCGAACTACTCTGAGAAGAAACAGCGAAACAAACTTGAGGTCACAGTGTGTCCTTTAAATTCCAGACATCATTTTGGTCAGATGTCATGTGTGAGGGCTGTGTAGATTAGTTTCTGACATGGTCTCATACAGATTTGAGAGGACCTCTCCAAGTGTCCAGTCAGTGCACCCATATTCAATCAGTAAGCAATTAGCTAAAACAAAAAATAACGAAAGGTTCCTAGTTTTACTAAGGAATCTTCTATGATAACCTATTTATTTTTCTAATTTCAGATGTTGAGGAAAGAAGATAGCCTCTGGAGATTAATTCATATTAGGTTTAATTTAAAGAAATAATCTTTTGTAATAGATGCTCTGAATTTCTTAATATTGTTATTATTCCAATTTGGTCTGAGATTCCATGCAACTTTTTCTGATAAAATTGGGTGCCTATAAATAAATTGTATAAGTGGTAATTTTTTTATTTTTTATTCAGGTATTTGTAGAAAAACACAAATTAATTTATGAATGTAGTATTTAATATAACATCCTAGAAAAGAAATATTACGTAATATTTATACACGTATTTACAAATCCCTAAACCATGTAAACAGATCTATTATGGAACAAAATGTCTTTAAGATCAATGCAACACCATTGTCATACAAAATTGGCGATAAAATTATGCCCATCAATTAAAAATTCAACCTTTTTCCAGCTTTTTATTCCTCTTTCCAAATAAAATCACGAAATGTGCAATAAAACTACAAAACAAATAAAATATCAAAATATTTCTCTAAGAGCATCTTAATACCTAAATCTGTCACCGCGTCTACTGTGGGGACAACCGCACAATATAATGAGATGTAGAGCCACCACCATGACAGATTCAATATAAATACGTAATTATATACGTGCGCAAGTGATGCGATGATTACATCGTAACTTACATAACTAAGCCACTACAACATTTATGGCGTTTCTTTTACACTGATTTACCGCTGGCTAAATAAATATATTCCACGGCAATATCGATTACAGATTGCAAGTTTTTCGAAACAAAAAATCCCATTTTGGGATGATTACGCAACAAAAATTTGTGTCATACGTAAAGCTGTTGTTGAATATCACAATTAAATCGCTTATCGTAAAGATGTGGCATAAGAAATAGTGGATTCACGCGCAGTAGGTAGGTGGCGAGGTGAGGTCGGCGAGTAGGTCGAGCTCCTCCTCGGTGAGCTGCTCGCGGTGCTTGGGCCAGTCGTCCTGGTGCGTGCGCCGGAAGTCGGCCAGCGCGGCGCGGATGGTCGCGGGCACCGGGTCGGGCGCGGCCGTGTGGCGCGCCAGCTCGGCCAGCACGTCGCGCAGGCGCGCGCCCAGGCTGTAGGGCCGCGACGCCAGGTAGCCGCACAGCCCCAGCACGCCGCAGTGCCGCTCCACCAGCTCCGCGGCGCGGCAGCTGCGCATCAGGGCGCGCAGGGTAGCCTCCTCGTCGGGCAGAGCGCGACAGTGCATCAATCCCGTCAAAAGTTTTGCTGCCGATTGACGAACCTGCAAACGACAATTTTATTAGTTCACTATAAATGCTTATGATGGAGGGTGAGGAAGGCCAAAGAAAAGATTGTGTGAGGGATGGATATCAATAAAAAAGGAGTGAATGATAGAGTAACAGTTGAAACTGATACGGGATACTGGAAGATGAAAACTATGAATATTTATTCAAGGACACAGTCCATTAACACAAAAGGATCCCTTACCTAATGTTTATGTGACAAAATAATCATTTTGTCTTTCTTACCTCCAGTCTTGGATCTCTCATGAGTTTGAGTGCGAACTTCTCGGTGGCGACGGCGCGGTCGACGCGGTCGCACAACATTGGCAGGCCGTAGAACAGCAGCGGCTGAGCGAAGTCAATGCAGGCCAGGCGAGCCCACCACGACCGACCTGACGAGATACGTAGAGGATTAGTTAGAGGTTCCCGTAACGAGAGCAAAGCCTGCAGGTCACCATAGAAAAAATTATAATGATGCTTTTGTATGAAAGCTAATTTAGGCGTATCATAACGAACCGAAACTTAAATATATATATATTGGAATTGGAGTTTTCAACGGATCAGAGTGTTCGGAGAGACAAATGCCCTTATGACAACCGATTCCGAGGCAACCAAACGAATAATTTGTTATATAAATGGATTACTATAATTTCCAGATTTAAATGGGTTCAGTCAACCGCACTTAAAATATAAAAAACCGCCTGTTTCATTATAGCACATCAAGGACTGATACAAGGGAGGAGCTCGTGGCTAAGTAATAACAGCCGCACGGGTCGATCCTTCAGGTTAAGCTACGCTTACCGGGGTTGGTCCGAGATGGGTGACCATCATTACATACCGAGACTCCTCCGTGCCTCGGAAAGCACGTTAAGCCGTTGGTCCCGGCTGTCTGTCGTGGAGCTTTGACAGTCGTTACGGGTCGTCAGAAGCCCGAAAGTCTGACAACCAGTCTTACCAAGGGGTATCGTATTACCCAGTTACTGGGTTGTGGAGGTCAGATAGGCAGTCGCTCCATATAAAATACTGGTATTCAGCCGCATCCGGTTAGACTAGAAGCCGACCCCAATATAGTTGGGAAAAGGCTAGGCAGATTGTCAACAAGGACTGATACGACATCTACAGACAAGAAACGATACCATACATTACGTTATATCTATCTCTCGACCGTAATTGGTTATATTTTAACCGATAAACACACGTGCACACTTTTTGTTCCCACACAAGGGGACCTCAGATGGCGAATACATAATTTGTTCGTTAAACTAACGCATCGTTTTTTATTGGAAAACCTCAACACAATTGATAAACCACCTGAGTTTTCACCAAACCTCACCGCTGCTGCTAAACCACCTTTACTGCTTAGGAACCCCTCGACTCCCCCCCCCCCCTACACCGAGCCTTATCTGCTTTGCTTGTTTGGCGTTTGCTTTCAATGTAAAACTGTTACTTACGACTTGATCTTCATGTAGAAATGATGAAATATTAAAGCGTCATACCATTAGACAGCGTCTCCAGATGCTTGAGCGCTGTATCGAAGGCTGTGCAAGAGTGATGCGCGAGTGCCAACGAGGCAAGTAAGCCGGCTGCCGCGCGAGGCAATTCGTCGTGCGGCTGTGGTGGGCCTCGCGCGGCAAGGGCGCACGCCGTCGCGACCATCGAATACTGCGTCACTGTGTTGCCGTTAACGCCACGGACTATCACGCCCATGCAGCCGCGTAGGACTGAAAGAGGGGAAAAATTGGACTGAATAAACGTCGATCTACGTCTGCGGCTACTGTGACTTTTCAATTCTTATGTACTTGCTGACTTCATCTTGGAAGTTAGGTACTGACATTGATGAAAGAAAACATCGTGAGGAAACCTTCACTTTATAAATGATGATGCGAAGACAAGATTTTATCGTGCTGAGCATGTTGACTCGGCGCGGCATTTGGAACAATTAGGACTACGATCGCCAACGTTGCCTTAGAAGACTTGACTATATTACCAGTGGTGAGCAAGTTGAGCGCTCTGGCATGGTCTTGCGGCGCATGCGCGGCGACGTCGCCGGCGAGGTGTAGCGCCGTGTCCAGGCGCGCCACCAGTTGCCGCTCGGCGCGCGAGCCGCACGGGCCGCCCTCTGTGTCCGATGACTCGCCGCCCTCCGCCGACTGAGGACATAAGTACTAATATTTAAGGGGGATGCGCTAAGGTAGCGCGCGAAATGCAGTTCTTTAAACTTTTTTGCAATTTAAAGGTCAGTGTCAGGTTGTACGTTGATTAGAATACGATTGTATGTGTATTTAAAGAATTAAACTCATCTATACAACTTTCATTCAGACACGAAAAGCGAGTTTAATGCACCTGTGGCGCGTCCTCGCTGGCCCGCTCGTGGTGCTGGTCGGGCGACAGCCGCGCCACGTCCACGTCGCGCACGGCCAGCGACACGATGTCGTGCAGCGCGCGCGAGGCGGCGCTACAGTCCGCGGGCTCGTCGCGCGGGCTGCACTGCATGGCCGCGGCTGATGCTGCGGTCTTTATCACTGGAAATGCGAAGTTATGCGGCTTGTTTCATTTCGCGACAATTAGCGTGTTTCAAAATAACCAAAATCATGTCGATAAGTATTTTAATTATTAAGATTTCGTGTTAGTTTTTCTAAAAAAAGACTAAGTTTATTGATAATTTTTTTGCTGTAGGTACTCAAATACTGAAATAATTTATCTATAGCCAAATCTCTTTTCATCTTATCTCGATTTGTGTTATATTGATAAAAAAAAAGTTCATCTGTAGTAATTTCTTACAAAACACCAAAGAATGCAAACCAACAATATAACACATAAACACACACCTATGTCTCCGTTCTCGTCGTACAAGGCAGCGAGGCGCGGCTGCACCGACTGCAGGAACTGCGCCAGGCGCGGCGCCGGCCCGTTGTACCCGCCCGGGAACACCAGCTCCGTGTCGAAGATAGTCATCAACAAGCTACAGTGAACAAATGCTCATGTTACTTTTGGGTGACCACTGAAGGATGCACTGTGTGAAAGACCTTCTTTGACTACCGAGATGACGACTTACAGAGAAGTATGGAAAAAGAGGACATGTTGCTCCGACAGCAAATAAATTTACTGAAAATCAGTGCCGAGGGTCCCCCATAGCACAGCATCATGCTTAGGAGAGGCCTTTTAGTCACATTCACGTTTAGAAAGGACTTTGAATTGAAGTGAAGAAAGCTAATTATCATAAATATAAAAGCACCGCTATTATCGGCTGTTTGTTGAAGAAAGAAAGACAGAAAAGTAAGAAAATACGCTTAAACTCCTTATGGATTTTTTTGCCCATTCTTCTCGGTCTCGAACCTATTTTTTGGAAGGACAACTATAGATAGTGCCATCCACGAAGACGCGCCCCACTCCGTACTAAAGTACAGCTTACAGTACAATAATAGCGAAATGGGGCGTGTTTTTGTGGATCAGCACTATGTGTACTTATATAGCATTAATTCTAGTTTCTTGTAAACTTTGACATTCAAAAGTGCCTTTCATGTGCCTTATTGGAATAAAACTAGTTAACTTTGAGTCGCGTTACCTGCCCACAGTTTCCCGCACGTTTTGGTACGGGTGCTGAATAAAGTTGGCTTCCTCTAGCCGCCGCAGCAGCAGAGCAGCAAGTGGCGCCGCCCGCCAGCGAAGCGAGCCGAGTGCGCCCTACACAGTTACATAGTTATGATCGTTACATAATATTGAGTCCATCCCATCCGTAAAACTAATCAACAGTTGAGATAAATAGACGTTACACTGCTGCAAGGATCATTTGGCGCTCGAATAATTTTGACGTTGCCAGGGGGCGCTATGGGGAGATATTTGTGCAATTCTTTTGTGAAATGTATTGAAAAACAAGATGGCGGTGTTAGTTCCGTTTTTATCCACGCGCCAAAATAACCTTGTAGCGCTATACTTAGCACGTGCTATGACTAAAGCTACGGTTTTCTTCTAGGAAAGGCCGCAGTGACCGCTGGCATGGAAATTATGGCAGCGGAAAAGATTTAAATTGTTAGATTTGCCCTAGCGCGTCAAAAGATAGTCGCATTTCTGATCACGCAGTTCACTTGATTGTCATGGAAACGCAATTTAATCATGTGTGAGATCACTCTTTTCAGTATGGATACTTTTTCTTGTGACTTAGTATGGTGAATGGTGAGGGCCAATCTAGCGATTTAAATCTTTGGGCAGTGGGGTTTGACTTAATGTCAAATACTGGTGAAAATAACAGATTTTCATGGCGGCCATTATATTATGACGGAATTGCTTTCCTATGAAACCAAAGCATATACAGTAAAGCGCGTCCAAGTTATCTGTGCAGCGGCAAAACAGAACTAACTAAAACTTGTACCGAATTTGTCATGCTGTTGCATTTTTCCTTGACAAGCAGCGCCGCCGTGAACTGCACACTTTAACTGGTCATGTTGTATCACTATCGCGCAACTTTAAAGAGACTTTTCTCTAAGAGAAAGACAGACGGGAACATTTCGTAGCCAAAGCACATGTACTAAGTAATGTTTATTTATCTCGGCCTCAGTCTTGCCAAAACAATCGTTTTTTGAATTTGTGAAGACATCAAACAAGTTGCATTGATTTTTCGAAATACATTATGAAGGAATTGTAGGTAAAAGTATATTTAAAAGCAGTGGCGTTCCTTCCATAGAAGCCCAAAAGCCCGGCTTGCCTTCAAAATTAAGCCTATCAATAAAAAATAAAAAATAACACTATATAATAATGGTATTACCCAGCGGTACTTTCATATTCAAAAATCATTATTCACAAGAACAAACGTAAATCTACCAATAAAAAATAAATTTAAAAAAACAGTCAATAATCTCGAACTCAATCATTCATGTCATAGGAATAATCAAATTTCGAAATCCCCGCTCTATCTGCCGCGCGCACTGCGCAAGGGTGCCAGATCTACGCACTCATTGAACTCAATCATTCATAAGAATACAATTTTTAATACCGCGCTTTGTTGCCAAACCTACGCGCCACTACAATGCATTCAAATGCGCCTTCTCGCTCACACTCGTCGGCTTTCAATGGGGCTTGCCTTACCTTTCTTTGTCTAGCAGTTTTCGCGTACAAATTGCTATAGAAACGTTTACATTTGTTGATATATTGGTAAGTACTTATACGCAGATTTGTATGAAATGAAAAGCCGGGCTTTTTTAGAGTTAAGTTCGCGCAAATGCACTAGCCGCGATGTTGACCCGCGTAAAGTGAGTTGCAAATCCGCGACGCGACTCGATTTGTTATTGTTTTGAAATTAATATTTTGAGATCAGTATTTTATTTCCAAGTGCTGAGATAATGAATTAGTTTTACTATTAGGTCTTTACCTATGAAATTGCCGTTCTGCAGTACTGGCCATTTCAAATCAAAATAATTTTTGTTTGGCTAAGAATTCTAATTTCAAATAAATTTTATTTTAAAAACATGGATTTTTTTTTCCAAAAGTAGTCATTTCTTTATTGATTAGTGTTACATTTTCATCGCATTTCAATCTTTTTCGTCATCATGGATACGTTAAAAATTCGAGTAATTATGGAATATGAGTACCGTCGTGGCAGCAACGCGGCACAAGCGGCACGCAACATCAACGACGTTTACGGAGCTAACACTACAAACCAACGCACCACCTGTTATTGGCTTGCTCGCTTCCGTTCTGGAAATTTCGACCTGAAAAATGAACCTCGCGGTCGTCCGAAGACTTTGGTCGACAATGACGAATTAAAGGCGATTGTGGAAGCTGATGATACACAATCTACGGCTGAATTAGCAGCAGCTTTCGACGTTAGCGTCAAAACAATATTGGTCCATTTGCGTCAAATTGGTAAGGTAAAAAAGCTTGACAAATGGGTGCCCCACGAACTCAATGATCGCCAGCGCGAAGTACGCGTCGAGACGTGCCTTGCACTGCTCAACAGACACACAAATGAAGGAATTTTGAACCGCATTGTTACCTGCGATGAAAAATGGATTCTGTTTGATAACCGCAAGCGCTCAGCAAGTTGGTTGGATCCTGGTTCAGCACCTAAACAATGCCCTAAACGAAAACTTACCCCTAGAAAAGTGATGGTCACTGTTTGGTGGTCTAGCGCCGGTGTGATTCATCACAGCTTCTTACTAAACGGGGTGAGCATTACTGCAGATGTGTACTGTGAAGAACTGAACACAATGATGGAGAAGCTGGCGCATCTCCAACCAGCATTGGTCAATCGCTCGTCTCCGCTGCTCCTGCACGACAACGCGCGACCTCATACTGCACAGCAGACGGTCTCCAAGTTGCAAGAACTGGGGTTGGAAGCTCTCCGTCATCCGCCCTACTCACCAGACCTTGCGCCTACAGACTACTACTTTTTCCAGAATTTGGATAACTTCTTGGCGGGAAAAAAAATCAATACCCGAGAGGCAGTACAAAATGCCTTTGAAGAATTTGTTGCCTCCCGTCCAGCTGATTTCTTTAAGAAGGGCATCAATAAACTGCCACTGCGATGGCAAAGATGCATTGATTGCATGGGTGATTACTTCGATTAATACAAATAAAAAATTCATGAAAAAAATTCGTTTAAATTTTTTCATACAAAACGGCAATTTCATAGGTAAAGACCTATTATTTAAAATGATTTGATAGTTATTGCGGCTGTAATTCGTAAGTGTGTGTGTCTTAGTAAGTACAGTGTTATTTTTATCATCAAAATGTGAATTCGGAAACTGTGTTCGAAAAGGTAAGTATCTACATTGAGTTTTCTGGCAGTGTAACTCTCTCTTTACTTCACCGTTATCAACCCCAAATGAATGTACCTAATAAAATTTGGAAAAAAACAAGTATTTTTGTCAGTTGAAGAATATAATTGAAATTGGCATTCGATTGTTTATTATGTTGATGAGTATGACAAACTTAGGTAGCTGGTGGCATGAAATACATCAAAATTTGTATAGTGTTGTTTGTATGGCAATTGTAGTTTCGGTAAACCACTGAAAAACAAACCATCTTATTATTATTACATCTCATCAAGATCATAAAACACAATAATTTTCTTATCGAAGATATTCTTCGTAACTAGGTGTTTTGAAATAAAGATTAGAGTTGGCTATTGTCATTATGATTAATTATAAAATGTTATATAGGTACCTAATGTAATATCTCATTTAACATTTTCAATCGACATTATAATTCATAAAACTAAGTACCTATGCTTACGGTAAAAGAACAACAAATCGATAATTTGGGGGCCATCTAGCGGCTTATGATTGAATAATTTTGGTGACAAGCGAAAGAATTTATTATGGTGAAAAGGTCCTAATCGGTGTGGTAACGCGCATTCGTTAATATAGATGGCGCTTACTTATAATAATGGTGTTATCATGAACAACAAAGAAAATCCGTAAATCGCTCACTTGGCTGTTTTTTTTTTTTTTAAATCGTAAATAGTCTGTGGGCTTGCCCTAATTTAGAACCCTAGGCACGCTACTGTTTAAAAGAATCTTGATATTGTTTGTCATGAGGAACAAAAACATAAATCTAAAAAAGTACCTTCCGTCAGCATCCCACTCGAAAACAAATAAAATTCGAAACACGTAAAAAAATCAGCCGTGTAATTACCTAAAAACAAAAGAAAATAAATAAAACATGAAAATCATCCACAACGCAGAATAAACAAAAATTTACGGCGAAACGAAAATGTATTAAAAAAATAAAAAAGGCAAGTGATGCAGCAGGATGCAAGATTGCTAACGATAACACTACCAGGCGACATGTAGCTGTATAATGTTGATGAAAAAGAAAATATAATTTCGGATCGAATGTACCACACAGTTAGAGTATCCCGCCTTAAATTTTGAATACAATAGTAGCTATGTATTTCTTCATAATGAAAGAAAACCGCTATTTTCTGCCAACTTTTTTACTTATATGCCAATGAAAAATTTTCTTCTGATAGAAAATAACTAAATAAAATACCAGTTTTGCGACGTAATGCAGCATGCTATCCAAAACTACTCGGAAATAAGACGCGTGTGATTGCCTAAAGCTGTGTTCACATGGGGACCGAGATCTCACCTTCAGGGCATTAAGCCTAGCACACACACGGAACAGGGTGTTGCCACCCGCCTCGGTGTAGCGCTTGCTTGACGACGTGAGCATCTCTAGCAGGTCGGGCGGCATTTCCGGCCGGGCGCGAATGAGGCCCCTCTGTTGGATCGGTCACTTCTTTAGATAGTCTAATTAATTTTCAACGTGTAATAACACCAACGCTGAAGATTCCACGCGTGTGTACTACAAAAACAACCGTTCAACATTAAGCCGGATATACCTCAGTATGTTGTCACATCTCTATAATCTCCATACCCTGCAGAAACAGCCGTTTACCTAGCGAAACTAGGTACACCTCAACTTATAATTGACATGCCCAGACTTACCGAGACAGGTTTAGCCCTAAAACTATCAAACGCACCAACTTACCAGTGAGATTCATCAGTCCCAGGACCTTATGAATCGTCAAACGGCAGCGCTTACTGGAGCAATCGATTACTGGACCACACAAGTAACATATTACGACTGGCGTAATATGTAACAAAAATCATAAAAATGTCCGATGAAATGTTTATATGCACCAAGCACTAAGATGATAATTGGCCGTTTTAACCCTCCTCTACAATGGGTCTTCGAAACAATGTCCAAAAAAAAAAAAAAAATGTGGCAAGGCAAGGCATGATCACGTAAATGATAAAGCCACGAGACAAAGGCTGGACGCAAAAACACCTACAGTACTAGCGATGATTACTGGATTTCAGCGCTCATTTCCTATATGTCCAAGATCACTTACTTGAAGCGCGTAAAGCCTAGCACAGATGCTGAAGGACGTGTCGACGTCCGGCTCGTTGTCACCACGTCGCGGCTGCGGCGTGCACAGCTGCACCAGAGCGATCAGCACCTGGCGTCCTCGAGTGGGGTCCAACTTCTCGACCCCTGTGGCCACGCATGTGCCCCAGTCTTCTAGAGTTTCGGGTGTCACTGATGTCAGACCTAATGATAAATAGGATAATATTAATGTCTGCGCCACCCCTGAAGTCCGGCATAGAATTGTGGAACTACATATTTTTTATGCAATTTGATGCAATGACATAGACACTAGCGCCGCGTCAAAAGGTCATAATCATGTATGTTACATTTATGATAAGTTCTTTTTAGTTTGTAAATTGTAATGTACAACGGCTTGGGTTTTAATCCGTAATGTTGTGCATGTACAGTTGAATAAATAAGTACCAGTCTCCAGTATGTCCCCGGCGGCCGCGTACAAGCGCGTGGCGCGCTCGCGCGGCCAGTAGCGCGGCGCGCGCAGGGCGGCGGCGCACACCTCGGCCGCGAACCGCTGCGGCGCCTCCTGCGGGTCTGCCGCGCAGCGCGCCGCGTGCCGCATGAACTTGCGAGCCACTTCCTCGCCGAATTGAGCGAACAACGTCTGTATGGGGGATGAACATTATGGTTTTATGTTTTACTCTTTTTTATTGATATTGTTCTAATGTACTTATACAGTGTTAATGGCATCGGTCGTTCTATTTAAAATATATCGTTATGACGTCACAGTGAATTGTTTATATTTATTTATTTATATATACTTTATTGTACACCAGAAAATACATAGCGAAAATAAATAAATTGAACACTACAAAACATACAATGGGCGGCCTTATCGCTTTCTGCGATCTCTTCCAGGCAACCTTATATATATACCAAGTTATTACAGTTACTGTCGAGCCCAAAAAAACAGAAGTTACGCAATATTATTTGAGCACTACATTTTTGTATTGCAGAATACATGCCTAACACTATTTCATTCAGTTTCAGGGTGTAACATGGTGCAAGCAACATTGAAGTGATGTTGCAATGACAATGTTGCTCAACTTTTATTTACTGCTAGTTGACCCGACAGACGCCAAAATTCCTAAAGTCTTGAGTTCATACAAAAATCCCTTAGAAAAAACACTTTAATTTTTCCCGAATTTTACAGACTATTACGAACATTTTAAAACAAAAAATTGCCAAATCTGTCCAGCCGTTCTCAAGTGATGCGCTTCTGCAATTTAGTTTTACCGCACGGATTTTACGACTTGACAAAAAACCGAAATTTCTTAGTTATATGTAACTTTAATACTAACGTATTATACATGTTTGATTTGCCGAATCGCAGTTTGGCTTTTTCAGAACCACATTTTGATTGACAGAATTTTAATTTCATTTTTCTTGTGTTGTTTCATGTTCCTTGGCCTGTCTTCCTAATTGGCCCGTACTTCAGAAGATGAATGACTACGAGACAGTTGTCCCGATTATCTTGTCACATCAGAACCACTAACTCCGCAATAGATTACAGTGAAACTCACCCTGAACAGCGAGAACCGCACTCCATTGAACTTGTCCTTCCCCTTCTTCTCCTCGACAGTGAGGAAGGCGACCAGGCGGTCCACATTAGCGTCGTCGTTGAAGAACTCGTACACATGCCGCTCGCCCTCCTCCATGTCCTCGGGCCGCAGGTCGGACGAGTACGTCTGCTGGGGCGACGGCGCGGCCACCTGTGGGAGCGGACACGTCTCATTAGTTCAATATTATATTTCTTTTGAGCAGCATATTCGCTAAGCAACATTTGAAGGTCGGTTGATGTTTCATGTTTCGCAACGTCGAATAATAGCGTGGACATTGCTTGATGGAGTGCAACATAATGAATACTTTGTTGTTAGATAAACAACATTGCTAAACTAAAGAAGATCATTGTGCGGGTTTGCATATTTAATACACGGATTTATATGCTTATTGTAAAAAAACAAGGATAACAAATAGAGCTTTCTTATTGGATCTTATCGTGTTGCCAAGCAATAAGATCTAAGAGCGCATTCTTATTTTTTTATAAACGCGCTCACCTTACAGTTGTCGCATATGATGTGAAACATCTTGGCTGGCACTATCAACCCCTCGGAAAATGGGTTGGTACCATCTGATAAACACCGAGCACGTTCATTCGTTAAAGCGCGTGCTTCCCCGTCTTCCTGTTACACACTTCCGTCCCTTTTCATGAAATCACTCCCACAGATTGCAGGAAAGCGAGAGGACAGAAGTTACACATCAAAAATAATAAAAGAATTTGATCCATGGTCCACGGGAGGCAACAAAATTGTAAAATTAAACAATGTATGACTGATACTTACCTCAAGCAAATCAGGCCAAGCATAGAATCCGTATGTTGGGTTCCTCAACCACGGGCGCTCCCATTCATCATCAGTCTGATGCACTCTATCCTCTGACCATATAGCCCAGTCAAGATCAGGCCGGTATCCTGGGAAATTATGATAAATTATGGTCTCAAGTTTTGATTTCGTTTCAGATTCTAAATAAATCAATAAACAGAAAAAAACAGCTTCTCATGTTACCAGGTACACGTTTACTGGGACGAGGGACCCCAGCGATCTCGTACGGGTCGACGGACATCTTGATGATCTTGTGCTTGCGTTGCTTCAGCACGTAGTGCACGAGGCGCTGCGCGGTGCGGCGCACGGCGATGTCGTCGTGCAGCAGCGCGCGCAGCATGCCGGGCACGGCGCGCGCGGGGTACGGGCTCTGCAGCGACGGGCAGAACGTCAGCATCTGCATCGCCAGTTCCAGGCGGCGCCATTGACTGTTGGATGATTGGATTTAGGTTTCGTTTTGAGCATTGAGTTTTCGCCTTAAGAGAAAGTAAATTTAGTGTTTTGATCAAAATTCTATGGTTCTAAAAAGAGTTTTTTTTTTATAGGAAGTGATTTTACCAGTATTTTTCACAAAAGAAATGGTTTTAAAATAAGTAGGTCATCATCTGCTTTGCCTTTTTCCCAACTATGTTGGGGTCGGCTTTCTGTCTAACCGGATGCAGCTGAATACCTGTATTTTACATGGAGCGACTGCCTATCTGAGCTCCACAAATCCAGTTACTGGATTACAATTTGTGCTATATATATATTGTGTGTTATTGCTGTGTTTGAAATAAGCAGGTACAAATAATTTTATATTGTGTAAAACCAAAAACATCGAAATACAATTTTTGAGAGTATGACCACAACACCACCAGAAAACTGTATTCTAATACAGAAAAATAAGACTCACATGTTAGGCGTCTCGACTACTTTAATGAGCTCTTCAATAAGCTCATGGTAGAGTCGTTCACATTTATCTGAAGTGGATTGTTCCTTCTGGACAGAAGCGTCCAAGAGTATCTGGAAGCCGGGCTCGCTGCGCTCCGGGCCGGCCAGCAGCTCGCCGGCCGCGCGCACGGCGCCCGCGGGCAGCGCCAGGCGCGTGTTCACGGTCGGGAAGTGGCGGTGCAGACTCTCGCTGAACGCTTGCTCTAAGCTGTAATAATAATTAACTTTATTGCGGATATTACAATGATGAGATCCATCGTATTTAGTACTAGCTGCCGTCCGCAACTTCGCCCGCGTGGACCCTAATTATTTTTCTAAAATAAGAGTAGCGTAAATTACTCGTTATATCATCAGCTATCTGCCAGTGAAAGTCTCGTCCACATCGGTCCAGTAGTTTCGGAGATAAACCGGAATAAACAGACAGACAAAAAAAGCATTTTTTGTTATAAGTACAGAACATACTTTCATATGCATTTCGTAATAAGTTGATTACATTACAAACAGACACTTAAATTTTATTTATTTGCTTAGGTAAATGTTCGTAAGGAATTGCAATCTGTTGTAAAATATTATATTTAATTTGGCATAAACCAATGTGCAAGAATCGGACTATCGAGCTTCTGAATCAGGTTTGTTAAAATACAAGTTAGTTATAACCTAGGTTTTGTTGAATCTGATGAAAAATAAAGGAGGGTACACAGGAGAATAACTCGCCCGTTTCTGCCGAGAGAATTGAAGATACTTGCCAGGAAATTATAGCAATATGTTCACGATCAAGGTTCATTGACATATCTTAAGGATATCAACTGGACCTACTCCAAAACTGGTAAGTTGATCCACATATGTATCACTGGAGTCAAGAATGGGGCTGAATTGGCAGAGTAATATTTTTAAATAGGAAAACGTTAACAAATTGTTGCATTGTGTAACTTACCGTACCATACTGGGTTTCTCACTGAGCGGCGCGTTAAGTATGGCGGGCCACAGTGTACGCACGACGTCCCAGTCTTGTTTGGCTACCAGCGGGCCAGTGCGGGGCCCCAGCATCATGAACAACACGCCCTTATGTTTCGCGTGCCATTCGTCCCCCTCACCCCCTGCCGCTAATATTGCGGCTAGATTCGGTACTAACGCGCGGTACGAATACGGGTAGTGGCTCAACATCCAGTATAGACGGATTTGAGCTAAGATGCGGACCTGTGGGTTGAAATAAATGTCATTAGATAAAGATTAAACTTACCTGTGACCTGAAGCTTTTCGCAGCTACACTAAGGCCCGCTTGCACCCCAAATAACTCAATGCGTTTAGCGCTAAACGTGTTTAAAACATCGTTCTGCTTCTATCAAACGTTTGAAGATTCAGAATGATGTTTAAATTCGTCATTTCACGTATTTATTAATGAATTGGTGGGGCAAGGCCTAAGTGTCGTATATATTTCGTAACCACACGTGCACGTGTCCTTAACTCTCTTCTAAGATTTTATTTAAATAGTTAGACATACTATTTAAATAAAATCTTATAAATAATTAGACATACGAAAAACTTTTCTAAAATACAGATATAAGAACAAAAAAAAAGAATACTCACCGAGCTATAAGTATTGACAGACAAATCAGCTAACGCATGTAACGCACTGAGAGCCGAGGGAGTAATGCCGGCCTCACACACGAGGTCGTACCGCGAGTCGTCGTGCAGACGCGCGGCGTCGGCCGCCAGCATGCGCAGACGCGCCGCGCCCACGCCGCGCGCGCCTCCCGCGCGGTCGCGCGCGCCGCCGCGCCCGTCCAGCGCGCGCTCCAGGGCTCCGTACGACCGCAGACGAGCTTCCAGGCCGGGTGTTCCGCGTAAACCTTTAATTACGACTACGCGTTCCCATACCTGACGATAAAGAGGTTTTTTTTTTACTGATCTTCTTAAAAATTATACTTTAAACGTTCTAATTTTAAAAGCTTTTTTCATTTAATGAACCTCTAACACTTTTTGGACTTCTAATGATGCCCACTTTTAAAATTAATTTTATTATGCCTCTTTTTAACTTTCTAGCCTTTTCTCACTATTAACCGCAGTAACTAAGCTAAGTACACCGACCAAATGGGTCAGATTGTGTTAGAACTGTGACAAACCGCTTCATGACTGTGAGTTATATGATTTTAAAGTCCCTTAATCCAAGAAAAAGAGAAGAGAGTTCACCTGTATCAGCATCTCCAGACCCCTAGTATCATCTGTCTTTTCGGCCAACAGCTTGGCCTGAACCTCGAGCAATAGTCGAGTCAACGCCACGCGAACATTCTCTCCGTCGAGTGTGACGTGAAACCGCACGCCGCAAGTGAACGGAATGCTGGTCGCCGGCACCTGGGTTTCAATGCTGGAAGAAAATCAGGAGTAATGGAGTGAGCTTATTTACCTAGTAAGTGAATACGTAAATCTCTTTAACAGTCACTTAGTTTAATTATAATTTGTTATGGTATTGAATAAAGCTTACTAATATTCTTTTCAATAAAATAAGTTCCATGAATATTTTTTACCCGACTACGGCGAAGCAAAAAGGAGGGTTATGATTTTGACCGGTTTGTTTCATAACTGTTTTTATATTATTTTTATTATCCTACTACATACTGAAACATAATGGTCATGTAGATTTAACCGTTGACTTAAGTACAACCCAAGACCTATTTAAAATGTAAGTTTGCTATTTCAAAAATACTCACAGCGTCACAGGTTGCTCATCAGGAGGTGGTAGGAAGGTGCTGCACGCCAGCGCAGCGTTGATGATGTAGAAGCTCCTCAGCCTGCGCTCGCGACACATGGGCCTCTCCCCACTCAGCCACTGCCGCAGCCGCCCCACCTCCGCCTTCAAGTATCTATCCAGCAACATCTGAGCACATGCCGCCTCCTCAGCACACGGCACGTGCCACTTAAACTTAGCGTCCTTTAATAGACACCCGTAACCCCATTCCCTGATAGGCAGCCACTTCTCCGGAGCCTCCCCATAATCATTCGGCGAACTCTTCCACTCCTTCAGATCGATGTAGCACAAAGACGTGAGCATGTGACTCAGCACCTCACACGCCCTCGACAGCGCGTAGTTAGCGTGCAGCTTCAGAGCCCGGTCCAATATCGGAAGAATGTCGGGAATGTACTTTATGAGCACCGTGCCGTCGCACTCCACCGCGTGCATAAACAGCACCAGACTGTACATGAGGTCACGTGGTGGGTTCTCTTCATGGAGCGCCTCGACAGTCGACAGCAGGTCCGTCAGGTCCTCACATAGCTTTGGCATAAAAGCCGCTAAAGTAGCTTCCGAATTAATTCTCGCAAACACGCGCAGCATCACTCCCACCATACTTCCAGACACATTCGTCTCAAAAGTCGACTCTGTGGCGAAAGACTTGAACTTTCTCAACGCCTCTTTGAATATCTTCGGCGAACACTGCATCAGCACGGCTGTGGCGGCCGAAGAGATCGCTGTCTCCATTACAGCATCAGTCTTGCTGCGAACAGCGTCGGATTCCTTGGTGTCCAGTCTTACATGTTCGAGCACACTGGACTCGATAATGACAAACAATCTGTCAAAAAAGACGAGGACGAAGTCTTCGAATTGAGCAGTAGACTCACAGGTCAGGAGCTCCTCCTCTGTGAGGTCATCCCAGTGCTCGTGAGCGGAACTACAATCTATGAACGGCACCATCCAGGTGAAGATGAGTATGAAGTGCAGTGTGACTAGTGTCTTTTTGATGTCGTTTGGGTCGAGCCCGGGCAGGACGGCTAGCAGGAATGGTACAACATGAGTGGGCCCCTCCGGGTAGTCCGCGTCGGCCCCTCGCAGCATGGGCCGCGCCACGGCGGCCACCGCGGACATGGCGGCGGTCACTCGGTGAGGCTCCGTCAGTGACGTCAGAGAGGTCTTCAGCCTCTCCAGTAACGGCGGAACTACTATAGCAGGACGCAGCGTCGCTAGATTATGCAATGCGATGGAAATATCGAGAGAGCCACTGCGGCTGTACACCGCCTGTAGCGTTGGTTCGAGCACAATGTTAACAAACTCCGTGATGTCTTCATCTCTGAGTCGATATTCCGATGGAGTTTGGTTTTCCCAACTTTCGTAAAATTTCTTTTCACGTTCACGTCGCACCCTGTGAGAAAAAAGACGAGTTCAAATTACTTTTTATTAATATGCTTATTTTAGTGAATGATGCAGCAGCATGTACGGCTTTACTTACATGCATAGTAGCGAAGCTGCCCGACTAGTATGGGCACGCAGTAGAGCCCAGAATCATGAGTACGTCCGGCGCCGAGGGGGGCTCGTCTCGTAAGTAAAGACATACATACTCCTAAACAAAAATGGTGTGACGAGAGTGATGCATATGAGATGATTTCTAAATAACAATAGATCAAAAGGCCAAGTGTCTGTTGTTGTCTTGTTAGGCCCAGCTTGATCGTTTAAAATGTTTACCTGTTAAGAAACTCTCGGGCCAGTTTCCTAAGGAGATCTCTTAGCTTGTAGGACCAGCGGCCCGCGTTGGCGCTGTGCAGGTAGCTCTCGACTCCTGCCAGGAAGCTGCGCAAATGCTTCAATACCACGCCGTTGGGACTGATACTCCATACGATCCAGGATGCCACGTGTTTCATATCTAGACCACATATAAATAATTGGTTAAACTGTGGTCACGACTCTGCGCACATAAATAAATATGTATCATGTCGGATAGGCGGTGGCCTGTCATTTCACCGACAGTTCATTTACAAATCTTCAGTTGACGAGTAATGATTGGCAAAAACATGATTTGTCATTTCATCATTATACCTCATCGTTTGCCAAATTAGAAACGACTTGTGCTAATAGTTAAAAATAAATTATTTTTAGAAGGCTACCCGGCAAGAAAATTCATATAAAAAGTACTTTAGTAGGTTTAAACAACTTCAGTACTTGCCTGTAATTTATTTGACCCAAATGGAAATTGCAACCATGATCCATGACTGGTTTAGAAATTTTATTATAAAATGATATTAAGTATAAAAATGATTTTACGAACAGACATTAAAAAAAAGGAGATTAAATATCATGCGAAACATTTGTAAAGAAAGCTTTTGCCAAATAATATTTTTTAAAGCGGGTGTTTATAACATACAATATTTGCGAAATAAGTTGTGTGTGAAATAAATAGTATTAAGGCTCCCACTAACAGGCGCGATATCGAGCCTTTGCGCGAGCCTATATGAAACGTTGGTTGTAAACTAAACATTTGTCAACGGTGTTTTGGTGAAACATTAGTGTGAACCCGGATAGGCTATGGGCCTCTGATACGGCTGTTCAAGGGCGTGACCAGCCGATGGCCCAGAAATGCTCCCCCCCCCCCTCGGGGCCATCGATATCAAGGTATCAATTTGATATATGGAGTATAGGAAAAGTATGAATTGTAGTAGGTACACTCAAGAGCACATCAAGTTTTACACTTGTAGTGCTAGTCAGTGTCGGACTAAGCCTGTCGGGGGCCCAGAGCAGCAAACTAAATGGGGGCCCCCCGCCCAGGTATGCAGAACTATTGAGAACTAGAAGAACGTAAATTATAATAGCGCCTGCCATGGCTTATTTTGATTTTTGAATAAATTGTTTTATGTTTTTATTATTTTTGATTGCGGACGCTTTTAACGTGCTTTCTACATTGTTCTCACATATGCATACATATAATTTTAACATGAATAATGTAACCAATATTTTGTAACAATTTTTTGCTTTAAAGAGTGTCCATGGAGTTTCTTGCCTGTTCTTCTCCATAGGTACCTACTACGCTTTGGAATGAGCAACTAGCTTCATATTTCTGACTGACGGATACCTTGACAATTCAAGTGCTTGTAAATATTTTAATTGAAATAAATGTTTTGAGTTTTATAAAATAAAAGTAGCCTAACCTTATAACATCCCAGTGAAAGTCCCGTCAAAATCGGTCCAGCCGTTTCAGAGATTAGCCTGAACAAATAGACAGACAAGCAGACGGACAAAAAAAAGGTTTTTTTGTTATAAGTACCGTATATACTTTCATAATATGCATTTAGTAAAAAGCTGTTATTTTGACATCACAAACAGACACTTCAATTTGATTTATTATTTGTATACATACATAGGGGGCCCCCAACAAAGACTGCCTTTAACTTACTGAACATATTTTGGCTTAAATAGGATTAAATAGTATTTCTAAAGATTTGCCCCCCTCTCCCTCCCCTAGTCCGCCAGTGATGCGAGTCTTACCTCTACAGCAATTGTAATAAAAACGGTACAAAGTCCAATGTGTAAAGGTCCGCGAGCTCTTGACTGTAAAATAAATAAAACTTCTAAACAAAGTTATTATATTTATTAGAAAAATAGAATAAAATAATTTGGGGCTAAATTGCTTTAATGTTCTGGCCATGATGAATGAGTAGTTTTTTTGTTGTTGAAAATTTCAAGATTTTAATAATAAGTGGTCGAGGGAGACCCTTTTTAGGAAGTTAGTATGTATGGGTCAAATCTTGGAAGCTTAATCAAAACCACTTATCCTACGTAGTTAACATTTTGCATGTTAGTTCAGTTTAGATTCTACAATTTCTACACCCAAGATTGGCTCCGTAGGAACTCCTCATCCTTCAACGGTACAGAAACGAAATGTAATATACTTATTTAATTATGATAGTCCGTTCTAGAGTCCAACAAATGACCTGGCTGCTGCACCCAGGATTGGCTCCAGACGACGGAACTCCGCTCCGGCAACAGTACAGGCAGAAATTTTATAAACGCATTCATACACCATGACTTGCCTGCTGACCCAGTATTGGCTCCATATGAGAGATCTCCTCAGCGGTCCACAGTACAGA
The DNA here is from genome assembly GCA_948473465.1 of Lithophane ornitopus. Lineage (NCBI taxonomy): Eukaryota > Metazoa > Arthropoda > Insecta > Lepidoptera > Noctuidae > Lithophane > Lithophane ornitopus. The sequence goes on from OX419633.1 coordinate 7,864,329, forward strand.
CACGAAATTTTGTATTCACATTCAATAGGGAATATGCATGTGATTCAAATAAGGGTCAAGTATTATTTTTTTATAAAGTATATTACTTCAGAATTATGCCTCCATCAATATTTTTGATTAATATTTGTTTTTGAGCGAGTTTTTTTTTTTTTTTAAGTTCCGAAAAACTGTGGGAAATTCAAATACTTGAAAAGCGACGGTGTTTGGTCAGGGCGAATGTGACGTAACAATCTGTGACAACAATCAAAATGTCAATGAGTTTTGTAGGAGTGTTTGACATTGACTTGACAGTTTTTGTTTCAATTATTAGAATGTGACGTCACTACACCAAGCGCGCCAAATGGAGGGCGTTTAAATAGCCCGGGTCGGTTAGATATTTTTAACATTTTTTTAAAGTACTTTAAATTAATTTTTTGGCGTCGAATTTTTTAAAACTATTATTTGGCGATGTAAACTATCGAATAAAAATAATAAAAAATACATGCATCGGCCATCGATATCAAGGTATCAATTCGATATATGGAGTATAGGAAAAGTATGAATTGTAGTAGGTGCACTCAAGAGCACATCAAGTTTTACACTTGTAGTGCTAGTCAGTGTCGGACTAAACCTGTCGGGGGCCCAGAGCAGCAAACTAAATGGGGGCCCCCCGCCCAGGTATGCAGAACTATTGAGAACGTAAATTATAATAGCGCCTGCCATGGATTATTTTAATTTTTGAATAAATTGTTTTATGTTTTTATTATTTTTGATTGCGGACGCTTTTAACGTGCTTTCTACATTGTTCTCACATATACATACATATAATTTTAACATGAATAATGTAACCCCTCCCTGTCCCCTCTTGGCGACGCCCTTTAACATAACATCACGCCTGTATTGCCACGATAGGTTAGGCAGAGTTGTACCTATAGACCTATAGGTCTACTAGGTCGACTATGTATAGTACACCCACATTTCGACAGTTATGTTCAAGTCCCGTGTAATAGGTCAATATTTTATGTGATCATTACAGGATTTTCTCAGTGGCGTTCCTTCCATACAAGCCCAGAAGCCCGGCTTGCCTTTAAAATTAAGCCAAACAATAAAATAAAAAATAAAACCCTATATAATAATGGTTTTACCATGAACAACATAGAAAATCCGTAAATCGCTCACTTGGCTATTTTTTTAAATCGTAAAAATCTGTCGGTTTGCCCTGATTTTGACCCCTAGGCAAGCGACTGGTTTTTCTGTATCGGATATAGATATACTATTGAGTACTTTCACGAGCGAGGTTTGATGCAATATCGTGTATTATTCACCGATAATAAAATCAGAAATTTACAAGATGTGTAAAAAGGATAGTTTTTAACACTCTCACCGCCTCCCATATATAGAATTTTTCAGTGCAGCAGGCCATGCGGTCTGCCGGCGGCCGCAACTTTGCCTACCCGTGCTTTGCCTATTTTGTTCGATTTTGGCGCGCAATATGCGGTGCGCCGGCGGCCCGTACGGCCTGCTGATCTCACTCAGTGCAACATGTATGTGGGGTACCTTACTCAAAAAGATACGCCCCGCCGGCAGACCGTATGGCGGTGAGAGTGTTAAGGCGATGTCTCTCAGATCACTAGGATGAATAGTAGGTTGAATTTTTTTAATGAAACAAAGATGCCCATTTCCTTTTTACCCGAGTACGCGACAGCAAATGCAGGGTTATTAACGACATACTTTCAACTACGTAACTAACTACTGTTACTCTTTGAATATAGCACTAAACAATATTGTGTTAACTTATGTATGACAAATCGCTTATCAAAAATAGCAATTGGCATCTATCACAGCATTGTATACCGTAATATACCTATAATAAAGCAGATATTGTTATCAACTAACCAAGGGAATGACAGCGAGTGATCTGCATGTCTTTGTAGGCGACTGGTAAGTTCAGGGCGTGGAGGAAACGCATGAACATCTTGGGAACATGAGGCGTCCAGTCAATGGCACCGGGGTTGCGCTTAGCCAGCCCAGCGAATAACATCATTAGGTCCTGTACAAAGCAATTCGTTATGTAGCATACAGTATTTGTATTATGCAGAACAGTTGTAGCTGAAATTGTAAGCGCCCCAAAATTTAATTTGCTAAGTATATCTTACCGAGATCCCACACTGAGAGTTGTAGCAGGTATCCCACAGAGTCATGATCTCATCGAACCACAAGTGATGGCCGAACCGCGCGTGCTCAGGGTTCAACGCGACCGGCAAGAACGTGGCTAGTTGACAGACCACGTGTGTGTCTGTAGACCACGGGTTTACTTGAGGCAACAACTCTGCCAGGATCTCTTTTGTGGATTGTATAGGGAAATATCTAAAAAAAACCGAGAATGTATAACAGATGCTTACCGGAAATTTTAACGGTACAAAAGTGAGAGTATTTTACTTACGGTCTTGCGCATTTAACCATCGATATGTATGATCCTTCAAGGGAGCTGAAATTAAATGAAGTACATTAAAATAAGTTTCTATTGAAGACGCGTTTCAAACATGCACAGCCTGCCACCTTGATACACAGACACTACAGTTTATACAATAGGATTACGTTTGATCAAAATAATTTATTAATTTTTCAACCACATTATAGCTGAACACTTAATAAATGATTTCTAGGGTCCATAATACCAAGGATAGATAGTGACATGGGTCCGATGAATCATGAGCCCAACCCGTCTGCCACCCGATGTGCGAACATTAAGCGTGTCCCGAAAACTTATATTGTTTGTCTATTTATTACGTGGGCAGTTCGTTCTCGTCGGCTCCTGCGAGGCCGAACAACTCTAGGGCGTCGCCCAGCCCGTCTCCCGACAGGAATTTGCGAATCATATCGAGCATATCGCCTCCTTGTTTCATAAAACGATTTGGCCTGAACACACATTATGATTTTAAGTGAAATTTAACTTTGTTTTACGTAGATGTTATAATTACTTAAACAAAATCGATTAAGTTTATAGACAGGGAGTTATTATACAATCAAAACATCGATAAAAAACGAGTACTTATCGAGTCATGTAGAAATAATCGTGTAGGTAGGTAAGAATTATGTTACGTTATGTTCTCTTGTATAGGTACCTACAGATGGTAGAAGTAATACAATATTCACGCATGTGATTGCGTCAAACCTGTCGTACATGATACGTCACATAAAGGAAGCGCCGAAACAAAAGTTGGCGCTAGATGAGTAGCAGACACATTCTTATTCAAGTTCTTTGGATTAAGTGTTAATATGATGATAGTAGGTAGTAATATGTTTAATCTGCATTCCAATTTTAGTCAAATTAATGTATACTTACTTCAGGTAATGGTACATTCCAATGTGAGTCGAGCTTTTATCAAATATTTTTTTGCCCATGTCGTAGAGCGGGCGCCAATGCAGCGTCAGTTCGTCAGGTGTAATCAATTGTCTTTTCCTGTAGAAATTATTTAATTCGTTAGCAATTAACAAAGCGGACGGTGCCAACTATTCCAAGTATTTACTGCCAAGACTACGCATATATACTTAGGTGTCTTGAATACATTTTATAGAAATCATGTTATAGGCTGATATGTTTTTAAAAACAAAAATAAGAAAAATATTTTTTGGGGTATTTTATTTTTGAAAAATATTTCTTGTTTGGAATACCCAAATGTCGCTGTTTTATTGACACATACGTAGTACGTACATGTTTCTTAAAATTACGCGCGAATAATTTCAAAGGGCCAGTTTATTAGGCACAACGAGTAAGATGTAGGACAAGAGCATCAGAGAAAAATTGCTAAGACTTTTGAATTTTACATTATTTTAGCTTTTCTAACTAACCTAATTAATAGACTTTTAACTAGAAACTTGTACTTACTTTGTGAGCATTAGAAACATAGTAGCGAACTTGTGCACCTTGCCAGGTTCCAGATCAGGTATGAGCACAAGTTCATACGCCAGTCTTATCAATTTGATGTGGTCTTCCTTCCCAAACTTTAGGCCATGCATCCGTATGTATCTGTAAACCAAATAATTAAAAGTATTACCTAATTTCAGAAAAGGAAAAAGTAAAATAAAATTACATAAAATTGGTAACTTCATAAATTTAATTTTCTTTGGATTGCCTCTGTGGTCTAGTGGTCGCAAGCGCGGCTGCTGAGCACGGGGTCCTGGGTTCGTTTTCCACATTGGGCAGTCCTATTGGGGTTTTCCATTTAGAATTCCTTCTGTAGCCTTTTTTTTTTTTTGTGGGTGGGAAATCTTCAAATGACTTCTCCCGCTCTGGGCGGAGCGGAAGGGCGTGTCAGACTTTTACTGACTAAAACCCACCCGTGTTCCTTCAGTTGCCTGTTACCAGGGTCCCGGTATCTCTTTCGGACTATCCCGCAACCCTGGCAGGCATCGGTCCTAACGGACCCGTCAGGTGTGCTGACATCTCTTCGAGGCGCGCGTGGAACACGACGCGCCATCGACCCGGGCCTGGTCCTTATCGGACGGCGAGCTACCCATTGCTCGCCGTCCGCAAGCCCGCGCCTATGGTGGAGTCCGCCTGGGATTCCCGACGCCCAGGGTGTCTCCAGCGGCGGCGGTCAGGGGCGTGAGGGCGCACTTTGCCTCTCCCTCACGCGTTCCGCCTCCTCCTTCGCGAGCATTACTGCTTCGCAGAAGGAGGTGACCGCTTCCCATGCCCTTTCGCTCCGTACCATGGCCTGGACCAGGGTCGGACGCGAGAGGTCATTGCCGCCAAACGCCTCCAAGAGGACACGGCGGTGCTCCGCCCAAGCAGGGCACACCTCCACCGTATGCTCCACCGTGTGCTCCGGACGATCCGCACAGTGGTGACACCCGGGCGTTTCCTCCCGCCTAATCCTTCTATTATATTATAATCCTTACTAATATTATAAATGCGAAAGTAACTCTGTCTCACTGAACCGATGAAATTTGGTACACAGATAGTTTAAAGCCTGAGAAAAGACGTAGGCTACTTTTTATCGACATACCCCGCGGGCGAAGCCGCGGGCGGAAGCTAGTTATTTTATAATGTTTACATACATATTTTTTCCTTAGACCTGTCCTGTATAAAAAAACACTTTGTTCCGTCATAGTTTTTTACTACATAAAATAATAGTGGTCTTACAATGTGTAGGTCAAGGTACAAGAAAAGTTAATTCTAAATCATGCTTTTTCATGAATGAGTCATTTTGCAATATAATATAGGAACATAACAATAGGAATTGTATAGTAATACAATCATCAGTGAGTGCTATGTGAGGCCAGGTGCAGTTAGCAGGAAGACCTGGGTGTTAGCCAGCATATTTCAAACTTCACTAATACTTGCCAAAGGTTAGTGCTAAACCGAAACTTGCAATAAAATGATTTACGTACAGCTGAAGAATATGAAACAGTTGTCATTGTTTTATTAGGTATTCGGCCATGTCCTAACCGAAAGCAACCGTCGCGTGAGTACGCAAATCGACGCTATCGTTTATATGAATTACTAGCTGCCGGCCGCTGCATCGCCCGCGTGGACCTTAAATAATTATTTTTCTAAAATAAAAGTAGCATTAGTTACTCTTTATAACATAAGCTATCTGCCAGTTACAGTCACGTCAAAATCCGTCCAGCCGTTTCGGAGATAAGCCGGAACAAAAAGACAGGTACCGTATATACTTTCATAAGTATTTAGTTAGAAGCTGTTATTTTGACATTACAAACAGACACTTTAATTATATTTATTTGTATGTATGTACGCGACTTCATTGATTGCACGAGTACGTTCTTGTAAGTTCGTAACTCGCGTAATCATATAAAAGAGCGTGACCATCGCGATTACAGGGTTGAGTCTTATTGTTCTCTGTTTTTAATAGTAAACAAAATATTGAGCTAAATTACAAGTTTTAAATCCTACTGTATTTTTAACGAGGAAAATAGATTCTTTTATATAGGTACTGAAATATCTACATTTTACCGTATTATGCATGCAGAACATAATGACTGTAATTATTACACAGATACATACATACACATATTATATACAATACAACTCCATACATATTACACTTGGTATTTATTATTAAGTTCAGCTGTAATATCCTACCGAAATTTTTCATTCAAGGCCTAAAAATATAACTATTTAATTTTATGAGTCATCATTATTTAGCACAATTTGATCACCAACACACCATTATGATGGTTGTTATACAGGTGGTTGTTTTATTCTACTTACTTTGTCTCTTTTTTCCATCCATAGCTGACTAGCAAAGGATTTAACACTGACAGTCACAAATAATTGCATGTCTGATGAAAAAAACTTAAAAAATTGCTCAACTACTCCACTAATGGGTTTTGTCTCAGTTCAAATAATGCAATAATTTCTCAGGTGTTTAAATAATCAAAAACGTTATCCTAATTTAATATTATAAATGCGAAAGAAACTTTTTTCATAACACATTCACTCTAAAACGGCTGAACAGATTTGGATGAAATTTGGCTCATGGGTATATCGTGACCTGGAACACTATATAGGCTACTTTTACTGAAGTCACAGACAACAGATAATGAATTCTATGTATATCCAATTAAAGTGAATTTTATTATTCCAATTAAATTGAATGCAAGTCATATTTACTTTACTGTGCTGCAATTTATTTTTGCTTACAACATAGTATACAAATTAAATGTACAAAATCAAAACCTTTCAGTTGCAATTATTGTGAAATGCTGTGCACAAATTGACTGAAATAATATGAACAAGTAATATGACAATTCTAAGTACAAAAAACAAACAAACACAAAAATACAATAGGAATATTAGAAGAATCAGAAAATAACAACACACAGATACCTAGACAACAGATACATAGATAAAATTTTATTTTTGCGTTATACTGTCATGTCTGAGATTTGAACCCAGGACATCACATTTGTAGGGCTTGCATCCACTGGACCAGCAAGTGTTGCTCATAGCGATATCTCTTTAGGGTGAGTGCAGGAGATAAGCAATACTGCAGTTTATAAGCAGTCTCCACTAAAGTTATTTCTGTCTAGAGCCTTAACAAACAAAAGCTTTAAGAGATTCCAGAGAGCAGTTATGTATATTATTCCAGATAAATATGTTCCTTCAGCTATCTATTGGACCGCTTCCAATAATTCAATATCACCTAAAATGTGCTAGTGCTGGCCTGACACATTGTCTTTATGAAAAATTCATATTTACTTCATGAGCCTGGAGGACCAGACCCCGCACGCCGGCTTCATCTCGCGCAGCATCACGGCCTTCGCCAGGTTGAACTTCACTTGCTGCAGGAATCTTGTAGACTCATCGTCTAACTCGGCGGCATATGGTAGGATATGATTCGTCAATATTTCCTTCTGCGGCTTGAACCCCAGAGCCTCTATACGCTCCGGGGTTGTCACCAGCATCTCAAACTCGTCGTCCTGTATCATTTTGATTTTTTTACGTTATTTGTTTTTAGAAAAAATATAACGAGTCACTGCGTTAAGTTCTTTATGCCTGGAGGCCACATGAGCACAACTGTTAGTTTACTCGTTATACGATCGCCGATCACCAATAACAAAATGTCATTTAACAAATCAAATTAACATTGAATTTACACAAGTCATCGAGATAATCACAGAAAGAAAATCCGAATCGCCAAGTCAGTCTCAAAGGTACGTTCCGATTCACTAAAATTTGACATGCGTCATTTGAAGAACAAGACCCTCGTCATGGTCGTAGTATTCGTTTCATTCCACGCATTTACAATGGTGATTTGGTAATTGGGTGTGTTTCAGACAGGAAGCGACAAATGCAACGATTGCAACAGCCAAGTTATAGATATGTAATAAATTATCGATTATTTGGGTGAGCGAGGCAATAGCCTTTCCTACAAGCAGAAAAGGTATCCGTATTATATCGCTTACTTAGAGTAGGTAGGTAGGTACCACAATGTTATGTTACCTCTAGGCTCTAAAGCAATGATATGGCTGCTACTCGTCCTCGCTTTCAATTTGGACAATTGTATGGCTATAGAAGTGTATGGATTATTTCCTGGACTGGATTATGTTTTTAAATGATCTCTAAAAACATCATTTCAGGGGTATCGTAGTAGGGTAAAAAAAACAATAATTGAAAAAGATTTTTTTATTTGGAAATAATAAATAGATTTAAGTAAGTAATAGAGGAATGTGTAGATTGAATGATCTAGGTTTCTAAAGATTACACAAGTGTAGGTGCAGTCACGAGCATAAATTAATATATTACAATGAACAGCTCGGCCAGTGAAAGTCCCGTCAAATTCAGCCCAGCTGTTTCGGAGATTAGCCGGAACAAACAGACAATTTTTTTATAAGTAGGTACCGTATACAGGGTGTAAGGGACAGCCCTCCGCAGACTGATGAGATGAATTCAGCATATCATACTAAGATGACCGGTACATTAAATTAATTCAGGAACGTTATGGGAATCCAATGAACCTGATTTGTCTCATTACCTCACGCCTAATGTTGCCGTGGCAAAACCCTCGTAGCCGCACTCTCCGTGGCGCGCTCGCACCACATTTTTTATCAATGTAAATTCTCAGCTTCACGTGTCGTTCGCTATAGTATTATAAAATCTATTGCTGGTTTTTTGATTTTAGCTGTTTTATTTACATTAATGGAGTGCTGCGTACAGAGAATGCAATTTTACATTTTAAATAAAGGAATAGTAACTGAAAAAACGATAAAAAAATCAAAACTTTCCTGAGAAAATTTCCAGTGGAATATTATTGAAAATAAAGAGCTGAATACCCCCTGTTGATTTGCGGAGGGGTGACCCTTACACCCTGGATACTTTCATAATCCATCTAGTAAAAATCATGAAATCAGATAATATTGCCGAGCTGTTCATATAGTTATATATTTATGCTCGTGGCTGTGCATAGTTATTAAACGTTCTAAAATCTAACTTTTCGGTACAGTGTTTTAATCATGGCGAAGAGAAATAGGTAGACTAGATAATGTAAACTTAGACGAGTGGAATGGGAGAAGGGATGCCATGATGCCTGCACTGGGAGTAATTTGGACACAACAGGCTTATAACAGTAAATACAGTATTTGGATAGATCTGCTGCGATGCTTAGAATATTTGTAACCTTGTCATTCCATGTGGGTTTTTTCGATTCGATTTTCGGGCAAAGCCAGCCCAGGTCTGTCTTTGGGACATGCCATATCTTTTCGAACGGACTGTCCTGGTATTGCAAAATTATTAGAACCAACAATATACTGGCTGGCTGGTCTTAGGGATATAGATTCTGGTTGTATCCGAATGGGTAGGTGTATATTCAGTCCTCATAAATGGTAGAACGGATTTTTTTTTCGTATCAGTCGTAATTAGCTAACTTGCATCTTCATAGATGCATCAGCTAGGCAGTCATCATAAATAACACTAACGACTGTTGAAGCGTCAGGTAATTTGTATGATACTCGACGAGATTTACTGTTCAAGCAAATGATGATAACTGTTCTTCAAATATATTGCTGCTGGTACTGCTTCGGTAAATTCCAATAGGTGTATGCTTGGACCGGTCTGTTAAACTGCTCCTTCTGAGCGCATCAGGTCGGGCTTGAGTTAATTTATGTACCTACAACTAAGCAGGTAGGTACTTTGATGATGTCACGCCAAAAATGAACATTCGGAATCTCTGCACGTAAGATATATATCCTATTGATTATGCACTAGAGGTAGTCTGTCCAGTCTTCGTATTGTCCCAAACGTATGGCTGTTTCTTTAGGCTTAGGGTCTTCTCGTTTCTCGCTCGTGTTTGACTTTTTTTTCTCCTGTGGCTTCGCGCTAGTTGTTGGTCTCTTGTGAGCTACAGGCCTTTTAAAATTTTTCGGTCTTCTCCAACCATTATTCATCTTTTCAATCGTTTCTAGTTCAGATTTTTCGGAAACTTCCGGAGATTTGTTTAATGTTGGCTTATTCACTTCTGGTTTTATATTTTCATCTGCGCTTTGGGTCGATACAGGCTCCTCCGCAATTTTCTCATCATTGTTCGTTTGTGGCTCAGAGGAAGTCCAACTGGCAGCAAGGACGATGTCTCGGTACATTGAGGAGTTTGCTTTATTCTGCTGATTTATTTTCAACCGGGCTGCCCCTGCCCGTTCGTTTAACTTCAGCAGTTTGATCTGTGGTAATTCAAAGTGTTATTAGGAATAATTCAAGATAATTTTGGTTCTTCAAAGAAAACAGACAGGTGCAAACTGGTGATAAACATGCTGATGTATTAGAAATATGGAGTACAGTAATTAACAATATTGAGTCAAAAAATCATAATTTATGTCGTTCTACCAACAGACAACAAAGACTCGAGCATAGCTCCTGCAGACTTCGCAAGGTAACTCAAACAGCTGCGCTTATTCTGCCCCCAAACCGTGCGTACCGGTGGCCAATCAGAAAAAAAATCTAAATACGTATGAAGAATATGGCAACTATTTGTCTCAAATGTTGCACTACTTAATAAATAAAATAGAGCACGATCAATAACAAAAAAACAAATGCTAGTTTACTTCCATACCTGTCCATAGCAGACTCCACAGCTTTTAAGGTGAAATAATAATACAACTACAGTAAAAACTTAAAAGAGAACAAAATGAAACCAATAAGTACATAAAATACAAAGTTTATTTCATTGGCCGAGAGTAAATAATAGGAAAACCATGCATAAAAAATAACAGGATAATATTGTAAAAAAACACTGTTTGTATACATACAATTTAAGCTTGAATTCATAAATAAATCATTTTAATATGGAAAAATAAAATATGTGTATTTACGGCCGTGTGCGCTGACTACGAATGGAGGGGTTAAAACGTATCGAATTAATAAAAATAATTTTTACAATGTGCACTTGAGCATTATAAAAAACTACAGTCTATGGGCGAATTTAACCAAAGAAACTGAACGCGATTAGTGCATAAACCACGTTTAAGAGCCGTCAGTGTCAATACGTTCTGTGGAATATTTACACTGACAGCTATTGAACGCGGTTTAGATGTGCTGCTCGAGTTCAGTTTAATTGGTGAAATTCGCACTAGACTCGCGACAATCTAAGAAGTCCGTTTTGACAGCTATCAAAATGCTTAGTGTAGCGATGAAAAAAAAAAATTGTTTCTTATAAACTGATTCTCGAGACATATCGATTGAATATACTTAGAGAGTTTGTAATCTAGGACTTATCTACATTGATAAAAACTGATTCTCAAGGCTTAACGTTTTATTATATGTACGAGAACACAACGTCAAAACGGACTTTTTTTTAAGATGGGCCGAATGTGGTTTGAACTGAATCCGAACTTTAAAATGAAAAGTTCGGCCGAACTTCGGTTCAATTTCGCGAACTTTCTCGACAGCGACACTCCAGATGTTTGTTAGAAGAAAACTAAGCTTATTTCATTTTTGTAATAGTATATCGATTTTTTATGTCTTATTAATTAGGCAGAGATTTAGATAATTAGACTAATAAGAAGAACTGATTTAATATAAGGTTTACATTTACAATGTTCCTAACTAAAATAAATGACCGTGAGTGAGTAAAAGACATAATTTTATTTTACAGTAATGGTATTCTAATTCTATTTAATTTAGTTTCAGTCAAAATAGTGCAAGTAGGTATTATTTTTCTTGTGCCGAATGTTCGGCATCTGAACCAAATTTCGGCCGAATGCCGAAGTTCGGTTCAAGCTGCCGATATTCGCTTGAACCGAATGTGAACCGAATTTCGGCCCATCCCTAGACTTTTTAGATTGTCGCGAGTGTAAGTCGTGTAATTCGAACAGTCTAAACATCGATCTACCACTAGACTAACTACATAGCTAAGCTGATTGTTTACAATGTTCAAATCACTACATTTCAGTAAACGTAGTCACGCGCGCAACACGCCCGTAAAACGCAATTTATAAAAATACGCACAACGCCAATTCATACTTCATACCAAGTTTCAAGTACACAACTGACACAACAAGGCTCTAGCTAAGCGTATCTTTTTTTATAAAAAAACATAGTATAAAATTTCATTTTAAGGCACGGGCTTTTGTAAATTCAACTCTATTATCATGTAGTGACCGTTTCTTTTTGCGTGGTGTATAGACTGGCTGCGAAGACGATGTCCCTCTTGATCGCGGTGGATGCTTCCATCATTTTGGCTTGCAGTTTCGGGTCGCCGACCGCCACGGCGGCGTCTTTCACGTCTACTAATAGCTGTGGGATTAGAAAAAATAAATAAATTACCTAATAACAATTTCATTTGGGTGTTTTTATTGAAAAGGGACGTGAGGGCTACGTTATAAGATATCTTGACAGGAAATGATAACTTTAAAGAACCAAAAAAGAACGTACGATTCGTCTCTAATTATTATTACTTCACCAAGAGCTAGGATTAAAATAATAGTATTTTTTCCTGTGCCCATATTGCGCCATAGCGACAAACTATCGCATCATCAGTTTGGTCTCCAAAGCATGGTATAATAGACTCACGGAAATGATTCAATCCCTCTATATCCTGTCTTTTCTGAATCATCTCATCATCTGCCTAGCCTTTTCCCAACTATGTTGGGGTCGGCTTCCAGTCTAACCGGATGCAGCTGAATACCAGTATTTTACAAGGAGCGACTGCCTATCTGACCTTCACAACCCAATAACTGGATAATACGGTACCCCTTGGTACTTCTGGTTGTCAGACTCGCGAGCTTCTGACGACCCTGTAACGACTGTCAAAGATCCGCAAATGACAGCCGGGACCAACTGCTTAACGTGCTTTCCGAGGCACGGAGGAGTCTCGGTATGTATTAGATGGTCACCCATCCACGGACCAACCCCGGCAAGCATAGCTTAGCTTGGCGGTTCGATGCAACATGCTTGTCCGTAGGTTTGCTCGTTGCACGTGTGAGGTGAAAGTGACGCTTTTTAAAGCATTTTGTCAAACATTTTACATGTGTAGCCTCTGGATAAGTAGTACGCAGAAAGCCATCAATGCTCTTCGAGTTCAATACAACAATGCATTCAGGATGCTGTTGGGGCGGCCACGCTTCTGCAGTGCGTCAGGAATGATTGCTGATGCGCACACAGATGGCTTCGCAGCGATCAGACGTAAGCGTGCCGCGTCGCTACTGCAGAGGGTCCGGGGCAGCGCGAACAGTCTCTTGAGTGTCATTGCGGGGAAATTTGATTGCCCGCTCGTTTATTACTTGTCAAATCTGCATGTATACTAACATAGTTATCTAAGGTAAATTGTTTACTAACAAATTATGGATATTTGTTCTGAAATAAAATGTTTATTATTATTATTAACCTGATGGATCGACCCGTGCGGCTGTTATTACTTAGCCACGAACTCCTCCTGTCGTTTCTGAATTCGGTACAAAAATTAAACATCTTAGGTACTTATATTTTTCAAGATCAATTTCTCTCTTACCTCGTGCAACTGTTGAATGCACCTGACAATAATTCCCTCTTGGACATCAGTGAGATCCATTATTTCGGCAAAGGGTTTCTCTAGCGCCCATTCGTAAACTACCCTCACAAGGCCGAAGTTAAGTCTTTCGGCTTGACCTTCGAATTGTCCCACCTGGAAAGCATTTGTGATTAGAGAAAAATTAGTTTGTGTTTTTTTCTATTACTTGTCTTGACCGACAGCTGTTTAATTTGAACTGATTTTTTTTTCGGCTTTTGCGTTGTGAAGTCTTTAGAGGTTCTTTTGATAACATTGGTTGTTGTTCGATTCGGCACGGAAGCGTATCCAAAGGCTATGCTGATGTATTTGGAGTAGCACAAGAAAGTGGCGACGGAATTTTTATTTAGGCCCGAATAGGATTACTGCACAGTGCAGGTTTTCTTAAAAGTTTCTAAAAAGCTTGTATTAAACGCCCAAATCTGTTTAATACTTTATGCATCTCCAGATTTTTTGTCTTTGTCTTTGTCTTTTGAGCTTAGCAATGCAGGGCCAGACCAGACCAGACTCAACAGTTTCCACTTACCAAGTACTTGGACTCAATAGCAGTCAACTCCGCGTCAATTTGCTCGATGGCCTTGACTCCCTCCGCCAGTTTATCCGTCAGCTGGTTCTCCATCTGTGTACGCGCTTGGAACACGAAACAACTGAGCAACGCTGCTATTTCAGCAGGAGTTTTGTCTGTGAACACGTTTCTGAAGACTAGCTCTGAAATGATTAGTTCGTTTGTTCCCATACCGCATGCTACTCGTCCTGTAAAAAGAAAATGTATGGATGAACAAAAACTTTTATTATAGAATTCATCATTATATTCAGACAGATGAACACGGAAATGTACTGATGGTGTGTAAGCTATTAATCCGTTTTTTTTAATTTTATATAACGGTTACAGTTTTAGTGAAGCTTCAATCAAATTGTAATTTAAAAAGTCTAGCAGATCCACAGAACTGATTTTACTGGCGAAAGTTAAAATCTTATACCGAAACAATATTATTATTCGGGTCTCCGATCCCATGTTAACATATAGGTATAAGGGCGGCCGTACACGGACTGCTCGAGCAGTTAACGGCTGAACGACGTACACGGACTGCTCGAGCAGTTAACGGCTGAACGACGTACACGGACCGCTCGAGCGGTCGGCGTCGACTGCTCGAGCGGTCGGTTGTTGACTGCTCGAGCTGTCGCTACCAACCGCTCGAGCAGTTGATTTTCTACCGCAGGCGAGTCATGGATTCTGATGAGGAAGCACTGCTTTTGCTCAAGCGGAGACGACAGAGAGACAGACAGACGCCGCGAGGCCCCAACTGCTTGCCCGGTCTCAACTGCTTGAAGCAGTCCGTGTACGGCCGCCCTAAGATCACCATACGGAAATTTTAAGTCCTGTAATATTTTGTGTATCTTTATGTATTTTTCTGTTTTGTGTGTCCATAAAGCCTAACTAATATTTTAAATGAGAACGTGTGTTTGTTTGCTACACTTCCACGGCTGAACCGATTTTGATGAAATTTGGTATATTTTGAACAGTGGGGAAGGACATAGGCTCTATTGACATACCGCGCGGGCGAAGCCGCGGGCGGGAGCTAGTAGATGAATAAATACATATTATAACCTTCCACCTGACCACACCACATACCTTTAAGTATAACACTGTCATGCTCATCAATATAGCTGAGCTCCCTCAGAACCATCAGTCGTCTCTGGTAGTCAGGGTACAAAGCCAGGTTCTCAAACGACAGCAACCGCTTGTACTTGTCACGTTTACGTTCCGTCAGCTTTCGCTCGTAAACTATTGCGAACTCCGTTTTAAAGTTCGCTATGTCCGTGCATTTCCTATGCTCTTTGAGTTCTTTCTGAAATTTAAATTTTGATAGTGTCTATAAAAAAATTAAAATGACACCGTTTTATCGTTTCCGAGCTTGTGCATGCTCAAGTTGTTTTCCGGTGTATACAAACCTTTGGCTTGCTGAACAGCCCTAATTTATCTATGCCTGATTTAGACGAACGATAGCATCAGCAATAGAAAAGCCAGTCATTAGCTTCAGCCAGTAAAGTATCTACGGGTGCTTTGGCAATAACAATTATTAATATATACTAATAATTATCAATTATTAACAATTATATTAATATTTCCAATCTCGCAAAGCCCTTTCCTTTTAAAGTTACAACTTACCATGCACTTGTTCATTTTGTCGATGGAGGAGAGTATTTCTCCGGTAGAGATGGACAGCGATTGTGTGAGGCTGACGTGTTCCAGGGAGGTAGCGCCCGAGCACACTGCGTGGGAAATGCGCGAGAGTTCCTGCACTGCGCTTGAGCAGCTTGACCCTACTGGGGCGTCCTTGAACCTGCAAAAGAATGGAATGAAAGGAGCTCCCAAAAAAAAAAAAATTATATATATTTGTTGACTCATACAAAAAAAAACCGACAAAGTGCGTGTCCAACCACGCAAAGTGAAGGGTTCCGTAGCTGGGATGAATTTATCCCAAGAACAAACCTATACGTCACGGTTAATGCTCCAACTGCAAATGTAAGTTTGTAATCGCAAAATGTACTAGTAGATTGTGTGATATTTACCTGGGCATTTGCCTTCTCTCCCAATCATCAATAATGATCTTATGGTCAATTTTCAGGGTCATTTTAGTGACGGCTATTATGTTTTTAGGCGCAATGCATAATATTGTGTGATCCAATGTACTTTCTTCTGTGCCTGCAATGCAAGAAAAGCATGTATAGTTACAGCCCGATTCAAACATTATTGCGGCTCGGAACATGAGGCGAGTCGCTGCGCAGTAACAAAAATTCATGTGTCACCGGGGAGTGAGGGGTGCGGTACTGCGCAGCGAGTAGCGCACATCAGAGCCGCCATAAAGTTTGCCGCGAACGCGTATACGTTGTATTAAGTAATTATGAAATTGTACACTGGATCCTCTATTGTGCTCTTTCTCTATCAATCAAACATTTGCTGGGAGAAAACTCAAGTTTGAGTTAAGCTCTCTTAGTACCCATGGGCTCTATTTATCACTGTGTACAATATGTGTGATAATATGTCTTTTTACAGGGTGTAAAAAGACATATTATCACATAGCCGTCAACATCAAATTAAGTAACATTGCACAAAAATAATTGCTGGGAAACGACTTTTATTTTTGGTGTGAAAATTCGCTGTTTATGGTAGGTAGAGCTCGACGTAACGCACGCAAAACATTTATGGGTGCATGCAACGGTTCAGGGTTTGTGGGGCTATTAAAAAAAAGAGTTATAATAACATTTAAAACTTGCTTTCTTTAAAAAACATTTGAAAACTTTGACCTTCAATATCTCCGTAAACAGAAGCTTCCCAGGTCCATACCTGGTCCAGAACAAAAAAATTACCACAATGTCGAGAATAACAAGTGACTTTCGGCATCGTTAAGTGTCTTTTTAATACACCCGTTATTATGTTTTGTGTACAATAAAGAATCAAGAATTAACGCACGAAGGAAAGGCAACAATGAAAGCATTGAGTTTCTTAAAAGTTGCATAAAATATAACAAAATAAAGGCTAGAAGGATAATATTTACCTATAGAATCATACATCGCGGAGAAACTAAGCATTCGGTACCAGTTCTCATCCACCTCAAAGTTGTACTTAGCATTGTCTTGAATTTTGGCGTTCAATACGAGGACCTTGTATGGCGTTTGTCTCGGACCTGAAAACATTTAATGAATAGCACTTAATTTTTAGGGTTCCGTACCCAAAGGGTCCCAACGGTATCCTATTAGTAAGGCTCCGCCACAAGTCAGTATCTTTTAAATCGCAATAGGTACACTTGAAATTTTCACAGAGTGTGTACTACTATAGCCGCTACAACAATATATGAAAATAATAATATTATAAATGTAATAAATAATAATAATAAAAATGAAATCACTCCCCATAACATTAATGCGTCGTAAAAAAAAATACATGATCACCACACACAGACACACGCTACATTGACTTGGCTTGAGCCCGTTAATATAACTTAAACTAGCCAAAGAGCTAAGAAACAAAATTTGTTTACCAATAATATAATCAATCAATCAATCTGCCTAGCCTTTTCCCAACTATGTTGGGGTCGGCTTCCAGTCTAACCGGATGCAACTGAATACCAGTATTTTACATGGAGCGACTGCCTATCTGACCTCCACAACCCAGTAACTGGGTAATACGATACCCCTTAATACCAATAATATAATATAATAATAATAATAAATGTGAAAGTTTGTGTGTTTGGATGTTTGTTACTCAATCACGCAAAAACGGCTGAATGGATTTGGATGAAATTTGGCAAACAGATAGTTTATAACCTGGATTAACACAGGATACTTTTTATGCCGATATTCCCACGGGATCGAGACTTACGCGGGTGAAACCGCGGGGCGCAGCTAGTATGAAATAAAGTTTAAAATTAAAGATGGAAAATAATATCCGGTGGCACGGAACTCTTCGTGTGCGAGGCCGACTTGCACTTTTTTTAATTACAGGAGATTATAACAGCAGGTAAAAAAAACTGTATTCGTTGTTGATGACAACCTTAAAAATAGCATACTTTTTCCAAGCAACATACCATTATTATTCAACAGAACACCAAGTTGATTCATATACGGCCCTGCAGACACCACCAGTATCTTCCCCGGTATCATTTCCTTCGCGACTTTAGCAGTATTCAGCAGTATGGGCATGATTTCATTTAGTACATCGATGTACGCCGCTGCGATATCATAGAACGATGCTAAAGGTGCCAGGTGGGAAGCCAGCGGTGTACTACACTTCTCTGAATATTCCTTTTCAGCCAGTTGCAGCTGTTTTCTGTAGTTGTCCGCTTGACATATTTGGTTAAACTCTCGGAATGAACGCTGCATCATGCCTTCTACTGATACTGTTGCTGCCCTGTATTTAGATGATTGTTACTGAAGTTTTTTGGAAGCGTGTAACTAATATTCTTTTAGAAAATTCAGGGTTAGTCGGAAAAGAGTACGAAGCCGAAAGGGAATTAAATATTAGTTAGGATTTAATTGAGTAGTTAACTAATATTATAAATTTATAGAACTTAATAAAAACAAACAAAAAATAAAGGGTGTTAGGGTAGAACAGCAGATTTTTTTTTTCGCGCTTTCAAATTTGGTCCCATAGAAAAAGTATATTATAGATGACACCAAACCACTAGTTTAAACCCTGTATAGAATGTAAAAAAAAGTAATTTTTAGAAAGTTTCTACAACTTTTTTCTGGATCTTGTATGAATAACTAGTCTTTGCGATTGGCTGAGATTTAAAATATAATAGGATCAAACCTTACCGTAACAAACTGAGTATCATAGCGTAAGTTAGTCTGAACTGTGACGACAGTTTCTGTGGTATGCCCAGCATCATACCCTTCAGTGTAACCAGGTCAGGGACGCTTTCCTTGCAGAGTATTATCACAGTGCCCGTGTCATCCAGACCTAGATAATAAGAACTTTTATTATTATAGTCTCAGAATTAGTAACAAAGATGAGACGGTCTACTTCATCCACACTATAGTTTACACCAGAGGCTACCAAACTTTTTTCTCGTAGACTACTTTTAAAATTTTCCTGGTTTCGGTGGACCCCCCCTTGCTGCTACATTTCTACAATATTCCCAAAAGTCATTGAATGCAAGATGGCAAGAGAACCGTAGCTCCTAAAAATGTTTGGTAAAAAAATGAAAATCAAGAAGCAAAAAAAAATTTTTTTATTTCTCACTCATTCCAACAATTTTTCACCGACATACAGCCTGTCCTAAAATTGTTTTTTTTTTTGGTTTATTCATTTTGTGAGTAGTTTATTATCTGCCTACATTGAAAAAGGTTAAGCCAAGCCACCATTTTGGTTCTTTACTGGGGACATTAGTGGGGATCCACAATTTTGTGAGTGGATCCCCACTTACAACTTGTGCAACCCCATTTTTTTTTCACGCCAATGTAATAATAATCTGTCGAGTCACACGTGGACCCCTGGGGGTCCATCTGGACCACTTTGGGAATCTCTGGTTTACACTAATCTTTGTGTATTACAGACAGGAGTATCTGATAGTCATCATAGCCGTCATAAATAAAAACCTACCTCGTCTCCCCGCTCTGCCCGCCATCTGTATGTACTCAGCGGGTGCTAGAGTACGTCGCTGCAGTCCGTCATACTTGGTAGTTTCGTCGAAGACTACGGTACGCGCGGGCATGTTCACGCCCATCGCGAAGGTTTCAGTTGCGAATAGGATTTTTACCTGTAAATATATTGACATAGAGTGCATATTCGCGTGAAGTTTATTACATAACATCACGCCTGTAATCCCCGAAGGATTAAGAAGAGCTGTACTCTTTAGTTCACCCACATTTCGCCAGTAATGTTTAAGTCCCATGTAACAGGGGGCGGGCCTATTGTCATCAACCGGGCACCAATCCAGACTCCGGGCTGCGACTGAGAAATTCCAGATGGAAAAATCCAATAACACTTTGCCCGACTCGGAAATCGAACCCAAGACCAAGGAGGACGATTGGATTCAGTCAAAATCAAAATAATAACACGTAGAGTTACTTGACTATGTTTTTATAATTGAATGATATGCTTGAATATATTTCAAAGAGAAATTTTATACTTACAAAACCGGACTGGAACAACATCTCAACAATTTCCTTGAGAAGTGGCAATATACCACTGTGATGAACTCCTATACCATTCTCCAGGACTCTTTGCAGCCTTATAACCTGAAAACCAAAGACTCTCATGTTATATATGATGAAACTCCTTGTTCAGATTATTATTAGTTTTCTATTGAAAGTTAATTACCTGTGGTAATCGTCGGTCAGGTTCTTTCAATCTTTGAAGACACTTTTGGAAGAAAGATCGGATGTGTCCTTTTTCCTTGGCAGTAGTCAAATCTACTGACATTAAACTTTCAGCGTTTTGATCACATCTGGAATCAAATTCTATAAAAATAACTTCCTTAATGACTAAGTTTAGACGCATTCCGTATCTTTACAGAACGGGTTGCCAGTTGTTTGTATTTTAACTTTATTCCGACTGACGTAAAGTTCTGAATACAAAAACTCAGTTTCAAAGTCAATTCATTTATTATAAATGGGGACATACAAGGCACATTTGAACGTCAAAGAACGCCTTTATAATTGAGTCTAATTAATATACGCTGACCGAAATAAAGTTCAAAATCGGTCGGTAACTGGTCCAAGAACTCTGTTTGGATTGAAATAAAGTTAGAACTCGTTTTGTAACAAGACGGTTTGAGCTTGACTCGCTCAATGGCGTTTAGTCGAGAACAGCATGATATGGCGATGCTCAGAACTTCAGAAGAACCAGTAGAAAGCGAAGCTGGTTTAAATCATTTTATAAGATAATATAAATTGTTTGAATAAAAACGATATAATGTTGTTTTAATACCTGTTACGTGAGAGTGTGAACGCGACCACAGGTAGTTTGTCTTGCTGTTTCAAATGGTCAATGAACGCTACCCACATTGTCTGCTCAGCCTTAGGATTCATATACGTTTTACCACCTGAAAATGAAATGTGCTTTTGAGACACCAGTTATTTGTTTAAAGTAGCATTTCGCGCGCGACTTCTTCGGTTGGATTTCGTAGTTACCTTTAAAAAATTCGACGGTCCACTCCGTTTAAAAGGTAGTTTCGAGGAAATTTTAAAAAACATGATTGATGAAAAATTTATGATTACTTATTGATCTTTATTATTTATTTAGATGATATTTTATTTCATGATTTAATCTTCAGGACAGTTTACCTTTTGGTCCAAAATTCTTTTTGTACTCATTCTCTCTTGTTTTCTTGGCGGCAACTGCTTCATTATATCCTCTTAGTTGGAAGTTTCCTTCTTGATCCACCACCAAGAACCTTTCGTTCTTCGACTTTCCACCCGTTCCTAAAATTATCAACTCATGAGTTGGCCACTACAATTTAAAATACCTATATTCAAGTACTGAAATGCATAGATTATTTTTACTGTGATTTATTACCGCATCTGCAGTTTCTACCATCTCTATGAGAAAAAGGTGAGAATTTCAGGCTGTCGTCATTTCAGACCAATTTTAAAAGAAAGTGTGCCCAAGTTCTTATATATTTCGTTTGCCTGCCCTTGTGTGTCCCGTAATACTTAGGGTCGGCGCAACATGTTTCTCCAGTTTCTCTTGTTAGCCGTTTCATTCCCTTTTCACCCATTTAATTCATAAGAGTTTTATATCTTACCTGTATAAAGATAGTGACATAGCGGCACGGGTCGCTTGGGCGTGGACACAACGTACACCTTCCTCTTCTTAGTGCGGCCCACCCAGTCCGCAAACTGTAGCGTGTTCGGTACGGTCGCACTCAACATCACTATACTCACGTGAGCTGGCAAGAGGATCAGGACTTCCTCCCAAACGTAGCCGCGCTGAGGAGTATTATAATTATTTAAATTTAGTCTCTTCGGGAAGCTTAAAGCTAACGTATTACGGTGTTCTTAAAACATAAGAAAACACCAGGTATATGATAGGATTACCTCCCTCTACCCACTCAGTCCTTTCACTCCACTGTTACATAACGACAAACTAAAGTAAGAGTATTTATTGAAATAATCTACTAACAGGTGGAGTAGAAAAGAGATGTCAAATCCCCCAAACACAATAAAAAGGAAAGATGGTGTGTGTCTGTCCTTTTATGATTAAGTTTATTCTTTATTTTCGACTTTATTTCAACAAATACAAGATTCATATTTATTTGGCAGTGTATGCCGCAGTGTACTGCCTATATTAGTATGAAGGAAATACCTATGTTATATGATGTGACATTCATTATTTTCATAGTGTTTTTACATACAATTCTGGGTTTCAGACATAACAAAATATTATTTGTTTATTATCAGGCGTTATACACTTATAAGTTACAAGCACATAGCTAAATAGGTAGTATATATAATAACACAAGTAAATACACATACCTCAGCATTATTAATGTAGTGAACCTCATCAAATATGACGAACTCGAGATCCCTAGTGACGTCAGAGCCACAGTACAGCATAGACCGCAGAATCTCTGTGGTCATGACGAGGCAGGAGGCTGTGGCGTTGATTTGTAGGTCGCCAGTGAGAAGACCCACCTCACCAAACATCTTATTGAAGTCATTGTATTTCTGGTTGGATAGGGCTTTGATTGGTGACGTGTAAATTGCCCTGTAACAAAAAATAAGCAATAAAAACGTGTTTTTTTGGTTTGCAGAGTTTAGTAGTATATGAGTTGAAATGACACCGATATTGGTATTGGTGTAGTATGGGGTTATTTTACGCACGTCCATGACAAAGCGTATGTTTTGAGTGCGGGTGGTAACCAATCCACTCAATGGAGATGACACTGCTAAATGTTAATAGAATACTATAACAATACCTAGTGCAATTCCTTCTGGACATAGCAATAGCATATTCAGCAACAACAGTTTTACCAGCCGATGTGTGTGCTGCTACAAACACATGGTGTCCTTCTTCTAGTTTTAGGATAGCCTGCAAACAAACATCAAGATGACAGATTAATTCATGTATGTTCATCATTGTATGTTTAAAAACATGTTTATTTTCTGACAATATGTAAAGTTTGGTGTGCAATGTGTGCAAATACTCCAGTACACTTTGAATAAATTAATGAAGAAATGAAGTAGGCCCACAACTTACAGAGCTCACAATATACATGACCATCAATCACAAAGTAAATCTCAGATCAGGTATCCTAACTTTTATTATAAAAACGAAAGTGAGTTTGTTTGTTACGCTTTCACACTAAAACGGCTGAATGGATTTGGATGAAATTTGGCACACAGATAGACCATGATCTGGGTAAGGACCCAGACCCTGGATCGCAGACGAAGTCGCGGTAAACAGCTAGTAGATGATAAAGTTTTACAGTGCTAAGTATTTAAGTAGATTCTTGTCATGAATCTGTTTCTGCTTACTTGTTTCTGGAAGTTATCCAACTCAAATGGATAAGTCTGTGCCATATCTTTGATCTTTTCCCTGAACTCAGGTACTGGCTGTGACACGTCTATCATTTCGGCCCAATCAGTGGATGTAACTCCTTGCTTTGCCGTTGAGCTTGTGATGTTCAACACCGGTATCTCAGGCAGTTCTATGGGAGGCCTGATGATGGTAGCTTCTAGGAAATTGTCGTTATCCATGTCACTGTCCAGTTCAAGTTTTTTGACTGGTCTCTGCGGTTTTTTTTCTGGTACTTCTTCATCTTTCCAAAGATCTGTGGAATAATAATATTTGATTATGCTCCTCTTTAATACTTTTAAGTCACTGTTAAGTCTCATTTTATCTGTCAATTTCAGATGTATTGTGGAGGCAGAATATCTTAAAGTGCCATTTCTGAGAATAGTCAGTAACTAGTACCTTCACAGTTATGTATTTGTTAAGTTTTGAAGTAATACTTGCCTACTAAATGTGCATTATTATCCACCACTTCTTCTAAATTGATCTTCACATGTATGTCAACATTTTCTTTGTCCTCAGCCATCTCATCAGACTCCTTGGGTGCGTTGAGGAGTGTGAAGCCATCATCAGCAAACAGTACAGTGTCTTTAGAGCCTGGTGCTGTGTTCAGAATGTCTGAAAAACAAATTATTGTTTTTTATTTTGACTTTTTTTTTTACAGCCAGGCCTTCCTGGCGTGTTAACTAGAAGCAATTTACTAGATTGACTGCATTGATATTGATCCTTTCGTATACACAAGAATTAATGGACAATGTTGAGATCAAAAACTATTTTTTTATGAAAACTGTCTTCATCATAACACCTGTTAGAGGTCCTCAATAAACAAACATAAGAAAAACTTACTTAAACAAAGGAGAGCTAGAAATAACCAAAAGAATGAACAGCGGAAGATAGTATAAAATAAAGCTCTTTATGTATTCTTACCTTCACCCAAGAACTTTCCAGACTCTTCATTATCCAGGTCAATGTTTACATCTCCATTTGCTGCATCAGCCAGCATTTTCTCCAGCTCTTCTTCAAAACCCGCCGGCAGGAATGGGCTTTGGGTAGTTGTGCCCCTAGTTGCAAGGCTTGGGGGCAATGGAGCCCTTGACATAGAGAGACTGTCTTCATCATCTTCTACTGGTATACTTACTTCTTCCAAACCTGTTATCTCACCAGTGATTGGGTCCCTCACCACCTGAATAATGAACAGATTATTATAATTTTGCCTCCCTTGATTAAGTTACACTATGAAAATAAATAATAGAATAACTGTGCTGAAAAGATTGATTACTAATTGTATATTAATAAAAGATAATATGGGATGATGGGTATACTAGTAGGTTTATTAAAGAACTATATGTATTGCTTGAGCTGTAGTGTGATAGCAACATATTTAGATGTAATAGGCTGTTTTTATTAATCTTTAATGCATTTAATTACCTCAAGTGTGGTGTCCGGCCCGAAATCATCGTCATCATGAATAAATAAGGAATCGACATTCGATTCTCGATGCCAGTGGGACTGCGAACGCTCCCATTGATGTATTGAAAGTCTTTCCGGCTTCAAAAGGTATTCTTTTACCCTTTCATTTAGATCTTCAAAGATCGGTGGTAACTAAAACATATTGCACGATTATTATAATAACATTACATTTATACCTTAGCATCGGGCAAGTAACACATACCTTGAAGTCAGAGAAATCATTTTCGGTATGAATAGACATTTAAATAATTATTAAAAGCCGTATATTCATATAAGGCGAGGTTATTTCGAATAATATTTTGATGAATTCAGATTCACAAGGAAATTATGGAATTGACAGCAAAATGTCAAGTGTCATTTCAACTGCTTCAAAAGTAAACAAGTCTGTGATTCCCCGACAAAAAGGATACTTTTTTGAATCAATATTTTGAATTATATCAAGAAGTTTAGTTGTTATGGTGATATAAGTTTGAAGTTACATACAGGTTTTGTTAACTTTAGAATAATTTATTTAAAGCTCAGTGTGTAAGCGCACAAATTAAAGTTTCTGAACGAACTGTTGTCAAGTTAGAAGTATAACTTGACAGTGAGACATTAATTTAATTGTCATAATCAGATATTTCCCCGTAGAGTGCCGCGTTCAATTGGGAAATTTTCGCGAATATTTCGTTCTTTTACAGCATAATTTTATTATAAGATAGAAGGTTTCACTTGCTATTATGTGTGGTATGTGTATGATCCTTCCTGTATTTATTTATCCGAACGTAAATGCTGTATGACCACCAGCATTCAACGTGTAGCGACATCTATACGATTATATAAGAACTTTACAGTTAAACTTGCGTCCTTGCGAACAGAGGTTGGCCCACCTTTATAATTTTCCTACCGTTGTTCTTGGAATTCAATAAGATAAGTGCTTACTCTCTATTTTTAAATTATCATCCGGGAACCCATGGTCTAGTGGTCGCAAGCGCGACTGCTGAGCGTGAGGTGCGATTCGTTTTTCCGATAGGAATCTTCTAGTCGCAGTCCGGAATTAGGAAGTTGGAGGTGTGACACCCCTTTGCCTCGATGATTACGTAAGAGTTCAGGTAAAAGTTCTGAGCCTGATCTTGTCCCATCCGACTATAAGGGAAGCGAGCAAGAAATAATTATAGAGCTCTCACTCTTGTGCTCTATAACTTATTTCTTCAGCGTAGGATTGTCTCAGCAAACTTTACTCACACATTACTCAACATACTTGTCGAGTTTTCTTGGCCAGCCGCAGCGAGTTGTAAGCCGAGTTTACTAGAATTTAGTAGTTTATGGACTTACACTAATACCTACCTACTAGTGATACAGGTAGGTAATGTTTGCTGCACACTTTTTCCTGTTATTCTAGAGAAAGGGAAAGCCTTTTCTTGTGTAATTCTCAACTCAATAGTTCAAGCAGTCAGTGAATTATGTATGAAGTTAAGTTAGGTATAAGTAGGTACCTAGGAACTTACTTCAACGACAGCAGAAGAATATTTATCTACTGATGTGTGATGTCATAATTCGGTGGAAAATCCATTAGCAGTGCTTAATGATTTTAGGACCAGTAGGTGCAAAAAGATATCTACTTAGACCTACTTAGTTTGGGGTTTATAGGTGTACCAAATCATAAGTAGGGTACTATGACATGGAATCTAGAAACCGTAAGTTGATAAGAAACGCGGCACTGATAGGGTGATAGGCAAGTCATTAACCGATAGGCCTAATGTGTTAAAAATGAGTTATGAATGTTAGTAATGAGTAGGTACTGATGACTTAACAGGTACTTACTTTATAATAGTAAGTGTCTCTCTGTTTGTTTGTTATTATTTGACTGTAAATTCGTATAGTACCGTATACCTAATCAATATTCATTCTGAAAATAAAATAAATGAAAAGGTAGCCAGTGTACCTACATCTCACACCTATAAAACATACCTATACTCCATTTGAAATAAGATTAGACATTTAAATAAGCCTTTTTTACAGTCCGTTCAACTGATTTTGACTTCTATTGCGTTGGTGGCATGACCAATGGCAGCTGCAGTAGAGTAGAGAGTTGGTATTGCGCAATCTTTTTTGCTTTTAATGCCATCCTTATGCCTACGGTGTAGAAGTCAAATCGGTTGAACGGACTGTAATATAGCCCTAGCTATATGTAGAATAATAGTCCAAAATAAATTGCTGTAAATCCGACTCCACGCAGTCTTGTATACCCTACCCCTAGAGTGTAATTTGAAATCGCGTAGGAGCGGAGGGGCGAGGCGGACCGCGAGTTGAGGAGCAGTTGGTTGTAACGCTCGCCGCTGAGGCTGGCCGGCCAGCAAGACGAAGCTGCGGTGGTAAGCGTTAAACTATCTGCGACGATAAGCTCGCGTGCAGCATAAACCATTTTTCTATAAATATGTTAATAGCAAAATTATTCAGTTTAATATAACATCAAAATTGCAGGCGCTTGTTGTGCTAATATGGGCAAATTAATATTATGATGAATAAATGGTATGGAAAACGACATTTTTGAAAATGAAAAATACAGCAAATAAATATTATGACACTTGATCGATTATGACCAATGAAATTAGGGAAAATGATTTTATGTCATTTGACGATTATGGCAACTGAAGCGTTACGTCTAATGAAATTATGGCATATGAAATTATGGTATATAAAATTATGGCAATTATGGCAAACATTAGTAAACGTGGAACAATTTCTATGAAAACTTCACGGAAATTGTTCTACCGGTGTTGCGTTCGCTTTTGCCATCGCTTCGCGCCTAGCTGCGGGAGCCTAAGCAGCCTCAGTAATCGGTCTGTGAGTAACGTAGGCAACCACTCTAGTTTCGTCAAGTTCACGTTTAGTCCAGTCTGACTTCATTGAATGTTCGGTCTTATAGGTATTGGTTTTCTTATGTATTTAAAAAACACTATCTTTTTTTTACCTGAGCCTTAAATAACTCACAAGAATGCTAAGAGACTACGCAAATAAATAATGAACCGCCGCCGCCGCGCGTCTTGCGGAGCGCAGCAGGGCGCAAACGCTGTATTATACCTAGGAATATCAATAAGTGACTTCACACCGGAATAATTATCATTAAGTTTTTGTTGTGATTGATACACGAGCAAAAGAAGACAGGATCTGTGTATGTGAGTCAGTGAGCCTCGTCGGTCAAGGTCGTCGAGTGGTCTCCTACAACAGCCACCTACAACCTGAGCTCACTCTAGTGTTGTCTCTTCGCGGAACGCCACTGATCAGCGCTCGCGCAACTAATAAACTTTTTATTTATCTGCAAGCTATACGCGTGCAGTTTTTTGTTGTGTTCGATTAATGTTGAGCTGGTTACAATGGCGTATCGATCGTGCGTGACAGTATTATGTTTGTTAAATGTAATCTTAGAAGTGGCCGATGTGTTGACTCTGGTTTGTTTATTTTTGTTTAATTTTTTTGTTTAATAAAAAGCTGGTGGACGGGGTTTCAACTGATAAGCAAGCTAATATAGAAGAAAAAGATTTAATTTAAAAATAACGGGTGAAATTAGCATTTTTGTAGTTTCATACTTTCCGCAAATCATGTATCGTGCGGCAAAAATACTAGGTACTAGGTATTTCTTTTACGTATCATTGGAACAGTTCCGATAGCTTGCTGTCAGTAGGAACCAACAAATAACAATAATCTCCTACGTTTTTGATTTTGGTATTTTTAAGCCTATCTTAGTTTTTATTTAGGTAGCTCTAAATAAGTATAAACTTGACATAGTATTGCGAGCATGCATCTGCACTACAATAATTATTGCCCATTGTATGATTTTAATAGTATTTTGCACTAAAAACGGAAATTAAATCGTAATCTAAGAAAAAATTGCAGGAACCTATTGCTCAAGAAAATGCGCAGATATTTCTCATGTGGACATTATGTAGGTACTATTTATGTATATCATTTATCTAATTATCTTCTACTTAGACCTGAAGAACCAAAGACTGTCAACAGACCAAAACTTTTGATTAGGTTACCACACTCCAAGATAAGTTCAGATTTTTGTGTTTTGTTAGAAACAAATGAAAGATATTTTATCCAGGCCTGTGGCAGGCCCGGAGTGGCAAAACTAAAAGGGGAATGGAAGGAACACGCAGGAATGAATATCGAAATATTTATCTCGGAAAGTTTAGGTATTATTTTGGCTATTGATACTAAATTGCTTACTTATGCTACTTTGTCGACAACAGAAAAGCTAGAGCTTCTCTAAATTTTTTGCACCCATTGTTTAAATTTTCTTTTGAACATTTACATAAACGTGGGAATTATTTTGTCAACCTATATAGAAATGTTTGAAAATATAGGCTGCAAGAGCGAGCTTACCGAGTTCGAAAATTGTTGCACTCTACTTTTATATTTAGCATGCCGAAATTTTTTGTACCCTACGTTTATATGTATTTAGTATGCGTAGCGGGGGGGCAACTACAAACTGCCTTTTACTTACTGAACATACACATTATTTAGTCTTGTTTGGGATTTTATTTTGAAGTATTTCTCGAATTTTGGCCTCCCCCTTAGTCCGCTAGTGCTTTTATCAAGTCAGTACCATTGCTAAACTTGGTGGTTATATTTTTTTGCACATTCTGGGTAGATACCTATATTTGAAGTACTTACTATAAAATGTTTTCGTAAGTTTTAGGAGGTTTGGGAGGTCAAATTTGACATGGTTTAAAATTTAAATGTCACAAATCTCGTTTATGTGAATCTACCACTTACCTCATTACCGTTGTAGTTATTTAAGGAGGTCCATACTGTTTACCTCAGACACGAATTAACCAGTTTGCTTTATTTTCCTAAACAATGTAAAATGAAATCTGATTAGTACTTACCTAATTATAAACTTTCCTAGAATTACGTATCTACATTTCCGTCGTATTCACTATACGCTTCGTGATTGTATCTGTGAGCTGGTGATGGTTCGCCGACACATTTCGTGCGTGCGCGCAGAACGGTGCGGAAAATGTTGTTGAAGGCAAAACGGGAAGCATTTCGCAACCGGCTGGGCCACATAATGTCTCTCCATGTTTGTAGACACTATTTGAGCGCGTGCTCTTTCTGGTACAGGATACGACATCACGTCTTCATAAATATGATACTTCAGTTACCTTGTTTACGTAATTTTTTTCGCAGGGTTCAATAAGACTGAATTTAAAAGTATGAGCGTAAAAATAGGTAATTGATTTATAAGTACCATAAAATGTGCTAAACTATTGAAAAATGGTTTTTAATGGTTAACCGTGAAGTAATTAAAATTTTCGAACGGTCCGAATTAATTAGAATATAAATAGGAGTTTGTGTTAATTTTTGACCTGTAGTTGATTGAGTGCTCGTTAAGATTTTAAAGTATACAGAGTCAAGAATTACGTTGTTATTATAAAACAAGCTGTTTTTATGTAAACTCTTTCAAGTTTGATCCTCCAAATACTTATGCGCAAATTAATGAGAGCGATCAAAACTCGCTCCGCGAAAGTTGTAAGTACTACAACAAATATTTTTTATAGTTCCACTTTTGTTTTCCGTTAACAATATTAAAGTTTCCACCACTTTCGAAACCAGTACATTACCGTTGGTAATTTATGACAGAGGCATGGTTGTCGTCGAACAATGGAGACTCTCTGAAGCTTCGGTGGGCAGTCATGTCATGGGCAGAAATAATTATAGCCGTTCGTAACGGCTAGCAGTGAATCAAAATTGTGTTTATGGAAGATGCCCGCTGATATGGGTATGATGAATACACCGGTGTTCCTTGACTGAGATCCCAATGCATTATTTAAATTTGGATGAGTAGGTGGTGTTCTTTTTGTGAATGAGAACCGCTTATGGTGTTGTTATAATAATATGAATGTATGTTGAAATGCGACAGCATTTTATAGCAAGTCATTTAAGCTAATTTAAGCTATAACGGTGCTACGCTACATTTCTCTCCTCTCACTAATTGCTTCGATAAAACTTATCATTTGCAATCATGATAGCCAATATTGATAAAATAATTAACTGTAGACACAAACCGCAATTACTTATTAGTTAATGACACTAACATTAACTGTGAACTAACCATTAACTGTGAACTAACCATGGCTGCGCTATCTGCCATTAACCTTTTGAATTACGAAACCTACTAAGCTTTCTAAGTTCAAGTGATGAATGCTTAGAGACAAATCATTAGCAGATAAACGTATGATGGATAGTTTGCGCCTACGCATTATTTTTCATTTTCTACATAGGTGCGGGTTGTAACTGGGATATGAATATGTGATCTGTGTGATTTGTTGTTTTTATCTACAAAATGTTAAGTGGTTTGCTAATTGTGCTAGTAATTAAATGCAAAAAAAATAAGTACCTATCAAACGTTTGTCTTTACTGTAGGTACAGTTGAATGGCGATGACTGATAAACATTTGCCTAAGTATTATTTTTACTTCTACGACAAGAACTCAAGCATATTCGTGTAGATAATATATCTGCAATAAAATTACCAATGAGGAAAATGTATTGGCAGGTATAGGGGAGCCAGAAAATAGAAAACCGTCCAAGTGCGAGTCGGAGTCGCACCCTCTCTCGCGAAGGGTTCTGTACCGTATAAGATCAAGCAAAAAATAATCTTTTAATTATTAACTTTATTTAATACTAGCTAGCGGTTTCACCCGCATAAGTCTCGATCCCATGGGAATATCGGGAT
Organism: Lithophane ornitopus; assembly: GCA_948473465.1. Taxonomy (NCBI): domain Eukaryota; kingdom Metazoa; phylum Arthropoda; class Insecta; order Lepidoptera; family Noctuidae; genus Lithophane; species Lithophane ornitopus. Next base: position 7,896,024 of record OX419633.1, read on the forward strand.
AAAAAGTATCCGACCTCCTAAGCCAGGTCATGAAATTTGGATGAAATTTGGCACAGCACAGATAGATATGTGCCAAATTTCATCCAAACCCGTTTAGCCGTCTTAGTGTAAAAGCGTAACAAACAAACTCATTTTCGCAATTATAATAATATATTATAGTTAGTAGGATACCTGAACGAAATAATATTCGCGAAGCATTCGGAAATATTGAGTAGGGATATTGTTTTTTTTTTTAATTATTGCTCGGATTGTCAATAGATGGGAAAACTAGACTAATTTTCATAATTTCCATTTTTTTTAAAATTATTCATACTATAATTAATTTATAAATAAGAATAAAAAAACACAGTTATTCCAAATTTTAAGTTTTCACTTCTGTCGGCGGTCCCCATGGCTGCATATTTTTGTTGTTAAAACGGTAATGGAAATACACAATCTGTGTTTCAACTGTTCAATTACCCTAATACGGTTCATGAGATACAGTCCGCTGACAGACAGAAGACGGACGGACAGTGGAGACTTAGTAATAGGTTTCCGAATGGCACCCTTCGCGTACAGAACCCTACAAAAAAAATTACGTGTATCTACTGGCTTGCAAAAATATTTTTAACGCGACAGTAGGATAAGACGATCATTGCTGAATAAGCAATTATCATAATTTCCTCAAGTTTATCGATTTTATTTCTAAGTATTTGTTTTTATCGCAAACTAAACCACTGGTTTTATTTATGTATACCTCATTTACAAGAGTCGAATATTTCTAAGAAACATGAATTTAAATGCGATAGACTTGTTCGTAACATATTAGACAGGACATAATCGAGCCTGTTTGTCCTTGACGACTCATAAACTACCTTCAATTCAATTATGTTACGGTAGTACTTCAATCTACAAGGCTAATCCGCTCTCCGATGTGTTCAACAATCCTAATACTGTTACTTCAAATATTATTATGTAGAGCTTTCCTGCGCCTAGTCTTCGCCAATTTTTGAAGAAAAAGAACAGGGCCTCAGTGTTCTCTAAATCATCTTCAAACATGTAGGTACGTTTTTGGAAAGAAACGTTTGCACTGTGGGGATGTTTTTCGAAAAAATCCTTTCTTTATGGAAACCCTAGATCAGCGTTTGATATAAGTACAAAAAGGACATTGTGCTTTTAAACATTTCATCAGTAGGTACTTTAATGTCTTGATTCTCATAGCTGCCGCTGTTAAATATTGAATAAGAAGAATTCATTCGCTGAAAACCAGGTTTTACGGGATGTACAAAACAATAGTTTCATATATCTAGTACCTATCTTTCCTGCGTCTATCGGGCATCTGATCTGATTTAATAGTTGAATGACACAAGTAAGTTTCATGAGGTAACATGAGTCTGATTTCTTTTAACATCTTTTTGTTTTGGAAAAAAAGCAAACATTCAAAAAGTTGTGAACCGCCTTTCGGTTTTTCCGAAGCCGGCTATTTATATTTTCATACACCAAAACAAAAACTAGTTACGTACCCGTTGTATAGGAGCATTTGGACCCGACTGCGGCGAAGGCAAAAAAGGAGGGTTATTAGTTAATTTGATAGACAGATTAAGTACCTACATTTGCGCGTGCGCTGGTATTATGCAACACCAAATCGGGCTAAACGGCCACAGCACGCCACTGCTCGTGAATTAGAGATTAGGCAGATATTCGTAATGTAATGCTAATGATGGAACAATATAACATTACGAACATACTTACCTTAGGTATTTAGTTAAACTCTTAAATTATTTACTTTATCTTATATCTCTTTGGTTAAACCCAGATGTTGATGAGCCCTGACTACTGTTTTAAATACCTAAGTATCTTATCTCATCGTACTTTGTTTGTTTTATAACTTTAGTTTTGTTATATCCTATGACTCTGGGCAAATTATGGTATAACGGGTCCTGGATTACCACACATACCCAGACCCATTTCTAAAGCGACATAATGTAATGTTGTTTTCAATCTCTTCGTACCAAAACGACATTATGAGGTTTCCTTAGCTGCCCCTAGCTTCAGTAAATTCTTCGTCCTGAAAACCGTGTAGCCTTTGCTTTTCCCTTATGTCTGAACTGTTCAAATCTTGAAAAAGAAATGATCAAAATCCTACATTTTGATCTGAATTAAAGTATTTCCATCTAAGGAACATATACTCACCTACGGCGTTCCGTACTTGACAATACAGGGTGTAAGGGACAGCCCTCCGTATACTGAAGGGATGGATTCAGCATAAGAAGACGACCGGTACATGAAATTATTTCAGGAACGTTATGGGAATCCAATAAACCTGATTTGTACTATTACCTCACGCACAATGTATGGTTACCGTGGCAAAACCCACGTAGCCGCACTCCCCGTGTTGGGGGGGGCGCGCTCGTATATTTTAACATCCATTGCTGCTCTTATTATTTTAGCTGTTTTATTCAATTTTAAGGAGTGTTGCGTACAGATAATCTAATTTTACATTGAAATAAAGGAATATAGTAACTGAAAAAACTATTTAAAAAAAATGAAAACTTTCCTGAGAACCGGTGGAATAATTATGATTCAAAATAAGGAGCTGAATGCCCCCTGTTAATTAGAGGGCTGTCCCTTACAGCCTGTATATTCTCGCACTGGTCAAAATATTCCAAGCACTCAATGAAAGAGGATTTTCTTAGACGTTGAATGAGTGACCAATGCCAACGCCAAGAAGGATTATGGCGAAGTCCGTAATTTGGTATATTCTATCAGTACTTTCTCTTTTCTGTTGCTCATTCTATCCTCTATATTGTGAAGAGAATCAGTTCGGTTTTGTAGTGGTGGGGCTACATTGTCGCGTTATCGCGAACTAAGCTTCGTATGTTCTCTGTTGCTCAGCGAGACGTCAAGCAGTTTGGGAGTGAGAGCGCGCGAAGTTCAGTTCGCGATAACGCGACAATGTGGCCCCAGCATAGGGGACATCACAGGGTTTTAGTAATAACTTAAGGGAAGTCAACGCAGACACCGATAAAACAATTTCCGTGAAGTTTTCATAGGAATTGTTCCACCATCGCTCCTGTCTGCGGGAGCCTTTATACTTGCATAATTTTATAATCATGATGATTAGTTTGTTTTGTTATTCAAAAAAATCATAGCAAAATAGCAAAACGTACCTACAACCCGTGCGCATTAACATGGCACCTGGCTCGGAACTCAATATTCGCCCCGCTACCCGCGCGGCGCCCCGCCGTCGCCATGCGGAGGAGTGGGGGGAGGTACAAACGTCTTTGAGCCAGGTGCCATGTTAATGCGCACGGGTTGTAATGTTTTATTTACCTATGTTTTTCCTGTAACGAATGTGTTTTTTTTGCCACAATGATACAGATTTTTCTTTTAGCTGTAACTTTTTTCCCACAAAAATTTCAGTTTGACCGCCATTGTAACTAATGAAGGCATAAAAAGAGCTTTTCAACGACATACGTCCAGTCGCCATCGGTCAGTGGGGACCTGAGGCCCTGGACAAAGTGAAATTCTATTAGCGTTAACGATGATCGAAAAGGCAAAAATGTATAGGACTGACATAAGCTATCGAAAAGCTTATGTCAATCCAGTTGAAAGTCGTTGTAGAAATACGAAACGCTTTCGAAGCGATTGTCACTTGTCTAGGCCCTCTGAGAAGGGGATATCTTGTGCCTTGGAAGAATTGACGCTGTTCAATCCTTGTTGTTTAAAAACGTCGTATTCATTCAATATTAACACATTTCGTCCATGCGTTTGATTGCTTTCATGTTTTAAGAATTATATGGTAATTTTTAGGGTTCCGTACCCAAAGGGTAAAACGGGACCCTATTACTAAGGCTCCAATGTCTGTCTGTCTGTCACCAGGCTGTATCTCATGAATCGTGATAGTTACACAGTTGACATTTTCACAGATGATGTATTTCTGTTGCCGCTATAACAACAAATACCAACAGAATAAAATAAATATTTAAGGGGGCTCCCATACAAAAAACGTGATTTTTTTTCTCGATACCTATTGATAACGGCAACAGGTAGACGCTTGAAGTATTCACATATATTTAGTTATATATTCACTTTAAAAATAAATAATTAAATTAAAATAAAACAATTTTAAGGTGGCTCCCCTACAACAGACATGATTTTTTTGCCGTTTTATAGATAATGGTACGGAACCCTTCGTGCGCGCGTGTCCGACTCGCACTTGGACGGTTTTTGTGAATATAGTAAATGGGTTTTTGTAAATTAGTTGAAAAACATTCGAGACGAAACGAAATTACAAGTAACCTTTTTCCTTCTACGAGAATACGATCTAATCTGTATACCTACTAATCAAACATTCAACTGCCAAAGTCCGACCAAGAAAGAAGTCAAGGTTTAGTTTTATTATAATAAATACGTTGTTTATAAAGAATTTATCATGAAATTAATTCATAAATAAAATCTAAAGTGTTCTCACGGTGCTCGGCTGTTCATCACTTCCCAAGTTACGTCACTACAGCTAGCATTTCGCTGTCCATAATCCATTCTACGTTCAGGTGGCCATCAGTCGATCTAGCTCAGAAGTTTCAATGCTATCCTGTATTGCGAACTGTACTCCAGAATTTGGTTGCTCCAACAGCAGCCAATCCAAGTGAACAATGATAAGAATCAAATATAAACGTGTGTGCCGATTTGTGTCTCTTTTAATGATCACATTCTTTATAGTGAAGTGGATGCAGGACGAAGAGGAAGACTATGTTTTTTATGACGTAAGCACTGACTTACTTTACTAACTTGATACCTATATGTACCTACAGCTTGTGATTGGAGCTGTCTATATGAATTAGGATCTGTGGGCCTCAGCTGACTAGCTCTATCGCGCAGTCGCTCTATGTAAAAAACCGGTTAGACTGTAGGCAGACCCTAATACTTACCAACATATATACTCCATTTGAAATAAGATTAGACGTATAGATAGCCTTTTTTACATTCCGTTCAACCGATTTTGAATTCTATTGCGTTGGTGGCATGACAAATGGCAGCCGCAGTACATCCTAGTTGGTATTGTGTAACTTTTTTTGCTTTTAATGCTATCCTTATGCCTACGTTATAGAAGTCAAAATCGGTTGAACGGACTGTAAAAGGGTTTGTTTTAATGTCTAATGTTATTTGAAATGCAGTATAGTTGGGAAAAAGCTAGGTAGATGATGATCGGTCTGTTGGCATTTCAACTTAAATAAATTTTTTCTGTTATTTAGTGTTTTGAAAAAGAAAATGTTTCATTGCTAGTTGTGTTTACGAGTCAGTCTTCATAGTAAACTAGGTCAGTCTCCTCTACTCATCTATTTTCTCTATTGGTCAATAACATTATCCTTTCTTCTAATTAATATAAAAGGTCATGATCATTACCTAGCTAGGATCACTCTTTCGTGTTCTAAATATTTTGATCTCCATCGTTTTTTACTTGTTCGTGGATGTAAGACGGTCATCAGTTTTTCGTAAATAAATATTAATGACGTATCTTGTGGATATTTTTACATTTTCGAATCAACGATTGTTTGGTTATAACTAAGTGATAATCAGCGTCACGTTTGTGTTTAATGTTTTGCTGGTTTTCGGTCGAACAGCTGATGGCTATTGAATAATTTCCGCTCTTTCATTTTGTCCTTTCTAGTACATACTAAGTTTTAGTTTTAACTCGGCTCTCGTAACTTCCTAGATAGAAGATGCATATATTAATACATAATTGGCTTCCGCCAATCAATCAGGGCTATATTTATAAGAAATTATTTGATTCATTAAGTAGATAAGGTGGTATTAAAAGTATGACATAGGCATCCAGATATAGAATCATAACGGATAATAATTCCGGTATGAGACTTGTAGCAGGTAATTAGTGGTTTGAAATAGCATGAATTATCTTAAGGGCATACCCTACCTCATCTCAAATTCACTTTTTATCTCGCTCGCACCATACTACTCGCGGCCTGAATGAGAACGAGACGGAGTGGGGTGCTGGCGGCTCCAAGCCTCGAATAGTTTAGGGAATTGCTTTTTACGGTAAAAAAATGGTAATACCTACTTACCTGCTTTATAGTTCAGGTATTTAAAAATAAATCAAATCATTTATTTATCATATCATAAAATTCTATTTGTTAGTAATTATTACATACAAAACTTAAATAAGTAGGTACTAGTGTGTGTGTGTGTGTGTATTATGCAAAGTTTCATAATCTAACTTGAAGCATTTTTTTAATACCAGCGATTTATAGTTCAGTTTAGAGGTAACCTTGGATGTTTTTCTATCCAGAAAATTTTATGTACCTAATCGTGTTTTCGTCAAACATAGGACCTAGCCAATCCTCAACTTTAATACATATATTAATTTCAAAATTTATGTTGCAGTATTTTCGGCATAACGGAGGATCATGCGAAGCAATTTGACGTAGGGTAGGCCCTTAAGAAATAATCACCATCCAACGCTTGTATCTCACGATAGTCTCCTAATGCTGTGTGTCGTTATAGTTTGTGTTTTATGTACCTTATCATATCGATAGGGGTCATGGCAGTGTCTGCAATGTTTTTCTATCAAGTGTCAATTTTAATGAGGGTAATTAATTATGTATGTCACCTCGATCTAAACTTTAAGCGAAAATACTTTTTATTTTACAAAATTAGTGCAAAAACAGCCAGCGAAAATTTAACACGAGAAATAACGGTTACCTACCAAGGTTGCGCCACAACCACAACACCAGCTTTTCCAACTGTTTCCACTCTTCCACTCCTTTATATCTGTTCCTACCACAGAATACCTGCAGTATTGTATCTCCTTGTCCCTTTAATCCACCCAAAGGTTGTCTTTAAAAGATCGCGTGTGCGATGAGACCGCCCACTGTGTCACTCTTTGTAAAAATTCTACATTTATATCTGTACCCAATTTATATGTCGTACATAGAGATTGATCTATGCATCCTTTTTTGTATGTATAACATAATCCATAATACGAAATAAAACCATAATGATTGATATTTCCAGTCTGTGCCAGCACCCCGCGTCTGCATCATCGGTGCTGGCTACTCCGGTCTGGGCACCGCTCGGTACATGAAGGAGTATGGCGTCAACTTCACCGTCTTCGAGGCCTCCCGGTTCATCGGAGGCACCTGGAGGTTTGACCCTCACGTCGGCGTTGACGGCGATGGACTGCCCCTCTTCACTAGCATGTATAAAAACTTGCGGTAAGCACATCTTTTCCTCCTTTATCAAAGGACTGCACTAAAAAGTGTAAACCTTTTTTTGGCAATGACTGTGTGTGTTCTTGAAAGTGTGTCCTGAATGTCCTGATAGTATCCTTATGAGATGTGGCCTTAAAAAGGTGGAGGTTAAGCAATGTCAGATTGAAATACATGAGTCAAATAAATATTTAAGGTATTCAGTTAGCACCAGTTAGTGTTAAGTTTTCCAGTGTTTGGTTACGAAAAGGAACTCGCAGTTGCAGTTGTTGTGAATGCAATGTTTGATAGTTTGTTTCTGAATAGATTTACCTACCTTGTTCTCACACAGAGTAACGTGCTCGTTAGTGCAAGAAGCTGCATACCTAGGTAATCATAATCTGGTCTCGAAGTTTTGTAATGAATGCGCTAAGTACACAACAATACATGATTGCACTGTTTGCGAAACCGAGAGAAACCGCGGATATTAGATAATTGGCTTTTTTTAAGAGAACCGGTCCATTATGAAATAAGATCGCTGTGACCAATATGAGGACCAGTTTCGTGTGGACTTGCGTCAGTGTAAGATTTTCTTCAATTTATTCCGCAGATTTTTTTATCATACAAATCTTTAATAGCAAGCTTAGGTACTTAGTAGGAAACTACCTGTTAAAAACATGAATAAAAATAAGTAATTTAAATTCGATACAAACTATTGTTAATACATAATTAAAACCAAGGTCGCTTTTTGTTTTTAAATGCATGGATAGGTGTTAAATTTTATGAGAATAGTATTATAAAGTAACTAAAAGTGATAAAATAAATTAACGAGCATTCAGCCCATTGAGTTAGAAGGTAAAGGTCATCAACAAAGTAACATTACACACGAAATAGCACGTTCTTCTTAATTATACTGCAATTTAACTGCGATGCTATGATTTTTTGTACTTAGTAGGCATCATGGGTTCAGCACCCTAATATTGCGTAACACGCGATTTATCACGATCTGTTTCATTTTTGACAGTTCAACAACACTCATTGCGTTATATAAGTTGTTAAGCAGACAAATGTTTCGAACATATGAAGCAATGGGATTGCAATATCCTTCAAAATAATTCAAATTATGATTGGTCGTGTATTACGCAATAAGTGTGCTGGTCAGTTGTCATAGGGAACTCCAATATACATGGATATATTTCTGGTTTTATCCCCAATTGTCTTGAATTTCAATTTCCTGTATTGCGCCAGGATCAGGACTTCCAAGGCTGAACATGATTATGAAACAAAGAGTGGTACATCGCTTAGGTCCTAAGTCGAAGAAGTAAAAAATCGGATTATTCAAAATATAAAAAAAATATCATCTTTAGACACAGACGGAATACGAGTTTGAGATGACGGTTTCAAACCGGAATTATATATTCTTCCGTCGACAAAACCCATTTCTACGATGTTCATGCTACGCGTGCATGCAGGAATAGTCCCAAGACTCCCAAGTAATTTAAAGGAAAAGCTATATTGTAGAATGCATGAAAACATTCTTCGAAACGGCTAATAAATCCATTAATCCATAAAGTTTTTACGTAAGCTCATTGAGTCACTCGTTATTATTTACGTGTGTTTATGTGAACAATATGTTTCAGAACAAACACTCCGCGCCAGACGATGGAGTACTCCGGGTTCCCGTTCCCCGAGGGCACGCCCTCGTATCCCGCAGGACCCTGCTTCTACAAGTACTTGCAGTACTTCGCCAAACATTTTGAACTTATGAACAATATTCAAGTAAGTTAGCTTACGCTGGGCAATCTGATTTCACAGACGTCTTACGTAAATGAGATTTGGCTGTAGATAATCATTTTTTTCTTAAATTTGTAGTTTTATTAAGTTTACTTAACTCTAAAAATAAAAAAAGCGTGTAAACAAAAAGACGGACTCAGAAAGGCTTCGTAATCAATATTATTTAGGGGTGTGTGTAATTTCTTTTAATTTTTTTCTAATATTGTGTGCTATTCTTAGATTAGTATGCTTCTAGTTGTTAGGAAACGGAACTTTCGCACGGTAATATCAAAACTGCAAGGCAAGTCGTTTACTGTATTGTGTGGTCTTAGAACGTTTAATACCTCAGCCTTCAGCTAACGTTAGGATTGAACGTTCGACCATTAAGTAGTATGGCGAGATTCTAGTCGATTGCATCGTTTAATGTCACAATATTTGATAATCTGCGTGCCAGTCTAATACACCTGCCATCTTTCCTTTAAAATAGGGGTTTCTAAACTTATTTTGTCTAATGCCCACTTTGAGAATATATTATTTTTTAGCGCCCCCATTTTTTCACCTAAATTAAATTAATGATTGTGAGCTATAATAGCTGAGATTAAACATTCATTCTAAACGAGACTTTTACTATAACCCGCAAGAGTTAACTTGAGACCTGAGCGCAGTAGGGAGCGAAAATGACCTATGTAGGAATACTAATAACTATTAAAATGCGAAAGTGTGTCTGTTGCCTTTTTATTTTTTTGTTTGTGCCTACTTTCATTTCGAAACGGAGCGACCGATTGTCATGATTTTTATTTTATTTATTCAATAAAACAGGACAGATATATGAACTACGCGGAGAGAAATATCGAACCGAGTTAGTTTGAGCAATCTCTTAATTAATATTCACAATGAGGATTGATGATGGTTGTTGATGTTCACAAGTTGTAGTCGAGAGTGGAGAGCTCAGTCGGTGTCGAAGAGTCCTCCTAGATGAAATTACAAATCGCCCCCCAAGCCTCTACACAACGCCCCCATTTTTTTCTGGGTCTCTTACCGCCCCCCTTTAGGCCTGCAGCGCCCACAAGTGGACGTTATCGCCCACTTTGGGAAAGGCTGCTTTAAAATATGTCTACACTTAGCAACCAGTATTGGCATGTGTGAAAATACAAATAAGATGAATATAAGGACACAGGAAGTAGGTATACCTACCTATAATGAAGAAATAGGTACGATATGATATCATGTAATATTATAGCCAACAGGAGAACTTTTTTTTTGTTAACTTCTTTAATAGATGAGCTAACTACTTGACATTGTAACTAGTCATTTGTAGTGTTTAGATATCAAATAGAAGTCAAATCGAACCACCTTTGCACCTCGTGACAATTTAATAATCAATTCAATTCATGTTTGTTATATTGTGTAATTTTAGTGAGGGAATGTTGTAAGCTGTGATGTTGGGAATAATTTCCATTCAGCTGGCATTAGGGTCACTCAAGACTTGGGACCGGTTTCGCATACATAATATTGAGATATTCTTGTGAAATTCAACCTTTACTACCTGTTAATATTTTGTAAATCGGGTTTTATTGAACGATTCAAACATTTATGAAAGGACACTAGGTTTTAGTAATATTTTTTTTACTAGCTGCATGTTTTTATTCGAAACTGACCCTCTGCCAAGTATTGAAGATATCACATATATATGATCTGTGATTATATGTTACTAATGGTGGAGTCAGCAAAGAAAACTCCAATGTTTTCACGTGCAAAATATACGATACATCGTGATTTAAGCTGCCTTATTTGGTAAAGGTAATTTACTCACGGTACCACGGTATACTGAAATAAGTTTTTTTCTTTGTCTTCGAATCTTATGGTTAGACCAGTGAGCTCGTTATTGCTGTGAAGTCACAACCTCGTTGAAAAAAAAGAACTACTTACAATCGCGTAGTATTGGTTGTGGAGATCGATATGTGGAAGAATCACGGCGCTTTGATTTATTAAATAACAAGAGCCTATGCTCAAAAGTGTTGACGGACAACACTCGCTGTGAGAGATTATAAGCCAAGAGAAATCTTTTGTTAGCTAACTAATGTCAAAGCCTTGCATAATTCCAATCGTGTGAATGAAGCTAGCGTGTAGCGGTCATAAGGAACTAAAGTTATGACTGTGTGTACTCTTACTTGAACTTAGTTAACATAAGCATTATGTGGGACACTTAACGCCAATTAAAATTCGTTGAGTACCTAAATCTCGTATTAAATGTAACTCAAGTAACAGGTTTACACGTACCTAGGTAATTTTTATTTGTGATGAACAATGTAGTTGATAGAGCGTCATTAAGTAACTACTAACGTTAATTAAAACTGATTTGCAAACAGTGCATTGTAACTGGCGATATTTCTCACAAGAGTCATCGTTTTCTCCTGAATGAGCGTAATCATAACAGATTGCGTGATTGATATTGAAAAAACGAGGAAGACAAACGAGCGATCACATGCCCTTAAATAATCGCCTGTCCATAAATAATCGCGGAATAAAATCAGGATGTACGGTTGTAAACGATTTGTTCATTGCCAATTGCGAGCTGGGTGACGTGACGAGAAACCTGTATAGATGATGTTTTATTTCTTGTTTATCGTTCACACCGTGGTTTCATGAATAATTCATTGATTTTCATAGATATGGTAGGACATGCCAGGATGAATACTAAGGGAACGTGGGATAGGTATCCCGTGAGACAAGTGTCGTTACGTTACATTATTTTCTATTATCTTACAAATGAAAGACCTCACGTATCGTTTGATTTGTTATCTGTTTAGATTCAATAGTATATTTTTGGAAAGCGTCGGAGATTCTCTAATACTTATTATATTTCATACCATAATTATAATAATGCGCTAAAATAGACAGGCTCCTTTTTTGATCCGCCAAGTGGGCCATAATCCAAGTTCGTCAAAAAATCGAATGGGCCGAGGTATAAATCTCTGCTTATTGCAAATGCAACACTTCAATTAATTGTACCCGTAGCAGAAAACAGAAAGTCACCACTTACTTATCGCTTATTTTGATCGGTACTTATACTATTCACATCGAAAATAAATTGCAGCCCCGGATAAACTCTATCACAGGACGCAACTGTTCTATAAAGGCTACCTCTTTAATTTCAGTTACAAAGCTTTGTGACGCTTGTCAGATGGTCAAACGACCACTGGGAGCTGATGTACACGAAGACGGACACAAAGGAGGAAGTGACAGAGGTATGCGACTTCATGGTCATCGCCAGTGGGGAGTTTAGCAGTCCTGCGATACCTGACGTCGACCAGCTGGCAACATACAAAGGTAATAATGGATCGGATGTAGTTCTTAATGTAGACAGGATAAGTAGAATTAAATTATTTAGAAGACTAGCAGTAAATTTCGGAATAAATTCTCTACATGATGGTGAAAACCGCATCAAAATCCGTTGCAAAGTTTAGAAGAACAACGCGGTCACACAGACAGACACGGAAATTTTTATAATACCTATAGTAGGTATAGATAAAGGGAGTTTGTGTTCTAAACTTCTATCTAAAAGCTTTAACTTGAGGAGTGTTTAATTTTGTAATGGGTCTATTTTTGAGTAGGTACTCGAGACTCGGTTATTGCAACTGCGATGTCGAATACACTGACCAACAATCAAGACAACTGCGATATTTTCTGCTTTGGCGTGGTATAGATTTATTAAAAGAATGAGAATCTTTAATGGAATGTGCAAACAATTTTGATGCATTCATAACGAGTGTGTCCTCGGCCAGGAAGTGCCTGAGCTGCAGCTTTTTTAATTAAGATTTTGGTTCTTCAGGTTTTTATTCTTGTGTTGAAGTATTGAATGTTGCATCATAAATGTGAATTTAGCTTAAGTTTGGAGGTTATACTGTTTTTTTTTTTTGTAGCTGTGTTTTTGTGTTGTTCACACCTTATCTTTATATTCTGTTTTTAGAAGCGAGGACTTTTAATTGGCTGTCTGTCTCACATACTAGTTTGTTTATCTGCTTTTTCTTAGCTGTAAGTCTTCCATAGATAATAAATAAATAAATAAATAAATATAAATAAAAAGCACTAAAAGGTTTGCATATTACACGCACATTATCCTAGTAAAGTTTAACCTACATTCATTATCCTACAATCTGGTTTTATCGTAAGGTTTTCATCCGTTCTTAGTTCTTACCTACATTGATAAATATTGGTCGCATTCTTTCGGTTTACGGGATTGGCAGGATTCCATGCACTCCATACTTCTAATACGGCTTTGGTTGTTCCGCTAGTCTTATAGTACCTATTTATACCTCAAACAGGTAATGGTGCCGATTCCCTTGTTCACAAACTAAACTAAATTTAAGTTCAGTGCATCTTTTTCTTTCCATTTCATTATGAAAAGGACAGAAGATAAATTTTTGTTTAGTCCTGTCAAATTAATCGGCGCCTGACGTAAATTGACGTAATTTTAGTAGGCAAGTTTTTAATCACGTCTAAACTTGCATGGAATAGTGACAGTTTGACAGGACTAAACTAAAATTTATCTTCTGTCCTTTTCTTAATTAAATAGAAAGAAAAAGATGCACTGAACTTAAATTTAGTTTAGTTTGTGAACAAGGGAATCGGCACCAATGGCATCTTATTTAGACAAGGACAAGATGGTAATATACGTAAAAAAGTAAATAAGAATGTTGATTTTGTTTATTTACTTGTGACGTAATGTGTGCAGCTGCAGGTTAAATAGACGTCATAAAATATTTAACTGTTTATTTGAAGAACCAATCGCAATTTTTGTCATGAAAAGCTTCACCTTTTAGACAGTAGGAACCTCGACTAAACAAAAGAACCGGCCAAATGCGTGTCGGACCACGCACAATTCATTGTTCCGTAGTAGGAAATTATCCCAAGAACAAACTGATTATTGTAGGTAGTTGAAAAACATGTTCTTACATAGATTCCAACTGCAAAATCACACAATAATAAGAGACCCAACATCGAGATGCACAATATTGAGAGATGTACCATGTTATTTTAAAAACATAGACGTCATATAGTTTTTCTGTATTCTATAAGCATAGAACTATTTTCTGTACTTTTTCGAAATTTTAGGCTACGTTACTTCGGAGATTTGGGGGGATGTTCAATTTTCATTGAGTTCCATAACTTTAAAATGAATCATTTAAAAATTATAAATAAAAAATATATAAGACTCTCACAGTATGTAAAATTATAAAATTTTCTTATTCGCCTCCCAAAATTAATAATAAACTTTTTCTGAATTTATTGGATCGTGATCAAGTTAGTTCGTAAGATCTTCCTCCTTCCATGAACCGACTGGCCTCCCATTATTTAGTTTTTTTATGTAGTTGAACAATAATAACCACCCACAAACTAATACGCTGGATACTAAAATAATTGTAGTCTGCTTTGTGTTCGTGTATTATTTTCCGGTACTTTGCAAGTTTGTTTTGTTGTCAGTCACGTTTTGTAGCTTCAAGGATGTTTCATTGTGCTTACCTTATTATTTTAAGTTGAAGTCCCATAACTTTGGAGTTAAAGCATAAAGAAATGGACACTTAATTATCATCCCACGTTTCAAAATGCTATAGGTAGGTACCTTCTTAACTCGTATAGTCATGTTCTTTTGTCAACACCCTGACAAACTGGTCATTGTTGGCTTCAATTGCATTGAATTTAAGATCATCAATGCAAATTATTCAATTAACATAAGCATGCTCATAACAAAGCTGATAATTTGTATTTCAGGAAAAATCATTCACAGTCACGACTACAAAGATGCAGAAGTTTTCCGGAATCGACGAGTGCTCCTAATCGGTGCAGGCGCATCTGGGCTGGACCTCGCCATGCAACTGTCCAATGTTACTGCGAAGCTCTTCCACAGTCATCATCTCAAATACAACCAACCAGATTTCTCCAAGAACTATGTGAAGAAACCTGACATCGACTCCTTTACACCGACTGGCGCCTTTTTTGTGGATGGATCCACTGAAGATTTTGATGATGTTATATTCTGTACAGGTAATTCTTAAACTTAACTTAACAGCCTAGATTTATATAGTACTATCCGAAAACGTTCCGTATTGCAAAATCGTGGCGACGGCGACTATGTGTCGTCGAAATTGGGTCCTGTCCTGACAGAACGCCAAAGCCTTGTAAAATGCCTTCACACTTAAAAAAATTAAATCTATATTTTACCTACAATTATCTTAATTCCAGGTTACAACTTCGCTCATCCATTCCTCGACAGCAGTTCAGGAGTGACAGCATCACAGAAGTTTGTACTGCCCCTGTATCAGCATACAGTGAACATCAAACATCCCAGCATGTTGTTTGTTGGCGTCTCCAAGAAAGTTATCAACAGGGTTATGGACGCCCAGGTCAGTTTATTTGAAGTATTTTCTCTATGCGAAAGTATCTGTCAGGTAACAATAATTAGCACAAAACTCCTTCATATAATTTCCCGTTTTCGTCGTTTTCGCGCTTTGCGAGCCAAATATTTAAAGTATGTTGTATCGAACAGGGCCAGTATGCTGCAGCTCTAGTATCAGGCAAGTTCGAGCTGCCGTCTAAGGAGCAAATGCTGAGGTATTGGCTGGAACACGTGTATGTACAGCAAAACTTGGGCATGAGGATCGTGGACGTCAATGTTGTTAACGATATGGTAATTACTTACACTGATTTTTGTAACCGACATTCAGGGTCTTACCACACCTGCCATAGGTTGCGGGAAAGTCCGAAAGGGATACCGGGACCTTGGCAATAGGCAACTGAAGGAACACGGGTGGGTTTTAGTCAGTTAAAGTCTGACACGCCCTCCCTCTCCGCCCAGAGCGGGAGAAGTAAAAAAAAAAGGGTCTTTCCACAAAAACTTTGACACGTCTTGTTAAACGCGTGTCTACTGCCAGTTTTTTGTCAAACTCCATACAGAAATGTGGTGTTTAAAAGGTGTTTAGGTTAAACAAATAATAAATATTGTGGAAATAAGGTCAATGTTTAGATAAATCAAAAGCTGAACACAAGCGGAACATGAAGCGGTTTTTTTTGGAGGGATAGAGACCTTCCGCTCCGCCCAGAGCGGGAAAAGTCATTTGATGATTTTCTACCCAAAAAAAGCGGGCCATGTTCAGCAGTGGATGGTTCAGTTGGAATGGAATTATGTACCGGGTACAATATACTGTATGTTGCAGAGATATTGGGTACCTACTTATATGTCGGAGCTTTTTACGACCAGTGCAAGAGAACTGACTTTACGATCAATAATCCTTTTTAAAATAACGCTTTACTTTTCTATTCTAGAAGTAGAGTATACGCATATCTATGAGTTCCTGTCTAAAAGTAAGTTTCTAAGGTATATGTGCTTTTTTTCAGGATGAATATTTTGGTAACCTGACAGCAGAAGCTGACGTCATACCTGCGCCACCAGTTTTGACCAAAATCGCTCGGTTTAACGGAAGGAACCGTTTAGAAGACTTACTGAACTACCGTGATTATGAATACAAAATCATTGACGCACAGAACTACGAGAGAAAGTATGCTCCAAGGAAAGAACTGCCTTGTCCTATCGAAATATAAATTGAGTGAGCATTCTCGAAGAATGTGTTGGTTGACGCGCATTTGGGCGGACCGCACCACAACGCACATATCCTCCTTCATCACTTTCATACATTTTGTATGAACCATCGTCCACTACAGGCGGCCCGCACCGGGCTTTAACCTACATTGATATTCCTATTGGATAAAATAAGCGAGTATCGAAGGAAGAATAAAGAAATTATCTATATGATCAAATCTATACTAATATTATAAATAGATAACATTTGTTTGTTTGTATGTAGCGGGTAATCTCCGGAACTAATGAACTAATCATAAAAATTTTCACGGGTAGAAAGCTGCATTATTTCCGAGTGCTTTAACGCTATAAATTAAATTAAATCATACATATTAGCCGAGCTATCACAATTTTTGTCTAGCAAGTCGGAAATGAATAGGTACCTCCTAAAACAGAACTTAGTATTTGCATGCGCTAGCTAAACAATTGTATATAATTAAAAACAATGTATAAGTCCGCGACATCATATTTCTATCTTTTATATTTCTTTTATGTTTAAAAAAAGTATTTTTTCGACACACTTACGTTTGGATGATTATTTAAACAACAAAATATTAATGCTGTAATATTAATGCATTATTTTATGATCACAAGGACATCATAGAATATGATTTACTAATTACATTCTGTCAATTGGTAACATAGTTTCGGAGATACCTAATATAAAATTACTAAAACGTAAAATGCCGCAATAATTCTCGAAAAATAACTTTAATTCATACCGTACTATTATAAAGTGGTAATCTTTGGAACTACTATTCCGTTTCAGAAAATTCTTTCATTAGTGGGGAGCTATAGTAATGCCGATTGTCATTAGGATATATTTTATGTTAAGACAAGAAATTCACGCGGACGAAGTTACGGGCAGAAGCAGTAATGTAGATAAACACAGATTTAACGTCTGAAATGATATTCATTTCACACTATACCACAGAGTAATACAGATGGTTCACTCCGCAAAATCATTTAAATAAAAAGTGACTCTTGCTACGACACAATAAAGTGCAATTCGTCATTTACCTACTATTATATTAACTTAGAAGTTGCCTCTCTTTCTATCGCTTAACTCTTATATCTTCTGACTACGTTAAGCTCTGGTACTTGTAGCTTCTTGCCTAAAATGCGGAGTGCGCCTTCTGTACTATTCTGTGGCTATACCTACAAGGAGCTAACCAAGTGAGAGAAGCCGCGGGCACAGTTATTTCTAAATAATGAGTTTATTAAAACGTAAATTCGTATGCCAATGAGAGGAATGATGAGTGAATTTTGTTGACGAATAAAAATTGATCTTGCCTGTATTGATATTAGGTAGGAATTTAATTTAAATAAACCGAGTTATTAGTATAGGTTTTTTGTTTATTCGTTAACTTGACTGTTACCAATAATAATTATTAGGTAATTAATAAGTACAAATAAACTACTTATTCCATTGGTTTTGTACATTTCGTTTGTGAATGAAGTGCATTTTACTAATAATTATTAAATAATTCTATATTCAATATTAAATTATTTTTAGTGAAAAATTCCTTAACAACTATAAGGTACATTTTGAAGTTATTATTTTAAAATAATAAACAGTTGGAAATGCCATTTATCTTTGAATTACCCCTTTAAATATAATATCAATATAATAAGTATCTAATGATATAGGTACACTATACGCGGCCGATAAATATGGCACATTGAGTTTTATTTATGTATTTATATACACTACTGTGTCGTGATGTGTCATGTCGTGTCTGAATATATCGGTTTCGGTTATCGGTTTGGTGGGTCTCAACAACACACTGTAATAATGTGTTTCTAACCTTACTAAATGTATGAAACCAATATGCTTCTGACGCGACACGACACAATAAGAACACGACACAGTAAGGTGTTCCAAGCTTTAAGTTCGTTTTTAAAGGTCTTCATGCCATATTAACGCCCGGGTTCTGTACGTATTCTTATAATATTTAACTTTATGGCACTTGTACTAATAAAATCGTGTAATTTGCTAAAGATAAATAATATTGTTTGTTAACATGCGTAGTTAATAACTAAAATCTAGTATTAGGAACACACCTACCTTATAGTATTAGTGATGATCACTCTACGTATAGAATTTAGATAAATTAGGTTAAGGCTATAGCTGTCGCGTTTTAACATGGCAATAACGGTCATTGCCCTCTACCCAATTTCTCTCCGTAGGAATCCATAAAATAAACTATGTATGGCTTTTTGTTATTGGAACATGTTGAAGATCACGATAAGTATTGATTCAGGACGTTAACGGACTTTACTTCAGTTTTTGAAATAGTATAAAATGCTAGAAAATGTAGGTGGGTCAATGACCGCTATTGCCATGCTAAAATGCGACTGCTATGTATATCACCAAACATCAATAACAGAGGGCTTAGATAAGTGACAATCGCTTCCAAAGCGTTTCGTTATTCTACAACGACTTTCAACAGAATTGACATAAGCTTTTCGATAGCTTATGTCAGTCCTATACATTTTTGCCTTTTCCATCATCGTTATCGCAGATAGAATGTCACTTTGTCTAAGGCCTCTGATGTGTGCGCGTAGGTACTTATGTATAGTCGACCTCGTAATTGTTTTATAACTTTTGTCAACAAATTTCCAGATTGTAACTTCACTAAGGTTGTAACTATGTACCTAACTGTCACATACTAAAAAAACTGCGCGTGCAGCACCGTACACGTGATAGAAGTGAAACTTCTTAAAAATTAAGAAAAACAGAGATTTAGTGTGAGAGACAGAGTGAGAAAGAGCGTTATATTTTTCTTCTCTCTCATGTAACGAAATGTGTTCAGGTATCGAATCGCTGCCTAAGAAGTTTCACTTCAAAAGGCCTTGTGGTTTTATGACTTGCAAGTGACATGAAACCTTAAAGTATTCAAGCAATTAGGAGGTCAAATATACATGAAACAATCAGTTTTAATGATTCATAAGGTGGTCACTCCGGCCGCTTAGGTCCCTAAAGCTACGGTTTCCTAGAAGAGCGGTGGCCGTCACTAACGGTCGCTGCGACGGCTGTCATGGGAATGTTGGCAGTAGCAAAGATTTAAATCGTCAGATTCGACCTACCGCGTCAAATGATAGTCACATTTCTGTTTCGTTTTGATAGGTTTGGTACACAAAGACACAGTGACTTCACTTGATTGTCATGGAAACGCTATTTAATAGAGTACGTTTCATCAGATAGTTCCTTTGACGTCATGTTGGCTCCGCTGTAAAATTTTAACAATGTACCTATTAGGTAGAGCGCCGTAGCGGCGTAACGTATTTTAACAATGGACCTATTAGGTAGCGCCGTAGCGGTGTAGCGTAGTTGTATTGCTCCTACAACAGTGGAGTCAACATTACGGCATAGGAACTATTTCATGAAACGCACTCTAATCACTTTTCTCAGTATGGACACTTTTTCTTGTGACTAAGTACGGTGAGGACTTAATGTCAAATACTGGTGAAAATTACAGATTTTCATGACGGCCGATAAGTCCACCACTACCACTTTCCTAGGAAACCAAAGCTTTAGAACGAATACGGTTCGGATTAAGATGAGGTCAGACGGCACTGAAAAAACCGATCATGTCGTGTGTATATGCTACTAGCCTCTAAATAGCGTCGCATTATAGATTCAAGCCTCTCCTAACAGCCGGGTCCTCCAGTTTCCTGGTGAAGGTCTGGTCGTCGATGACGGTGTACTCGTAGTTCCTGTAGGTGTACAAGTTATCGAGCTTGGCCTGTGTGTCCAGGGCGCGGATCTTGAACATGACGGGAGGGACGCGCTCGATGCCGGACTCTTCGGAGAGCTCGGCGTAGTATTGGTCCTGAAATTATGTTTTCGATAATTCTTCAATGCTGTGATTTGTGAGGAGCTCGTGGCTAAGTAATAACAGCCGCACGGGTCGATCCAACAGGTTAAGCTACGCTTGCCGGGGTTGGTCCGTGGATGGGTGACCATTTTTACATACCGAGATTCCTCCGTGCCTCGGAAAACACGTTAAGCTGTTAGTCCCGGCTGTCATTCGTGGATCTTAAAAGTCGTTACGGGTCGTCAGAAGCCCGAAAGTCTGACAACCAGTCTTAACAAGGGGTATCGTATTACCCAGTTACTGGGTTGTGAAGGTCAGATAGGCAGTCGCTCCATGTAAAATACTACCAGTATTTTACATGGAGCGACTGCCTATCTTCAGCTGCATCCGGTTAGACTGGAAGCCGACCCCAACATAGTTGGGAAAAGGCTAGGTAGATTTTAGTGCTGTGATTTGGAAGTCGATTTTTTAAGGAAAGTAAGTAAAAAGGAGGTTCTTGAGTGGTCAACTTCGTAAAATATCAAATACTTGGCTGTATGTTTTTTTTTTTAACGTGGCTTTTTGCACTATATACAAAAAGTAAGATAGACGAAATACTTGGGTTTGAGCCCGCCTTTGTACTGTTTTACTTGGGCACACAATTTTGAAAATATGAATTAAAACTATTGCTTGGCTTTGGCCTGCTTTGGCACTTACAGCCGGTTTCTGATTTAAGTATTTGAAGTTGAGAATTGCTCAAACTCTTCTTAATCATTACTTAAGGTGACTCCTAAAATTGATTTGCAAAAAACGTATTGAATTTCGCGGGTGACATTAAAGGAATCACCTTAAGTAATGCTTAAGAAGAGTTTGAGAAATTCTCAATTTCAAATACTTAAATCAGAAACCGGCTGTTAGTTTTGTTATATTAAGCATGAGTGTTCATGCTTAATTCAGTTAATTGCAGAGCTACAACTATTATGTAACTGTTACCAACCTCCTTTTCAGCAAGTATATGAATAAAGGACATCGGCTGTTTCCTGGAGCGGATGGTGTCGACTCTCTTCTGCCACTCTTGCATCATCTCGTCGTGAGGCGGTAGGGTGAAGTTGCCTTTAATGATGGCCGTGGCGTAACGTGCCTGGAAATCAACATTACTTATTTTAAAGCAGGTTGACTGTTTGAAGCTGACTATTTTCTATCATCTGACCCGTTTGCAAAATTTGACTGAAGGCAGATCGAAGTTTTTTTTTTGGAGTTTAGTAGTAAACATAGTGATTGATTGCTGTTGATAACCCAACTTCCTCAATGTAGTTTTTAAGTTTACTCTGAAAAAATAAGCTAAGGAGTCGTTAGGTACACCAATTTCCTTTGGAGACAAGCTTAGATGCTTACCTGAGCATCCAAGGCGACCACTAAACACGCTCTAACGACTAGCCCCATAACAATCATGGAGGGCTGGTTGATGTTCACCATGTACCGGTACAGAGGCACCACGCTCTTGGGGTCCAGGGTCAGACCGCTGGACTCGTCTAGGAATGGATAGTCGTACAGGAAACCTGGAGAAGAGACATGTTATCAGGTTAAGGCTATGTTTTATAATAAAGCTGTTTTTTTTGCCAACACTTCCACTTGGCGTTGTAAATTTATCTCCTCTCCTCCGCTCTCTTTCTTTTACGGACTGGGCAGTAAAGCTTTATACAAATCTATAAGATATACCTACTTTAAAAATATTGACTCAAGGCAAGTCACCGAGAACCCATCCAAAACTGACTGTAGCTTCCCTTTTTTTAAATTTTTAATATTTTAGGCGTAATGTTCTGATTAAAGACTATATAACTAGTGGATCGTTCAGGTTCCGAAGTAACATTTATACGAAAATACCAAACAATCGTTTTTCAAACGGTTTGGTGTCCGTCTGCTGTCCCGCCTTTAGGAGTTTTGTGGAATAAACGGTAAGAAACTGGTCGACCGAGCTCTGCTCGGCTAAAAATACGAAAAATCGAATTTTCCCAGATATGAGACCTACCTAAATCGATTTTTCGCCCCCGTAAACTCCTATATTGCAACTTTCATCAAAATCGTTAGAGCCGTTTTCGAGAACGTGATTACAAATAATTATATATATAATGTATATAAATATTGCTCATTTAATAGTAAAGGATAAGTAGGTAACAGTTAACCAACCTGTACAATAAATAACATCATCAATCTCTTCAAAGGAACCATCTTTGAATATGACTCCAGTCTCATTGAACTCCTGGATGTCATATTTCCTGTGGTACTGAGGGGGGAAGGGCGTGGTGAAGTTGATCCTAGAGTGGTGGCTGTGGATGAGGCGACTGGCCACGTCAGCCACGTCCAGCCCTATGTCCATGCCGGAGGGACCGGCTCCTACTACCAGGACACGACGGTTTCTAAATGGCTCCGGTTCTCTGTAGTCGTGACTGTGGATTATTGTACCTGGAAAGTTAAGAGGGTCGAAAATGTCCTGAATGACTTCGATAAAATATGGTACGGCTGTGCCTTTGTTTGGTTGTTTTTGCTCGACTTGGCTGGGGGGCACTGCCGATGCCGTGCCCCCAGATAAATGTTGTCCGGTGAAATTGTAATAGGTAGAGCTTAATTAATGCCTATTCTGACCTCTAATTATGACCTTTTTTTAAAATGTTTTTTTATTCTGCTCTCGCCTGACACTCACCGTGTTGGTGTTTTAATTGCACCGTTCATCGAAGATATAATTTAAATTCTTTCTCTTTCGTCTAACGTCATCGTAGTTTAAAATCAAGGAGTAGCTATAGGCTATAAATAAGAATAAAACAAAAAAAATACCTTTGAAAAGATCTTCACCAGGGAAATTAGGCATGTTTGGTTTACTGAAGTGTCCGTTCCCAAGGATGATGTAATCATAGTCCTCTTCAAACGTCTCGTTCGTTAACACGTACTCATGTTTGACCCTCCACACATCTCCCACCCTCCTGACTTGGATAACATTGTGTAAAAACTGTGGAGAAGAATATAAGTTCATCATTTAAGATAACTTCTTTTTTTAGGGGAACCTTCATGAGGCTTTTTATTAAAACCTCCCCACTGGTCACCATCAGCTTTCATTCCTTTGGAGCCTGATGTTTTAGCGCAACGCGCTCTAACAAAAATCCCTGTCTCAACTATGTTGTGGTCGGGTTCCACTCGAACCAGATGCAGCTGCAAATACCAGTATTTTTCATGGAGCTATCTATCTGACCTCCACAACCCGATATAATAATATCAATACTAATATTATAAAGCTGAAGAGTTTGTTTGTTTGTTTGAACGCGCTAATCTCAGGAACTACTGGTTGGAACTGAAAAATTCTTTTTGTGTTGGATAGTCCATTTATCGAGAAAGGCTATAGGCTATATAACATCACGCTACGACCAATAGGAGCGAAGCATAAATGAAAAATGTTGCAAAAACGGGAAAAAATATTTCTTTTTGAGAGCTTCCGTTGCGTGCTCTGCGTAAACGGTTTAAGTTACGCAAATATCATGTATGATGGAATTGTTCCTCTTTAAAAGTTCTTAAAAAAAGTCCGCGACAGCATATGTCTATCTTTTAAGATTGACTCACTTTAACCTTTTTTATAGTAATCAAATTTTTTCGAACCTAATGCATTATTTGCGAAGGATTTTTATCGACATAATATTAATTCTTATTCAAATAAATAGTTTTAACATCAAGGGTATTTATGTAGCAGTAAAATACTAATTCTTTCGAATCGGACATTTAATTTCGAAGATATCACGATATAAAAATGCAATACGCGAACCGTTCGACGCCGGGCGCCGCGCCTCCGTGACGTTCCCTACTTTAGAGAGGAGAGGATGAGCACACGGGTAGATATGACCTGGAATAGGAAATAGGATACGTTTTATCCCTATATTCCCACGGGATGGACATCTACGCGGGTGAAACCGCGGGGCACAGCTAGTAATTGATAAGATTGGTTGTCAGACTTTCGGGCTTATGACGACCCGTAACAACTGTCAAAGATCCACATATCCAGGACGGAATGGCTTAACGTGCTTTCCGAGGCACGGAGGAGTCTCGGTATGTTAAGATGGTCACCCATCCATGGACTAACCCCGGTTAGCATAGCCTGATGGATCGATCCGTGCGGCTGTTATTACTAAAAAGCGCTTTAGCCACGAGCTAAAGCGCTGTAAAGCTGTGCTTAAAAAGTCTGTTACCTTAATATATTTCAAAACGTCGAAGTGTTTCGCATAAGCTTGTAGATAGCGGTAATAATCACGCCAACTAGGGAACGAAGGTAGGTGTTCTGGCAAGGGGAACCCTCTGAGTTCCATTGTAGGTTTCGGTAGATTTGTTCTAAAACAAAGAATACAGGATGTTTCAAATAATTGTGTTTCAAATTGAAGATGGCAGCTCGCGTCTTCCCCACAAATGTGGTCTAATTAGAGTGCTCTGTAGTACGAATAAATTTCCAATAACTTAAAAGTGTCCACGCCACAACCAACTCACATGGATTGTAGTAAGTTTTATTTTTCTAATAGATAATATTATTATCGTGTTGTTTGAAATATACCGCTCTCTAGAAGCATGTGTAATCAATTAATAACTTGATATCGCGCCATCTGTTTGTTTAGTCGAGAAGCAAGTAAACAAGGCACTATAAGCACCTACAAGTAGGTAATATTTAATTAAAGGATATACAACTTCTATTGTGAAGTTATCACTAAAATTTGTATTAAATATCTGGTTCGAATAGACTGTTATATAAATTATTCTAATGCAAATTATTGTTTCTTTATCATTCTTCGTAAACGCCCCAGAAGAAATATTTCATTCTCTAAAACGAATGGCAGCAATGAGTTCTAAAAAAATTTTAATGGAATATAATTATTGATGATAAAATTATACATACCTCAAATGTTTGTACATACTAGTGTGTAGAGGTAGACCATTCTCGTCGGTACCGACACGAGGGTCGTACCTCCAGGTGCCCCCGATATATTGTGTGGCTTCCAAAACTGTGAAGTTAATCCCTTCTTCTTTTAAGTATCTAGCCGAAGTTAGGCCTGCTATCCCGGCACCGATTAGGCAAACGCGTTTTGTCTAAAACAATAATGGAAAAATTATATTAAAGGTGCTTACTTTTCTTGCTTGTGATGGCAGTAATGCCTCAAAAAGGGAAGAAATTGCAATTATACCATTGACTTAGTGTAACTTTAATTGGGCTTCATGGAAGTCTTAGTCTTAGTTTAAATGTTTTATTTTTATTTTTATAAATTAGGTTAATTTCACTAGCTGTACAAATTCATCTTTTAGGGGCTGCGCAGACGACACACTTTTTGTGCGATCGAGTCTGTGGCGCACGCGTTACTCCTAAGCAATGATATGAATTTACTATGCAGTAACGCGTGCGCCACAGACTCGATCGCACAAAAAGTGTGTCGTCTGCGCAGCCCCTTAATCAAACAGACTAGGTACTTATTTAATTGAATGAAAGAATACTGGGCATAATATGAATGTCAATACCTACGAATTAATCAACTAGTTGTTAAGTAGGTTCCTAATTCATAGTTGTTTCGTTTCAGTAAATACCTAATAGATATTCCTTCGAACACTTCTCTTTTAAATCTAGTGATTACTTATCATTTTGACACACTTCGTAAACGAACACCTTAGTGTCACTCGTTGCTGTGTTGTTTTCATGTTTCTTTACATTATTATATTAGGCAAAAATACCTAGTATATCAATAGAACATTCCAGTATAAATAGTCTACTCAAAAACGTGATAAGTACTTAGTTATGCAATACATTTATTTTAAAAAATGTAATCAACTACCAAGTTTAAAAAAAAAACTAAAAATGTTATTGATCTTACCATGTTTATCTTAAAAAAATTGGCAGATCAGTGAACACTGTCGCACTATTTTTATTAATTTGTCATTTTATTTACATTTATCTTATTTTTGCGTTAAGTCTGAGATAAACGGCACCGTCACGCGTGTTTTTATCAAAACAATTGACATGAGTGTGTTGTGCGGCGGCACTTCGCGTCTACAGCGGCTATCTCACTGATTACCAAACGACATAAACGCCACGCTACTTTTAACTTTCGATACTATCTACAATCATTGTTTATCGAGAGGATTCGGCGAGGAATTTGTGAATAGATTAAATGTTGCTACCCGAAAACAGTTTACCCAGCCAATCCATACATAAGCTATTTCATGAAAAAGAAAATTCCTATAAAATGTATATTCTATTCAATTAACTTCCTGATTTCAAATTAAAATAAACTTGAAATAAATTCTGTACTGCTTGAGTTACAGTCTGGCATCCAAAAAATGTACAATAGTTGCGGCTAAAAGCCATCTAACCTCTAGACATTAAAATCAGATGCAAACTCTGTAAAAGAAATGTATTTAATTATTTAAATAAATAAAAAATAACAAAAATCTTACGTAACGTAAACGAAACATAACGTAATAGGTACCTACGATTTAAAAATAATATATAGAGTACCTATTTAATCCCACATGCCAACTATTCAAATTCAATATCATTCACATTTATCGATATTTTGAACAAAACGCCATAATCCTAGAAGCACGTTAAAGATAAATAACAAGAATCCGTATCCATACTCACCTTCAAATAAGCACTGTAACTCGAAATTATTTGTAGCAGCACAACTAAAACTAAACAGTATTTTCGAACCATTTCTATTTTAATTAATTATTTAGAACACAATAATGTGGCGTCCAGCGCTAATTACTTATTTTAATACTGGCGGACGTACCCGACACAAGTTCAATGCGTATCATTTACCGACATTAACCTTATTATATAATGCTTGATGAGGACAAACATGTGTGTTTAAAGTACCTACCAATAATTTTATCTATAGCATGATTGTAATACTCAATAGTTTATTAATTGTTGCAATTAACTTTAACCTGCGATGTGGATGCTGAGTTATTTTGTTACACAAGATTATTTTTTTTGCGTTAAATAAGAGAACTTGTTCTAGGTGTTGCTCAATTATTTCTGATATACGTAAAGTTGTTTTTTTAGAATACCTATCAAAACTGTTCAGTTGTAAGGTTAAACTTGGGTTAAATTCGCATGTGGAGTTTAACAATTCTGGGTGAATGGACTCATGTAGGTAGGTACTTTGGGAAGATTTTGAAATAAGAATAGAGCTACAGTAAAATTATGTGAGTAGGTATAAACATTAAGGTACCATGTACCTTACACCTGTCTTACAAACTTCTACGATGTACTACGAGTCCACGCGATTAGAATAATTTGTTTTGTTCATAATATATTACAGACGCTACAGTTAACGTTTTGGTAACAATCCACGATTTGTGCTGTGTTTAAACAAATAACGATCGAAACAGTGAGTCAAAGATTTGTTTAAAATAACACCTAATAACATACTTGTATTGTAAGAAAATATTTAAAAAATAAAAATGTCAGAGCTCAGTGATTAATATTAGATTTCGTAAAGGAATAAGCAGTGCACTTTATGTCTGGTGTACATAAAGTTCCTAAATAAATACCTAACAAAAGTAATAATATTCAAGCAGTGTACTCTATGTCTGTTGTAAGTACATAAAGTTCCAAAATACAAAAGTAATATTCAAGTTGGAACAGCACCCTGTATAACACAGAGATTACGTGCACTGAAGTCACATCATAGGGAATCCCGAACGTCAATATTCCAACGAAAATACGTAAATTACTTATAAGCTTGTTTGCCTAAACCTACGCAAAAAAAATTGAGTAAGTATCTCATTTGCCTACGATAAAACCAATTACTGTGCCTCAAATATCAAGGAAAATCTTACAAAAAAATAAAACTTATAGAGATTATGTGACGTAGGATGCGTTTATGCGATAATATTGTCAAAAATCTTTCTTTTAAAATTACACACTTTATTTATTATTTTTTTCTTTAAGTATAATTGTATGTATTATAGATTGAAACCTATATTTTTTCACTGGTGCTTAAGAGAATTCCGCCCAAAAATTGCATAAAGACACTGACATTTCTTTGCGGAAAAACTCATCATTTATTGAAAATTGAAATTCCAATGACATTATTATTTAATTTACCTACAATATCTTTCTAAGAACACTTGCGAATGATACCGATGATAGACAAGTACCGAAAAAAACACTTAAAACAATACAATTCTTATTACCTTATTGAATACCATAACTAACAGGGATTATACACTTATACACGGACCAGTAGCACTAAGCACATGTGATTACTGTAATACCTACAACTGTTTACTAGTTCATGTTGTTGCAGTTTTAAGTTTGGTGACTCCTTTTGTACAGAGGAAACCCCACTTGCATATTGCATAGGATAATTAGGATACAATACTCGTGAGGAGCTCCTGGCTAGGTAATAACAGCTGCGCGGGTTGATCCATCAGGTTAAGCTATGCTTGCCGGGGTTGGTCCGTGGATGGGTGACCTTCTTCACATATCGAGATTCCTCCGTGCCTCGGAAAGCACGTTAAGCCGTTGGTCTCGGCTGTCATTCGTGGATCTTTGACAGTCGTTACGGGTCGTCAGAAGCCCGAAAGTCTGTCAACCAGTCTTACCAAGGGGTATCGTATTGCCCAGTAACTGGGTTGTGGAGGTCAGATACGCAGTCACTCCATGTAAAATACTGGTATACGGCTGCATCCGGTTAGACAGGAAGCCGAACCAACATAGTTAGGAAAAGGCTAGACAGATTGATTGAATTAGGATACAATATTATTCAATAATTCATCTTAGACTTTTCGCCAAATCAATGATACAAAACGACAAGTAATCTTCTGATTTATTAGACTCCCTGTTAGGTTAGATCCCAGCATTTCCCTTCGTTGACCGAATGATAGTGTAAACCCAACACTTGTAATAAAATCAATTTAAGCACAGAAAAAGCATTTTGTTTGAGTCAAATTCGTCGTGTGTGGTAGAGTACCACTAACAATGAATACAATACCATCTAGATATACTTATGGTAGGGCTGGAAAACCATTTTTTATATCGTTATGAATAAATCAATTTTTAGGCCATCCCTAGAGGTCAAAGATCCAACTGTAAAAAAGTTAAATCTCATAAGTAGTGTAGTGTAGTGCCTGCCCTCTAACATGCACCCAAAGAGGCGCAAATTAGATTTGCAAGGGCCTATTCGATGCCGAAAACCGTATTATATTTTAAATTGACCATGAAAAAGAATTGAGTGGAACTTTCTGCTTTAGTATTGGCAAAAATGACAGAAGCGTTTTGTTTCGTATTTCCCATAGATATCCGTGGTATTTCTCCAATTAAAATATTTTTAGCTTTCCTTGTCAATTTATTAAGTAAACAATTACTTATCCTTGTTACGTGTGTACGTGCCTGAAAACCACATGGATTTTCAGATACATTTAGTCACATTACTATTTGTTTATATGAACATGTCCATATTTAGACAATAGATATTTATAAATCATACTCATTTAAAACAGTGATTAAATTATTGTTTATTATTTTCAATGCGGTCACCACTATTTTATAATTCTAGGAATATGAGCTTTTACTCTGTCATACGAGAATAGGCTTTTACCCTGCACTGGAGCACTCATGGACATCGTTACGTTATCGTTACAACGGTCACGTACTCGAAAATGCTTAAACAAATTATTTACAGAATCTGTAATATATTAAAAGGGTCTGCTTACTCCCATGGGAAGAAGGCGTGACTTTATGTATGTAAAATGTATAAACATATTGTGTCTTTGGATCTGTATTTTAGTTTTTTGCCACCGACTTTCGAACCTCGTCCTTTTTTAAAGTTTGCA
Organism: Lithophane ornitopus; assembly: GCA_948473465.1. Taxonomy (NCBI): domain Eukaryota; kingdom Metazoa; phylum Arthropoda; class Insecta; order Lepidoptera; family Noctuidae; genus Lithophane; species Lithophane ornitopus. The sequence goes on from OX419633.1 coordinate 7,926,278, forward strand.
TATGTACATATATATGCAAACAATAACGACGAATATTTCCATTATTATATTAATAATAACGGAAGGAAATTAATCCGTGCAGAATTTGATCTGTTTATCTGTTACATACTATACTCGGACCCTCCGCTAGATTAGCCAGACGAACTTAGAGGGTCGCCCGAATCACGCCCAGGCGCTGCGTTCAATCCTAACGTGAATAATATTAGTTTTTATATCAATTTGTACGGCAATGTGGAATATTTCTGTGCTATGAACTATTGAAATGAGTCGGTAAAGTATTGGATTGAATTTTCTAAATTTTGTTGACAAAGATAATTGTGACGATTCAATAATAAAAATCGTAGTAATTATTTTAGGGTTTATAGGAAAGTAGTACGACATGCAAAACGACTAGTAGTAAGAACGGAAATGAATCTAGCTCAGAATTCTGGTAAAGTTATTTGGAAAATTATAAATAGTAAGAGGAACCCTAAAAATTATGTAAATGACAATTTGATACTTACGGATAATAATAAAATAGTTCATAATCCCTCAGAAGTTACTAATGTCCTATTGGAAAAGTTCTGTAACAAATCTAATTTTGTCATGAGTGACATTAATACAGCAAAAGAGTATCTACAAAATCATGGGATAAGAGTAGAGGAGGATATGGTCTTTGAACCTGTTACACCTATCGAAGTTTTCAAACTAGTTAAGATTATGGATAGTAAAAAGTCTTTTGGCCATGATGAAATTCCTATAACTATCATAAAAGACAACATTGATGTATTAGCTAGCCCTTTGGCTGATTCAATAAACGAATATGTAAATACAGGTGTATTTCCTGAGCAATTTAAATTAGCTAGAGTACTACCTATACATAAGAAAGGCTCTAAAACAGATCCAGGGAATTATAGGCCTATCTCTTTATTGCCGGTATGTTCTAAAATATTTGAAAAAATTATGAAAGTGAGGCTTGTTTGTCATTTGAACAAACACAAAATTATAACCGACCAACAATTTGGTTATCAAAATAATGTAGGAACGATAGATGCTATTGACATGTTGATTGATGATGTGGTGGGTAAGCTAAATGCTAAACTAAAAGTAGCAGGACTTTTCCTCGACCTTAGTTCTGCGTTCGACACAGTGGAACATTGTATTCTTCTGAATAAGTTAGATTTCTATGGTATTAGGGGAAATGTGTTGAATTTATTCAGATCCTATTTACATAATAGAACGCAGTATGGCGAAATTAAAACAGTTGAAGAAGATGGCCATGAAAAACTACACAAATCAGACACAGTTATAATTAATAAAGGCGTACCACAAGGATCTGTTCTAGGCCCTATCTTCTTTATAATATTTATAAATGATCTGATAGCTTACATGAAAAGTATTTCAGATGATACTAAACTTGTAGTATTTGCCGATGACACAAGCGCTATTATAGCTAGCGACAATTTGGAAAATTTAGAAAAGAAGATTAATTTTATCCTATGTGCTCTTGAAAAATGGTTCACTATGAATGATCTAAAACTAAATCTAAAAAAGACGCAATGTTTATTATTTAAATCGACTGTGAAGACCAAAGATACTGTCAAAGTACATTTACTAGGGAATAAAGTGAATATTGTAGACAATGTAAAATTTTTGGGGGTACAAATAGATGCAGTTTTAAATTGGAAGAAGGAATTAGAAGTGGTCACTAACACTATGAGTAGTGCTTGCTATGCTCTCAGGAGTCTTAGAGATGAATTAACTATTGCTCACCTCAGAATGGTGTATTTTGCACTCATAGAGTCTAGACTTAGATATAGCATAAAGTTCTGGGGCAACAGCTACCAATACAATATTGATGCTGCATTCGTTATGCAGAAAAGAGCCTTGAGAACTATGCTTCGCATTAAACAAACGGAGTCTTGTAAGGATCATTTTAAGAAACTGCACATTCTTACGGTACCATGCCTCTACATTCTGGTCCTGCTTGGTCATTTTATTAAAAATATCAATAAGTTTGAGACAGAAGAACAGAGGCAAATCAGAATAAAAACGCGAAGAAAGGATCTACCTAATTTCATTCAGCCTAAGCTTAATGTCGTTAAACATGCCTCAAGAGTGCAATCAGTACATATGTTCAATAAATTGCCTGTACAATTTAAAAACTCTATGAATCCAAACGAATTCAAGAGAAAATTAAAGTCATTGTTATTGAGGAAATGTTATTACAGCATTGAAGAGTTTCTCAAAGATAATAGTAGTTCAAACTGATATGTGATTATATTTTAATGACCTTAAGTATTATATCCAACATTCTATCATGACATTACATATTAATGAATTTAATTGACATACATTTCTTTGAATTGAATTTATATTGATTTTTGAATTAATATTAAGTTAAATTATTATGACTGAGACTAACAATGTTGTGTGTGACCAATGTGGAATGTAATGTTTGTTTTTTCCTGAGTTTACGATGATTGTTTAATTTTTTGTGTTAGTAATATATCCAAATTCTATTATGACATTACATATTAATGAATTTTATTGACATACATTTCTTTGAATTAAATTTATAGTGATTTTGAATTAATATTAAGTTAAATTATTATGATTAAGACTAACAATGTTGCGAGTGTGACCGATGTGGAATTTATGTTTTTTTTCTTGACATTACGATATTGTTTAATTATTGAGTTACATTTATTGTTAGAATCACTATTGTTAAAACCATTGTTCGACACAAATGTAAATTTGTTGAGGAATAAATAAATAAACTTGAAATGCTGACATGAAGATGGCGACGAAGTGGGTCCCTTTTCTTTAATACATAGAAAGGGAATCAAGAAAAACCTTTCTCAATCATTGTAGATCTGAAAAAGTCTGAACTTTTTTCTTTGTACTTAATTTACTTACTTATTAAAATAAATCTTCATATTAAAACCTATTTCATACCTACATTTACAAAGTCATGATTATGATTATTTTGTGTTGTGTTTGTGTACCTGTTGCTATTGCAAGAAGCAAACGATTTACGACATTTAATCGAGGAAAACCATAGATACTATCTTTACTTATCAGTTATTTATTAAGTTTGCTATATGGACTATTTTTGCTATAATATATTAAGATTTATCTTGCATACAAGCTACCTATGAGTAATTTTGTATTAATAGGTTCCTGCCTATATCATCAGAGCTTCAAACCATTATATCAATCCATAAACAGCCACTGCTGACAATAGGCCAGTCCACTGATAATCGTATATAGTTATCTACTAATCAACTAAATCTATTAGTTGCCTTTTAAGATACCTATGAGGATCACCCAAGACAATGGATCAATGACTTGGGCGGGTGTCTGTTGGTTTACTGGTAAGGTGTGAACGATGCTCTAATTTTTTTAAAGATCCGGGTTTAAGTTATCCGGACATAGGTTACAGAATTAGCAAACAGAAGTGGTAGTGGACCTACCATGTTTATCGAAGAAGCAATGCCCGTTTGAAGCAGACGGATCCTTGAGTGGAGAGCTCGAATCGACAAATTAAAAGTGGAACTCCTCCAACTAAATGGATCGAAGAAACTAAAAAGGCAACTGGGATAGACTTGGATCAGAAGACGGAGAACCAACCCCCTCTTAAATCTCATCCTCATAAAACTAGCTATTATTCTTATTCCTTCTTTGTCCATGCTGTAAGATTATGGAACTCACTTCCGCCTAGCATTCGTGATGTAAAAATTGTTTCTCTATTTAAAATTCTCGTAAAAGAGCATTATCTTTCCTCTCAACTATGAGTATATAATTATATAGGTACCTATAGTGTACTTATGTTTATATATTTAGGCTTGATGTATTTATTTAAGTCAATGTTAATTTTCATGCGTATACGTGTAGGTATATTTAATATTTTAGTTAAGACTTTGTTAGACTCATCGAGGTCTCACAGAAATTAGTTAAATTTGTTTATTATAGGATATCCGCGATGAACTAATATAACCATTATAATAATAATTAATCAACGTGACAGACCACATTGCAACGTCCGCATATCATAATACTTACATATAAATTACAATTAATAGCTGGAAACATAAGCTACGTCACACTAGATCTACACAAGTCGTAGTATAGTAAATAAATTAAAAACATATATGTTTTCATCCAAAATAAACAAGTGCCTCTTTCCTTCTCCGCTATCCATCGCGGTTCTTTTGTTCTCAATTTCTACTTTCTCCATGTTTGCAAAGAAATGTGGAAATTAGGTAACTGTTTCCAAGTAATAGCTGTCTGTCTGATGTAGTTAACTACAAAACCCATTTCCCTGAATCAAGACCCTCCTTTGTTTATAGCTGATATCTTCCCTTACACGTTATCTTCATTAAAACTGGAGTAACTGTACAGCCTCCAATTAACCGGTCTCCACAGGATGGAATCGTAGGTATTTAATATCAGCACAGCCGTTCATGTGGCTTATTAGCCTGGAATGTTGCCCTTAACACTACGACAGGGATGCCTGCTCTACTAAATTTGCTTTTAATTGATAAATACTTGACCACTGGCGTGTGTAATCGAATGTTCATACACGTTCTACTGTCTGTATTAAACTCAACTTTATAACCATAGGAATAGAGTCAGTTTTGTACTGGGATCGTGATTTGTAACATTGTGAATCAAACATCAAGCGGTGGTCACAGTCAGGGTAGTGTTTATAGAGTATATCGAAATAATTTTATGTTTCTGTGTAACAAATTGAGCTGTGCTTAAAATATTTCACTTATATAATTATGTAGTTTCGGTAATACGGTAGGTAGTGTTGTCTTTGCTCTAATGGTAAATATACATTTACCTACATAGCTAGTTTTCTGCCCCTAATGCCTCCGTTTTTAGCAAGGTGTGAACAAAATTTTACAGATTTTTCAGAGAAACGATTTGTTTTGATAAATAGCAACAATATAAGACGCGTCAGTATAACAATTTAAAATATTTCATTGATCCCATATAGTCTAAGATAAACCAGGTACTATTTTATCCGGTAAAATAACGTGTAGTGTCTCATGTATCGTGCTTATCTTGACACGTTGTGTATATAGTCTATTACGTGTACCTATATCTTGTATGATATTTTATATAATCTATATATATGCAAGTGACTGTGTATTAGATAACAATAATCATTATCTAATTAATGCTCATTAAATACGATTATTTCTTCATCGCGTCTTGTCAATAGAGAAGACTTCTTGCAGGCAATGGCAAAGGTGACTGTTGTAATCTTTATTGGTGGATATACTTTCATCATATTATGAAACTTTTACATAACAAGTAAATTCAAAAAGTTGCCTAGCCTAACTCCTGTGTCTTGTTCGATTTAGCTGTAAATCCTCTTAAATCGATCCATATACGTATACAACATTAGTTTTTGTTTATGCTAAACCCGAAAAGGGGTCATTGTACTCATCATTTTGAACAACTTTTTCTATGGGACCAACTTATCGTTCGCGAAAAATAAATCAGCTGTACCATACATTTTGTCCATTAAAGTGAACACAAATGTATGGCACAGCTGATTTTTTTTCAAGATTTAATGGTTGGTCCCATATAAAAAGTTGTTCAAAATGATGAGTACAATGACCCCTTTTCGGGTTTATCATAAACAAAAACTAATGTGGTATATTGGGTATTATGACTCCAAATAGATCTTCATTGGCTACGATGTATGGTTTGATGGAGATTTTTGTACCCGTAGTTCCAGTAGGGAACTTCCTCTGCGTTTTTTGGCTTCTTTTTTGTTCCATCAATGTTTTATTTTCTAATAATATTGTGAAGGTTTTTCGCAGAGAGCAATGTGGCCAAACTATGGTAGTTGTACAATCTGTGCAGGCAAACAGTGGGAACTTAAAAAGGGTTCACATAAGAGTGCCATTTTAAAGAGAGAAAAAGCCATCTTTATTATTATCGAAAGCGTAAAATGTAACCATTAAAACAATAACAGTGATGCGTGCAAGTGGAAGTTGGGATACCACATCGTTAGCTCTTTGTCCGGTCGGACACAAAGGACAAGTTGACCGGACAGGCGGACCGGACGGGTGAAAACATTACTCAACCACCTGTGAAATATATTCCCCACTGTCTTTGAGGAACGTTTTGTGGTAACGTCTTGGTTAAAATTGTGCTTATTCGTTTGCCTGTGTGATGGGCGAACTAAAATTACCCACTGTTCAAGTGTTATCGTAAAATGGAACCATATAAAGAGTGGGTAAGTGCTATATGTCCGTATAACAAAACATAAAGTCGATTGTTATTGTTGATCATTAGGTGATGATTATAATGATGCCATCACCATTTATATTCCTGTCATTCCTAATAGTGAGAAGTCAAAATTATAAAAAAAAAAAATTGTCACACAATTATTTTTTATTATAAAACCGTGTTAATAAATAAATAATAATAATAAAATAAATCGAACAGATTACGTGTGACTCCAGATTTTTTATTTTTCTGTCTGTGGAGTCTTGTTTATACCTTTTTAGTCGTAGTTGGGTTTTAGTTTTTATTACTTAATTTTTTTTTAAATTCTTTTGGGGTTATAATATATATATTTTTGAAATGTGCTCATTAAGCTCTTTCATTTGATACCCAACATGATACGATTAATTTTTTATTTTTAGTTCCTGACTTTATGTCTTCTAGAGGTCGCCATTTTTAATGTGACGTCACATAGCCTATAACCAGCGGACAATCAAGACGCTTCCAACGATACCTCATTTGTCAAATTGTGATGAGTGCTTTAGAAGATAGGAGGGAACAGATGAACATACATTCGTACATAGTACATACATACATACATACCGGTCAAAATCATAACCCTCCTTTTTTCTTCGCCGTAGTCGGGTAAAACTTACCTTTGATTAGGTACTTAGGTACTCATATTAATAATTGATAGGTAGAATACAACTCACTCGTATAATTCTTAATACTCGCTAATTATTGTCCTCAGTTTTTTTTATTGTTTTGTGTCGTAATTAAGTGACAATTAACTTTCTATCTGATAATGGTTGAACACATTCAATGCTACCTACTCGCGGTAGTTAAAAAAAAAACCAGTTCACGTTCAGTAATAAATAGTAAAGCGTTCAAGTCTGGTGTACAATATTACGGAGGCGGCGGGCGTGCAATTTGTCTCCGTAATAGAAAAATTCCATGGAAATCGGTTGGCGAACAGGCGAGTTTGTCTCGCCGCGCCTCGCTCCCGCCGAGAATTAGGTAGCCAGGCGTTAGTTTTTATAAAATAAAACCGGCCAAGTGCAACCGTGCAAGCACGAAGGGTTCCGTACCATTATCTATAATACGGCAAAAAAAACATGTCTGTTATATGGGAGCCCCCTTAAATGTTTTATTTTTATTTAATTATTTATTTTTAAAGTGAATATATAACTAAATATTCTGTAAATATTTCAAGCGTCTACCTGTTGCCATTACCAATATCGAGCTAAAATGTTGTTGCACGTTTGTTGTATGGGAGTTCCCTTAAATATTTATTTTATTATGTTATTTAATCAACTGTCTATCTATCACGGTTCATGAGATACAGCCTGGTGACAGACGGACAAACAGACAGACAGCGGAGCCTTAGTAATAGGGTCCCGTTTTACCCTTTGGGTACGGAACCCTAAAAATTTGGAATAAAATCCCAATTTATTACTTGTATTAATGATTGTTTTATAAGTACTGCCATGAGTGCTCTAGTAGCATTGTTGACTCTATTTTAAAGTTATGGATGTAGTGAGCACTTTATCCCTAGGTTGGCAATGTATCAGAAAACAATATTTTATTGGGAAGTTAAAGAATTTAACTTACTGCCTTAAAACTTCCCTTTAAGTTCAGTGTTTTAAGCCCACTTCCACCGGCAGAATTCAGAGCTAAAGTATGAGCTACCTTATTTATTTATTTATTCATTTAAATCAACTTTAAACAAAAATTTGTAACTCATAGTGTTAGTAAAATATGTTAGTAAAACATTAAAAACAACACAGAAATCATTTATGACATCACTGCTGCAAGGTGATAGGCCCAGCCTTTACCTTGCAGCAGTGGCTCACAAACACACAATCTAGCCTGCTTGCTACCATAGCCAGGATGCTGTTGGTGCTGCCCCGCACCTTACTAACCAGGGATGCGCAACGCTTCCGCATCACCGCGAGCAGCAAACATCCCTGATGCGCTGCAGTATCGAGGCAACCCCTTCAACACCCTGAATGCGTTATTGTATTGAACGCTGTATGATTTCTGAGTATAATGAGCCCACAGACTGCAAGAGTAAAAAGACGTGCAGTATGCGCTAAATATAGTGCGCCTGACCTCCTTGAGGCACGCCTGAATCTGCGGGCAATCATGTTAGCTCTCACACACAGCGCCCTCCGCTGCCTGTCAATATCTTCATCATCTTTGAGGCCAGTGGTCAATATGTGACCCAGATATTTAAATCGGACCACCCTCACAATGGGCATACCGCTTAACTTCACTGCAGGTACAACTTCTGGGTGATGACCACACTTACTTACTGACTTATGAATATTAGTACTGACGGTCTAGGGTACCTACCTGGTACCTAGGTACGTTTTTTCAAGATTTTCATTTGGAGGATACTTAGATTATTTGTGGAAGTAATTTTATATTCTAAATACGTTCTTACTAATTATGTAGTAAGTAATAGTTATCATTCTATGCTAAAACTACAATGGTCACACATAAAATAGAATTGGGTGTAACAATATCTCGTTTTATCGATTAGAAAATCCTATTCCGAGTCTTTTCACGACAATGTGAGAATTACAGATACCAATACAAAGCCTCCGCAATGCCTGGGGCTCGGCGTTGACCGACAGAATGAGTCCAAGCCTTAAGAGATTACCTTACACAAAGGAAGGCTTATTGTGGTAGAACTACGATATTTAAGGCTTAACTTTTGTAGCCAATGTAGCTGGACGTCGAAGGACAAAGATTATTAGGAATGAGGTTTATTGAGGAATCTTCTTGTGAATTTGCTAGGACGGTGCGGTATTAAATCTGTATCGTAAGGAAATTAAATTTTTCACTTCTTATTTATTTTAATTATGTTTTATTCACTTTTTATGTAGGTGTTACTTACCATGATTGTGGGCACTAAGAGAGACTGCTATTCTTTATTATAGGAAGTGACCAATTAAATGCCTGTCCTGTATGTCATGTCATGTCATCGCCATACCATTTGGAGAGACCTAGGAACATTTCATATTAACAGTGGGTTTGAGTTAAAGAGATTTAATTATTAATTTATCGAAAAAAAAAACTACGACAAGAGATTATTTTAATATTATTCTTTAACCTTTTTCAATGGTTTTTTTTTTTTTCTACTATTCCTCCATCACACTCACAGGTTTGTTTTGAGATTTTACCCTTGAAATAAATACAAATAGATCTACCATCAAGTAAGTAAATCGGTTAAATTCTGTGATCATATTGTACGTACTCGGTACATCGGCTCTACGATAATCCTCTGTAATTCTTAATGGAATCATACAGGTGATCGACAACAAACATTTTTGATATTTTTGGTGTAGGCAATGATACTCAAGCTTAGAATGACGCAGATGTATAACTCATTGCTACTAAACTACCGTCAGGCGCAAAAGTGTTAAGGAAAATAGAGAGTTTGTTTGTTTTTTTTTTGTAAATACTAAGGCACAAGTAAGGCCTACATTAAGTGAAAAAATATATAATAAAGGGAGTAAATGTAGTGCATATATACTTATTTATCATTTTCGTCAAAGGTTACATAGTGACAATATGACTATGGATGACGTTGTTTGAATCGTACCATGTTGGGTATCAAATGCTTAATGCTGGCTTAATGAGCACATTTCAAAAATATTATAACTCCAAAAGAATTAAAAAAAAAAAGTAATCAAAACTAAAACCCAACTACGACTAAAAAGGTATAAACAAGACATTACAGACAGACAAATTAAACATCCGGAGTCACACAATGTTAGGGCATAAATCGAACAGATTATGTGTGACTCCGGTTTTAGTTTTTATTACTTTAATTCTTTTTTTGTTGCAAGAATTTCAGTTGTTTCAGAATATTTCCATGTTCAAAGCGTTGTTTTAATTTGCAACTACTAAGTAAATTCTTTATGAATATATTTTCGAAAAGTAAATAGTTAGCACAGAAACGATACAAAGGCGGGCGGGATCCATGATTTTTATTTGAATAGAAAAAAAGATAATAACTAAACTTTGGCAATCGCAAGCTAGTATAATCGCCTAATACTGGCAGTCTATTATCATTGGGCACATTACAGACGACCCCGACCGCGTCTAATACGCGAGATCGAATGATTCGATCGCATTATTCACTAATACGCCATGCCTCAAAGGTTCCCTGTGAGAGGGCGAAAAAACGATGAATAGAGCTTATGGAATCTAATAAAGTGGGACATTCTTCACTGAGCTTACGACTCGGCTAATTTCTCTTATAAGAAGCTCACTGATCTTTGAATATACATAGTCGGATCTCGTTTCTGCGAATGTTGATAGAGCAATGCGACGTCATAATATGTGTAGGTTTAATTTTTGATGGAATATTTTAAGTTGATTTTTATGAGGGACTACTGAACTGTTACTGTTATGTAAGGCTTTATAGATTATGTAGTACCTCCAGTAAATAAAGCTTAGAGTGACGCTTCGTGCTTCGATAATCCCGGTATTGTAATTTTGAGAAGAAATAATAAATTTGAGAGAATGAGACCATTTGGTTAGAACTTCATTTTACGATCAGCATATTCTCCGTATATGATCAAAACTGGTGGCTACAAATACGCTGTAATATTTTTAATGAAGTTGTAAAACTTGATACTGAGATACTTTCTCAGAAAATGATTCAACGCGATAAATTTTTATATGATGTATGCTCAAAGCAGTTAATAAAGAAGATCTGAAGGTGTGAATAAACACGTCACATTTGCTACGCCTTTGCTTAGGCTTGCATCCAAAAACTTGCTAACTGACAGCCTATGTAATCCCAGGAATCCAACAGTAAATAGGCGGCGCTATGTAACATGAAAGTCCGTAACATTGGCGAGCCACAACGTCTGTCGGCTGCGGCAAACAAGCGACAAAGGGAGTGGCACCATTTAGCCGTAGCCGCAATCCGCTTAGCGCGGCGCGCATTAGAGCCGCATCAAATATGCATGGCCCACTCCGCACGCACTCAGCCGGTATTAGTGCTGAAGAAATGCTTGTGAGAGATAACTGTGGATGTGTTGGGCTTGGGTATAAGATAAAATAGTGATTTGGTTGTATTTGACGACTGTTGTTGCGACTTTGTACGTAGATCATCTATTTGTCACAACGCCTTTCGGCTGAAATGATGATGACGTATCCTTTATTTTTAACCGACTTCTTCAAAAAGGAGGAGGTTCTCAATTCGCCTGTATGTTTTTTTTTTTTAAATATATATGTAAGCATCAAGTATCTATCACAAAATTAGTATAAGTAAGTAGTAATTAATGTAGTTATATGGCGTTTCTTCATTTAAAAAATATATTTTTACCTGTAGTGGTACCATGCGGAAGCGGTGCGCGTTTCTTGTGCTCAGAGTGCGGGGGCCAGCTCCAATGTCGTTTTGAATATGATAGCCCATAGGGTAGACTGTCCTTATTTGCGTCACTGCTGTAACAGGCAAGTTTAGTGTCGCACATAAGAGACTATTGTAATGAAATGATTGTTTTAAGTATAATTAATTTGATTATTTTGTATGTATTTGCTTATTTTTACCCGACTTCTTCAAAAAGGAGGAGGTTCTCAATTCGTGTTTTTTTGTATGTTTGTTACGCGATTACTCCGCCAATTATGAATCGTTTTTGATGATTCTTTTTTTGTATGGTAGGTCATGCTTCCGAGGTGGTCCCATATAAATTTTATTGACTTTGCTTGCGTAGTTTTTGAGTTAGCTTCAATATTACGTATTTTTCCCACTTAGTTTATCTAGATGATACATTCATTTACTCCTTCACTGTTATTTACATCAGCTAGTGGAATTCGTATTTGTGTGGGGTAGGTACCACAACTAAACAGTGAAAAATAAAATCTTTTTACAAAAAAAAACCGACGTCCAAAAAAAACACTCAAAACTGAAAAATAACTTTAATTTCGGAAGTCGGTGGCAAAAATCGAAAATTGTAAAGCAAAGACACCGACTTCCGAAATTAAAGTTATTTTTCAGTTTTGAGTGTTTTTTTTGGAAGACGGTTTTGTTTTTGTAAAAAGTTTTTATGTATTATTTTGTTGATTTCTGATATAATACTTGAAATAAATGTATTTTTTTTTTTTTAATAATTATGGTATTGGTATTTTAGGTACATCATCTTCATATATAATGATATAATTAATGTATTTTGTAAAAAAAAATATAAGAGTAACGGTGAAGTTTCTTGCGCATTCTTCTCCATACGAAAACTACCTTTTGGAAGGGGCGACTAGAATCAGTTCAATTTTTTTGTAAATTTTTGTTGTTAAAAAGTACTTTTTATGTCCCTAATTGAAATAAATGATTTGACTTTGACTTTTGACTTTATTTTTTTTATCGGGTATACAGAATCGTCTGCTAGGAGTAGTAGTTATGCGAGTAGAAATAAGTAATTGCCTATTGTTTTTTAAAGAACACAATAATTTTGAAAGTATTCATTGTGTCTAGCACAAACAGAACCATAAATTAAATCAATCTAAATAGAGCTCCATCACATGCCTACGAATTAATTAGCAACATTTCCCGGAATGGTCTAACTGAAGCCTCGTAATACATAGTTAATGAGGCTTTAATTTCGGTACACATGCTGAGTATATAATGTAGGTATGTAATAAGTGTATAAGCCGCTTGCGGTAATGGGCGGGGCGGATCGCCACGATCCTCCAGTCAGATGGCGGGGCGGTTTGTGCATTGTTTATCAGCCGCCGGATCTGTCCTTTGTCCTTTACTGCTACTTTGTGAGAGCCAAAGGTTGGAATATTAAAATGACTGGACGGAAAAAGAAGTTTTGGACTTATTGCTCGGAGTTAGGAAGAATGAAAATGTAAGTATGTGTGTGCTTTTAACAAGAGCTTTGTGTATCGTCTGACGTACAGTAACTATTTCATGGAAAATGTAAATGTAATTAGCGATAGTTAGGTATTCTTATTATGAACGCACGCTAAATTATCGCTCAGTAAACACCGCATATAAAAAAAAAATATGCATACATTTTTAAATTTTTCCCACTTAAATATTAATATATGAACGCAATTATAAAACTTTGAAACTTAATCGACCAATGAAAGTACGAGTAAACATTATAGTTAGATGGATAAACCTCGCGGAGTAGGCCGCAGCCCCCGCGCTATTTGCATAACAAGCGCGCGTCAGGAACAGCTTTAAAATAAAAAAGCGCCCATAATGGCTTTATAAATAGATTTTGGAAAGTATTTTCTATTAAATAAACTTCCATTTGACGTGGTGCACAACGCCGAACGCCGCGCGTATGAATAAATCATATCAAATAACTATCAGGGGAGATCCGACGAGCATTCTTTCCCGTTTACATCAAAACATTTCGTTTAGGGTTGAGATGCCCTATTTGTGTGACGCGAGCAGATTTTTTATTCATGATTTTTTAATGGACATCCGCAACATCGAACGTCTCAGACAGTGATTACATTGATTTATTTGTGACGACAGTCATTCCACATGTAGAGTGCTCCACAACTTCCTTCACACACTGCTATGTAAAGTAAAACCATTTCTCCAAACACTGGTATGGTATGGAAGTAATGAGCTTTTTGGCAGCATTTCTCAGAATTTTCTCTTTATATCAGGGCTTTTCATTTCAACGTGGGGCGTTCGCCGTACATTGAATTTTTCAAGTAAGCGGAACGCGAGGACGGACGGAATCCCAGAGGATGCGTCGGAGCGCCTCGCGAACACCTACGGAGGCTAAGCCTCACAGCGCGCGACACGTTCGGTCACACTGATTGAATCCGACGCGACGGAGACGCGTGAAAGCATTGAAAGAACTGTTTACTACAACATTTATCGTTATTTAGTAGAAATAGAAGTGTGAGTTGACTCTATTGAGATGGTTCATGGTTTATTAAGGTAGCGCATAGGAATATCTGAGGTGTGAAAAACAATGTTATTATACCTACCCGTAGTTCACTAAAGTACCTACCTACAGTTAAGTGTGCAAAAAGTCAGTGATACATTTTTTTCTGCGTCCATAACTAATAGCGGCGTTTATAAAAAAAGGACAGTAAAAGTTGTTTCGCTTTAAAAATCTGTGTCTGAAAGCCGTCAAGTTTAGAATATAATTTGTGGGAGTCGTAACGAGTACAATCATTAGCGTAGCTCGGTGAGTGTCGGTGACGCACACGGCTCAGCATTGCATCGCCATTGTTGAGCACGTCAACCGACCCAGTAATTATCGCCTTGCGAATGACATCGCTCCTCAACTAACAATATTAATTTTCCCGCTTCATTTAAAAAAAGGAACGTTGTTTTTTATGTTTGTTTTCTACAGTCATGACGTTTAGTAACAACTATGATTTGTGAGGCGGTATTTCCACCGGTATGAGCAAACAAATAACAAAAACCACGCGATTTAGCCCTTAGCGGCACTATTATCAAAGTTAATAGGCCCAATTCTTGCACAATTAATTTATTCGTGTTTTTTTTTAAACGCAACTTTAATTGACGCGAAATTACAACCTAGGTCTTAGCTCAGGTGGGTATGCGACTAGTTAAATAATTATTACTAAAGCTAGGTATTGTTCATTATGCAGATTTATTGTAATTAAATAAAACTGAGTTGCGATATTACGCATATTAGCCCTGCTGCAGGAAAACGTGATGGTTTTATTGAATCATAAAGTGAATTACCTATAAAAAGTATAATTGATATCTTATAAATAACACAATATCCTATAAAAATTTATAAAATAATTGTGGCACTTATGTAATCTGCATCTAGGGCTATGGAAGATTATCTCATATGTTATTGCCGTCCTTCTTACCATATTTTTTGTTTGACGTTTAACGTCTCATAACTTTAAGTAGCGTATACATATAAATAAACTCTTAAATGTTTCCACTTTCGATTAGGTACCTAAGTGATCCGTTTTACAATTTCAATTTTGCATTTTTAACACATAACTACCTACCTAATTAAATAGGTACGTAGCTAACACATCGCACTAGGTACTAAGTGTCGATACTTATACAGTTATTATACGACAGGGGACCTCCTAAGACGTAGGGGAGAATTTCATGAATATTTTAAGATTCGTTTTTGTACTGAACTTATTACCTAACAGATTGTTTAAGACGGTCTATAAGTAGCTTTGTAGGATATTCAATACACGATATGGATGATTATTTGATTAACTTTGTGTAAATGAATAGTTACCTACTTTACTTTACTTATTATTATTTAAAGCAGATTATTCTTTAAATTAATTTTTCAGGTACCTAAATGACTTCACTTTCAAAAGAAATTACCAACCGAGAAAAACGATTAAGATCTGCCCCCCAGAACTGTTTCCCTACTAGTATTCAAGTAAAAAATCATCATAGAAGTCAGCATAAATTGAACATGCATATGACGCGCCCAATCTGCGCTGCATTCATCCTTGACCACTGTGGGACAAATTGAAAAAGGCGTTTCATTCGTCACTGGGAAAAGATTTACCATTTTAATATGAACCATATGTCGCTGTAGTAAGGAGTTCCACGATTTCGGGAGTCGAGAAATAGAATTAGTTTGTATAAAAGGGTAGTGACGATTTGTCGAAGTGTCGATTTGTCGCACGCGCCTCCAGCGCCTCGGGCCTCTAATCTAGTTGGCGCCCCCGCGACGACGTTAAAATCGCAAGGCTAATAAAATATTTTGACCCCTTTATGAGATGAATACGCCCACTGTGCGGTACAGTCGAATTGACAAGTGTTTGTTATGAATTTATTAAAGGAACATAACTCACCTTAGACGCATTATTACACGAATGTCCAAAAAGGAGTGTTTTCAGGGTTCATGTTCTCATGTATGTATGTGAGTTTTTTTTCGTACTTCTAATAGAATTTGAACATGAAGTTATTTGTTGCTGGTAGGTAATAATGTATTCTGTACTGTTATCATTGTCATGTGCACATAAATGTGACAGATAAATTTATCAAAGGGTTTAGATTAAAATCATCAAGATTAGTTAATGCCTCCAAAACATATGAAAAATTGTTCTTTTTCACTAAGACTAAGCACTCGACACTTTAAAGTAATACGTAAAACTTATTTTCGGCGCTGAGCCAAACGTATAGTAGGTATCTATCTAAATGTCTCCTTTTTACGAAAAATTTAATTGATTTTATGATTGTGCATTTTTTACTAAATTTATGTTTGATTTTAAAGAACCGTTTTGTGTACGAATGTACCATATGCACGGCGGGCCCCCTACGAAACTATTCGGATGTGACAATAATTGAAATTTGTGCCCGGAGGCATTTATAGCAAATAACTTTATTCAGTATTTAGCTTCCAATTTGACTGGAGTGAGAGGAGTGTTTGGCTCCAGGAAGAAGTCGCGCCGCCCGCCCCGTCGGGTTGGAAGTCCGCCCTATGCTGTCTACGTTTTCGGCACAAATAACCAAATATTCAGGAATTGGGATTGTTTTTTGAGAATTTGAATTATATCTTTTCTTTTTGTTACTTAGTAAACCGTTTTATTTAGTTCCACGCCTGCCTCTTGTAAGGCTTTAATCTTTAACGCACTTTGTTCTACAGATGAATGGCACCTAACTACTTAACTATTAATGTAAGTAAAAACTAACAAATTACTTACGTATGAAATAATTATTAAATACGTAAGTAATTTTTAGTTTTTCTAAATCCTACTAAACTAAGAACTTTTCAAATAAAATGGTTTGAAGTACTAACTGAAGTATGAACTGACCAAATATTCGTATTTTGGTAGCGCGTAGCACCGCTACGAGTTTGTAAGTTATTCGCCTTAACGTAGCACCACGTCTACGAAGTAGGTTATCCTAATAAAATTCTAGCAATCTAGATAAATGATGCTTTTCGTTGGTTACGTCACCAATTATGAAAATGACAATCCCAAACATATTGCAGACAAACTATTTTCTTGACGCAAGTATTTAATTCCACCGATTAACACATTTCCATAATGTTTTGTAACCCAATAAGCTTGTAATTTAAAAGTTAATAACATAAAATTATTACGGTGGAGTGGCGATTAACATAGAATATGAGCGAAGTCATTCGTGCAGAAACTCACCGAGTCGCGGCCCTCTATTACGCGGTGTCGTGACTTCTATGCAATTTCTCGAACAAACAATATTAAGTGCTTCGAACTACTTGGATTTATGTAAGAATGTTTATTTACCTTTTACTAGTAGATTTGTTTACTTCAGATTTTGGAACTTCACATGGCAGTATTAATAAATCATAAATATGTTCACATAATATTACAAAAAAAGATTAAGCTTTTCTTCCAAACGCGGGAAAAAAATTAAGACAATCATCTCTTTCATTTGTTTTAGATTTTCACCGATCTTCGGGGTGGAGCCACTGTTGCAAAAAAACTTCAAAAAAATATTCAAAAAGTTCCAATATCAAACTTGGAAGCATGGAATTAGTATGTACTTTATAGAATAATAATGAGAGATGGCGTGAGTGTTATCATTTGGAAAACCTGGGCCCTTGTTTCATTATTTACACTTGCATTATTCGTTTGAGGTTGTACCTACGTAAACTGCTAATAGGTACACATGCGTACTAACCATAGATTAATTCATACTGAAATACCACTCTTTATTGCAACTTTAGTTAGGTACTGTATGTTTTTTTTAAAATAAATTCCTACATTAATTTTTGAGTTTTTTTTTTAGCAAATGTGGTGATCAATCAATGCTCATGCCGTCTCTTTATAAGAAAAGGCCTTTGCCCTGCAGTGGGGCATTATTAGGCTAGTATTATTTTAATGGTTTTTCGGTTATGTTTAATTCTATTTTACAAAACAAAACGTTGTCTTTGTAGCTTAAAAAAACGTTGTAATAAATGGTAAAAAGTGCTTGGGTTAATTGTGTCTTGTTTATTAGTTCCGTATAATTGGCTCGATTATGAGCCGGGCCCTGCTCCGTCCGTAGGAGGCTCGTGTCTGTAATTACGGCCGACTTCAAACTCCGACATTATCACCTCGCCGGGGAAAAATGCGGCGGGATGGAAAGTTATCGAAGTCGATAAAATTTATGCATTGTACTACAGATAGAAGATGGAGAAAAGTTGAATTGCTTTTGTTTGTACTAAGTATACTTGAAAACTAACCACTCCAACCAACTAGCTGACCGCAGGCGGCAACTGCAGGCGACGTGTAGCCGCGACACGACAAGTTTAAATGAATTGCCGCCTGCTGACGGCTACTGAATGGTACCTTAAATAATTTATTAAAAAAATAAGCAACCTTTGTCGTATTTATTATTAGTAACTAACTAGCTAGTAGAGGTAAAAAAAATCATGAGAATCTGTTTTGTTTTTTATTGATATTTTTTTCAGGGTGAAAATGACATCTCATTTTTTTTTAAATAAAAGAGTGAGTAATAAATTCTTTTACTTGCCGTCTATTTTCGACTGCAAAAATAATTTGCTTTCAAATTGTCTCTATTTTACTTTACGGTTTATTTAATTAAACTAAAGCAAATAGAGAAAAGATAGACAAAAGTTGAATTGTTTTTGTTAGACATAAAACCAATATATTTTAAATTCTAGTTTTAGTATTAATTATTATTAACCTTTGTGGTATTTATTATTACTTGATGACTGGCCAGTAGAGGTCAAAATTATCTTACGATGCCATTAAAGTTTTATTTTTTATTATTTTTTTCTTCACAAAATGGCGTCTCATAATTTTTTTCAACTAATTCGGCCAGTATTTTTTTTATTAGAGTAATACAGACTATTTGCTTACCGCCTATTTTTGCAATAAAATTAATGCAATTATACAAATAATGGTTTTGTGCATGTATTGTGAAAGAACTCATATAATATATTTAACGTTTTACTGTGTTAACGATTAAAACCAAATACTTACTTAGGTACAGGATACAAAATACCTTACTTAATTAAACAAAATCATCGACAACTCTTTTACTAGCTCAAAAAGACCCTCCCTACCGTTTTCTATTCAGTTGTTTGGAACCCTTAATAAAAATATTAGCCGGGCCGGCGTCAAAGACGCCCGCTTAATTTAATTATCTTTACCATTTAATAAACTGTGCTTCGAGGGCTAAATAACAATTAGTTACTTAGAAATCTTTCGTGCGCTTTATTATAAAATATTCATGTTATAAGTGATTGTTGTGAACTTTTGAAGTTATTATTCAAGATTGTTTTCGTCTAATTTTTGGGGGTACTTTCTTGGTAATTTGACCCTTATTGAGAATGTCAGTTATTAGGTAAATATAAAATCTTACTATATGTGAGTACGACCATCATATTTTGTACTACAAGCTAAGAAAGCAGCAGCGTTTCTCTGTTACGGTTTAACCCGTATTGCAGCCCAGTTGTGCTCAGTATAATTATCTACAGGCACATGAGGCATTTCAGCATTGTCTGTAGGATGGCAACAGACTTACGATGTCTCTGGCATTGCACAGTGACATGTCCTTAAGCGGCGGTCACACTTACATCTAGTAGGTTGCCTGCTATCTTGCCAAACAGTACCATAAAAAAATTAACAACAGATAGTTACTCTATAGAGTCTACCCCCATAGTTTTGATTAAATATTTTCCCCGTAATAAAACACAACATATTTCAATTTCCAGAGGTGTAGAATATCATGCGCTCGCGAGTGATCGCTGCAGGCGTAGTGCAGCGTGCAACTAATAATGTAACGTAACACTATAATGCTTGCCCCGAGCCTCGAGTGCGGCACCCCTGCCCTATTGCGTTCAGGTATCATTTCATATTTGATGATATGGGGTAAGTACTCATCTGACTTCCGAGAGTTGCTCAAAATATGTAATGGGTAGTTGTCTGCAAATAATGAAGTAATCAATTGACGACACGGCTGGCGCAGTGGCTGAGCGATGGACGGCTGCGCAACGTGTCGCGGGTTCGATCCCCGCACGGACCAAATATTTGTATGATCTGCAAGTAGTTGTTCCGGGTCTGGGTGTTAGTGTATGTGAGTTTCTATGTTTGTAAACGCACCCACGATACAGGAAGAAATTCCTAGCGTGGGGCAAGGTTTAAAAAAAAAAAAACATTCGATTATTTTATTTTATTAGGCCTTGAAGAAAACGAGAAAATTATTCATTATATTGCATAGTCCGTCAAGGTAACGAACACATAATATTGTGTAGGTATGATATTTAAGCTGTATATTAATGGTAGGTACTTTGTATTTTTACATCCTTACATGTCCAACAATGGGTTTAATAACGTTAGGATTTAAAAAAACATAGTGATCATTTTAACCAGATGATCAAATGAGCGCTATTAGCAATAGGATATTTGTTTTACTTAATCAATTCCATCATTTTATTAACGGACATTTTTTACACCTAGTAAAAGGTTTCCCTGTACTAAGGTTATTTTAGTAAACATATAAAAAATGCGGCTTTTATCTAACCTAATAGAAACACATCACCTCGACCAAACAAAAAAGTGTAACCATCACAGTCCGACAGCCTTCAGGAAGCAATGATGCATACAAACTAACCAGCAACCACAACCACATGTAACCGAACGCCGACGGAACTTTACTCAACGTGCTTACGTCACACCACCCTGTATGACCAACATACATTTTACTGGCAAAAAATAGAAGATCAACTCTATTATTAAGACAATAGATTCGTAAATCCAGTGTGTCCCAGTGTAAAGGTGAATTTGTCAGCATTTTCTCCGTAATGGGCCGGAGGGCACAGTGCAGCTTGCTGTTTCCGGGAGTGTGTGAATACTGTCACCTTGCCGAGTTACTATGGTGATCAACGAACTTTATGGATACGTTTTTTTAACGATTTCATGCAATTATCACATGTACATCTGCTTGTGGGGGTACGAACAAATCGGGGTTCAGAGGCATTAAGTAACTAATCAAAAAGTTTAATTGCATTTAACCAACGACATTTCAGATAGATCGTCGTGAAAAAAAAAACTATATACTTTACGTTCTAGCGCTATAAATAGGTATATTATTATGCAATATAATCAAAGCAATCATTTGAAGACTAGGGGACCAAACTTCTCAGGAAAGCATACTCGTAATGACAAAGACAAAAGAAAATCATATCCCCGAGCCCAAAGGTTGTGAAAAACTCGGAACCCTATTACCCTACTAATCACAACCAATCACGAAGGTATTTTCCAATAACTTGACATTTACATGCAGTAAGACATTTGAAGAAGTAGGTCCGCCATAAATAGCAGGCAATTTTGAAATTCCTTGAATCAATGCCGCCAGACTGTAATGGTGGCTATAGTATTGGAGTGCAGGGTAAATGTCACTAGCAGAGACAATAAGGAGTAATCATATCATATTGCATTCATGTCGTTAACAATGGAGTTTGTACAGGGAGGGAGTTGGGGACATGTAACCAATTTTTCGTTGGTTACCAATGAGAAAATCTTCTATCATCGCAGTTTTTCCAAAAAGCTAGGCAACTGCAGGGGTCTGATCATTTAACCTTCTAAATACATGACTTAAGTAAACGACATTAGTTAATTAATGCGTTGATAGAATCGATGAACGTTTAGTTCCTCGATTGTACTAATTTCTGATTGTATAGCAGAGAGTTCGATGTTATGACATTATCAAAACTTATCAGCTTTGCTTCAAAATTGCAATATCCGTCGCTTTTTACGTGTGTTAAAACTGAGTTTAGTCAAACGGGAGTCATAACAATATGAAATTTTGAATGTAATAGCGATTTTGTTTATTTACCTGAATAATAGAACTATATCTAAATCCGTGTCTGTTGCAAATGGAAGGCTATTCAGCAATGGGAAGCGTGCAAGTGTGTGCATAACGCAAGGTACACATCGGAGGGCGCCGACAACCCGGCGGACACTACTTCCGGGCAGTGTCCACAATCTTACTTTTATCGGACCACTATTTGTACGGTGAGTATGATGTAGTTGGAATAAGTTAGCAAGGAATTTTGAGAAAGATTTAACTTTTTAAAACGACAATTGGAAATAAATTAAGCTTGAAAGACATGGTTAACAGCAAGGTTCTATGAGACCGAAACTTTAAGTTTATGAAGCCTTATTTTATAATATTTTTGTTTGCTTACTTGTCTACCTACTGCTTTAAAACATAATACTTATTGTCTGCCTTTATAACATTCTAACCATTTAATTTTTTCTCTAAAACAGGAAAATTTCCAATAAGATAATTTCATGTTTACCCTAATCGCAAGTCACAGGGGATTTGTGGCTAATAGCTTCTCTGGCCGGTACTCTCCTCAACAGATTTATAGAGGGACAGTTTTTCAATGTTCTCAACTTTATTATAAGAAGGTACAACATCCGATCTCGAAGGTCTATTTGTTGCTTTTGACATGTCGTTTTATCTTTGATAGCTTTAAATATATTTATTTAAAGGCTCTTTGATCAAGGCTTTTGTTGCAGGAAATGGAAAATGCATAATCGGTCACAATGTTTGTGGATTTGCCATACTGAATCTTTTCACATCTTCTATAAAACATACAAGGATAAAGAAGTAATTTAAAAAACTAAAAAACCTGACTGCATATACACATAACTAAAACAGAATAACCTTTTAGTTTTTATCATTTCTCATTCCAAATTACATTTAAACGTGAGGGGTTTATTTATAAACGTTGCTTAAAGCTATGTAATGATTAGCGACTATTTAACCATACATTTTTGACGTTTAAACACGTCGTATAATTTTAAACATGAATTAGATAAGGAAATGGGAGGCAACATTATTTTTTTAAAGTACTTACCACATGTCTGGGCATCGTAGAAGTTGGTATGAATAGTCTCTTTATTTCGAGGTGTTTGAAAAGTTGAAGAAATTATTTTGAAGAACAAAATATCTATTACAGATTATTTTTAGAAGTATGAGTCGTATTCTGTATTGTTTTGATCCTTATGATATTGCCTTTTAATATTTATATGCCTATCAAAATAAAATAATCATAACATCGATGACTCTCAATACAAACGCCCCACTGATTGCTATCAAACATTTTTGATAGTTCCATTAGAAACAGATGTTTGGCTTCCATTAATCGGTAAATTAATCTATGAAACTTTTTATGTGGTGAGATATATAATAGTCGTTAATTGTGGCAGAGAAAAAAAAAACGAGTTTAATAAAAATTATTCGATTACAATGTTTGATTAGAAAGTGCTGCAGGCTAAATATTTGTGTTTATGGATGTAGAAAATGATGTCATTGTATAGAGTAAAGAAATAAAAGAGGATACTTCGTTAACACGTATAATTTTCACTGATATATAAAAACTCAGTTTATAAAAAATATAAAGAAGGGAACGTATACATTAAAATTTTGCTGCGGCTAAAGAGACTGATAAGGTATAGGTATGGTAGAGGAAAACCTTCGGAATAAAAATCTCAGGTAAAGTTACGCGTCGGAGTTCGGGTGTGTACTAGCAATTGCAAAATCTTATAATCCGCATCCTAGTCGCGTAAACGCAACGCGCCGAATAAACAACCGCAACCGAATGTTATCCTGACGCCGACCTAGTTTATTTTTACTCACAAGATCAGTTACGTGTAAAAAACCTAAAGGAGTTGGCCGAATTCTTATAATTTACAATATAGAAAAATCCGGAGATACGACGCTTCGCAATTAAAAAGTAAAAAGGAAAGTTGGTCAAATACTGGGCCGCACGGTACGTGGGCAGGCGGTATTCCTGGACGGTATGCGGCACGACGCTCTGCAAACTGTACTGCCGGAGCGCCTGGTCCAAGACCACAGACGAAACACTGAAATCAGGCGGGTTTCCTATACCCTGCTGGTAAAGGCCAAAATAGGGCTTTTCTCTGGTTCTTAAAAACCATAAAACTCGGAAAATATACGCACGTAACTGCACTGACGATAATTTATCGTTATTTTTACCCAATGGTTCACCAGGAAATTATAAAAAAATCCAAAGATGTCTATTTCATGGGAAAAGCACCACGACTGACGGCCGCCTAAAAAAATTGCTCATCTTTTTTTCATGTCAGATTCAAATTAAAAAAATTGAAATTATCGGAAGATTTAAAACGACAACATTGATGGCCAGTTAAGTAATAAAAAGTTGCAAACTCGAAGATGCATGCAGGGGAATACTGCAATAGGTAGTAGTAGTAATACTCCATGAGTCTAAAATTATCTTTATTTATAAACTAGCTGCGCTTCATGGTCTCACCCGCGTAAGTCTCGATCCCGTGGGAATATCGGTATAAAAAGTATCCTATGTCCTATTCCAGGTCATGGTCTACCCCTGTGCTAAATTTCATCCAAATCCATTCAGCCGTTTTAGCGTGAAAGCGTAACAAACTCACTTTCGCATTTATAATATTAGTCAAATATTGTAATATTAGTTAGGATTGGTTGTCTTGCAGCTTTATCCGTGATGACCAGGATTATGCGTTTCTCCCTAGTATGTCTTTTAGCTTTCGTTTATCTCTACAAAAACAATAATTCTCGGTAAGTATGAAAGTTAAGCACCAACCTTTGTGCATTTTGTGTTTTAGCCATTGCGTACAAAGTAATCATAATCATTGTAATTCTAAATAGACACCATATTCTTTCTATCCTGCAAAAATGAATAGCACGAAAATTACTACCCAACAAATAGCCAATTATATTGGAGTAAAATGGACACAAAATCCCGGCATTGCATGCACATATTCCGGTAACAATGTAGGGTAGTAATAAGTGGAATGTCACAGGTTATTAGTACACGTGTACCGGGGACCAGGGAGCAGGGAAAATGGCGACTCCCTACAAATACCAGGGCCCATTTGGGTGCCAACAATTATGTCCAACAATTTTGCTCGCTTCGAAATGATATGACGTAATTATCACTTTGTTGTAGCAGATAGCGGACATATTATTATGTACGTTTTGGTGGCAGATTGGAAGTTTGAATCTGTGTTATTAAGTAATATGTTGTAGAGTTGTAGAGCCATGTGGCATAGATTAGAGCCGTTTTGCCCTAAGTTGCAATATCCAGAGAAAAATAGATTCGTCATAGTATTAAGTTAACCCAAGTAAAGAAATTGATAAAATATAAGTTGCTTTATGAAAGAAAAGTAAGCGACCAGCAGGATTGATATAAAGCGTTAATCATATTTTACAAAAATAACTGTTTGGCACATTTTGTCACCGTGTCTTTAAAAATACATGATACTAGTAAGTAGCAAAACTCAAAAATTATCCAATAAGTAGGTATTTCATCAATGAAGCTAAGGTATGGTGTCAGTCCACTTACTTTTGTGGTTTTTTTACCCGACTGCCAAGGAAGGCTTATGTTTTTCGCGCGTATCTTGTCAACCATCAAGAGTTAAACAGTAGAAGGAAACTTCAGCGACTTTAAATTACTGAGGAACGATGAATGAAATACCTATTGATTTTTTTTCTTAACTAGTTTTAAGGACAACATATTATTACTAAAACGTCAACCTCTACAACCCATTGTTACCAAAGCAGGCCAAATTTGAGGGTCCGTACACATTATTAGTATTATTACGGCATAAGGCGGTGTCCACGCGAGCGACACGGCACGCGCGCGCGCAGATTTATCAGCGTCGTAATTAAAAGGCGGCGCATTACCGAATTAATGCGGCGGGTGCGTGCCGCGAGTCGCAGCTGTCGTAGAGTGTGTAGTTCGACTATGTGGAGTTGATACTTGGTATGAATACACTTTGGTAAAATAAAGGTTTTGTGAAATAAGCGAGGAATTCAAGCATCTTTGCTCTGCTGCACGATGCATGACCATTAATCGTGTAAGTAAAATTTATTTTTAACTAAAATAAAATGACAGCAAGAATGGGGACAGTTTTCGTTTTACTATATTTTAATATCTTTATATTTTTTTATTGCCTAAAATAATAAACGTTTTGAGACGTAGGTACACTGTTAAGGCGAAACACATTTTCTTAAGGAAAATAATGTTCACATGGGACATGTGAACATTATTTCACAGAAGACGAAATGAACAACTATCAAAACTAAAAGCTCCCCTTTAAAATCGCGTGACGTATCGTGATTGTCTAAACGCCGACAGATGTGTGCCGGAATGTAATTGTTTGTTCGTAACTTTACAAACGGTGTACATTTTATATCATTCGGCAAGCACCCGATCGCCCTAATGTTGAGGATTCATTCACCTCGTCAGATGTTCAATGGGGTGACTATGGGGCCGGAAGTCGTGGTTTTTTGCAGGGAAAGTTTGATTTTTTTTCAATTTGATTTAGTGTTGAGAGCAACTGTTCAATTTGATATAGTATTTTTAGTAAAACGATACTCCTACTGTATACGACTCTGCTGTCATGTATTTGTTTTATATATTTTGAGCGTTAAAATTAAATAATTTTGATGAAATACTGTAGTTTGGTTTAATCCCATAAAAGAAAATACAGTTATATATCTAACTTATTTTACAAGTAACTATGGGTACAACTAGTTTAATAATATCTGAATGAATGCTTTGATTTTTTCCTAGAATTTTAAGCGTTCATATTTATTTTGTAGAAAAATCTGAAAATAAAATACCTCCTTTCAATATCATGTAATTAAACCTGGTCTACAACAGCGCATCTTAATTACATTGTAGCTGCGAAGTTTATAACGGAGGGCAGAGTTGGTCCAAGAGGGAAGTCCTTCAAACTCTGCAAAGATCCGCCGGCGCTGGCTCGACCGACACTCGACTGCACTAGACACGATCAATTACATGGAGTTTTAATAAAATATTGTAAAACAGTGTGTTGCGAGCTGAGTCTAGAAGTAAATAACTTAGTTTCTATGGTGTAACAACTTATTTTAGCATACAATTTGTGTTAAGCAAGAATTTTGTAAAACCCTTTATTTTAGGTAGGTAGCCCTTTAATTTTTTTACCACTACTGTGAAGCTCTTTGCCTGCGTCTCACCTGATGGTAAGTCATGATCAGGACGAAGGTGGAAGGAAGTGACCTTCACCCAGAATCCTCAACCACAGTGGAACTGGCTATTTAAACTTCTAACTGCGGAAACACAACAATGCTTTTAACATTGTTGTTATGGCAACAGACTTAGATAAGATGGTGATAGCTAGCGGACTTAGAACAAGCTTTTTGTCTTTTTTTATAAAGTATCACAGTTAATGATACTTTATTCACATTACCATCTAGCCTATTTGCTAGTAAGTAATTTAGATATAACTTAAATTAACTATATATAGAGTTAAGAAGTCGTCCAATAATGTCTTTCGTTTTCATTTTATGATGGGGAAGGGCACGTGTTCTTTATAAGAGTCAGTACTTGCAGTGCAATTTAAGTTCACTCACACTGCACTAAACTAAATCAAATGTATGTAAACATGCTTGATATATTAAAAATCACAACAAGTTCTTACTAAATTGATCAAGTTTTTTTTTTTCAGCTAGGGTACATAAGTTTAGAAAGAAATATCACCATTGTAAAACAATACCTAGTACAAAAAGCGTCAAAATATAAAGAGTAGTAAACCTACTACATTCACCTCACGTGTGAACTCAGTGTAACATTGGTATTGGTGTGTGTGGCACAAGCGGCACAAGCCAGCTGCATGTCTAATTATGATAATGAACTAATTTCCAATGCTTCCGGACTGCGTGGTACAATGTGTGGCCAATGTTGCCCAAATCATATGTATCGGTAATAGATCTCTCGTGTTTTTCGTAAATATTGCCAGATATGTTAAACATAAACTCATTATGATACGCGTGGCTTTTTAAGTTAATGTTTGGTTATGTAAGAGACATGTATCGAGAAAAGTCACTAACATATGAAGTAGGAGGGTATCTACTCTACAAACTCAATGGTAGTAAGCGAATGAGTATAGGGCTAAAGAAAAGTAATACTTGAAATAAGTTGCTCTCTTCAAACAGTTTTCATTTTCACTGATTCTGCAAAGCAAATAATCATTTGATTCCATTTTCTTTCAACAATAATCTGCACAAGCCTAGTAGAAATCTAAAAAAAAAAATGTCCATAGCTAACAAAAACTTATCTGATTGATTAATTGTTTATATATCTTCATATCTGCGTGTTTATGAAGTGTGAAAACCTCAACACCCCGACACCATGTGTCAGAACAGAACAGGTGGGCTGTGAATAACTTGCCACCGAACTAAGATGTAAGACATGCTGGAAGGAATGGAAGAAGAAATACACAATTTTAGGAAAAGCTTATTAATATTACTGACCTCACGAATATGAATCATGGACACACTTAATTAAAAAGGTCACTCTTGAAATAAATGTGCGTAAATGTTTCTTTGTTCATATGTAAAAAAAGAGTGCTAAAGGACAATTGGTTGTAAGGGATTTGTAGAAAGACATAATAGCACGTATTAAAAATATAAAAAAGTGTTGGAATTAGTGCAGTGTAGAACTATAAAAGAGTCGTGCTTAAATTAAATACTTATTGCGTTTAGTTAATCTTTATAAAAAACAGCCAAGCGCGAGTCGGACTCGCGCACGAAGGGTTCCGTACGTTCCATCTATATATATAAAAGGCTAGGGTGACTGAGATATCAACGCACAGCCTAAACCGCTGGTCTTAGAGACATGAAATTTGGAGGGTGTGTTCATTATGAAGAGTAAGTTTCCACTAAGAAACGATTTTTCGAAATTCCACCCCTAAGAGGGTGAAATGGGGTGATTTCGTTTGTATGAAAAATCTTATTCCTTGAGTTAATGGACTTGAAACTTGGCACGAATATTTATCAAAGTAAATTATAAAGTTTGTCATTTTTTGTTTTTCTAAATTACCCCCTAAACGGGGATTGGGGTGTCAAAGTTTGTATAGAAGAATTTTAACGAGCCGTCCGATTAACTCGAAACTCTGTATTTATACTTAAAACCAAAAATAAAGAATAATGTGTATCGGGGTTTTTCAAAAATCTACCTCTGACGGGATGAAAAGGGGTAGATTTTTGACTACACAGCTTAAACCATTGAACGGATTGGGCTTCACTAAGACAGGGTTTTTCAATATTGGACCTTTAGGGGATGAAAAGGGGAGAATTCGTTTGTAAGAAAAATCGAATTCCTTGAGTTAATAGACTTAAAACTTGCCAGGAATATTTATCTAAGTAAATGATAAATTTTGTCATTTTTAGTTTTTCTATACTACCCCCGGTAGTCCGGTAAACAGGAATAGGGGTGTGTCAAAGGTTGTATGGAAGAATTTTAACGCACGGTTTAATTAACACGAAAATCAATGTTAGTATCAGAGGTAATAATGTATAATGTATAACAGGGATTTTCGAAAATTCATCCCGGGGAAGGACATAGGCTACTTTTTACCGACATATCACACGGGCGAAGCCGCGGGCGGAAGCTAGTTATCTATAAAAACGGCAAAAAAAAACACGTTTGTGGAGCCCCCTTAAATATTTATTTTATTCTGTTTTTTTAGTATTTGTTGTTATAGCGGCAACAGAAATACATCATCTGTGAAAATTTCAACTGTAACTATCACGGTTTATGAGATACCTACACCCTGGTGACAGACGAACGGACGGACGGACGGACGGACAGCGGAGCCTTAGTAATAGGGTCCCGTTTTACACTTTGGGTGCGGTACTCTAAAAAACGGTGTTCCTACTCGTCACCGTCGTCTTGCACCCGCGCACTAAACACACATATCCTGTTGCACCATCCAGTAACCTTATGCACGTGTAGTCTCAAGCAAGTGGCATTGATAGGGCTCCCCTCAAGAAGCAGGTCAAGGCAGCTCAACCTGTTGCACCCTTCGGCAAGCCATTAGCAAGGAAATTAGGGGAGCACGCGCCTTCCACCTGATTTATGAGCTTTTGATAAAACTTTACAAGTTCATAACTTGTTGGATTTAAGATTATCGGCTCAAGAATAGGTGAAGGGACTTTTACGTGTTTTTATTTATGACGAAACGTTCAAGTGTGCATTTATTACCCTTGTAATGCACACAGCTACTGTCTTAGAATTTGTAACATATATTATAGAAATAAATATTAGCACGACTTTTTTAAAAATTTCTGAGGGTTCGATGTAGAATAAAAAAAAAACAAATAAAGTGGGACCTCTTATTTCAATTGCACTTTTTTAGGATTAATGCTTATGTCTTAGCCTTGTCTGTCTTTTATGATGATGATTACACCTTTCGCTGGTACATACCTCCGTTTAACTGTAAAGGAGTTGATCAGTTAGTTACAAAGTTATAATCTCGTTTCTATTATACATTGTAACATTGTAAGTTAAGGCATAAGCCTTTTTTTTTTTGATATTCGGATACCTCATGACAAAAATAGGAATTAAAAATCTTATATACCTAAATACGCGAAATATAGCGAGATTATGCTAGTCTAATACAAGACGGGTGTCGAGAAACTGAAGAATAAACTGCCATATTTAGTTACAAAAGGGTTCTTCAGTGAGAGGACATTTCAAAACGTGATTAAAACTCAACGATCCCTTTCTACATTTTCATACATATTCTGTAAGTGAACAGCATTGCAATTGTATTATTCAAGTGTACGATATTCGAGGTATCGTAGTATTTGAATGGTGCAAACTACAGCGGTGGAGAGCCCGCATGTCACTCGCTCGGCTGGCTTCAGATAAGTATAGTGGTGGTACAATGCCGATAGCACTCGTGTGTTATGCCTCAAACATACTCTGTTATGGATGGTGAAATGCTCTATTTTAATTCATGGGTAGCTTATAACTATCCCCATCAAGCAAAAATCGATACTTAAAACTATCTGAAGACTACTTTTATATTCACTTTTAAGAAACTTGTATCATGCTACAAAGCTGAATTTGGGTGGGCGCAGTTATATGAGCGTTTATTTCTATAACTATCTTATAATCAACTTTTAAAATGTTACTAAACCCTATAATATACTTGACGAAGCGCAATAGCTTCTATAATGATATGAGGCTATATTTTATGTGAAAATATTCCATCCTTACCGATTGACAATTGTTACCAACCTTCTTCTTTTCGTGTGGTTAGTGACTAACTTGGTGTCAGAGTTTTAAAGCCGCCCAAGGGCCTCTGACTTAACTTCACATGCCGTCGTGAAATATCTCTCAGTCATGCAGGTTTCCTCACGATGTTTTCCTTCACCGTTTTTAAGCAAGTGATAATTATACAAAACGCACATGACTCCAAAAAGTCAGAGGTGCGTCTTGGGTTCGAACTCGAGACTTATGACTTGGCAGTAATCTGAGGCAAAGTTATTGAGATTTTCGTCGACAAAAATGTCATCACTCGCCATTAAAATGCAAAATAGATATTGATGAAATGACTTTTACTCAGTCAGTACCTACTATTTAAATTTTATTTTATTTTTTATTTTTAAAGTGGTCAAATTCTTCATGACTATTCAACACCCTAATTTTTAGACCTCAAACTAAATAATAATTCCGAAACCCAGTCAACAGACAGTCAACTTGCACAGTCCTTTTCACCTTTTAAAGCACAATAAAAATAATAAAGCAGAGCATACTCGTTTCTATTGTCGCCAGCGTACACCTGCCCGTATCACAGCGCATGCGCGAGGTTCGCAGCTGCTCAAACATGCGCCAGCGACCTTTCAACTGTAGACTCCGAAACTATTTAACTTCAAAATAACCAGTTCTTTTTGAGAAGGAAGATTGTAATCCTCTTGGTATTTTGTTTTGTTTAATTTTGGAGGTCAGACATGATTGCAGGATCGTTTACCATATGATACGAGATGGGCTATTTTTGCAAGTTTGCTATTAGAATCAAGAAATGCATTTTGACAGGAATCAAACTGAAACTAAATATTCATTGGACAGTTTCCTAAAACAATAAAAGTAATTAAAACTTAACTAATTGATGTTTATTTCTACGTAGCTAAGTGCACTTAATATAAAATTAGTCAAGAACGATTGTTACGATTAGGCAAACTTCAAAAAGCGTGCCTGGAAACGTGCAAAAGGCACAGGTATAAAGGTGCACTATGCCTCAGTTTCATACATCTGTTTTCATCACCTAACCAACAAAAAAAGAAGCTTTATAGCCAACGTATGTGACATATTTATTTCCTGCCAAAATTCAGATAGAAAAACATAATGGAACAAGTAATGGCGTTTATTATAAAAAATCCCTGTGCTCAACGGTAGAAGCAGATAGGTGTTCTGTACTCCCCTTTTAAGAGAAACGGTTCACCGAAAAATACAATAAAATAATCCGGTGCTTTGTACTCAGGTTTGGTACGGTAAGAAGTTAAAATATAATGTGACTAGGTATTATTATTTTTGTATTTTGTTTTTTCTATAGGGTTATCATATGGGCAGGCTTTAATTAGATTGATCAATTAGAGCTCTGAAAAACTAGGAAATAAACGAAATAAGAGTTTCTTTTTTTTAAAACAACTTTTGTAATAGAACATAATATAGTTATGAAAAAAACGTACTAACGTGTTTTGTTTCTGTACGTTACAAAAAAGTTCGATTTTTTTAATTGTGGTGTTTTCTGTTTACTTACAATGTTTTAAAGTAAACCTCTACTCGTAGGTATATAAAGCGCATCGGGTACATCGTATATCGGGTACAAAAATATTTTCTGAAATAAACTTGTGATATTTCTGCAGACGGTAGCAAGGTGCGCGTGGTAGGGCGCGTGCGTCGCGTGCCGGGCACGTGCGCTGGCGCAGCGCCAGCTCCACGCTCCTGCACTGTCATGGCCGATGCTTACACAGCTTTTTTATTTTCTCTTTTTTTCGCCAATGGACTATGAGTCCGTAAATTACTCCACTATTATACCAGATTATAGACGAGGGGAGAAGAATGCATCCATTCATGTTTACATGAAATATTTTTATGATCATGCCTGACTACGGATTTGCTTAATGAGCTTTATTTTTATGGTAATTCCTTAACGTGCAGTTTTTTTTTTTTTATAATTGTATATTATTTTTTGCCTGCATTGCATAGTAACCTAAATGTATTACCAAATTCAGACAAGCGGTATTCAATGTGGGACGTTATTTTTAAACATGCATCACGTAGAAGATAAGATCCTTCAGTAAAATATTCTGCGCTAAGTCCTCGACACGTGTTATGTTTTTATTTTAAAAATAAATAGAAAAGTAATAAAGGCTACCCGAGTAGAATTAATCAATAAACAAAATTAAAGTATCTTCCAATTTTAACCGACGCTTTTTAGAACAAGCATTAATCGATTGTTTTACCTCCAATATTTTTATAACTTTTGTTTACCCTCAGTAACGGTAGTTCCCTTACCCCACAATACGTATGTAAGTATGTATATGCCTACGTGTGTGTATGTCAGTAACAATCAGTTGATTAAATCCTGCGCACACCTGCGGGATGGCACGGGCACGCACGGGGGTTGCGTTACCCCGACAACCAGCTTACTGATAAACAAGTTTGAATTTAACGAACATGCCCAAAGTTAACCCTTTGGACATGTTTGTTACATCAAATTCAATCAGGGTATTCATCTGGTCTGCAATGGAGATTACGCTAATCTTGGGTGTGTAACTTTCCGTATCCAGGCTGCATTTGCTGTAGGTATGTGTGTAAGTATCAAACGCATTTACTTCAATAATAAAAACAATTGAATATTGTCTAGGAGTGGGTCAGTCAGAAAGCTATACCTACTTCTGTGAAAATGTTATGTTTGCAGCAAAATAATTCTCCAATGTAAGTCCAAGCCAAGTTTCCAGATATTCAAATCTACTGTTGTAGACGTGTTATTTCAAAGTAAACTGGATCAGTTTAGGTATTTCTGAGATCAGAGTCTAACTAAAGCATTGAAATTGCTCTCACAGGTTGGTAGACTACTGAAAATACTGGAACTTTATACACTTACAGTGAGTACTACGGATTTTCAGCATTCATTTTCCTACTACACTTGGGAGCAAATAAATCGAGCCACTTCCTTTTTTCACGCATTATGGTTATTATTTTTAGTATTATGGAACGCATCGATTCGAAAGATATATCGCCTAAAAGGTTGTTTAATAGCCTTTACAATGAGGGTAGTTAGTTGTCAAATTTACATTTTTAATTGAAGAAAATTATCGCATTTAATTTGCTTATATGATTGTACTCAATTAAAAAACTTTTTACAAAAAAAAAAAACAACCGACTTCCAAAAAAACACTAAAAACGTGAAAAATAACTTTAATTTCGGAAGTCGGTGGCAAAAAACGAAAATCGAAAAGCAAAGACACCGACTTCCGAAATTAAAGTTATTTTTCACGTTTTTAGTGTTTTTTTGGAAGTCGGTTGTTTTTTTTTTTCACTTTTTAGATGTGGTAGCCTACACAAATTCGAATACACTACCTGCTATGTAAATAACAGTGACGGAGTCAAACAATATATCGTCTACATACATTAAGTGGGAGAAATACGTAATTATTGAAGCTAACTCAAAAACTACGCAAGCAAAATTAATAAAATTTATATGGGCCTCTATACCTCTGAAGCATGACCTACCAAACAAAAAAAGAATCATCAAAATCGATTCATAATTGGCGGAATAATCGCGAAACATACACACAAAAAAAAAAAAAAAAAACACAGACTAATTGAGAACCTCCTCCTTTATGAAGAAGTCGGTTAAAAAAAAATCTAATGGGGTTTTTTGTAAATTATACCCATATTGTCGTGTTATTCTTGACTGTATCTGTGTCTGTGAAATCAAATAGCCTGATAAAATGGGTACTACACCGACGGAAGCTGCCCACGTTGTAGCTTTACTTGAGGCTGGACAAGGACAACGTGAAGTAGCACGTACAGGGCCGTAGGCAGGCGGGGGGTTTTGGGGGTTCAAACCCCCCCCGAAATGCGAGAAACCAGAATCTCAATCCAAAGATCGACCCCCCTAGGGTACCTCCTTATACTGATAATTGTAATCTATTTCGCATAGGCGTACTTTATAATCTACAATACCAGTAAAAGTATGCTTAAATGCTGTATTTTTATCGACTCTAACTTTGTATGGAATAAATTCCTGCAATTTCAGCATTCTCTGCGATAATCTAATCTCCCCCAGCCTCTTAGTAAGAGTATACTACTATACTGTATTTTTATCGACTCTGACTTTGTATTGAATAAATTCCTGCAACTTCAGCATTCTCTGAGATATACTAACCTCCCCCAGCCTCTCCCAGGCGGGGTACTAAAACTGTAAGTTTTGGCGGTGGTTCTTGTATGGTGTGGGGAGGAATTTCTCTCGACGGAAAAACGGTACTCGTCTTCGTCAACCCCGTCAACGATGGAAGTGGTAGTCGTGGATTAACAGCTGACCGATACATAACTGACATTCTCGAAGACCACGTAATGCCGTATGCTGGTTTTATCGGAGTTTTTTTTGTTTATGCATGATAATCCGAGACCTCATACCACGCAGATCGTTACGGAGTACTTATCGGCGATCGAATCCCGGATTTGAACCCGATCGAACACCTATGGGACGAGCTAAAACGGAGAATCCGAGCCAGGGTTCCCGCTGTTTCTTCCATTCCCGAGCTTAAAGTCGCTGTGCTTGAAGAGTGGGAGAACATACCACACAATATGTCATCGTAAAGTTGATCAGATCGATGACTAAAAGACTACAAGACAACACAAAAGACAAACACTAAAAGATGACTCTTTAAGAATATTTTTTTTTGCAATAATTTCGTTTTTTAATTGTTTTTCTGGACTGTTCTAGGCCTACTAAATGTTCTCTCAAAATTACCATTTTTCTTTCAGAGCCAATAATTTATCATTCAATAAGGTTATTATTCAATAATTTACCGTCATTATAAAGGTTATGCTATAAACTTTTAGGCAATATATGGTTCGAATTGATACGTTCCATATTACCAAAAATATTATCCATTAAACGTGAAAAAAGGAAGTGGCTCGATTTATTTGCTCCCAAGTGTATAACAACATCTATTTGACTGACTTTAACTAACTTTTACTCCGAGAAAAGACATGGGACTTTCATCAATATTTAAGTCATCCGATAGCAACCGAGTTGGCGTCGTTCGCAAACAATGTGTATCATCATTCCACCGTTATTTTATTGCAGTGAAGTAATGTATGGTTCATATGTTTGCTCTCGCACGCATGCCACCCCAACTTTGTCCAACGCACAATAGTTGGGACTACAATAGTGGCGTGCGCATCTGTCACAGGCTCGACTCTGATTGGTCGCTCGAGGGCGGCGTACGCGCACCCTACGCACTGATTTCCACGCTGTTGTCCGAATCAATACCGAAATTCGATATAACGGTTAATGTACGGCTTTATCGCAATGCTTTGAGATAAAATGTGCTTTGGCATTAATCCTTTCATCGTTTCGTAGAGCAATCGGTTGCAAGAATAATTCGCGAATCATTGTCCGTTCAAATTGAATTTGAAAACGATTGCAGTCTAAATAAAAAAACATGCTACTGTAATATGTTCTATACGCATGCGTACTTGTTAACTTGCATAAAAAAGAACTCACATTTCAATGTTTCTATAACCTGGAAAGCCTAACAAAGACGTAAAAGGTGTATCAATGGTCCTCACGAGCCGAGGTGTAAACAAAGCGCGACTCTCGTGGGAACACACTGATGTCGGAAGGATGTGTACACCGTTCGAGTGCTACGTCACAACACACCTTTTGTAATTGTTTCCCTTTTTTCTGAATGGGGATGCAATGACGTTTTGTGGTGGGAACTCGCTGCTTGATGGTCTAGCTGACTAGGACTCTTGAATGGTTTGTTGTGTAGTGTTTACAGGTTGAAGAGGTGTGGGACAGTTTGTTCCAGCTTGCAGATGGGTTGATAATAAAAAAATACGTTAGCCATAGAGCATGAGACGGACTGGATCATGCAGGAATCATACGACAGACAAGTTATGAAATGTCATTTAATTCTGTTTTTGAAAACTCAATTCAAGTGCTTTGATTTTCTATTGTTATTTCTGTCGACCAATCCAAAAGCATTAGATATTCAGCAGTTTTTCTGATTGAAGACTTCATTGCTCTAGTAAGAGAGTAGATAATATTCCTTGCTTCATTCACGAAAAAGTAGTTAAGGTAGTTAGGCACTGTCACGTTCATTTTGCTATCAGTAAGAAATCTTATGTTAGCAGTCTTCAAGCAAAATTCGTTCTACGTGTAAACAGTTCATCTCTCACATCTATTTTCAATATTGTTTCAACTATAAATCATCAATGTGCCACCTAATTATAGGTAAACAGGTACTCCCACGCTGACGTCTGTGTGAAAATATGCATGTTGTTGCCTCACCATGGGAGAGCAGCTTGTCATGGTGATATACATGCGATGTTCAGAGGGCGGGTATTAATCAATTGGCATAACGGATTACCTGTGTTTCCCATAACGGGATGCAATTTAGTTTTGGTGATGATGAGTTCTCATGCCTACACGTTAACATTCTAATGTTATGCACGCTATTTTTTTAACCGATTTGAGCTAGTTGCTATATGAAATGAAATATGAACCAACAAAACCATTTCATGTAGGTTGCCGATTCACATCACGCTTTCACTGTTAAAAAGTTATCAGGTCTAGTGAGAGCCAAGCCCCTAACTCTACAAGGCCTAACTCTAAAAACCTTACATCTTGGTCAAAATGTATGGCTTGGCCGTTCCATTGAACTATTCATGTTACACCATTAAATACCAGTGACTTATTTTTTACCATAAGCCCATAGCAGTATCTGAACGACGGCCAAAACTGGCAGATAGTCGCTCCATGTTGCATCCGGTTAAACTGGAGACCGATCTCAACATAGTTGGGAAAAGGCTAGACGGATTGATTGAAAAGCTAGACAAATTAAACTTAGTGTGTTTAATAAGTCTGCTAATTACATCTTATACTTGTGAGAATTTAAGCTCTCTGGCATAATCCAGGCCGAAGCTATGAGGCTTTGAAAATACGACAAAATGTTTCGAGAAAAGGTAGGTAGTGCACCCCCTGCTTTTTGTTTTTGGCTCGTCTTGGCTGGGGCACTACCGTGCCCCCAGATTCCTAGATTTTGGTTAAATTTGATTCTAGCCAAAGATGAAACCCACTAGAGAACTCGTTTCCATTTATTATTGCAATCTAATATTTATTTTCATCCAGTATTTCTACCATAACTACTATTCAATATAATGGGTTACATATTCAATATAACGATTTATTTTGGATTTATACAAAATATGTATATTTATCAAAAAAAATATTGATCTACACTAATCAATAAAACAGCAAGTACTTATAATGTCATCGATATCCGCAAGTACACTATTCAATTACACGTCCAGCCGGTAGTAAGCGACACCGGTAGCAGAGGATGCGCGGGCGCAGGCTTCCGGCGCGTGCGTGAGTACGGCTTCACAGTTCCGCTACTTTTACCAACATACCCTCCGTCAAACTAGACAGAAGTCACACCTATTTGTTCCCGTTTAAGGGTTAAAGTAAGTGAATAAAAGATTTGGTAAAATAGTATAATTAGGTCGTTGCCGCGCAGGCGCTAAGCCGGACACTTAAAGGGGATTTGAGTACTATCTAGTACGTCATATGTTCGTACAATGGAGTGGTACGTCTAGTGCTAAGTGGCATTAGAAAGTTTTCCTTTATTATCATTAAATACCAACAGCAAGGCTGGTCATGTCCACCTTCCTGGGCTTGACACTCCTAAAATATTGTCAGTGTCCACGTTTTGCTAAGGGATTGGTGTCAAACTTCAGTACATTATATTGGCGTACCCCATATCTGAGCTTTAAATAGTGGCAGAAAGAATACCACAGAAGAAACCGAAAGATGTTTTTGTAAGAGGAGTGAAAGAATTGGCATCGCATAGCAAAACTCTGTACAGAACTACATATTGTTATATTTATATAGTAGTGTTGCACTCGTGGCTAAGTAATAACAGCCGCACGTGTCAATCCATCAGGTTAAGCTACACTTTCCGGGGTTAGTCCGTGGATGGGAGACCATCTTTACTTACTTTACGATCTAAGTTTAAAGTTTTCAGAGCTTCTATGTCTAAGATACAGATGATTAAATTAGACATAAAATCTCTGATATCCTCTTCATCAAACTGCAAAGTAGATTACAGCATACTCCATTCCATACTGACTAGAATCTAATAAGCATGTTTGTTCACGAACAAAAGGCAGCAGTCAGACTTGCAACTCGGTCGCATCGCATTCATGGCTCGCGACAATTGCACTGATTACCGACAACACGGCCACTGTGCCGCGTTAATTGAATTCTCCACTCTCATGATTCAATTACATTCAATTATTTTCTCTCAGCTCTGGGCGGCGTGGTGGGCGGGGCGCCAGCGGATTGGGCGGTGCGTCTGGGCGGGCGGCGAGCAGAACCGCCCAACCAAACATATCTGTGCGTCTCATTTTACGCTTAAACTTTGTTTTTATACGTAGTTCATTAATGTTGTAAATAGGGGATGAAAACGCTGTAAATGAAATGTAATTGGAATTATAATTATTTTCAATTCTAAAAAGAAATCATATCTTATTCGTTATCTTCATTATTGAATTTGTTGAAATACAAATTATAAGTCACTTATTTTTCCGCCTACCTGTTGTCGAAGTCAATAGGTACCTATGTCATGGCATGTGACTTAAAAAGCATTAGCATTTGAATGTTCTTTTTATCAATACAAAAAACACGATTACCTATGTAACAAAATGTGACGTTTACCTTGAATTTAGTCAAGTTCATGATGAACGTTAAAATTACTACTAGTGACTATCTCGAAGTAAAATGAGCAGACATACACGGCAAATAAAAAGACGTCAATTTGATTTACTTTATTTAAGACTAAAACAAATAATCACTAAACCTAAGTATAAAGTGTGTTTTATGTTAATATGCTACCAATTTTAATACTGAATAAATGTTTTATTTTTTATTTTTTATGACCTGGTAAACATGACATAGATGGAGGATGTGAACCGACATAGATGGAGAACTTTGTCATTGTTATCGTCTATTTATAAGTAAACAATCAATACTGGATATCAAACGATTATTGGAATTACGCCTTCGCTTAAATTCATGCTGTTAAAATATGGTTTCTACCTCAATGGACAATCGAATGCACCTATATCATATTGCGATACGTACATTGCCACTAAATTAAAAAAAAAATACACGTAGCATCACGCCTGTATGACGAAAGGTTTAGGCAGAGGTGCACCTACAGTAGGTACACCCACATTTCGTCAGATAATTTTAAGTACCATGTAGGTAATCAAATTTTGCAGTCTCCTCAACAAACATGGACAATTATATTATTGTTTCGAGTTCGAAGTGAGTAGTAACAAGGTACCGCAGAGATGGGGGTCTTATCAGTTATCGGTACAAGGTAAAGGTTTAAAAAACCCCAAGTAGACACTTGTGGCGCGTGCATGGGGGCCCGCACACTGTTCCGGATCCCGTAGATATGCCTCCGTGCTCGTATATAGAGTGTTATTCAATTTACAGGTAAGTTTTTACGAAACTCATTATCTTTACAAGAATACAAGAATTTGTAAGATTTTTTTACCTATCGACATATTTTTAAAGTATATAAACAAAATTAAAATTCTTATCATTATAACATGATGATAATTATTTTATGTTTCCAATAAGTGCGACTCTCTGTTTAAAAGCTCGCACCGTACCGTAACCCTACTCCCACCACATCCACATTATTATCATTATTCCGAGTCCGAATCAGGTATAAAGTAAAAATAAGTGTACAATACATTGACAGCACCCTGTACGGGGGTTACAGCGGCCGCACGCGTCGGGGTGCGCACCCTGGCTGCAACCCGCCAGTCCTGTCCCAACCGCCCCGCAGAGCGGACCGCGCACCCCTAACTACACCACCGAACTATACAAACTTTAACCTACGAACTCCTTCATACCAGTCAAAAAGAAAAATAATAAGTACAAAATTTAAAAAATAAAATAAAAATTAAAAAATCTGCCAAAATATTGTCGTCTATACTTGACAGTTCGGTTTTAAAAATATTTTTTAAAGTTTTCGTGTGCAGGGGTGTCGCTGGGTGATTCAGAAGAGGACCAGGCAAAGGTATGAGTCACTTACATTCGTTTTCGCCATAGTAACGCCCTCGGCACGCACCTGCGTTTCGCCTCGCACGTGGGCGATTGGCATCTTGCTTTGATTTCCACTGCAGTTTTGGTTAAATTAAAACCCTTTATTGAAGTTCAAAATAATTATGTATTGTTTCTAATTAGAATATCAGTTGGTGAATGTCATGAACTTCAAACTTAGTCTAGTTACTTAAATGCTTTCTCATGACACGTGATTGTGGTCCTCATTTAGGATGCAGTTACCAATATTTCCGTATTTAATTATTTTAACTACTACGATGCACTTATCTTTCTATTACTATTTAAATATACTATTTTGTAAACCTGAACTAAATTAATCAATCTTTGAAGGAAATTAAGAGTTCGAAGTTCTTTCTGTTTTCTTAATCATCCGAAAATAATTATGTCCGAAGTCCTACGAATATTATTACCTAATATGTTGTGTTTTGTGCCAGTATCCTTTTCTGCGTAAAAATGTCTTCATAGCAAACTTCATGCAAAGTTTCTTTGTATAAACGTTATCACATGAGTGTGCCTGACGAGCAAGTCCGCTGAAGTTTGGTGAAGCCGGACACAGCTTCCCTCACGTATCTCTAGCCCGTATTTGGTTCTATCCGTGCTACGAGATTTCGTAGACGCAAGAAAATCAAGTGCAACGGTTTATTAGAATTGGCATTTAGATCTATTATTCTTTAAATTTATTATTCATTTGTTGAAAGAGACAGTGTTTATTCATCGTTTACGATGTCAGGTTTTTATTAAAATTAACTATTAATAAGTGTTAGAATAATTAAACACGGGTTAAGATTTTTTAAGTATAAAGATAGATTGTGTTTAAAATTATATTACGAAATTAAGTTGTACCTATGTAAGATGTCGTACACTACAGTATTAAATTGTTATTACAATTTATATTGATTTAATATAGGTAATCATAATCATTTATTGGTCAGATTATGGCACATTTAAATGAACACACAATTTATTTAGGATGTCAAAGTATCAAAGAGTAAAATATCAAAGTTTAATATATTACAATTCAATTAGGATGTCAAAGTATCATTCAAATAGTCATTTTAATAACATAATATCAAGTCTTAAGGTTTATGTTTCAAACATATCGTAAGACTTAGCAATTACATATAACATTTTTAATTGTTATTGGTGTGTGTGTCATATACTAATATATAGAGGACTCTCTGGACAAGTCTCACTATTCTGTGATAGACACACTTAAGTAATTAGAGAGAGAGAGAGAGTATTAGAGTAATTAGACAATTCCAGAAACGGCTGTAGCATCTTGAGCTGTTTGCGTTTGCTTGAAGTAATAAAATATTTTTATAAACCCGAATTGAAATTATATCGTTATTAAATCAGTGTTTGACTGTCGGTTGTTTATCGGTAAGACATTTACAGCAGTTTATACACTTACAGAGAGTGGATGATACACTGAAAGCATATTAACAACAGATTACAAAAAAAATCGTTCAGAATATTGTTAGTTCAGAAACAACTATATTGCCTTAATATGAGTCAAATAATTAATTAAAAAGTCTAGTTCCCAGCAATTTTCACCTCAATAAAATCGGTGTTACCATCACAGTGAGTGTCGAAAGGTGTTAATTAAGTGTAATTAGTTGTACACCTCCGACTGGCCGGGATTGTGTCCACGCCCTAATGACCGAGAGGACGACACTTGCTTAAGTATTCATAAGTGAACGTAACACGACAATTATTAGTCATAGACAAGGGATATTATTATTAAAATAGAAAGATAGAATATATATTAAGACGGTAATTTGTAGGAGTTTATAGCATTATTAATGCGGCCTCTTTGATTACGATTTAATTAAGTTTGATTTTAGTATCGTTTTGATTTATTATCATTGCTGAAGTGTGAAATTGTACGTTTTACTTGTTAGTTTTGATAATCACTATGTCCGGAATAATCTCTCGGATTCATTATTCTTTTTACTCCTGATATATCAATTTTACCTTCGGTAATGTTTGTGCTAGATGCGCTACGGTAATCAACCATCAGTGATTCCGAAAAAGATGCGTAAAGTAAAATCTGGCTCAATTGCGAAAAACTATTGTTGCAATAATAAAACGAAAATAACGTTATTACGTATCAGACGACCGGTAGAAGAGATGCTATATTTTTATCGTGCGGTTTATTTCACTAAATTAAACCCTTTAAATAAACAAGAGTATAAATGTTTATCTGACGGATGGATTCACTACCATAGCTAAAGGGGTTAGATTAGAACACGCGACCACTTGATCACCAATCAACACTAACAGTAGAATTATACTGATAACACTTTCGAATGATTGGAGGATTATTATATCGGAAACTAATATTCCATTTATTTAAATTATTACGTTTATCGACTTTTTTTTATCTATTCCTTCCAAGTTTATATTGTCATCATATTTTG
The DNA here is from genome assembly GCA_948473465.1 of Lithophane ornitopus. NCBI lineage: Eukaryota > Metazoa > Arthropoda > Insecta > Lepidoptera > Noctuidae > Lithophane > Lithophane ornitopus. The sequence goes on from OX419633.1 coordinate 7,970,110, forward strand.
CTTTTAATTTGTAACATTGTTTTTTTACAGATTTTCAGGCTATCAATAACAGCATTTGCGTTTGGATTTTCAAACCTAAATCCCGTAGTTGTATTTAAAGATTACAAGAGAATATTTACCTGCCTCATTCTGTGTTTCTAATTGTCTATGAAAATGATCTTTTATAAAAATGACTTTCTCGATGCATGTTTAAGTGTGAATACCTAGCATACATAGTCCATTGAATATGTATAAACGTAGCAACATTTAGCATATAAACGTAGGTAGATAATATAACACCATAGAGCCCCGCCTTCTCTCGTTGGTCGGCCTCCCAAATTATTAAAGCCGCCCAAATCTGTTGGAGCTTTACCACAAATATACGGAGTATTATATTCACTTTACAGACCATTATTTTAAATGATTTAATATTCTCTTTGGTACTGTTTTAATTATTGTAACGATGAAAGATTAAAAGTACCTATAAGTACTTTATTTTGAGGCTATATACGCCGGATGTTCTGGCCTGACTTAAAAATCCTTAAAACTACACTAGAGAATTATATTTCACTTCTTCTGAAGATGACCTTTTACAAATAAACTTGATTGTTTATTGGATTTTAAAATTAAGCTCCAATTAAATTAACAACCCCAACAGCATCTAAATTCAAAATAGTAAACGCACTATAAACATTCGTTTACCACAACATATTCACTATTTGCTCTAACCAAACAATAAAACGTATTAAAAGGAGAGGGTAGTTCACCCTTGCTAGCGCTGGCAGGAGCGTGGGAGCGCCCCGTTGACAGTAATTAGGTAACTTGGCACGCGCGACACCCCTTGATTGCATTTGCGAACTTAGGCGCGGATTACTGACGGTCTATGCTTGTTACAAGTAATCTTGTTCAAATCTGTCGGTGAGAAAGTCACACTTTGTTTATATATTGTAAGGGAAGAAAAAATATTGAGGTTTTTTACTGTGAAAGTCAATTTGATTTGTAGTAGTAAAGTGACACGACCACTGATAGGGCTCGTTTTTGATTGATTGTTCACAGCAACTAACTTGAGATTTGAATGTAAAGTACTACATGATTCTTTTGGCGCTTAAATGGAGTTAAAAGCGTTGGGGGCCTAAAACGGCCACATTAGCAATTCCTATAAAAGCCATACATTTTCTGAATTTCCAGCTGTCATTAGCAATTCCTCTAATTTGACACAAAAGTAATTAATCATTTGTGGGCCATTTTACGAATCTTCATAGAAAACTGTCAAACAGATGAATTATTTCGTAATATGAATTGCACATTTTACGATGATTAATAATATTTTCCTATTATGATTCTGCCAAAGTGACCGTTTTAAGCCCCCAGATGTTGGCCACGCGCCTAAAGAACCTTACAGCCTCTTGCAGCGTTGTAGTTCATAAAAACACAAGTTAGCAGCCAGAAAATTTTACCCAGCCTACAATCATTTTAAAATGCAAATATTATTTTACTTTATAATATAGTAGTACAATTGCATGAAAGCGAGTAGTAAAAATTATAACCAATAAACATTCCGTATGGTCTGCGTGTGAACGCTGACGGAACTTACATGTTGTACTGCAATGTGCACTTCAAAGTCGCATACGAAATACTTGAGATAGCCTTCCAACAAAATGGACGGCGATAAAATTAAACATATTTGAGTAATTATAAGATTACGTTTGTTCAGTTTGTTATATAGGTGATGAAAAGTTGAATAACACTTTCATTTTAATGCGAGCCTATTCAAGGCTGAGGCACCAATATTATTTTCTGAGTTCTATGAATGAAAACAATGTTATCCTGGCAAGTCTACTCATGAAAGTAGTGAGCACCATTTCTCAAAACACATCGTCGCGTCGCCTTGTCGTCGTTACAATCAATGAACCACTCGACCACAATTGAATCAACGCCTTGTCTTTTGTTCCTCTTACCGGACCCTTGAACAACCTCGGTGCTGCACTTTACTTTATTAATGTTCATTTTATCCGCAAATAAATAAACAATCTTTCCTCTTTTCAGATTTGATAAAAATGTTGGTGAAGCCGAACAAAGAATACGATCTACAACAAAATGAGTACCGAAATCACTGAACAGATAATCTATTAACGAAAATGGAGGCTGCCTTGCCTCATTTCCATCGTCTGACTTCATCGCGGTTTTACCAGCAGTATGCGGCTCCACCAGTGCGCATATCCAGCAACTATCTCCATGATCTAATCCCACAACAACATCCCACACTCCTTCAGCAATATTTGGCATACTACAACGAGCCTCTAATGCCTCTCGACTTGTCCCTTAAATCCACTACACCGATTACCCCTCCGTGCACGCCGCCACCCTCACATAAAAGAAAAGCCACCGATGACAGCAAACCAGAAAAATCAACGAAAATATTTCGACATTTCGAAGATAATGATACTAAAGAGGAATCGCAAGACAAAACAGATAAAAGAAAACTTGACGACGAAAATTCCAATGACAGCGACAGTCCAGAAGCTAAGAAACTCAAGTTCACTCAAAAGTTTTTCGAAGAACTGAAAACATGTTTACCACAAGAGGAAGAGACGCCATCGAAAAGTGGAAGAAGTTCACCAGATGTTGTCGAAATAAAAGATTTAGAGGAACGACCTAAAAAGTCACCAAAACCACCGACGCAACCGACCAAGAAGAGCAAAGCTGTTCGAAGGCTCATGTTCGATGAAGATAAGACATCGCCCGTCTCTGGCACCATCATACGAGATCTGGCTGAGGATGAAACTTTAGTTGTTCGAAAGGTAATTAATAATAACATTCTTTCACGTAAACCATGTATAAAGAAAAACTTTACGTTCAAAGTGTAATCACACATACGTATCTAAAATAAATGGCAAAGTTGCACAGGAACTATTAATTAGACGTTCTTACCATACCATTACAGCGCACGGCGACTTTCCTTATCGCTTCAGCAATTAAACAGGTAGAAAATCGGGTATTGTACTGTGTTTTGCGCTAATAACGGGTCTAAGGGCGCACCGCAACGCTTACCGCGGGGGTGTGTCTCAGGACATTAAATACGATATAAATCGCCGTTTCAATACTACTGTATTTCTTTGAATTGAGATAGAGAACTGTAACGTTCAATTTAGACGTAATAAATTTTTTAATGATATGGAATTACTTAATAGTCGTAATTGTTGGTGTGATAAGGGATCGTTTTAGTTGTGAATGTTCGCTTGCATGCTCATAATTGTACTTTTTCTAGGGAGACATTGATCCGGCGTTTAACGTGGTGGAGGTGACCGACGAGGCGAAGGCTTTGATAGCGGCGATAGAAAACAGGCTGGGCCGGTACATCTGCAGGCTGTGTCGGCGACTCTACAGTGACGCGTTTGCGCTGGCACAGCATCGGTGCTCTAGGATCGTGCACATTGAATACCGATGCCCCGAATGCGATAAGGTACATTTTAGATCAATTTATTTTGTAATTACCAGAAAATTACTATCAAACAATATTGTATCCTAATAAACGTTTTACGATAAACACTCATATCTATCAATCGATTTTATCTACCAATTCCCACGTGAACTAAAATTGATAACGAAACACCCGTTCAATTTTATGGCATCCCAATACATTCGTCATCTATTAATTAAATTGCATTTATCACTCCTATTAGATAGGTTGGTCCATAATTCTGTTTATTTTTTGTCCGTGGGAACGTGTTTGCGAGGGTGGCTCGTACACTTGGCCCATTTCCATGGGAAGCCGCCGCAAGTGGTGACATGAAATGTTTGTACAAGGGCATCCGCTAATTGAGCCGTTTGGTGATGCGTGACGATAGAATATTAGCACTTATCTGCGTGATGCTACTGTACATGGGTGACTACAAATTGAAATAAATGTTTTCGATTTGTGAGGTGAATAGAAACTAGTTTCGGAAATTCAGTTTTATTTTATTGTATTTTCATATGCAAGTTCTTACAGATTTGATTAAAATTTTATTTCGGTGTTATAAAACTGTTCTGTCATAAAACGAATATATAGGAATAGATCGCGAAGATACTAAAATATTTAGTTACTTCTACATCTTATATTACTAATAATATATACATCAAATTGGTCTAATATGTGTTTTGTATATAATTTATTAAGTCTTGCAAAATCTATAGTTATTCATAATCTTTTTTCGTCTTTGCCTAGGTGTTCAACTGTCCCGCTAACTTGGCATCCCACCGTCGCTGGCACAAGCCACGGGTGGCCGGCGCGGTGAAGCGACGCGACCCTCCTGCCGCCGACTCCGGTCGCTTCCCTTGCCAGAGATGTGGCAAGATGTTCCGAAGACAAGCTTACCTAAGGAAACACATGCTAGCCCATGAGCAGCCGGAAAACGAGCCTGAGAAGGAACCCTCAGCTTTCCGGCAAGTCCATACCGAGTATCCTGCTTATCAGCCGGTGAGTCCACAGATTTGATAAAATCTCTTGATTGTTCAAAGCCTAGATACATCAAGCGGCGGAAAGCGATGAAAAAGTGTGGTGGAAGTTTTAAGTTGTGCTATAAAAGGTGTAGGTATGTATCTAAAAATCAGCTGTTCCATACATTTTGACGAACTATGCGAACATAAATGTAGGGAACCGCTGTTTTTTTTTCGCGATTTCAGGTTTGGTCCCATAGTATAAGTTATTCATAATAATGAGTAAAGCCATGTGTTTAAGTATCGGGACAAATTACCAGTCACCCTATATTTTGCAAATCAATTTGCTTTCAGGCGTTAAGTGGTAACTCAAACTATGGTGTTGCAGATTCGGGTCGCAGTCCATTTTACTTGGGGGATTATTTTTATATTACAAATAACGGTATTCTCCTCTAACCAGCAACTTCTTCAACAGGATGCAATCCGAGAGACCGGCTTCAATACCTTCTGGAACAAGATCCCACCTCCGCATCAGGAGTTGAGCTGGGAGGGTGTGCGTCCTAGATGTGGGTCCTCATGTTCTTCGGAGGACTCTCGAAGTCTGGACGTGACGGGTTCGGAGGATGAAGGCGGCGGCGGGGGTGTTGTGGATGGGTGACGGAGGGTACTGCGGCCCGTGCCGCGGCTGCCGCCGTACGCACCCGTCGCGACTGCACTCTACCCGTACTCTGCACCGTATGCGCATGACGCACACATGTACTTCTCTTGAACTGGTAAGTGTTACTGGCCAGTCAGAAATGGAACGCATTTGCTTCAAGATGGCCGCCAATTAAAATGTCATCAGAACTTTCAACGAGATCATGATGTATAGAATGGTCTCTGATTTACCTCTAAAGAAAAAAAATCCTTGATGGACAATAGATGGATAACTTTACATTATAACAGTTTTCTAGGTACCTAGTTGTTTTTCATCATATGAAAATAGTTTCTGATCAATAAATATATTGTATGTACTTATCTACTTTGTAAATAGGCTTGATGTGTATTTAGGTATTTAATATAGAGTAGAATAGTACACTAAAATAATATGTAAATATTTATGATCTCCTACAGCACATTCCAAATTTATCAACTTTCGCAAATGTAAAACATTTAGCGTGATATTTATCAATAGATTGTATCATTGTATAGTGTAATTCACTTTTTACTAACAATGTACGTACTTATTTTAAGATAGAATAAATTATAATCAGAGTATAGTTAAATAGGAATTTATTAGTTTGTAAGAATATTTAATAGTTTTAGTAACTCAGTTCAACTAATAGAGTTGTAGTACTGTACTTATGTAGTTATTTTATTCTTTAACTATTTCAAGGTTCGTTATTTATTTTTTTCGTTTATTCGTCGTTCGATTTCAAACTATTTTTTCAACCATAAAACCAAACATAAAAAATCCACACTAATCACAGCTTTTTTTAACCTTAAGTAAATGACAAAACAATAGTAACACAGTATTGGCATTACGTTCGATCGGCAGTTCGTTAATAAGGCTCGAGGGGTCACAGGCATCGATCGGTGCATGAGCATATTTTTAGATGCAGCGCCGTGCTTTCCGCGGCGGTATGGTGGCACCACCCGGCTGCCGTGCCACTACCACTCATTACTATTTCAACAGTCAATTCATCGGAATTGAGTCCAGTGGGAACTGTACCGTCTTTAGCTACGATGTAATTTACGAAATGTTTCGGTTTTTCAATAAATAATCTAGGTCGATTATACAAGGTGTTCCTTTAGATATCCCACAACTTTGAGGTTATATGCTATTAGTAAAAATAATACAAAAAGTCCTAGAAGAAGTGTTCCAAAAATACATAGTTTCGAAGATAACATAACACTAGACTCTCGAAGTTTCATTGATTAGTACGAGTAAATCATTTTCATTCAATCCAAATCTTTCTTATTTAATGCAAAGAAAATAAGACGTTGTCATATTTTTTTAAAATTGAATTTGAATAATATTGAATAAGTATGAAAATGATATAAAAATAAACGAAATAATTAAAATAAATTAATGAAGCCAGTTGATTCTTTGACATGATCTCATTAATAAATACCCTAGATTTATGGGATATGAAAAGGAACACCTTGTGTAAGGACAATTAAAAAAAAAAAAACATTCCAAAGAAATAAAAACGTAAACTTACAAACACCAAAGAACCAAAAATATGTAATTTTCTAGTCATTATTAGTTTATTATTTCGTCATTCGCGTTGATCTCACAAGTATACGAAATTATAGGTATTATAAAAATAGACTTAGGAACTATAATAGGTACTTAATTTAAACTATTCATCGTTATACATAGTCATTATTTAAAACATAATCTAGTCTTGGAGTCTAGTTTCATTTTAATTTAGCATATCCGTCAATTGTATTATTTTTGTTTCTAGTCATTTGTCGTAAAAAGTCTTTTATTTAAGTTAAAAATATGTTTTGGTGTCAATTATTATAGTCATTTATTTCTAGTAATTTTAATAAAAAAGTCATTATATATTATATTTTATAATTAATCGTTGGTTATTGAACACAGCGTAAAAAAAAATCGTAATTATCTAGTCTTTGAGTAACAGTTTTCTAGTCAACGAAATAATTAATTAATATAGTCTATATTTTATATCTAGTCATTAATAGTCATAATTTAAAAACGAAAAATAAACCAAAAATATTATTTCATCCTAGTCATTTGAGTAAATCTAGTCGGGAATTATTTTAAATCTAGTCAATATCTTAAGTTTTATTAGAATTATTTTAAATCTAGTCAAGATCTCGAGTTTTTTTCTAGTCAACTCCCTAGTCAATTTGAAGAGACAAAAAAACAGTAAATACAGAAAAACACAACACAACATTAAAAGAAACACATCGATGAGCCGGTGACCTTTTGACTATAAAATTATATGTTCGAGTTGAGAATCAGTTTGGTTGGATGTTAGGGAAAAGGTAACTAAATAGTAAATAGCCACTCTTTATTGTTTATAAATGATCAACCTTGAAATATTTTATAACTTTAAAAAATAAACAGAAATTATAACATACTCACGAGCATAAATACCTTACAGTAACGTAAAATTAGATTCAAAAGCGATTTTCTCGTGTAATCAAAATTTCTACTTTGGGAAAATACTTATTTCAAAATATTATGTAGTATGGTTTCGATAATATTACTTTGTTCATAACACCATAAAATATCTTTCAATACTTTAGGAGATAATCGCTTTTGAAGCTTGCGGAAGTAGCATATTACATCCTATATTACTTAAAATATATAGCTACTTTATAGATTACTACATTGTATTTTCAATTTATATTATGTATACGCTATTATTTGTATTTCATGAAATGGAATTATAGATCAAATAATGTATTTACCTAGTTTAAGAATAAAAGATAAATAATAATTTATAATTATAAAGATTTATCTCAACGAGTCAAGTCTAGTCAGTGTGTTATGTAACGCGTTCCAAAGATGTAAATATTAAAAAAAACGCTATTTATTTTATAAGAATTTATTATATTATTTAAAGGCCAATTATTTTAATATGTGCACTTATATATTTATATTTATAAAATGACAGTTTAAATCAAAGTTATATTTACTACACTCGCGGTCAAAGAATACGGGTCGGTACGAAAAACTAAAATTACTCGTAAAATAATAGAGCTAGCGGCATGAATGAAACTCTATGTTGTAGACAATTTACCATTTAATAAAACAACACCAAAATGTTGGAAACGTTATAAGTTTAATTGTCAAAATTACATAAAAATCAAAACATCAATAATTTTTACGTTGAAAAACTAATGGTTGGTACCTCACATACAGCACAAAAACGAACTTTAAAACAAAATTAATACGTTGTATTGCTTCTGCGGACTCTTCTCACAGCTGCCAGGCTATTGGGCATGCCGTTTATTAAGTTTCTTATGCGATTTTGCGGGATATTGGTCCATTCTTCCACTAACGCATGTTTCAGGTCTCGAAGTTTTAGCTGGAGCGGGATTTAGATTTCTTAAACACCTCCCAAGCTCGTCCCAAGCGTGTTCAATTAGATTCAGGTGCGTGTTTCTCGCGGGCCAGTCCATGCGATTGATGCCAACGTCCTGAAAATGTTAACTTTCAATTTGAGCTGTGCGTTGTCATTCATAAATATTGAATTTTCACCCACATTCATTAAATAAGGGCCGACATACTCATTATGAATTTCTGCCGCATATCTTGCACTAGTTAGCGTATCATTTTCTATCAGCATTAACTCCGTGCGACTCTCTGAAGAGATTCCAGCCCAAATCATAAGAGATCCACCGCCGAAAAGCACTTTTTCCTCAAAACAAGCTGGAATTAAACGTTCCACCGGCCGTCGGTAGACTCTTCGCCGCCCATCATGTGCATACAGCATAAATCTGGATTCATCAGAGTCATTCTCTTGCCCATTCTTCGTCCCCCATTGTGCTTGTTCGCGGGCGTAACGTAATCTTGCTACCCGATGTTCCCGTTCAAGTTTTGGACCATTTGCCGTCGTCTTACAGTCCGCTCGCTTACGTCGTCTCTACGGGTCTCTTCGAGAGACCCGTAGAGACGACGTAAGCGAGCGGTTGATTGAAGCGGCGAGTTGATTTGTTGCATCAACTGCTGTGAGGTTGCTGTCTGGACGATTCGTCGTAACAATAAATCGATCCTCTCGAGCCGTAGTACGTCTGGTCTGCCGGTTCCTGGTCTTCTTATGTTCTGCCCAGTTTCTCGGATATGTTGGACGACTCGCTACACTATAGAAAGTGACACGCCTATTGTTCTTGCTGTACTTCGCTGACTTCTACCTTCTTCTAACATAGTGACGATACACGTACATTCTTCTGGTGTTAGTGACATCACAGTAATTCATGATAGTGAAAGACCACAATTACCGTTTTTTATCATTTTGAGTTGATAGATTGAAAATAAAAGTGAGAAAACAAGCACAAGTAAAACAAACGGGCGCTGAATTTCTTTCCAAATTGGAGGTTTTTAAAATTTTAACTTTTTTAATTTCCGTTGTAGATCATTTAAGGTTTTATTTCATACGATATTAAAATTCTCTGTAATATAAAGTTAGTTTCATGCACGTACCATAACCGTCATCGACCCGTATTATTCGACCGCGAGTGTATATGATTTAAACAAAGTATGAATTATTTAAATTTAATTTTTATTTGTAAGTAGTTTTTTTTTTACAAAGGTGTTTATGGCATTTCAGTCAACGAGGTTTGAAGGCTCAGTGTGTATGTGAATGTTAAATCTGTGAAAATAAGTATAACATCGTACTTTTAATTATTTTCTTTCTTTTATGCTTACTTCAAACACATTTTTCTTATGATGTTGGTTAATAGTAGTACAGTTCATCTAAAAAAAAATGGAGCTTCTTTAAATTTAAATGTATGTACCTAAATAAATACCAAACAATGTTTCGTACGTACCTACATTTGTTAAGATAAAATTATTAATATCACTATTATGCATTTAACAGTGACTGACTGTCAAAATCATTATAATTAGTTTAGAATAATTTTAAAGACTATTGTTATATTCCCACCACCTATTTTTCCCACCACCTGTTGGTGGTGGGAAGAATCGCATCGTAACTTTTTACGTTAACCGTTTAAAAAACCAGAATTCAACCAGAATATACATATTCAACGAATATAAACGAAATCTAACTCCTATCTAACTCTAGGTCCATTATTAAATTATTTCATAATATTTTAAGTTGCGATTTCGATTCAGTCTAGAATAATCGGCTAATTAGGTATAGTTTGCACTCCCGTACCTTATATAGATTTAGTTTGCACTTATTTATGTACTTAATACTTAGGTTGTCTAAATATTATTAAGAAGTTGTAGAAAATGTGTAGTTATGTATGTAGATATTTATTAGACATTGATAAATTAATAAAATTATGTAAATCATGTTGCATTTTATTTTCCCCTTGTTTCGTCAACTCTTGGCTCGTGTACATATAAAAAAAAAAACTTTAACAGAAACTATTAATAGCTATGCAAAATAGATGCATGCAATTATTTGATGTCTGACTCTGAATGACTTTATTCTCTCCTGAACACCTACTGAAATAAAGGTGGGTAAGTGATAGTCCCAGCAATGTTGTAAAATAAAGGTGTGTAAGTCATACTCCCAGCAATGCTGTAAAATAAAGGTGGGTAAGTGATGCTCCCAGCAATGTTGTAAAATAAAGGTGGGTAAGTGATGCTCCCAGCAATGTTGTAAAATAAAGGTGGGTAAGTGATGCTCCCAGCAATGTTGTAAAATAAAGGTGGGTAAGTGATGCTCCCAGCAATGCTGTAAAATAAAGGTGGGCAAGTGATACTCCCAGCAATGCTGTAAAATCTAGGTAATTATTCTTGAGTAGACTAATGGTCTAAGTATTCATATATCCTGAAAAAATTAGCACATCAGCTTGTGCGGGTGCGCAGACCAGGCAGCGGGTTAATTGCGTCACACCAAATACCGAAACCCTGATGGTGACTACCTGACATAAACATTTGATATTGATATGCAGCACCTTAATTTCGTAGCAGTAAGGCCGGTTTTCGTACTCCAAGTGTTACTGATGACATGCGTTGCGCCGCATTTACATACAAAAATTCTATAAATGTTGAGTTCCTTTTTATCTTCGATCATTATTGAAGAGCTGTTTTTGAGATTCGAGTTGTTTCTCACTAACTGACCGACTCCTTGACAGTTCAAAAGTGCTTGTAAATGGTTTGAGTTCAACTAATTCAAGTTTGAAACTAGCAGAATCCCAATAAGTTTTTGACATGAATGGTTAAATGTCCTACAAGATATTAAATTTTAAAACCGATCACGTTAAAGACTTATAGCGATTCTGCTAGTTATGAAGTGGACACGTAAGTAAAGCGAAATATATTAGAAAACTAGATGCGCCCCGTGGTTTCATCCGCGTAAGTCTCGATCCTGTACGAATATCGGGATAAAAATACCCTATGTCGTATTCCAGGTCATGGTCTACCCCTGTGCCAAATTTTATCCAAATCCGTTAAGCCATTTTAGCGTGAAAGCGTAACAAACAAACAAACTCACTTTCGCATTTATAATAATATATAGTTAGGATATATTTGGTAGTTTAGTAGGTAAACTGCTATGAAGATCTGTATCTACAAATCTATAGATACATTATTATATATTGAAGTCCCATTTTGTGTCTGTGTGACCGCATTGTTCTTCGAAACTACGCAACGGATTTTGATGCGGTTTTAACCATCATTCAGAAAAATTATCCTGGAAGGTTTATTATGTTTATACATTAAAATAAACTTATAATAAAGAAATCTCGATGTTTTGTCAAGCCGTAAAAACCATGCGAAGCAGGGGCGTGTCGCTAGTTTATTCATAATGCTTAAACCTCTCAATCAGCTGGTTAGTATAGTAGCGTCATCTGTGCTTCTTTATAAAAGTAGCTTCCACAATTCCACACCCCTGTCACTATTGTCCATTGAATGTATGTTCGCTGCCCGTTGCTGCCCCAATGTTTACGCACCCCTGATAAGCTCGCGAGGATAGGCACTTAACTCTTGTTTTACAAGGAAGATGGCGTGCTTTAGGAATAGTCCACCTCTTTGTAATGAACATAAATATACTAAATAAGGATACTTTACTCTAAAATTTCAGACAGGAAAGTAGTCTACTTTACTACTTTCCTGTTTGAAATTTTAAGATATCTATTTAACGGTTTTAATTTTCGAAATAATAACGACCCAGGAATTTGTGTTTCATATTTTTTATATTTTATATTATTCTGAATTTACATAATGTAAGAATCATTACATTATGTAAATTCAGAATAATATTAGATAGTGTTACGTCCGTCCCATAGAGTGCAGTTACATTTTGTCCTGTTCTAATAAATAAACAAGGTATTTGTATCGCGTTTGTGTACAGAGTGTACAGACAATTTAAGATCAAAATTAAGTTTATGTTTTACACGAAGATTGCATGCATCAAAATTAAATTGATGACCAATAATTCTAGTAATTAATTCATGTTGTAGTGATAGTGAATCAAAACTTATCTACCCCATTCCACCGTACCTTGATCACAATAGTAGCTAATTGCTAACTAAGTAACAATCGCCTTTGATTATGCAATGTTATTCTTGTATAACTAAACGCAGACGCATCCCAGCTTCAGTCCATTAACTAGCTGGCAGTAAACAATGAAGTACATTTACTTGATATTCCTCGGTATTATAGCAATTAATAAAATAAATTGTCATGTGACTGATCGAGCAAAAAATGCAGGAATGAGTGAAACGATGACCACGCAGTTGCCTGCAGAAAATGATACTCGTTTAATGTCTAAAGAAACAAGTGAGAAAAAGTATGAGTCTCCTAAAAAAGTGAAGGACAGTGACAATAGTGTGTACCTGGATGACGTGTTGTTTGCTATGAAGAATCAGAACTGGACTGCTGAGGAGGAGCCGTGCTTGAACCATATCTACCGCCTGCTTTATAGTTTGCAGAATTTTACTCTTTGGGCTGTTTGGGGTAAGTTGTGTTTAGTAGCTAGTTTATGTATTAAATCCATACTAATATTATAAATTTGAAAGTAACTCTGTCTGTCTGTCGGTTTGTCTGTATGTTACCTTTTCATGCCTAAAACACTGAACGGATTTCGATAAAATTTGGCAAGGGGATAGATGGCATCCCGAGGAAGAACAAAGGCTACTTTTTATGGACATACCACGCGAGCGAAGCCGGAAATATGTTAGAAAACAAAATTTATGCTGAGACTCTGGCACCCTGAGCTGAGTACCCTGTTACAGTTACAAGTTTATAAATTTTTGTAAAAGGTATATCGGTGTGAAATTATTTCTTGAATTATTTGCCAACTAACGAACAGACAGACAGAGAGCGTTGCGTTTTATTTAAATATCCAGGGAATCAATCATACTAAAGTAGAACCGGCTTAATGGTACATCATTTCAAACACTTCTTTAACCACAGAATGGGATGCCCAAGCGTCAGAGCCGCAAGGCCTTCTATTCGGGAACCGATACCAACTTGGCAACTTCGACCAGTGCATGAACGCGCCCTGGGCTAAGAAGCAACCGGAACTGAAGACCAAGTACTGCCTAGCTGAGATCGTTCTAGAAAGAACCGATAAGAATGTGAGACGAAGAGTTGAGATGCCGTACTACCCTTATCAATCTGCGTTGGATTTTATTGAGGTAAGATTTCTACCTTATATCTTTCTCCTCAAGGATTTCTCCTGTATCGTAGATACGTTTACAGATACAAGTCTTAAACACACAGATTCGAAACAACTATTGTACGACACAACTTTAGATGTAGCATCGGCAAAATTTGTAAAACCTAACACCATCCGAACTGAGCGCACCTTTAAAATCACCAATCTTTATTACTGCTTTAGGTGAAAATGATCTTTACGCAACCGCAATAACTTGTAAAATCATATAACCAAATACACATCTAAGTTGTGTCGTATAGTACCAGTCTGATTGAGCCTTATTATAAAAATGTTTCTTTCTTACGGGAATTAAAATGCCGACCTCATCATTTTTTAGATCCTTTTAAACGTATTTATTTACTTAACGCATCTATTGAACACATGAACTTAAGAAGAGTTCGATACAGTTAATTGAAAATTATGCTTTAGGTTTATTTGGGGATATAAATTGATTCATTCAGTAGCATGCACTTTAGGCGAGAACTCGCATGATCGCATTGCGTTGTTAATAAACTACAAGAGGATACTACTTCACTTCTTGAGTCACCTATTTAACGTCAGTATTCACGCAGTACAAGGATTACGACCTATTAACAATTTACACTACAACACAATTTTCTCAACTGGATATGTAAATATAAATATCGCATGTTCTACGTTTAATTGAAATAAGTGAACAATGATGCAGTCTGCTAAGATGACACGCAATGTGGAATGTGAATTTTAATGACCATTAATAATAATAAAAAAAACAAGAAAAAACCGTAATGATTATGATTAATTCATTAGTAAAAGATTAAGCGTAGCACTTTGCTACGAAAACGCTACGAAACCGTAGCGCAAAACTAAATGTTAGAGACTTAAATGCTGGAGACTTCGAGAGTATTGTTTTTGTGTTATGTTAACAATAAATTACACAAAAAAATACCGTAGTTTATGCCTAAAACTTATACTATTATTTAGTTTCTTATCTTTTGTTGGATAAAGCTCGTAGCGAAACAACATTAACTTTTCATCTCCGCTAAAGACGTTTAGACTTCTGAAGTCATCTTCACTTCTTTCTACCTTCGGTAATCATAACTGTTATTTATTGTCTGCTTTAATGATTTATCATACTTTTTATTAGTTAGGTAGGGGTACCTCTCCTTCTTTTTTTCGAGTTTTAGCTTACCTTTGTACAGACACGTGCATAAATACCGTACACTTACGCAAAATTTAAAAAAGAATTTCTCGTGAAATAACGATTGTAACATTGAGAAAATTTCATAATGGTATGGTTTCGAGACTACCACTTTATTAAGTGCGTTTGTGCGTGTATAATCTCGCGTAAGTGTAAGGTATTCTCGTGACTGAACTTTCCTCTAAGCATGAGATCACCAAGCATAGCCAACACAAGACTTTATGCTTGCACTGTCTTATTTTCTTATCCAGCACCGTCCACCTCACACTCGTCCTCTAAACGAGCTGACATGGGGCGCATGCGTGCCGTCAGCGTGTGCGCCGCGCACGGTGGAGCGGCTGCTGGGGGTCATGCTCGCGCGCAGCCACCTCGGCGCGGCCGGCATGAGAGCCGACATCAGCGTCACTGAGCCCTGCCAGAGTGGCGACGATGAGAGGGAATATGATGCGCTGTTCTACGCCTTCTTGTAAGTGAAAACAGTTAAATACGGTATATAATTGAGAATTATATTACAATGATCTATGCATATTTCAAATTAAAGTCGCTTTTCGTGTTTGTCTATATGTCTGCGCCGTTCTTCGAAACCACGCATAAGATTTTGATGTAGTTTTCACCATCGTTTTGAGAATTTATTGCGTAAGGTATATGTGTATAATACGTTACTATTAAAGTTACATTTAACTAAGCAATCTCGATGTTTTGTCAAGTCGTAAAAACCGTGCGAAGCAGGAGACGGTCGCTAGTCTTATATAAAAATATAACATTATGATCAATGTGCTCTTCCAGGGTGCTGATGAGAGGATTTTTTTTACGCATACGCATTGTTTGAAATTATCCTGTTACGTACAAGATGCGTACCTATACGCTCTGTATATAGTTATTTTTTTGTTGTCTGGATTATTGTCAGATGGTTAATCTGGAAGGTTAGAATTATTAACTATCTATAGTTAGATCTAATTAGAGTTAGCAAAACGCCCAATGTTACAGGAACACAATTTGATTCAAGAATGGGATGAGAAACTAACCACATTATCTACTCTTTTACAGCGGTGTGATGGGGACGGTAACACTAATTTCTCTTATTTGCACATATTTGAATTGTCAAAAAAAGGAATTGGACCCAGATTCCAGAAGTAAGGCCAACATGTACTTTTTTTTTTTTTACGAACAGCATAATTGGAGACTTTTTATTAAATGTGTATTCTTTTAGAAGCAGGCTTCATCAAGTCATTCTGTCTGAAAGAGAATGCTCTCGATCTCCTACGAATGAAGAAGGAAGGCATAGAGGTGTTCTACGGTATTCGATTCTTCACGATATGTCTCATTGTGTTGGACCATCAGATGGGAATATCCAACTCGGGCCCGATTAGTGATGGGCTGTCGTCGGATCAGGTTCGTAGCAACATTTTTTCCTCGAATTTGTTCGTTTTGATTTATTACAGGTACTATGAACATAGTTTTGATGTTATGGTTGCCCAAACAATCTGCTCAGCAAGTCGACTAGCTCGTTGCCATCAGTGGGTTGGATGACGAAATTAATATCTGACAGAATTTATAAAAAATAATACCTACTCTTTATAATCTAATAAGCTTATTTTGGTCATGCTATAATCAATTTTAGTGTACGGCGAGAATGCCTTTCATTATATAATGTTAACAGGAGGTTCAAACACCACTCGGTCTGCTTATACTTCACGACGATCTCTTCGTGGACACATTCTTTTTATTATCGGGCTTCCTCACCATCACGAATATTGCTAAATTCAAGAGGCTGCCCAATCCCCTGTTTATCATCCTGAAGAGATACGTAAGGTAAGTTCATGTAAAAAGTTATTATTTGTGTAGGTATTTCATAATAATCTATATGTATAAACAATATTTAATTGTGTTGCGCTGCCGCGCCGAGTTATTTACAAAAAGTGACATTTTCGGTTTTAGTACCATTTTAGTTTTTTATTTTATTTATTTAATTAACAACCCTTTTATTTAATCAACAATTAAATACAGTATTAAATTACGTTTCTCTTGATACCAAATAATTATGGTACGTGCAAGCAAGGTGTTAAAATAAAAATAATTACTATGAATACCTGTGAATACTTGTTCCCTAGACTTTGTAGAGTAGTGTATTTTTGTTAGTTCAAAAAGGTTGCAATAGCAATATTTTTATGAAGGCCGATTGGCAAAACTGAAAATACCAGGCCACAAACAAGCTGTAAACAATTTAAAAAAAGATTAAAACTTTAATGGCATCGCTTATTTTTTTGGCGAAAAATGACCAGTCGAGCACTAAAAAGTTTAGATTACTTTTTTATTTTATCTACTAGCCGCTAGCCGGTGCAGAAAAAAAAACTTGAAAAGCCGTATTATTTTGATTAAAAATTAATAAAAAACAAAACACTTTGACAATGTGTTGACAGTGAAATAGTTAATTTAACTATTATAACGCTTTAATTAGTGATTTATAATGTGGCAGTAATTTATTTCGTTTGTATAGATATTTGAATACCCGCTCTTGAAATTATTTCAGTTTATAATAAACACACGTCATTATTATCTCTAATTTTGAATAGATTGGTGGTAGCATTCGCCGTGGTAATATTCTACGTGTGTGCGGTGTATCCTTACACGGGCACTGGTCCACTGTGGAACAGGGCCGTCGCCCACGACACGGGACTATGTCGAAAGAACTGGTGGGTCAACCTCGTCATGCTCAACAATTATATCGACACGGAAAATATGGTGAGTTTTTGTACCATAATGCCTTTAGCTTTAGTAGCCGTTGCCTACTGAGCACCTCAAAACCCCAAATGTGTGATCAAAGGGCAATCACCCCGGAGCTGATTTGTGTTTTTTTTCTTATCGTCTGCCCATTCTTTTACATCCTGAAACCTTCCTCATGTATACGTTTACCTTACCTATACATTTACAGGAAACTCATATCATCCTTATTTACTTACTTACCTATAACAAACTGGGTACTAAAGAAGTGCAAATTAAAATTTAAAAAAGACTTAGGTATCTCCTAGATTAGAAATTGGTAATGTATTGAAAAGCCTCTTCGTATTGTAAGTCTACATAGCCAGTATCCACTTTCAATCAGGTGTATAATGTATAATCAACTCCCTACTTTAAAAATAATCAACTTTTTCTCAGTGCATAGTCCCGTCATGGTACATCCCATGTGACTTCCACTTCTTCGTGGTGACTGTCCTGATATACTGCATCTACAGAAGCTTGCCTAAACTGGGTCTCGTCATCGCAGCCGTAGTGACTGTAGGAGCTCTTGTGTCACCAGGCGTCGTCAACTATATCTATCAACTTTCTGCTGTTCAGCTGTTTACTTTTGAGTAAGTTATTTTTTAATAGTTTATACTAAAGTTGTAAATCAGTTTATACGCAAACTTTAACAGTAAGTAATGTATAATGTCTGTTCCAAAAGCATCTGATGAAAGTGTAAACAAACCCTATGTCAATTAGCATCCACATGTACATTTTCTGATCCATTCGTTTACATTTTCATCGGAACAGACCGTTTTTATGAAGGAAGACGTCCGGGAAGGAACTACCACCATACTTAAGTTAGCCGACAAGTTGCATAGCTGGCTGAGCCTGGAGTGAAGAGTGAGATTAAGGTGGAAAGGCACCTGCGGTGTCTCTGGTAGTGCGATGATAGATGTCTATAGGCGGCGGTAACCATGACTCATCTCCTCACCTATGTGGGCTGTCTGTGTGCTTCTTCCGTGTTGGCGATTTTAGATCTTTGAACTGTAAATAATAGTAGTACTCTAACACTCGTAAGCTATGATTATGTTTGATGTAATTATTTTGTAAGATCATCTATCATACAACTTTTCAAACGTTGAGTATGGTCAAGATGATCTTCCTTAATAGTTGAAGTAGTTCAACTCGTAGTATAAACCCATGTCAGTGATGATGATGATGACGCAGAACTGAATGACATCAGATGGGCAATTCCCGTATCTTTTAGAACGTTCGCTTTCTGATTTCAGTCTCAGTCTGTCAAAAATCCTTGGAATTTCCCTACATTTTTGACATTGATGAGATTGCGACTAGATTTTGAACGTTTTTGGCCTTTGAGGCAAGTTTTAGTAAGCCATATTACCTACACATTCAATAAGAATCCATCGGGCAGACGACTTGTATTGGAACGAAACAATTATGAACTTCAAATTAACTCTAGATTGTGCTAAATTTCATGTTTTTGACTGGTTTAGGCTGTGCGTTGACTGTCGGTGAATGAATGAATTTAAGATATTTGTTAAGTAGAAGATAAGGAGAAATAGTCGATCGAGCTGGACCTAGAATTACTGCAGTGCAGTCGGGGTTGTGCAGATTTCTTGCTTATATTGCGTTACCGAATGCATCTTTTCTGTTGATTGTAAATGTATAGGTGCATTTGGCTACTTGCATAGATTGAAATAATATGGCAATCACAATGAAGCATAGTTCAACACCCCATGGAAAAATCTCAAGATATTTTCCCTATAACTTGCTTAGCGTGTCTTCCGCCATTACGCTGTGCCATTTGAAGCAATTAGATGTTTATCTCTAGTGCGCTTCATTAGTAGTACAATGCAATTATTGTACTACTTTGTTATGAAATGTCAGATACTTATTTGCAATTAAATTATTTCATGAAACAATTGAAGACGTCTAAATTCATAAAGGTGCTCTTCCAAAAAATTCAAACCATAGCGGCATGTCGCTGTGTCTGTCATTGCGATTGGGCGACGTTGCTGCTTGCGGTTTGCGGATACGGTCATCTTCGGAAGTGCAACTGAAGGCTTTTATCACAAAAGAACACCCTTACCACAACCCTTACGGAGGAAATACGGAACACCGGACCTTTTATAGATAAGAATAGAATAATACTCTTAGACCCAAGACCCGATAAGACCTGATAAGTACCTAGTGATGACAAAAAACTGTAAAACGAAATGAATAAATGTAAAACGTTACTGCATAATAATGGCATTACTCACATGGAAAGTAAATATACATAAGAAATACAAAAGAAAAAATAAATATTGAGATTGTTTCCAAGTAATATGAGTGATAGGTTAGTTTCCAACTGAATGTGACGCATCAGTAGTTTCATCACAGAGGATTTCCTCTGCCATTGTTCTTATGAATGTATCGTTATCTAGTATTAATCAATTTGATCCGTTACTATTTTCTGGAAAAAATTCTCAGTGCAAACATTGATTGGCAGTAGAAACTTCGTCTCGATTATGTTTTTAGTCTTATATCTACAATTATGTCATTTTCATTTCATAATTTCGCAGGATATCGAATCGAAACGGCTTACCAATTATATATAATTATTACTTATCCCATTGCGAGGAGCTCGTGGCTAAGTAATAACAGCCGCACGGGTCGATCCATCAGGTTAAGCTACGCTTGCCGAGGTTGGTCTGTGGATGGGTGACCATCTTTACATATCGAGACTCCTCTGTGCCTCGGAAAGCACGTCAAGCCGTTGGTCCCGGCTGTCATTCGTGGATCTTTGACAGTCGTTACGGTTCGTCAGGAGCCCGAAAGTCTGACAACCAGTCTTGGCAAGGGGTATCATATGGCCAGTTACCGGGTTGTAGAGGTCAGATAGGCAGTCACAATCAGTGTATAACGTTCCTACTGCTGAGACACAGGCCTCCTCTCTGTGAGAGGGAGTGGGCCATAGTCCACCACGCGGGCCCAGTAGGTACGGGTTGGTAGATGTCACATGTCTTCGAATTTTTGGTTCTAGGACATGCCAGTTTCCTCACAATGTTTTCCTTCACCGTTTTGAGAGCAGTGGTGATGAAATAATTGACACAAAGTAAAACGCCTGTCAGGGTTCGAACCTACGACCTACAAGTCGTAAGTCGCGGCCGATACCACTAGGCCAACACTGCTCTCCGCTGATTCAGCTGCAACCGGTTAGACTGGAAGCTGACCCCAACGTACATAGTTGGGAAAAGGCTAGGCATATTGACTTATCCAATAGCGTAAATCTAATCGCGCTGATCGCGAAAATTTCACAAATGCACACTTCAATAAAAACACACCCTAATAAAATATAAAAATATTTAATTTCAATTCAAAAAGCTAAAATCATGGTTGCTATCCATTTTAAGAACAATGACACTCTAGGAAAAACTCTTCGTATTCCATTTATCCTACAGTAATAACTTCTAGTTATACCTCCTATCCACCAGATTCATAATGAACCCTCGTGGCAGCAAAGAGTTCAACGTGGCGTACATAAAGAGTCACACCCGGTACGCCGCCTACCTGGTTGGTTTTTACAGTGGATATCTATTCATCACATATAGCAGTAAAGGCAATCTGAACAGGATTAGACAGGTGAGTTTATGACAGGATAGAAGAATTAACATATCTAAACTTATTGTTGTACACCCGAGACAAGGTTGGCTGCGACAGCTAGCGGTTACCGAGAGCCGCTTCCAAAACCTATACGCTTATTATGTTCATTTATTTTCTTTATTGGAAAATATACAATTTTGCCGTCGGCTTTTGGGCATTTTTATGGCGAAGATGAATGTGTAAACAAAGTTGCCATTAATATTTTATGGCTAGAGTTGGTCTAAGTTGCACCTTTGTTCATTGAGATCAGCCTATACCAGTCCCCTGCTGGAATAGGTCACTCCAATAGAAGCGCCATTTCTCTCGATTTTTTACTACTTTGGTCCAGATGCTACCAGCCACTCTTGAGAATTTTTGCTTTGCACTGTCTAATATCTGTTAAAATAACCACTATTTTTCCAGAAATGGTCAGTCCTCGGTACATGTGTTGCCCTAACACTGATGCTGGTGGTCATGGTACTGGGTAGTACGTTCCTCTGGCGCACCTATCATCCGCTAGAGGGCGCGGTGTACGCCGCACTCAACAGACCCGCATGGGCGTGCGGAGTCGCTCTGATAGTTCTGTGCTGTTCGTTTGGACATGTTCGTGAGTAATTGACAATCCTATAAGTACTTCTATGACTCCTGACGGCTAAAATAAGTCTAGGGATATGCAAAAGCATATTCTGTACAACCCGTGCGCATTAACATGGCACCTAGCTAAATGACATTTGGAGCTCCCCTCGCTTCCCCGCATGGCGACGACGGGGCGCCGCGCGGGTAGCGGGGGGAGTATTGAGTTCCGAGCCAGGTGCCATGTTAATGCGCACGGGTATGCTCTACAGTCCACATGATTATAATAAGGTACAGTCACGGACTTAATTTGATGAGCCACTTGGCACTGTTGGCATTTTAGTCGGGTCATGCAAATCGGGTTTAGTCGGTTATACTCGTACATCCAGACACGGAAAGTAATGTCTTCGTATTATAGAAGAAGAAAATTATATTTAATATCTTTACCGGTTGGCTAACCTGAGAGCCAGAACTACAAACTTGACAGCAGAGTGACTACCCAAAGTCAACCAATTGCAGGTCTAGCAACCGTAACCTAGCCACGATTGTTTTAGCGTAGCCATAGGAACGTTAGCGTACGGAGAAATTTTAATTAGTCATTTCGACAAATTCGAAAATAACGTCTCTGACATCGACATTTCAACTGTCACTGTCTTCGGGGTTTTCAGAATTATCGAGTTGATGAGCTCAGATTCGAAGGAGGTCAGTATCAAATAGATTCAATAAACATTTTATTTATTTTTTATTGAGAACTTATTAGTCAACCTCTATGGATAACAATATTTCCGATTACTAGTAATTTGTCATCTTGTTTACGAGCATGCGATTTGAGTTCGTGTTTAATCGTGTAATCTCGTGAATGTATGAAACTGTAAAATTGTAGTTTGAAAGTGGCTCATCAATTAAAGTCCGTGACTGTACCTACCAGTAAAATGAAGACAAACAAATAGTGTTATTTTTTAAAACAACTGCGTATTTTACTTTTACAAAATGGGTTATTACTCAATTAATGAATATTTTGAAGACTATAGACAAAACCTGCTTTCTTGTTTACCTATTCCTTCCTTACATTTCTATCTTTCCCTGTATTTCTTAGAATACTTGTTGTACATAGTTTAGTTATTTGTTAGAGAGATAGAGAGTTAGAGAGAAGATATTTTTTAATTTGTTAAAACATCTACTATATTCCATTCTTTTCTAAATTCTAGGGCAAAACACTGACAAAGTCTGTCACAAAATAATATAATTCTGTAAACATTTCTTTACTTACTCAGAAACCATATTATTCACATTTTTGATTACATATCGATGCAATCTTTACCACTCCAGCCCTAGTGAAGTCGTTCCTGAGCTGGTACCCGTGGGTGCCTCTGAGCCGGCTCTCCTACGGCCTGTACTTGACGCACACCATATTCATCACTCGGGGCGTCTTCATCACCAGAAACCCGCAGCACAATGATCATTTTGAAATTGTAAGTCTCACTTTGACGGATAATAAATTGGCCGATCTCAAACTTTTTTGCGCTAGTTTTTGCAGTTGATAGGTCACCATTGTTGACAGTAGGTATGTACCAGTCAGATCAAAAAACTATCCTCTTCGTAGGTAGGTTTAGGAACCTACCTATGAAGAGGATAGTTTTTGATCAGATCCTATCTTCAAATTACTGCGTTTTTAAATAATCCATAGGTACAATCAATCTGCCTAGCCTTTTCCCAACTATGTTGGGGTTGACTTCCCGTCTAACCGGATGCAGCTGTATACCAGTAATTTACATGGAGCGACTGCCTAACTGACCTCCACAACCCAGTAACTGGGTAATACCCTTTGGTAAGACTGGTTGTCAGACTTTCGGGCTTCTGACGACCCGTAACGACTATCAAAGATCCACGAATGACACCCAACCAACCCCGGCAAGCGTAGCTTAACCTGATGGATCGACCCGTGCGGCTGTTATTACTTAGCCACGAGCTTTTAAGTAATCCATCCATTCTAGTCATATTAAAATAATCTGACTCTAATAATCTCACTTTCAAGGTAAAGTAAGTAGTAATAAGCTCGTATTACGAAGTCAAAACATAAACAGATGGTAAAAAAAACGTTACAATTTATTTTCCAGTTGAACTCAACAGCAGGTGTAATATTCTGGGGCTGTGTGGCGGCTCTTCTACTTTGGCTATTAGCAGAGGCGCCTGCTAACAAACTACTTGCCCTGTGTTTGAAAAGGAGGTATTTATTTATTGGTTAATAATAATAGATCCCACTCACGAGCACACGAGGTTGTCGACATGTGGAATGTGAGGTCGGCTATCATTGTGCCGATTGTCGTAACGGCCAATGGCCTGATGGCCGAAAACCTCCACCAACATCTCTCTAGGCTTTCGGATCAAGCGCCTGATTCAGAAGGCAGTACTCCTCGATAAGGCTCGCATTGTGAGGAGGTTCCTGTCTCTGCAGCCCTAACCACTGGCAGCTTGGACCCTGATCCTGATGCCGATGGGCTAAATTTTTTTATATTTTTAAATGTTTTTTATAAAAATATTTTAAAATATAAGGAATATGTATTTAGAAAGAAATAAAGGAAATAGATATAAGATATATAAATCAAATCTATATTATGTGATATGATAACCGTATTATTTTAACTTCAATATAATATTTTTGTTTTTTTTTGGAACTACTAAAATCTTAACTATTTCCCAGGATCAAGAAGATAATGAATCAAGAGGCGAACCCGGTGACGGTGAGCCATAACACAAGTATGAGCACCGTGCCAGCGAGCAGTGGACATCTGAACGATAACTTACCAGACACGATATATTTCTCTTCTAAAATATGAAAATCAGTTCTACAATGTTCTAATTTGTAGCTAGTTTTAGGATACAATGTTTTATTTAAAAACTGATTCATAATAATTTATAATTTTACAGTTTATGAGTTTGCATACGAATAAAGTAAAGAGAAAATAATTTACGTAAAATATGCGAAATGTATTATTATGAAATTACCGTACTTTTAGGACATGAAGTGGGTAATGTGATGCTTTACATATTTTTATTGTACGCTTAATTGCTGGTCAAGGAAATCATAATTTTGTGTAGTCATCGGATTAATTACTTTTATATACATATAAGGTACTCATTAATTTTGCGTTAATGAAGTTTTGTGATTTGCTTTATAAATTTTCATATTGACACTCCGTTGTAAATAAAATCAAGTATAATATACACACCTGGACATCTAAATCGACCCACGCTACATATTTTTAAAAAACAAAAAAAAAATGTGATTTTGAAGCCAATCACTCACCGTTTGTCATTTTTCCAAATTAGAAATCGGATATACTAAAAAACAGTTTAATTGCAATAAGTCGTCTTTCACATTTCTGAATCGGCATAATCAGCGTATAATTTTTTAATAAAACAATTGTTTACATATAGAAAACGTTTTTTAGTAGCTTGTGTTACATGGGAAGAGTATATATGACAGGCGTTATGCAATTTGGCATGAAATTAATTAATGACACTGTGACGTGCGATGAAATGGTTCTCCCATGTTTCTAGGATGACCACACACATAAGCCTCTAGGCATTGACCAAAGTATCGGTCGCTTTTTAGTGGCGGCAACCGCTGTACCGTCACAAGCTCAAGGCCAGTTTTTCCTTTGGTGGAAATTCCACCTCAGACTGTCCATGACCCTCGGCTATAATTCACCTTCTTTTCAATTTTACTGAAAATGTTCTCCCTGTCTTTGGTAGACTGTCCTAAGTGCATCATTACCATACAGCATAATCTTGGTTTCATGCGTAAAAAGAACCTGACTCCAGGTTCCAATGAAAATGTTCGCGTGCAAACTGTAGGCCCGCAATTCTGTGAGCTCGTGTCAGTTTGGGACTATTGGCTTATGAGGTTTCTCTAACATATTATTTTGATGTTTTAGGTCTATAGATATAAAATTGTACGGTGGCTCGATTTACGAGCCCGAAAGTGTATTTTCTAAAATGTTGTTTTGTTTTAAGGAAACCTCCAATCGTACTACTTCCTTAATTACTAGATGAGCACTAAAATATTTTTAATTAATTATAAAACTACAAAAGAATACGTCAAGATTGCTACACTATTTAGTAGGTATGATTAAGTAGGTACCTAAGTGGATACTGCACTATTTAGCTAGTTAAATGAATGCAGCCATTACGTAGCGCTACGCCGTAGGCCCTACGCCGTAGACTGGCCTACAGCGTAGGACTCCTACGCGCTATGATTTTAATAATTTTATTTACTCAGTAGTAAGTTTAGTAAGTATTTGTTTACGTAGAACCGATTGCCAATAGTCCAATGTACCATAAACCCTCCGCGAAGAGACAATAATTGCGAGCCATCTGCATGTACTCTGCCTATTGGAGCCCTATTACATAAAGAGGGAAATAATTATTTCTTCACAGTTTACTACAATAATCTGTAACGCAGTTTTTTTTCCTCAAGGTATATGTCAAATGGTTTAATGCCATCTGTGTGTGAATTGCGTTACTGCTACGTGGAGCTGTTTCCTATTTGAATCCGCTTCTGGCCGTGAAAATAGTGTCTAATCGGACCTATAGATGGCGCTAACAGTTCTGAATGGCATGATGCCGTATTTAGTTTCATCATAAACGATATTTTTTATCCTTCCAGCATTCCACTGTTTATTAGTTAATCTTTTTTGGTCATAATATGTTACGTTATTACAATTTTTTATTGTACAAGAAGTAACAAAAAAACATCACACATCAAGTCTTAGCTACAAAACTTTTGTAATTTGTGATAAATATTACGTTCCACTAGTGTTGCAGAAATTGGTCAAGAACTAATAGTGTCAAGGAGATGGGTAGAAACATCCTTAATTACTAGAAATATACGCGACTATTACTCATTTGGGGATGTTTCTGGCTACTTTATCAATTTTTGTGTTCAAATATTGTCGAATCTCAACCTAATCCTACAAAATCAAATTCATTCATTTAAAATAATTCATCCTAAGAAATTAAATTCATTTATTTAAAATTTGATTTTGTGAGATTAGTGTAGGCTTTACAAAGTTTTTAGACGTACAACAGCTACGTGTAAAATTTCTTCCTATGAGATTTCCTTATTACCAACACCAATAAGATTAAAATAAGAGGCTACTTATAGGTTTGTCTATTAGGTAAACTTATAAGAGAACCCCAAATGGGAATAAAAACTGTTATAGGTAGGTATTGAATTTGTTTTCTTTTCTCAAATGCAGAAATTATGTTATCTTTGGGTAGTACCTAATAATATAATTATATAAGTTGTCACCTACAGGTTTCATCTTCAAAACCAGAATTGTCATATTAAATTGTAAAAAAAGTAAATAAGTACTAAGTACTTTACTTACAGGAAACCTAGAGTTAGCAGTCTGTAATCACCGCCGCGCAGTGAGCAAATCTCTTCTAATTTAATTATTGTAATTTAATTTGTGATTCGCTACATTCTGAAGTATTCACTATCGTTTACGTATGCAGCCGACTATGTAAGTACACAGTATAAACATAAGTGCAGGTAAATCAACAATGGGAGATTACATCACTATGATGTTAGCATTATTTATAGATTTCATTACCTTCCGACGTATGAATTTACTCTGTCGATTTATAATGAAGTGCTGTTTCATGTTGCTATGCTGGATTATGTTAGGTTTGTTGCAATTTTCAGGTGTTTCCCTTTGGTAGTTAGTGACTTCATCTGTGTAAAATTGCCTTTCATAAAAGTGTCAAATTATTCGAATATTAATTCCATGTTTCAATACAACATTTGAAATACCTACAAAATCAAAATCTAAAGTCATTAATTCAAACTAGGCTGAGAATTAGCACTTTTCGAAAATTTTATAAAAATTACATAAGACAGTCCCCCAAAAACGCCCACCCTAGTGCTTTAGCTGGAAAGAAAAAGTGACGCAAAAAACTCCCCAGCAGCACGGCTGTCTGTTCAGCATAGGTACATAATTAGAACCACATACTTCACTAATAGAAAGAACATTACTTACCTTGCGGAACTAGCTAATACCTAACCTGATCCCCCATCCTTAATAATGAAATTGACGTAAGAGGATAACCCGGTAAACATACGACGAATTAATGTAGAAGACCCTTGAGTAATCCCAGCGGATAAGGTACTTACACTGGCCCCTATCTACCTTTAAGAGTTTGTGGAAGATGGGTATATTTTAGCCACTGCAGCACTGTAGTTGCTTAATTTTTTTCGATTCAAGTGCTATCTGTGCCAATGCATTATTCTTTGTGTACTTACCAGATTTGAATTCGTTAGTTAGATGTCGTTGATGATCGATCATCATTTTGATTAGGTAATGATTGTGTAAAACTCAGTTAACTAAGTACCTATATGTATTTGTATGTACGTATTTGGTCGATACTGCTTCTAACAAAATTACGGTTGATTTGACTTGATTTATCTATAATTACCTACGTGGAATTGGAGGAAATATCAACAAAATACTACTAATTGGATTATTTTTTTCATAGCAATGTTCATTAGCTGATAAGTACGTAAATAAAAAACATCGATGTTTGTTTTGATTGCGTGTCGACCCATTTCCTCTTGCCACAAAACAGTTTGAATTAATTTCCATGTTTACAAACGATTGATAATACTGAGAATCGCATTTTACATACATGATTAGTAATATCTACAACAGCGTGCCAATGTCAACATCTGCTTATTTTGTATATCATACTTCGAGACGGCGCGCGGCGCAGCGAGCTGCGTCTTCGTACATAACTACATATTTGATTCCGAGAATGTGGTTACCTACATCATTTGACCTTATTAAAAATCTGGATCCAGCTCCAGCAGAGCGCGACTGTGTTTGGCAACACAACAGCAGCGAACTCGGCGGCACATCATAATGACATAATTGGCAGGGGGGAGCGCAGGCGCGCGGCGGCGCGGGGGGGCGGGAGACGCGCGACGCATGCGCGGGTTTGACGGCCAAGGTCGAGGCCGAGCGACTCTGCCGCGCACCGCCGCGTTGGTAGGTTCTTCTCGCCCGGCGCCCTCTTTCTGGGAACAACTTCTGAGGGACAAATGCGCATAAACCGCCGCGAGTGCCATGTATCCCGAACCCCAGCACAACCATGGACTCACCGACAAAGGTAATACCACCATTTCCTAAAGAAATTCGTGACTGCGTTCCGTTTGATGCAAAAATCGATCAGTTGTGTAATGTTTGTAATCACGCTTTCCACCTATGTACGTATACATAGCGCAGCTCTCGGCTTGCGTGGTTTTGCACGCTACGAATAAATTAGATGAACGATGTTATTCGATGCTCATAAATAATAACAGGAACTAAACGACAGATAGGTAACATTGCCGTAGGTAGTGCGAACAAATGATTTGTTCATTGCGCGAAATTGGTCAGCTCACCTTGCGCAGCGTCTCACGTCACTCGCTCTACACGCTAATCGTCTGAGCAAACAATTTAGACGTTGTTTTGGGAATTGAATTCATTATGATCACATTTAAAATAAATCTTAATCCCACAAAGATGGTAAGACGCATGTTTGCTTCCACATATTAACCGAATACCCACTTTTTGTGCAGCTTTTTGTGCCGCCTGCTAAGTATCGTTAATAGTGGTGGAGTCAAAGTACTCGTAACAAATACCTGTTCTTATATGATATTTATTTCCATGTGTTTGATATGTATTGGAAACTCATTGTTATATTAATGGATTCCACTTTGTCAAATTGACAAAGTTGTATCCACTGTCGGCATTTTGCTACATCGCCACATTATTCAAAAGCTTATGGTGTCTAAGATATTTACAGCGCCCGTGGAGCTTGTTTGCACAAGTACTCAACCCCCAGTGGCCCTGGAACTGCCCATAATTTAACTATCAATATTTAAGGTCGCTTTTGTGGTAATCCCTTGTTTGTCTATGCTTACGGAGTTACGGTTTGCGTCATACATCTACGTCGGCATATAGCTAGGTACTGCCTTTATCCATTTTTTATTCACTTTACTTAGAATATGTAGTGCGGATTATTCTAAGGTTATGGATAACTGAAACTAGCCCTGCTGTGTGTGTTTAGGTTTTATGTTTGAATAAAACCGGCCAAGTGCGAGTCGGACTCGCGCACGAAGGGTTCCGTACCATTATCTATAAAAACGGCAAAAAAAATCTCGTTTGTTGTATGGGAGCCCCCTTAAATATTTATTTTATTTTGTTTTTTAGTATTTGTTGTTATAGCGGCAACAGAAATACATAATCTTTGAAAATTTGAACTGTCTAGCTATCACGGTTCATGAGATACAGCCTGGTGACAGACGGATAGACAGACAGACAGCGGAGTCTTAGTAATAGGGTCCCGTTTTACCCTTTGGGTACGGAACCCTAAAAATTAGAATCTTAGGGAAATAGGAAGGTATACTTTATCAGATCACTCAATAAGGACCATACATTGAGATTAAGATATAAAAAAAATGATAGTGTTTTATTTCTAAAAGGAGGTGTTGTTTAACCTGAATGGGCTAGGTACATCTAAATACATAATTATTATAAATAGAAGTCACTTATTGTGTATTGTATGTGTTCATCTAAACTACGCAATGGATCTTGATGCGTTTTTCACAATTATTCAGAGAATTTATTCCGGAATGTTTATGTGTATACTAGCTTCCGCCCGCGGCTTCGCCCGCGCTGTATGTCGATAAAAGTAGCCTATGTCCTTCCCCAGGGTGCCATCTATCTCCTTGCCAAATTTTATCGGAATCCGTTCAGTGGTTTAAGCGTGAAAAGGTAACAGACAGACAGTGTTACTTTCGAATTTATAATACTGTAGGTACCTCAGGCACATAAATCTTGATGTTTTGACAAGTCGCCACATCAGTATATTGCATCCGTGCGAAGCAGGGCGGGTTACTAGTTACATAATATTTAATCGATTTGATTTGGGACAGTGATGAGATTATCAGGTCACGTTTCTCTGAATGCAAATGGATGATTTGACGGTTTTTGTAATAAACTGAGTGCTTTTGACTAAATACTGACAATCTCAAATAAGCTGATATCTTCAAGAAATTACAATTTAGGGGTTTATTATCTACCAAAATTATTTTATTATATTTTCATAAGGACAACCTGAATAATGCATTTAATATTAAATGCCAAGCGTTAGTTCGGTAACTTGGGTTTTTTTTTAAGTTTACTTAGATTGTTTTTTTCATGTATTTTGTTTTCTCTTATACTCTTACACACGGTGTCTATGTACATCTCTTTTTATCCTCTGTCCTATCGCAGGGATGCTGGGCTAGAAATAAGCATCACCTTTGTACTTATTTTTCTGTTCCTTTCTTCTTGTCTGTTTATTTGTGTGTACATAAATGGTTAAATAAATACGTTAATTAATCTCAAAACTATAGCTTTCACTGATTTTATTTTAGAAATACTTAGTTATAATATGTAACCTTATTATAAACATAAACCTTCCGGAATGAATTCTCTAAACGATGGTGAAAACCTCATCAAAATCTGTTGCGTGGTTTAGATGAACAACGGGGAAAAACAGACTAACATGAAAAGTGACTTTAATTTATAATATGTATAGATTGTTATTGTAAGAACACAGATTCATGAGAGCCCGCTTTGTTACCATTACATAATGATATTCATAATATTCTTTCATAAGTCGAACATATCAAATTGCTTGTTATTTATTATCCTCTCCATATGTAACAACATATACCATTAATATTGACATATGTTTATGTCCCCTTGTTTGTTTGTTTGTGTGTGTGTGTGTCTCACCCCCCTCTATTTGGGTCAGGGGAAGCTGTGGGGTGCTTAGAGGTAGTGGGCGGCTCATCTCCCCTCTATCGACCGCCGCTACCCGCCCACATACAAAAAAAAAAGTTTAGTGACGTACCTTTGCAGAATAGTCAATAGGCTCACAATAATATTTCCTGTGCCTCTCGTTCATTTGATTAAGTATTGTTATATTGTTATTTTCCATATAAATATGTTTTATTTACCCTTAATCATTAAATCTTTATCTATAATTCATTTTAGTTCAACTGAAGGGCTCTTTTTTTATATATCGTGTGGTCGTGCCAGATTTTTTTTTTCTGATAGTTATTTCGAAGATTTCTAAAAACTCCCTCGTTGATCTAGTGGTTCGATTCCCGGATCGGAAAATGTATTATTTAGTTAAATAAATAAATTAATTTCATCTGGAATTGCTCAGTAGCTGCCCGGATTGCTCGATTGATGGCAATAGGCTCGCCCTTTATTACATGGAACTTAAACATAACTGGTGAAATGTGAGTGTACTATTAGGTACACCTCCCTACCTAATCCTTCGGGAATTAACAACGTGATGTTATGTGTGTTCTAAAAAAATTGTAAACAAAATACAAACAAGAAAAATGAAGAAAGACCTTTCCAAGAAGCGCCCTAAAATGCCGAACAAAGAACCCCGTCTTAATATCCACATTGTATTTATTTCTTTTATCTATTTTTAGCAAATGTAGCTACAAATACATAGGTATGACTCTGATTTTACTTTGAGATATATTTGACTTTCTTAGCCTCCACAATGTAACAGGAAAATATGCTATGATTCTGAGACTGAAATAATTATTCACTGCTTGATTTTTTTTTGCTTGCCCTAAATATTTTTTTGGTACTTGACAAATTAAAAAGAAATTGTAAGTATTATTATTTCTCATCTTAAGGTGGATGCGCTAGGGTAGCCCGCGAAATTCAAATTTTCTTACTTTTTTTGCAATTTGCAGGTCATCAGGTTGTTTGTTGATCTAAATATTATTAGCGGCCGTAACAAATATGGATTTACAGAATTATAAACATTAAAATCAGCAATACAACTCTCTAAGTTCATGTAAATGTAATGAATGAAAATTTCGGAAATCGTCAGTCAATACACTTAAGGCGAAGTGGGACTGACGGGAGCCGGGGGGGCGGTATGACCCCGCCCGCGCGCAATTCTATTGCACTATGTTAACAAATATTAAATTTTAAAATTTTATTTGTGTGTTATAGAAAAATAATTCCATAATCCCTTAAAGTATTTAATAGTGAACACGTAGACAACATTTTATTACAATTGCTTTGATAACAATCGAATGGAATAGGTTCCTTTTTCTCTTTAAAAAAGCAGATTTTAAAGGAAACTTTGCGGTTTTTTTGTATCGAGGAAAGTTATGTCAATCGTGTTTCGGGCCTCATACTTCACTAAAGACATTCTTCAATTTTCGAAAATAATAAAAAAAAAAAAATCAAAATAAATCATAGAAAAAAATACGCAGATACGTTGTATTTTTGAGAGAAACATTGATTTTGCGTGAAGTCGAAACGCGTCAAAACATCTGCTTTGGAACCATTTTACCTTAACGGCTGAACGGATTTCGATGTTTGGCACAAGGATTGACCTGGGTTAGGGCATAAGATACTTTTTGGCAAAAGCTATTTTGTAACTAATTGCTGATATTTTATTTTACTGTCCTCTTCTCTTTTTAGGGTTCCGTACCTCTAGGTAAAACGGAACCCTTATAGGATCACTCCGTTTTCCATCCGTCTGTGAAGACAGACCATGGGATTGCGTCGAAGTCGAAAAAATACTTAGGTATTTTTATATTAATTTTAACTAGGTCTACGCACCCATGAAGCACAAAAAAAATGGCCATTTATTACTCAGCCGCAAGTTAATCAAAACCTACAGGGACGCAACAGTGAAGCCGCAGGCAGCCGGACACAGCTTTGAGACGGAACCCTCAGGGCGCGAGTCCTACTCGCACTTTTCCGGTTTTTATAATAATTATTGTTTATAATGGGAATAAGGTCCATTGAATTAAATGTCTCTCTCCAGCAATCCGAAGAATTACGGCTGCTTCTAAAGCTCGTTATCACTCTGAAGTAGATAGAGCAAATAATTGATAACGCCCCATTGTTAGCAATTTTTGACAGTACCTACAAACTGCAGGAGCTTGTGTACTGAACATAAGTGTAGCATATGCAATACAATGAACGTTGAATACCTTTGATTATATCAGCCGATCTGAGGGCCTAGACAAGTGACAATCGCTTCGAAAGCGTTTCGTATTTCTACAACGACTTTCAACAGGACTGACTGACAGCTTTTCGATAGCTTATGTCAGTCCTATACATTCACCTAAGTTTTCTTGTTAAGATTTTTACGTAATAAACTAGCAGGACGTGTTTACTAGAAGCACTTTTAATTCAAGCACCATATATGAATTTCCGCCCATTATTGAACTTTAAACTTTGAGCGCATCAAAAATAAAGATAAATTAAGAAAAGTTCTTTATTATCCAGCAAATTAAATATGTATTAAACATTTCAGTTTCCCTTACTAATCGACATGTTAAGTATGACATCCACACTCAAGTCGACAAACAATTTGACATTGTCAATAGAGAACTTAAAAGGGTATACGTTCAATGTTCTGTGATCACTGAGTGCATTAGAATAATATTCTAACAAAAAAATAGAAAATAAGAAAATGGAAGTCGTGTTTCCAATATTAGAGATTGGTATAAAATAAAATAAACATTTTAATGGTCTCCTTGTGTAGTGGCATCGCATGACAAAGCGGGCTCGATAGTTAGCCTAGGTTAGTAACTGTTACGTCAGCTGCAATGCAACCATAGGATCGCATATCAGAAAGATAGTCCGTTTCCATATAAATCCCTAGCTAACAAAGAAACAAACCTTTGTTAGCATAGTCATATTTTTTACAAAGATATTATAACATTACTAAAGAAGATTAATGTATCTTCTAAAACTGGAATCCAAGGCAAAAACACTTTTTCATTTTTCCTAAAATATGATTCCGAATATACTCCCCTACCTATTTATACTTACCCTCAAGCCCTAAAAGTACATAAACGTTTCCCAAACAAAGTATAGGCGTCCATTGATGGTAAAGCAGTGTTTACAAGAGGCAGGGCGGGTCAGCTGGTTCGCGCCGATCGATTCGCGCTTCGTGCGCCTCGTGAAGGGCAAGGCCATACCACCCGGGCGGCTGTGACGCCGGCGAATGCCGTAACTTTATACGCAGTAGAACTGTAGAACCCTGGATGTTATCCATGTTCGACAGTGTGTCTGCGCCCTTTGTGGTGTAGGTTAAAGATATAACGATATTGAAAATGCAGGTTTGAATGCATATGCGTAGCTGAAACTAAAGAAGGAGAATTTGGAAGATTTTTCTTTGTTGAAAACGATAAATGATACTTCTTTAGAATAAATAACAAAAGAAAGTGAAAAACATACCTATTTATATTGTAATGAAGTCAATATATATGTTAAAATGCTGTAACGTTTATTTTAAAGTTCAAAAGTAATTATAAACATAACACGAAAAGTATTCAAAACAGGAAAAGTTGTTCTAGAAATAGTGACCTTACTTTGATAAACTTAATACACATGAGATGCTTACACACTTGTTGACTAAGCACTCACAAATTAATTATCAATTCATTATAGTTCAGGTGTAAAAATTTAATCATATTGCACTTGAGTATATAACAAACACGTGCTGGTAATAAAACCATAATTATAGCTTCTGCTAAACACAATGCATTATTCATTAGCTGTCGATCACATAGAGAATTATTTATAACCTCACGGACGTAAAAGGAATGTATAGAGAAAATTATATACCTACACAGTGGCATTAATCTTTCCTGGACAGAAGTTTTGGTACTCTTATTTTTATGCAAGCTCATTTAATTGAGGTATACTACATTTTTCATGTAGCAGCTGTAGGCGTGAATGTTTTAGAGACTATTTGTTAACTAATTTTACTTTTGATAGAAGGAAGGATCTATAAAAAATGCAAAATTAATTGACGATTTTATTTAGAGAAAAAACAAAGATGGGCCAACAAAAACATAAAATAGGTAGTTCTGAAAATGGAAAAAGAAACTCCGAAATAAGGCAAATTCTGTAACGTGCACATAAGTTATTTAACAGTGCTCGGGTCCCTTCAACCTTTAACCTTAAAAGAGCGCGACAAAGGTCAAACGTCTTTTGAAAGGCCGGATGATATACTTAACATTATTTATAAATAAACGTAGATCTTACCTTTTGTTTATTTAATTTTACAAAGTAAAACAGTGGGACAGTTGAGGCTAAAAAATAAACCAGAAATGTGAAATCATAATTTTAGGCAGTAAAAGCAACTAACTATGTATAATATAAATATGAACAAGTGTAAGTATCCGAGAAAATCGAATTCGAGGAAAGGAACTCGATTGTGCTACAAACACATTAAAGCAAATTCAATTACACTCTCTGACTCAGTCGTTTTATTGGACAAATACAGAATTGCTCCTTTGTTAAGAAATTAATCAGTTTCACATTGCTTTCACTTCCTAAAATATGTCCAATAATTTTGACTGCTGCTAAATCTTAAAGTGCATCAATATTAAAGCAGTTTTTTTTACCGAGTGAAAGTCCTGGAATCAGTAAATGTATGGATTTTCCTTTATAGTTACCTATTGTGTTACAAATTCAGTAGATTAAATAACGCTAGTGGATAACACAAAGCCTGACCCGGGTCTCAATTTCGTTTCCAATGAAATGAACGTACATAAATAGCATCTTCCCCCTACCCTTTTGAAGAATCCAGACGTGACGTACATCCTTGCGGCACTTTGCTTACCTATGCACTGAAGAAATCTCGAAACAGCATAGGCTATAATTATACAATTTGATACGCATATACCAAGTATATGCGTCTTATGTATTAAAAGTAGTGGAAGATAGAAGAGGAAAAATGAATAGTTTTCATTGGACATAAAAAAAGATCAAAGTGGGTCGCGAACGATGACAATGTGACAAGCTGACCACTAAGTCATCCATTTTCCTCGGGTGACTCCTACGTTATGACAATGTGTCATAAGATTTTCATTTTTCTTTAATTCTATCTATCATACCATCATGCATCATAAACTTTTAGTGTGCATTGATTTATTATTAGGTTCATTCAATTTTTTCTATCTTTGTAATCCTTTTGATTTACTACGTGTCCAGTGTCCTTGAAATAAGGAATACATCTGGGTTTTTTGTTTCTGCATTTCTTAAGGATAAGGAAAGGGGTGCCACAATTCCATTTCATAGATACCTAATAAGTCTGTCATGAGTTTGTCCTGTTATCAACCGTACACAAGATTGTCGTACCTCAAGGCAGTAACTTAGGTCCAGTCATGTTAAAACAGAACGTAGTACACATCAGATTTTCGAAATATAAAGCTTAGATAACCTTTAAAATTATAAAGGAAAATAACACAATATAGAACCTTATGGTTTAGTAGAAGCTCATAAAAACAAGATACAATCAATCTTGTTCACGCAAAGTTCAGTGCACTGTTATCAAAGTTATAAGTGAAATTAATGTTCGTGGGCTTCGTCGGGCACTTCGTAATAATACTTCTCAAGGTAATAAACTTAATAAACTTGTGGGTAGTGATAATTGGATCTCATACGTTATATAAGTCACTAACACTAACGATAAGCGTAGGTACTGTTATAGAAATCGCTAACGATAAAGACAAAATAGGAGGCAGAGGGCTGAGTTTTCTATTTTATTTGTGTACGTGTTTTTTTTGTAAACTAAAGGCGAGGAGAGTTATGTTTTAAATATATTTGCCGCTAACAGTAAGTGAAGGAAGAATGAGCATTAATACAGCTTACACCACATTGCTTCCAGCTTAGACATTGGTGGCATATTCGTTATAGTAGGGATATATCGAGTTAGTGCTTGACATTGGTACCTAGGCAGCCCGGGAGCTGTGTGGCCTTTAGAGTGGGTAGCGAGGAGCGAGGTGCGCGCGCATTCAGATCGATCTCGCAACATCCCCCGCTGTTCACCCCTCCACCGCTCCCAGCACCCCGCAGCCTTCGCACCCCGACACGTGTAGGAAGATAGCTCATCACCCACGTCTGATTATGTTTTATAACAACGATATCAAAATCAACCTGCTCATTCCTCATTCCATTTATAATATAACAATTGAATACTCCACTAGTGATCGGAGCTAAGTTATTAATAGAATGAATTCTACTTGATATCATAAACGTGTAATTATCGAAGAAATGATTGCGGGCTTAATAAATCGCCGGTTGGTAACTAAAGTCTCAAGTGCGACCAGTTTTTATGCTCCACCGATATTACATCAGATGTGCCTCGAGCAAGCCGCGCACGAGCAAACACCATGATCACTCTCTGTTACACCGCCAAAATTATAATACATATTGTATTGTTCACCAAAATATGTAATATTTTAAAATTGCAAATTATCCACGTCATTAATTAAAATTCCTCAAATATAACCTACCTATTTACAAATGTTTTGACATTCTTAACTGAAACACTACAACCATTACAAAAACTTCGGGCAAATATCTCAACAAAAAATATGTCATATTTTTCAAAACTATAATCCCCAATATTTGTCTACTGCAATTTGTTGGTTTTACAGCGCTATCAATTATAGAATCGTTTGTTCCACTTACACTTCGCTTCTGTGTCATAAAAAGTAAATAAGAGAACGGAAACGGCGCGTCACCATCGCGTATATAGAAGCTGGCATATGGAATATGTTCGCATTATACAGTTGAAGACTGGAATCAGTACTTTGTATTCTGTAAGTTGGGCTCGGGTAGTGGCGATGACGGAAGGATGGCGGGAGAGGGGCGGTGCAGCTGCCGGTGCATCACCATCCCCCGGCGGCAGGCCCCCCGCTCCCCACGGCCCCCTCGCCGCGCCGGCCCATTGCCAAGTTCAATGCCAAGGTCATGCGCGCGCGAGTGCGGCTGCGCGCCGCAATGCAGGAGCGGCCGGCGGCAGGCAGCCGGCGGGCCGTCAGTGCCTCACCGACGACCGCGCTACACACCGCATCGCCATTTCCACACTGACGCGTCCCAGCGGGTCACCTGATTAACAATTACAGTTCCGTAAAAATTGTCACGTTGAGGCCTTCCGCGAGTCTTGCTTGCTCGCACGAGCATGGACGCAACAAACTACCGCGGTTAGCTTATTGCCTGCCGGCAATTTCAGGTGAACCGTTGTGAAACCGAGTGCACATCAGCGAGGAGCAGATTGTATGGCGGTGTTACTGTTCTACGACGTTACTGATTCCTGCCGTGAACGCCTCATGTGCTATTCCACTGACAGCGCTGTTGATGTCACTCCGTATACCATTATGCAACATTTCTTCAAACAACACCTACGTTCCAGTAAGTTTCCCACAGCAATTTTCTTAACTAACAATATTTTAATAACATTTTAATACAACGGCTTGTATAGAACCCCCAGCAGGTGCTGGAAGTATAAGGTGGTGTAAGTAAAATGACATACGTATCTTCACTTATCCTGTCTTCCAGTTTATAACTTTACGTTAGCATCTTAATTGTTATCGTCGTCCCTGAAATTGTTTTAAGAACCATACATAGCTCCGGTTACGCTAGTCTTTTTATGAATAAATAATTTGATCCGAACTCATCTGGGGCCTGCGCGTTCCGTGAACTAGCAGCCATGTTTACTCTAGACATTAGACAGTCAATATTACCTATACTACTAACTCGTGTGTCCTCTACATGACTCAATTTGACTCAAGCCTTATCACCGCGTCATGATCATGAAGTTGTTATTACTAGTATCTAATGAAAAAGCAAATTTCCGCGAGCAAAGCGCCGCTTATACATTGTTGACGTTACCTTCAAATCCATTGCAATTTTGTGTGACGTCATTTTCGTCAGCTTTATTCTTGCATCTTACATAATGTGCAGGAAATTCACACGGATCAAGCGAAATTTGAAACTGAGGTAGTTATGTAAGTAACATTGTCCGACCAAAAGGGAAAAAGTATTGTAAAGATCGACCCGCCCGAATTCCAGGCCATAAAATGGCCCAAAAAGAACTCTAAGATTCATCAAGGGCATCAACTAAACCACTAAAGGGCCGAGCACAGCGGCGCGCTATGTATCCTGTTGTAGCGTTAGTTCGCAAAAAATGTCGAACATGAGTTCAAGGCGATCTGGTGATCCCAGCCGACGCTGGCTTTGGTAAGCAGGCACATATAAAAACTTAAGTATATCCCATTATTCAGATACTAACATCCTCTTAAGGCACCTATGTTTACCTAATAATGTTTCGATCGTGGATGATAAAACGGGTGAAATGGCCCAAGTACCTATAAGAAAATGAGCTAGTTTGATTGATTTTTTTATTGGATATGCTACTGATATCTTCGCCACTGCACTAAACATGTCTAAAAGGACAAACAAGATTTATTTACTTTTTTTCGTCAAACTCATTTAAATAATGGCAGAAACAAATTCGCTTGGCTAAAGTCAACAATTTGGCTAAACTCTGCCAACTTCTGTAATATCCTGTTCTGCGTTGAGATCGTATTCTCCTTCATCTTTGTCTCTTCTCGGTTGTTTTGCAGCATCCGCTTTACTAAGTATAACCACCTCTTCATTTTCTTTAATCTTGGATAACTTCTTATTCGTTTATTAAATCCTATTTGCAAAAAATAGTTGGTTAACCACATCAAGTCAATAATTCAAAGACTCTTCAAAATTGATAGTCTGTTTACTTAGTAAACATTTGCAGTATTAAAGCCAAATTGGTATTTGAAGTACCTAGTTGTGCAAAAAGCTTGAAGACAAAATTAGAAATAGTGCTATAAGCGGCATTCATAATCAACTGTTTAAAATTAATGTCTAGGTAATAGTTTTAAGTTCTGAACAACGTTTTCCTCAATGAGCTAGTACAGGTGAGCAGTGTCATGTAGGTACTGATATGAGTATGGGTAGATTGGATACATACAGTTAGAATTTAAAAGTGCTTTCGGTTAATTAATTGTATGAGCTTGTTTTGTATTTTACTCCTCTTTTGGAAGATCAATTTTGTTCAACTGAAATAGCTCAACATCATTATAGTATTAATCATCCCGAACTACTAGATTACGCGTCTTACTCTGTATTAAATTAACTGTTCCATGAATTTACATAAATTGGAACAACTAACTCAGAATTCGTTTTTCTTGGTAGGTATTTAAATAATTGCTGGGAATCCATTTACGGTCGTTCACGAATCTAAAAATTAAAAACGAAGAGAACAGGAGCATAAAAAAGTTAATTACGTCGTCGATCACTAACTTGAAGATATCATTAAGAAGTTAATAAAAAGTTTTGAAGGAATTCCTGCTACAATTAAGAAATAAAAACGATACATGTAAATTAAACATCTCACGTGCTACGCAAAGTACATAAAGAACGAATGTATGAAATTACAAATATTTACATACAATTTTATGTATTTTTCAACATCACAAGGACATCGATTACTTCAAAAATTTGTAACACTTGAGTTTGATTTTTGATTCCATGATTAAACTGATAAAGTTAAATAATACGATACTCAGGGGCCTCCCACATGCTGATGGCGGCTCTACCTTGAACCCGCGCTCACGATGACTGAATAACAATAATCTACTAAATAATAATACCATGCCTGTCTCCTCATTCGTCATTATCATTTACAACTGATTCTATTTTACAGTCAAGGATTTTATAAAAGAAAATTCACAGTCGATTCAAAGATTTTTGAAACAAAAGTAAGCAACACGAGGAATGACTAATCAGCACTCTTGGTATTATTCAAGGAAACGTTCAGGTTGGCTATGGAATTTGAATTCCAAAACAAACGTGCTATTCAATACAAATCCTATTTTATTGTTCAGTATTGTGGATCTAAAACCGGATCGAGCAGCAGCCATCGATCATAATGCAAATCGAGTGAATGATGAAGTTTTTATATTGATTATGTAGGTACATCGAGCCCGTATTGTGTGTGCTTGCGTCTCGTTTTGCCACCGTTTACTTCGCTGAGCAGCACTCGGTCGGAGTGTTCGTACATTTATTTGCATTATCTAGAGTTTAGCATCGAGTACCACGTATTTCTATCAGCTGACGATCGCCCGCGTCACATTGACGTCTAATCGACAACATGGCGGCCAAGATGGCCGACCATTTGTTTATTTACAACAACACAAGTAGTTATTAGGTAGTCCCATACATTACGCGACACGACAGGTATATAGGTATCTAACATACCTACAATAAATTCATGATATATTCAGATAACAGCAAACACGAGTTTATCACACTCATCGATAACATTGTTGTATTCATATCATCAGACTCGTTTTGTCTTCGGTGCAAATATTCGAAGTGCAATATAACATCTTTGGGTTCTTACATTAGAAAAGGATAACTCTG
Source organism: Lithophane ornitopus (assembly GCA_948473465.1). NCBI lineage: Eukaryota > Metazoa > Arthropoda > Insecta > Lepidoptera > Noctuidae > Lithophane > Lithophane ornitopus. The sequence goes on from OX419633.1 coordinate 8,012,292, forward strand.
ATGGAAATCTATTGCTTCAATGGAACCTTGGTACTTGCATGGAATGCCATGGCTTATAAAGAAGTTTTGAAAACACGACATAATTTGAATCGAAATAAATCTATTCATAGAAAAAAAAAGGCAACACATAGATACCTACTTAGTGTTGAAAGGAAATAAAATCCATAAAAGTCGACACATTGCAAGACGTACTGAGAGTCAGATAAGGTGCAGTACACGTGGGAGCGGTGTGTATCACACCGTCATCATCGATAAATAAACATTGCAGTTTGCCAAAGCGTGTGTATGGACGAGCGGACGACACGTGCCTATCTTACAAGATAATTTCACTATGTAATATATTATATTTCTCTTTCATTAAAGGTAATGCTAGACTAAATAACATGGGTAATATTCCCTTAGATAGTGCGCACACTAACGTCAAAACAGATTTGGCTGTTGTAGATCCAACAGTTTTGTCAGCCAAAAACGAAACGGATTTATCCTGAGGATTGAGCCTAGATTGTTTTCTTAGAGCGATGGTATCTATGTGAGAAGATAGTCTTGACCTAGGTCTGCGCAGCCTCAGGTGTATAATGTCTACCTCGAATAGATACGTTCGGTCAATTAAAATTAAATGATTGAGGATTGAATTTCAATGAAAACAATTCTAATTATAGCGGATTCTTCCGGCAGAATGTTCATAGACGATGATAATATAGAGGATTGACATGAGACATGTCATGACGTAGGTACAGTCTTGTAACACATCCACCCACTACTTGAATAGCATATTGCAACACATATTTTAATCTGAGAAACAGTCAGTTTTAAGAAAAGTAATGTGGCGGTGTTGGAAAATACATCCGAGGCACAGGTAGTTGCCGAAAAAGAAGATGTAATATCGGATAAATTGAAAAATCATTTTGGATCATTAAAAATTCGTGCCAAGGTCAAGTCATTATCATCGTAACGTACGTATAAGTTTGATTACGTAAAAACTCATTTCGTCACTTAACTCGTGCAGTGATCCATTGGATGCGATTTAATACACAATGTACATACATAACATTATACATACCTCGTCATCGCTTCTTTACAATGTTGAAACACTTGGAACCAATACAACTTCCGGGCTTCCGTAGGAAAATTGAAAACATTTAATACTGTCGAAAATAAATTTTAATATACGAAAGAATTCTGTTTAAGTCAAAAATAAAGCATGTAGTGATTTGTAACAGCATTAAAATCACTTGCCAAAAGAAAAGAAAAATCGATGTTTACGCATTATTACTGTGACGTGACTGCGTAGTCATCAAGATTGTTTGTCCTGTTTGTTTGTTTTCATTATTCGAGTTGGGTATTCTTTCGTAAGAAATCAAAATATCTGTTGCAATTCAATTTACCTGTTCTTGCCATTTTATATTAATTACGAATTATAACTTTATGGAACTTAGGTATTGGTTCAAAGAATATGCGCATATGAATTGACGCAAGTACATAATCAGAATTGATCTCCCAAGTCATCTTAGGTATATATTTAAAAAGTATTATTTCTATTTGCCAACTCGAAATCTAGAAGAATTTTGGAATCTTGACCTAGAAATCTTTCGAGGAAGTATGCGGAACATGCGAAAACTCAGTTTGACGGAAGATACATTCCGAAGATGTCACGTAAGCAGGCAGTTTCCACATTTAGTTCAAATGGAGCGTACACTATGTACACAAACACATGGAAACCGTGTTGTACATGTGTGTTGTATACAAAACTAAGAATATCCACCATCATTAATCAGGCATCGTATGTGTACGACACGCTCACTAACGCGAACCCTTTCTAAGCTTACACGTGCAGTATATCGATACAGATCGTGTGTGTAGAAGAGCTGCTTGTGTGTGCGGCGCTTGGCGTATGTGTGGCTGGCGAATGCAGCTTGAGCGGTGCACATGCGCGGGGGGAAGGGCAGAGGGTATGAGGGGGGCACGGCCAGGGCCACGCAGACCTTGAGCGCGCCTAGCAACAGCGCTGCCAGCGCAGACTTGCTTATTTATTTCTGTTTTACTCGTCTGCACGTTTGCTTGCAATTTAAAACAGAACGTTTTATGGAGTCGTAATGGCAACCGACGGGAATGTGACCTTTGTGTGTATTTGTCAGATGTTCCCCTAGGCGCTGTATGCCGTCGTCGTATCATAGGATGAGAATGCTAATTTGTTTTATCATTCCTGTTTATCTTTAAGTCTGAGATTTTTGCCTGTATATGGAATGTTCATTCTGGTTATTTTTGTTGGCACTGCACTTTTTGATGCACTGTCAGAGCCGCATTCTGCTACATGATGTATTTATATGAAAATATAAATACGAAAGGGAGCATTAAAATTCATTGCATGGCACAGCATTCTGGGGAGCAGTTTCATCAGATTAACAGGGATTTTACAATTAAGATTGACATCGGTTTCACGATCACGCCAGATAGACATGTACAACTACGTGTTTCTTTATACCAAGGTGGAGATTTTGCTAATGGGAAACAAGTCTACACTTTACGAAGCAAACCATTCTTAACAATTCCGAGTACATTTAAATGTTTGAATAACTGAGGAGCGATAATGTATCTACTAGCTGTACTTTCTTGAAGCACGTAGCATTTGATAGTTATAAATATCCGTGCACGCGATGATAAATATATTGGTAGAGTTATGCACAAAATTGTTGATCAAAATAGAAAAATACCAACTCTATTCCAACATACTTATAAATTCAAGATAGCTACTAAAATATATGAAGAAATACACGTTATGAATGCAGGTGATGCCGAAGATGAAAACGTCCTAAATCATAACAAGACCAATAAACCCGTTCGTTTGACCAATCCTTCTTTTGATCTTATTAAACACACAGTCAGTCACAATGTGTTTGCCCTTCAATACGTTAAAAGGTCTCTGTGACTTTATTCAAACCTTGATGAGAATAATAACATGTAGAGCGAGCGACATTGTTGTAACTTGTGTGTAAAAAAATCACTTTTGAGGTAGACATAATTTGTTTTTGTTGAACACACTTGAAATAGCCTCGACTTCACAGCATTGTTTTCTTCAAGTACTTAGCTTATACAGATTCCTTTGTTAATTTATTATAAGTAATCTAAATTCAGATTTTATTGATGCCGATGCCGAGACTAATCGTTTCTGGAAAGTCTCAAGTTGCTATCTGCATGTGGGTGCAATTCTTAAAATTATATCAAGCATTTACAAAACTGCTGATATGGCACCAAGTGAATATTTTTAATTAGGCTAAATCTGATAGATAACAGCCAATTAAAAATCCAAAGGAAGTCATTTTCCAAAATGATGTTCATAACGAAATATTTCGTGTTACTGGAATAGTTTTCGCCAATATAATAGTATCCAATGATGAGTAATGAAGACAATAAACACATCTGGAAGTTCATTATCGTCCTTAAGATTAAGACCGCAGCTCCTAAGAGTATCGGATGTCCATTCAGGGTCGGTATGTGTCTCATATTATTAATTACCACAATTGACTCGTTCTCGGCAATTATATACGCTGACTCGCTTTTTTGTACTATGTGTCTCATATTATCGTAATACATCATATACATGAATACAAAGGAGCGTTGAAAAAATTACTGTTCATTGCTATTTTAAGTCTTTGTTGTTGTTAACTCCAGTATTTTAATTCTGCTGTTTTATTTTATTTCTTCTATTAAGATAACCAGTTAGTTTCCAAGTTTTTAATTTTTCATTTTTGTCATTTAGCATAAAAATATTTAATACTTAAAAAAAAAAATAGAATAGAATAGAATACTCTTTATTAAGTACGCCATAAAAACTATATATTTATAAAAGATATATTATATTATTATATATTATTCCAATTGGTTGTATTGTGAAGATTTGAATGTTTAGACTGGGTTTCGAAGCATCTGCGTTATGTTGGTCTACCGTTTCCGTTTGTTGTATATGTTCTTCTATATTTGCTTCAGTTTACTGCCAGATTATTTCATTCACATGGTCATGGTCTTATTCATTCTTAGTTTCTTCAAGTAGTGTTTTAACATTTGTAACGGTATTCCTATATCTATTGTCTACGATTTCCAAGAAATGATTTTATATTTAATTTATACATGGTTATTGTGTGTATTCTAGGCTATGTACGTGTTTTGTTCGAATTAATTTATGCACATTTATAAAAACGTACCTACTAACCAGTAGGTATATGTCTACTAACAATACACAGATCAAAATAAACTGACCCAGATCATGTGTGTAATTAATAAGCCCTGTGTGACGCCCTAGGCATCCAGGCTTCCCGGGGTGCCCTTTGACATTATTTAGTGTAGGCACTGTTTCCACGCATGCGCTCGTCCTAGTTAAGAAGCCAAGCGTCGTCCCCCGGCCCCCATCCGCCGCCTGCCGCAAGCCTCCCCAGCGTGGGCTGATGACGCAAACCCTAGAGCCCGTGCCGATCACGAGATCTATATTTAGCATGGGAATTTACTTACAAGTGGAAATAATAAATGCCCTTTTGTATCTTCCGGACCGATCGAGTCGACAGATTATCTCTTCAATGTTTACGCGGAATTTAATTTGATTTATTAACACAATTGTGAACTTGCAAAATTCTAAATTAATGAATCGTTAACACGAGCAAGCTCATGTCCATGTGTAGCCGAGATGAAAATCCTTTCAGAATAATAACGACTTCCTTTCGAATTTCGAAAAGTCTACCATTTATTACTAAAATGGTTCCCCTGATTGATTTCCTCGGCTTTCGCGGTAGCTCACTTTTCTTTCACCGCGATTATCTAATTAATCAAGAAATACTTGGAAGACGAAATACCGTCATTAACAACAACTTTGCTTAACTTTGTTTTTGCTATAACGTTTGACCCTGATGAGTTCCTTCTCACATTCTACGAAATATGATAAGAAGAAGCTGTAGGTACCGTATCATCAAAATCTTTTATTATTTGGTATGACAAAAAAAGCAATTTTAATTTTATCTATACTTGCTGAGTCAAGATTTCAGATTGCTTTCACATTCAGATATTGCCACTGCAACGCAACGATTAACCGTTTCAAATTATTTCATGGAAAGTATTATATAACCAATTACAGAATACGATTTGCTTATCACAGTACCAATGCAGCTGGACACGTGTATAAACCATAAAATAACATTATCTTCATGAGCGTCACCACACTATTTCGTGGGTAATATATAACTTGTATATAAATGATCAACGTTGTTGTCAACGTCACAATATGACTCAGCCCATGAGTTCCACGCTACAGATCACCTCAAGGATTTTGAACATGTTGACTATACAACCAAGGTCATGGTTCATTTTAAAACCAATTGTGTTACTGTGGTCTGCTGTTCTCAAAATATCGAATGAAAGTGTAAATGAACCCTGTTCAAGCTAAATTCTTACCGTATTACTTACTAAAGTAATTAGTATAACGCATTCATCTGTATTAAGACGGTTTTAACATTACATTTCACCACTTCTTCCAACAAATATCATTTCAATAACATTATTAAATTGTATCTAATTGAAGCTATATAATTAACCTCAATTGTCAAATTTAACACATCTTCAAGGTTATTAAAATTAGAATTTCGGGTTTAAGTATTCAAATGATCAAATCATAGCACTCAATATATAAGTGGAAAATTAGCATCCATAGGTACGTTTTATGAGCCATTTGTTTACATGTTCATGAGATACTTTTGAAACAGACTATATACTGTATTCCTATTTCTAATATGGTAACGAGACATCTGTGTTATTACACCTCATTAGCTAGTTTTATGTAAGTGGTTTACGAAGTGGCTGCTGTGGTCGTGTGTACTTAATTGTACGCCAGTCTACACACTGCCAATGTAAAAAGACAAACGTAGACTTCCTACAAGGTGACTTGTGTTAGCAATGGTATAGTAATTTAAATTATTTTACTGTAAAACTGAACTTGAGTCCTAATATTTTACGCTTCGTTAAAAATATTTTGTATGGATTATTTCTGACAGGAGTAAAGGTTTTTTATAATGCATATAGCAGATGCTTTTATACATGACTGGCAAAAGGTGGCCGTACCTACTATACACCTCTGCCGAACCCTGCGGGGAATATAGGCGTGGTGTTATTATTAATGCCACAGCGTACCTACCATTTGACCATATCACAATTATCATCATCTTTATGTCAGACCATCAATGTTTACAGCTGAACAAAGGCGGGTTTCCCAATGGTCAACAATGAACATTCAAATGGGAAATTCTGACAATACCCTCACCGCATTTGTGATTGCAATTTGTTGTCTTCATAAGGACATGCTAAATAACTTTCCTCTTCACCAGGACATATTATCCTTCACTGTGTGATTTCCATCTATTCTTTCAACATTCCATCTGCCAAAAGTGGTAAATGTACCAGTTTTCCTCTTGTTTGTTCATCGGTGCGGCTGTAAAGACGTTTATAAGCTGATATAAAGTGTGTGCAAGGCATATGGTAGGTATCTAACTAATATTAAAAACGCGAAAGTTTGCAAGTATGGATGGATATTTGTTACTCTTTCACGCAAAAACTACTGAACGGATTTGGATGAAATTTGGCACACAGATAGTTTGTAACCTGGATTAACACATAGGATACTTTTTATGCCGATATTCCCACGGGATCGAGACTTATGCGGGTGAAACCGCGGGGCGCTGCTAGTAGACAATAATAATGCCTTACATTAGAGTTATATTTACAATAAAGTAATTTTTTTAAAGTCTGTTTATGGCCTTATTATAAACTAGTACCTGGGTGATCGAGCTCTGCTCGGGTGAAAATACGAAGAAAACGAATTTTCCCAGATATGAGACCTAGCTAGATCGATTTTTCGCCCCGTAAACCATTGCAACTTTCATCGAAATCGTTAGAGCCGTTTTCGAGAAGGTGATTGCAAATATATAAATGTATATACAAATATTGGTCATTTTTATAGGATAGGATAGTGCTTTATTGCTTTGAATCTCGATTCAAGTGACAAATTAAATTTTGAAGAACTCATACATTTTTACCATAGATTTAGTTAATATTATACCTACTATACTAACTCTGATTTTTACAAATTGACATTCAACCATCGGGGATTCACTTTTCGAAGCGATGTTTAGACAATAGCGCGGCAGGAAACGGATGTCACATGCCTAGATATTAGGTACCTACCTATAGAAAATTATATATAAAAGGGCAATCGTTCCTAGAATACCAGGCATGGTTGCGGCTTAACAAATAAGTTTGTCACAGTATAGTACTAGTTATCTTCTCCTTATTTGATTATACTGATACCTACTAAAATAATAATAATATACTAATCGTTTGGCTTGATATGTGCATGAGGAGGGAGGAAACGCATGTGACTAAAAGAGAGATAAATATATATTATTGGTTATTGGTTGATGGATGGAAAGGGAGAGGAACGATATGAAATAGAATAATAAGCTGCCCGCCCCGGCTTCGCACGGGTAGCACTAAGTACTTATCTACGGCGCACCTATTACCTACATACTACCTACCTACCCTGCAATACCTACCTACCCTACCTATCTACCCGACCTACCTATCTACCTACCCTGCCCTACCTACCTACCCTACCTACCTACCTACCTACCCTACCTAACTACCTGCCCTACCCTACCCTACCTACTTACCTACCTTACCTACTCTACATACCTACCTACACCTACCTCCCTACACCGGCTCCTTTCTAGCGGCGTCATTTCAATTAAATTTTCAAAATAAAAGAACACTTATTGTGGCATAACTATAATAGCTAGACATATGCTGTCCCGACACTTTTTGTTAATAATAATGTGTTCTGCAAAGTCGTAGTACATTATTTTATTCTATCCTCAATAGTTTTCGCAGCGCACGCGCACGCATTAATTTATAAGCTATTTAATTTCAATTTAATTTTTAAATAATAATATAAATAAAATAATTATTATTCAAATAATAAATCTTAAAATTTTAGGTATATTTTTTACACCTTGGGTTACATTATTAGATCCCTAATCTTTTCTAGCAATAAATATAGCTCAACTCAGGGTGAATGTAGCTTTCTAATGGTGAAAGAATTTTTGAAATCGGCGCAGTAGTTTTTGAGTTTATTCATTACAAACATACACACAAAAATACAAAAATACAAATCTTAATGAATAAATAAAATATCTTTATAATATTAGTATAGATAAAAACTTTTTCCAAAAAAAAACAACCGACTTCCAAAACGGTTTTTTTTTGGAAGACGGTTGTTTTTTTTTTAATGTTTTTTTTTTCTTAAGCCGGTTGTTTTTTTAATATTTTTGATTTTTCACTTTATAATTGTGGTACCAACCCCACACAAATTCGAATACCACTACCTGCTATGTAAATAACAGTGACGGAGTCACTAAAAACATCGTCTAGATATATTAAAATACGTAGTATTGAAGCTAACTCAAAAACTACGCAAGCAAAGTTAATAAAATGTATACGGGACTACCTATGAAGCATGACCTACCAAACAAAAAAAGAATCATCAAAATCGATTCATAATACAATTGGCGGAGTAATCTAACAAACGCAAAAAAAAAAGTTCAGTCGAATTGAGAACCTCTTCTTTTTTGAAGAAGTCGGTTAAAAACTGCAACTTTTATAGACATAATAAGGATTAATTAATGAGCCTTTATCATTTTAATTACATTATTGGCGCAATATTGGTTGTCTGTACTGTAATCAATTTGACCTATCGCCCCACATAGCGTCTAGTAAACGAAGTATGGCCGATTCCTGTAATTTACTATTAAGACTCTTGTATCTTTACCAATAATGAAGCAAATACCTCATAGCTTTGCACAGTAGATCTAACCATATGGAAGGATATGCTATCACAGGTAAAATTAGCTTACAAAACTATTTATATGCCCACTTTGGCAATAAAAAAGCTACCATTGGTAAGATTCGTTATTGTTTATAGGAACCGAAGTCTTTCAACATAATTAATTAATTACACATTTTTAATTACTCGATGGCATTTTATCACTGGGAAATGAAAATTACTTGTACCTACTAGGCAGAAAATTAGAGAAATTTTCTTTTAATTTCAGATGAAGCAAGACTTCAGCGATGTGCAGGCTGATTGAATCCACTGTTGAAGACTAGCGTGCTGAGGAAGTGCAGGTAAGATTAACTTACTTTACTTACTCCTGGTAAGATATTACTTACCTCTACCGACATTCTCTACAACATTTACGGTCTTAGTGCAGTTAGGTTGTTAAATAATAGACGATAAACTAGAAGTAGGTAGCACAATAATTTAGCAAATTATAAAAATAAAAAAAATTGTATACAATACAACGTATTATTATATTATAATAGAACAGTATTAAAACCTGTTGATTATACAACACCTACAGATTAGATGCGATTAGAAACAGTGAGTCAGTCTAACGCGCGATATCACACGTATCTACGATGTATATACGTATATATGTATAGGTATATTAACTAGGTATCAAAGGGGATCTTATTTACATATATAAAGAGCACTTTATAGACAGCAAGAAGCCATTTTGTGAGTAACAATCGGATATTGTGGCGCAATGAGGATGATTCTTACAGTTTGAGGCCGTTTAGAAGTATATAGTGGTTTATTTAACCTAGTTTGGAGCAAACCAAGCCATTGGTTCCTCATCAGCCTTCAGCAGTCCATGGACTGCTGTACTTTCTTTCTTTGTTTTTGATTCGGGACAACTCTCAGCCAGCTGCTACCTGCTACCAGCTATTGGCATAAAACAATAAATAATAATTAGTACCTAACCTAATTATTTTTATAAACATTGATAACACAACATAACATTCCCATATTGGACCAAGTGCCTACGACACGTATATTTTCCCTAATAAGCGTCACTATCATAAACAGTGATAACTTCGGGTTATTTTCATTAAGTGCAAAATAATTAAAATTTATAAAGTTCATCGAGATATAAACAAGAAGTATCACAATGTATGTTTTTATTTGCTCAAATTTTTGTCATTTCTTTTTTGTGCATTCACGATGTGCATTGAACCTGTATTTCACCTGTCAGGCACAGGTGATATTGTAAAATTTACCTAGTATTGAACCCACTTATTGTATAGGTATTTACAAACCCCACGCTCATGTCAATATCATGACGTAAACGTCAATATTATGTTAATTTTGTTTTATTATGTTAATTTACGTCAATATTTTGTTACATTTTCGTAAAACTATAGGTGAGGTTTTTTGTAAAATACTTATTATCACAAAAGAACCAGTTGCAGTAAGTATTTATAGTGAACACTGACAAAGGTTTCGAATTCATAAACCCTTCACTTAATTAGTCCGGGACCAGAGGGTAGAAATACCACCCTAGCCAGTTAGATCCGTTTAGGATATCCCTCGACCTTGTCTACACTATATTATAAAGAGGTAAAGTTGTTACTTTGTATGTACGAGGGAATCTCTTTCACTGGTAGAAAGCTAGACTATTACCGAGTGCCATAGGGTATGTCATATAGTATAGTTGATTAACATGCGGGCGGCAGAATGTAGTTTAAAATAAAATAAAAACAAATCCCAGTGCCGTTTTTCTTCGTAACACTAACCAATACAATGCAGTAATCCTGTACGTAGGTACAGGATTATTTCTTGATTATAAGCATTGCAAGTAGTAGTGCTTATAAACAAGAAATAACCCATAATTAAATACACAAGCAATGTAAGAAATTATCGATGCAGTTTTTAAAGAGTAGGTATTAATGTACGATCCATTCAAGGGTTAAACCGTCGCCTTATCGTGTTGTGATAATGATAATATTTACATCCACACGTGTAGATAATAGATATGAGTAATGTATAGTATAATATATGCAGTAATATACTTGGTATAAGGTGATATAGACGGCGCATGCGCGAAGTATATCGCCTGGGAAATGCCACCACGTAGAATGTGAACTTCAGGAGTTTGCAAACATTTGAGTCCCTTTTATTACGCATCAGCTAAAAGATCGGAAAATAATCGGAAATGATAATTTAGATATGTTTCATTTGTTTATAATTAAAGTAAGTATGATGAAATGAAAAAGCGTGCGTTTTTTACAAGATATATTACCTCTGCCAAACTGCAAAGTAGTTTGTTGGCAGACGTAGCTCTTTTTTTTTGTACGTACTAACATAACTTTTATAAGACTCTTTTTTACCTATTAAAACTATTTTTGCATTCCTTCAATTTAAAAAACTGACAAGTTTTTTTTTATATTCTCTACATTGAGGCTTTGACAAAATATATTAAAGTGGTACTTATGTATTTTATTTTCGAAGGATGTTTTTGTGATACAACTGATAATATAGAAAAGGTTATTAAAAATAATTGGGACTAAAAAAATTCTTTAACGTCGACCATAATAATTATTACAAATTTTATCATATCATTGTTCCTTTGAGATCTTGTGCGTATAATACGGTTTTTAAATTCATTGCTACAATACTTTCTCTAAAGCTAGTGACAACACTACTCTCCGTAAACTCATGAATCGGCAGCATTTTAAAAATAAATCTTTGTAATCACTTCTTGTACAATGGTTTATAACTAATAGTTTCATGTATGTGATTTGAAATTTTTGATGTTATCCAAATATTTTTAATTTTGTTACCATACCATAAGTAAGCTGTGAGTCCACCAGAGCATAGTAGACCATGTACAATGTTGCCCTATCCAGCACAATACTAAGGTGGTGGAATTTTACAAGCACATACCTGAGTAAGTCACATTAGTGTAGGTATAATGTGTGTTTTCCATGAGAAGCTGTTGTCTATGACTAAACCCAAGTACCTGTATTCCTCCACCACCCCAATGTTTGCACACTCACACAATGACAGTCCATCACAGCGAGTGAGTGATTGAGAATGAGTCATGTCCTTTATTGAAAGTTTTTTATCTATCATACAAAAACCTATCTTTAAATAAATTCGATGTAGGTAATTGCAAAATAATCAATGAAATTATCATTATTAATATCGACTTCCTCTGGATAACGACTCCACCTCACATTAAATATCAGTAAATAAATAAACTTAACAACTTTACGATTAACCTAATTAGTAGGTGAGACACGCTTTAAGATTATATTCATTTAAGAGTTTAGTTACATGTATGAATGATTGCCAGTTTTGCGGAATATCTCAACAAATACATACATTAGTGTGTATATCGTCCAAACCGGATGACAAACTTGATAATATGATCACAAAAAACAATCGAATGCAAAAAAGATATCTAAGTGTTCTCATTGCCGTAATATCATGGCCGTACTTATGGTTTGGTAACCAAAAGTTTGCTTGGAAATATTTTTGCACATGAATGCACCTAACTACAATAATAGTCTGTCATATGATTTTAATTTGATAAAGATGTTACTTAGTCCTTACACAGTCTACAGAAAAAAAGAACTCTATGTGTTTATAATCTTTTCGTTAGGTCTAACTACGCCACTCACCCCGTACTACTAATGCAAACTAAAAGAATTTTCAAATTATATGGACGTGTTGGAAAGCTAGCACGGAAAATGGAACAGGAAAACCGGTAGATAGGTAAATAGTAAATAGAATAATTATATTCCTATTCCATAAAAGACATTCATTCTAGATAAGGAAAAATTCAAAGTCTCTAGCTATTCAAGCACTCCGTTTGTCTACAAACAATGCTACGAGTTTTCCAATTCAACAATTTTTCGACTCAAAAATTCAGTCAAGTTCAAAGTTTTCGAGGGGGATGCGACCGAACATGAATCTCCTCACAAAAGTGAGTGTGTGTGCAACAAGTGCACTTGTGTGTTGTGTGTGTGCGTTTCAAGGTCAAGGTCGGCACGTGGCGGGACTGTCGGGCCGGAGAGGAGGCGAGGGTCGGAGGGACCCCTCTGAGGCGACGCCGACTTCCCTAGAAAATTATTAGTCATACTCAACTTACCCTTTCGAAGCTTGATGTAATATTCTGTGGGTGAAAATGATTTTGAAGATTCAAATTTATTTTCAAGGGCTAGTTAGAGGAATCACTTGTGTTAGCATCAAGTCTACGTCGGTAATCGAAAATAAAAGAAACTTAAAAATACACAAAACTTAATTTTAACACCTTTACGTTTTCCTTGTCCTTGTGTTTGTTAAGGAAAATCTATAAAGGTGGGTTTTAATCGCACTTTTTAACACATTATTATGCATAGATTATACTTATGAGATGAAATTCTTAAAAAAATATTACGTGTAGTAGACGTGCGCTGAAAAACGTTATGAAGTTTCTATATATTTTTACTAAATAAATACCCTTCGACATACCAAGTACATTTCAATGTAAATGATAATTTAGCTAAAGGAGATTTTTGATCTTTAGTTTCTACACGATTATTTTATAGATATAATAATTCTATATGTAGCGTTATTTTAAAAATTCACTAGCAATATTCATAACTGTTGTAGAGGAAAAGTAAAATGTCGTACATTTTCAGTAAAATTGCCTAATACGATCTATAAACTCTCCCCGGAACTTATTATCTTTCAAGCCCTGCTTTTACTCAGTCATTAATAGATTTCATAGTTATTCATCCTTGTTATGCTTCGATTATTAAAATAATATTATTATTTCTTAAAAGAAAAAAAGATTGAGCAACCATGACAATACATACTAAAAACATTATTATCGTTATCACTTTACACTTTACAATTATATACACATCTCTCTCCTATTTTTTCTGAAATATTTCTTCATTAGGTAAGTACTCTTATGTTTATGTCCCAAGTTTGTTCAATTTTATCTCAAGAAATGAATGTACACAGTATCAGTGCCATCTATGTTCATCGTGCGGAACAAAAGCAAGTTCAGTCCTTATGAATGGTGCACACCAACGAAACGGTTGACTTACTTGACGCAGCTTTGTTTCCTGCGTTCCAACACAGATGGCGCTGATGCACGTTTCGGTGAAATAAAATTTAGGGTCGCTTTGAAATGAGAGAAGATTTTTAGAGAAGTGAAGAATATAGTATGAAGTTGAAATGAAATGTGAAGAAAATTATAGAAAATGATAGAGCAACGGGCTATCGAACGACCGGGTGCCACGCTGTGCTCTCTCGGGAATTAGTGCGGAGTGAACACAGCTGGTGGTATCTCAGTTGTTCCCTAGTTCTCCCACTCTTCGATCGGCAGCCGAAGATGGAAAAGAAGAGGAAGCTTGACGAAGCAGAAGAATTCTGATTGTGAAGAATCTTTGGTAGAAGGCATGAAGATTTCATTGACGACATTAAAAAATATATATTTATTTTACATCACACACGCTACTTTCCCTTTTTTTCTAAATGGATCACAATATTAGCAATAGGTATCATAATTTCTTCGAAGATCCTTATAAAATATAAGGCATCATAACATTTAGATATAACTAAAGATATCGAAGAGAATAAATGCTTTGAGTTTGAGTATCGGTAGGTTAGGGGCCTACCGATACTCAAACTCAAAGCATTTATTTCAAATAAACCAATTACAGGTACTTTTGAATTGTCAAGGAGAAAGATACTTAAATAGGTACCTACAAGAAATACCAATAGTTTGAACAAAGTAACACCTATTATCGAAACACCAAAATTATCCCAACATCTAAGTACCTATACGCGCTTGTTAAACTGTCATTAATATCTATTTTAGTAGGAAGTGTTCCAGATAAAGGTACATGACAGATTATACCAACAGCGGATAGTGCGTAACCTACATATTCGTCTGGTTATTTTTAAACTGTCAAAAGTGAGCACATGTTGCGTATACCTATACACCTTGTGGTCACTATGTGCTCACATGTATATGTAGATTTATATTTAATTCACTCGATTGGCATGTATTTAACCACGATTAACGGGAATGTAGATGATGTTAAGCAGATGTGCGTACGCGCAGGTCGACGGTGTGACGCGTGACGTCACGTTGCGTGTCGCTCTTATAGCGTGAGGGAAAGTTGTGTGATAAAATGTTTGTCGATTCCGACTTCGAAATGTTTTTCTACAAATTATACATGTTCAGTATTAATTGTTGTTGTTTTAGTGCTTTATTATTGAGGTAGTTATTGGTAATTGTTTTAATTGTATAATTACTTTTACACACGTTTGTAGTGACGAAAATTTTAAAAGTTACTGATTGTGTTTAAATGTTTTGTAGATGGTAACCATTTGTGTCTGTATTTTTTTAAATAAATTTTCACGTTTCCATGTACTTATGCATGAATTACTCATCTACTTACTTACCTTGAGATCTGTAAAAGATAAAGTCATCAATATGTCTCTTAGTAAAGTGAGTACCTACCTACGTACAAGATCATTTATTTTCACGTCATCTACATGGCAATTCATGTTCCTTTCTCGTTACATAAACAAGTTTATGCATCGACTCATGCGCAGGTCACTAGCTTTTTACGAAAACTACAACTTTTATTAATGACTTCACTTGACGTGAAACTTCTCGCAGTGGACCTGTTTAATTTTTATGAGGTTGTACAGTAGGCCGCACGTCTGTGGTAACAAAACCAGTATAAGGTGTCCTCTTATAGCCGATTCCTATAATTTACGGACGGTTATTGGTTAATTTATGACTCTTGTATCTTTACCAATAATGAAGCAAAGACCTCATAGCTTTGCATCGTAGACCCTCCCCTATGGAAGTAGCTATCATTAGCTTACGAATCTATTTATATGCTCAGTTTGGCAATAAGAAATGCTACCATTGGTAAGAAAAACTATTCAAACTCCGTACTACGATAGGCCAGCTTAAGGTCAAAGTGTTAACACCAACGTGCAGCCTACTGTACCTACGTACAAACTTGCACTTTACTTAAGTATTTATTGATATGTGTTTATGACTACCGACATAAATGTTCATATCCTCGGCTAACTTCAATGAATTTTCATCAAGAAAAGCTACTTTTTTTCAGCGATAATTCTGAAATCTGCCATTGTGAAAATCATAAATGTGCGCCTTAATTTTTGATTGTCTTTTATACAATGTGTAACTGAATTAATGCACATTATGAAAGTAGTTTTTTCAGAATCGTCTTACACGTAGCTTTGTATCCCAAAAATAATAAAAACTAAGAAAGTACATAAATTACAGTCACACTTCCACTGTACGGTCAAAACAAACCAAGACGTATTTTATACGTATTTTATATAATTTAATTTAGATAAATATAGTTGCGGTTTGTGCACCATCTCTTCCTGCCAATTTGTACGCCACGATACGCGGCCGAACATGATAGAACATTATTTTCTGTATTTAATATCTTGCATGCAATGTACGTACACTATGTTTATACAAATAAATAAACTAACTAACTATTTTCTGCTACCCTAGGCCCATAGACGTGTGTGACTGTGTGCATGGGTAGATTTTTCATGTGACCACAATTTTATCCCACGATCAGTTTAACTAATTTAATGAGTAAACAATGTTTTAAACATAATTATAAAAAATCTGTGTTTGTATTATGATTTCCATTATTTATTTATTACATATAAATTATATTTTTTAAATGTGAGAATAAAAAATATATGATTATTATAGTATTATTCTAATTGCGGTGTGCGTTAATTCCGGGCTATGTTGTATTTAATTCATTATTGTGTTTGTATTGTACCTACTTTTTAATTACAAGATATTTAGATTCCATTATCAATTGCATCTTTTCTATTACATTAATTAACTTCATTATTTCACACAGTGAAATTAAAATAAACAATTGTTTGATGAAGCAGTTTGATGGTCTACTACACCCTTAAAGTAGATCATTCACCGTCCATACGTTTTTGGGCTGAATGTGAAAGAGCAAACAAAAAAGAGCTATATTCCAAAAGATTACGTTTTTTCTCTTATTTTTTGTTACTACAAGCTATTATTACTTTATTAAATTACTATTATTTGTTTTAACTAAAATATACTGAAAACATTATTTTTCAAAATCGTATATATACCTAGCAGCGCAGGATATTGCCCTACAGATTTGGTCCAATAGTGAAAAGTGAAAAGAATAACATGTTCTAACGGAATGTATCATTTTTTTTGTTACTTTCAGTATTTAGCCCAGACCACACCTTTCTAATACATGTTGTAGAGTCCATACATACCTACATAAGGTTCATAAAATAATTTTAAGGTTTGTTTTTAAATTATTAAAAAGTTGCTATTTCTACAAGTATTAATATTTAACTATGCTACCAAAAATAGTCAGTTACCGGAAAATATCAATAAACATTTTCATACATTTCCGTCAATTTACTTTATAAAATGCTTCGATGTCTGTACGTAAACATTTTGAAAGTAAAATGAACTATCATATTAAGTGATGATAATTAACTCACTGTCAATGTATTCGCTGAACGATTATTCAATTTTTTTTCCTGCAAAAACTAACATAAACTTAATTTTTCACGCCAATGTCAATGCCAGCCATAAAAATAATGAATAGATAGATTTTACGGTACATCACTCGCGGTACTAAAACACATAGAGGAAAAAGTTTTATAGTTATTAGGTACAGAGATATAGAGAGAAACAAATTTAATGGCCGAAATAAATTGATATAACTTCCTTAATTTCAGTGGGCCTAACACAAAAGTGAGAATTAAACGTGTGTGACGAAAACAACGTAAATTCGAACGATTAAAAAAAAAAAACTCGTTTCGCACATAAAACATTATTTATTTTGGTTTTACATTATAAAAAAATGTAATTAATAAAATGGTAGGTTGGTTGTATTTACGATAAAAAACCGTTATAAATTAACATTATGTTTACGTCAGGCGTTCGTAAGGGAGGTGTAGGTACCTATACAAAATATTGTAAAACATTTTAAAAGAGTAACGGTGAAGTTTCATGCCCATTCTTCTCCATACGAAAGCTACCTTTTGGAAAGGGCAACTAAAATCAGTTCTATGTTTTTGTAATTTTTTACGTTTCAAAAGTGCCTTTTATGTGTCTAATTGAAGTAAAGATTTGACTTTGACTTTGACCTCAGGCTGGAAAAGGTCCTCCGTAAAAATGGCCCGTATGCTGAAATTGCAATTTTTTATCTATTCTTCTATACTTAACTAATATAATATCTACATATATACCTACTTAAAAATGAAATGCAGTCTTTGGTAAGCGCATCACATGAGAACGACTGGGCCGATTTTGTTTCAAAATATTCGTAATAGCCCGAATTAGGTTCGGGAAAGTTCGGGAAGAACTAATATTGTTGTTACCTGTTAGACCTTTTTATTCTATACACTCATATTGCAGCAATACAAATCGCAACTGAATCCCTACAAAATGTCAGTTGTCCTCCAGTTTAAACCGGAGTAACAAAGTATCACCCTTAAACTTATAGAAGGACTAAAATCTTGAATACCTTAACAACTGAAACCTATTTCTCATAGAACCGTGTGAACAGCCTCGTTAACCAAAGCTTTTGGTTATTTTAAATGTCAAAGTGATTTTGTGTCACCCTTACTTTAACTTGGACAATATGAAAGCAAATCTTGTCCGTAGATAGTACTAGTGTTTGGAGTAAACCGGTTTTTGCTAACCTGAAATAATAATTGACTGTACGGATACATTATGCACCCATTATCTGTTACGTTACAAAATAAATAGATAAAAAAATAACTTAACACTTGCAAGAAACATATTTTATCAGAAGTTGCAACAATATACAAATGAAAAGAAAATAAGCAACTCTATGGATACAAAATGAAGTAGAAGCGAACTCAGGCATCAATAATAAACCCAGCATGAAAGCAGTTTATCATAAGGCGGTCAGAATCTAACTAAATACTATTAATATTTAATTATCATCGTTAAAATCAATTCAAATTATGATCACGAAAGATATATTCTGTTGATATTGATGCATTGCACCGTACCTCAACTTGTCAAAGATTAGGCAGATTAGAGGGCACCGTCTAGGTGTCCCAGTCCCCAGTGAATGGCGACTTGAACAACTGGCGGACATTCAAAGACTGATAAAGTAATTATTATCTCAATTTCTGCCAAAAGACGTCCACTGCTTAAGCCTCCCCAAAGATAAAGGCTAGACAAAAATTAATAGTAATATCATAATAGTTCTTTATTAGGTACTTGAAAAACTGGCACAATAAATCTCCCTACATATTTTCCCATCAGTAAATGTACACTTAAATTGTGAAAGGAGTGCTTTGGCACTCTTACTAGGATAATCCTGTGCCACGAAAAAGGTAGATAATAAAGTACTATTGTAGAATTAAGATCTTGCTTTTTACTGATCTTGATTTGTACGCCAAGTTAAGAAAATCGTAGAATCGTACAAGTAGAAAGAAAAAACATCAGGTTACCTACCTGATGTTTTTTCTTTCTACTTGTACGATTCTACGATTTTCTGAAGAATCAATGCAATTTCCTCAAATAAGCACAGCTCAGTAAAGAAAGCATAAACCTTACTTAAAGAGCTATAAATTAATGGCAGTATGGTTATAGTTTCATGTAATACTTGTAACTAATAAATACACCTAATCATTTAAAAGTAAATCAGATGAAGGATTAAGCCTGCATAAACGAAGCAAAAGAGGTATGTTAAGATCGTAGCAGGTGGCGTTTAGTTCTGCCTACCCCCATGGGAAGAAGGCGTGAGTTTATGTATGTAAAAGGATAAATTGAAAAACAAATCTAACAAATACTGAGGTAACGTTGCATAAAATACAATTTAGCGTTACATTTCCCAAGCCCAACAGCAAAACAGATCGATACAGGCAAACGAGAGGAGCCCAGATTTTCTAGGAAATGTCGGAGCTGGTTCGTTTGAAGGACGCAGCCCGGGGTGGCAAGGGGTGTTGCACTTAATACATCGCCCCTGGCAACGCCCGGCGGCCTCGCCCTTTGCGAATGTTGGGTCCAGGAAGCGGGGGTGGTGCACCCATTGCATCTCCCCTGGATACCACCCGACAATTCCTCGTTTGCGAATTTTGGGATTGAATTTCTCTGACGGATACTGTATTAGTGCTCCCACATATTTTTGATTATTTTAAGTTCAAAATTCGAATAACAATTCACGCTTCACTATGCTAGTTGCAAAAACAGACATGGGTCTCAAATTATGTGATTTCTTTCAAACTTATCATGCCCTATTATGAACAGGCTTACTTCTTACCGTAATCAAGTTAAAGTAGTCAATAATGAATCAAAATTACACAAAGCATTTATTTGTATCGCTTGTTTTCGTTTTGGTTTCTTCATTGTAACATCGTCATTAAAGTTAGAGCAACTAAAAGCTGCCTTAGCAAATAAATTCAAACGTATGAATCTGCTTCGAGCCAACCAAGAGAGCTGCTATACATAACATACATAATCAGCCTATAATGTTCCCACTGCTGGGGCACAGGCCTCCTCTCTGTGAGAGGGAGCGGGCCGTAATCTACCACGCGGGCCCAGTGTGGGTTGGTAGATGTCACATGTCTTTGAATTTGAGAGCTGCTATATTAAAAATATATTCTCTCTCGAACGAGACGCTTTAGAGCACGACAAAGAGTCTGCTGTCCAATAATTCTGACATAATCTGTATATTACTCTAAACTATCTGAAAGACATGAAGTTCTTGCCTGTTGTATTAATAAGCACTGAACGCTGGACATATGGCACCACACAAGTTATAGAAAATTTCTAGACGCTTTTCCTACAGCCTTGACATTTACCGCTCTCATTTTATCTCAATACATAAATGCTCCGGCACTAACGATCAATATAGGTACAGAGGGAGGCTAGGCTTTCCGAGAATCTGTGGAGCTCTGCGAAGGACGTGGGCTGCGTCAGGGGGTGCAGTGGGCGCAAATGGGGTGATGAGTGGGCGCAGCTAGGACTCACCCGGGCTCCGCGCCGTGTTGTGCCGCAGCGAAGAATTATACGCAGGTGTTTCGTTGTCGTGATATTCGATACTAATTTGTTATTTATTTTCCGGTGAAACTGTTCTTTACATTTTTGCCATCAGTGGACTTATGTATCTTTGCTGTAGACTTATAATTCTAAAGGTTTATTGTAGCGTATGCGCCGTTCTTGTTTAAGATGACTAAGCCACGAAAAACATATTCCTAATTCATCCGAGAAACAAAAATTGGCTTAATTTTAGACAGTTAGCTTTATAAGCAGATACGTTGTTACTTAATGTATCTTTAATGTTAATGTATCTTAAGAAAATTAAAACCATATTGTATCTTTATTAAAAACCTCCAAAGTTTCATGAGCGAAACAAAAGAATCAATATTGAATAAACAAGATTTCATGCACAAAATTGTAAAAAAATGAAATTGTTAATGAAAAGACGGAAAACACTTGCTGAAAGGAAAACTGACCACAACTCACTGATTCACACGCAATACATAAATGTCGAGACCACAGTGATTTCTTAACAGGTTATTCACGCCGTAAAAGTGCATTTTTATGCATCCTTTACAAAGCTCTCTCAGTTTACTGATGGATAAACTATTGTCGGTTTTTGTTGGAACCACAATGACATAGTAAGAAAATCCTTCTAAGATTTGGGACTTGTCCCTCCCGATTACAGATACTTTTCATCTTCGTATCCCTTGTCAAATCTCCTAAAAGCGTACAGATTCGGCCTTCGAAAATTCCAGAACATAACTTGATATACATACATCAAAAGTGCACACTAACAGTTACATCTATCTCGTTTATTTATGCGCGGACATCATGGCCGATCGATACACAGAATTTGGAGGAGGCTAGGTTTTCCCGGAATCTGTGGAGGTCTGTATCTAGTACGTAGGTGGCTCTATAATGAGCTACAGCCCTCACCCGGGCGTCCGTGAAGGCTTCAATGCAATATTATAGATGTATTATATATATACGACAATATTAGATGTTAAGGCTCTTGACAAATTTGAAGTACTCTAGATACTAAAAGTAGATGTTGAGATCAGTTTAACGGTACAAATAGGTCTTATATCTGTTCTTGAGACTCTTTGTAGTGGAAACAAAGCATTTAAGGATGACCCAGGCTACATAATCACATAAATAACACCCGTCGACCGTAAATTGTCGTGTGTAATCTTATAAATTACAATTATTTAGCACACATCACATTACCTTAATAAGATAACATCTTGGCGTCTTCGTGTCTAAATATCGTTGGCTGAGGAGCAGCTGATCAAAGCCAAGAGGCATGCCAACTACCTCTGGCACATCCCTACATTGCACAAACACGCGTATAGCGGGCAAGGGCAGACTGATAGTGTCGTAATAATGCTCACATTGATCTATGACTTTCTGTAATCTTACGCAGAACGATATATTATTAAACAGCGAAGTGAAGTTCTGCAATGTCGTGTGGTGATCACGGGGGGACTGTCCCTTTGGACTTTCTTCGGGTTGCCAGCTTAGATATATAAATATTAAAAAAAGTGCTTGATAATGAAAACGAAGGATGGAACAAGAACAAGAAGTGTCTCCAAACTTTTCACAACTCATAAAATTCCGATTATCTAATCTTTCATTCATGTAGAAATTGTGACTAACATGTGGTATTACAAGAACACATAAAAGCACATATGACGTTTATGAGCAAAATTAATAAGAAACTACAACTGGAGAATAAAATAGCAGGAAAGACCTTGGCAGTTAGCCAAACAGCGCTGCATAGACCTGGACTGGCCCAGCCTTGACACCAGAATGCGCCAGATGTATTGTTGAACCTTGAAGTACTCGGAGCTGGCTTTGTCCTCCAACTACATGCCGAATCTTTAGAAGAAATTATGCTGGGAAGTACAGGCTTGAAGATATTTTATTATGAGAATTTAAGATCGCACTGCGTTGCTCTGGAAGATTCTTTGATAAATAATTACTAGGCGGTCAATCAACGGTTATCATTATATGTCCGCGACATTTACTTCCTTGCAGCGTTTGTAATATACAGTATTTTTTCCCGATACATATTACATTATATCTGAAACACCACCCTCCCACACCAGTTTCAAGTTCAGGGCCGCTTGGTGCCTAGAAGCAACAGCTGGATCGATCGGGGGCTGCAGCTCCGCTCTCGCATTGTCATGGCGACCTGCAGCCGTGACCTGGAGGGTGCGGGCGCGGGGGTGCGAGGGGGCAGGGGGCGCGCGTGGTCTGCGCGCGAGGGGGGGCGGAGGAGGCTTGCATCGAGCCGCCCGGCTGCACCGAGCAGTTATTTCGGTGCAGCTGGTGGGCCGCAGTCGCTCGCCGCGCCTCCGCTAGCGCGCGCGGCTCGTTTCCACTTGCATCGGTATACACCACTGTGCTCCGTCATTAAATAAATCGGCTTCATTTGCATTGTGCGTTCAATATTTACCTCGTAGTGGTCTCGTGTCTCTGCCATACACCTGTTGCACTGGCCGCGCTCTCGCAAGGTGAAACCTCGTGGAAAACTCTTTTTCTCGGTAGCGGACGCGTCTACTTTCACCGTTCACATTCCGCTACACCAGGCGATTGCACTAAACCAGTCTTCGTAATAACTTTTGATGTTTGTCACGTGTCAAAATTGGGTTTAACTAGTGTGCGATAACAGATTACTGATAAGTACTACATATAATTGTTATACAATGTGGTAATGTATTATGTTATACGTTATAGCTGTGTTGTAGGAATATAGGTCAGTAAGGATCTGTGGATTTATCTGCGATATAACTCATACGAAAGATTTAGATCAACTGGCTTTATTTAGATATCTAATATTGTTTATGTTAGCTCAACCGCTCCCAGCACACATTCGTGGCATTTGTTTAGAATTACTTTTATAACCAATCAATATTCTGTTTTGATATTCATATTTATCATGTACAAGTTCTCGTGTGCGAACAGTACCAACTTATTCATTTAAAATCAATCACTGGTATGCCTATCTATAAGTAAAGCATTAGATCATAGATCATGGCAGTGTCCTTTGACTGAGCTGACAAAGTGCAGATGTGTTCGTATCATTGTTTCCAACATATCTAGGATGCCGGGGATGACAGTCAAGTCGAGATATGCAACGGCTGGCATTTGGCCAGGGATGCAGCTGCGAAGGTCGCGCTGGGGGGAAAGTGGCGGACTGAGGGGGCCGGGGAGGGGGCGTGGGGATATGGCGAGGTCGGGAGCGTGTGCGGGGGGCGGGGGGTAATGCAATAATTCACGGCACTACAGCGCAGGTGCATCCGGGACCTCGGAGCCACCTCGATATCTATCAAATCAGGGAGGCGCCCAGTTCCTCCCGAACCTTTGGTGCATCAGTACCGATACAGAGTGACATGGTGTTATCAGTGATACCGCAAGGTGATCTTCATTCATTAAGTAGATTCTAGTTCATTATATAAATGTTATATATCCCTGTTCTATTGATGTCTGTCGTATGAAACTGTTTCCAAGGGAATTGGGTACTTGTTTTGTATTTGTATACAACATTGTTATCAATCCTAATTAAACATAAAATTGATACGTGTTTAGTAATGTAGTGTAATGTAGCATGTTTCCGCTTATTTACCTTGTTCAAATATCATTTGACCTATTTCATAAATTAATTTCAATAATTGGAATTCTGAAACTTCTCGTGAGAATGTACTGCGTTCGTGTCTATCACCTATTATGCAATAGAACATTGATTACTTGATTTGTTTCCAACTCAACTTATTAAATGCATTCGTGTGTCTTCACTTCACTGCATACGTAATCGCATGAATCTGTTCAAAGGCAAAAAATACAAGTTTGACTGACATCTCTACTATCACTTTCATCGCTATCGCTCACACGATCCATCGCTGAGACTACCACGTAAACACGTCACATCTTTCACTGCTTCACTAATGCGATAGAAAGGCAGTTTCGACAACTCGTACTAAAATTGATGTGAAATGATAAACCGGTCTCCAAAAGTTTCGCGTTTTCGTAGTAGTCTCCGTCTCCGCGATTGCGAAACGTACGCGGTACGCATGTAAAGGCAGGCACACACGCGCGCGGTAACTTTCGCTCGCGGGACCGTTGACCGTGGCTCGACTTTCTAAACCATGTCGTAACGTCGGTGATCGCCCGGCCATTGTAATTCACGATACGCCTCGACGCTACACGCAATGTCATTAGTATCTTTTTTTAGTGATGTTTTCGCAAATCCGTAGAAAGTGCGCGCGAAAGGAGTGAGTTGTAATTTTTTAAGATATTGGTAAAATCTGGAGTATATTGCATAAAATAACTGCTAGCTACCTATTTCTGAAAATTTTAAAATATTCTGTAATTTTATTTTTTCATTAAATAATTAATATATCCAAAAAACAATAACAATGTTTTAGAATTCCAAAAAAAACAACATCAAACATGGTCAATATGCTACACAAACTCTACGAGTCGAAAGTAAAGGGCTACGCGCCCGCTTCCTTGCTACGCGCCCGCTTCCTTGCTACGCGGCCGCTTCCTTGCTACGCCGTAGCCGTCGTAGAACCTAAGCGCCCTACGAATCAAGGACGTTTGAAAAACCGATGCATTAAAGAGTACCGCTCTTTGATGCATCGGTTTTTCAAACGTCTTCAACTAATGATACCTAATAGCTGTTAACATCGCAATCATGTTTCATATCGGACAAACGCTTTTTGTTGGGCCGTCTACAGCAGTATATTTATAACGTTCAATTCGAATTTTTTACTGTTCTACGAGTACAAATCTACTTTGTAGCATGAATTTATTTTGTAACCGTTTTGTTGTTAGGAGTTTATAATATCAAATGATAAAAACATCGATGTATTTCAAGAGTTATTTTATGTTACTAGACTACCAGTTTCTTTCAAGTTTCATTTGACCATCTCACGGAATTGGTAGATACTATTACCAACAATAAAATCGCGGTATCGATCGTACTCGTGTTATGACTAGATATTACTAAGTAATGTCGTTACCGCATGCCCTTGAAACATTTGACCCTGGTTAGTGTGATTTGACCCTGACCGGTCCTAGGGAGCCTAGAATACGTCCTTGGGCGGTATGCCAGCGCGTCAGTCCCCTCCCTCTGCCCCCCTCTTCGTGCCCCTGCGCGGGACGTGCGCGCATTGAACAGGAAATAATCGATATTGCCAATGCACACTGGATTATCGACTTCTACGATTCTCGTTAGTGCCCATTCGAGACTTCGAGTCTTTCATTTGCGTCGGTAGTTTCTTTTGCAATATTCTTTAATAGTTGCTTTTAGTTATTATTTAGCTGCATTTGCAATCATTTCGTAACTAGAACCTTAGGTACAGTAATGTATGACTGTTAATTAACATAAAGTACTATAATATTTGCCAAGCTGTCGCAATAGTTTGACACTAAGTACTTGCAGAGGAAATAGAAATATACTGCTATCCTTTTTTATCGGATATGCTTTAACAGTTACAAATTTATTTATTTATAATTACTGAAGTACTAAATTTTGTTAACTGTCTTGTTAAGTAGCCAATAGAAACGTTAAAGCGTTTATTTCTCGAGAAAATGTAAATAGTTTCTCGTTGAGCGCGCTAAAGAAAACCGATCGTAAACTGAACGTGAGAATGACACACGGGTATCTTGCTTCGGGCCCAGGAGTCCGAAAATACACCTATGTTCCCCCCGCGAGGCCTGCCCCTCCCCCCAGACTAAATGATAGCCTAAGGTTTGTAGGTCGGAGCATTACAGCCTGATTAATTAACACGTTTGTTCTGATACAGAGCCAAATGCATAATATGAAGAGAGCAAACAGCAACATTATGTAAGTGAAAACATTCGTTAGTCGTGGACATAACACTGCAGTTTTATATACTTTTGTTTCTATACAGCGCTTACTTTAATCGAAATATTCCGTATCGTTGATGTAGTAATCAAATAGACAATAATTTATTTTATTTCTCGTTTACGAAATAATAATATAACTTTAGACTGTCTTCTGGCAGTGTGTGAGATGTCATTCTCATCTTGAGAAATGGAGCAAAGCAGCGGGATTCGTTTATTTTTGAACTAAAAAATACATCATTTTCTTATTGAAATGACACTTCTGAATGCTCTTCTGTTCAAAATAATAGTTATCTATTAGTGTAGTAACAAAGGTGCGTTCTAGGATTTCCCCGACTAGATTATCTAGCCGTGAAGAGAACATCCCATTGTTAGGTATAAATAGTGTTGTTGTATCTAATACAATTTATTATTCCAAGGGATATAATAAGTTCAATAGTGTAAACAACAAAAGAAACATTGCAATAAATATTTAGATTTAGGTTTACAATGCATAAGTGTGTCGCGTCCCTACTGTACATCAAGACCGGTAACTCCCAATAAATGCGCGCGGGCAACAGCTGATTGTGCGCAGTGGATGCATACGGCGATCATGATCTGTGCACACGTGGCAGTGACTCAGATTCGTAGCTCGCGGTTTAGACCGGCGCGTGAGTCACGCGGCCTTGGGCGCGCATACTATAAGCGTAAACCCGCTAAACGCTGAAATATTATTTATTGGTCCACCGGTACCAGCGAGCAGTGACAGCAGACCGAGGCCGCTGCGATGACAGAGCGCTGACTATCTTTATACTGATTTGATATTACGAAAGCCGGGAGCAACCAACGAGACCCGTCCGTCCAACAGCGTTTGTTTGTGAGGAAACGGAGCTTAACCAGACATGTCACGAAGTAGTTTGACCCTAGTCACGTCTTTATTTTAACTTGACTCGTCCCCGGGGGTATATAAGTGTTGTTTTCAATTTAAACTTGGCTATAAAATAATAAGACGTGTCTGCGATGTTTTCGCGTGTCGCCGTGAGTTGGCCGTCGAAATGGAACGTCTATTTGTGGAGCTCGAGGCCCGCTCGCGACAGTATTGTAGCCGACATACTAGCCTTACGCGCGACACTTAACAGCTCTTTACCGTTACGATACCACAGTTTTAGCTTAAACCGATAGGCAGCTTTTTTTTAAAAATATCGCGTAAAAAATAAAATCATATTTTCATTAGTCTATCCCACAATCTAAATGGAGTGCAATCATGCAAACAGATGGCAGAGTGCGTGGTGGCCTAGTTACCGATGCATCTGGCGCGCGCGCTCTTATCTGCACCGCTCGTGCGATGCGCGATCCTCGCTCCTCGATGTGCCCGTCCTGATCGCGAGCGATACGTTCTCCACTGTCTACAATGGAGCAGACAAAGTGGAGCGTGGATGCGCTGACGATGAAAGCGAGTACACATACAGGCGAAAGTGATGTCTGTGAAACCAGATGGAGGGACATGTGGTGGGGGCGCAGGCTCGCCGGCCGGCGGCGGCGGTGGGAGACCGGGCTCGCCGGCAGCGTTGCGTCAACTGTTGGCGCGGCCCCGTTGGCAGCGCGGGCGCGTATTTCAAGCCGGGCCGCGCGCTGCACCGACCGCTTTGCGAAACCGTCGGTTATGCAAGGCGTGCCGCTGCCAACTCGCGGCTGCTCGCGTACCGCCGGAAGGAAAAGTGGAACGCGGCGCAGTGGTGCGGGCGCGCGCGCCGCTGCTACACGCCCGCGACTCCAGTGAAGTGCTCCCAGTGTCGTGTCAGTGTCGCTTCTAGAACGTTGGAATTGTGTTGCGCAAGTCCTACGCCTACTGCGGGATTATTTTAAACTAGATAATTACAGGGGCCACGACCTCGATCCTCGGCTCGGGAGTGGAGTGCAACCCCCGGTCGCTGTACATACATGTGTAGCTCGGCACGTGCTACATCACGGTGCACATCACGTGCTTAACATACATAATCCAATAACTCATATCGCTGTGCATGTTAACCCTATACATACATATACATATGGTCAGATTGTATGTATTTATATGTTTGTAATACACTTATATATCTTATTTCTCCACTAGAATGCTTTGCTTTTCCTGTGCATGAAAACTTTAGTCTTTCCGTTGGTACATTCTATCGCATATACTACTCTCAAAGCGGAGGAAGAAGAAAGAACTGCTCTGTCTGAGATAGATATCTTGCATTGTGTAGATTAGATCGAGTTCCATTAGATAGAGTTCCATTCCGCAAAACGCTCTGTCATATCATAGTCGATAACTTCCGAATCAGTGTTGTTGAGGGCCAGGTTGTTCCCCTCGCAATCAACTCGCTTGTAAAGTGAACATTTAGAAACCTAATGCTGGCCACTGACACGTCATAATGCTAGTTTCTTGTTGCGAAAACCTCCGAGTATGGATAGCAATTAATTATAAAATGTTTGTAATTGCAATTACTGTCGGATGCGATGTCGGGCCGAGAGGGAAAGTGTTCGGTGGAGCGTGGAGCAAGGCGGCTTCCTCGCGCGCGGGCGCATACCTCGCGCACCACCGGCTTCAGTAAAAGTAACCAGCCAGTATATACGCATTCTCACACGTCCATACTCATTTGCGATTCATAACATATAATAATCAGTCGTGTCTCAAATGCCATGTGATGCGGTTCCTTACCGGCCATGCGTTCAAGGACATATTAATAGTGCCGCCAATGAGCGGACACATTTATCATGTATGTAGTCCCATGCGCGCCACAATTGCACAATGCAGCTTATCTAGCGCATGAGACCTTACAATTATTTGTCCTACTTTCCTAGAACGTTCATGTTCAGCCGATCTTACGATTACATCTGTGCACTTTCAAGCGGATTGATTGTCGTGACATAATGCCAGCCACAAACGAGTTTGTATTCATGTTACATTCACTCGCAACACTAACAATTTCAACAAATGTTTTATTCATTAAATAGTTCCAATAGAAAAATATTATATCGAGCCCTGATACTGCAGTGTCACCGTGCATCCATTCATCTCTGTCGCACTTAAAGAATTAGCGTTTATAAATAAAGAGATGACGGTATGATCAGTCCGTGAGTAACAAAGTGCAGGACGGTTGCATGTTATTACGTCAGAGTGCAGTGTTGCGCGAGAGCATGCGCGGAGGCGTTTAGTACTAAAGCCGTATAAACGCGGCTCTCGGAGCCGCTCGCCGCCCACCGAGCCCGCCACCCATGGGGATTTGTGACCATTATGCCATTCATCAGGGTTTTATTACATGCAAATGCATATTTTATGGTATTCAATTCTAAGCCAGAAATAGGTAAAGTACCTAATAATGCATAGGCATGGAAACAGCAAAACCTACCAAACATTTTATACGCGGACATGTAACATGTTAGTTCATTATGCATGCAAATCAAAATGCGTTCGCGTAAACAAACGCGCGCGTTTCCTAAAAATAGTTTACTATTACGACGCGTAACATAAAATGGTGCATAGTAGTGTATCTGTCGTGTACCTAATACAATTGAAGCGTGAGTGTTCGCTCCCTCGGATGGTGGACTGGGTCGGTCTCTCGCGCGCAAGGCCACTGCTGTGACCCACTTGCCGGCTCACCTTTGTTTCACATTGTGCCAAGCTAAACAACACCCTAACGACATCGCAGTCATTATACCAAGAATCGCCGTAAAAACTTCAATATAATTACATGCCTGGCTAAGATTCTAGCTTTAATGGCTATTGGACAATCGTTTGCATTCATCAAACGCGGTGGTATTGGCACAGAATACATAATAGTACAAGTGTATTGGTGCAAAATTGTGTGCAAAATAATTGAGAACGTCTTTAGTTCATTACCGAAATCATCCTCAATCAGTGTGATTGGATCCATGTGTAACAAGCTATAATGACCGGAAACAAGCTAATGGCCGAATAAAAAGTATAAAACCGTCTGTAGGTGATGTACGCTTCAATAACAAGAAATTTAATAGACTCAAATCGAGGCAAAAAAAACTACTTATTTCATTTAATTTCAAAAGCAAAACTTAAACAATTTTCTATATCTACCCAGTTTCTCATAGAAAACGTGTAATTATCTCCGCAGAACTTAAAAACTATTCAACTGCACCCAGTCATTCTATTCTATACTTCACACGTCACATGCATAAATTAGCACAGATATGCAGTTGCAGTGCACATGCAGCTCACTTCATGGTATTACGTATACAAATAAACTTAGCTATTATAGATGGCACACGTGTCAAGTAACACAAGGTCTCGTCTCCATTGCAACATTACGTCATTACGGAAAAACTTATCTTGCATCGCTACACCCACTTCACAACGATCTTTGCCAAGAAGATTTCTTCAAACACTTTTGCACATACAACTTTTCCATTTAAAAAAAAAAACTCGCACACAATTTTGTCTAAAACTGTATGAATTTCACAGAAAGAAAAGTTAAAAAAAATACTAAAAATAAAAGTACATTGACTGATACATAAGTTTTCACAATTAAAAGGTCATTCTTATTTGTCAATGGAAACGAACTTCATAAACAATTTGTGTGCGTAAAGGCACAACACAAATGATTGCCTTGATCTATGCCGCGTTGATGAAGCGAGTTGTATGTGCATGTACCTACCAATCCAGTATACTCGCTGACACATCTTTTAATAGCTTTGTTAATGTAGCTATTGATTAATATTAATAAATAATATTTCACATTGTATGACTAAACAAAATAAATACGAAGATCGAAGTTCAAAGTATGCAAGTTAAAGTTTTTCAGTCTTTGATGCTTTTGATTAATTAATTTTTCACTGCCATGTTTAATTTTATCTACCCAGAGTACTTACCTTCCGACCTATAAATACCTTCACATCTTTTTCTAATGACTAAGCGATTTAGACAATATACTAGAAAGCGGGTCGATCCATATGGCATACGCATACGAACTACGCATACGAACGGGTTGGTCCGTGGATAGGTGACCATCTTTACATACCGAGACTCCTCCGTGACTCGGAAAGCACGGTAAGCCGTTGGTCCCGGCTATTATTCGTGGATGGCAGTTAGATGCAGGTAAATACCAGTATTTTACATGGAGTAAAATACTCCGGTTTGACTGGAAGCCGACCCCAACATAGTTGGGAAAAGGCTATAATAGGTAGATTGATTGACCAGAATGCGATTATTTTAACAATAGGAATCAAGGCACACGAATGCAAGTACTAATCTTACAAATGAAAAAACTTACAATCAGCATGAAATTTTTGCAAAAAGTTCTTGATAAAATATAATATTGATCTCGATCCTTCATTTATTATCATATTAGTCATATTTAGAATGCAGAACAATTCTTGTTTCTCAATGAGGAAATAACAAAATGAGTTAAACGCATAGTCAAGTGTTTGTGTTATACACGACAGTAGGTATTACTTACCTATCTATTTTTATATTTACAGAAATCTGTATTTTCCTGTAGAAGTGTAGATAATGGAAGCAAAGCATAACGAGACCATTTGTTTATTGGTTTATATCATAAAGGCTCCCATGAAGTAAACATAGAAATTGATCTACTAGAGTCGCCGGAGGATTCGAGATCAAATGTATGAAAATTTGAAATTTCCTCTGTAAAAAAGAACCAGAATGATAGAGCGAGCATATTAACATGTTCAATTTCAATTATCATTTACATCATTAACATAATATTTCTCATTTGCTTTCTTATGAAAAAGAGAGAATGTTTTGCATTAGCAATGTCTGCACTGTTCCCTCGCTTTGCATGCTGTAAGTGTGTTAATTATAGCACTCATAATATAATTACAGTCACTAAGTACCAACAGAAGTAATTAATGCACAAATACAAAATTCTTTCTCAATATTTCGACGCACAAGCTCTGAGACGCGTCTGCTTTATCAGCCCTCGTTATTAAAATGTCACGCTTTCACTCGACACTTTCGTTTTGAATATTTTAAAAATACATAAAGCTTTCGAAATCCGTGGGAGATCTCGCTACATTCGAGTCTTGTCATACAAACGTAATAACATCAGCGGAAAGTGAGATCATAACCTCGACAAATGTCATTTCCCTCGTGCTGCGAAAATTAATAGCATAAAAATTCTGAATTATGCGCGAGTCAGTTGCTTTATTTACATTCTTATGAATAGTTAAATGCTCGTAAAAACGAAAAATGCCGTTATTAAAACTTGTATGACCGGTCTTCGTGGATAGGATAAGGATAGCTTACTTTTTACTGTAGTGATTCTTCTTCATTATCGATAATGTAAAAAAACACGTCTTGAATATCGATACCTTCGATATGAAGATTAGTAATAAATAATTTATAATCCACGGTTTACTTAGTGTGGTATCTATAAGAGGCCTTGTCATTCATCGCATCCATATCCGTCGATGTCAATCGTATGATGAAACGACACCTCTGTATGCAGAATAACAATCACTTGCCATAAACATGAATTAGATGCACGATAATTTAAATTTCCGATTTCCGGTTCGGAAATTATCCCACCGAAACGTACTACCGTAACGCAGACGCCAGTAAAGCTCCCAGTTCCTAGTCGGCATGATTTTTTTCCGATATCTTCAACAATAATCGTCATATTTCAGCCAATTTACACGAACCCCTTATGAATTATAAACCTTTCTCATGAATCACTCCGTCTATTGGTGAAAACCGTATGAAAATCCGTTCGGAAGTTTTTGAGTTCATCGCGTTCAGATAGAAAGACGCGGCGAGGGAACTTGATTTTATAATAAAATGTATTGAGCTTTATATTTGTTAGACTAGGATTTTTAAAGGTCACTATATATTTAATCATTCCGCACGGTGCGCGTACAGAAATATAGAAAGGAATCAAGTTAAACCCAATGGCGTGGCCCACTGATAAAGAGCATGCAAAATCACAGCATTAATTTATACAAAGCAAAATACTAACCCTATCATCGCTTAGCATTAGCACTAACAAACGCTTTTAAAACCTGCAAATAACAAAGTCCTGTGCCAATGAGTATAATATGGGGACACTAAGTGACAAACGGCAAAGACGTTCCGTACGTAGTGCATAGACTGTGTAGTGCTGCCCTTCGTTCGTCAGATATCGATATCGAAGTTTTTTACGCTCCGGAGTTCGTGCCAGGAGTGCGTTTGCAAAGCACGCTACAAGTTTGCGTTAAGGCAAAGTTGACACTGTAAATGCACTATCTGGTACGACACCCCGGAACGTGTAGCATCGCTCCTGACGAGACAACACCAACCACCAGTTCTATGAACTGTTATGAACTCTAGTGAACCGTTTTTTACTATTTTCGAACATTCTGCACTTAATTATTTATATTTTATCCTCTTTTATTGTGTTTAGTTTTATATCTCTTACGCTTTACAATTATTTTCGTAAATTATGTTTTAGAAAACCTCTGACTTCATTGTTCGCTTTATCTATTTTATTTTTAGTTATTGTGTCTAATTTGGCTTTTACATATTCCGTATTATTTTTGTATATTAAGTATTATTTTATGTAAGCACTTATGTTCATTTGATTGTATTTACATATTAGTGTTACAAATTGTTGATTTGGTTGTATTTTGAATATTTTTTGTGGGTTTTTATTACAGCTTTCTTCGAGATTTTTATTGTTTTATTTCTTTATTATATTTTATTTATATACCCAACCCCGAGCATATAATGAACACAGTAGATTAGTGTTATTTCCTTATCAGCATGATTTTCGTAGTGTCAGTAGACAGTAGCAATTTCTAGTTACAAACTATGGTATATATAAGTTAGTACATTGACAAAGACGTAATGGTAGGAAGCCATTGTGGCGGTGGTTCCCTCGTATAGCCTTCGACAGTAATTATCGTCGCTCGCCACACTATTGCAGTCGCTTGGGAGATTTACAATTTTTTTCCGCCATGTCGTAAGCGTGACTTGTGAGTTTTATACTAGATTTCTAAATAAATTAACACCATAGTCAAATATAGTAGTAAATCACAAACAGCAAAGATGTATAAAAATGACTTTTTAACCACTGACGACAAAATATTATTCAGAAATATTCGGATATATATTCGATCATAGGATGCATCGTTATGCATCCTATGATCGCTGGTTACATCACTACGTGACCAACATCAATCCACCTGTTCCATCGAGCAGATTATACAAACATAATATAGGTATTGTGATCGTAGTGGAGAAGGCCGATATAAATCAGGCCCAACTGGCACAAATATGAGCGAGCGGAGCATTTGAAAGCTGTCAGCTGTTGCCCACACGGTTACAGCAAACTATTGGCCACGGTATAATTAGAGCCACGTTGAAATAGCTACAAACAATGTTGCGCTCTCATATTCATAGTTCTGCACTATTCTTATGCGGCCTTGGTATTCTTACCGAGTTACTAGTACTATTGCCAGCGCAGTTAGTTCCATGGTTATCTGTTACAGTTCACAGGGGGGTTCTGAAAACAAAATAATTTGAACACTCATTGATCTATCGACAGTATTAGGAAAAAACTGTGTATTGATTTCGTTTAATAGCTATGTAGTCAACAATGCACTATTTTTTTTAGAACTGCGCACACGCACTTTTGTTTAAATTGAATAGATTTTACACATACATAAAAAGATAGTTAGGTGCACTTTATCCCTACCGAAAAATTAATTAGGTCACATAGAGTGGGGAGAAAGTGCCAAAGCCATTATGCTGCATGATTAGAAACTTATCTAAGCTAAAAATAAAAGAGAATCAGGAGACATCGTACGTGACAAAGGTTTCAGTATTCATAGTGTAACATCACAATAGCAAATAGTACTACGTAGAGGCCTACATACAATTAATTATATAGGCTCTCTATATTGACCATGGATATGATACACCGCATGAATTAGTGGTAGCAGTATGTTGTTATACCACACGCAGGACGATGTTTCTCCCTATACTTAATTTCTGTTCTTCATCACCGTGAAAACTTAGTTAGGTGAAGTGAGCTTTAAGTGAACTGCATTGCTATTCTGTAACCATCTCACCGTGAAAACTTAGGTAAAGTGAGCGTGGAGTGAGCTGTCATTGTCATCGATACCTACTGATGTTAGTCAACTGTCATAAGTGAAATGACAGCTCAATCACGTATAGTGCGTTTCATCAAATAGTACCTGGGCCATAATGTTGGCTCTACTGTTGTAGAACCAATACGAATAACCTACGTCGCTACGGCGCTATCTAATAGGTCCGTTTTTTTAAATTTAACAGTGGAGCCAACATTACGACAATGGAACTATTTTATGAAACGCACTATACGTTTTCATGGTGTGATTTTTACTGAATACACCGACAGTAGGTACCAACCCTATTCATGAGCCCAATTTTAACATGGGTGCCTTAAAGTAAACCTTTATCACGTAAAGTACTTCCCAACAGCGGCGCAACGATTTCACTTCGAGCGGAAAATTCACACGCACATGAGTTTCTATCACTACAACAATTTCTTACAAGTATTATAGGTACTTATAATACGTGACATTATAATTGTATTGTGTAGAATCAGTGGAACGGTGTCAGTGGGTCAAGTGTGGCCGGGGTGGCTATGCGCGGGCGTCCAGGGAAGCCCTACGACTAGCCTTGCATTGTCCATAATCTCATTTCGCTATTGTATTCACACCTTATGTCCACGTAATGCAATCACTTGACGACGGGACTGAGACGTTGTTGGCAAACATTATCTAATTTAATATAGGGTTAGTTAGTCATCTTTATTTTTCGCATTAGTCTTTCGTTTCACCAATATCTCACCTGATATATGTGGTATATGGCTCGGTCTAGAATGGTGCATCATCTTTCTAGACTTAAATATGCGTTTATTATTTTCCTTAATAAATGATTTTATTTTTGTTTTGTTTTATTTTATTTTTTATCTCAACCCCCATCAATGTTTACAACACCAAGTTATAAAAGTATCGTCGATGACTGAAACGCTGAAAATACATAATCTTAATTATCTTTCATTATCATTTCACACAACGTATGTGAACGTTTTATGACCGAATCGAAAGGAATCATCACGTCGTTTATTATCATTATTTAGGCACAGATTATCTAAAATAAATAATCTATCTGATTTAAAGCACTAGGTATAGTTAACCTCTATATAACATACGAACAATGCACTGCCAAGACCACGTATAGTGAATTTTATACACAACTACATTTATTTTTCACATCTTAAATCTAATGAACAGAGTAGCAGATTTTGGACCGAAACACTTATCAAAAGCCATATTTGAAAGGCTTTCGCTATAATGATTTCTCCCATTTTAGGAGGTCCATCGAATCAGTTCGATAATTAAGAGAAATCGAAAGGCCGTAGACAGACAGAAAGCGCACATTACTAAAAAGGTAACCAAAAATGTTTAAAAGAAACTGCTGAGCTGCGCCTGCAACTGTACCCGCGGCTTAAAACTACGGCTTTTTAGTCGGTAGAAATATAATTATATCGAAAGAAATTCTGTTACTTTTCATGCCTTAACACCTGAACGGATTAAAGGTAGGCACACAGGTAAACCAGGACCTGCATTAGGATATAGTTTAGTTTTTATCCCGGTAATATGTTCTCGTGGGCTAATTCCTTCCGACAAACGCTAGTATTTCTAATGATCATCGTTTCTGAAAAAAAAATATAGAACTGATAGATAGTACAGAGTCAGTACTACGGAGTAAACGCTTAGCAAAACATATACTTAAGTAAATAGATACCTTACTGAAGTATATAGGTAGCGCTGCGATTCTAAAGGTTGTGCCACTGATAAGTTAATGGTTATTAATATCTAATTACAGATAAAGAGATGCACAAGTACATGAGAAGTACCAACTCACTTCAAAATAGTTTGGATTTATATAGTAGGTATGCTGTACCTACCTATAGTTGTTATTGAAATCAACACGTGTAGTCTGTAGACTAATATAAAGTGCAGTATATTGAGACAAGTGAATAGACGACAATTTAATGCGATCATATCATGTTTGCTTGTAAACGATTAGTGCTTGGCATGTGCCTTCTTAGAAACAGTGAAGTGATAGTAATGTAGCCATAATAAACATAGATCTTGACCTTTATCCACGCAAAACACAATGGTTTCAGTAAGTATACTTATTATGGCACCTCTCGAAACACGTACAGTAATTTGGGTTATAAATTGCAGTACTATATATAGTGACATCACTTGCCAGTCACCCTCGAACACGGCTGAAACTTGAATAATTTAATATTAAATAAATAATGAATAGTATATTATAGCTGGCAAGATTTTAAAAGATGACTCGTAACATTCGCGACCAGTTTTCCTTGTATGTCATTTAATTAGTAAGATGCATTGCGATAGCACGCATGTTATAGCTATGTTAGATGAAGGCATAAAGGTCGACACTATGCCAGAAACGCATATTTAATGAGGTGAAAAACTAGACACATTCTGATACGAGCACATACCCACATAATGCCTACTACTACATATCAAGGTGGATACTGCAAACGACCCGAAAATAGACTGTAGCAACTAGCAATGTCAATACAAGCATGATTTTGGCGACAGCCAAGTTCTAAATAAAATGACAAGTGACCGTTACCGGAGATCCGGTTCGATTCTGTGAAAACTTGCACATGATGAGAATACCGAATAGAGGTGGGAAAAGTGTATCATTTTTGCGATTGGATCATTCGCATCTGGATCACTGAAATGATCCGAAACACTGATATATTTCATTTGGCTCATTTGGATCATCGGCTCAAAGGATATAAAATACAGAATGTTACGTATAAATTACAAAAAACGACCGTATAGTATTTGATACGTAAGCGCCTTAGTGGTCATTTTTACGTGCACGGATAACGACAACGAATGCACAGAGTAAATTTGAACGAAAATCTGTGATTGTATGAGTGATACACATCTCATTTGGTATCTCTTTCTGACTTGTATAGATTGTAATTATGTCGCCCGCTCACTCGCGACTTGCGAGTCAAAAAACTCAGTGTGTCTCAGTCTCCCTCTCTCGCTCACTGCTCAGTCGCCTCGCGAGCGACGCGTCGCGCGGAATGAACCAGAGCAAAGTATAGATTCAGATCCAAATGATGCGTTTGAAACGTTGTTAGTGAACCAATCTTTTGAATCACTTCAATGATTCGGATCAGTGAGTCGGTTCCGTAAAGAGTTACACACGCCTAATACCGAAAACGAGTTAAGGAAAGCGTCGAAGCTGAAATGTTATTCGGAAATCCCCTGTATGTAGGTTGCATGACGCTTTCATATACGAAATAATACACTCTAATCACGTCATCTCTCAAACTATAGGACCTAAGTACGAACTTGGGATTTGGCATGTACTGATTGATTGTCTGATTAAAACAACGTGGGCACCTGCATCTTATTTTCTTGTATGGACACAAACTATAATTATATAGGTACCTATAAGGCTCGGCACAAACGAGCCGCCGACAACAGCCACCGGTAGCCCAGCGACAAGCAGTTAACATTCTTTTTCATACGTTTTGTATGGATTCGTCGCACGCGTGTGGCCGGTGACGACCACCCGCTACAGCAGTACTCAACACCGCAGCAAGAGGCGACAGCCACTGGTGGTTTTGTTCGGTGACTCGTTTGGGTCGCCAAAGTCCCGGCCGTAAGTCAGAGCATAGTATGGTAGCCAGTAAGCAAGATGGTAGCAGAGGAGGAAATCCTAAGGTACAATGGACGTACATTTATTAGGCACCTAAGTATCACGCGTCAGTTTAATACTCCCATTGCGGCATCCGTTATGAGCCACTCTTTAGAAATTACTTTTAAAGGGTCAAATGAAGAGCTAACTTTGTTGGAAACAGGAAATTCTGTTATTCCTTAGAGAGCAATTTTGTTTCCAACTCAAATATCAAATCCATGTCACGGGTATGACGAAAGTGAACTCGCGTCTACACGCCTACGTCGATAGACCGTGCAACTCCATAAGGGAAAAATACTGTTAAGTAAAAACGATTTCTACCTGTATTCCGAGCCTTTCATGATTATAATATTAATAATACTAGGGAATAGGGATGTCGTTGATCCCTTAAGTAATAAAATAGCTTTGAGTTATCATATTTTTTATGATTTATCTTGGGACACTAGTAACGATTGATCGTATTACAGAAACTAGAACTGAATATTCAGGAAAATCTGAAAGAAGGTTTAGTGTTCACCGAGTACCTACCTAGACTACCTACATAGTTAAGCAAAGAGCCCATATCTGTTACAAGAGATTTCAAGTCCCTCCTGTAGTCCTGAGGAAATCCAGTAACACAATATACTGGAAAGTCCCGAAATATTAGATGGCAGAAAGACACACGAAATATCTTTATATTTTTGTTTGCAGAGTGTCGCGGCGAAGCAGTGAACGTGCTGTAAGCGAAAGCAGCGCATGAGTCGTCAGCTGAAAGACTGCACGAGCGCAGAGGACACAACAATACCTATAAAATAACGACTAAAATATGATTGTTTTCTATATGATAAAGAACACGTACCAACTACTATTACCTAGATGTCTATGTAAATATTTGGTTTCGAATCCCAAGCAGTTGTAATCAATTCTTGTAGAATTAACAGAAAGTTACGATATTTTGATACGAAACAGGAAAGCATAATCATACAAATTAAATACTCGAAAAATATTCGGTAGATAAGCAACCAAGTCAGTACAGTCAGTATTCGATCTGCAAAGGTCCCAACTGAAGATGCGCTTTAGATCCTGGTTCAATTCCCGGGTCGAGACGTCTAACAGCCTACTTCGCCTTGAGGATAATTTAAGCCCGTACCCTGTTCTCTGCTCGGTCATAATATGGATAAACGCATCTCTATAAATCAATTCACGGGAAACACAATGACAGCGATTCCTACGGGTTCAATCCCCACACGCAACAACACTATTTATAAGCAAGCAAGATGTTTAATATCTTATTGTTTTACAGGTAGAGGCGACATAAAACGTAAAACCTGAACGCATCAATTTTGCTGAATGAAAATTATTCTGGACGAGACAAAAAATGATTATCCATGTCTTAGTTATAAGTGGTATCCTAACTAATATTAAAAATGCGAAAGTGAGTTTGTTTGTTTGATTGTTATGCTTTCACGCTAAAACGGCTGAACGGATTTGGATGAAATTTGGCACATGGGTAGAGCATGACCTGGTGAAGGACTCATTTTCATCCTGGATCGCACAGGGAGTCGCGGGTAACAGCTAGTTATCTTATATAACGAACGCGAACAATGAAGAAATTCAACAAGTTCAAGCAAAAGATGTTGCCTACCTTTTCTGTTTATCGTTTCATAAAACTTTTAAACATAAGACACAGGCTCTCATCTCTTCCATCACGACTCCGCGACGAAAGAACATCACAACGCAAGAAGCAATGACGCAAGAGACAAATAAATGGTAGACCGCGTTGGCAGTGTGGTTAGCTGGTTGTTTACATAACTACAACAGCCACTATCGACACTGCCTCTGCGTTCATCCTAATGCAACAACGCCAGAAGAAGAAAGAAGAATGAAGCTCTGGTTTTAAAACTTTGTTTCTATTCTGCAAGTAGCTTGCATGCTACTGGGCTACTGGGAGCTTGCGTCATTGAAAACAGCGCTTGCGCAAATAGTCATAGGTACCTCAACTTTTAATAACGAATTAATCCCTACCTACCTACTACTTGGCGTGCAAGCAACTTGTAGGTATGTGGATGAGTACCTGTGTGCCTTAAATTTTTTTAAACTTTTCTTGGTACTTAAGTTTTGGTAACATCCAATAAATCCATTCCTTTCGATGCGCCCCTCTCCACAGAGAAGTTTCTACTATCATAAATAAATGTGTGCCTATTTACCTACATATGTGCAAATATTTTCATGCTTTTCAGATTCTTTGAATAACCAGTTGAATAAATACCCGTTTCATATTTAAAATGTGTTAATAATGTATTAAATAAATATGTTTTGTTAATTGTATACTAATTAAATATTATATTATTGTATATTGTGTGTCACCAATAATAGCGTGATCACAGAGTACTTTATACTAGCGTGACTGAAATAAATTCGCACCTCAATAGCTCCATCAGGTGCATTTACGGGAGGCGAGCCAATTCGCAGCGCGTGTAACACAGTCATATTGTATATTATGTATCTGCATTTCCACTTATGTAGAAGCTGATGTCATACCAAAGTATCAAATTAGCTGGATGATATGCAAATTGCAGGAGCTCTGCAGCTTGCTCATAAAGTATGTACAATAGTACTTGGATTTGGGCCACTTGCATCCCAAGATCAACAGCGACCATTACCAGCGGGATAATTGCGTACCTAACACAATGACAATGGCAAAACCTATAATTAAAAAAAAATAACTTACTTTGCACGTTGTCGACCAGACGAATTTTTCAAACACACAAAGTAATGGATCAGCAATTTCCGTCAAAATCCTTTTATTTTTAAAAGGTATGTAGGTAGGTAGATCTAGATAGATAGGTACCCTACGCGTTCTGAATGACTAGATAAGTCCTCATTGAAAAAAAGGAAATAAATTAATCATAGATATTCATTGGATTGTCCAAACAAGCGTAATTATAATTATATTGTAACTCGTTTTACTGGCTTAATAAATTATGTGTTAATTATTCATAACTACTCATAAAAATGTGTTAATTAATGATAATTAGATCATGCATATTTATTTGTATTCGTTTTATTTTGTTTCCCTTTTTTGGTAAGCGGGCCACCTGGAGAAACATCATATAGGAAAGCTATTGGACGCGCTCTGCAAAGTGCACACTTTGGGTCGCCCTATAATCT
The DNA here is from genome assembly GCA_948473465.1 of Lithophane ornitopus. NCBI lineage: Eukaryota > Metazoa > Arthropoda > Insecta > Lepidoptera > Noctuidae > Lithophane > Lithophane ornitopus. Next base: position 8,055,021 of record OX419633.1, read on the forward strand.
GATTGTAGGGCTTAAACGAAATGGTGACTGCAGAAGCTTTAACTTACCTACTTAGTCAAACTCACCGCAAGCCAAGCCGAGCAACATTCTGTGAATGTTCAGACAGTGTAAGTTAGTCGCGGACCTGAATTTGTGCAATAAAACTTGCTCACAAACATCGTGCAGGTGTGTACGTATATAGTTTTATATTTCGAAAAGGTCTACTAACAATAAAATTATAGAATGACAATGCTGACTGCAGTTGCAACGTTTCGTCTAGACATGAAGGATACTTATTGAAAGTTGGTAATGTTGAACTAAGCTTCTAACTTAATAATGTCCAATGACCGTAAATTAATTAATAAAATTGTGAAACGTTCACTGGCAACGTGATCAGACAGGTACTTACAGTTTATGTAAGGGTCTCCGCACACGGGCCACCGGCATATTTCCTGTAGTTTTCATACATTTTATATGAACTCGCCGCACACGGGCCATGCGACAGCCACAAGCACCGCAACGTTTGCTACAGGAAATATGCCAGTGGCGGTGTTTTGTGGTTGTGGCCGAAGGCCCATGTGCGGAGACCCTAAGACTCAACTGCATCATATTATCAAATCAGCAAGCAACGTCTGAAACGTGGACAGTAGGTATAATCATTATGAAAAACCAGTGGGTACAAAAATAGATAGATGTACCTAACCTACAGCTATAGTATCTACCTATTGGAGCTCAGTCGTCTAGGGCCCAAACCATAAATTCAGGATACGCTGACGAGAACAACATAACGTTACTTACATTATTAGCTTTGAAGCAAATAAAGACCTATTCTATAGAGCGATAGCCGATATAGCCGAGATTTGTAGAGTGGATTATTTCTATCTGGAAATATCCGGGATAGCGGTTTTAACGGTTTCGGGTTTTAGTTTTTGGAGTGTAGGTAAGTTATACCTAGTAGGTATCTATGAGTCCCTCTAAAGAAAAGCAGCTGCCTATTTACATAAAAAGCTGTTTAATGGTTTACCGGTTTAGTCGAGAGAGAGTTCACCTTCGCTTTTATTTTACAAAATGTCGATCCCGTAACATTAGCGTCCTGATTTATCAAATTTAACAGGTCGAGTTAGCCTCAAGAATACTCAACTATCGGCATAGTTGTCGACATAACAGTAGGTGCATATAACGCAATCTGAATAAATATGAAGGAGGCATGTTGTAACTTATCATTAGTAAACAAACACTCGAATGTACCGCTGATAGATAATAAACCTGCGCCGTGATATACATGCGAAACAACGCTAATGACATACAAAAAGTAAAAGGAAGAAGAAAGTGATCAAATCCTTTGCCTGTATATGTGGGTACCGTATGTTTGGCCACTTTCTTCGTTTATAACGCTTTCGTTTTTAAAATAATCTTAGTTGTTATGGGTAGGTAGGTAAACACGGCAACACATAAAGCTATACATTTCCAATATAAGCTGACCTCGCATTGTAAGGAAATCCTATACAAAGCGAGATTAGCATGCGTGTACACCAGTTTACCTACTTATCAGCCTATAGGTAAAAAAACACGGATAAAGCGTGAACTTAGATTACCTTCCTATGTCACAGTCACCATCACCAAACTGAGCAGGTGGATTGACGATCCAAGTATGTTGTAATTGGAGCATTGCATATAAGTAGGTAGTCACTTTGAGCATACAACATCTTGATGAATTTTTTTTTTTTTTTTTTAATGAATAATCCTCAAGCCCCAAGCACTTAAGGCTTACATAGACAGGCCCAACGACGATTCTGGTAGAACAATTTCCATGAAGTTTTCTAGAAATTGCTCTACTACAGTCGCGTCACGCTGTCGCGTTGCGCCTGTCTACGGGACCCTATATAATAACACTGAATAATTTATTCCCCAAGACCAACACTTAAACATGGTTGGTACTGTTGATAGATCATAAATGCTAAAAACCATCTGATTAGCAAGATCAACTAAAATACCAGACGGTGTGAAATTGAAATTAGCACGACGTGACGACGACGCTTTCGACACCGCTACTGCACTTGAGTCAGCATTATGTAAAAATACTCTAAAATAATAAAATTTCTCGTCAGAGCTGCTGATTCATCCCAAGAACGGATATATTCTTCCTTCTGTTTTTGTTTCACGAAGTACCTAGACCTACATCACCTACTGATTCTCTGGCCCATAACCCTAATTATTTAGGGTCGGCGCAACGTTATGTCTTGTTCTTCGATAGGTCGTTCGGGATTAGTCGTGAGAATAGCTGAGAATGACAATAGCTTATGGCCTGTTCAGATATAAGCGATATCGCTGTGGCGCTCGGCAGCGATAGATCCGTCTTCTGGTTAGTCACTTTAGACCAGTAGGTATCGCTACCGAGCGCGACAGTGATATCGCTTTTATATGAATAGGCCTGGTATGCCGTGCCGTTAAAATATTAGCCAGTCATAAAAGTGGAACCGGAGCTGACCGTTCAGGACGCGGAGAAAGTTACGTGGCGGTGTTGTAAGGTACTACTGTTATACCTACCATAGATTACCAAAAACCATCTTATATTATCCCCAAAACATCGGTCTAGCAACAGCTTAAGTCTTAAGAGGTAATTGGGTCGGTCTTTTCTCCATACAAATAATTCGAGGTTTGGCTCTTGTCTATTTCCTCCTCCAATATTGGACCAATTTAAAAGATATTTTATAAATTGAATAAGAAGGATATTTAGTGTGCCCCTATGTTTTTATTTATTCATTAATAGTTGTCAAATTTCTCCAATAGGCCTCTGATGACAGCTGTCTAAACAGGCAATTTTTAGCAATTTCTGAGGGTTCTAGTGCTTCTACAGATAATGTATTATCAAAACGGAAAACAGGGGCATAGAACTAGTTGATATTTATTTTACTGTAAAAAATCATTGCTCTAAGGTCATAAACCAGAGAGAAGACAGGCGAGAGCGTTTGTATGGAGAGGGGACCGACCCTATTTCCTCTTAAGCGCTATTTACACGATGCATTTCTTGCCTTTGGCATACAATAAAATTGAAGCTACAAATTACTAGCTTAAACACTATTTAGAAGGTGCCATTTTTATTGTTGCTTCAACCTATATGGTATATCATAGGCAGCTAGAACCAGTCAAAAGCACTAATTACCAGCCAGAACCGAGAAGTAGCTAGCAGAAACCACTTGAGCCAGATTGCATCTAAAATTGGAGTGCTCCTAAGGAAATTGATCATGGAATCGAATGAATGAAAAGCATATTTTCAGGTCAGGACTGGACATGCCTTTCGGATCATTGTGAAGGATCGATCAGTCATTGCAAGGCTTTTTATTACGCCCAAAATACTCTCAATCGATTTAATACACAATACATATTGTAAAACCCGTATTTTTATGTGCATAATAGGTATGCTGGTACGCACTGCAATAATGCAGCAGGATACCGATTCAGTAAAAATTGGATCAGTGGGTGAGTACTGCGGTTGATTGCACAACAAGGCGATTTTATAAATGTAGCCTCTTCAATCATTTTCACACATGATCAAAGTTTTGTTGTAAAGGATTAGGTCATTTCCGCAGTAACAGGTGGGCAGTAATTAGGCTAAAGAAAAAATGGTCGACTTCAATTATTGAAAACGTCTGGCGTGTTCGAGACTTAAATCGAGTTATTAACCAAGTACAGAGGTTATATGCTTTAGAGGACATGGTGCGAAGTCAATGGTTTAGGATAATGTCATTTAGGGATTGCTCGAACAAAAGAGGATGAACAAAGCGTTAACTCAATGATGCCGCCAATGACGAGAGGTCGATTAGCTTCCGCAAGGGACTTTCTGGGTCCGCTCTTATGTAATTTCATAAAATGAGGCCCGGCTGCAATGCTGACAATCTATGCGTTCGGTAAAACCACAAAGTCGGACAAAACCGAAGCTCTATGATTCCACACATCCCCACAGAGTTTTTTCGCATATCGTTAATGGGAGGTTTAAGGTTAATAAAGATACATTAAGAGTCAAAATTTCTTCTTGTTTATTTCATTTTTTTAAACATCATCATGTTACACACATTGGACAATAAACTGTGAACAATTTCAGGCATTCAAAGAGGTAGCGGTTATCTAAATTAATTGCTGCACTACAGGCATGGGGCTGACTCGGACATTTCAAATACTTCAATCCCCAACAGATCTAACACCATACATTATTTATGATTAATAAATGCTAAATGGAGAAATGCCTCCACAATATGTAATTATTTGAATTGTCCGAATTAACTTTTGCTCTGTAGCACTAACACTACTATTTACCAAATTTCGCGAACTGCTAACACCGATACTAATAATTTTAGCCATCTCTACACGCTAATACATTCAGAACCATGCCAAATATCCATACAATCATTCCTAGTCGCAATATCTATCCTGTCGAGCGATATCATTCTCAGTGGTGATCCTTTTATTTAAGCGCTATAACTAAGTCTAACAAGATTACATAATACTTAAGTCGTATATTGATAAATATATATTTGTGACATTAATTTTAAGTAAGAAAAATACTTTAGTTTATAATATTAACTTTTGAACTGGGATAAGAAGACTGACGCTAGTTTAAAATTATTCAAAAGATCACCGACTGTTTATAACATCGCTCGTTAACAAATTCCAATTATTTCCAATAAGTTATTGCCCAACTTGAAGCTAGCAAACACGAACACCAACGAACTATGACGAAACGCGCCCATAACGGCTCTGCGGCATACCAAGATCCAATGTATACTGCCAATGACGAACAGACGATGTAAAACTTATAAACGATACTAATGAAACCTAGTTACATTATCACATGGTAGGCGATTGCCATGTGAACATGTCCAAAACCTTCGACGTCCGTTCTGTATCTACAATAACCCTTAAACTAAAGGTGCAAAATATTTACTTACATTACGTTAATCTCCCTAAGAGCAGTCAATTCGAATTGATCTACAAAAAGTACAAACAATAAATAAAACTAGCACGTAAAAATACATAGATACATTTAGTACAAGTTCCTAAATCTATTGTAATTTGTATATTGTTATAAAACGAAAGTGCAGGTACTGCATACGGAGAGTTAAGCGTATCCGATACATTACTACTAATCGCGTGTAGGCCGCGGCCATCGGCCCTCGATAACACAAACTTCACGTTTTATTAAATTTATTTTTATTATAGAACTAGCGACCCGCTCCTGCTTCGCACGGATTTTACAAAACATCTTGATTTCTTATAGTAACTTTAACACGTACTATACATATAAACCTTCCGGAATAAATTCTTTAAACTATGGTAAAAACCTCATCAAAAATCTGTTGCATGGTTTAGAAAAATATCGCGGACATACAGGCAAACACGAAAAGCGACTTTAATTTATAATATGTATAGATGGGTATCTTGAGCTAGATGACGCCTGATGGCAAGCGATGGACGAGTTTGGCTAGAAGATGTCTGGTCACTCTTGCTTTGACGGCAGACGGGTTATATATGGAAGAGAACACAGCAGTCGCTGGCAGAGAGTTCCAGCTTATGTTTATTGTCTTGGAATCTCAACGATAATCGAACTTAGGCTCAATACGCAAGATGAATCTCATCAGCGATGGAAGATCTACGTGATATCTTAGCAAGCGAGTAATTTCTTTCGATTTTTGTATTCAGTCTACGCTTGCTGCGTTAAAATCGTCGAAGCATAGCAATAGTAAACAACACAGACTCCAGATTTTAAAATGACTTATCGACAATAGCTCGAGCGTGTTTTTATATCGAATATGCACTTAAAAGCGATAAAATTTTGCTGTGTATTTCGCCGCATAGTAGACCCAATCTATATTCCTATGGGAACATGACTCTAATAAATTATACCTACATCAAAATTATGTAAGTAGAAACATACTGCTCTCCTCCTCTGTGGGATAAGTCTACGACATTAATGCATGCAGACGAGCCGTGGCCGCGGTCATACAAACACTTAACTAGCGAACGGTAAATTTATATTGAATCTATATTTCAAAAATATACAATTTACGGACATTGTCTATTAAATTGCTTGGAATATTAATTTATCTCTGTATACAAAAAAGTTACATTATTATGGTAAATAACACTTAGAGCTGAAATTATATTTGAAACATTTTACTGAAAAACACAGAATCATTGAAACGAGTTTAAAATTATCGTACATCCCAAATTAATCATTCATCGAGATAAATAAGAATTAAAACTTAAATTACACCAATTGATTTCAATACTAGCAAAATATATTTTAAACTGAATCGCTTCTCAGCCATATACAATCACATAAGAATTATTTAGGAACATAACAAATTTACAAAAATATTTCTTTATTTGGTTCTGTCTCTAGCACTATTTATTACTTTTGACGGTACAACACATTGTTTTAAATAAATGTTATAACATGATATGACGGCAGTAGCGCTTGCTCGGTCACTATTATTGTTACATCTAGCATTAACTTTCCACCATGTTAATTGTTCCAGTCTATATTGCTTTTATTTATTTATTTACATTACATTAATAACAAGGACCCGCTGCAGGACTTGCGATACTAACTACACCACTGATCGGCACTTTCATTATCAACTTAAACGTAACATTAAATATAATACGGCAGAAATTGATTTAATAGCATAGTGGGCACTTTACTGTTTTATATTATGTCAACTAGCGTTACAATACTATTATTTATATGACATCAATTTCGTTTAGTGTATATATCACTATGTTTCAATTAGAGACAAAGTTGCGACACTCAGGAATTCTCTGACGTTCATCCACTCACACCCCACGTTACAACAACTATCCATTTAGCTAAACACCATCAGAAGCCGTATAAAGAAAGTATCACCATTGTTCCGAAAGGGGGATAGCGCTATTTATCTTGCATAGCTTCATCTCTTTCTCGCACAGGAACAATGATGACTAACACTTTCCGATACGTCCCCAGAAATTTTCTAACTCCACTACAGAGAATGCTCAGTTTACATTATACACTGGCCCGCATGCTTAACAATTTACTAAATTACTATGAGTAATTAAATTTGTACTAAGCGAAGTCAAAGGCGGCGTTTTATAAAAAAAATATTAATTATAAATGCTGATTGCCGTCTCACATTAGTTAATTCTTATTTCTATTGTTAATCTTGGTGTTATGAAGTGTATTTATCACGTATACGAGAAGGGTTGAAATTGAAAATAACCGAAAGTTCTTAGCTGTTCTATATTTAAAACTGATCGATGTTCTGTACAACATCATATATTGTGTTAAAGATTCTCATTTTCACAATGAAGTATCTGATTGTTTTCATTACTCTGTGCTCGAGTAATACAATATATTGGTTACGCCATTAATGAACAGCTAATAATATGCTCATTGGCACAGGTTAGATACAAACCAGAGGGCTGCATTCATTAGTTATCCAATAAGGTAATTTCATGCGTGAGGGAAACCTATGAATAAAGCCGTTTGTACATACCCATGAGGACACAAATATATTTTAAATAGAAGATAAAAGAGCTGATGTAGTAGTACAAAACCAAAACTTTCAGGTTATTTCAAAAAATCTTGTAAATTATTCAGAATGCTAACTATAGAATAAATAGACGATTATATCACTTTATATGTATGTGTTGTCTTATGCATAAGAGATAACATATATCTATAAATATAATACGCAACTGCATGTATTATAAATTATGTTTTATTATAATAATCATAAATCATTCTCTCAAGTCACACATTCTTGTCTGAATATAAGAGAGCTCTCATACTAACACATGCGGCTTTTAACAGATTTTTGAGTATAATGTAAACGAGCGAATAGAATAGGCGAAGCCAGGAGTAGGAATCACAGTACAGCGTCAAACCCAGAGTTGTAACTAACACAGATAACGCCTACGCTTATGTCAATTGTAACCACAATGGTCAGAAACTCAGAGTACTGAGTTCGCTTTGTACTTCCCCACAGAATAGTACAGAAGGCGCAATCAGCCTTTTAGGTATGAAGCTACGAGAACGCGTTCGTCATGTCGGGCCAATTCAGTGAGCGTAACGTAGTCAGAAGATGTAAGAGTTACGCGATAGAAAGAGAGACAACTTCTAGGTGAATATAACTGTAGGTAATTAGCGCTGTGCGACCTGAATTGCACTTTATTGTGTGGTGCAAGAGTCGCTTTTCATTTAAATGAATTTGCAGAGTGAATCTTCTGTACTATTCTGTGACAAAAATTGTGTTTGCAGCTGACAAAAAAGCAGAACGGTAAAAACTATATGGAACTTTATCTAAATCATTGGATATTTCGTTAGTCAATTAGGGCATTAATTGCAGTTGTATCACTCCCTCTAGGGTCTCTGCCTTTGAGAGTGAAGGAAAAATCATAAAATGAAACCTTCAAATCCCATACATTTATAGGTCGTCATAGTCACATCCTCAAATCCTGGCCACGCCTACAAACACGATCTCATACATAATGCCATTCTTAATCCTTGCTTAAAAACCATTCTCCTACGTCATAACAATTTACCTAAATTAATCTAAGACAACTATTAATGAAGGCATGACGCAAATGCTTCTGGTGACCAAAGTTATGATTCAAACAAATGCTGTGGTGGTAAACATTTTGAAACTATTTATTTTGATTATTATTTATTTTTTATTATTATTTATGCTGTAATTTAGTATCGCATACGTTTTTATTTTTAAGGCGCTGTCTCTTTAGAATTTGCCCAGCGGTGATACTTGTCGAAGAAATGAACATAAAGATGCATGCACACCAGCCGCTTATAAATTAAAAAGAATAATGTATCGTTTTTTATATTTTTTATAATACTTGAGCGTAGAAAGTTGGAATACAGAATGCCACGCGCATTTTTCATTCAAATTTGTTTAAATTAAATTTTCACATTCTTTACGATTAGCGGATTTTTTTTTTTAATTTCCTTTCTTCGCCGTATTGACTAAGAGTGACACTTCCGAGAATCTATTTAACTTTGGCCTGATCCCATTAACAACTTCATTTAATGTTAATAGTTTGGCCAATAGTTAAATTAACACTAAGAAAGAATACAAGATGCGTTTTCGAAGGCTAGGAATTTAAGCTCATTTTTTTAATTAGTGGCGCAATTCGACTTCACTGGGCAAAGCAGCGCGAAAAAAGTATAATATAATTATGTGAAGATGTACACACCAAATAGTCACGTCAGTAGGACATGAATTTTAAAGTATGTTTTTTTTACTGGAATAATATAGGAAGAATGTTGTCTATGGTGAATTCAATAAAAGATGTTCTACACTAAATTATAAAGAGAAAATATTTATATTTTTGTTTGTAATGAGTAAACTCAAAAACTAATAGACCGATTTAAAAAAATCATTTACCAGTAGAATGCTATACTATCACTGAGTAACATAGGCTATAATTTATAAAGATATCACGCGGGCCAAGCCGCTGGCGGAAGCTAGTATAGAAACACCAAAGGTTTGAAAGGTGAAATAAAGTTAAAATGAGTATTTATTTTTGCGATTGTGATAAAAGTTAAAAACTAGCAATTTGGAAGATCTGAATTTGAGGCGAGGAAGGAAAGTTAGTAAGTATGTATCTATGCAAGAATTTTGTCTATAAACTAGTCATTTGTTTGAACACAAAATTGTTCTTCGTATATTAATAATGCCGATTTAATACCTTTGAATCAATGTTATAGCTAGATGGCCAATATTGATATTCAAAAAACTTGATAGTTGAATTTTGATGTAAATTCAAAAAATGCGGAAACTGCACCAATACTTCAAAAGAAGCTGAAAACGTGCTAAGAATATCGCGCGATGGTATTTATTCTCTTACCCGCATGCGGTCCTGGCACGTCCTACGACTGTTGCCTGCGGGCACCTGACCGCAATCACTTGGTGAGTTTAAAATGTTATACTGCACAAGTATATCGCCAAAATATTGATTCCAAGGCAACATTCCAAATAACAAACATCAATCCGAATCACAACCCACACATGTTCGCATACACATCGCTACACAGGCACACATACAAAAATTAAAGCATGAAGAAAAATATTTCCACCTCTTGAGACTATGAATATCGAATTTGTTCCTAAGTTTTATAGTACATAGTTTATTATAGCTTAACTTATGAAGTGTAAAGTTACTGTGTTATGAGGGCACACGCGATGTTATCTCCATCGGGAGGGACGTGGAGACCTGCATCTGAAAGAGGGAGGGACAGAGTTAGCAATGGTATTGCTTAATAAACCAGACGATGTTCTTGTGAAGATGTTAAATGGCCCTGAAAAAGAAATACGTTTTTAGGATTCCGTACCTCAAAAGGAAGAAACGGAACCCTTATAGGATCACTTCGTTGTTCGTTTGTCAGTCTGTCAAGACCCTTTTTCTAAGGAACGCGTGGAAGTATCAAGTTGAAATCCTTGGAGCTTTAAAAAAAACCAAGCTTCTAAGTAAACGCAATATAATAAAAACGCACATTTATGCGACGTATTTTGATACTCGCAAATAAATCAAAACCTTTAAGGTACTTCCCGTTGACCCAGAATCATGAAATTTAACAAGAAACAAGGTCTCACTCAAGTAAAGAAAAAACATTACCCTCCTTCTGGGGCAGTCGGGTAAAAAGCCCGAAAATCGTTAATTTCTAGTATTATATTTATCACATAATTTATTTTTTTCTACTAAAATCTAGTACCGGTTTATGGGATTTTAGTTGCATGCATTTTTTGTTGAACTACAAAAGTTGTTCAATTCTAACTTCGTTTGTCAAAATACGACGAGTAGCTTACGAGTTATGAGAGAACAGATGAACATACATACATAGCCTGTTAAAATCATAACCCCCTGTTGGCTTTGCCGTAGTCGGGAAACAACCGAGATACACCTTAGCGCCGGCGTACAACTACGCTACGCGATATGTGCGCCGGCCCTTAGAACCCTACCTTGTTTTTAGCGAGATGCGGCGAGTGAGTGAACACGCAGTCGGCGATGGAGTCGAGTGCTCGCTCGTCGAGCACTCTCTCGTCCAGTCCGCGCTCGTCCAACACGGCTTCTAATGCCGCCGCCAACTCTGAGCTCTCCGCAAATGCTGCGCCGCCTTCCGCTGTACAAAGAATTATTGCTAATAAATTAGGTGCCATATGAAAAAAAAATAGTGGGCAAAAAACCGGTTACACTTCCTACAACGGTCTGAAAATTAAGGATGGGTCCCACAGAGTTCTAGGAACATCGCAGGAGATTGAGGAGAAAATGAATGGATCTTGATTAAACCTTATACCTTGATTAAAAAACTCCGTAAATGCTTCATCAGGTATTTGACTGAGCACAGCAGGGTCCAAAATGTCGTCCGGTGGTACTTGTCCAACTTCTACTTCTGAAAAGGAATGAGATATTACATAGATTAATTCAACTTTCCGCGATAGGACTATAAATACAATCACAATTGGCCATTAGACTTTGACTGAATAACCAAAGGCAGCGACGAATTTGAGTATTTTTCGTGTGAAATAAAGTGGAGGAGCGCGTGATCCTAATCTTAACTAATAATAATATTATAAATGTGAAAGTGAGTTTGTTTGTTTGTTACGCTTTCACGCTAACCGGATTTGGATGAAATTTGGCACATGGGTAAACTATGACCTGGAAAAGGACACAGGATACTATTTATCGCGATATTCCCACGAAATCGTGACTTATACGGGTGAAACCGCAGGGCGCCGCTAGTTTTAAATAAGATAATTGATAAACCATTGCGAAGGAGCTGGAATTAAGTCCCACAGATTTTCCAAGCATGTCATCATTCTCTTCCCCTTATCGAACTTTATTTGGAGTCGGCACAAAATGTCTCTTTCATCCAATAAATCTCCCTAGCCTTAACTATGTTGGGGTCGTCTTCCAGTCTTAACCGGATGCAGCTGAATACCAGTATTTTACGCGGAGCGACTGCCTATCTGACCTCCACAACCCAGTAACCCATACCCAGTTACTGGGTTGTGGAGATCAGATAGACAGTCGCTATCCCTACGATACCCCTTGGTAACACTGTTTGTCAGACTTTCGGCCTTCTAACGACCTGTAACAACTGTCAAAAATCCACGAATGACAGCCGGCGACCAACGGCTTAACGTGTTTTCCGAGACACGAAGGAGTTGCGCTATGTAAAGATGTCCACCACCCATCCATGGACCAACCCCGGCAAGCACAGCTTAACCTGATGGATCAACCCGTGCGGCTGTTTTTACTTAGCGAGCTTACTTCATCTTTCACAAAGTCCATCTGTATTTTCTCTGGTCTTCCTTCCTCTTATAACCATTCATAAAGATGTATCATCGACTTACCCAACTCATGCGAATCGCTGGCGACTGTAACGTACTCGCTCTCGCTGAGCGCGCCCATGGCCGCCTCCTCCGAACTGTCATACGTCGAGGAGTTCGAACACACATTCAGTTCTGTAGATACAAACATGAATATATAATGGGATATTCATTATAAAAAATTGTAGAAATGACAGGATTTCACAGTTTCACACGATAATGTATTACACGGCGTGGTTTTGCAAGCAAATGTTTTGTGTTTATGTTCCATATTACAGTAGTACCCAACTGATATGGCTTACCGATGTACCTGCGCAGAAGATGAATTTTCAAAGCGCGGGAAATGCTATTGACCAATCGGCACGCTCCACGCACCGCGCTTCTTTTCCCTGTACCGCTATTGGTCGGCAGCTGCCGCCATGTTAGCGCGCGCCGCGTGGCATGTTAGTCAGCCGCCATACTTGCGAGTGAGACGGAATTAACAGCTGCAGTGCATTATGAACCTTATAGTAGTGATCTAAGGTCGATTGTAAGTTTTAAGTTCTTTCGTTAATCTTTGGGGCCATACTTTCTTTTCTGTGCGAACGAAGATTCACGACGCGCCTTATCAGTTGGGTACCACTGTACGCAGTATTATGGATTTTTGTGATTTTTATTTAGGCCCGGTATCCACCATAGTGGAGAAGAGAGGAGATGTGTTTGAATAAACCAATCCGATTGCTAAGCGGAGAAGAGAAGTGGAAATAACGAAATCGGATTGGTTTATTAAAACACATCTCCTCTCCGCTTTGGTGGATACCGGGCCTTAAGCAAAGTGATGAATGAATCATGAATTTTTCAAATCCAAGCAATTGTTGGTCGACTCGAGACAGAACCTAAATTACGGTTTCTTCCCATACCAACAGTTCCCGAAGACTGAAATATTTTGCCATCATCAAATTTTGTTTTTCACGATGCGGTTAGCACCCGCAACACTACGGGAACGGCATATTTCGCTTCATAATATTCACATAATCGCAAAGGTGGCTCAACATGCGTTTAATGGTATGTATGAAAATGTAAACAAATGTATCAGAAAAGTACCTTTAAATGCCAATTTGTAGTGTCACTTACAAATTGTGTGTGTTTATTTGAATAATTATAACTTTCGAATTTAAATCCCCTTAAAAATGCTTTTAATTTTACAACTGAGGTCAATTTTCGTCGATGATTTTTCATAATTTAATTCCAACAATAAATTGTTGAAAAAGTGGTGAGGTATAAATTTGAAACCTAAATACAGATGGGTGTGTTACTCCCTTTAGCGAGTGATTGCGTAAAAATGTAACCAAAGTTTGTTTACACTTTTATCAGATACTTTCGGAACAGACTATACACATTTAGCCGCGCCTTCTTTACCACGTATCATACACACGGTACATACCCGACAGTGATTGGTCGGCGCCAAGCGTTGGCTCGGCAGTAGGCGGCCTGAGACGCGCGGGCGGACGGCGCCGACGCTTGGCGCGACGCGGCCCGCGCGGCACCGTTGGGCACGGCCGCTTACGAACCACTTTCTTAGGGCGACAGTCACGTGCTAACTTGTCGTAGTTGTCCTGTGATAAACAAGATTATCTACTTAATAAAAAATCTTAAATTCAATGACAGACCACGAACGGCCTAAACCAAGATCCTTAAAAAAAAACGAAGTTGAGCACTAAGGAAGAATTTCAATATTCGTCCCCTAAAAGGGTAAAATAAGGGATGAAAGCTTGTATGGAAGTTCATGATTTTGGCCGCGGGAAATCCCATCGGGCGCATGGCTTGTAAGTAAATATTTATGTAAGTATGTACTGAGAGCAGTTAGATGGGCCTATAATTCCTTAAGTCTTAAAAACGGGGTTTCCACCGAGCTTCAGAAGTTCGCCCGTAATTCCGTCATCACAAGCTGCTTCAGAGCCATCCTAATCTCGTACAAGCTGACGTCCGGGATGTCGTCGGTATAGTGTCGGTTCAATCTAGCTCTTGAGTCGTTTGCCAGATTCGTGTAAATGGTTGACGTGTATAACTGATACATTAAATAATTTTCAACGTTGTCCTCGTCGTAAAAAACGTCTATTTTGGGAAACACCGTCCAATTTGTAGACTGTACCTACTTGATAAATAAATTTCAAATTTGAAGAAGTTATAAGTTCGAGATCTAGATCTCACTAAGATCTCATCCAGCATTCCCTGGCTGGCTTCTGTAATGTACAGACACGTACCCTCTTCCAAGCATGCTCGGCGCACAGCGGCGTCTGGTCAGCGAGCGGCAGCAGCGGCTGGTTGCAGCGCGCGCCGCCCGCGAACACGGCCGCGCACGCCGCGTACAGGCGCTGCTCGGGCGCGCGCGTCACGTGCGCCAGGCAGTAGCGCGCGCACGGCAGCGAGCCGCGCCCGCAGCGCTCGCTGCCGCACTCCCCGCTCGCGGTGCCGCCGCTAAGCGAGGTGGAACCGGTCTCTCCTCCCGACCAACCGGTTTCTCTGTGAATAAAGTAATAATAGGTACTAAAACTTAAAACCTATCGTTCGATTTTCTCAACTCATAATTTCAATTAACTACAGACTACACTACAGCTGATTCGGTATCAATGTCAATTTGGGGCACGACGGTCGTGCCAATTCGGGAATACCACATTACCGAAGGGCATACCTTTTTTGGTTAACCTGTAGTTACCATATTTTTTAAAGATTATTTTAATTATAAAATCTTTTTATTTTTGTTTTTTCGTGATTAGTACCTTAGTCTCCTGCGTTCCTGAGAAGTCAACACGGAAGGCATGCCACGTAGGGCTAGCAGATGATTCACCGTCTGCGTTGGAAGACGACCTGACGACCCTGATCTATTCAGCTGTTTCTGTGAACATACATGACGATATAATAGTGATGTACTAAAATATAAAAACACAAACATAACATGCATGTTTCTGTTTTTATATTTTAGGACGTTGACATTATACTACTTTCATTAATAACGTGCACCGATGTGATAGCGCGGTAGAAAAAGTGAGAATTAATTTTATTTGCTAATGCTAATCGGTGCGACATGATGCTTATTGCGACACGAATTTTCACACACTGAAAACAAATCTACTTCCACACACTGATAACTCAACAACGCGTCCACTCACGTCCACTTACTTGTCTCCCACCAGAACACAAGTCACGTACCAGCGACATTATAAACCAGGATGTAATCCATTGCGAAGTTGTAAGGAGAGGCTACCTTGAGTAGCGAGGCGAGCGCGCGATGGTTGCCGTGGTGCGCGGCGAGCGCGAGCGCGTCGTGTGCGCGCGCGACGTGGCGCCGTAGGGCTGCGCGACGAAGGGCTAGTCGTGCGCCGCGGGATTCTGCTGCGCTTTCTTCTACGCATGCTGATACACCGCCTGCTTCTGCTGGAGATTTATATTTTGATAAGGGTTTTATGTTTACAAGATAAGTAGTTATTATTCTTAAGAAATAAGCAGTACCTTTGTACTCATATCATAATTATGTCGTATCTCTTTGTATTTTACTGTGTGTACATAAATATTTTTTTATTTTTTTGTTTTCAGTTGTTTTTAGGGTCCCGTACCTTAAAATGAAAAATGGAACCCTTATAGGACATCTTAGTTGTCCTTCCTTCCGTCTGTCTGTCAGTCTTTCAAACCCTTTTTCTCAGGAACGCATAAAGGTATCAAGTTGAAATGAATATCAAATACGTAGGTCGTAGGCTTTGGGTCGGTCGTAGGGACCTTGGAGCTCTAAAAACATCAAACATCTAAGTCAACGCAATAAAAAAAATCTGCCATTTATGCATCCGACACGCTTGAACCGTTTTTTTTGTTCTTATGCCACGAAACTCAGTTTTATTTCTTTCTTTCGAAAGAGCGAGTATGAAGTAGGTAGAGTGGCTCCAAATGTTAAAAATATAACTATAAATAACCATACAAATTACAATAAAATTAAAATCGCTAAATCCTAACTAATATTATAAATGTGAAAGTGAGTTTTATCTTTTCTGATAATGTGTTTTTGTGTGCTTTCATGTTAAAACGACTGAACGGATTTGGCACATGGGTAGACAATGACCTGGATACGGACATAGGCTACTGTTCATCCTGGATCGCAGACGAAGTCGCGTGCAATAGCTAGTTCATAATAAGTATAACCCAAGTCTGGAAGCTGGCAAGTTTTTTTATTCCGCATTCAAGTCTGCACCGTAACAACTACCAAGCCATCAATGAAAAAAGAAATATTTAAAATTCTGTAGTTTTTAATCACGTTATTCATCAGTCTTTTGTGAGCATTAGTCACAAAATCCAGCCTATTCAAGTTGAGTCACAAATAATGGAATGGTTAGCCAATTTTACGCACAATAGTCTACCGATAATATTGTGATGCAGATCTGCACAATAAAAGAACAAGGTATGCAAAATATGTTGATTTCGAATAAAGATAAAAAGTACCAATACTCCAACAAGAATATCGTATTTTGACCTTTACACTCCGTATGCATATTATTATGTATCTCTTCATAAACATTTTTACTCTTTTATTGTGAGTCGTGAAAAAAGTTAAATGTAAGGTATTCTACTAGTTCACAGTAGACTCTTAGGTCCCAAACCAAATCCTAAAAACGTTAGGATCGGATAAATTAGGATAAGCCCGGCCGTTATATAGCGCATCAAATTTTTGAAAAACTTCGGCTTTTTAAAGCCCATTCCACACTGGGAACGAACCTACGTTCGTTTAGCTTCACACCATGAACTATAAACCGAAGTATGAAAAGACGCGGTAGCTACATTAGCGGAGCTAAACGAACATAGCTTAGTTCCCAGTGTGGTCTGTGCTTAAAGCGTCGTCGATAGAGAAGAGAGGAAAATCTCGATAACATTAAAGGCTCTTACACTACTTACTCTTACGACATGTCGCGCCTGTTTGTGGGAGCCTTAAAAATAACACCACGCCTGTAATCCCCGAAGGGAATTACAGGCGTGGTGTGATAAAGAATAAAGGTATGTAGATAAAGGTGTTCAGGTGTATCTATAATAGTACACCCATATTTCGCATATTAAGGCCTGGGTACTGTGACAATGTCTTACCAAAATCTGGCATATTATCATCATCACTGCTGCTGCTCTCGATCTGTCTGAACGCTAGCGGTCTATCACCAAGAGGCCCACATTGGAACAGCGCCTCGCCTGGCGCATGCCACGCGTCATTTGGCACCGGTACTGCGCGTTTCGCCGCCGGTATCCGCTGTAATGCCTCGTGCACCGCCGGCCCACGGCCACGGCGGGGCTTCGCTTGAGAAGTCTTACCTGTATAAAGTTATCAATTGAAAACCGACACATAGTTTGATAGGGAATGATCCAAGATTTTTTTTAAATTTATTTAAGAACAATAACACGTAATTCAGTTTTTAAAAGGTATATTTTATTTAATTTTAAAAAATACAATGTTAGCGAATATTTTGTTAATTAATCTAAACTATTTGTGTGATATCATATGAGGAAGGAAGAACTTTAAATTCGCAATATTGAACTTAATTGAAAAAGCTGAATAAAACAACAAAAAAAAAAAAAATCGTCTGAGAAGGCAATGACTTACCAGATGATGCTTTTTTCGGAGGAGACACTGGAACTTTAGCTGGTGGCGGTGCTGGCGACTCGCTTTTAACAAGTACAGATGCATTTTCAACCAAACCTTGTTCTCTCTTAAATACATCTAAAAATGTTTCCACACCACCTGTTTGCTTTGAGGTTTGCTTCGCATTATTTGTAGTACTACCACTATTAATACTGTTTTTCGCACTTAGGGAGGGGGCGGTGGCAGTGTTTTGCGCCTTAGGGCTATGAACACTCAGTCTTCGAGCTTCACTAAACGATTCCGACCTTGCAGGCTCCTTCACTTGAGTTTGATTTTTAACTTTCAAAACTTTGGTATGAGTAGTCTTACTGTCTTTATAGTTTGCAATCGGCTTGGCCACTGGTGGATAATGCCCATTAGATACCACCTCTTTCTTGATATCCTCCTTAATATCGCCATTTGTGAATGCTCCTATGAGATCAAGCTCTTTACTCGGACTCTCTGCTAACAGCTTACTCTTAATATCAACATTATCAGAAAACATAAAATTATCTTCTGTGTGGCTAACAGTTATTTCCCCAGCAATGACATCTGAGTCATGGAAGGTGTATAATTCGTTGGGATCAATTTTAAATTTGGAGTAGAAATTATCATTAAGATGTATGTATGCCTGCTCATCCCCTGAGTTATCATGTAGGAACATGTTTACTTCACCACAGCTCCCTGATGACACACCCTCCACTGCCATTTTATATTGTGTGGCACAACTCGCCTCTGATATATTTTGTGGAATACCACTGAAGCTGAAAGCATGAAAATAATCATATTTATTTTATGACTTATTTATATCAGTAGACCGGAAATTACTGTATGCTGTATAAGATTTATATAAAACTACACAGTACACTCGTTCTGGTAATATTTCTGCTTTAGGAAACCAAAACTATCAACATTGTTCTGCATCATTTGAACGCAATAATTCCAATGTAGGTGTGTTGATGATTGTAATCTCTATTGAATCAGCACATTCATAAAATTCAGGCAATTACAGGAAATTAGCATTTTTTTTATATCTTATAATACAATCAAGACTACTAGCATCAATGCTATAGATTTAAGTAACTACTCTATGAATGTTGTACTAAATGCAACTTTCTCATAGAACAACCCTAACAATCCACAAACAACAATTAAAAAGGTTCAGTTAACTGTCATTCAGTGACGATAAAGTAATGCTTCTAAGATAAGAAGCTTGAACACTATATTAGGCACTCAAAACATTCAATTTATGTTAGCGCTTAGCCCTGCAGCTGCAACATTTTAATATACAACATTATAAGGCGAGACAACAGAATGGATTACACCCATTACACACTTTTTAGGGAGGAGAAGTAACCTCCAGTGGGTCACATTACAACTACAATATAAGCATACACAGCTTTATTATATTGATTAGAACTTACCCCACATTTTCCGAAGCACTCAAATAAGACATACTGTGTTCATTTTACAACTTAATGATATCAACAATTTTATTGCTATTAAATGTGCAAAAGTAAATTTGGTCCCTCTGCTTCATACTGCAATAGAAAATATGTTGTATGATGTCGATTGCATCCACATACGCAGTTTATTCAATGGTATTCATAGCGAAAACACAAATAAATACTATCTTTATTATTGTAAAGATTCTTTGAATTGACATCGTATTGACATATGTCAAGTTCGTAATTAACCAAATTTTCTCAGTTATTTTCCTTATTTCTGTTGATTATTCCAAGCCTAGATTAATAAGTGAAAATATTTATATAATTTTAACCAAGACTAATTAAGTAATAAACATTGATAAACGAAGATTATGAAAAGCAAATCTTACACGATAGCTTGTTAAATACCCGGCTCATCTTTTTGTTGAAATTATAATAAACTGGATCAATGAAAAAACATTCACTTCTGTAATATATTTAATGGTAAAATAACAGTTTGTAGCTTTACATAAATAAAACTCAAATCTTTATTCAATAACATCAAGAATGACTGACAGAACACAGCAAATGGCAGCCAAAAAGCCACAGATAACAAATTAAGGCTTAGAGGTGCACCGATACGAGCGAGTACAAAAAGTTCGAGTTTTGTAAAAAACCGGAAATGTGTGAGTAGGACTTGCGCACTGAGGGTTCCGTCTCAAAGCTGTTTCCGCGGTACCTAGTTTGACATTGCTAATTGTGTGTAACCGTGCATTTGCACTGGCGAAACATTACAACAAAACATGTTTAATCTCTAGTTCCTGTCAAAAATTGTATGGAACATTGACAGAAGATAGAGATTTCAACATGTTTTGTCGCAAATGTTTCGCCATTGCAAACGCACGGTTAGTCTTAGATAGTAGGTACGTAAGGAATTGTGTGTTAGTGTGTAAGTTAATTAGTTATTGCATTATAAATGTGTGTCTGTTTTTTCGACACCATTAACTTTATTCGTATGCTCTCTATCTATCTCTTTTTATTTGTATGCTCTCGAGTAAAATGTAGCGAACTGACCATCTCATCATCATATTGTATTGAAGTCTGGCGTGCATTCTAAAAGTTGGCAACGTCGCAAATAACTAATTTAGTATTTGCACTTGTTGTTTTTTTGCACTGAATTTGATGTTGTAAAAGTTTTATGTGTAAAAAGGACATTTGTAGTTAATTAGTACCTAGTTTTTACACAATGGCATCGATACTATCTAATGTAGTGTACTTCTTTCAATTTGCTCTTCAGAAAATAATTTTCATTAGACAAAATGAAAATACAGTTAAAGACACTGTACTGCAGTTTTAGACTCGATTTTATTATTTAGTTTTGATATTCAAAACTAAATTATAAAATCCCTTATTTCATTTGTGTTGTAAAAGCAGTCTGTCCCAATTTTTGGCTGTTTAATTTATTGTCTTGGCTACACAAAGTTCGGTACATTGATAATAAATCATTTCTCAAAGATAGTTTCTATAAAATAGAAAAAAACATCTTACCAAGATGATAATGGGAAAATTGCCTGCGTAGAGTAAAAATAATGTTTTTATAAACTCATTTTTAGGTCATATAGTTCCAAAATAAGTTAATAAGTAAGTTAATTTGGAGATTTTTGAATAACGCGCCTTTTGCATTTCGATTTGAGAACCCCGTTTTTGAAGCGTTGTTGTGAATCCAATATGGCGATATTTGATGTTGTACTATTTTGAAGGTACGTCAAATTGACGATTCTATAATGATAATTCCGGTAAATATATTATTGTTAAAGAGTTTTCGACATCTTATGAAGAGTTATATCATAAATTGATTGAATAGTTGTGTTTTTAAAGTGTAAGGGAAAGCTTACAGTTTGTATTGTTTTGTTTGTGATTTCCGATATTTTAATGATTATTCCATTGTTTTACAAAATTATAAAAAGCGTTTTCATGTGGATGCCGTAACTATGTATCGAATCAGTTTATGAAAACACGATTTATGTAAAAGCCCGTTGTAGTAAGGTGTGTTTCTCATAAATTGAAGAACAAGATGGAATGTAATTACGGTAATTACAATCGCGAAAATTACGAACCTGATTTCTTTACAAATTGTGTTATTTTTGTTACAGAAGTGCACATGTTTTTATACAAATGGGAGTTAAGTAATTTAGTGTTGAGGTGCATTAGATTAGCGCCATAATAATTGATTCATTACTTGAGTACATAGTGTTTAGAGCGCTGACTATCATGACAGACACGAGACGAAGAGTAAAGCTTTACGCTCTGAACGCAGACCGACAGTGGGATGACAGAGGAACAGGACATGTGTCGTCATGTTACGTGGAGAGGCTGAAAGGCACCTCGTTACTGGTGCGCGCAGAGTCCGACGGGTCCCTTCTCCTAGAGAGTAAGATACAACCCGACACCGCATATCAGAAGCAACAGGACACGTTGATAGTCTGGTCGGAAGGTGACAACTTTGA
Organism: Lithophane ornitopus; assembly: GCA_948473465.1. Classification (NCBI taxonomy): domain Eukaryota; kingdom Metazoa; phylum Arthropoda; class Insecta; order Lepidoptera; family Noctuidae; genus Lithophane; species Lithophane ornitopus. The sequence continues at coordinate 8,076,943 of OX419633.1, forward strand.
TTTAGCATTAAGTTTTCAAGAAAAAGCTGGCTGCGATGAGATATGGGAGAAGATTTGTCAGGTAAATAAATATTGTTTATCTTGCTTTTTCCATTTTGATGTTTGATATTTGTATGTCCCTCTCAGAAACTTAAAATTCTTATAGGAAATGGATGTGGTAGAAATGTGTTCAGGATTTTTAGAGTTGACTTTGCCTCACATGGTAAATTACTTCATAGATATTGTAGGATTGATCTTATAACAATGTAACAGTTACTTATTATTATATTAGATCTGTGTATTGACATTGACATTGATGTGTGGCTGATTATGTTATGATGTGATACAAGTGCATGTGTTACATATTTATTTACTTTCAGGTACAAGGAAAAGATCCATCAGTTGAAATAACACAAGATATAGTTGAAGAATCAGAAGATGAGCGATTTGATGAGATGTCAGACAGTGTACAGCCTGTGGAGCTTCCGGCATGTGAAATGGGACGTCTGGAAGACATCAGTGAACTTGTCAACAGTTGTCTGGTATCACCAGCACGCAAAGACAAGCTAGCAGCAGCTCTAGAGACACAACATTACATCAAAAAACTACTCAACCTGTTCCACATGTGCGAAGACATTGAAAATATTGAAGGATTACATCATCTATACGAAATATTTAAAAGTATATTTCTTCTCAACAAAAACACACTGTTTGACACAATGTTTGCTGATGACACTATATTCGATGTTGTGGGCTGTCTAGAATATGACCCAAGTTTGCCCACTCCTAAAAAGCACAGAGAATATTTGCGAGAGCTAGCTAAGTTCCGTGAGGCCATTCCTATAAAGAACAAAGATTTGCTAGCTAAAATACATCAAACATACAGAGTACAATATATTCAGGATATTGTTTTACCTACTCCTACAGTTTTTGAGGACAATCTGCTAAGCACATTGTCCAGTTTTATATTTTTCAACAAAGTAGAAATAGTGAAACTCATAGAGGAAGATGAGAAATTTTTGACAGATTTGTTTAAACTTCTTATGGATGATAAAACACCGGATCCTAAAAGACGGGACTTGGTTTTGTTTTTAAAGGAATTTTGTAATTTTTCACAAAACTTGCAACCTCAAGACAAGGATGCTTTTTATAAAACTTTAGTGTCACTAGGGATCCTGCCAGCATTAGAGATCACCCTAAGTATAGATGATCAGAAGACTAAGACTGCATCTATAGACATTTTAACTTACATTGTAGAGTTTTCTCCTTCCGTAGTGAGGGACCATACACTACAGCAAGCTAATAATACTGAAGAGGTATGTTTAGTTGTATTCTCATTTTTACTTTATAGTGCTTGGTTGTGTTAATCTGTTGCAAAACCAACTTCGTTTATTTCTAGGAACAAATGCTACTAAATATAGTGATAGAGCAGATGCTCCGAGACAGGGACCCAGAATTGGGTGGTGCAGTGCAGCTCATGGGAGTTCTCCGCATACTCCTGGACCCTGAGAGCATGCTTGCATCAGTCAACAAAAGCGAAAAGGCGGATTTCTTAAATTTCTTCTACAAACACAGTATACAAACATTAATAGGTAAAGTACCCTTTCTATGACTCATTATGTGCAAATTACTATTTAAACACCTTCCTAGAAAAGTGTACAATGGAGATACAATCTTACTATGTACACTTAGAGTTTAGTTTAGAAAATATAATAATATTACTAAATCATTGAGATGCAATTAGCAATTCAAATATCATGAATTAAAATATGCACTATATTTTAATTCTAGCTTTTAAAACATGTCAATGAAAACGGGTCATGTTATGAATGCAAGTTGGATTGTTAATTTGTTGTTATAAGAACTTTCAATGTGGTTGCCTTGTCAATAGCTTGCTGTCAAACAAGAGTAGGTGACATGATTAACATAAATTCTATATTTTGTCTTTTCACTGTACTTATAAAGCTGGTTTCACCCTTTATAAGTACTAATGTGAAAACTACTAATACATTTTAAAGAGTGAACTCACGAGTTAAAACCCTGTCTGGCGTGTACGTAAAATGCGGTAGTGGGGCGCTTTAATATTTATTCTTCTTTTTCGTGTGGTTAGTGACTAACCTGGTGTCAGAGTTTTTATGCCGCCCATGGGCCTCTGACTTGGTTTCACATGTCGTCGAGAAATATCTCTCAGGCATGCCGATTATATGGTTATATCTATTAGTAGTGGTCTACAGATCAGTCTAGTAAAAAACAAAACTTGTGTCTTATTAAATAAGTAAATTTACAAAAAAAGTACATAGGTAGCTCATGCACTAATGTATAATACATTTGTAGCCCCCCTCTTAGAGAACACAACTGGAGAGAAGCCTCTAAAGGAAGACTACCACACAGTGCAGCTACTGGGACTTGTTCTGGAACTACTGGCCTTCTGTGTTGAGCATCACACGTATCACATAAAGACCTGCATATTGAATAAGGTAAGAGCATTCAGCAAATAGCTAACTCCTTTAGGAAGATGTATTAAAGACCACTGAGGAATTTTATTAAATAGATTACAGTAGTTTTGTCCTATGTTGTGATGACTCTAATCTGCTTGTCTTGTTTGGTTACTCTTGCAATATTCCCTTGCAACTATTTATTCATCATTGGAGAATAATCTATGTCTGATAATGCATTTGATGTTAATAGAACAAGAATAAACGCTGGTCCTTTGGTGTAGAGCATCAAACACAGTAGCATAATGGGTTAATTTTCGCAATAATCAGTAGGTAGTAATTCCTATAATGTTTCCATTTCATTATCACAGACATTCAATAATCATTGAATTATGTAAGTTAATGTAAACAAAAATTGTCACATACCTACTATGGATTAGAATATACTGTTTGTATTATGACGTAAATAAGATTATGGAACTGTTTATTTTTATTTATTTATTGATCATTCATTTTATACACATAGAATTTATAAAATAAGAAAGATATAACTTAATTTCTATCCTATAATCTTAGATGAATAACTAATTAAGTATAGTAAGTTATTCAACAAACATTGTATGGTCAAACAAGTGTGCACCTTGGATTGTATGCAGTTAGGGTTTTCCCCCTAAGCATCACTTCGTGAACAGGACAAAATGCAGCTTTGATTCAACAATTTCATTTCTCTGAATGAACAATGGAGGTTCCAGCAAATAAAACTGCTCGTAAAATGAACCATTTTTATTCACACCTTGATTTACGTCACAAGGTCACCTCTTGTTTAATGGCTCCTTTCTTTATGATTTCCATACGAAACCCGTCAAGTTTAACATTTTCCTGAAGTTTTCCCCACTTAGTTACCGCTACGTTTAGTTACGCTTTTCTTTTTGGCGTTATGTGGCTCCAAACATTGTTGTATTATTTCCGATAGGAAATTACGTAACGAGATTCGTTGATGCTGACGTTTTCAGGCCGATTGCCAGCTAGTTAGTTATATGAGTTTAGTCATCTGAGAACGTCGTAAATCAGAAATCTCTGTCATTTGAGCATTATTAATGTTACATGTCATTGAACCTAAACTAAATAATTATGAGTATGGGTGCTTGCCAGTACAGACAAGTCGGAACGGATTTCAACGGATCGGTTCTGATCGGTGCGGGTAGAATAGACACGTAACTTCTGTGTGAAACACCTAAAGAAACGGGCTGAAACTGGTCGGTACCGACTACACTTTTTCCGGGCACACGTAGGTCCCGGTTAGGACCGGAAAATATGTATCTTTATGCAAGCTCCCATGTCAGTCAGTTGCAGAAAAGAAAATTAAAAAAAAAAATGCCAATGGACAGAATTTATTTATCTATCATCCAACTTCGGCCCATAACTTCGTCTGAGTTTACCGAGATAAAAGTATCCTATGTCCTAACCCAGGTCATGGTCTACCCATGTGCCAAATTTCATCCAAATCCGTTCAGCCGTTTTAGCGTCAAAGAGTAACAAACAAACAAACTCACTTCCGCATTTATAATAAGGATTTATTTTATATAGTTTACTTTCTTTCTCTTTCTTTGAAAATGACGTCACTGATATTAGGTTATCTATTTTCAGGACCTACTTCGTCGCATACTGGTGCTGATGAGGTCGACACACACGTTTCTGGTGCTGGGCGCGCTCAGGTTCATGAGAAAGATCATCGCACTCAAGGATGAATACTACAACAGATACATTATAAAGGGGAACCTCTTTGCACCTGTTATAGATGCTTTCCTTAGAAATAATGGCAGGTATGTAAAAAATGTATGGACAAAGTAGTAGTAAAACCTAGTGTTTTCGATTTATATGATGTAAAATCTTTCTAACAACAGTAGAAACCCACTTAGGTGCTCTCAAGATACATTGATAAATGATCATCTATTTGAAAAAAAAATTGGCACTTGCGGACATATTTCAGTATCCATACATTTCTAAAGTTACCTATTTCATAAAACAGTAATTTTGAAGTACACTAATGGTCATTTCAAATTATTTCCAGGTACAACTTACTAGACTCTGCGATACTAGAATTATTTGAGTTCATCAAACTGGAAGACATCAAGTCACTCTGTTCACATGTTGTTGAAAACTATGGAAAGATCTTAGAAGATGTTGAATATGTACAGACATTCAAGGCTTTAAAAACACGGTACGATCAACACCAGGACAAGTTGAAAGAGAGGGATCGAGGTGAGACTACATGTAATTACACCCTTTTCAATATTTATTAGTTTTAAGACTTGAACCTGCACTCAGGCAGAACCAAAATTATATTAGAATGAAGAATTCACACCAATAATGGTGACTGTGGAGACGGCGAGCGTCATACAGCATCGCTTGTGTTCAACAAGCGATGCTGTATGACGCTCGCCATCTCCGTCTGCCTAGCCTTTTCCCAACTATGTTGAGGTCGGCTTTCAATCTAACCGGATGCAGCTGAATACCATTATTTCACATGGAGCGACTGCCTATCGGACCTCCACAACCCAGTAACTGGGTAATACATCTATCGACAGTTAACTGCGCATGAGCTGACTAAATGTTGACTATTCAGTTTAGTAAATTGCCTGCTAGTCTTGAATGTCAATATAATCATGCTGGTGCCACCCTTTAAAGGGCTTTTGCGAATATTGTTGTTCGCATTACGCGATAAATAAATTGGCTTTATATGAAGGATGTACACCAGTTTGTGTTGTGTGCTCTACACAGCACAAACTGGTGTAGTCATGGGGTTGCAGATCTTTCACAATCTTCGTCAAGAAATTCTAATTGCCCTCTAAATATCTACAAGAGTATGTGCACCTTCTAATTCAAGCATTCTCCAACAGTGAGCGGCAGCGTGGGCGTAGCAGAGGCTGTGGTACCATCACTACTCCGCACTAGATACCGGCGCGAAGCGCGCGCGCCAGACGACGAGGAAGAGATGTGGTTCAACGACGACGACGAGTTAGAGGACGACGCGCCGCTCGACGCGCAGACCACGCATGCGCACCCGCACGCGCATCACGCGCTCGACGCTATCGGTGAGTTTATGTTATTGTACCTTATCTGTAAACCTTGACCCTTTCAATGAAAGTAGTCTTAACTGGTAATTGAAGACTTAACGTCATTGTGCGAACTCTTTCTAGCAAGCAATATGTCGAATAGCTTTTATTTTTGTATGTCCTGAAATCTAAACAAAATTTTATAGGTATAGAAAGGGCAGTGGTCTACAATATTAGTATTTTTTTCAGGAAAAATAGTTGAAAAGAAAGTGTGCTCGAATACGGAAACAGCGAACGGCCCGAGCAGAGTTCTCCTAAGCACCACATCCCCCAGCAAGCCGACGCACACTGACGTTCAGGTATCCTCGCCCAGATTACTCAATAAGGTAAACTTTTAGTTCCCTCACGCATCTTCTCTGCTCGCTTCGCTGGGAATCATGTGATGTGTCAGTAATCTCAAATCAGAGACAAAGGACTTGCATGGTGTTGGTTCAACAAAAATTTCTTGGTGTGGTGTGATGTTTAACTTACAAGAATATGTGCGCATGGAGTAGTATATTCCTCCCTAAAATCAGACTGATGATACTTTTTTAACAGCCATCTCTTTTAATAGGGCGAGTCGTGCGTGATACGACGTTTCAGGCTTCCAAGATTTCTCTATTCGCTCGCACATTACATCAATATTACTACTCGCTTATTACTTATTCCATTTGTTTACTACTCCGTGCGTGCGATTTCGTCAGGGGTTTACAATGGCAATATTGTTCTAGTAGTTGTGTTTGTCTATGTGGAGTATTTCCTTACGAAATACCTTGAATATTATTATGTAATTCTAACCACCCCTCCTTTGTTTCTGCCATTTGAGAAGCCTTACCTATTGCTTAAGATTTTCTATGAACCCAGACTAGCAAAATTCAAGGCATATTTGCTACGAAAAGCTGGGCGGGCTGAGGTAATAATAGTAAACTTAATACTACTACTAAAATTATTAAATGGGTGGTTTATCAGAATATACTGTGGGTCATTTGTATATGTATAATCTGTATTAGCTTTATCTTAGTGTGATCGCTCAACATACATAATGGTTAACACTTGGTAATGCCTAACTTCCACTCTGCAAATTTTCGAATCCATTTCGATCTTGCTTCGCCAAATCCCGAGCTTGTTTGTTGTTGTATAGGTGCGAGTCTTGTAGTACATGAGTGTGTATGTGACAGGGGCTGGTGGACTACGACGGCGACTCGGACGAGGAGGAGGAGGGTGGCGGGGCCGGCGGGGGGGGCGGCGACGAGCGCGACGCCAAGCGGCCGCGCCTGGCGTAGTGCGCCGCGCCGCACATAGCGTGTTTCAAGGAATATAACCAGAGAGCCGCCCGCCTCGCTGCGCTGTGCACGTGTCCCAGTGAACCATGGAACATGTCGTAAGATTAACTTTACTGTACGCTGTGGTATTTGTTTCTGTCCGCGGTGCGACCCTGTTGCGTTACAGAAGTGTGCGCGCGGCCGATACCGCGCTCGCAACTCTTTAGTGTAACAGAATAGTTTGTTTCTGATAGTTGGTTGCTGTGTCGGGTGCGAGGGCTCGGGGTACGAGGCTACCGCGCTACTCCTTGTCAGGCCGGTACATGGATGCTCGTGTTCAGGATATGCGATATTGTGATTTCTAGATTCTAAGTTTTCACTATCACTGCCATCCTAGCTTTTCAGTCTCCCTTGCATCCCGATACCTTGCCCTCGTCACGACTTCCAGCCGATTGCATTTAAATTCGACACAATCGGTCGTTTGTATTTGCTTTCGTTAGTCAACCGCTAGACAGTAAAGTACCTCCAGCAGCTGGGTTATGTCCATTATTTGTAAATATGAAGTGCTGACACTCGAGTGTTCGACTTTACTTAGTTAGTGTATGAAGTCCTTCATACTTTGTAGTGTAATAATATACTTCAGATGGCATCAGAAAGTAGAACAAATATTGGTTACAAGGTGTATTTAATGTGAACTAATTTTAACGATTAGGTTACTTTTGTCAAGGATTGTAATCACAAAAAGTACAAAGAAAATATGAGTGGGAATTAAACGTCTAATAATAAATAATAATAGAAAAAAGAAAAACACCCTGAACGCGATATGAAAATGTAAAAATGTACGTATTTATAAAAATCTTAGTTTATGAAGGATCACACGACCAAACTTTTTTTAGAGACATTTAAAATCATAATCTGTGCTGTGGAATTGTTACTCACTAGTGCGCTATGGTATCACAAACAGATTGGCATCGAATAATCTGTTGCCAGAACTTACGAAAATGTTTGTCTAGTGCGCATCATAGACAAGTCAGCTGTGGAAATAATATTCGTGGTGTCAGATATACCGAGTTATTTATTCTCAATATTTTGCATTCCTTCTGTTGAGCTTCTTGGAGATTACAGTTTGTACTTTTCCATTTATTATTTTGCAGTAATCATTACTCAGGTCTTGTTTTAAGCAAGTAGTATATTTGCGATAGTGATCTTATTTGTTTTTATTGTAACAAAATATCTCCTAAAAGCTCCGACTTTGTTGAGAGTAGAGAATGGTTTTGTATGACTTATTATTTTTTGTTAAATTTGCATGACCCGCTTTAATGAACTACAGGGTGAAATTAAATAGCCAGCGAAACTTCGCAGACGCGATGATAAATGATTTTATTTCAGGAAGTAGGTTTGTACAAACACTTTACACGTCATTGAATCGATCATATCTGAACTAAAAAGATTTGATGTTTTTTCCAATGACCACTGGTAGTGACGTTACTTGAAGTAGTTGAGAAAATCTGTTTTTTACCCATACATGACGGGTGTGAAGTGAAGAAAAAAAAACTGATTTTGAAACTGATATTTCAAGTAACTACAGTTGTTGTGACCCAAAACAAAAACTTAAAAAAAAATAGTATTTAGATATTGATATCATCACTTCTACAGAGTTTTGCTAGCCAATTTAATTTGACCCTGTATATTAACATTCTAACTACTATAAAAAGTAGCACTTCCTATTTATAAAATGTTCTGTGTGCCACCGCGTAAAACATGGGCATTTATGGCATACTGTGAGTAGTTAAAATGTTAATCATTTTCAAGGGTGGATATATTTTATTTGAACTGAATTCCCAAAGTGTGACTAGCAAATTTTTTTTTATCAATCGCCTATGAAAATTAGCCAAAATTAGACTAAATTAAAACTATTATTGTAAGGAGTGGTGTTTAGCGACATGTTGACTGCCCATTTATTTATTATGATTACAATAAATTATATCTGAAATTTATGATTATCTTTATTTTGCGGAGTAGTTAAGTTCTAAGATGCTCTAGTACGACGTTCGGAAACTGAATTGTGTGTTGTCAACGTAGGTTCAGGAGAAGCTACAATACTCAACTAGAATAATACTGCAAAGGAAAATTACGTGAGGTGGGGTAGCACGCTGCTTAGTTCCTAAAGGTCGTATGATTAATTACCTTGCTAGGTCAACGAGATTTGCTTCTTTAACGGTTCTACAAACAAACAATCTAGAATACATTACAACAATTTAACAAAATTGTTTAGCCGTTAATTCTCGACACTTATGGCCAAGAGCGGATCCAGGGGATGTGATTTGGGGGGGGGCACGTGCCCCTGTGCCCGTTTGGCACCGTACCCGTTTTGGCAAACGGTTTAAGTAAAATAAAATCATTTGCTTGGACTGGCCTGAAATCCTGAATCCATATTATCTATCAAGATATTGCTTTAATGATGAACGCTGAAGAAGTAGGATTTCGACTATAATATCTTCATTGAAAATTAATTAATCCCAAAAACATGATAGTGTACAAGATATGGGAGACACTGTTAATCTTTTTGGACAATGTGCCCCTCCCAGAAATAAATCCTGGATCCGCCCTTGCTTATGGCAGTATCAGTAGCTATGGTTGGACACACTCACAGATTTAGTAACGTTATTTCACCCGTTAGCAGCTCCGCTGTCGTGTAAATGAGCTGAATCTTACATCTTATACTAGGTTAATTGGACAGTCAACATGGATACATGTTTATCTGGATCCTGATTATTTCAACATTTTTTTGTTAGCAAGTGCGTCTTCAGGCACTATACTCGCTAAAGGTAGATGCAGACAGATTTTTGACACCCGCGTTATGTTATTAAGTATACCATTTTAGTACATTTTAGACAGACGTGAGTTCACCTTCGTGCAGTCTACATAGGTTCTTTTACTTTCCACCGTTTATGGTTTTAATGTACCCTGGCAGCTCAGATTTTCTAATAGTTGATGAATGATCAACAATCATTGATTAATTTCATTGTGATGATTTTGCCCGATTTAATCTATAACCCCCTTATTTAACGTTAACGTTGCTTAAAGTTAAGCAATGATTAAACGTTGTGCATAACCATACATTTTTTGACGTTTAGCTTGCTTGTCTTAACTTTAAGCAACTTTCAAAAATAAAAGCGTTAATGATTACCTGCATTCTATTTGCTTTTTTTTTTGTATACTTTCTTTTTTTGGGATCCAGATTTATTATGTTGTTTTGTTTTAGAAGGCAACCATCTTATAACACGTTGGCTGCAGGATTGTTGGCGTTTTAAAGATAACTACATATTTTGTGGTATTTGCATGGTTTATCACGCCACGTTCGGTCGACTGGTTACAAGTTGTACCTTCCGCCCTTCACTTGATCATGAACCATCAGTGATTTATACGAATTCCCTATATTATCCTAATGTAGTTATGTATCTTCTTATAAATCCCTGATTGTATTGGGAAGCTGGTGACGGATCCATTTCATCACGGCGAATGAAGGCATGAAAGAGATAATGTAAATGTTTTAAAATTTATTTATTAATGCATTGTTTTTTCAAAAAAACATTTTTATTTTCCTTACGCGGTGTAGTCTTTAGTAAGATTATTATTTTGATGTAATGTCATGAAATGGATCCCACTCGCTATCTCTTACCTTTATGTTGTCTGCGTTGAAAATGAATTATAAAATCAGTATTAAATCTTTCTTTACTTTCAACAAATGTTTCCTATCTTTGCTTATATACGTTTGTGTATAGCTTTTTTACACTGCGGAAGTAATGTGTATGTGATAAAATTATCTGATTAAGATCCATTTTATTTTATTACTATAAACCTCTAGTTTTATCATTCGTATTTTGTAAATAATATTAGATTTTGTAAAATACACTTAATCTGGTGATTATAAACATCTATCTATAATAAAGTAAATATTTTGCATAATCACATGTCGCCAGAAACGAGTTAGACGGAGTGGTCCAATCATTATTTTACACAATAAACAATAAATAATCAGTACTGATCTCAGTTCAAGTCGTATATAACTGGCTTCCAATAACTTGTTCGTAACGAACCTCATACATATATGTAGCAGTGCTCAAATTTTATATCGGGGTTTTTAATTTCCTTACGCATTAGTGTATCATTTTGCATTTACAGAATGCTCTTCCATATGTATCAAAAATATTCTAACTATAGATACTTTCGTAAGACCTAGTTTTTTGTAGTTGCGAGTTTAACTTAAGATATATTTCAGAGATGTAAATATTTCTGATCTAGTGTGACACAAGATGCGATGGAGCCATATTATCAAAACATATTGAATATTATTTTAAAAGCATAGCTTGATATAATACATTAATATTTTTTTAGTTAAATTGAATGCTCGTGGAGTGTATTTTAAATATAAAATGTGTGCAACAGTTGTCATAGACATTGTTCATAATGTAATTTACATCTAGCTGTATTGTCTCTCGATTATAAACTCCTGGCGGCATGATTATTTGATTAATGGTTGCAAAGAAAGGTGGTGCCACTGTGGTGATAAAGTCGTGGCTAGCGGTACGCTCTGAGCATCGAGTGCCTTCACCGGCCTGCTAGCTGCACGATAGTTTGTGACTACCGTAGTCACTGCTGGCTTCACTCAGCACGTCCAGTACCTGCGATATGCCGAACATTAACTAAAGTAATTGAACTGAGCACAAACAAAACAGTATAGATTATATACTTTCTTAATATATTCTCGCCTCTGGTATCCTAAGTTTCCAAATTATCATTTTAACTACCTTGTGTAACGTCTCTAAAATACATATCAATTTTAATATGTATCTGAAAAAATAATTATTGATCTCTGTCATAAGATTTTACATCTTACAAAGAAGTCCGCTACCGCCACTATTGTAACTATAATATGATGGTCACACTTCTATATCAGTGCAAAAAGACTAGCTTTTTATTCGGAATGCGCAGTGAACGCGAGGCGAATTCAATTATTACATACGTGGAATGAATTTGTCAGAATATATTGTAAATATATAACGTTTTATGTAATAATTTTATTTTCAAATCTGCCAACATCCACGTGTTTAATAGGCTAAAAGCATCGAGCTGTCAATTAGATTTATACGATTCTTATATTCCTTGAAATAACTTCCCCATTAATTAAAATACCAAGTTCTAGGTGAATGTAGACTGTAATAATGACTATTTTTTATCTGTCTAGGTGGATGACCATCATAAATTAATTTATACACAGATTTAAAATAGATTTACCTATCGGCAAGTTGTGTAAAATAAATAAGCTTACGATAATGCTATTATTATGATGTCACTAGTTAAGTAAGCAATATAAATATAAGGTAATAATTACGAATTCATGTTGTTTCTTTCATACATTCCACAATTAACTGGCAAAAGATAAATAAAATTCGTTTATAGATGAAATAAATTATTTTTTAATAAGAGTTAATAAGTTAAAAGTAAAACATTGCTTGATATATCAATTAAGTATGGTAGACCCTGAGGTATCAATTAGCTATGTCTACAACTTCAGTCTTAAGCTTGGAGGCGAGCGCGCGGCGCAGTTGCATGGCGTCAGGGGGCGGGGTTGGAGTGACGCCCGCCAAGGCTGCTTGTGCAGCTCGGGCCGACCTTGGTCTGGCCACACTGCCCTGAGATCCTTCCCCTCCTACAGAGGCACAAACATAACAAAAAATACAATATGCTAAAAATATGCAAGCAGGCTATATTGATTCCATTTCTGTGCATAGGCAACATAACAACATCCATCACACAAAAAAGCGTTGTCTTTGCTGATTTGAAAACGACGAAATGAACAAATTTGCTCGAGGGGGCCTAGACAATTGTATGAAGTTGACAGCAGCAGTCACGTGACATCTCTAAAGCTAATGTCAATGCATACAATTTGATCTTTCCGTTGGCGTTAACGCCTACAGAAAAGGGATTTTGTCTAGGCCCAAGGTCGGCTATTTCAAAATCGATATAAACCGGTAGTACCTCCAGATTCTGCGCCATCTGCCGCACCGAGTCGCCGCTCGCGGACTTGCTTCTTTAGCGCCAACAACTTATCCCGCTGCTGTTTCAAATACTCCTGACGGGCAAGCATGTCTTCCTCGCTCACCTGTGACAAAGATAAGTGCTCAGTATGATACAAGTATTGTTTTGGTAAGGAACACGTATGAAATGGTAAGTATTTGGTTAGGCCTGACCTCTACTTTCTTTGGAGGTGGTTTTGGTTGTTCCGTAACTTGAATTTTCTTTGCCTCGGTCACTGTATGATCTTCGTTGTCCAGATTTTCTTCTTTCTTTTCAAAGATGTGATTATCTTCTTTCTGTTCGAAGCTGTGCAGTTTTGATAGCAAAGTTTGCTTTTCGGCCACCACTTCTTCAGGTGGAACATTGACGACCTCATCTTTGCCTCCGAAGTCTTCTAGTTGTAATCTGAAATAGGTAACGAATATGGTCATGCATGGTCTGACTGTTGGCTCCAAATGCAGTCCTCTGAGGTCAGATACCAGTCTACTTACTTTTTTATTTCAGTCATGACATCGTCATTGTCAGGCCAGCCCTCACTTTCATCGCTCCGTGAAGTATCCAATTCTTCTGGTTCTGCAGAAAATAAGTGGGCCATTGTTCCATACCGCCTCTCAATCAATTCTAAAGCCTGAAAATAAAGCAGTACAGCGATTACTACCTTCTTGCTCACTCTTGTCCCTGGCACTCGCTCAAAGACGAAGCCATGCGACAGATGTAGGTAGGTACCTGTAATTGCAGCTCTACATTCTTGTGCGTCATCATCTTGACGAACATTTCGTAGTCGTTGGCGGCCCATATCTGTTCGAAGAGGCGCCTGTGGAAGTGAGCCGGCAATCCGGCTAGATCACGAGCCGACAGTTTGCATGCAGCTTCAAACTGATCAGCCGAGATGCCGATGTCGTCCATAAAGGAGCCTAACATCACGTCCACCTGGGTTCATGAAAAAGACATTAGACCTACTGACATTATATATAAACCCCATTATGCCCAAGTTAGCTTTTTTAGGAAAATCTTATGGCAGAAATTACTTTCCAGGCCAGGCCCGGCTGACCGGCCTGGCAGCTGCAACTGTAAGCTTGTAAGGCTCCGCTTTCCACTTCATCAAGCATTGAAGGTGAGATGTAGGTACATACATAATAGTTATACGAAATAAACTATTATCTATAACTACCTACAAAAAGTTTTCAATCGTTCTTTAGTAGGTACTTATTTAGGAATACTGAGATGTTGCATGCTGTGCCTATTCCCCTTAGTAGGCAGTAATTTTTTTATGATAGATACTTACTAAGTTACGGTAATCATCATGAATCTGCTTGTACTCAGGTCTATCGAGAACTTCTCCGTTATCTGTTGGCTCAAAGGCTGTAAACAAAACAATTCAAATTAGACTAGCACAATCATTTTGAATGAACACTGGCACTGGCAACCTAGTTCTCGGCTTTGCCACTTGCATGAATATACTGGGTACACTGTTGTTTGTAAATAAGATGGTTTGCAAAAGTGTGCTAATGATACTTACGCAAAGATTTTTCTTCTATAAAAGTCTGCAGTGGTACATTCCACACAGGACCGTGTAGAAATCCTACAAGGGAGTCAAACACCCATGCGTTACCGTCTAGATGTGCCATTGGCACCAACAACTCTTATCTGTTTTAAGTAATATTAAAACTACTCGACTGAAATTATTATTCTAATTATTTAGAGTCAGCTCCAACACTTTATGACGTTTATTTGTACTAGCTGTTGCTAGGGTTACAGACCGAACGTTGACATTTTTATTGTTTCCTTTAGTTCTGGCAGGCGATGGAACACGAAGTTATGATTTTTTAATGGATTCTCAAGGCCTTCTAATGGGATGGTATCGGTATTCGTTATCCAATGATAATGAATACCGATTGTATTCGTACACACGGCTAAACATCAAGCTATACATTTCCAGTTTATACTGACCTCGCATTGTACGGAAATCCTTTATAATGCGAGATCAGCATAATTATACTGGAAATGTATAGCTTGATGTGCAGCCGTATGTACCTATGTATTTTCCACGCACAATGATCCACCTTATAGTCTAAGTGCGGAATGGCGGAAGCCAAACCCAATAACATAGAATAGAACGTACCTACTTTCTTACGTTCATGTTATGAGGCCGAACATAAGGATAGTCTGGCTGCAACTAATGTGCAATGCATTAGATTTCAGTCTATATTACTCTGTGGCATTAGATGTGCAATTCGAAAGTCAATCATGCATGCATGTAAGATTTAACAAGTCACGTGTTTTCCCCATCAATCTAAATAACTTATTCATTGAATCGTTGTTCGTTTCAAATTACAGTGATATTTCAGTCGTACACACTTTATGATTTTGTTGCAGTTTTAGTCTGGTGGTATCGTTATATTATATCCTTATGAGACGTTTCTATGTCCATAAATCACACACCCAGGCCAATAAACGCGTAAGATATTTAGTGTGTGCGAAATGTCACAGCTGATGATAAATAATTAGAACTATGAACGCATCATTAATATATCTGTCAATTGAACAGTCAAAAATCGCCACTTTCTTTGGCACTGTCTGTCAGGTACTGACAGTGACAGTTTCAGTCTGACACTTGTGTACCGTAGACTTTTGGTGGAGAAATTGTTTAATTTAAGCTTTGTCTCTTTCTGAATTGTCAAATATGAGAAAGAAAGAAAGAGGCACATGATCAATAATCTTATTTGACGCTTGACTTAACCATTTGTGCGGGTGAAATAAAAAAAATGTTTGGTAATTGGTTATTGGTTTGCTTCAGAAAAATACATAAACACAGCCAGTGATTGAGTTTTTGTATAATAATAATTAAAAAAGAAGTACCTGGCTCAGTCAGTTCAACTGAAAAATGGCCAATCCAAATCCTTACACATCTTTAGATTATGAAAATGTAAATGGAATAAAACTTACGCTAAATGTTTATAAAAGGCAAACCTCGCCGAAATCAAGACAATTTACAATTACATACAAAAATGTGAAGAGCAATAGTGCAAGGATAGGTGCTAAAGCATCACTTTTCCTGGCTATTATATTTAATTTTATAGCATTCCTCTATGTTCGTATAAGTCTAACAGCAGTATTAGTTATAATTATTTCGTTATCATTCCTTGTTTTCTTTTGGTTCACACACAGTGTTCAGTCAGGTTTGTATATCACTATCATATCTTCGACAATGCTTCAAAATCTGATAATCCCTATGCTTTAGCAGTATACTGCCGGCTCACAATATATATTATCTGGGGTCTTATTATTTATATTTTCAGAAAGTCTTCTAATCATTCCAACGGTCTGTATTCAAAGTACAATAAAGTATGTGTGGGGCAGAGAAGATACCTTTGTGGATTGGTCCAATATTGATGATGTTATTATAAATGAAGTTATTAAAATGGTAAGCAGTTGATAGATAGCTTTTTGTAACAGAGGCGAAAGAGACTTTTTGACCACCTAATTGCATGGTAGTATTCTAATAATCTGTTTTATCTATAATGCATTATGATATATATATTTTTCCTTTTGAACCTAGTTCTCGGCTTTGCCACTTGCATGAATATACTGGGTACACTGTTGTTTGTAAATAAGATGGTTTGCAAAAGTGTGCTAATGATACTTATGCAAAGATTTTTCTTCTATAAAAGTCTGCAGTGGTACATAGATAGCTTTTTGTAACAGTGGCGAAAGAGACTTTTTGGCCACCTAATTGCATGGTAGTATTCTAATAATCTGTTTTATCTATAATGCATTATGATATATATTATTTTCCTTATTATTATTATTTTTTCTCTCTTTGTTCCTCTCAATCAGAGCACCCGCCATCTAATCTCTTCACCACCTTTGGTTGACTGGTAGAGAATGCCTAAGGCATTAAGTCCGCCTTTGTACCTTTTTTGTGTGCGAAAAGTTTAAATAAATAAATAAATAAATAATATTATGATATGGCATGAGATTGGATGAAAATATCTGGTGGTAAACACACCTCTGACAACATTTTTCGATTCAGGTAAACGGTTGTTTTTGGATATGAATTAACAGTAGTAGTTAGTATATTTATTGAAGTTATAAGAAAATCTATCACACCTAAACCAACTTACATTTGCAGTTAGAATGTATGGGAGAATATGGTTTTCAACTACAATGTTAAGTTTGTATATGGGATACATTCATCCCAACGTCATTGTGCGTGGTCCAATATGGAAAAGTAGTGTTCTATGATGTGTGATGACACACTGATTCATGTACATTCAATGAAATGCCTTATTTATTTCCAGAATCGTGTTTTATACTACCTCACAGTGTTGAAAAAGGAGGATAATCCAGATTCTGTTAATCTCGTTCCACTATTTAAGGTAAACTGATTAATTTGGGCTACAAATAAATGTATTCTAGATGCTTAAGCAGCTACCAGGGTCCTATTTAATTAAACTGACAATGCAAAATTTTTATCAATGTGCTGTTTAATGTAGCAGAACAGTGTGAGAGAATTTTAAAATTATGGAATTTCATCCTGTCACCTGTCGGTTTTATTAAATAGGCTACAGCCCTATTATGTTCCTACTGCTGGGACTCAGGCCTCCTCTCGGTGAGAGGGAGAGGGCTGAAATCTACCACGCAGGCCCAGTGGGGGTTGGTAGATTTCACATGTCTTCGAATTTTTGGTTCTAGGACATGCCGGTTTCCTTCACCGTTTTGAGGGCAGTGGCACAATATTTATACTGTGACAGTATTGGCAGTGGTGATGAAATAAGTTACACAAAATAAAGTGCCTGTCTTGGTTCGAACCTATGACCTACAAATTGTAAGTCGCGGCCGTCACCAATGGGCCACTACTACTCTGCAATAGGCCACAGGCTGACTGCAAATGACATATGAGGGGAAGTTCAGTTGATCTGACTGATTATACAGTACAAATCTCTCGGAAAATGAGTTGGTACGGTCGGCCAACTCTAGCACCGCGTGCGCTCATTGGTAAAACAAATAGCGCGCGCTTCCCCGGCTTCCTGTTACACACTTCCGTCGCTTTACACGAATTTACTCCCACAGATTCTCGCCGTAGGTGAGTACAGTTCGATTCAAACTTAATGGCGGCTCGGAACATGAGGCGAGTCGCTGCACAGTAACAATTTCATGTGTCAGTGGGGGTGAGGGCCCCACCCCTCACCACTGCGCAGTGAGAAGCTAACTTCCGAGCCGCCATTAAGTTTAAATCGAACTGTATCAGCTTCTTGCACAGATTGCAGGAAAGCAAGAGGAAAGATGTTACACATCAAAACATTTTTCAAACCTACAGAAAAGTGGGATTCTTTTTCCCATATTTAATATTTACATATTTATAAACTCACGCCTTCTTCCCATGAGGGTAGGCAGAAATTACAGATCGCCACCTGCTATGTTCCTTACATACTCCTTTGGCTTCGTTTTGGTCAATCCATACTCCATACTAATATTATAAATTCGAAAGTAACTCTGTCTGTATGTCTGTATGTTACCTTTTCGCGCCTGAACCACTAAACAGATTTCGACAAAATTTGGCAAGGAGATAGATGGCATCCTGGGAACGGACATACGACTAATTTATATCGACTTACCACGCGGGCGAAGACGCGGGCAGAAGCTAGTACTTAATATTTAACTTGTTATTAACGTTTATTTCAGTACACAAAGCCAAGACTGTTCATGCTTCAGAAGATCTACTTTGAAATCCAAACATTCCTGATGGATGCACAAAAAGAAACTGCGATGGCGTCCGGGGACAAAGAATAATAATAAGGAATATAATTATTGAAAATTACTTAGCTTTAAGATTAAACTGTTAATTGTTATTGCATTAGAGTATATTGGAAAAGATATTGTGAAATTAACCGGCCAAGTGCGAGTCGGAATCGCCCACACAGATAGAACAAAAAAGGCCGAAAAATAACCTTTTTAATTATTAATTTTATTTATTGTTTATTATTTGTTTTTATAGCGGCAATAGAAATACACAATCTGTGAAAAATTCAACTGTCTACATATTACTGTTCATGAGGTACAGCCCACTGTCAGACAGACGGACGGATGTACAGCGGAGGATTAGTAATAGGGTTCCGTTTGGCACCCTTCGGGGACGGAACCCTGAGAAGCACTAGTCATTATAATAATGCTCGCGCTTCCTGTATAGTAGGCCGCACGTCTTTTTTGAGGCTGGGAAATCATCAAATGACTTCTCCCGCTCTGGGCGGAGCGGAAGGGCGTGCGTGTCAGACTTTTACTGACTAATTAAAACCGTTTACAAGTACTGGCTTTTTGTTAAAAACTGCTTATACCTACTTACTGGTTTTTAACCCTTTATAAGGCATAGGTTATATTTTTACCACCAACATATCCAATTTTTCCTCTTGTAAGAATCATAGTAGGATTCCTACTTTTTTTTTGCACAGGCAACGGGAAAGACCTATCTTGCAAATCATTTAAAAAAATCTAACGTTTGAATGTCATTTTTTTTCTTGACGGCACTAGTTGTCACAAAAATTGCGCCATTTTCAAATAAAATTTTCATCTCCGTGAATCCTGACATTTTTTTCTTTTTTTTTACGTATTTGTGCTTATTATTACAAATTTTTTAGAAATCACTTTCGTATTTTTATTGGAAGATAAATTTATTTGGTGGGAAAATTATTCCCACCGCCCTTGACGTGTAATGTATGCTCGTTGAATTAGTACGTACTTGTTTCAGACACTCATGAAAATTGTAGTCATTGACGGGCAGTGGAAATATTTTTACAACCATATTTTCTAAGTTTTCCAAAATAGTTACGAGTTTTTTTGTGTTAGTCTATTTTTTATATAAGGTGCAGCGGGGCAATCTCGACTGGTAAAACCTAAACCACAACTTTGAAGGTATAAAAATATTAGATGATATAGTTTTATTAAAAATGTAATGTATTGACGCTCCAGAGTCATTATCTGTGTATTATTTTTACAAACTCATATTGAAAAATATTCAATAGATAGGCTTAAAAATATGTTTTTGTCAAAAAAGGCAAAAATAGTTGTAATTCCCCCTCCGTGGGGCAATTTCAACTATTAATTATAATTTCTCTTCTAGAGCTCTTAGCTTGATGTTAGTCAGTTGCAGAGTTTTTTTATAGGGATGGTAATCTAAATTTAATCTTGTCATTTATGCAGCTAGGCTCATTTTTGAATAAAAACACATTAAAGGTTTAGGCGGGGTAATTTCGACTGCTCGCCATAGTTAATAGTGATGGGAACGTAATAAAAAATAAGTCGATAGATACACCAATAAATAATTTTGGTCTGCTATCTACTAAAGGTACTATATCTACTCACTAATCATAAATCAAAACTTCATTTTAAGAAAGGAATATGTATTTAAAATAGAACCACAGCACCCCTCGTCCTAAATCTACAATCGGTCATATACAATCGGCAATATAAATACGCGATTTTATAATTTAGGACCAAGATTCATCTGTCTTTTTTAGTTTTAAAACAGCAATTAAAAATGTAACAAATATAAAAATTAACAAAAGTCATAATAAAAAATAGGTAATCAACTTAAAACTAATCTTTGAATTCTTAAAAAGTGCTGGTCGAATTGACAGGCACCTACTAATTATGTATTCAATTACAAACAAATATTTTTGCAAACGAAATTTTTTCAGACAACACTTCTTAAAGTACCTTAAAAAATATCTAAAATCTCTTAACTCTCATAACTTTTAATAAATGCTCGTTTTCCGCGTTGCGATCCTGCGAATAGAAAGATTACAATAATATAGCTACAAGTTAAATATTTGTAAAGTATTTACATCGACAAAACATATCGAAACATGCACATCACTAGTGTTTGTTCATTTCCATATAAAATCTGGTGGGGCAATTACAACTGCAAAAAAGTCGAAATTAGCCGCCATTACAATCCAGGTGGGGTTATTCAAACTCACACCAAAATGCTGTTAAAACGCAAGTTACAACAGAAAAAAATAGCCAAAAACATGAAATAGGCTTTAATTAAATGTCTTACCTTTGAAATACTTCGAAAAACACATTAATTACAATTTTTTTTCGCAAAAATGTGAGACACTAATTTGCACGTGCAAACAAGAAAAAGAGAAGAAAACAAAATGGCCGTGTCGATCAAACAGTATTGGGTCTAGCAGTGCCATCTTTGTAGAAATTATGAAATTGCTTTTGAGCTATCCGGTCATAGATGGCACTTATTCAAATAAAGTAAAATGTAGAAGTTATTAAGATTAGTTGAAATTTCCCGCTGTCGAAATTGCCCCGCTGCACCTTAAATAAAAACACGCCATAAAATATAAACAAAAGTTATTTCATGCCTCTGGAACCTTCCTTATAAAGGGTTAACCGACTTCTTCAAAAAGGAGGAGGTTCTCAATTCGTCTGTTTTTTTTTTTGTTTGTTTGTTACTCAATTACTCCGCCAATTATGAATCGATTTTGATGATTCTTTTTTTGTTTGGTAGGTCATGCTTCCGGGGTGGTCCCATATAAATTTTATTAACTTTGCTTTATTGAGTTACCTTCAATATTACGTATTTTTCTCACTTAGTTTATCTAGACGATACCGTTATTTGCTCCTTCACTGTTATTTACATAGTAGGTAGTGTTATTCGGATTTGTGTGGGGTAGGTACCACAACTAAAAAGAGAAATATAAAAACTTTTTACAAAAAAAAAAACAACCAACTTCCAAAAAAAAACATAAAAAAAGTGAAAAATTACTTTAATCTCGGAAGTCGGTGGCGAAAAACGAAAATTGAAAAGCAAAGACACCGACTTCCGAAATTAAAGTAATTTTTCACATTTTCCGTTTTTAGTGTTTTTGGGAAGTCGGTTGTTTTTTTTTTTGTAATGTTAAACACTGTTTATACTGATTTTGTCATAAATGATATAATAAGTATGGCCCATATAAGTGGTAGGTATATCCCAGAAATGTGTGTGTGTAGGTTGCGATATTTTTTACTATAAACGTGGAGAAATCTTTTTCGGTGTGATTGTATTCGTACTTTTCAACAAACAGAAAATATTTGGTGTTGTCTGTCAATTATGTGTTAGGGTCTCCGCCCACGGGCCACCGGCACAGCCACAAAACGCCGCCACCGGCATATTTCCTGTAGTAAACGCAGCGGCGTTTGTGGCTGTCGCGTGTGGCCCGTTTGCGGCGAGTCCATATTAAATGTATGAAAACTACAGGATATATGCCGGTGGCGGCATTTTGTGGTTGTGGCCGGTGGCCCGTGTGCGGAGACCGTTAGGGTCTCTAGTGCTATGAAAATTATGAATTGTTAAAGAATCTGTTATCCAGTCGTTGTAAATACAAAAATAATAATATAAAGTAGGTACCTACTTAATTCATGTAGGTACATGTTTAATTGGGAATCAAACGAGCTTACCTGTTAAGCGAAGTCTTGATTCGAATTTTACGAACAGCGATCTGAAATATAATGTGTTAAACTTAATTATATAAAATATCGCCGTGAAGTAAAATTAATATTTTGATACAAAATCGACAATGTTGAGTTAATATTTAAATAAAATAGTGACACTCTACTTAATTACAATTGTGTTTTTATTTATTTGTTCAGTGTTGAAAAAGTGTAAACAGGTAAACTTTCTATTGTACGCAGAAGTCGCGTCAATGGCGTAAAGGCAAACTAGGCAGGTGCCTAGAGGCGCGAGGATACAAAGGGGCGCGCGCGGATTTTTAATAAAAAAAAATGAAAGTTTATATAAAATTAATTGTGTAAGGAATTATGCACCTACTTACACAATATAAAAGATCATTTAATTCTATAGAGATGTAGAGCTTCCGAAGCGTGCTCCGCTTTCTTGATTATTCCTACATCACAAGATTTTATAAAAAAAAGTGGGTAAGATACTAAATTAATGGTAGGTAACAAGCGATCATATGTCAACTGTTCGTTTGGCCCCTGTTGCTTTCTTGACTTTCATCACATATTCCTTGGCCTACCTAATTATCCCTACTAGGTATATCTTACTTCTTCACGCAATAAACTACTGAACTGATTGTGATGAAACTTGGTAGGTACATATGTAGATAGACAATAAAGACAAAAAAAATAGGGTATGCCCGCTAGGGAGCGTCGATGAGGTGCTTGCCTAGGGCGCTCTCGACATTTAGGTAATCCGCCACTGCGTTGCGTCATTCACTAAATCCATCAGCTGATATTTTACCTAAACCTACATACAAAAATCCATTCTAAACAAAAAGTCAAGTGTTAGGCGTTATCAACCATCTGTACTCGATTGATAGCACGTATTTAGTATCAGAAATGCCTAAGGCCTATGTGAAAACACTTCTTGTTATTTATCATCATCCACTTAATCCTTATCCATCCATACCTTGCCGTAGGTGAGTATAATGAATGTTCGTTGGTCCATACTTTTATACATACTAAATATATTAAATTGGAAAGCAACTGTCTGTCTATCTGTATCTAATTATCTTTTCACTCATAAACGGCTAAACGGATTTTGATGAAATTTGGCAAACCTAGGTTACGTACCTATAGTATACTTAGGCTAGGTATACTATAGGTACCTACTTTTTATCCCAGTAGTAGGTACCTAGGATAATTTCCGACCTCCACACAGGTGAAGCCGCGAGTAAAACCTAGTAGGTACCTACACTTACATTATACAAGTTGGTGTAAAGTTTAGTTGTTTAGATTCAAAGTCAATCGACGCATTTCATGATGAAACAGTGCAAGGGTTTTCTCCGAACCTCGTATAGTAAGTAGGTAGGTATGTATCTACACCCACATTTTGCCAGTACATTACAAGTCCTATGGGATAGTGGGCAAGCCTATTGCCATCAACCGGGCACACATCTTGATACGCAGCTACTGAACAATTCCAGATTAAAAAAAAATAGCACTGCCCGATTCAGGAATCGAGCTCAGGACCTCATGCTCGCGACTTGGTCTGCGATCCAGGATGAAAAGCCTATGTCCTTCTCCAGGTCATGCTCTACCCATGTGCCAAATTACATCCAAATCATTTCAGCCGTTTTAGCGTGGAAGCGTAACAAACAAATTCACTTTCACATTTATTACAATAGGTAGGTATACTAGCTGCGACCCGTGGTTTCACCCGCAAAGTCTCGATCCCGTGGGAATATCGGCATAAAAAGTATCCTAGATGTCTGGGCATGGTCTACCCATGTGCCAAATTTTATCCAAATCTGTTCAGCCGTTTTAGCGTGAAAGCGTAACAAACAAACAAACTCACTTTCGCTTTTATATTTGTTAGGATTAGGATACCTATCTATCTATCTAAGGAATACCTACGGTAGATAGGTACTTCAGATCTGTTACTGGTCGGCATAAGATAAAGGCTTTAACGGTTAACGTTAGATTAATGACAATAGGTACGCATGACGCGCGTGATAGTGATAACGGCGTTTGTTACTGACATGATATTATGATAGTGGAAAATACACGATTTATTCTTTAAAGTGATAATCACGCTGTGAAAGTATGAGGTGGAAAATCTGAAAGTGATAAACCAAATAGCTATAATACAGCTGGTACCTATTATACCTATATGATGGTAGGTGGTTAAGGTAGGTACTTAACATAATTAGAGCCCAAGATGACTGGAAGAGTGCGTGACTTATTGGTACCTAGGTTAGATATAATAGGTACCTACCTATATCTAGCTAGCTATTCCAAAAGATGACCCTAGCTATGTTCACATCAAACTTTACCTTTTGCCTTTTCGCAGTTAGGTACCTTTGTTGGTGGTTTTCTATGCTATAGGTTCTCATAAAATGTTTTGCAATTGATTTATCATCAGTTACCTTCCACACAGTAGGTACCTACTGAGTTTAGTATTCAGTCTTTCGGTCAGTACAGTACCTACCTAGCTAGTTTAAAAAAAACCGTATTAAGTATCAGCTGCCCGTTTATTTTATGTCCCATTTTTATAAAAGTGCAACACGTCAACAAACGTGATGCGTATAAATCCCGTTGTTAGCTGTAACTACACAATTTATACACATAGAGAAACATCTGCTCCAATTCCCCAATTTGTTTGCAATTTGCAGTTCACCTCACACGAGCCAAAAACACGAGCCATACGTTGAACTGCTCCATTGCTTTTCGGTAACGATCCGTCGTCTGCCACGCCTGATCCCGACTGCACAAATTAACACCTCGCCGGCTTACAGCTGTGTAATTACACACCTACCCATACATGAATTACTTAATCGTTTAATTCATTCGCAATGTTGCTAAACACCTACGCCACGCTGCCTCTGTGACACCTAGTACTTCAGCAACGCCTGCGAGTTATCACCTGTTTAATTGTAGACGCCGCCATCACAGTTTAATACCATTAACGTCCTCGAAGCAAGCCGACCATTATTCACCTGAATCAGAACAATTAGCTCCGAAACCGAATGATCACTGTGATTTGTTATTTTGGTTCGTTACATTATGGAATTGGACGATCACTGTTTTCGTTTTGTTCTTATACTGTTGTGTGCATTTTATTTTCTGCTCGTGTTTCTGTTTCTTAAATAAGGGTTTAGCGAGTTTTGCGTCGGGAATGTTTGGGGCGCTGCTCTGCGACACTTTGGACGGGACCGCTGCGCGCTGCTGCTCCGGAATTCTCCCCATAGCTTTCGGATTATTTCTTGTTTCTTGTGGCAAATATTTCGGTGTGGAAAGTTATTACCTAGGTAATTGCCAGAAATCTGAAAAGACGAACTTCCTTCATTTTCTCTACTACTTGGCGAAATCATACTGGCAGGTACTTATTCTTATTTTCCCACCCATGAAAAATGTAGCACAATTTTCAAGACCTAACGCGAAGGCCACTTAGTTCTTTCATCTCTGGACAGCAGTCTACTGTCCTTTTGGAATTTAGAAGACAATGTTAATTTTTAGTAATACCTGTGACCATAAATCCCTCTGCCAATCCATACTAATAGTTTGAATTCGAAAGTAACTCTGTCTGTCTGTCTGTATGTTAGGTACCTTTTCACGCCTAAACCACTGAACGGATTTCGACAAAATTTGGCAAGGAGATAGATGGCATCCTGGGGAAGAACATAGGCTACTTTTTATTGACATACCACGCGGGCGAAGCCGTGGGCGGAAGCTAGTATAATAATATGCCTTAGGCTATGTAAAGTCAGTCATTAAAAGTTAAGCGAACTGTCTTATAAATTGTCCGTATATTCAAACCACAACTGTCATTCTTTAACGGTTGTACGGCTAGATGTTGTAGATTAACAATTAACTTCCCTGACCGTACCTACGTATAAGTACCATTTCTGAAGCGAATCTATTCTTGGTATCTAATTTATGTCTAATGCACCGCCCTGCTATGGTACCAACATTAATTAGTGGGAATTTACAGTCTGAAATGACGATCATCTCATTCCAACTAAGTAGTTCCCATTTCAAATACCTATATCAAGCCAAATACAGGTACTAATTACCGGAATCCGATCTACTTGCATATTTGATTACATAACTAATTTGTAATACTAATAAACGTTTGATTTGCTCATTTACGTTGAATATATTAGGGGCATTAGGTATTATATTCGGGCTAACTGGTTAAACAAGGGACACATTGTTGATGTATTCCTTCAGTATTTGATTCGCTTTCCAAAACTGCGTGTTTAACATTCGTTTTTTAAGTACTTATCTAAATATTCAATGAGATAATTACGTCCGTGACGTATTCTACGTGGTATTTTTACATGTTCTAAGCCTAGTGAAGTAAAAACCCCTTCACTTCGCTTCACTAGACTTAAAAAATATAGGTACACCGATCAATTTATACCTTTCTGAAAGTCACAAGCCTGGTGCAGTCGTCATGGAACTATGGCCATCACTTCCAATCTTGGCGATTCCTGTTAGATACCTATTTCATTGTTTTTTTTTCGTGATGACACACGTTCTCTGTACCCAACTATAATGTCCTTGACTGGGTCATGCCGGTTTTGATGTACTCTTTCGGCATACTCAAATGGACTCAGACTGAACTCGACGCGCTGGATAGGAGGGTTCATACACTGCTGAACGCAAACCGGATGTATCTCCCACGATCATCGGTGATGAGGCTATATACATCCCGCGAAAGTACGGTAGTCGAGGCTTTTCAAATGCGAAGACCCTACAGAACCGCGAGGTGTGAGACTTGCCCCGCTCTCCATGACTAATAATAAAAAGAGCAGGCGCAACCTGTAGTACTTACTATCGATGACCGCAAGGAGGTATGGCAAAGCAAGGAGCTTCACGGGCGTTTCTATCGGCTCTTCATGAGCCCGGTGTACCTAGATTTCATAGCGTCCGGATCCTGGCTACGTTTTGGTGACATTTTCGGGGAAACTAAAGGTTTTGTTTGTACAATTATGGACGAAGTTATCGTCTCTCGTTTATCCAGTCATACTATACAAATGTAGGTATGTATTTACGACAGTTTCGGTTATCCGTCGGCAAGGGAACGTAAATGTTCGTTAGTGAGTTAGTATAGTATCGGCAGGAACGTTACCGTCTCCTCGAAATATAACCGTTCAGCTCAAGTCTCAGTATTGTGTTCCTCAATTTACTGGAGCCTGTTGAAATACTCCTGCAATACATTCAGATATTATATAACGGTTTTAGTTGAACTGGGAATTGGTGAAATGATTTAGTGCATGGTCCTTCCCGATCTTCAGTACTGCATCTAAATACAAAGTATTTGAGGGCATCTCCCAAGATTCTACATCTCATCCCAATGACTAACTACTATTGGGATCAGATGTAGGATTTTTAATTCAGTAGATAGGTACATTTTATTCAAACATACGATTCTGTCTAGTTCTTGGCGAAGATTGCCACTTTAAATATATATAAAAACATTTTGTTAAGTGTTGTTTTAGTTTAATTATTTTCTAATATCTTTTTTATATATTAGGCCTGAATTCCGGTCGGTCGCGTACGCGTAGCAACGTAGTACCTACGCGTCGCGGACGTCAGCGTTGCAGTATGGTCACAAGACTAAATAAGGAGCAGACTGTAAGCTTCATACTAACGTCTCGCGCGGGAACACAGCGATGTGTGCGTAGCGTGTCACGGACAACCAAAGAAGTTTATTTTTTTTATATCCAAAGGATCCTGTCAGCGAATTATCTATATCTACCTATACTACTCATAAACCTTACACATTTTTAATGCATTCTACAGAATTATTTAGTTAGGTAAGAGTTAGGTATTCAAAATAACTAAGATGGCGATAAGGTTTCTCCATAAGAAATATTATTTATTATTCTTATTTTCCGCTTGTATTGGCGTACCTATCATTGTTCGTATTTGTTTTGTATTTTTGTTTTAGTGGGTATGTAGGTACCAAAGTATATTAATTATAGGCCGTCTTAGCACATGAAGAATATATAATTGAGTGTTTGTTCACGTGGTCTTAGCAAGCTGCCGTTTGAACTTTTCTATTAGATAGGTACTTAACTTACGTTCATGAAATAGTAAAACAAGCAAGGATAGCTTATAGTTTCGCCATGTCCGTCTGTCCATAAGTCACAGTAATTTTGATAAGTAAGTAAGTAGTTAAGTAGGTAGGTACCTAACCTAACCAACTTCAAAAAATCTATCTATGTAAGGTCAACCGGGGCATTAGCGTCTTTGGGGCAATTGCGTTTATTTGAAATAATTTAAAATTTGTTTTAAAACCGACCTCTCATGCCAACTAGTTTTGTTTATTTTGAATAAAATTAAAAATTATAGTTTCAATAGATGGCGTTGAAACGCATAGATTCAAAATATCGGCCATATTGAAAATCATTTGATTTTTGTGAAGTTGTGCTGCACGAGGTGAGTGATCAAAATCCTTAAAAATCCATATTTTTTCTCGGCTTTCCGTTTTTATTCTGAAATGTAGTTAAATAATATATTATAGCCTGTCTATAACAATAGTTATTTTTATTGAAATCGTTTTGGTTGTGGAGAAATGATGATTTAAATTTTTTAGGTTAGGTCTGAGCTTATGGGGTAAATGCATCTGCAGTTTTGGGGTTATTGCGTCTATATGACGCATTTGCCCCAAAACCAGAGATGTTAAACCTTAAACTTAATGTTAACCTTTATTTCGTGTTTTTTTTATTTTTTATTTAATAGTTAATTTATTTTCGTAATTACCTAAATGTTTCAGAGAGTTTTGTTTAGCTTTGAATTTAAATTTATCTTTCTTCATTTTTTAACTTTTTGTGAGAACTTTAGCGATTATTTTTTGCTATAGTGAAGTTATCAATTTGTGTTGCAGGTAGAATACGATCACAATGGTTATATTGAGATACATTGATATCGATAAATATTTAGACAGAAATGACTTTCAATATTACATTGAGCAGAAACTTACTTGGCCATGGCATAAAACACATTTTATCTGGTCACATGAATGTTTCGGATGTAGACAGTCCCATGCGACACTAACTGGACCTAATCATTTTATTTTGAATATGAATTCTCAAATTGCAAAGTCGTTATTAGAAAGTTCATTCTTTTGGTGTCCATCTTGTACTATTTTCACTTTGTACATGCACTATACTGAGGATGAATGCGAGTATTGCCATGAAAATTTACCTAAGTTCTTAAGTAACAATATTTGTGATTTTTAAAGTAAAGAAGATTTGATCTCGTTAAAAGTCTAATTAGAGCTAGGTATATACAATAATTCATAGAGTTAACGTAAAGATTCAAAGTCATTTATTTTCCTTACCAAAGTATAGACAATTTTTGTGATTATTAAGATAAGAATACCAATGTCTCTCTAAATATTAAGTTTGTTTTGTTTTTTTTTTTGTTCTAATTGTTGTAACTTGAATTTGATTAAACTTCAAAAATGTATATGTTACTTTTATTTAGCACCCATTTTAGGTTTTTCTAGGAGAGTTCATTCTAATTTTACTTTCACAAATAAAATGTTATTAACGTCTGGATTTGACACGGGGTAAATGCGTCTAAGAGAAAATAGTTGCATTTACCCAGTTTATATGACATAGCTTCTGATGTGATGATTATTTAATATTTTTGTAATTTACTAAAAGATTCGTATAAAAAACTTTAATTGAAGGAAAATATATTCATTTCAGCCTTCAAACGTCACAGGTTTAAAACTTATTTAATGAAGACGCGTTTGCCCCAATACGGGAAAAAGCGTCTAAAATTCCAATTTAAAAAAAAATGCGTATTTACTCGTATTTACTGTGACTAATGGAACACACAATAAATTAAGGATGCACACAGATAATTTCTATATACATTTACAATTTATAATTAGTGTGATATGAATTTTCAATAGCCTGTATGGAATTTTTATGACGCAATTGCCCCGGTTGACCTCATGTAGGTTTAGCTATTTCACAGTAAAATAATGACATAACTACATTTCAAAGCTACACTATTTTTTTAAATGTTCCGTACCAAAATTGGAAAAAACGTCTGTCCGTCTGTCCGTCCGGCCGTTCGTCCGACCGTCCAACTATCTGTGCTCATTGCCGAATCTCCAGTCCCACTTGCCCGGTTTTATTTTATTTTCAATAACCGAGTGACAGCCCTATGAAAGTAGGTAAGAATTTTGAGCTCTGTTAGGAAGCGTTCATTCTGCTCTTATTTATTCTGTGGTATGGTGCTTTATAGAACACAATGTATATAGGTACGTACCTACGCGCGAGTGACATCAGCGTAAGAGGAATTCAAGCTGGTATGCTGCATCGGTCGACGTTATCACGTCAACGTTGGCTGTCGCTGAAAACCAGCGCTGGGGCTCTGTCTCGCATAGGGCCGCAGCATTATGCTGAGCGATGGCCGTTTTGCATGGATGTGACACATATTTCACCCCAACTTGATCTTTTTTGTGTTTTTTTTCTTTCTTTGTGTCATGTTTACCGCAAATAAACGTTTTTATTTCTTTCTTTATTAGGCGAGCCGGTGGATGGTGCAAAATGAAAACGAATATGTTTTTCTTGAAGAAGATCCAGCAAAGTCTGCCTGTCTGCTTATAACAACTAATAAAAGTACCTACCTAAACTGTCACGATCAGTTTGACGAAACCTTTGATCGATCCAGGTAGATTATGATGAACATAGGTGGGTATATGAATCACTTTCGCGATAAGACAAACGAATTTTCACCGGTTTTTCCTTATTCATGTTTATTCGTAAGTTCATGGTTAGGTACATCGGTACTTACTCATCTGATAATGGACTATAGACGGCTGCGAATCATACGGATAAGATATGCAGAAATCTACATAGTAAGCTATGTAGATTTAAATATTGCAATTGGGTCTATTTATTATATATAGTTAGTTATATTATAGCAATATTTAAATATATATAGTAGCTGCACTGCATATCTTTATCCTATAGATGTTTCCCAATCAATCAATCGATAGATTATTTTTCACACCACTTCTCGAAATGTAAAATTATATCTCGTACAAACCTAATCCGCTAAAAGCAAGACATTAAAGCTCCAGGCTCTATCCGGGCATTAATATTGTACTAAATTGACCCGCTGTGTGATTTGAATTTGGAACCTCAATTATAAAATGCGTATGAATACGTTTAAGTACCTACAAAAAAAAAACTTTTTTCCTTAACCAAAAAGTTCTCACTTCATAGGTTTTTATTACCGTCGACGTACAAAATAATTAAAATACGCCTCATAAAAGAAATATTAAATTTATTTATTTAACAGTTTCATAAACTGGTTACATAGAAATTCATAAAATTTTATTGAGCGCCAGAAACGCAGCGTACAAAACGCGCGCCTCAGGCGCTTGTTATAATACTGGGTAGACAGGCAGATTTTTTTTTCGCGATTTCAAGGTTGGTCCCATAGAATAAGTATATTACAGATGACACCAAACCATTCGTTTCAAGGATAACGGTGTCTACCCTAACACCCTGTATACTAGCTAGAGTAACATTTGGCAAATTAGACGATCGACTCAACTGACATGTTGAGCGTTCCGTCACTCGGAAATAGGGGCTTACGTGCAAACGCTGCATCCAGCGAGCGATCTCTGAGCGAGCTCAGCGAGCTAATTGGTGATGCAGCGTGTGCTGTTGCCGCTCTGCACTCACAACGCATCGCCCAATGATTTCAATTACCTAATTAGGTTTAGGAGATAGTTCGACGAGTCTACGACTCTGAGTGCCTACCTGTGAACTAATTGGATGAACCGCTGCTATTTTCGCGCTCTTATGGTAATTCTATTGTCTCCAGTGAAAGGCGGGCGCCTAATGACTGCCGAACGGTGGAGATTAATTCGCTCTTTGTCTTTGTGCGGCGGTTAAATAGACATTTAACACTTCTGGTAGCCCACCAGGTTTTTATTCCTTGCAGAGATCTTAATCACTATAATATTAACTCTTAGAAGAGCTGATTTAATTGACTCCAAATTATCAACAGTTTGACATTTACTAAATTAGCCAAAATAATGGGTTAAATTTCAATAAACCGTAAAAACATACGATACGGAAGGTCACAACATGTTTAGTAAAACAACTTGTTCAAAATGATAGGTAAACAAAAGTAAACAACAACACAGGTCCATCGTGAACTTGATACGGTCGCGCGGTAGGTAGCTACGTACTTCACCTTTTTAACACAAAATAAAGATCAAAAGCGATGTTTCGAGTACTTTTCGGCTCAAGTTGTGCTTGATATCGGATACTTGGCGTATTTTAGAGTCCCGCCCTGTAATCTGTTTACAGCTGAGCCGCATTAGCTACCGACTCGCGATATTGGATCCCGATGCATATGGGATCCGTCTGGAACGGGAGAATATTAAATTTTACCACAGACATAGCGGCGATTATAAATTTTTCACGTCTGTCGTCTGCAAATTTTTCAATATACGCGTGGTTTATGAAATATTTACTCACCTCGGTAGTATCTGTTTATGTAGATACCAACCTATTTGAATAGTTGAAATGGTAACTAGAAAAGAGAACGGTTTTGTAATTTTAAATTTTTAGTTTTTTTCTGTTGGCACGTTTTCTTTATAAATTAATTGTTAAATCTAAATTAGCTTTAAATTTTTTATTAAAAGGCTAGATGTCTAAGAAGGTTTGGAAGGAGCAAGGAGGACGCTAAATTTCGAATTTTCCTAAGACTTAGACCACGTTCACGTCTGTCAGTTCTCCTCTTAGAACGTCTCTTTGTACTTCAAAGATCTTTGAATCTGCTTATTGACCTACATTTCCATGTCCCTTACTTACCTTCCCCATTACATTCACTTCACCTGTCAGCATAAAATAAGAAGCGATCCTTCAATTAGCATTGCTAAATCTGAGGGTGTTGATTGAACGAATTACACCATCTAAATGCTAATAACGTTGTAGTAGGTAGGTACTGTGAGGTTTTATGCGATACACAACCTCATATAAATAAATAGTTCAGTAGTGTCATTTTGTTTAGGGAGGGTTCACTTTTTAGACCGAGCCACCAAAATGTATGTGTATCTATTTTAAATAATAAAGCGTTACAGTACTAACAGCAACATACCTACTACTAGCTAGTACCTACTTACTTTAAATCCATGTAGTGCATGTGCTTAAAGGCTCCCGCAGGTGCAACGCGACTCTGGCTATGAAAATTTCACGGAAATTGTTCTACCGTTGCGGCGTCGCGCCTGTCTGCGGGAGGCTTAATAAGTAAATCTTTGACATTAATATTATTCTGTGGGTGTCTCAAGACTCAATCAATCTGCCTAGCCTTTTCCCAACTATGTTGGGGTTGGCTTCCAGTCTAACCGGATGCAGCTGAATACCAATATTTTACATGGAGCGACTGCCTATCTGACCTCCGCAACCCAGTAACTGGGTAATACGACACCCCATGGTTAGACTGGTTGTCAGACTTTCGGGCTTCTGACGACTCATAACGACTGTCAAAGATTCACAAATGACAGCCGGGACCAACGGCTTAACGTTGCACGGGGGAGTCTCGATATGTGAAAATGGTCACCCATCCACGGACCATCCCCGGCAAGCGTAGCTTAACCTGATGGATCGACCCGAGCGGCTGTTATTACTTAGCCACGAGCTCCTCCGGGTGTCTCAAGACTGTGAAATTTAAAAAAATGTCTGTTTACTTTACTTGCCGACTGTAATCCTAACTAATATTATAGGGGAAAGGTGTACGAGATGATCCACTTAAGGGAGAATGCTTGTAGTTTAAACGATAATCAAGTTAATGCAGATGTAAAAACGTTTATTCACATAAAATTTATCTGTCTACCCGTTGTCATACTCAAAATGCATTTATTTTAGATCTAATACTATTCTAATTCTTTTTTTTTTAAACACTACCAAAGAATCATCTTGGACACCCTGGTGTCCAAGATGATCCCTACGGTAGGGGCAAGACGATCCTAGGGATCATGTTGCTTGAATTTGTTAGGTTTTGGCAGAATTAAATAAAGAAGAATATAACAGAGGTTGCTATATCCTTAATTAAGAAATAAAATATCGTACAGTCCTTAATTAAGTAGAATGAGCCAGTCTTATTAATTAATATTCAGTTTCAATAACACTAATAGGTAACATATGAGATCAATCGTTATGTAAAGGTTTAATCTGCAAACTGTTTACTTGCTGTTCTATATGGCACGCCATTTTTTATCGAATCCAGCGCTTAGATCATGTAGTCTTCCGACCACTCACCACGATTCGATTTTCTGTTATAATGACAAGGCATAGTCTAAAACAAGAAACAATACTTTTTGTTATTAATTGAAATCGATAAAATTAATTAATACAAGTCTATTACTACATTGTCCATAGTGCAGGCTATTAATTAAGTCATATTTGTTAGAAAAAATAAATAAATTAAAACATAATGTATTAACATACACAATGGTTACAGATGGTGTACAAGAAGATCCGCACGGACCATCTTGTACACCAGTAACATAATCATCTCGCCCCACCACCAACTTTTTTATTCCATGTTCGATAACATAACCTATATCTTATCAACTGTTACCATGCCACAAAAAAAAACAAAATGGAGCAATAAACAAAGCTACTAATATAACAGCCT
This sequence comes from Lithophane ornitopus, assembly GCA_948473465.1. Taxonomy (NCBI): domain Eukaryota; kingdom Metazoa; phylum Arthropoda; class Insecta; order Lepidoptera; family Noctuidae; genus Lithophane; species Lithophane ornitopus. The sequence goes on from OX419633.1 coordinate 8,111,932, forward strand.
TTACAATAGACTACCTAGATCACATTTGACATAAACTCAAAGTCAACCTTACTTTAGATAAAAGTCACGCAATTTTTGTTTTTCTTCACTAAAAATTTGCTTGCTACCCTCGATGCCATTACGATTGACTGTGGCTCGGGAATATCGCGGACTACGTTTTACCATTGAAAACAACTAGATGCCGCTAATAGTTTCGTTGCAATAAAGTAGGATCATCTCACCTCAACGGATCATCTTGTACACATTTACCCTAAATGCGAAACTGAGACTGTTTGCTTGTTTGTTACGTTTTCACGCTAAATCGGCAGAACGGATTTGGATGAAACTTGGCACATAGGTAGACCAAGACCTGGAAAAGGACATAGGGTACTTTTTATATTCGATATTCCCACGGGATCGAGACTTATGCGGGTGAAACCGCGGGGCACAGCTAGTATAGTCTATATATCTCGTTCGTTGCACTCTCCTTGTGTAATCAATGGGTAATTTGTTCGATCTGTGATTGGACGTTGGGATGCTGTCGTGATATTTTTCATCTTGTAGACATCTTAGAAGGTTGTCGAAAGGGCCCTAGCTATAATTTGGAAAATAAAGTCTGGATCTTACGCAGTTGATGGCATCAGAGGGTGCTGCAGCACACCTCTATCTCTGTCCATTCGGGGTGTAACAGCCTGATGTTATGTCTGCTTGGTCATACCTACACGTTATCTTTAAAAAATACCGTTCTGATACTCGTTCCTATGAACGTTTTTAAGTATGTAACCAGTGTTTCTCATCCTAAGTGAATCATTGTATTCTGTTTTGAGAAATAAATGTCTTAAACCATCTTTTGATTCATATTATAACCTCAAAAAGACCGTTTTAATGTCGGTGGGTGTATTATACTTTTATCCTTGCCTGGCCACGTATGACACTCGCGGTGAGGGATTTTGGAAGAAAAGCTTTGAACATAATATGCTGTAACTATCTATTTATAAAGCGTGTATGTTTTGCAAACCAGCAAGGTTTTCTTTTCTCACTGTTGTGTTTACAGACTAATACCCATTTCACTAACACTCGGCGACACCTAAATGGATGCCTAAATAAAAGCGTGCTATTGGATTTTCAACGTACAGCTCAGCGCCGGAAGTTGAAAGTCCAACAGCGCGTTTTAAGGTTAGCAGCATTAATTATTTCCTTATTTCTCGGTTAATTGATTCAGGCGTGACTTTGCGGAATCTTTGGTGAAACACGTGTCGATTTCTTACAGTTTTTTTTTTATAACTCTTGAGGAATATTTAAGCAGAATAGGTTAATAAATATGTCTATCTATTCTAATATACCTACGTCTATTGCAAGTATTTTATTTCTCGGTTTGAGGTCGTATTCCTAGAAAATTTAACGGATGAACCAATTAAGCGGTACAAGATGGAGGCATCAAGTCTCATCATACGTGTTTAAATTCCTGTTCTTGCGAATAATAAGGTTTAATTGGGAATGAGATTAAATTGGTTTTTATGCTCGTGTGCTTTGTAAGCGTTTAATGTTAATTAGTAAGGAAGGATTAGGTTCGTTTACATGTTCTTTAGATGTCTTAATTTGTTATCTGGTATCTGTCTGATATGCTCTCTGCAATAAGTTGGTGGCTGGATAGATACCATTGTCGTGATTCATGTTTCCTATTTTTAACAAAATTTAAATTTCAAGCATTTGTTTATTACTTTATATAACAGACTAAATGCGAGAGCCAAAATTTATTCACTTAATTTTATTAATTGTAAAAGAACTCTCAAAGAAGCTCTTCAAAGTATGTCCTGTTAAATACAGAGAAATTATTAGTTGTATTTAAATAAAAATTGTATTTGTACTAATTAAGTTTAGCTAAATTAGGGTAGTTAAGTAAGTAGGTACTAAAATTTTAGCACGTAGGATTTATTGTAAATTATTTTTTTGTACCTGTTATGTACCTATAATTACACCTTTTTACATACCTATTAGATGACTAGATTTTTATAATTAAGTATGTGATTATTTAGAAATACTATGCCTTGCCTCGCGTGAAATACAGGATGACCTAGTTCAGGTACATAAACCGATTGAATTTATCGTAGATTTAAGGATATTTGTATTTAGTGTTTTACCTTTTCAGCTCAATAACTTTTATTTATTTATTATTGTGTCTAGATAACTTGTCACATAAAAAAGCAAAGCCCCATGTCCATGAACCACAAAACTCGAAGCCACACAATTGCAACAGAAAAACCTTACAAATAATAAGTAAATTGTAGTGACAAGTCTACATTTTATACATAGCCCTCATGATTTGTGTTACACAATATTACGTTTGTTGCAATGTAAAGTACGTTACGTTATGTTTGAATGCGAAAGAATGGTAGATGTGTAACTCATACATATTTGCCATTTCTGTGTTTGACAATTTTTTCTACAATTAAACATTTTTTTAGAGTTGTAGACTTATAAAGTTTTGTGGTATATTGCCCTGGTCATCAGCAGTTCCATCATGTCACAGGCAAAAAATATTTTCTTGAATTTTCTATCGCAGAACCATATTTTATATTCCATCCAACATGAACTTGCTTTTTTATTTAAGTTCAAGGATCTCACTCATAGCTACCAAATCAATTGACTTATGATGAGATTACTGTTATCATTGTCAGTGGTCCAACGTAAACTCAAGATTAAAGGATGTTATCATCTCAATTTAATCATTAATCAGTCACGTCTGTATGGTATATATGATGAGTCAATCTGATGTATCATCGTTTAGGAAGAAACATTAAAGAAAGTTTTTCCATTACATACGATAAGCAGCTGATGTAATGATTGGTAAGGGGGATATACAGCTCACTTTACGATCAAGACAATTAGACTTTTTAGAGACTATTTAGACTATGCAGCCATCCGCCAACAGACGGGTTGCTTAACTTACTCGCCACATAACGGTCGCACTGACGGCTGTTTTAAAAACCGGCCAGGTGCGAGTCGGACTCGCGCACGAAGGGATCTGTACCATTGTCTATAAAACGGCAACAAACTGACGTTTGTTATATGGGCGCCCCTTAAATATTTATTTTATTCTGTTTTTTAGTGTTTGTTGTTATAGCAGCAACAGAAATACATCATCTGTGAAAATTTCAACTGTCTAACTATCACGGTTCACGAGATACAGCCTGGTGACAGAAGGACAGACAGACAGACGGACGGACAGCGGAGTCTTAGTAATAGGGTCCTGTTTTACCTTTTGGGTACGGAACCCTAAAAATGATGGCAGTTGGGTAGGTTTCAAAAATGGTCTCTAGAAAAACGCACGCACGCTTTCATAAATAACGTTATAGTGACGTCATTCGCCGGTCAATGCAGAAGCTATGTGGCGGCCACCGTTCTTCTAAGAAATGGCGTTAGTCTTAGTAACGTTCAAATCCGTCAAATATTTTTAGATAACGTCACGGTTGACAGTTGTCTGATACTCTGAGTAGCGCTCTAGGTAATAATAGTAGCACCGTCAACCTGTTTACCCACTTAGCTAGACAATATGACCCTGTGTCCTAACCGAAAGCGATTGTCGCACGAATACGGTCGTTTAATAAATTATGAAAGCGACTTGATTGAACGCGCGAGTACGACGACGATCGCGAACTCGCGCGGCTTTAACTTTTGGTTACGACGCAGTCTGAGTCGAAATGACATGTCCACAAAAGTCAAATTCAACAGTTGAACAAGACATGAGATTTTTCGAAAAGCCACCCAAAACGCAGGGTTTAAAAAAAATCTTACACAAAGTAAGTATCTAAAAACACCACATCCCGTTCCATAGTAGATAAAAATAAGGAATAAAGACAACATTCAGAAAGTTTAACACCATTCGAAACTTCGCGTCCCCCGGGCTACTTGTTTGACAGTTTGTTTTAACTTAAAACCTTATAAATAGTGTCCCCCGGTGGAGGGAATTTTAGGATTCCATTATTTTTGCAGACTTTCTCATGATCGTAAGCGGTCTCCATGGGGTAATGTTAGACAGGTTGGAGAGCTGTGATTTGTTTAAGATCTTTTTAAGTAGGTATTATACCTATGGCTGTGGGAGAGGTAGTGACAGTAACAGTAACTGTGTGCGGCGGAGACCTGCAATATCTGAATAAAGTGATGAGCTAGTATCAACTTCTTTAATTCTAAAGTTTTGCATTCCGTTAATAAACAGTTTATTGAGAATTTGAATTAGATTAAAATGGATAGACTAATCTCTTTTTTATTTATCAACTTTCTGGTTTTTAATTTACGCTATTAGGACAAAAAAATAATCCAAAACACACTATCCTAACTATTAATGTTATATATGCGAAAGTGAGATTGTTTGTTCCGCTGCCATGCTAAACCGGCTGAACAGATTTGGATGAAATTTGGCACATGTTTAGACCATGACCTGGAGATGGACGTAGGCTACTTTTCATCTTGGATCGCATATAAAGTCGCGGGCAACAGCTAGTATGTAATAAAAGAGACTTCGTCTTCCATTCCACTCCACAATATTAAAAGCAACATCTTTTCTAATCTATCACAAAACAGAAAACAACAATTGGTTTCTAATAAATACCTACGTGTATAAAATCGAAGTCACAATAGTTATGCAGGAAGTCCATTATAGGCAGCCCTGGTTCGAGGCAGCCCGGGGGAAATCAGAGGCGACAGTAATTATATGTTTTATGTTTTTTCTGCAGCATCTGATGGCGCATCAGTACTTCTTGTAGATATCCGGCTTTATGGGCACCATGAGTGTCTATAAACTTGTGATGCGTCGATTTACAACACTATTGTTTCACTTTTAGTTTATTTCGGCTGGAAAAATGACTTTTGGGTGGGTGAAATGAAAAAAAGGTTTTTTTTTGTAAAATTGAATTATTTGTCGATATTAAAACTAGTTATTGTTTATTACGCACATATCACTGAAATTACACATGCATCGCACTAAGTAAAAGTTAAGATCACATTCGACGTTCAACATCAAAATCATTTTCAAAAATATTACTTTCATCATCTACTTAGTTATCGGAAACTGATTGGGTTTCAAAGTCGATCTACGTTGAGGATCAAATTCTAAATCATTCCTTGGATCGGGAACTTTGCTACCTTGTTCGATTCTATCATTATATCTGAAGCGAATGGTCCCCATCTTGTGGGATGCTGACGAGATTATGGACGCTGCGACGTATGACGGATGGGGCAGATCCGGGATTTGAGAAACGTAATAATCTTGCAATTTCTGTCGCTCGGCATCTTTGTCCTCGATGGTGGAGGTCTCACTCAAGTTTGTCACCGCCGTGTCGAATGTCTCTTCGGTGGAAGTATCTTCAAATGTTTCACAGGACATGTCGGAGATTGCACCTCGGTGTTGGTAATATGACAATCGCAGCTGAGAATAATCGTCGATATAGCCTAATGAGCTGGCGTTACCTTGCTCTAATCGCGGCGTCAATTGAGAAATTCCATTTTTCTTAGCACTCATTTTTATCGCTGATCAAGGGTTTGCACACAGGAAAATTTACAGAATATCTTGGAACGACGAATAGACTGGTAATATAATTTGAATGATGTTTATTCCGAGCGTATGTATGGATAACAATATTGGAAGGTAGGTAAAAAAATCTAGTAGTGCACAAAATGACAGCGACCCACTTTAATACATTATAACGTTCATTCGTGACGTAATCCGTTCCAAGTAGAAATGCGAAATATTCGAAAGTAAATAGGTCTCTAAAATTAAATTCTGAAATATTGATGGAAAATACGAAATAGGTGAGCGGAGTATTTTCATGTCACTGCACCCGTGCGTGGGAGGTGAATGTATTAATATTTTCAAAGATATTGAAACGGATTAATATAGACTTAACATTACGGATAATTTGGATCAGATCTCGGATTATTTATTTACTTCTTTTCAAAGATGACTAGCGTGGGATTTCCATTTATACTAGGTCAATCCTGTTATGTCTGTAACTTGTTTTAGAAGTGGTTAAATGTCATTAAACTTTGAGCCTTGTCTTATTTAAGTTAAAAGGACACCACCATGGACATAACACACCTAATGGACACATGGACAGGACATACCTAATTATGTTTTGAATTCTTCGTAATTTGTGTTTGTGTATATTGTCACATTATTGTCGAAGAATTACAAAAAAACATGGTTGTAGACGTGCAAGTCGCGGCTCCGACGCAGAATGTCCACTTCTCAAAATGTCCACTGGTCGCAAAATGTCCTTTTCTCAGAATGTCTCTTTCGCAAAATGTCTCTTTCGCAGAATGTCCACTTCGCAAAATGTCTCTTTCGCAGAATGTCCACTTCGCAAAATGTCCCTTTCGCATATTGTCCCCTTTTTATTTCTGACATCCTTTAATCATAATTCAATTCATTTTAGCAATTAGCTTTCACACATCATGTTTGACGTGTGTTTATTTACATTGATATGGGTAAGCATAAAAAAAAATATATAGTACAAATCACATTTATTTCTTTGCATAATCGCTTGATTTAAAGTAATTATTTTACCAACTTAATTTTTACTAACTCGCAATATTCTATTGTGCTGACATTTATTTTGATAAAAAATATAAGGCATTATTGGTTCAATTAGAACGAAATAATTTGACATTGCCACAATTTATAAAAAAAGTCATATTTTTACAGTTAACGGTTCGTAAGTAATTAATTAAAGAGTGTTCAAATTTCTTTTTTTTTTTATTGCGTGTTAGTAAAAATTAAGTTGGTAAAATAATTACTTTAAATCAAGCGATTATGCAAAGAAATAAATGTGATTTGTACTAAGTATATTTTTTTTTTTGCTTACCCATATCGATACAAATAAACACACGTCAAACATGATGTGTGAAAGCTAATTGCTAAAATGAATTGAATTATGATTAAAGGATGTCAGAAATAAAAAGGGGACAATATGCGAAAGGGACATTGTGCGAAGGGGATATTCTGCGAAAGAGACATTTTACGAAGTGGACATTCTGCGAAAGAGACATTTTGCGAAAGAGACATTCTGAGAAAAGGACATTTTGCGACCAGTGGACATTTTGAGAAGTGGACATTCTGCGTCGGAGCCCAACTCGCAACGTTAAAAACATATGCACATCAGATGACTAATAAAAGTAACTCAAGATAAATGCATTATCTCACATGACCACCTGAGAAACATATAGGATATTTTAATCTTATCACTAACTATATAAAGCCTGGCTACCTTTTGGTCAGTACCACAGATTTCAGGAAACGATACCAGAATGATGAAGCATGCATTAGTTGTTCTCGCTCTGGTGGGGCTCGCCTTCTCAGCTCCTCAGTCCAGGAAGTTGTTCCACGAGCATGTTGAGGAGTTCCTGGACATCATCATGGAGGATGCTGGTCATGAGGTGAAGCATCTGATGGAACATTACATCGAGTACGACGAGTTCTCGCAAGCTCTGGAGTACTTCAGGACCAACAACTTCAAAGACCTCGTTTACGAGATGGAATCGTTGCCTGAATTCGTAGCTGTGAGTACAGTATGACTTGTTCTTTGATTTTTTACATAGGAAAATAGACCAGCAGCTACCTAAGTGAATAGTGTTTAGTGTGGTTAACGTTATCACAGCGTCAAGGACGTTACATAACAATATTTATTCGAGTCAGCTGATTTGATACTTCATAATTTGGCAGCTTTAAGTTAACTTTCTCATGTGTCTAATTTCTGTGAGTGAGACATCATCATCATTGGCAGCTTTATTCCACCCACTACTGATTGTAGGCTCCCTGTTAATTGATTGATTAATTGTCATAATTTTGTTAACAGGTGGTCGAATTCTTGGAAAATGACAACATTGATATCATCTACTTCATTGACTGGATTAACAACCTGATCGGTAAGTGTTATCCTAACTTAATATTATAAATGTGAAAGTGAGTTTGTTTGTTCGTTATATGTTCACGCTGAAACGGCTGAACGGATTTGGATGAAATTTACAAAGGGGTAGACCATGACCTGGAATAGGATATAGGATACTTTTTATCCCGATATTCCCACGGGATCGAGACTTACACGGGTGAAACCGCGAGGCGCAGCTAGTTATTATTAAAATAATGCTCTAGCTGTAACTTATGGACGAGTCCTGTGCATGGTTTCTTCGCAGAAATTTCCTTCATGTTTTGCTAAGAAACTGCTCATCCTTACAGAAAACATCGAGAGGAAGAGGATCGAGCGTCACTCCACCAGCGGCAAGGACCTCGCCTCCTTCGTCAGGGACTGCATCGCCGCCTTCCCCAAGGACAAGCTGCAAGCCCTCTTCGACCAGAAAATCTTAGAAGATGAGGAATTCAAGACCGCTGTTGATAACTTGAATAGCGAAGAGTGGGATACAGTTTTCGGTGCCCTCTGGGAAAGCAAAATCTTCAAAGTTGAGGTGCAGACTCTTTCCAATAACGGCATTGAAATTGGCGTATTCCTGGAGCAGATCATTGCCATTTTTGGACAAAACTAAGCTCTTGAATAGTGAATCTAATTTATATGTAAAAGTAAATGTAAAATATTGTACTTTTTACGAGCTTATCAAAGTCATATTTTTATTTATGATTATAATATAATGGTATCATCGAGAAATAAATTGTAATTAAGTATAATTGTCAACAAACTCCGTTTTTTAATTGATCGCTAAGCTGTGGAACGCAGTCACTTTGTAACCAAAACTTCCTGGTTTTGTTGCATTATTATAGTTACAGTCAAAGAAGTTTTATTCTTTAGGTTAACTCACCCAACCAGTCATGGACATAAGCCTTTTCTAAATGACGCCTCTATAGCCGGTATTCTGCCTATCGCATTCAGTTAAGCTAGTTATGAAAGTTTGAGTTGAGCGACACGATGACTGACTCATTTGTTAGTTTTGAGATTTGAGTGGACCTGCCACTCAAATCGTGAATGTCTGTATAGATATTTTATTGAAATCAAGAGGCTATTTGGATTGACCACTTTTACCATACGCCACAAATTACACGACTTTTTCTCCTTGACGGAACAGCTTGTAGTGACAGATTCTAAATAAACAGGTTTACTCGAATCTAAAACACTGTCATGTAGGCTATATCAGGATGCTGCGTTCTGAGCATTACAGAAATTGTCTGGAGTTTTAAGAGACCTTGACTAACAGTGTGTTTCAGTGTTTCTTCATAGAGCTAGTCGATTAAAAAACATATTACTACTAGCTTTTAAATAAAAACCGACTATGAAGGATTCCGTAGTTGGGATGAATTTATCTATATATATATTAAAATATTTTCTCCCATACGGAATGTATGGGAGAATATGTAAAGTTGGTCGAGATTTGTTAAGATTAACGATAAGGATTCCTTGTTGACTACGGAACCCTAAACAGTTGAAGTGTAAAAGCGTTATTTATGTCAGACTAACAAAATAAATATAATTTAGTCCGTCACATATTGGTTCCACGGGTGGGATCTTCGAAATGACAGAGTTACTGGAACAGTTGCACGAAATGCTGCACAGCGTAAATGGAGCCTTTCGGCGCATCGGCAAATGAAAAAGATAGAAAGAAAAGAAAGAAAAATAGGTTTATTTGTCACAGAAACATGTGCATACAAAGAGATAACAGTAACCAACAACAACAACAACAAGATCAATGCATGTGTTTCGCCATTTCGCAAAGGCCAATCCAAATCAAATCTGCCTAGCCTTTGCCCAACTATGATGGGGTCGGCTTCCAGTCTAACCGGATGCAGCTGAATACCAGTATTTTACATGGAGTGACTGCCTATGTGACCTCCACAAACCTGTAACTGGGTAATACGATACCCCTTGGTTAGACTGGTTGTCAGACTTTCGGGCTTCTGACGACCCGTAACGACTGTCAAACATCCACAAACGACGGCCGGGACCAATGGCTTAACGTGCCTACCGAGGCACTGAGGAATCTCGATATGTGAAAATGGTCACCTATCCACGGACCAACCTCGGCAAGCGTAGCTTAACCTGATGGATCGATACGAGCGGCTGTTATAACTTAGCCACGAGTTCCTCTCCAACCCAAACCAAAGGTTGGTTATTAAAGTTGTGAAGGAGAGTGCCTATTTAGGGCAAGCTCAGTAATCCAGCTCAGTAGTCACAACTTGCGAAAGGAACCAACAGAAGAATACAGTTTGGTTGGACAGCATTTGGTAATCTATCAAGTGATTCTCATCGCCAGTATTGCTGTGATTAACGATTGGTTTTCAACCAATACCGACGTCCGGCCCTCTGTGACGAATGGTCACACGAGTGTACTGGCGGCCTGGTTGGTCTTCTAAATATGCGCACACTCTGCGCGCTATGGATCGACGGGATACTAACGACTTTCGTTGAGGGAAAAATTTGGAATAGAAGTAGTCTAGTCCTTAAGTTGTGAAGACCGCATGTCTGCACACGTAACGCGATACATCTCTCAGCTAGATAGACCGACGACCTTACAAAGGCGACGGAAACAATATATTACACACTGCAAAGAAAAAACATTTGACCATAGGTCGTCATCGCCACGTCTACGTTGATAATTCTTAGGCGTACATTAGTCGTAGTAACTGACGGGGTCCGCTAGGACCGATGCCTGCCAGGATTGCGGGAAAGTCCGAAAGGGATACCGGGACCATGGCAACAGGCATCTGAAGGAACACGGGTGGGTTTTAGTCAGTAAATGTCTGACGCCCTCTCGCTCCGCCCAGAGCGGGAAAAGTAATTTGATGATTTCCCAAACTCAAAAAAAGGCGTACATTAGTCAAAGTTTTTACAATAATTTTTGACCATTTCTAGTCACAATCTTCGCCAAACTAAGCATCTCGCTAACTGGTAGTAACACGGAAAAACTACATCTCTGGTACTTAAGATAAATATATTATCTGACATGACAACTTGAAGAACATCGGGATATTTTATCTTATCGTTTACTATAAAAACTCTCGCCGCGAATTGATCTGCACCACAGAATTCAGGAAACGATACCAGAATGATGAAGCAAGCATTAGTTGTTCTCGCTCTGGTGGGGCTCGCCTTCTCAGCTCCTCAGCCCAGGAAGTTGTTCCACGAGCATGTTGAGGAGTTCCTGGACATCATCATGGAGGATGCTGGCCATGAGATCGAGCACCTGATGGAACATTACATCGAGTACGACGAGTTCTGGCAAGCTCTGGAGTATTTGAGGACCAACAACTTCAAGGACCTCCTTTATGAAATGGAATCGTTGCCTGAATTCGCAGCTGTGAGTACTATTAATTATGTTTAATGTTGACAGATACGCCAACAAGTTTACAACGACGAGTAATATACAAATGTGACAAGATTGTTTTTGTCGACTTTGCCGATGCGTTTATATCATAGTCTTACATACATAATTGAACTGTCTAATGTTTACTCACTGGTTACTGATCCCATTATGCTATGTTTTTACCCGACTGCCCAGGAATGAATGAAAGGTTGCAAAAATGAATGGAAGGTTATTAGACGTTATGTCTGTGTTCTATTGAATTTAAACCACTTTTATTACCTCATTATAATTTTTCTTTTCTGTTTACAGGTGGTCGAATTCTTGGAAAATGACAACATCGACATCCACTACTTCATTGACTGGCTCAACACCATGATTGGTAAGTAATTTTTGACATCTGTATGGCAAAAAAAACCTTCTAGAACTTCTAGAATTACAAATTCACAACGGTGAATTATTGAACACGTTTTGTTTTGTCATTAATTGTTTTGTTTTAAGTATATTTTACTGACTGTGAGCAGTGGTGGTCCAGTGGGTGAGCAGTGGTGGTCCAGTGGTAACGGCCACGACTTACGAGTTGTAAGGTCGTAGGTTCGAACCCTGACAGGCGCTTTACTTTGTGTAAATTATTTCATCGCCATTGCTCTCAAAACGGTGAAGGGAAACATCGTGAGGAAACCGGCATCGTGAGGCAACCGGTCCTAGAACCAAAAAATCGAAGACATGTGACATCTACCAACCCGCACTGGGCCCGCGTGGTGGATTACGGCCCGCTATCTCTCAGTGAGAGGAGGGCTGTGTCCCAGCAGTGGGAACATTATAGGCTGATTATATAAGTATATATTACAAACATTTGATTATATTTTCAGAAAACGTCGACAGGCAGAGGACCGCACGTCACACCCTCAGCGGCACAGACTTCTCCTCCTTCATTAAGGACTCCATCGCCGAATTCCCCAAGAGCAAGCTGCAGGCTCTCTTCGACCAGAAGATGTCAGAAGATGCAGAGTTCAGTTCCGCCATTCTGAACCTGCAAAGTGAGGAGTGGGACGTAACCTTCGGTGCTCTCTGGGCAAGTGAAGTCTTCCAAGCCGAAGTCAAGATCCTCGCAGAAAACGGCATTGAAATCGGCGTGTTATTGGACGAAATCATCGCCATTTTCGGACAGAACCAGGATCACTGAGTAGTGTATCTGTTTATCTGAGCAACAATAAATTCATATTATTATGATTAAATAAGTCTCAACAAGAAATATTTTTTATTGTAATTGTCACCAAACAAAGTTGTTTAATTGATCGTTAAGCTGCGAAACGCGGTAACTTTGTAAAGGGGTTTTGTTGCGTTATTAAATCAGTTTGGTAGTAGAGCCCAGAGGGTTTTTGAGCAAGCATAGTCAGGGCGAAAAGTTGATAGTTGAGTAGGTGCAGCATGATGAGAGAACACCGAAAATGGAGAACCGTTGATTTTCTGAAGATCGTGTAAGGCCTAACCTTACACGATCTTCAGAAAATCAACGGCTCTGAAGATCACGCTATTTTTTGTCCATTTTAGAAAAATCTGAAAGTAGGCTCCTGACCACGGGGCTCCTATCTGAAACTTTTCAAATATATTTTGGTGTTCTCTCATCATGCTGCGCTTACTCAGCTATCAACTTTTTGCCCTGCATATGCTTGCTCAAAAACCCTTTGGGCGGGGCGAGCCCAGAGGGTTCTGGTACTCGGTTTGACTACCATTTACAGTCAAACAACTTTTTTTCTTTTGAAACCACGTTTTAAATAGTGAATATGTCATAGCATATTTGAAGTAAATAAAGTCATAGTTTTTATATATGCTATGTTCAAATTCAAATACTTAAGTATCATGACTATGTTTCTCGATAGGTATACTGCTGCCATACAAATATCAGGTATTTATGATTTGGTTTCGTAGACGGAACACGTACATGTTAAATAAAATATTAAGAAATAAAATGACACTGATAATAAAATTATAAAATTACTCACTTCATATCAAATAACGATCATACAAAGGTGTGCGTCTCAAGGTCGCAAAAAATGGGAGTCCGGCTCAGCATATGTCAGGTAAATATACCGGACGCTGATATTCTGCTGGGTCCCTGCAGTGACTATCTACATGTGGACGCCGAGCAGGCGAGATAAATACGTGAATTATAGGTATTGTGAAGAAGTGCGGAGTTAAATTATAAAGGTAAGTATACCCGCAATTTAAATTATATTTCGACGGTAATGTTTTTTATTGGGAAACGTTCTTGTTCGATGATGTATTGACTCTGTGTTAGGTTATTTTAATAGTTATATGTAGGTATAATAGGTATGATGTTAGTACTGCCATCAATGAGCACTTTCACATGGAGGTTTACTACTTCCTAATAATAAATATTAAATTATCAGCCTAGCGTTTTTCCCAACTATGTTGGGGTCGGCTTCCAGTCTAACCGGATGCAGCTGAATACCAGTATTTTACATGGAGCGACTGCCTATCTGACCTCCACAACCCAGTAACTGGGTAATACGATACCCCTTGGTTAGACTGGTTGTCAGACTTTCGAGCTTCTGACGACGAACAAATAATAATTAATATTAAATGCTTAGAGGAAATCATTAACAATGATTCTCAAAAATAATATCTACATATTTTATGGTAAACAACATAAGAAATAGCAACTGTTTGACTAATTTATAGACAATCAGTTGTTTACAGATCGTCATCTGTCATCCATTGATTTGTTTCTTTATTTACAAACGTTAAAATGGCATTTATCAACATTTCGTTAGACCTATATTCTCGTTCGTTGCGAATGGTCGCATTGATATTAGTGAAAAATAAATGTTATTTTATAAACTCCCGTCCGGTAGTCCCGCACAAACTTGTTTTTATTTTGTTCTATTACATCTCACGGGCGTGGAAAATGAGAAATGCATTTGTTGTTTTAGTTTCCTTATGTATTGGAGTTGTTTCCGGATTTATTGTACCCTCGAGTGTTCCAGAGGTGAGTAATAAAATGGCAACGTAGTTATGTTGTAAAATATTATGTAACCCAAATAATTTGTACGTACACGTAAGTGCAAGTAGTTTTGTTAGTGTGTCTAATTTGAACGTTTAATTTATTGTATGTGTTTTTTTTTTTTTAACTTTATGGTCTGACTTAGTTCTTGCAATAATTTAGAATATTCCACATTAACATAAAATAAGATCAATAATTGAGATTAACGTTTATGAATTTATTTTGTTAAAGTATATTGTTTTCTTATATTACAGCACAGTACAGTTAAAAACAGTATCTCGAATACTGACACGAGTAGGGACGTGAAAGTAAAATCCACGACGAGCCCGAAATACGCAGTACTGCCTAAAAGTAGAAGTAATATCGACGAAAAAGATCTATACGAGCATGCCACAGAGAAAAAGAATAATCAAAGTGAAAGAGCTTTTGTATATATCAACCAGAAGAAATATAATAAGAATCCTATTCGGAGCAAATTCCTGAACATGTTACCGATAGACAGGATTGACTTCCCAAACGCTTTCGTCACGACCTCCACGGCTCGAACGACCAACTCACCAACTCCTTTTCCGAGCGCTTTTGATTCTCCACCTTATTATAATTCTAAATATGAACTATTTAATTCGATGGACAGCAAACAACGGCAAGATATCTCATCATATTTTTCAGCCCCAAATATTTTTAGATGTAAATTTAAGGATGAGTCTAAAAAAAAAGAAACTTTAAAAGTATCGATGCAGGTGCCAGCTTCTCAAAGAGTGGATGAACGCAGGGATTACTTTGAACTTTTGAAACCACCTATATTAAGACCTGTGAATCATAAAGGACGCTATGACAATATTCAACAAGTAGATTTGTCTTCACTCGCACCTTCTAGTATACCTTACCGAGAAAATTATAATTTGAAAAATCAGTACGTATCTCAGGCGAAAAAACCAGCAATGGCGCGAAAAAATGATATAGTACCGAGAAATTACGGTTTCAACGGAGCGTTCATCCGTCGTCCTGCTTATCAACCCAAAGAATTAACAAATAGACTTGAGGATGATAACTTTGAATATGGCTATGTAAATGATGATGAATATCGCAGATATTTTGAAAATAATCATGATGAAGATAAAATATTGGACAAATATTTAAAGGACACTTTGGAAGAGGTACCACCAATGATATATTTTAATGACAAAGTGCGTGGCAAAGTACCTGATTGTATTCATGACTGCGTTGAACCTCGTAAACAACTTCCAAAAAAACCCGGCGTTCTCATTAAACCTGATTGTCAATGTAGAAAGACCCCAAGTGTAAAACACGTCGATCCATTTGTTTCAAGAGATAGATCATTACGAGAAGAATCAGACCGCAACGTAACTCTACCCCAATCCTCTGAAGTGATCTTCTATGAGGAAGAGTTATCCGGCGATACAAATTTGATCAAGCAAGACGAAGATGTCATCAAACCGCCTAATAGATTCAACCAAACTTCATTGCATTAGTTCGGCTTTTAAATGAAGAACTATTTTTATTGATTTGCGATTTAAACATAGGTATCTTAATACGTCGTATGCGCGCTTACTTAATTAAATAGAGCTATTTCGGTCGTTGATAATATAAAATGCTAAAAGTACAGTCGAAGAATACGCAGGTCTTGAAGCAACTATTCCACACGAAAGTGCTCGCAGTGTAGATCACGATAACGACTGCTCAAAGCTATCACGATTGCGATCTCTGCGCGCGCATCCCTCTTCTTACCGGGCGTTTGTTGCTCCGAGAAATGAAATGTAAACACTGTAGAACGCCAACAGATGTCCAGATAGCCAATAGAGTCTTCAGAGACATACAGACTAGCCAGAAGGGACGCTCGTCCTATATGGAAACATTTCCTCAGTTTTACTTTTTAATATTAAGCTTTTTTAATGTGTTATGTTTTAGGGGTGCTACACACATATTCGATTCGGCAGTATTTGTTGAACAACAAAGCCGACCCGAAGCAATCACTACACATATTCGGCTTTCATTTGGCTTTCATTCGGCTCATACCCGTCGTCGGCCCATGCTCAGATCGGACCGGCTTTTTCTCAAACATGTGTCTACATTTAATTTAAATTTTGCCGCCACACTATGCTGAACCGAACCGTGAACCGTGTAGACGTCATAAATTAAAGTCAATTTCTATTAACTAACACCGAGTTTTAGAAGAAATTTACATTCAGTACGATAGGTACCTGTTGGATTTAGCTAAATGTCAATTCCTGTGTAAATTGATTTGAATATGAATAAATAACGTTAAAATATTAACATTACATTAGTAAAATAATGATAGTTTTTTTTGTATAAATCTGCAAGTTTCTTTTATTTACCCATTCTGCGAATTCAATGTTCTATCCAGTTTCTCTATTTCTTCCAGTTTCTTTTCACTATTTGTCCAGGGAGATGACTTTGCTCGGACCTCGGACATTGTTCGAAAATATTTGAATCTTCGAATGGACGTTTTGGCACAACTTGAGATACTCAATGTGTATGTTTGTACGAACATAAGAGTGTCTCACACGAATGTGTAGTAAATTTTATATCGACAAAGAGTAGGGAAATACTATTTTTTTCCCGGGTACCGTGAAAGGTATATGAGAACCTACATATTAAGTGTGAACAGAGGATGCCTGTGTCCCATCAGTGGGTACATTATATGTTGAATAAGATAAGATATTACGTATGGTGAGAGTAGGTATATTATATTAAAATTAAAAAATTAAAATCATTTATTTCAGGTACTAAATATAACCCATAACAGAAATCATCAAAATAATACAAAATAATCAAATTAATTATACCTGCTTAAAACAATCATTTCATTACAATAGTCTCATGCGCGACACTATTATGTAACTTGCCTGTTACAGCAGTGTCGTAAATAAGGACAGTCCAGCCTATTTGCTATCATACGCATAGCATAGAGTAGCATTTCTTTACAACAAGATACCACCAGATAACTTAAAAGCTTTCTTCTTTCAATCTTCTTACAAAAACTCTTCAATGGGGCAACTGATTAATTTTTAAACTGTTGTCCGTAGTTAGCAAGTCTTCAACAGGTTTCGAGTTTTCAGTTTCTCAAATCGGGAGACGTCATCCTCGATTTCTGCACGTGCATAATTTATATGTTCACTTCGCCTCGCTCCTACTGTTCGGGCGTCTTTCCTTCTTGCGCCTCTCGCTCTATTTAATTATGTAGATGCAGATCATCGTTGCTATTTTCATGTTTTATGAGGGTGGAAATGACTCTCTGGAGTTTGAAAGCGTTTTTAGATGTTTGTTTATTAATTTTCGGTTTCATTACGTTATTTTTACCTGATTTTGTCAGTACATGTTTGGGCGGTGTTTTCTGAATCAAAGGAAACGGCCTTTTGTCAAAAGGAGAACATCTACTTCATTCCACTGCCTAACTTATAAACATAAGGATTTAATCGAAACTTTCCCTTGTACTTACGAGAGGGATGTGTTCAAACATGAATATCGATTACAAACTGATTGATTTGATATTAATTGCAGCTGAAATAAAGATTACAATCGAGATTCATGACTGAGCATTGTTCTGGAAAACAAGCATTTGCTATGTAGGTAGATAGTGCAGTCAGGTAAATTAATTAATAAAATCAAATTGACACCCTACGTAAATTTTCCGTCTTATAGCCATTTCATACGGACAATTTAAGTTGGTACCTATTAGTACATTTGCTTCACAATTAATTCCCCTGCCCTGCTTAAAAGCATACATAACGTAGGTACATTAAATAACTAGCTTCCATCGAAATTATTGCACCAAACTACATATTTTTCTTTCCTGGCCTGCATTAATTAAGAGCATATTCACGTTGAAACGAACTTATTGAATATTGGCAGAACCAGAAACACAGCTAGTCATACAGCTAAGAGGGAATTCAGCGGCGTGTCCTATCTTTCTCACATCGGTTGTCATCTACTCCGCTCCCCCATGTTACGAGGGGTGGCGTGCTGTTATTAAATTAGCTATCATAGCTTATACTGTGCTAGCTATAGAGTTTTTATAAATTGTGAACGTTTTCCGTTAAAATAAAAGAATCTATTTAACTTGTAGAAATTGTGGCTATTCAGCATTCGTACAGTAGGTTGCACTTTAGTGGTAACACTTTGAACTTGAGCTGGCCTAGTCCAGGAGTGCAATTGTAGAGGGTAGCTTATACGTGTATGGTCACCACGGACGTGCGGCTCAGTTGCGGGAAGTCCGAAAGGGATACCGGGACCTTGGCAACAGGCAACTGAAGGAACACGGGTGGGTTTTAGTCAGTAAAAGTCTGACACGCCCTCCCGCTCCGCCCAGAGCGGGAGAAGTATCACCTCATGTACCTACCCATATTCAAGGAAATAAATGATTTGATTTGAAGTCATTTGATGATTGGGAAATCATCAAATGAATTCTCCCTCTAAAATCGCATTAAAAAAAAGACATGTGGCTCAACGTACATTTTCACAGCTTGATGAAGGGCTTGGGGATAAGTAATAACAGCCGCACGGGTCCTTCAATCAGGTTAAGCTATACTTTCCGCGTTCAGTCCATGGATTGGTGACCATCTTAATATACCGAAACCCCTCCGTGCCTCGGAAAGCACGTTAAGCCGTTGGTCCCGGCTCTCATTCTTAGATATTTGACAGTCGTTACGGGTCGTCCGAAGCCCGAAAGTCTGACAACCAATCTTACCAAGGGATATACCGAGGGGTTGTGGAGGTCAGATAGGTAGGCCTTCCAAGTAAAATACTGGTATTCAGCTGCATCCGGTTAGACTGGAAGCCGACCCCAACATAGTTGGGAAAACGCTAGGCAGATTGATTCAAGTTAAGCTAGTACTATCAGTGGCCGTGATTTTTATCCGACTACAGCGGTTGCACTTAAGAAGTGTTTATTACGAGCTTAGTAGTATAAGCGTTATTGGGATTTTCCATCAGGAATTTTTTAGTAGCACTCCGGGCTGCTCTGAATTAGTGCCCGGTTGATGGCACTAGGCTCGCCCCCTATTACATGGGACTTTAACATAAGTGGCGAAATGCGTTACACCTATATAGGTACACCTCTGCCTTACCCTTCGGGGAAGCTAGGCGTGATGTTATGTTACATTAGCAGCATATTTATAACTTTCTAACAAAAAAAAACTATTTTCTTCAAATGAGGTATCGATTATATTTTTTTTTTAATCTCTTCAAATGAGATATCGATTATATTTAAAAAAAATCTTAATTATATCATCCTGATGTGAATTTTCATATTATAATATGTTTATTGTTTATTTCTTGTGTCTCTCTGTTAACGCTGTTGGATGAAGAACCTCCTGAATGCTGCTTTAAACATTTAAAAAGCCTTGATTACAACCTTTTTATAGTCCACTTTATTTTATCTGAGGAGAGCCTTTGTTTGTACTAAAAATCAATATACAAGCTTTTTAATTCAAAGATACTTGAGCGGCAGATACCTTACCACAATATAAGTCTGAATAACTCTCTGAAATGAGCCGCAATAGCTCAGTGTTTCAATATACGGCCGTCATACAAGATTGATTGATGCGCTCCGCTCCGCACTCGCTATAGAAATGAGTCGATAAGAAATTCAACACTAATTTACTCCTCTATTTATTGGATACCCTCCAAATTTGCTTATAAATAGGGTTTTTTGGCTAATGGTGCTTCGATTAAGGTGATTATAACATGGACTGCCGTTTCAGAGATTTGTGTCAGAGATTTTTGCAACACAGAAAGACAACAATTTGTAATATTGTGTTTTTGTTATAACTACCGTAGAATATTCTTTTATATTAATTTAGTAAAAAGCTGTTATTTTGACATTACACACAGACACTTCAATTCTATTTATTTGTATGTATAGATTTGAAATTCAAAAGTCTGTTCAAATCACATGCGACTTAGCAGTTGATCAACTAAAATCGAACCGTGTACTTAAACCTGATATAAGAAAGAAGGAAGGATACAATTTCTTTTTCATTTTTCATATTTTGTTAAAAAAAAGGAATAGTAAATGTGCAAATGTCATATTGTATTTTTAAAACCCCGTCGTGACTTTTGCGCCACCCAATACTTACCTGTTTCTAAATAATTCATTATGTCACTACTTTGCAGTCAAATCGCCTGCATATAACTCAACTATCTTTTTCATCTACTTCTCCTGCATACTATTGCTAGGTAGGTACGTATAGGTACGCCATCTTTCAGACGTTGCTTTCTTAGCACAAAGCCTTGCATACAAAGCAGAACTATTTTGACATGTTAACACTAGCTTGCAAAGTACTCATAACCCGAAAACTCGGCGCTACATACTAAAAGCATTTTATTTTAGTGTAACACATGTTCGTCGGGTCGTTACTAAAAGTTTTCAATGTGCAGTGAATCCGAGACGCGCGAGCGAAGATGCGATCTCACAATTAAGCACTTGTGAGTTCGCAAGTACACTTCTAAGACAACCACCATTGTATAGCGATCGTACAATCGCACACAGCTGTCAGAATGTCTGACATGTACAGTTATACAAACGTCTGAAGGTACACTCGTATAGAAATTCCCTTTGTGCCTCAGTAGGCAAGCGTTTTAGTGGCAAAGTATGAATGAATAGGGTCTGACAGGATGTTTAGTGTGCACTTCTGTAATTTAGGGCTTCTACGTCCTTAGTGACGGTCAGATTAAGTTTAACTTTGCTTTGGGAAGCGTTTGCAAGTGAAATTAAGTTTGGTGAGTGTGTAATTAATTATTTCATACGGATTACTTACGGCCACTTGACTATGGTGGCGTTGAAGGTGATTTTTCGGGTGACGTGACAGACACTGTTTTTTTATTTCGAAATATTTTGTTGTACATTTTATGTTCTAACTGCAGCACAATAGTATTGATAAGGAATAGTATTATGTCAGGAAAAAGTCGCCGTGAAAATTGTTCATTTTGTTTTGTCTTAAATAGATCAGTAAGTTGAAAATTTACACTTTGATAAATTATATGATTTCTTATATTGGTACTTAAATATCAAAGCTTGTTGTCTTGTTGTTGTTTTTCTAGTTAAACTTGTTAAAATTAAATAACGTTGAGTATAATACATTGAGGACAGAATAAAAATTCAGTGGTTTCTATACCATGAAAACCGACATTAAAGCGTGGTATACACTCCCGAGTTAAACTAGTGAACTTTTTATATTAATATCCAGCTCACATCGGAATGCAAGTACGTCACAAAAAAACAGAAATTCCGCAGTCGCCCGGCGGCAGGCGGTGCGGTGGGATGCGGCGCGGTGCGATACGACGCGGTGCGACGCGGCGCGGCGGGATGTTTCACACAGTAATGAAATATTTTATTGCACGGCGTAACAAAGGCTTCGCGGAATTCCAACTGAGACCTTACACAACAATGTACTCAGATTTTTAGTAATTCGCAAGTGCAAACGGGCTTTATGTGTTTCTGTTTTAGTGACTGCGCGTAAGTATGTCATTTGGAACAGGAGATAACTTTGTATGCAACAAAATGTCATCCGAAAATGGTGTGTTTTGTTACAAAGTATACGTTTCTGAAATAGAGGCCTGAATAATATAAGGCCCTGGAACCTCCTGGAAACCTGGAACCTGGAACAGTTTGACAGCATACTATCACTATTCCCGCTCATAAAGATACGGAATGAAATCGATATTACATTGGCCAGGATCACCTTTTGGCTTGCGGGCTGCATAAAACCAGGGGTGAGGAGCGATGGCTGAGCGGGCGGTGGCGATCGAACAATTTTGTACCGTCGCCACCGCCCCGCTCAGCCATCGCTCGACGCCGCTGGTTTTGTGCCCGCAACCTTGTTCTTCCCTAGTTTGACAATCGGTTTGACTACTAATATAATTTGGTCCTCCGCATTTAGCTGCCTCTTTGGTCTTGTGGTTGCAAGTGCGACTGCTGAGCGCGGGGTCCTGGGTTAGATTCCCCGGCCGGGCAAAGTGTTATTGGGTCTTTCCATTAGGAATTTCATGGTTACAGCTTGGAGTTTGGAACCTGTATCTGCGCACAGAATATCTCCCGCGCCATAGGCTACTTAGTCTCCTTTGTGATTGGCCGCCATGGCCGAAATGATTACCTATAGCCCTCCTAGGTATAAATTATTTATTTATAACACGAATTAGTCTATTGTCACAGGAACACAGTTTATAGCCTAATCAATGATTGACGAGCACTCAATGATTTAATTCAAGTGTTTGGCAGGATCGGTGAGCTATTTGCAAATGGGCTGCGGTTTGTGGTCTAGCGCACGCATATGCGGGCTTCCCTAAATCGAAATAATCTAATTTGAATTGATTATTTTATGCTGCTCCATCGGTTATGATTGACGGACCAAAAACCGTTTATGTGGTCGGATTGTAGCGAAATTGTAAAGTACTGATCGGTTGAGCGACCAAAGTGAGAACCGATTTTCATTTGACAAACTATTTGGGTCACGTTATGTTGGTAAAGTTCGGTTTCATTTTCGTGAAAATTCACAAAGTGAGTATTATATAAACGGAAACGTTATTATAAACGTTATTATTCAAATAACGAACTGCAGGCAGATATTGAAACAGCGCCACGCTTTAGAACCGACACAATATGACAAGAGTCACCCCGACTCCCGGAACTCTTGACGTTCGTAGACAAAAGCGTATAGTTGACATCACCACATCGCGTTATGAAGGCGGGTGTGCTTTGCATTAAACAGTAGTTTAATAAAATGTAAAAAGCATCGTCGCTCGGGACGCGAAATTGAATATTTCGTTGGGTTCGTTTACTCCAGTTCACAAACTAGATGAGCTTGCCTCATTGAGTCCGGACTCAATAACCGGCTACAATTGTGGGGACACTCGGGACCTGGACTTGTTTCTCGTTAAGCCGAATTCCGACGAAATTTTCTATGGTACTAGCCACATAATAAGGTGTTTATTAATACCCAAAGTCTCTGGAGATGGCCGAAATGACAATCACTGTTTGCTAAAGTGTTTATTAGGACTGAGGTTACACGTGAACAATGTTTGATGGAATTTTCGGGACAAATACACTTTCTGATACGGACAGGTTTGACTTTGGTTTGGTTTGGGTAGACGAAAAGCCAAACTCAAGCTTAATCACACTCAATTCATTGTACGTACTAGGATGAGTACTACTGTCCAACTCATCCAAACATTATAAAAGCATGCAGTGTGCTCGAGGCAAAGGTCAGTGTATCATAGTGCATAATGCGCTGTTACGTATTCCGTTCGTCCTGCTCTCGTGTATCGGGTTGTTCGCGGGTTTTAACTCCAGTCTTATCTGATCTCCCAATTGAGTTACTTTCGCTTTATAGGAAAGAGTTTTTAACCGCAGTTGGCTACACCGTTTTACGCTGCATTTTATTTGTTCACAAGTATTTTCTAGCTACTCCGGCCGCTTCCGAAATTCCAAGCTGGCTGAAATTGAGCACTGTTTGATTTCGGCACGTTCAATTCAAAATCTATTTTCATTTCCTGGCCTGAATCCATTTCCATTTTCATTTGGCTTCTGTCGCTCTTGATGTATTGATTACTCACTTTACATTTGGAAATTACCATACCGCCTCGTCGGTTTTGTTTGCAAATTGTATGAAAGATGGCAGTTTATTTATGTTAGAAATTGGTAAATTTAATAAATAATTAATGGCCGATGGGTCTGCAAGTAAATAAATATGGAGTTTGCATAACAAGATCACAATGAAGTCTTTCGCCTCAAACAAAATAACAAGCAAATATTTGAATAGGATGCGACCTTATCAGACATTCTGACGACCTACGAAGACAAGCAAACAAAACACTGATATTTTTTTAAAGGCAACAGAAAGACTCACTAATCCCCTCTCTTCATTAGAAAGTAACACAAAAGTTGCAGGTTACAGCGAACTAAGAGATCTGTAAGTAAATAGAGTCGCAATGAATCACGGTAACCGTTTTCCGATAAGGAGTGGGCTCTCTCCCGGCCCGATAGTTGGCGAGCCCTGTTTTATTGTGCCAGTATTTTCACTCTATCGCCAGTGAACGCAGCTCGGGCGGAAACTGAGATAAAGTCGCGACCTCACTGTAATATACAACCCCCTGTGTGTAGGAGCCGTGTAACGCTACACAAGTCCGGCCGCGCTTTGAATCGCTGTTCGTCCGAGTTTCGACTTGATATTTTCTTAAGAATTTACATGTCAATTGTGTTGTGAATACGGTCGGACCTTGCTTGGAGATTTAGAGTTATGGTTTACTGACTTTATGGTTATACATTCTATTTAAAGCTATTTTTCTGATAAGGCGAGGAGGTGATATCTTTATAGGTCCTATTCATAGTCTGTGTTGTGCCGTCGTTTCAATTTGGTTGCTTATTTTTCGAAGTATTTAAGGCATTCCGCATTACACAATAAAAGACAGCGTTGAACGTTTTGATTGGCTAGCAGTGTGGCGCAAGCAAAATGGAAACACAGAACGTAACAAGTGAGCATCAATGAATGTTAACCGAACGAGCATAGCTATTCACAACCGTTGATACGCTTCTGTGCCGCGTCGAACATCAATTAAAGTTATCAAAAGAGTCCTCTAAACGCTATTCACGATCTGAATTCTGATACTTTTGTCTGTATAAATCAAATAGACGATCGCCATTCTTTCTATAAGTATTTGCTCTGGAGCAAGGCAAATTAGTAATTGAAGTTGTGTCATTTTCGATTCAACAGCCTGTCGAATGGTTGTGAATATATGTAGCTACTTATAGATAGATAGATAAAACTTTTATTTGGTGCGCGCAAAAGACAGTACAACATACAAAAAAGAACGGTTAAATAATAACTATCGCTAATGCTGATCGGTACTATGATACATTTTCGATAGGAACACGATAACGGTAACCAGAATTTTTTCTTCTAGTTATCGTTATCGTGTGCCTATTGAAAATTCTTCATAGGAAACTGAAAAAGGTGCAGCGTCTTGTTATGTGTGCCATGTTGGTGTAATAGTCCCCTAGACCGTATTTAGGTCATGGTGGCCAATCTCAACGAAAGCTAGCCTTCGGCGCGGAAGATATTATAGTGCACATGTGTGTGCGCAGACACAGGACTACTCTCATAGTCCACTAGGACGGCACGCAATCCGACACGACCGGAGAGAGATCAGGCGCAGGACCAAGGGTTTAACGTGCTTTCCAAGAAACGGGGGTACCACACCGCCAACTTCCAAACTCTGTTACTATGAAATTCCTAATGGAAAAACCCCATAACGCTTTGTCCACCCTGGAATCGCACCCAACGCTCAGCAGTCGCGCTACCACAATACCAGCAGTTATGGTCTACTGAAAGCTAGAAAATACACAGCTGTTTACGTTACATATCATTTTATTGGTCAAGAATAAGATTTATAAGAGTCCTCAAATTGCGTAGCATGATCCTCCGTTATATCGAAAATAATGCAGCATTAATTTTGAAATAAATGTATGGTACAGTTGAGGATTGATGATAAGTTACTATGTTTGAAGAAAACAAGCCCGTTCCTTCTAGAAAAAAAATCGAAAGTTACTCCCAAACCGAAAAATAAACCGCATTAAAAAAATACTTCAATTTAGTTCATGAAACATAATAACTGAACAAAAAATAATGCGAATACTACGTTTTATTTTATTTCTTGCCATTAATTTTCGCCGTAAAAAAAAGTTACCTGAGCTATTGGCGCCTTGGAGCCTCCTCCCCGCCGCGGCCGCTCAGTCTCACTCTCACTCACTATGTGTTAATTGATTTTTGCTGACGGACGGTGCAAAAGTTGATTAACGCTTCAGTTTTTTAAATCTTAATTATTATTGAGCTTAATATGAAAGTAAAATCGGTGAAATGCTGAATGTATGGAATTATTTGTGTCAATTAATACACCAGTTATTATAAAAATAGAATAATAACGGTTATCACCCTTTTATTATTTCGATATAAATGTATAATTCCTAAACTCCGTTATTTCATGATAGATACAAAGCAATTTAATTAATTTATATTTTTTTTGTATTTTTACTCTAAACTGCATTAATATCAACAATATTACTCAATAACTGTCGTTATTTTTCTAATGCTATCCATTTGTTCTAATAAATGGAATATACATAGGTATATGTATAGATGTTGTGTAAAAGTTAGTAGTCTTACTCGATTTTTTTCGCTGACCGTATAATTAAACTTGCACTTCTTAATCTACTTGCTTCTTGCTTGTTAGTGATTTTTTACTTCAACAACCATTAAAAGAATGCACAAGTAATCAAAAATTCTCAGCATTTTATCATTGCTTACAGCCGATTTAATGCCATGAAAATCAGAATTCCTTAAATACGAACGAAATTGTACATTTTCGTCACACCTGAACATTGTTGACCTCTTGCCTCAATTGACTTCCTTTTTAATTCACAAAAGTAGGTCGTGTTGGAAAGTTTTGAGTCATTTTAAATTATTTCAATATTTGCGAACTGACGAACTGTTCACATTTTATTACCCGTCTAAGTACATATTTATTTTATTAGGTAAGTTCTACGTCTTTTATTCATAATTTCTTTTCGATTCTGGGAAGTTAAGACGACGAAGGAAGTTTGTTCTTGTGTTTATATTCGGGGAATTGAAAGTCAAGTTGCTACAACTATGTGAAAATCTGAATATTTCCGCTCCTTAGAAATGTATTTACATAACACGAGTACATACACTTCGCTCTTCTTAAATATGTATTACAAAACATATCAACAAATATCTTACCTACAATAACCAATATACTCAGATTGAATACGGAACAAGAGTACTCGAAATCTATTCAAATAAAATACCCATTGATATCTGTAAATAAACGGGGAAAATTCCTGCTATCCGGAAGAAATTCTCCATAAGCTTCGTATAAGAAACTCACAATGGTATATTTGCATGGCGCCTGTAAGATCATGCCATTCGGAAACTGAGAAGGGTCCATGTTTAACAAGGGTTAATGCTTGGAAGATACCGCAACTATTTCCAATACACTGGCTTACTATAAAAGAACACTGAACAAAATGTATGGGTCCACTTGCGAATGTAGCTTTAAAAAAAATGGATCAGCGCCTTTGAATGTTTTCGCTTTCTATGTTTCTTGGCTTATGCAAGTCCATCAAATATAATCTATATTTTCAACGAATGTGCCTGCGGCCAGGGAAAATTGTGGACTAGCTTTTGCCCAAGGCTTCGCCCATGTGGATGTCGTTTTATTACTTGTTTTATTGATTCTTGTTAGTTTTGTTTTTATTATTATATTGCCAAATAAAATATGTTTTCTTTCTTTCTTTCGTAAAATATCCTACGGGAACGTACCACCAGGATTAAAAGTACCAGAACCTATGTGTTAATTCAGGTTATAAACCATATGTCTGCCAAATTTTATTCAAATCCAGCCGTCTTTGCGCCAATCTGGGACATACCTTCAGACAAACAGACATTGATCACACTGTCATGCCATGTCAATTTGATAAAAGTTCAAATCCGGGCAAATACTTACCAATGTGTGTTCGTACTTTCGGAGTATAATCTTACATATTACGTACATCGGTGAAGGAAACCATTTTGAGGAAACCTGGGGGCCTAGACAAAATCCCTTTTCTGTTAGCGTTAACGCCAACGGAAAGATCCAATTGTATGGAGTTGACAGCAGCAGTCACGTGACATCTCTAAAGCTAATGTCAACTGCATACAATTTGATCTTTCCGTTGGCGTTAACGCTAACAGAAAAGGGATTTTTTCTAGGCCCCCAGGACTTATAGTTACTATAAGTCTGAAATCGCCAAACTATCTTGTACAAGCGTGGTGATCAATGCGCGTGTCTTCTGTGTATGAGAAGAGGATTTTGCCCTGCAGTGGGACAATAATAGCCAATAAAAGCCATTTCATAAAACTGACAAAGAATGAATATTGTCATTTGTATAAGTATAGGTCTGGACAATTTAAGTTTGTAATCCATTTGATAATTTTGATTACTCTGAATTTACCTATGTTTTGAAGTCTTCTGAAAGTAAGAAGGTTATTTCTGTAGGTAAGTACCTACATCATTTTCAACTGTTTAACTGTGTAACTGTTCTTGACATTTTTATTTTGTAAATAGATTTGATCAAAGTTTTGGTCTTTTGATCAGCTTACATAACATAACATCACGCCTGTATTCCCCGATAGTTTGGGCAGAGGTGTATATACCTAAAGTACATCCACATTTCGCCAGTTATGTTTGAGTCCTATGTCATAGGGGCCGAACCGATTGCCATCAACCGGGCACAAATCCAGAATCCGGGCTGTTACTGAAAAATTCCAGATGGAAAAACCTTAATACTCTTTCTGTAGGTAAGGTCTTTCATTTCATAGCACATATGTGAGCACTATGTACTTACCTACCTTAAAGCTACCATTTACTAGGTACGTCTTTCATTGACTTGAATGTGCCCTGGCGGCAGAGAGTATGTCATGCTCACTCAAATGTCTCGCTGGTGGTGGCGTGTGTGATGGATCATTAAGTTCCCTTCAAAATGGTTGAGCTGAATGGTGCTGATCCATGCGTCATGTTCGTGAACGGGCGCCGCCAGTAGGGACTGGTCATCTCTAAGCTGGCTTATTTTTAATTTATTTTAATTTTTGAATTGTTTTTTATCTTTACGGACGCTTTTAACGTGCACGTCTCTTTTTTTCTTTTTTACATTGTTCTCACATGTTTAATTTCAAATGAATGATGTAACCAATATATTGTAACAAAATTTTGATTTAAAAGAGTGTCCGTGGAGTTTCTTGCCCGTTCTTCTCCATAGGAACCTACTACGCTTTGGAATGGGCAACTAGCTTAATTTTTTTGACTGACCGACCCCTTGACAATTCAAAAGTACCTGTAATTGGTTTATTTGAAATAAATGCTTTGAGTTTGAGTTTGACTCAGCGGTACCGCTTGCGACCACTAGACCAACGAGGTGGTCGGCCGGCGGTGGTGGTTGAACAGCTTTTTATACTACCAAAATACGATGTTATTTAAAAATTCTAATACTTTTTCGATCAACGTTTTAAACTCAGTTCAAAAAGTGTTTGCGATGCGCTCCGTTCTCGATATCCTTCAGTCATGAAATAGTTTATTGAATATAAAAGCGTCTTGACCACCGCTAGTAACACTTTAGATAATGGAATGCAATCTCGATGAGTGTTACTTGGAAAAAGATCTTACTCCAATTGTTTTTAAGTTCAATTTTGAAGGGTGAAAATAAAATGGTATACAAGGATAGGTATGGAAACAATAATCACTTATTGTGGGATACAAACTATATTTTCAGCGTTTAACCTTAATTATTTTGACACCGAATTTCCGAAAGCTGACCAACACAAAAAACCCGACCAAGTGCATGTCTTACCACGCACAATGAAGGGTTCCGTCGTTGGGATTAACTTATTCCAAGAACAAACATAACACTGTAGTTAAAAAACATGTGTTCCCATACATTCCAACTGCAAAGTTTGTACGCACAATATTGAGAGATTTATTTTTTGGACATATAGGATAAAAAAGAGAAGTTTTTGAGAAGCAGGAAACTATGATAGAAACTTGTAAAATTTTCGGATTGTCACCTGTCAGTTTTATTAAAATAGGCCTCTGATAGATCAAATCTCTTGAAATGAGATTTGAAAACAGATTAAAATAACAATAGGCTTTCTAAAACACGGGATTAATTTTATTGGTATTCTGTATTACCTAATAATTAGCTGGTATAAATAATCCAAACTCAAGTTATGAGGGTTCAAAAAAAGACGACGAAGCGCTTCTAGAAAAGGTAGGTAGTGCCCGTGCACTTCGCTTGCCTCGTCTTGGCAGATAAATTATTCACAAATCGTACCCTTAAAAATATGCAATATCTTTCCTCCATACAAAAAGCAATAAGTATGACAACTACAAAATTAGAATCCGTTAGTTTTATGACGAGCCATTACCTGCTAGTGTATTTATGTCCATCTGTGTATTTGGGCCCGTCTGTGTATTTGTGCCCGTCTGTGTATTTGTATCCGTCTGTGTATTTGTGTCCGTCTGTGTATTTGTGTCCGTCTGAGTATTTGTGCCCGTCGGTGTATTTGTGCCCGTCGGTGTATTTGTGACCGTATGTGTATTTGTGTCCGTCTATGTATTTGTGTCCGTCTATGTCATAGTGCCTGTCTGTGTATTTGTGTCCGTCTGTGTATTTGTGGCGGCTGCTTATTGGTGCCCGTCTGTTTAATTTTGCCCGTCTGTGTTTAGCCCGTCCGTGTATTTGTATACGTCTGTACTTTAGTGCCCGTCTGTGTCATAGTGCCTGTCTGTGTATTTGTGCACGTGTGTGTTTTATGGCCGTGTGCGTATTAGGGCTCGTCTGTGTATTTGTGCCCGTTTGTGTATTTGTGCCCGTGTGTGTAATTGTGCCCGTGTGTGTAATTGTGCCCATGTGTGTATTTGTGCCCGTGTGTGTTTTGGTGCCCGTCTGTGTATTTGTGCCCGCGTGTCTACTTGTGCCCGTTTGTCTATTTGTGCCCGTGTGTCTATTTGTGCCCATATATGTATTTGTGCCCGTCTATGAATTTGGGGCTGCAACCACATGGAACAATAAAGTGCACCCCGCCACGCGAGGATACACTCTTTTATTATAAAGTTTTCTAATAAAACTGCCGATGAACACGAATTGCCTGGCTGATGAAAATAGCTCGATATATCTCATTGGAAACATAATGTTGTACGTCTATAAGTGCGCTTTCACGGGTAACTAGAAGTTATGACGTCACTGCAACACTGAGATTATTAAAATGCAATGCCAAGATCATAATAATTGTTGCGTTATGTATGTGGGTATGGAGATCACCGCCACACCATATTGAGTGAGCAATTTAATCAACTAAATTGCTCAGCTAATTGCTCCAATACCTCCAGCAACCGGTGCAGACAAAAAACGCCCGAACCGTAACCTAACTTGTTATAATCTGGCTGTATTCAAGCAAAACCTTGAATTCGGTACAACAAAATTTTACTGTAAACATGAGTAAGTACACAACTCAAACGCTGAACGAGGGCTTTGAGAAGTGATGAAATATGAAAAAAAATTTAAAAGAAGTAAGCGTTTGAAAATATTTTTTTTAGAACGGGGTTATGTTTATGCCAATTTTTATATTACCTCTTACTAATATTACCTATCAAGAAATTCAATGTCATGAAAAACATAATACATAAATGCCCGCCAGCATATACAGACAAAATTGACAAAATATGCCTTTGACGTTCGACACAGTGGGTTTCACATAATTTCTTCTACCTACTAATGGGACCGTAGGAAATATAATATACCTACTTAGGGCTAATTGCAACCTTAACCATTGAAACTGAACGCGATCCTCTAAACTTCTAAACCGCGTTCAAGTCCTGTCAGTGACAATATTATTTAACAACTAGCTGTTGGACGCGGTTTCGCTCGCTTAACAAATGATATACTAAAACCTTTCTTAACTATTCTTATTCTTATTCCTCGAGAACCACTCCATCCATTGGTGAAAATAGCATGAAAATCGGCGCAGTAGTTTTTGAGTTTATCGCGAACAGACAGAGAGACAGACACAGCGGAGGAATTTGTTTCATAATATGCAGTGATAATGACACAGACAGCTCTTGAACGCGGTTTGCTCCGATTACAGGGATTGTGCACTAAAATGATTCTCCCATTAAAATAACCCATCTTCAATACTATCCCCTCATTTATGATTTCCGAGCCTGTTAACATGCAAGTAAATTGAACAAAATGCGGTTAGTCCCGGCGTCATGGATAGCAAGAGATCCCCGGCTATGCTCCTGGAAGCAACTTGCATTTTATTTTACGGCAATTTATTTCGCTCCGGGCGTGTATCGCTCAGTGGGATTGCATTAGACAAATACAGCAGACTACCTAATTCGGTGTGGATAAAATTCACTGTTGAATTCAGATTTTACTGAGTAATACTATGGTGTAAAAAGACGCATAGACTTTTGTAGGTGATACTTTTGAGCTAGATTGACTTGTTGTCAAAAGATAGGAACTAAGTCGTGTGTTTTGTGGTCTCGATGAAATATTAATAGTTAATAAGAGGAGTTTACAGATACTGGCACATGAGATGGAGGATTGGCACAAGCAAGAGAGGTCTAGCAGTGGGTAAGGCAGGCCGTGGATGAAGATAATGAGGAAGTGAAGAAAGCTAATCTTACTGAAATAATCTAATCTACTATAATCTATGTAATAGGAAAAACGAAGGTGGCCTGCCTTTAATTGCACATCAGGAAAACGTTAGGCCGAAAACATAAATAAACAACTCAAATCCAAAACCTAATATAATATGACAATAATCAACAGTCAATGTTGTTAAACCAACAGATTATAAGAGACGATGTAGCTGAAGAAATACATTGTATAATAATTCAGTTATTTGCATTTTGCATAGACACTGCACATGGGCACATTGCATAGCTAAGTATAAACGGATTTACATTTTAATGTCTTTGCAGGAACAATTTGTATTGCAGACACCTGAAACGTTTTGAATATAGACTGGGACGGCTTTCTACATTATTTATTGTAGTGAATTGTTTTAAATTGAACAGAATAGGTATACAAAATTCTCGTGATGTTTTAGAAAATGTGTTGCTTTCGGTTCCGTGTTCCACATGTCCTAACAAGGGAGTTAGTTGACTCTAACAGCTTGCAGACATGAAGATTTAAGTCATGGTACACAAGTGATTTTGCTGCAATTGGTTTGAGGGTATTATGAATTCAATTTTAGAGAAGCTGGTCAACTCTCTTCTACAAAATATTAACAACATTGAAACCTATCTAAGTTTACAATGAACTATGAAAATTGAACGCATGATTTCATTTCCAAGTAAACATCCATTCAATCTACATGTCGTCCCTTAAAAAATCCATTACTGCGCATTCGGTGCAAGCAAATGGATACACAAACATGGATGTCGGAGCGCGGATCTTCAGCGGGAAGATTTCTTGACGCATTCAGAGACGGCGAAACGGTACGCGGGGTAAGTGGCTGCTTTGTCGCGTGGGTACGAGCGGTACGAGCGGTACGGTCGGGAAATCCCTCGCATGGCGCGGTGTCGCATTACCTACGAGCGGGATGGCCCCATTGTATGCTACACCGCACAACTTTGACTCCGAGCTGCAAGAAAATTGGGGCGCACGCTTTGTTGAATTATCTAGACAGTCGTAAGCAGATGTGCGCTGAATGGGCCCGCGTGGTGAATGATGGCGTGCAGGTGGCAGGAAATCGTTACTTTTGTGGTATTTTGCAAAATGCAGCGGGATTTATAGCTCTCGTAGTGCTTCACAGAACTCGGTTATCCACCATCTATAGGTACGCTCAATTAAGACTTTCAAAACCAAGTAGGTAGCTAAAGCCATTTCATAAAAAAATAAAATCAAAAACCTTTCTCTCTAAACCACTTACCTTAATAATATCCTCTCCGTCTATGTAAATGGGATAATGATTGATAACAAATTTCGTTAGCCGCAATCCAAAAGTCTATTATAAATTGAAAGCAGGAGAGCCGCAAGGGCGACCTGATTTTTTATTCCAACATTTTTCATATCGAGTGACTTCGTTTATCCGAGCCGGTGGACTAAATTGGATGATAATCTGGTAAAGTGAGCCGCGATCTGGGCTAGAGGGATGCGAATTAAATGGTAACGAGCGGTGACCAACAAATTAACCGAGCCTGGGGGACGCGCGCTTAATGCAATTCTGTGCAGCAACTGCGACGGTGCACCCCTAGCGCAACTCTGCGCAACCCTCACCGGCACTTTTTAGTCGAGATGAATATTAATGGGTCAGCAAATTTTATAATTCATATTCCGGGTTTAGACGATTTTAAATTGGAGACTGAGATAGGACTTTAAATTCTCAGCGATTTGGGTAATATGTTTTCGTTTGTATAATATTTCTTTTCTAATGGAAATGTTCACCTGTACATTTTAATTCGACGTGGCACTTAAAATCGTTTGCTTTTTTATTCACCACCTTTTAGTGAGACATACTCGTACGTACCACAGAATACTCCGGTCCACCATCTGGATTATGACTCGTCTAATTACGGCGTCGGGCCCCTTCAAGCATTTTAACCTAATCAGGTATAATTATTATACGAGTCCTTTTAATTATTACGTCATTCGAGGCTTGATGACATTCAATTTCAGGCAAATAAAAAGTTAAATAGGAACTCTTCGCGCATTCGTATCTTTCTAACATAATCAGCCTATAATGTTTATTCCCACTGCTGGGATGGGACTCAGGCTTTCTTTCTGTGAAAGGAAGTAGGCCGTAATCCACCACACGGGCCCATTGGTGACTGGTTACGTTCCTTATAATATTGTCGTATAAATATAAAGGGGCATAAATCTGGAATTTTCTAGAAAATCGGCTTACTAAAACGTACAAGTTATAAAGATGTTTAAAGCGTGTAGAAGCGGACTCGATAAGTAAACAAGTGGAGCCAAGGGAAAGAGTTTAAAAAGCCGCACAGCTAGAGTTTAATTCTTTAACAGTTTTGTGACGTTTTAACAACGTGGCTTGGGGACTTGTAAATATTAAAAGTCAGCCATATTTGATCGTTATACTGACTCAATCTTTCTTTTCTGATAAATTGAGTCAAAGAAAAATCTCTTATTTAGTTAATCTTTTAGTATGAACATTCTTGAGGGAATGTCTTCAACTTTAAAACTTAATCCTTTTTGGGAATTGACTGAGAGGTACATGTATTTGCATCAATTTTAGAATGGATACATTTTTGTACTGTACTATGAACTATTGTCGAGAAATAAGTTCCTTGTTTGTCGAATCATCACAACATCCAGTTATATAAGTCAGTCGTAACAAATAGTCGGAACCACAAAAGCCTAGGAATAACAACCAACTTTAGGATATCTCCGGTAATTGGGT
This sequence comes from Lithophane ornitopus, assembly GCA_948473465.1. Classification (NCBI taxonomy): domain Eukaryota; kingdom Metazoa; phylum Arthropoda; class Insecta; order Lepidoptera; family Noctuidae; genus Lithophane; species Lithophane ornitopus. The sequence goes on from OX419633.1 coordinate 8,147,251, forward strand.
GGCCGAGGTCAGCTGTCAGATACAGCCGTGTTTGGATAGATTTGAAGCTGAATCTAAAATAGTTGGGAAAAAGATAAGTTGGAAGAGATGAATGTGCTTTATTGTACTTATTACATTGTAATGATAAATATATAATTATACTCTTATAAAAATAATTATAATGACACAAATTAGCAAAGGCTTATTTTGTTGAATGAATGACGTCATTAACTTATGTAAGTTCAAATATTATTACGAGTCTTTAGTTTAGGCGGCAGAACAAAATGTACATAGTTATTATTGACACTCACAATAGAAGCAAATTATCACCTTTTTGCCCTCGTAGGGTTAAATACACCCAATAGTACATAGATAGATAGATAAATCGTTTATTTAGTGCACACAAAAGAAATAACACTTAACTAAAAACACAATCGGCAAAAAAGTGTTATAACATAAAAAAAAGCTGTTTCGAAAAAAAAAAAAAATTTGGATTTTCAGGCCTTTCCTTGTTTATTATATGAAAATTAACTACGTTATATTAGTATGGCAGTAATTTTTTTTTATTGTGAAATAAAAAAAAATTACTGCCGAAAAATTGTTTTTATTTCACAATAAAAAAAATTTACTGCCGAGCGCGTCTAAAAAAGGGTTATCAGCTGATATTAAGATGTCAAAATGTAGTTAACACATGTAATGACACTGTTTTTGCCAGGGGGCGAATATGATAACAACTTAAGCTCATGAATATTAAGAAAATACCCTACAAGAAAAAAAAAACATATTTTTAAGACATACTTTATAGAACTCCACAATAGTTTTCCACCGCCATCGAAAGATGGAAATATCAGAATTTCTACGTTAACATAGACTCAGGAGCATCCCAGGAACTCAGCCAGTAAGCTTTTCAAATTCGTCGGGAAGCTAAAGTACCTACCCACCAACATAAGACTCTTACCTCTGGCTTTGACCACCTATCTAACTTTAAATTTCAATTCTGTGCACAGAGGTAATCAGATTTAGTGGCTATTTTTAAAGTTGAGAACTTGAGTTTAGTACCGGGATTGTAGCCAATTAACTCAACCCAGGTTTGAGTTTTAGTATTAGCTTGTTAAGGGAAAGTTTAGTTAATGTTGACTTATGTGGGTTTCGTCTTAACGTTTATAAGAGATTTTATTTTTAAACTTTTATTTTTTGCGTCTACTGGCGTATAAAGAACAAAATCTTGATTTGATAATTTATGCCTTCAAGATAAACATATGTCCTGCCAGGTTTGCGGGAAAGTCCGAAAGTGATACTGAGACCTTGGCAACAGGCAACTAAAGGAACACGGGTGGGTTTTAGTCAGTAAAAGTCTGACAGGCCCTTCCGCTCTGCCCAGAGCGGGAGAAGTAATTTGATGACATCCCAAATAAAAAAAAAAAAAAAAATCATGTGTTGTGTTAGCAAAACACAAAAGTTTTTGGTTTCGGATGTGGTTTCCCATTATGTGCTTAATTCCGGCCATAACCTCTCCGAAGGAATGTCAACTACCAACTTACTTTTAAACACCTTTTAACTAACCAGGTCACCGCCATTAGATCCACATATCGCCTTTAACGCCCCCATTACACTAGCTTGCCATCAAACGTAGACAGTCGTTCAGTCCTCAGCAGAACATAAGGGTAATCGTGACCGGACTGCACAAATGGCGTCGCGACGATATTCATATTTCAACCCGTATCGGCGAGATCCTACGCGACTGCAAACCCTACGCGAAGATAGCGCGCCCACGATAACTTGGAAACCTTACACCTGAAAAAGCAACCCTAGATTTTTACACCTAAGGTTGGGATTCCTTTGGGCCAGGTTGTCGTTGAAAGGTAGTTGGTCTCATAGTAGAAGTATGCAATAAAGACGTCAATCCATAACGACGGATGCAGCTATTATACAGTGATGCTGTGAGTGCTTTACGTTGTACACCCGGCCGGAATAAAGATCAGTGTAAGCTTGTAGAGATGTTTGTAGAATTGGTTATGATGGGGTTTCTTGCGTGACAAAATGTTTACTTTGTCGTTTTATTGTCGAAACAATGGAATGGATTTGATTATTTTTCTCGTTTACTTTGTCTCGTGTTGGAATGGGTTTTCCAATGTAGGTATGTTTTGTGCAATTCATCTTTAAGATGTCTCCTTGTCCTACATATTATGTATTTTTGCATCTGAAGTTAAAATCATCATCCTTTTAAAATTAGTCAAAGAAAGTTAATTTGGACTCTCAAAATTAATATTTTCGTGTCTGATTTCTTCTTCAACAAAAACTTTTCGCACGAGTTTGAACCGAAGGTCACTTTACATTCGAAAACTTCCAACTTAACTAAGTTTCGGAGGACAACAAAAAAAATTGTGTCACACGGACATCTAGTGTAAAGCATATTCATATTTCTCCGCAAAAAATTTCCAACACGTCTTCTAATTCAACCAGATTTAATATAACAAACGTTACCACGTTTCCTAGGATGTAATTTGTTAGTTCCACAAAACAAATAGCGGCGTTGACTTTAGCTCCGGCAGCCATTTGCGGATCTGCTTCCATCCTGTTTGTAAACCTACTTACTTACATTCCTCCCTCGTGTGAATCCATACAACAGTAAGCGTCATGTGGCTGCAATACAAAATATGCAATAGTTGCGCTACAAAGATGTACAGCGCTGGATGGCTAGTTGGGTATATGCTGTTTTTTGTACAGCGCCTTAGTTTTCTATAGGCGAGGCGCGATGCAACATATTTTGCAGTAAGATTTCTGTTGATACGTGATCATTAAAAGCGTGGTTTTTATGAAAGCTAATTTTAGTTATCTGAATAGTAAGAGATATTTTAAACTCAGCATAAAAAAGGAATCAATAGCCGTACAGCCTTTAAAAGTCCTACAAACAGCTCCGAATATAATACTGGCATAATTGAAACATTTAATAAACTAAAATCCTGGTTACAGAGCCATAATCTAGAAGTAAACAACAAGCAAACCAAAATAATCCAATTCAAACCCTACCAAAAGCAAAAAATTAACTTAAAAACCATAACAAATAATATCAAAATTGAAGAAGTCGATGAATTTAATCTATTAGGTATTACGCTGGACACTCAATTAAATTGGAAAAAACATGTAGACAATATTGAAATAAAACTATCACAATTTTCGTATGGTCTCAGTGTGCTCAAATCTAACACAAAAAAAGACTGTGCTCTTACTGCATACTATGCGTATGTCTACGCATAGCTACGTTACGGAATCATCCTATGGGGGCACATTGTAGATACTAAAGACCTATTTATTGCCCAAAAGAAATGTCTACGAATAATATCACATAAAACCTAGAGATAGCTGCAAACGCCACTTCATCAAAGAAAAAATCCTAACGTTACCCAAAATTTTTATCCTAGAAATAGCCACTTTTGTTAAAAAGAATATACAATTCTTTAATTTTGATAAGAATGAGCGCCGCAGATCTAAATTAATTCTACCAGCACCTAGACTAGAGATGTATAAAAATAGCCCAGAATACCGAAGCATCCAAATATATAATAAGTTACCTGAAAATATTAGATCCAAAAAAAACACTGTGCATATTTAAATTTAGACTTAAGTTAAAAAGTTATTATAGTATTAAAGAGTTTATGGAAGATAAGAAGCTAAAATAAAGCATAAATGTTATATATACCTCTATGTATAAAATGATTTTATTAATGTTACTTACTAAGTACTTTAAATTTCAAATAACTTTAATTAATATAAATTAAATAAATATTATGTTAAAAAGAGATAAATTAAGTAGTAATAATAATGAATGTTGTGATATTGATATCTAGTTACCTATTACCTATGCCATATAATGTTAACTTCTAAATATTTAACCTAGATTTAAGTTACACATACTTGTTGCGCCCTAACAGGGTCATGTACTCGATAAGTTTTAGCCTAGCCTGTAACTGAGTGTACATTATGCAAATAAATAAATAAATAAATCATATGCAGACTATTCTAAGGTAGACTCACATAAACACAAACAAACAAGTACCGTATGTTTGTAAAATGTGTCGTCTGGCGAAATGCTGCCAAAATAACAACTATTTTCCTTAGGTACTTATACAACATATACCTATTTACCTATGGAACATTCCTCTTTGAATTTACGAACGGCAAGGCATCAGTAAACACCTTTGTGCTGCAAGTGTACCTAGCAGGACGCTACCATATTCCACTAAATAGAACACCTACTGTGAACCATACCAGTGTTAACATAGTCAGTTACAGGAAATACCGAACGCATCTAGTTTTAAAACGTAATTTAATTTTGACGTGTGAAAGTGTTTCTTAAACCAATTTACAGATATAAATATCATTTATCATTCATGAATGGCACGTGACGACGGGAAGAGACCAGACGGAATGACCATAATGCCTTGGAAGGTAGGTAGGCCTTTGGTGTGGGATGCAACGTGTGTCGAAACCCTTGCGCCATCCCATCTTCCTAGCACGGCGGGCTGTGCTGGAGCTGCTGCTGCAGGTGCAGAAAACCTCAAACGGCGCAAATACTCCAATCTTATCGGGACGTATATGTTCGAGCCGTTTGTGGTTGAATCCCTAGGGCCATGGGGTCCGAGTGCCCATTTGGTTTTTCAAGACATCGCCAAGCGCTTGGTCGACTCTTCACGTGACCAGAGGGCTGGCCTATTTTTTGGCCAAAGAATCAGCATTGCCATACAACGTGGCAATGCTGCCAGCCTTTTGGTCACTTTTCCTGTTGACAGCGATGCGGACGAATTTTTTGATGCCCTTTGATAATTTCCCCTTGTACATAATTATTATTTTTAAGTAGATATTACAAATTAGTTATTAGTTATATTTACCTGTAATTATTTGAGTACTAATAAATAGTTAAATAATTATTCAAGAATTAAAAGTCTGATATACTTCACGAAGGTAGTAGGAAAAGTGAGGGAAATGATTGTTAAGGAAATTGAATACCAACTTAAATTGTCCGTGTATTCAAATCACAAGTTTAATTCTTTGTCAGTTGTATGAAATGGCAATAACTCGGCAAATTGATGTAGGGTGTCAATTTGCTTAACAATAACGAATTAACGAATTTAGTGCCAAGCATTATAACAATCGAAAGTGGGAAAAATAAAATCTGCTAAAACAAAGTGTTGTAATATAATTATTGCTCGACTTTTGAAAAATCCTTCGAGAACAGCACCACGAGGCGAAGCCAGTATCTAAGCAATGAAAATGAAGCAGAGTGCAGTATGCGCGCTTTACCAAAGCTAACCAAGTGCTCATCAAAATTTATAGCATTTTAACCAATTTTAGGATTGTGGTTTGGATTTTAGTCTCTAGGAAAATAGGAAGATTCGGTCGTAACCTATTATCGGTATATTGTTTTTTGGAAGTAGAGCATAGAACAGTTTCTTTGTTTAAAAAAAAAAACTAACGTCCTTTACTAAGGGCTATTTACAATCACTTACTTAATTAAATTGTTTTTTAATGAAATGTAAATTGGCGAAACCTTTTTTTCCGTTAATAATAATAAATATAGATAGATAATGTTTTATAAATAGCACAGAACAAGGAAAAATCCAATTCGTCCAATTGATTTTTCATTTAGAATCATGAAATTGATCTTTTTGTATAAATTGAAAGCACTTCTGGCACATGTTTATTTAATTTTTAATATCCTTGGCGTAACTTTTAATCTTGTCTAGTTAAAAAAATATTGCCGTTTTAATGTCAACTCTACGTAGTTGTTTCCAAAGTTGAATTTCCTTTGTCTTGAAACTTAAATATGCGACGTTTTAAAAGAAATAGAGGTAAACAACAGGATTGTTTTTAGTATCGTGTCGCGTGTTAAACAGATTCAAGTATTCGACTTGGTGTAAGCCGGGAACATTTATGACAATGTATTTAGGTTTCGAAGTTGACTAGTTCGTGTTCGGCGAATGTTCGGGAAATATTATAATAACACATCCATGAATTATCTTGCTCAGAAAAGAAGACGAAGTAGAATATTGATGATGAATTGGTGAATTTAAGTGTCATAAATTCATAACACCTATATACTTAAGTACCTCACCTATAATATTGTCTGATGCACGTTGCTTGAAACATTGACAACTTGTTAGGTCTTAGATTGAGTACCAGCACGCCGGTTTGTCGACGGAAGAATAGACAAAATGACAGATTATAATTGTTTATCTGTCATTTTGTCTATTCTTCCGTCGACAAAAGCCGTTTCTACTGTGGTCATGCTACGCGAGCTGGGTTCCGAATTCTGTAGTCAAGAATAAGTCAAGGCTGATCCTATCGTACCGAAACGGGCTGTACCTACGTACATGTACAGTATGTACAAAGTAAATAATATGAATAGCTTATGCGGGCCATAGACGTTCAAGTAATTTGATCAAACAAGCTGCTTCAAACAGTCATCAATTGGCATGAATGTGTGTGGGAAAATGAGTTGTCAAATGGCATGAAGAAATATGGATTTACTTATTTCTATATAATCAAACTGTTTGAACCAGCCAGTTTGATCAAATTACTCGAACGTCTACGGCCCGCATTAAGCAGTGTGTGCTATATTAGCCAATTAGATAGATAGTGGGGCTGACTGCCCAGCATACGTCGGACCTATATCATCTTTTCAGTTTTGCTACCCATAGAGGCTTGGGAGGGTTTGAATGTTTGATATTAATAATTAAGCACAAAGATATTACAAACTACGACGACGTTCAAACAGAGTTCTTTGAAATTAATATAGGGACGTGATTTAATTTCCGGAGCTCGGCAATTATGTTAAAATAATAACTGTTCAATATGTAATTAGTTTCTGTTCTCGTATACTTTGGCTCAGTACCTATATGGATTAACCTCTGTATTAATAACTGAACTATTTTCCAGAATATAATATATCACTTTGAAGACAGTTTCAGTTAAATTGTGTTTAAGGAAATGTTCTAATATTGCTCCTAATAATAATTACTTGATCTGCTTTCTGATTAAAATGTGTTGCAAAATTGTTGAAAAGATGAAATCTTTATCCTTACATACATTTATATAAAACAAAGTCCTCCGCCGCGTCTGTCTGTCGTCCTGTACGCGATAAACTCAAAAACTACTGCACCGATTTTCATGCTGTTTTCATCAATGGATAGAGCGGTTCTCGAGTAAGGTTTTAGTATATAATAACCGACATCAACGCGGGAGAAGTCGCGCATCAGCTAGTTAAAAATAAAATAAAAATAACATGCTGGCCAGAATTTAGGTTTTAATAATCGAACTTCACGTAATTCGTCCCCGGATTTGAATTCAGGTTGGTATTCTTTTTCAAATTCCTCTTTTCATAATTTGCCATTCAAAGATGTCGAAAAAAATAAAGTAATGTTTACCTACTCTAATCATCTTCATAAAATCATGTAATTTTATTTTCCCTGACATTTGGACACAACTTACGCTTTTTCTAAAGTAACTGGATTATTTTAATCTCAGCGTAAAACATCACTGGCACACCTAATACAATTTTTACTATACTTTACACATGTAAGCTAAGTGGGGACACATTTACCCGCGTGTAAACCATGAGAAAGGTGTAAAGGGGCTCCATTATCCCCTCGCAAGGTTGTAAACGGCTGAAACAACCGTTGTCGCAGCCGTAGCTTGTTTTAGGAGCCTTTATCTTGGTTTTAAGCAGTTTTTAGAGCTTCCTTCGTGAACGCGTGGCTTCTGCTTGATAGCTGACGTTTCTACGTCTCCCCTGTTAAGTTTAAAACCTAAGACGTTAGTAATGGACGTGATTGTCTTACTTTTTATTATTTTGACTTCGTAAAGGTAGTTATGCTTTGGTTTCATCAGAAAGCGGTTAGCTGTTCAAATACAGAGCGTTTTTGACATCTAACAATGTCTAAATGTCAAATATAACTAGTGAATTAGACAGATTTTCATGACAATCGGTAAAATATTATGGAACCGCTTTTTTAGAAAACTTTCGGTCTCGGGTTTAATATATCACGTGTCGAATGCCACATTTTAAAGTGATACCTTGAAATAAATACGTAATGAAACGGTGAACTAGTATTAATTGTAACATTCACATTCGCCCTCGGTAATAATAAATGTGACAGGAATCCGTTTGGAAATATACCTATCGAACTAAATTAGAGTACTATTTCTAGTCAAGATCTCTGACGTCTATATTTGATACGTATTAGTGACGTGATAAGTATCATACGTTGGAATAACGAGACGTACAGTCAACAAAAGAAATTGGTATGCAGGCAAGATACATTACAGTACCACTATTTTCTTAATGTCTCTCGGTAAATTTCGTGTTTCGTCAGTCGTCGGATTTCTATCAGTTGCCTTTGCACTTGGACTTGCAGCCCGGACGCTCTCAATCGAATTCAAAACACAAAGTTTGCCGACGGACATTAAAAAAATAGTTGTACTGTACTTATTTATTTTATTTTTAGCCCTACTGCAAGGCAAAGGCCTCCCTTTCTCCTTTCCACTCCTCTCTGTCAATAAGTAATGTTGTGTAACCCCTTTCTTCACGGACTACACAACATTACTTGGTGCCATTGTTCAATTTACCGCCTTTACGGTTGAGGTACAATATGACTGACCACCTATTTCGACTAGCTTCACAAATACCTACTAACTTCCTTCGAGGCAACTGATCACATCGTTTCATGTAAGCAGACAATATTCATTGTTATTTCTATTTCTATTTCTATTTTTTTTTTAAAAAACGTTGCCCCACACTAGGAATTTCTTCCTGTATCGTGGGTGCGTTTACAAACATAGAAACTCACATACACTAAACACCCAGACCCGGAACAACTACTTGCAGATCATACAAATATTTGTTCCGTGCGGGAATCGAACCCACGACACGTTGCGCAGCAGTCCATCGCTCAGCCACTGCGCCAACCGTGTCGTCAACGTTCATTATTACGACCGATAGCTGTTTCTTGCCTTGTTGGTCTAGGGATCGCAAGCGCGACTTCTGTAAACTTCTTGGGTTTGATGCCCGGGCAATGTAATTGGGTTACTTCATCAGAAAGTAGTAACCCGGAGTATGGATTTGAGCCCGGTTTACGGCACTAGGCCATGGCCTTATGGCCTTTGCCATCACGGCTGTATTTATTTATAGCCGTGATGATTTATGTTAACTTTTAATCAAAAGACGAACGATGTCATAGGTTGATTTCACTTCTTACCACACGTACAATATAAGTAGGTTAACAATGGTTTAGAATTTTCCATGAGCATCCTGTATAGGTACCTACCTATCTCCTTTGTTGACTGTACTTGGTAGTTATAGAGGATATATCAGGTCTCTCGGATGGCTGGATGCTGTGTTTATCTGCGACGGAGCTAAATTCCGCGATATCTTGGTGGCGACGCGACTCCTTGCCAACTGTGAGTTATGAACTCATCTGTCTGCTTGAATAAAGGGCATGAAACTATTATGGTGAATAGCGTACACAATGGTCTTGGTTTGTTGTTAGAGAAGTTGGTATTAGATTTGTGATTTAACTTTAACATCTTGATGTAGGGCTTGTGGCTAAGTAGTAACAGCCGCACGGGTCGTTCAGGTTAAGCTACGCTTGGCCCGTGGATGGGTGACCATCTCTACATACCAAGACCCCTCCGTGCCTCGGAAAGCACGTTATAAACCGCGATCCCAGCTGGCATTCGTAGATCTTTGACAGTCTTTACGGGTAGTCAGAAGCCCGAAAGTCTGACAACCAGTCTTACTACGGGGTATCGTGTTACCCAGTAACTGGGTTGTGGATGTCCGATAGGCAGTCGCTCCATGTAAAATACTGGTATTCAGCCGCATCCGGTTAGACTGGAAGCCAACCCTAACATATTAGTTGGGAAAAGGCTAGGCAGATGATGTTTAATTGAATAACTTGCAGCTTTCTTCGGCGCTTCTGATTTTAGTCACCTGCGATTTCTTGGAAATTATAATTATTATAAACATACGGTAGATTTTAGAAAAGGTTTTTAAGAAAATCGTCCAGCTCCAAATAATTATGAAAACGGACGATTTTTCTGGGCTAGAATATCAAACCTTGAGCCTAAAGCCTTCCGAGAAAGGGTAGTATAGTGTTAGCCTTATTAAAACTTCTTAGAGTTCCCAAGATTATAGGCACCTTCCCCGAATAAAGGTAAGTAGGTACCCGTGGACACTCACTTTCGGGGTGGTCTACAAATTCAAGGTCACTCAGCGCGCTGTGGCGGCAGGCAGCGGGCTTTACTCATCAGAGTTTCTGTGAAGGATAAAATGAAGTTATCCGGAAAGTATACCGGAGTTACTGATATAGCTTGCAGTAAGCAAGCTGAAGTGGTAATGAGCTGGCCATGTTTGTCGAAGTTACGATGGCTCGGACACCAGACGGTAACTTGGAGCCCGCGTATCGGCACGCGTAGTGTAGGACGCCCATCAACTAGATGGACCGACGACCTTAAAAAGATGACTGGGAAAGACTGGATGCGGAAGGCGGAGGACAGCATGTTGTGGCGCAGCCTGGGAGGGGCTTATGTCCAGCAAAGGATATGCTGGGCGATATGATGAGTTGAAGTTATACTCACAATATTAAAGGTCGTCATTTGAGCTGAAGACGCACGACCATCAAGAGTAACGTTGTGTTTCGATTAAAAATAAAACTAATGTTCGCTTTGCATTCGTAGTTATATGTAGTCGTGTTGACATGATGCGATTGTATTGATGAACGCCGGTGATCTAGCATAGACGTTCGTTAAAGTGAGCGCTACGTGCAGGGTGCATAAGAAAATATTAGTACTTACATAAAGAAAAACAAGTACTTTTAGTTCTTCATGCAGTCTTTTAGCAACATACAACTACAGGCTAAAGATGCTAATGATGTATCAAGTTGGAGTAGCGTGTTGCGGTAGCTTGTTGCAGCAACGCGTTCCCGCCGTCCATAATTCATGTTGTTCGCTCATCGTTTTCTACTTGCGCGGTGTGTAAGGAAATTTTATACTCCGTGGTTTTACCTGTGGATAAGCTTGTAATCTTAAATGATTGAAGGTTGCATTAAAGACGTTTTTAACCGATTTTGGCACAGTAAAGGAAGGCGTAATTACAGTATGACGTGTTTTACATTTGTATTTATTTCATTTCAGAATATGTTGTTTTATTGTCTTTTCGATAGACGTATTAAACGAAGCATGTAAGGACCGTAGCAGGTGGCGTTATATAGTTTCTGCCTACCCCCATGGGAAGAACGCGTGAATTTAAGTTATGTTATTGGTTTTTCGATTTGCCTCTGGGTTTGATTTCGTAAAAAAACAATATTGATTTGTGACCCATTTTGTCATGTTCACTTTCTTGTTTGTGCATAGGAGAGTTGTTTTGAAAAAGGTTTAAAAAACCAACGAGATTTGCAGAAGGTTTCAAATCGATAAATAAGGTAGGTACTTTTGAATGAGAAGCTTAGGTTCCAAAGACTACCTGCAAGACTGGCTTCCTTATAAATAAATATAACGCAGTAACTTCATGAAAGTACACTCGTACAATTCCTTCAAAGAATCTCTCCTTCCTCAATGTATAACTTAATGTACTTCTCAAATAGGTCAGAGGTCCGTCAAGTAGTTCTCTAGACTAATTAATATTAAACCTTATTCAATGGTTAGTTCAAGTATAAGTGACGGTAAGTAAGTTAGGTACTTAGGTAGGTACGCACAAGGCCAGTTGCTGGTCGAGCCACGAGAGTTTGCCAGCAAACAGTTTCTGACTGATTGGTAGCTTTCATCTACTGTTTGCAGAATACTTGCCTTGTAGAAAGGCATTAATTGAAATTTTGCTCACTTACAATCAACGCAAAATCGATAAAAGACGGAACCTACTTTCGTACCTACTGTGATTATATTGTGGCGTTCGATTTGTAGATTCATCGAGCGTCTTTTGTTACTATTTTTAAACTTGCAGCAAGTTGAATTGCAGAGAATGCAAGTCGCTTTTGAACGTCAATTTGCACAACATAACTTACTCTATAGAGGACACTACGTGCATTATTTAAAATGTTGTTTCGTTCAATACATCGCACGTCTTTTGTTTCGTATTTTAATACAGTAATGTTTTAAAATCATATTATGTCACTATATTCCTTGTATCTAGCTGTTGCCGTGTTCCCTGTCGAGTTAATATCCAGCTTTTAGGGATCTAACCGTCAACAAGTTATTATTAATAAGACGCCAGTTCATTACAGCGGCTCTTGAGTTCTGCTGCCTGCTGCCTCGCCCACTATGATTTATGAAGCATTTAACTTTTATGGTAGCGCTAAGTGGCCGGCCGACTTTCATAAGAGAACCGGGGAAACTCATCTTGGCTAATGTAAGCTGAAAAGTTAAACAAATTGTCCTTCTCGCCTGTGACCTTATAACGTGTTTCGGTGCTTCAACGGGAGAACCGAATTTTTAAGAGAAATTACTTCGTGAGTACCGACGAAAGTCGATTTTTATGTAAGTTAGCGAGATACTGTCACTACTTCTTATAAATATTTACTTAGCTTGTTGAGATAAAAAAGTTAAAATGGCATCGTAAAGTGAGATATCTCATTCATTTACATTTGAGAATAAATACAGAACTACGTCTCGTAGCAAAAACGTGTTGTAATTAGCTAACGGGTCGTTGTTCGTCGAGTGTACTGTACATATTAATTTGATCAACACAACACTGCAGCGCTATATCCTCGTAAGTCACAGTGCACAAAAGTTGGACCGTGAAGTCTTAAATATCATAAGCAAACGGAACCCCTTAGCGAATCACAAAGCTTTGAGCTAGGGCTTTGACTACACCAAGAGCTTGCAAAAGCCCGTTATGGTGCTTAGCATACTGGCCGGTATTCGGTACAAGCTGTATGTCCTATTAGCTGGCCACTTATGTCCAAGCTTTATATGTAAATCGTGCATTTTTATGAAGTTTTCTTCGGGTGAATACAAACTTCGGTGCAGAAAAAAATCCGTTTGTTGGACTTTTCAACCGTTTTCTCGTACCCGTCTCGAACTGTTAACCAACCAATAAAACAAAACATAAATTGGAAGGTCGAAATGAAATGAAATGAAAAGAAATTATTTATTCTGTAAATAGGATAACGTCACGTCACACGTCATATAAAAAAAAATCGTGTATGTATCTTTTTTTTAAAACTAGCTGATCCAGGATGAAAAGTAGTCTATGTCCTTCTACAGGTCAAAGTTTACCTCTGTGCCAAATTACATCCAAATTCGTTCAGCCATTTTAAAACAAATTCACTTTCGATTTTATAATATTAGGTGGGATTAGCAGCTGTTAAACCAAATGTACTTACAGTTATTCAGCACAATATTAACAATGAGTGTAATAATATTCATCTCTAAATATTTTTTCAGCAGGTTTAATAATACCAAGGTTACACGACGATACGCATTTTCGCGGGTCTCGTAAAATTTTATTTTACTTTTCGTGTTAAAAATATCACTTTCACGAATAAAGCCGTTGTAATTAAATTAGATAAAAATCTCCGATTTTAATGAAGGTAGGTCATTGATTCGAACCGGAACGTACGGAAAACCGAACCGTAACCGTTTTTTAACGTAATAATGCTCAAATTGGAGTAAATTAATGAGACTGTATAATATTATTATAGACTGTATAATGTTATTTTTTCCTTGAAGAGTTTTTAAGATATATTTCGAAACCGACAGCGGTCAGGAAGAGAAATTAATTTTATAATCAAGCAAACCGTAAACTTGGGGTGATTTAAATATTTATAAGTCTCTTTTAAAGGGATAATAAAGTAGCATTAATGTTGTAAGTATAACGTCTCTCTACAGACACAGATAGACGAATTTACAAACATTTGTATACGTTTTTGTGTAAAGCTAGGTTTACATAACGAAGATAACCTTCAAAACATGAACAGAGTTTGACTTCGTATTTAAAGGCATTATCAGAATCTTATGTGTAGTAATTTCTGATACTGATTCCCAGAGTACCACATTTAGGTACTCACATCACAGAGCACCACAATTACGTGCTCACATTTCTTGCTTCATTGGGATAGCTATACTTATGTACTTATTTAATTGATTATGTGGTTAGTTTTGTAAATACAAACAGCAATTTGTTATTTCTATCCCAACTTTAGCCTCTTGGTATATGTTATCATGTTAAGGCGGAGACTGACTTGCAACGTTTGTTTGTAATGTTTTTGTAATGCGTCAGTGCAGTGAGCCGAGCCACTCGATGCGAGCGCCGGATCCTCCCCTCGACTGTCGGCTTTTTCGTGAATTCCTTTGAAACGCGTTATAGCAACCAGTGCAACGAGCCGGTCGATGCCAGCATTGCAAGCGCATTTTTACAATAGACCAAAAAAATGTAGCTCGCCTGAGTCAAGTGCTCGAAGCGAGTGTTCGCCACGTTTAGTGTATCGCCGTTTTGTATTATGAAATGGAGCGCGCTGGCGCCATGTGCTCGAAGCGAGCATTCGCCGCATTTGTGTATAACCTTTTTGTAACCAAGCTCGCTTAGAATGATACATTACAAACAAACGTTGCAAGTCACTCTCCGTCTTTAGGTATTAAAATTTCGAGCCACTAGCTCCTCAATATAAACCTGCCTTAATGCACGATTGTACCCACTGAAAGTTGGCTGTAAGATCACTCAAGTGGAACTCACCTACGCGTCTAACATTTCAAAAGTCAAGTCAACACATCTCTTTGAACCCGCGCTTTTGACGAAGGAGGATTTGCTTGCAAAGCGCGAGGTGTTATCTTAATCAGAGTGCCAAGTCAAGCCAGGCTTCTGAGCTGCCTAGTGAATCCAGGCTGCCAAGTTGCCAAGTCACTCGAATGTATGGCCATTGTGTGAGTGCTTCCACTTGGCGTAGTGGACAGACAGAAGGTAATATTTCTGTCACTTTCATTAATGTCACCTTGTGTAGTGGAAGTGTCGTGTTTTCTTTTATTGTGATGTTGTTAGATTGCCTACTATTCCTATGTACGTGGTATAAAGATGTAGTGCGTCGTGTTAGTACCTTCAAAACAAAATTAAGGAATCTAAGTCGTTCTCAAAGACAAAATCCCATCGAATATCTTACAACTTCCTGAAACATAATCTCATGCCTCACTAAAAAGATGATTGTTCTCTTTAAAAAAATTAAAAATATATCACTACACGTTTTGTTCCCCGAAAAAATCGTCAAGTGTGTGTGTGTAGTGTAGTATGTGTGTGTTTAAACATAAATTCAAATAAATGACAGCGGTGTGAAATAAACCATGGAACAATACAGACGCTTGTGACAATTCAAACACTCTGGGAGACGCAAAATATCCGCGCAAAACAATCCACAGAGGTGCGAGTGGACAATGCATCCGCGTCGAAAACACAGAGTACATAAAAATGGAGTGACAATAATTTGTGAGCAGAACGGCACCGCTCTGTTGCGACTGGCAATAGACAGATGTTTCACCTCACCCGGGAACCTCACGAATTGCTGCAGGAAAACTGTGGGCTAGGCAATACGATATTGAAAGAACAGCGCTGATTTACTAGTGTAACACAGATTGCGAAGAAATATTTAGATATAACTCGTTGTTTTTTGGTGTAATTATGTGATAAATTACGAACAAAATTAATTACTAAATACTCCATCTTTTAAATACTGCGAAACGAATGCCGTGCCATTTCCAACCCACTGTGTAACCTAGCACCCAGTTCACATGGCGACAAAAAGCTCAGAGTCCACGTCATTAATTTGTCCACCAGTCTAATTAGTGCCATGCGAGCTCATTGTAAAGTGGCCGCGGGAAGGAACTTGAATAACAGTACATTTGTTTAGTTGTTTGGGCTGTAAACAGCGGTAGAGTAACGGAGACGTTGCTTACACTTTTTCAAGCTATGCCACGTTCAGCTTGAAAATACATCAAGCTAGTCATTTGAAGGATAACTCTATGAATTTAAGGAGATCGTGAGAAACTTTGTTCTTTGAAAAGACCCGAAGATCCTCTAGATTTTATGAGGAAGACGCACCTGTTGTTATAGGGCATTTTATGAAGAGTGTATCAAGCATTGGATTGTGATAAACGCTCTCATAAATAAAACATAACATTCTAAAAGCCTTCTAAAAATGTTGTTCAATAATACCATTTCCATATAAAACCAAAACGCTTCATTATGAACCAGACCTAAACACCCTCGCACCGAAATTAAAAGTGAACTTTAGCGCGAACAAGAGTCTATGACTTAAAACAATGTCCTCGCTCAGCACATCGCATCTCATTTACCTAGCAACTCCACGCTCAACTGTATGCTCTGGCGTCATACGGCTTGTTTTCACTCCCGCTTTAGTTCTGAATAAATATTTGAGATGCAACGCTGATTGTCACGACAACACTTCGGACAAGTTTGTAATTAAAGTACTGATATAATGAACTGGTTTGTAGAATTTGTAGATATCTGGTTATACTGTGCCGTGTTGTTTTAGGATTCATCATGGGATTGCTGCTAAGTGGTGCTTGTGTTTGGTTAACTTGTGGTGGCGTTCGTCTTGGGTTTCGCTTAGTGATTCTAATGTGTATTGAGGTAAATACTTTCTGTTATTGTTGGTAGAGATTATTAATTAGGTAATTAGAACAAGAGTCATTACTGTACATTATATGCAGTGTATGTTCATTGTTCATATACAGATATTGTTAATGACAACTAATAACGTTTAAAAGTAGTGTTAGAACCTTGTGGCGGTATCTACATCGCCACACGTGAACTACGCATCAAAGACCTGACGTCAGACAGACGTCACATAAATCCTGCATCGCGCTATTAAAGTTTACCGTGCAGCGGACATATATACAAAAAACCCAACGTCAATCGTTGGGCAGTTGCCCGCCAGACACAACACCCGTCTGGTCGGAGGATCCTCCCTTTTCTACGGAGTATGAGTGAACTTTACACCCTGTTCCTCATACTCCTAAATTGGTGACCCCGAATATGAACGTCAGCGCAGCCTTCGTGCAACTACTCCAGCGTGACGTCATCAACCTCATTAGGATTATAGGCACCACCCATTATCATTAACTATAGATATTGATATTAAGTCGCCATATAAAACATTGATAGGTACTCTAATTAAACTTACGACGAACGAAAAACATATCTAAAAAGAAGTAACATTTACCGATAAAGAAGTTTCTCTCGATATCAAACTTTTCCTTCGCCTAAAGTAATAGCAGGCACCTGGTTAAACAGTATTTATTTTAAAATCTTTATCGGCAACGCCAGCCGAGATTACAAAGCGTTTTAATTTGTCCAAGTAATTTCTTTTCGTGTCATAAAATTTTGCAGTGAAGCCGAGACACTAACAAAAGAATGAATAATGAGTTTATGAAACAAAGTTGAAAATTTTCGGGAAACTTCCGAGCCACTACAAGCGGCACTGTTATCTTGTGATTTGTGTTTTTGCTTTCCGTTCCCTTATTGCTGGTTGCTTGGAACTGGATAATTAGTGTTATTTTATTAGGTATAGGGATAATCTTGCCAAGTGCTAACGCAGTTTTACATGTGTGAGTGACATCCAGGGCAAGTGAAAACACGGTCAGACAGACGCGCCCTATTTCTTTTAGTTGAAAATTTGTGAAGCAGGCAACCCTCACTTTTTTGCGAATAGAGACAACGATCTGAAGAATATATTTGAGAACCGTTAGTTCTAAAAAATCTAGACTACTTAGTGGTAGAAATCATTTTCATTAATTTTATGTTGGATCATTTAGCTCCCTGCAAAATGGTTGAGCTAAATGGTGCTGATTCATGCGTCATGTTCGTGAACGGGCGCCGTCAGTTGTGACTGGTCATCTCTTAGCTGTCATGGCTTATTTTAATTTTTGAATTGTAACCATTATATTGTAACAATATTTTGATTTAAAAGAGTGTCCATGGAGTTTCTTGCCCGTTCTTCTCCATAGGTACCTACTACGCTTTGGAATGGGCAACTAGCTTCATATTTCTGACTGACTGACTCCTTGACAATTCAAAAGTGCCTGTAAATGGTTTAATTGAAATAAATGCTTTGAGTTTGAGTTTTATGTAAGTTAAATATTATAATTATTTGCCAGCATGATCAGATTAAAGTACGCATAATACCCAGGACAAAGGACAGTAGGACCCAATAATCATTTCATCTAGAATTTTTGGAATAGGTACATGTATCCTCACTAAACCGTCTTACATTTCATAAAGGCAAGATTTAACTGAACAAGGGCCAATTAAAGTTATATAGGTACCTATAGATATGTTTGTTGTCCTTGAGCAACAAAGCCGTGACTAATGAAGGTAGATTAACAAGAAGGGACTCTCCAAAAAGCCTTATTATACTTTTAGAAGACTCCAAACAAAGGAAGTTTAAGTGGACACTTAATTTATCAAATCTTATGCGTGGTTGTGTAAGGATAATATTTTATATAGGATAGGAGTTTTTAACCTTCACCTTAGTGGTTTTTTCAGGTCATTCTAAGATGAAAATCAATTATTTGTGTTGACCTTTGTCTTGTAGCTTAATATCCTGTTAAGTCAGAATGTCAGACTTATTGCATCATCATCGTTCTGGGTGCCTGATGAAAGGGTCGGTGATGTGGGTTGAAATTGAAATAATATTAAATAAATATTACGGACTTAGCCTTGTGCTCCGTCATGTTTTCCACCGAAAAAAACTCGTACGTGTTCCATGAAAAATATTTAGGTACTATAGAACATCTCTCGAATGAATGACCTCGTTGGTCAGAGAAGTTGACCGGTGTAAGGTTTAGGTCACATCAAAGTGTACCCACAAGGGGGTGAAGTACTGAAGCAGAAGTTATGTTACTGTCTCAAACAGTGCATCCTTCAGAAACTTAGCAAAATTAATTAAATCCTCTGGCAGCCACAGGTACACTTGAAAAAAAAACTCCAAAAACTTATTTTTGGTTTTTATTGCACAAGATTATAACACTGGTTAATTTATTCTCAAAATTTGTCTCATCGTGAAAAATTTGCCGTCACAATCGCTAACAAAAGAATGAGTAATGGCTTTTTAAAACAAAGTTACACTGAACGCTGAGAAACTTTAAAAGCTTTCAAGGGTGTGAATTATTATCTTAGAATTTTCTTTTTGTGATTAGCCGAGTTAGAACATTTTGTTTCAATTTGCTTCTTTACATCCTATTGAGAGATATTATATGATTTATTTATTTATTTATATAACGTCATACACAAACTCATAATCATCATTAATTACCTTTTACCTAAAAAGCCCATTTTCGTTATTTCAACTTACAAAAATTAAGCGGATGTTAATAATGTTACAAATTCTAAGTAAGTCCTTTTTACGCAAGTAATTTTGCACGTATCTACCTAAATTACGAACAAGATAATTTTATGAAAATTTAGAGAATATCAAAGCTTTCCACCATGCGCGAGGGTTTTATCATTTCCTGAAGGTAACTGAAAATCGCTAGTGTGTAGAACAAAATGTTGTTTACCAATACATTTTCAGTAAATATCGAAAACATTACGAGTAGAAATAGCGAATCACTATTTACAGAAATGTGAACAAATTGTGGTTCGAAGTTTGGGGATAAGCTTGTGTCAATTACGTATTGAGAAGGGTCTCTCTTGGCTGCGACAAATTGAATGGCCTAAGACGCAGTAGCGGTTCCACTGACTGGCATTTTTTACCACTAAGGGCCCGGATTATCTGCTCCTATGATAGTATATTTTCTAATATGCGAGATATTCTAGACTTATTTTCTATTAAGTTTTATAGATACCTATAGCAATTTCTTTAGATTACTCAATCGCGATTTAGATTACCAACTACTTCAAAGTACGTATTATAGGTATTAATCAAACTAAAAATATTTCGAGGATTCATTTTTCTGAAAACCGATTACTGCGATAGATAACGTAGATGTTAGCTATAAAATTAGGTAAATTATGAGGTGACTGCTAGGCGACTCTTAACGACCGATCAAGTAAAGAGATAAGTGGCTAAATTCTAGATAAAGTAGGTAATGAAAGAGCATGATTAAACGTAATTATGTTGGGGCGAGACTTGAAATAAATTTGGGGAGTCTGGATTAAACAGGTGCGCACATAAGGTACCGCTAAGTGAATATTTAGGATTGTTGATAAATTATTTATGTAGAATAGGTACATGTGTGGTGTTAACTTACTTCGTAACGAACAAGGGTTCGTAAAGTGGTTAAAAAGGCCGAACACGTGGTTAAATACAGACATGATTTACTTAACGCAACTCTAATAGAGAAACTTTCTTTTAAAGTTTTGAAAAAAGTGGTTGGTATTTTATTATTTCTTCTGTTTTGGAAAAACCACATTTTTTGTCGATAATTCTGAAGAAAACCACTAGGTAAGTACTAACAGTTCTCTTCAGTAGAAAAAAAATAAAAAGTATCACTGAAACCCGTCACGAAACCTGTACCTACCTGTACCTGTTTATCTTAGTGCGGCAAAACTTTGTGCCCACGCAAGAAAAAACATTTCTAACAAATTCAAGACAGAGGCGAGTATTTTTCCAACTTGCAAACATCTTTTTGTAGGAAAACGCCTCCGAAGTGAACACAGCCGGCTTAATAACGACATTTCCAGTCTTGAATGAGTTTTTTTGTTCTCACCAACATTGGTTTTATTGTAAATACTACAATTCTTGGGTTGTGGCGTAATTTTACGCTGGTTATTGAGTAAAAAGGCCCCTGGAGGTTCATTTTCGGACTTATTAAGCACAGATCGACTGAGCTTTGAACAAAAAGGCTTTGTTAAAAGAGAAGCAATAAAAATTGAAATAACTTAAGTTGAATTTCGAAACAATTATTTTTAATTGATTGAGGATTGGTTTGAGGTGCTTTTTGGCGATAAATAATAAAATATGCAATAACAAATTACACGTACCTATTGAATGCATTATTAATATGACCTTATGTACGCGTTCACTAATTGATATAAGTCTCCCGGCTCATAATACCGACATTAGAATAATTTGCAAAGGAAAGGGTGTGGGTAGTGTAACTAAAGGCGTAATTTTCGCTACTCAAAGTGAGTTACTGTTTTCGGTTGCGCTTATAGTTGTAAATAAACCGTTTTAAACCAAAATCCATGGTTTAAAAACCGTTTTAAATTTGTTTAAAACGGTTTAAAACCAGGACCACATGGGCCGTAAATTGATTACGTATTACATTAAAAATTAAGCTAGAAAGGCTAAAAACGGTGAAAGATTTCAATCTTTCACCGTTTTTATGAATTTATGTGAGTCATTTAAGTATAATAACTACTTTTTTAGGATTAGACACACTGAAAACAAACTTAATATACGTATTTATTAATTTAAACATTTAAAAAATAAGTTTTCGCTAAGTATCAGTATAAAAAAATAGTCTGATTAGGTTTTTAATCAGCTACTGCATATTTTTAGAATGTATTTTCTTGTAAATATGCATAAAAACTGTATAGACAAAACGAGATTATTTAAAAAAAATATCAGAGTGTACATCATGTGATCATCATCACTTGACTCTTTTAAAAAAAACTTTTAAAATTACTTTTAAAAAAACTTAAAAAAAATAAAACTTTTAATAGATTCTATTACAAAAAAACATTTTAAGCCATTATTAAATTGCCAAATGTGGTTTAAAACGTTTTAAACCAAAAAGACGGTTTAACATCAAATGGTTTCAAACGTTTAAAATACGTTTGCATCTATAGTTGCGCTACATTCAAAGCAAAAAAAGGGAAATCGTTTCGAAGGGAAATTCCTGTAATAATTTTGAGTGACGTGAATTTTATTATGCACTTAAAACTTGTTTCGTTAGTCTAGCAGTGGGGACAACGTAAAACTAAGAAAATAAAACTAACTTCGACTTACGAAGAAGTTAGTTTTTTAAAAGCGCACAATGTGTTTAAAATCGCATTGCGGCCATGTTGGATGTTCCGTCGTAAATTAACCCGCAAACGGCGGCTGAAAGTTTATCTCGTTTCCAGCCGAGTTGCCCGCGACCTGCGGAAGGCTTCGATTAGCTAGTGAACACTCACCTTTTGTACGGGACGCGTGTTTAAATTCTCATAACTTTTTATTGAACCGGCGAAAACTAGGAACTAGATATTTTAGACAGTTTGTAATAATACCTAGAAATTAGGAACCGTAGGAACCAGGTATTTTAGAGAGTAAATACCTAACACAAATAGGATTTTAGATTCTGGGTTAAAAGCGGATTGCGTTGCGTGTAGGCTGCGGAGTTTTAGTGTTTTCAGTCCTGAGGTTTTTTTGGAGTATTTATGCCTATGTAAATGTTGTATGGGTAGACACCATGTTTTAGGCAGTAATTTATGCAAAAAAGACCCAGAAAATCTACCTATTTATAAATTAAAACCATAAACAAAACAACAAACAAATGTGTCCTCCTCACAATAAATTAGCCGCGGTTACAATATTTATTCAAATTGTAACCAATATTTAAATTTGTCTCCTGACGTTAAAACCCGCTAACCCTTAGTTGGAAAACAATGTGGCGAGTCCCGGGCAGAGCCGCCAGCGAGATCACCTTGCTAAACAACGGAATGACTAATAACCGGATTAAATATCTTAAAACCTTTTTACTTAGTTTAATTCGTACTTTTTGGAGATTAACCTTATTACAACGGCTTGTTAGGAGGTGCAAGTGGTGAAATATAATCTAATAATTCAGGGTTGAGGTTATTTTCATTATGTTGTTAAGAACCTTAAAATAGGTCGGTTTTGAGTCCATAAATTAGGTATTAGTCGCAGTGTTCATGTGGCAAAGTTATACCACCGCGCTGGTTCACGGGAGAGCTACAGGATCATGGTCAAAATAATATTTTATTTCACACTAGCTTCCTGCCACCTGTGGCTTCGATAGTCGATAGCCTATGTAGTTCCCCGGGATGCCATCTATCTCCTTCCCAAATTTTATCGAAATCCGTTCAGTGGTTTAGGCGTGAAAAGGTAACATAGGCGCAGACAGACAGACAGAGTTACTTTCGAATTTATAATATTATAGTATGGATAAACCTACATGAGTACTTATGCAACGTCAGAAGCTAGGTGCACGATTCCAATTGGTAGTTTGGGAATGGAGAAGAGCCGGCAAGAAGCACGGTTACTCTTTAAAAATAATTGATTTTCAAATAACATCGTTATAGGTATGGGAGGACAATGTAGGCCTTTCGACAACTACCATGGTGCTAATGATCATAGCGTCAGTAACACATTTATAGGCACCATGATATTTAATTCTATGCCATAAGGTCGACCATCTGTCTATTTTCCGAATGCCAACTAAAAATAGATATCTGTATAAAAATATAGTATCAGAAAATAGAATACGTACCCATTGTTATATAACTGTGTAGGAAATACATATTTTACAACGGATCTTATCTCAGTCACGTCAGTGCTTGATAGATTATATCTCACTATTTTACAGGCAGTGTTACTAAAGGAATATAATACATTCGTACAAAGAACTTGTCTGCTCTACTAACAGTAAAATAACAGAAGAAAATATGAACGTATTTCCTGCTGCGTAATTGTATATAATATTAACATTTCTTAGAGAACCTTTTCAGCCCTTTGTAAGAAAAGGCGGAGAAAGGAATCTTGGATGCATTCAGATAATTATAATACTTTCCATCATAATTTGAGATGAAATCATTGTAGATAGGTGACTCTGTAAAATACGATAAATATTTCCATAACCAGGAAAAATCATGCCTTCCTTCCTTCCATCAGCCTTAATTTAACCGCTTTAAATTATGAAAAAAATACAGAATGGAAAAACGCAAATAAGATTTTTTAAACCAATTTGAAAGTTATTCTATCGGTGCGATCAAATAATTCAATTATGAGGTATAAAACAATATTGTCGGGGTTCAATATCATAAGCCCATTATTTTCCGAAATGGGAGATTCCGAAATCGCCAACTGTTTTGTGACGACTCAAGGAGGGGAATAATACTGAATTATGTAAAGGAGCGTTTACATCTAAGTAATTTGGAACAAGTACCTGACGGACTTTTTGTAAACATTCTTTTGTACCTTGACTGAAAGAAAGAAAATACATTTATTTAGTACAGACTAAAAAGCATACTGTAAGAACAGGGATTTGCATACGATTGATATTCGTTGGGCGAAAGATAAATTAATGTTAATTTGAGCAGGAGTGTACAATGTAGGAATTAACATGAGACGAAGTAAATATTAAATATCATTTTTGCAAACTTACGTATTAAAGTTATTAAATATATAAAATCCTGATATTTATGTATTAAACCTATAACCACGATCAGTGTAATCTGTAAATTATTGCGTTTGCCTTTATAATAAGTTTACTTATTTACAACTGTCATTTATATATTTTTTTCGATAGCTCTGTTCTTCATCTACGTTCGTTTGAAAGCACCTTTACAGTGTCGTCCGTGCCTCTTTGTTATCGCTTCGATAAAATATTCATCAAGGAAACAAAGAGAATCTTCGCACTACCGATGCCTTTCCGGTTCCGATGCAATTCATATTTATTTCCGTTTCGTAGAATTGAAAGCGTAGTGCGAGCGCCGCCTTAGTGAGCATCGAGCTTTACAATGGCAGAAGATTGACCAGAATAATTTCGGAGAATCGGAAAATGTTAAAATTGATATGATCATATTGGTAAAGTTATTACAATATTTATTTATATAAATAATACAGAGTGTTAGGGTCAACACCGTTATCCTTGCAACCAGTGGTTTGGTTTCATTTATAGAACGTAAAATCAATATTTTTTTTATTTTTCTACTTTTTACCACAAGAGACGCAAGTTCGTTGCCCTATGCGCTAGGGCAACGAACTTGCGTCTCAACATGGGCGGGAGGTGTGGGACGTGACCTGACTGGCCGCGAGCGCGATCCCTCCCTCAGTCAGTCAGCTGTTTCGCTAACGAGCACGGTGTCGGATAGAAAGTTTAAAAAACCTTTTAATGAAAATAACGTGCAGTAGCAGTGGCTGAGCGATGGACTGCTGCGCAACGTGCCGTGGGTTCGATTCCCGCACGAAACAAATATTTGTATGATCTGCAAGTAGTTGTTCCGGGTCTGGGTGTTAGTGTATGTGAGTTTCTATGTTTGTAAACGCACCCACGATACAGGAAGAACGAGGGGGGCAACGTTAAAAAAAAAAAAAAAACCGTGTTTACCCTTACACCCTGTATAATATTTTTATACAAATTTATTCCAATGGAATGCGTATGAGCATCACAAAAAAAAAGTTAATAAAATAAATAAATCCTTCGCAACGAGTCAGAACCAAAAACCAAAAAACCTGTTTTAGCCGATGCCAGACAGAGAAAGTAATTCAATCTATTTCGAAAGTATCCATATTCAAGTGTATAGGTATCGTATTATTGGATTACTAAGTAGTAATAAGCTCGGCTGCAGTTCGTTGACCAGACTGAATGGTTCAATTTATCTACTAGAAGAATATAATATTTGGAAATTATGCCCAATTTTACCAATATTTTATTAGCTAGCTGTAACAGTTTATATTTAGGAGGAGCTCCTGGCTAAGTAATAACAGCCGCACCGATCGATCCATGAGGTTAAGCTACGCTTGCCGGGGTTGGTCCGTGGGTGACCATCTGTACATACCGAGACTCCTCTGTGCCTCGGAAAGCACGTTAAGCCGTTGGTCCCGGCTGTCATTTTTAGATCTTTGACAGTCGTTACGGGTCGTCCGAAGCCCGAAAATCTGACAACCAGTCTTACCAAGGGTTATCATATTACCCAGTTACTGGGTTGTGGAGGTCCGATAGGCAGTCGCTCCATGTAAAATACTAGTATTCAGCTGCATCCGGTTAGACTGGAAGCCGACCCCAACAAAGTTGGAAAAAGGCTAGGCAGATTTATAACAGTTTATATTTACTAACAAGAAACAGTGTTATTATTAAAATTAACTCCATAAACGAACAAGACACCTTTAAACTATGATTAAAAACAAATTCTTCGTAGCACTTACGCCTACGTCGCTACGCCGTAGACCTCGTAGAACCAGTCATACCGATTACCGATTTGCTACAAGCATTATAGTTAACCCTGGTTAAAACCTGGGCCGCCTTCTAGGTTTTGTTGGTTATCATAACCTAGTACATTGTCTCTGTATTATCTGTCTTGAGCGCAAGACGGAGCTTTATGGGTCTCAATAACAGAAAACATTTCCTGGACTTCCCTACCTACTTATTTCCTCTTATTATCGACACACAATCCTGACTAATATTATAAATGCGAAAGTGAGTTTGTTTGTTTGTTATGCTTTCACGCTACGACTGAACGGATTTGAATGAAATTTGGCACAGGGGTAGACTATGACCTGGAGGATATAGGATACTTTTTATCCCGGTAGTCCTACGGGATCGAGACTTACGCGGGTGAATCCGCGGGGCGCAGCTAGTATTATTATTTAGCAATGTCAATAACAGTAATAGGTAAGTGGGTGCCCCAGTAAGGTATCAGTGATAATCCGGCGAACAAGTCGGGAAGTATTTTATGTAAGCTAAATGAGCATTTTTCCGCTCAGCTGGCACTGAAGACGTCATGCTTCATATTCAGCTATTATCATTTTAGATTGAGTGTTTATTTTTGCAACGAGCTTTTGATATGGTTCGATGAGTAAATATAATTAGTGTTTTGGATATTATTTGCTCGCTGCAAAGGCTATTTTTCCCGACTTCTTCAAAAAGGAGGAGGTTCTCAATTCGTCTGTATGTTTTTTTTTTTCGTATGTTTGTTACGCGATTAGAGCAGTGGTGGCCCAGTGGTAACGGCCACGACTTACGAGTTGTAGGTCCTAGGTTCGAACCCTGACAGGCGCTTTACTTTGTGTAAATTATTTCATCGCCACTGCTATCAAAACGGTGAAGGAAAACATCGTGAGGAAACCGGCATGTCCTAGAACCAAAAATTCGAAGACATGTGACATCTACCAACCCGCACTGGGCCCGCGTGGTAGATTACGGCCCGCTTCCTCTCACAGAGAGGAGGCCTGTGTCCCAGCAGTGGGAACATTATAGGCTGATTATACTATATGCTATTATGTTACGCGATTACTCCGCCAATTATGAATCGATTTTGATGATTCTTTCTTTGTATGGTAGGTCTTCCGAGATGGTCCCATATAATTTTTATTTACTTTGCTTGCGTAGTTTTTGAGTTAGCTTCAATATTACGTATTTTACCCACTTAGTTTATCTAGACGATGTATTCATTTGCTTATTCACTGTTATTTACATCTGCTAGTGGTATTAGAATTTGTGTGGGGCAGGAACCACGACTAAAAAGTGAAAAATAAAAACTTTTTTTTATGGCTATGTAATAACAGCCGCACGGGTCTATCGAAGGTTACGCTTGCCGCGGTCGGTTCGAGGATGGGTGACCATCCATTACATACCGAGACTCTTCCTCTGAAAGCACGTATAGTGCTCAAGAATGGGTTAAGTTGTTAGTTGGGGCTGCCATCCGTAGATCTTTGACAGTCGTTACGGATAGTCTGAAGCCCAAAAGTCTGCCAACCAGTCTTACCAAGGGGTATCGTATTACCCAGTAACTGGGTTGTGGAGGTCATTTCATGTAAAATACTGGTATTCAGCTGCATCCGGTTAGACTGGAAACCGACCCCAACATAGTTGGGAAAAAGCTTGGCTGATTGTTCGTTGTGTATATTATTTGCTGGAAGTAGGAAATTTTAGAGACTTTGCTACACTGTAGGGCAAAGGCCTGCCCCCTTCCGGCTTTCCACTTTTCTCTCTCTTTTGCCAGCGTAATTCTAAAGTTGATAAGGAAATTGTAAAAAAAATATTTTACTAACAACAATATTATCTTGCTATTACATTTATCGAATAGAACTATTACTATTATTATGTATGCACATGCACATTTAAATATCTATTTACCTCAAAAAATTATATAAGAAATCAAAGATTATCCAAATTTGTTCATTATTTTTAATCCCAATCAAGTCTTCAGATGGCTCTTAGCTTCAATGAGAATTTACTAAAACTTCTCTTGTTAAACATCAACACATTATGAAACGTATCATTTAGAAAAAGTTTCTACTTAGCAAAGGTTTTTGTGAAAGATACTTTTGTTATAGCAGGTGTTGAGTTGTGACCTAGATTCGTCTTGCTATGTCTAGATAATAATACAGACTGTCTGTATCTAATACTAGAAGTATGGCCTAGCTTCAACGTGTTTATTAAAACAAAGAAGCGCAAAAGTAGTGAAGGCACACGGAGTTGGTAGTAAATGGAGTCTTCGTTCGACACTTTTGTTTTTAAAACTGTTTGTATGAGTTGCGAGTTCAGTATGACTGGTAAACCGCATGAACAATCACAAGTGCCAACTTTGACTGCACTACAGTTTGCTAAAAGCTAGCTACGCTACCTATCTACCAACTATGAACTTATGTAGCAAATAGGTAGGTCTGTTAGCTGTGAGCATTGTTATGATAATTAATTAGAACTTCTGGTGTCTCATTTCCTCTGTTACTATGTAGTATTCACATGAAATTACGAACTGGAACTAGGCTAAACACGTAAACCTTTATTTCCGACTAGTGACTGTCACCGCGATATACGTAATGTTTGTTCTGATGCCTTTCACATCGTTCGCCCGCATGTAATCACTCCATTTGCGTATTTCTCTGTGTGATATGCCGACTTTACCCTCTTATCGGTGCCCTAAAACGTTTATGAGGAATTCGTGCCGAAGTTAATCTGGCTGCTTCCGTTATCGATAAACTAAAATTTCATGCCGCGAAGTGTTCGTTAGAAATTGAAGCGAAACGTGGCGAAATGCTGATGCTAATATAAATGTTATGTGCTTTTTAAAATCTATTGGATTTTAGAGCAAAGGTCGAGGAATTTTATGTGTTTATTTTTTCATTTATGATTCGTAAGATATTGACGAGCAAACGAAGGGCTCATTCACCGAATGAGCCTTTCGTTTATTTTTCAGTCTTCTTTTTTTTTATTGAAGAGAATCTTAGAAATTTATGAACCTGATGGCCCATTATCCACCACCCATTAAATATTCTAACTACACCAAGAATGAAAATAAGTACTATCTGAACATTTACCAAAAGCAAGAATTTATAAAAAATAAAAGCATTCCAAGAAACCTCTTTTCAATAGACATATTTGTAATCGTTACGTATCTGAAAATAATTGCCAGGATCAACGTTCCGGTCTTGGTCTGGTAGCAGCGTGATAAAAATAAAATAGGTATTCGGGGAATGCTTTAGGCGGAAACCTATCATCATTAACTAGCCACAATGTAGAACCAAATTGTAGTAACATTAATCGGAAGAGTAATAGAGGTCATAATGGGTTTTGTATTAGCTATCACATAGTGCCTTTATTAACGTTGTTATTGAAGTATTTGTCTTTGGCCGAGATTGATTTAAACTTTATTTAGTACTTTAGACTGAATCGTTGGTCTAGTGGTCACAAGCGCTACTGCTGAACATGAGGTCCTGGGTTCGATTCCCGGGTCGGGCAAAGTGTTATTGGGTTCTTCTATCAGGAATTTCTCAGTGGCAGCCCGGAGTCTGGATTTTGCCCAGTTGATGGCAATAGGCTCGCCCCCTATTACATGGGACTTAAACATAACTGACGAAGTGTGGGTGTACTATAGGTACACCTCTGGCCAACCCTTCGGGGAATACAGGTGTGATGTTATGTTTATTCAGTACTTTCATAATCAGTCTATAATTTTCCCACTGCTGGGATACAGGCCTCCTCTCTTGGAGAAGGAGTGGGCTGCAATCTAACACGCGGGCCTAGCGCGGGTTGGTAAATGTCACATGGCTTCGAATTTTTGGTTCTAGGAGCTCAGAACAATTAAAAAACCAAGTCGCTATGCTGTCAACAGTATCGTGAGGCAGGTTTCGTAAACATAATGTGCTCTTAGTGAGGTGTAGTTTGATTGTAAATGTATGCGTGTGAGCGTGTATGCACAAAGCGGAGGTGTAGTTTTTGCATGCTTCAGTGTATTGGTCGCAGCCCTCTGTCTTGGTTTTTTCTGAGTGTGGGACATGCTGGTTTCCTCACGATACTTCACCGTTTTGAGAGTAGTGGTGGGGGAATGATTTACACAAAGTAAAGCGCCTGTCTGGGTTCGAACCCACATACAATCTTAGTATTTTGTATAAGCATTATTCCTGTCACTGTAGCAGAACTATCAAACTACTAGTGCAAGATGCAGACGGGAACTTATCTAAAGCCAAACTACGCGCTTAGTAACTATAGGTATTAATATCGGGCAGTCTTTGTGTTATAAGTGCGATACTACATAAAACTGGTACTTATGCTTATTATTTTGCCATTTATCAGTCGTAGTGCAGCGGTGCAGGTGTTGGTGCACAAATAGCAGAACAAACTTGAAGCAAACAAACCATCAACACCACTAATATTTTCAGCTGTTTAATCTCCTGCCAGATTTTTTGTTAACGTTTTCAGTGCAATGTGCTGACTATGCGACTTTTATTTCTTCTAATAATCTTTAAATGTGTGCGTGCATGTTTGTAATGTTGCAATTATAGTTGAACTGTGATATAATTAATAGCTTCGGGCTTTAGACAAGTGACAATCGCTATCAAGTGTTTCGTGTTTTACAACATCTTTCAAATGCAATACATTTTTTATTTTTCCATAATCGTTATCGCTGATGTCACTTAATCTAACCCTCTGCTGGCCGTTTCATAGTGAAAAGAAAGAAAGAAAGAACAAATCCATGTACTTAATTCAATATACACAGATTTTCGCAGTTTTGTTCCTAAAAAATATGCCTGGATTTGTCTTTGTTCGATTGTCCGTGTTCCGTCCCCAGAACAGTGAAAAACCAAAAAATTGATTGTTTGATGCTGTGTTCATTGGTCTCTCGAGAGGCATTGATCATTTTTATCGAAATATGGACGCAAAAAAAAAACTTTATTCAATTTTTAAAACAATACTTGTTTCGAAGTATTCTAATAGCTGACGGCACCTATTTGTATAGAATTTATTGTGTCATCATTTACGTGAAACAGAATTTCAATCTATTTCACAAAAATTGTAGAGTGTTTACATCCATAATTCCACAGTATTTCATCAGTGAAAAGAACATTATAGGTAAAAATAATCCGTTTGTAAATTGTGATTGTTTCAACACTTTATTGCCCAAGCCCTGCACGATATTATTCACGAAAACCGTTACTTTAATAAAACGTTAAACGTCAAAATACGGATACATAAAATCATTTGATAATGTCAGTAACGTAATCATAGCATTAGGCACAGCGTATCCACGCCATTACACTCATCGAGTTGAGGTATGGAATCGAATGAATATTATGTTTAATGCGTATTACGCCGGTTACGCACAGTACGCCGGGAGCGCACAAGAAACGATTTGAACATTAAACACGGAAATTTTAACCCTTTTCATTTTCTTAAGGTGTTTTAGGATGTGACAACGATTTGACAGATGAGGAAATGGTGCATTTGTCACTGGGATTTAACCAAATGGTGAAAATCCGATTTTCTATAAGAGTACATCTGTTGGTTTATGTTATCGTCTAAATAATAATGTTGTATCAATGATTGTTACAGTGAAAATAAAATCAACAAAAAGCGATGTCTTACAAAATAACATTGATGCTCGTGAAAGGAATTTTTGTCGTCTTTTATTGAACCGATAGAACGAAACTAACTAAACGGCTTTAGTCGAAACCTGTTAAAAATAACTTTTGCGACCTGTGCGAAACAAAAAGGCTCCTATCTCAGTATATGCTGCGATATTTAAAATAAATACCGTAGCGCTGGTACATATTCTGATAGAGCCCGCTGTGATGCCACGGACACACCTACGTGACGTAAATCACCAGCTCTTTAGAGCTTTATTGAACATTTGTATTTATAACGAGCTGGCCCCCTGAGCTACAGCGACGAAACTGGTGTAGACTATCAGCTTGTTGAATGTGCCCGTCTGATCGAACAAAAATATTTAATGTACCTCCGCCACAAAGGCAGAAATGGCATTTAAATCCAGGGTGCCTGCTAGATAGAAACACATTTAGTAAACGGCTCCGTAAAACTTCGCCATCCGGCACCGCGGCGGGTAATCAAACATGTACGCAGCTATGGATTATTAAAGATAATTGTATCATCATAGATCGTCATTACCACTAGTTACTGGTACGGCAGCGGCTAATCATGGCCGCCAGTGAAACGTGCTCGGGGCAACTACCCGCCGGGAATACCAACGCTAATGAATATTATTCTGATTTCGCTAAATAACGTGATTGTGATTGAGCAAAACTAGGGCTGTCACGACGATTAATAACTAACTAAAGATTAATCAACATTTAAATGTATTGCTCATTGAATCAGGCTGTTGCTTGAGTGAAAACCCAATTAACCATTCGCTATGTCGTTATTTGTTTGGAATTGTTAATTTAATGAAGTTAGATTGAGTTTTGTAAGGCCTTTCATGGTTTGTGTAAAGAAAACTATTTGTTTGGGGTTGATGAGGAGATTAGGGACTATTGACAAAAAAATAGTTGAATTAAATAAAATTAACTGCTTCGACTGCCTTGTTGATCTAGTGGTCGCCAGCGTTACTGTTGAAGAGGTCCTGGATTCCCAGATCGGTTATTTTCTATTACTTAGGAATTTCGTAGTAGCAGCCCTGAGTTAGGATTTGTGCCCGATTGGCGGCAATAGGCTCGCCCTCTTTTACATGGGACTTAAACATACTATATTTGAAAGTGTACCATAGTTTACACCTCTGTCTAACTCTTTGAGGATTACAGGCATGATGTTATGTTAAATAAAATCAATTGATAATTTAAAGCCCTATGTCTTCATTTTGGCTGTTTGTTATACCTATTGATCATATTATCATGATCAGATCATGGAGTAGTGGTGGCCTAGTGTTAACGGCCGTGACTTACGAGTTGTAGGTCGTAGGTTCGAACACAGGCAGGCGCTTTACTTTAAGTAAATTATTTCATAACGGCGGCTCTCAAAACGGCGAAAACATCGTGACGAAACCGGCATGTCCTAGAACCATAAATTCGGAGACATGTGATATCTACCAACCCGCACTGGGCCCGCGTGGTATATTACGGCCCACCCCCTCTCACCAAAAGGAGGCCTGTGTCCCAGCAGTGGGAACGTTATAGCCTGATTATGCTTGATCATAAATATAATTTTTATTGCTGGCAATATTCACATTTTAAATTCTGGTTGTAAAAGCAAGCTTCAACCACATTTTTATGCCTAGTTAGTATACAGTTGAAAGTTTAGATTTAAATGTTATTACATAACAATCTACCCGTCTACAGCTTACAGCAACGATTATTATTTCCTTTTATTTCATAAAGTTACATATAAATTACATTTTTAAATATTATAATATAAAAGTATAAAAACATTTAAAAATATAAAAAATAGTAGCCCACCGGCATCGGGAACAGGGTCCAAGCTACCGGCGGTCAGGGCTCCAGAGAGAGGAACCTTCTAACAATACGGGCCGTGTCCAGAAGTACCGCTTTCTGAATCAAGCCCTAAATCCAGCTGCCTAACGAGAGCCTCCGTAGATGTTGGTCGAGGCTCTTGGCAATTAAGCCATTGGCTGATACGACTATCGGCACAATGATCGCAGAGTCCACGTCCCACATGTCGACAACCTCGTGAGCCAAGTCAAGATACTTGATTTGTTTATCTTTCTCGGCCTTCACGAGGTTCTCGTCATACGGGACCGTTATGTCAATGATCATTGCGCGCCGCTCTGTTCGATCCACCACCACTATATCAGGCTTATTGGCAACAATAGTCCTGTCAGTGATGATGGGTCGATCCCCTTACAATGTGATATTTTAATTTTCGAGAACTGGGTCGGGCACGTAGTACCTGTAGTACGGCACTTCCGATTCCATAAGGCTATACTTTAGAGCAAGTTACAGCAACAATTATTGTTATTGTGTCAGAACTTGCTTAAAACACTAACCTTAGTCTCAGTTTGAATTCCTAAACGGATGATTTAAATACAAACTAAGTACGGTTCAGGTACTATGTAAACAAACAATGTAAATAATTTATTAACTTCAATTCATGTGGATAAGTCCTTCATATAAACGTTAAGCAGGAAGTTTTAAGGAGAGTGGACATTACATTGTATGGAATGGGAGACTTTAGCTTATGTGCGGGAGTGAGACCTTAGCATTAGATTATGTGCCTATAACTTCAAGGCACAAGCTCATTAGATTAGCTTATGTTACTCTAAAATTAAGGATTTCTAATCGTAATTATTAATCGCTACATTTTTTATACTGTGATACAAAACAGCAGTAAAACTAAATGTTCATAATTATCGAAACACAGTTTAGTATTCGTAGATACGTAAAGAGTTAACTTATTAGAGAGTTTACAGGAAAAAAATACGATAAAGTTTTTTTAAAGACTGTGAGGAATTTTAAAACAATTGAGCCTGATAAAAATGAAGTTCAGAGAGAATAATTGTTCATAAAATAGAGGATTCCTCTTCATTGTAAGGAAAGTGTCCGTCATTGTATATTTCGCAATTTTCCAACTCATTTTATAAAGGTCGCCTCCGAAGCGTAAAATGTTCTTTCATTTTAAATTAGTTTAGCTGCTCCAAAAAACGGCTGGCGAGCTCCATAATCTCATAATACTACGTAATCATTCCAATTCTGCTGTTACTTCTAACAAATAAATATCATAATTTTGGGAACACAGTGTATTAGATGAGTTTGTTTTTTCATGAATATTAAATTCTTTAGGCAGGTAGGTGTTTATTTTGCTGTTACATATTTAGTTAAGTTACGTAAAAAATCTTTTTAATTTTTAAGATTTTTTCGTTATGTGTTGTTGGTATGGCGCTGGCGTACGCCTAGGGACCGACTTTAGCGTTTGAACCCTCGCTTCACTTAAGCGTCATCTCCACCGACGAGAGAATCGCGGCGATAACGCTGTGCCTTCTAATTATCGCCGCGATGATTATTGCCGTGTGGAGATTGATTCATAATTGTATAGGGTTTCTATTGCATTTAATGGCACAGCGACATTGCCCGTGGAGATGGTGCCTTAGGGTTTTCAGGAAATCCTTTCTCAATGACCTCTAGATCCCCGAAGTCTTTTTGTATATTTTAGTTAGTAAGTACCTATTTTCCGAGTTTAGGAAGAATATATACCTAAAAAAGCTTCAGTATCATTTTATATTGCAATGATGAAGATGATTGATTTAATTAAAACATGATTTAACATTGCACTCGCACCCGATTGTACCCGTAGGTATACTCAATTTAAAATCAAGGGTTCATAAAGTCCAGTGCACTCAAACATCACTTTACTTACACACGAAACTATTAATTTAATTTAACCCTCACCTAACGAAAACAGTTTAACCGATTGTCAGTAGGCCCTAAGTCTAATTAAACCATTGTAATCCGATAACCGACATAGCACCATCGTTTTTGTCAAAGGACGCTTTTGTTTGAGATACCGATTCTGACGTCGAGTCGCAAATGCTCGACGCTCAATGCGCGATCCACGTTGAGTCGATAATTCATGCTCAACGTGACAACCCTGCCTATCACTGCCCCCAGGGCATTATGTACGCTTTAGAATTTTTTTGATATTAATGTATGGATCTTTGCGTATTTCCTTCCGTGGTTTGGTGGTGATAATGTTGGATTTTGAGGGCTGAAAATACCAAAAAAACAATAGTACTTACGGATATCGATGGGGATAGTTTAATGACGGGTACAGTGAAACGTTACATAAAATGTAACACGAATGACTTGTTACATTTAATATTAGAAAGAAAGAATAATTACTTTATTCTTTAGGTACTTACCTTAATTTCTCCAATCTGTACCTATCACAAGATGTAATTTTTTGGAGCCACGAGCTTTGTAACTCCCGAAAATGGGTCAAAACTCTAAAGACGATTTCTTCAAATCCAAATTTCGAAAAATTTCATCCAAAATTAAAATTTACCAGCGAAAATAAAAATAATAAAAAACAAAATTACGAAAAATAAAACGTTAATATAATAATTGTCGAAACAAATTGGATACATTTAGGTACGAATGTTACGCTAAATTATATACGATTGAGTTCTCAAAGTGTTTTGACAAGGTTTTAACGAGAACTTTTGTACGGTCAGTGCGCTAATTTGGATCCCAGTAATTAATATGTACCTACGTAGAGCAGTTGAATCCGGTCTACATGCATCTGGGAAGTCAAAGGGTGGTGGCGATGTGGCAAAAGATACGTCGGAAGACTAATTAGTCTGAATTTGTGAATTAATTGTTGAAACGTGGGGGGACGCTTATTGAGAAAGTGTGTCTTATGGTCAATAGGGAAACAGACAGTATTTATGTGGCGTGGGTATAATTCAATGTAGTTATGATGTTTACATGTGCTCTTATCTTACTTCATTCTTATTATTCCCCGATTCCCTTATATTCACCGATTATTCTGTCAATAATTCAATCATAATCATAACATACCATAATCTATTATAAAACATAAATTCAAACACTCAAAAGAAAATTCAAGAAGCCGTAATTTAAATTTATGTCCCTCAAATAAACCACGGAAAGTTAACACAAATGTTCCGTCCGACATCGTGATTTGTCGCTCGGCTCCGACAAAAAAGCATTTGGAAACTCATCCATTCAATCAGAGTTTCATGTCGGGAAAGCTTACCTGGCGGAGGCGGGCGAGGGTTGCCGAGGCGAGCCGAGCACCGTCGGTGGAGTAAGGCAAGGTGGGCGCCGCGCGTCGACGCGACACAACGCTGGTCCACGCCGCGCCAGTCGTCCGCGCGACGCGCAACCCGATACACGTGTCCACACCCGAGACACTCACGCATGACACCTCACGTAATCTTCATAGCCAAACTTTGACGAACACATAAACGTGCTAAATAATAACGACTTGAAATTAATATAAACTTTAAACGTGAATGTGAATGAATGAAGTGAAAAACAAATAAAAAATAGGATTGCGGTACTAAGATCCCACTAGGACTTTGGGGCGAAACCTATTAGCACGATGTATAATGAACATGACAAGTAAGGGTCGCTGTTATCGCAACTTTGTGGGTCGAATTCGAAACTGTCAGTAGTTTTGATTACATCGTCACGGAGTAAACGAGTAAACAATGAATGTTGTTGACAGTTATCAGCTGATCGGCGGTAGGTATCTTTGCTGTTGTATAACTTATGTTAATTAATGAAATCCATGTTAGTGATTATGACCTAGATATTCTATTATCCGGATAGAAATAATTCTTGTTAATTTCATGAAATGTTTGTGATGAATTTGTTGGGTATTCCATTAATTTAATTATTTTACGTTTGTGACAACATTGTTTTGAACTGGAATCAGTCATTTGAACAGCGCTTGATAAATTAATTATTTTAGCATAATTATGATTAAGCATTCTGCTAGTGTAGTACCTCTAATTTCATTATCGCACTATTCGTGATGATTCATAAATAGGGTTCTATTGGCCCTATTTAGGGACAGACTGGCTGATGTGATGATTAATAAATAATGTAGTGTGTACAAACATTTACATATCTCGGAAACTCCTGGAGGAAATCACGGATGTATTTGAGTAAACTTGGGTTATCTCTTGATTTCTGACCCCTGGCCTTTAGTTGATGAAACTACATGAATTATGTATGATTTAGAGTAAATAAATGTTTCTTTGACATGTTATACATTAGAGCTACCTTAGTGAAACTATAACAATACGCGTAAACGTTGTATAATTTACTGTGTTGACACTTTGTTATACTTAGATGTGATTGTGTGCAATTTTCTAGTAAAACTGGCAAAAAAAAAAGTATCTATATAACCATAAAATATTTCCAGGAATGAATAAATCATAGATATTTATGGCTCTTTCTGTCTTTGGGTTTTAAATAATGAATTATGATAATGCTGAGACAATGAATAGCATCAACAATAAATGTAGGGAGCAAATCATCCATTCATTCACTTTATGAATCTTTATGGAGGCGATGAACCGGCCAGTCCGGCTCCGCGTAAATCCAAGGAATTTTGCAATACCGTGCAGAAAGAAACTGTTCGTGCAATTGCTAATGGCGCACAACGAGGCCTCCGAAGACTCTGGCAATAGGCCAACCGTTTTAAGAGAATAAATAATACACCTTCAAAAAGAAAGAAAGAATTAATTATGAAATTGTTATTCGACATATTTGCTTGATAGGTAGTCAAAAGCTACAAATAGACAAGTCACAAAAATAACACTTGTTGATAAATCAGAA
The DNA here is from genome assembly GCA_948473465.1 of Lithophane ornitopus. Lineage (NCBI taxonomy): Eukaryota > Metazoa > Arthropoda > Insecta > Lepidoptera > Noctuidae > Lithophane > Lithophane ornitopus. The sequence continues at coordinate 8,185,668 of OX419633.1, forward strand.
TGAATTTGAAAAATCATTACTATCATAAATCAATACTATATGTATATAAACAACGTAACATATTGTTGCTCATTAACAGTATATTTAAATGAGGCAAGTATTAATATTTTCTTATTAGTGCATTTAAGTGCTCCGATAGCTCCAACTCTTAGTCCAACTAGGTCCCTTTTCTTGTAGGCAACCATAAACAGTATAATTTTATAGTAGAATAGAATAGTTTATTGTTGTTACAGGTAGGTAATTTAAAAACCTGTGCATTGATAGCGTCGAAATAATTATAATACTTCCTATAATAATTTAAATAAGGACTACTTGGTATACTACATAGACCAGTTGTGTGTTTTTATGTTTATAACATAAACTCTTCCTAGAGCCCAGGGTTCCGTAACACTATAATTTCGCCGGTATCTTTAGAATTCAAAAGCTCATTATTGTAGGAAGGGGGCTATAAATTCATTCTCACATAAGGGGTGGGTTGTTCCCTGTTACCTACTTTATAAAAGGTGTGTACATATCTAATGTTCGCGTAAACCAGTGAGGGGTAAGTTGATAATTAGGTGCCAATTCTGCATTAATTAATAGCCATGATAAATTACACCCCGTCTTAAGTCAGAAGCATGGTTTAAATATTTCTAAATAACACATTGTAGAATGTTTGGTAGTTCTTAATTTTTTATGCGATTAAAAAAAGTGCATTCTGTTTTCAATCCTGTAAGAATGGACGATTGGGTGCCCGCAATTAAAAAAAAATACTGAATCAATTCTGATGATTTTCTTTTCGTGTTACTTGTAGCGATGACGTCGTACAAAAGGTTGATTTAATATGAACTCTATTTTAAAAGTATAACATTAAAAGTGGCATCGTCGTCTTCTCCAGAAATAGCTAGGTGTGGGTTATTCATAGTATGCTTATGATAATGCCAGCCAATGGAGCAGGTCTATTTTTAGGGGAATTAAGCCTACTTAACGTAAAACGAAGCCAGTCTGGGAGGAGTTAATGATGTTTCTAGATCAATCAGGGAATGAATATTTATGCTACTTACGTAATTGTCAACATTTTAATGGAAATGATAGTTCGAAAACGCCTGGTATGTGGGAAAGGAATTTATTTGAAAAATCGCTTCTTGACCGAACTTACTTATGAAACTTAGAAAAACATCTAAGTTAAATCTAATTAAATTGAAATAATACCGCATTAATAACCAGCACCCTACTTACGCAACACACGATCAATCAGAATCGGAATCGATTATGGCTCTTACATACTGACGCGAATTTTAACAAAACAATTTCTAAGAAAACTTCACGGCGTACAATGCGGCGGCACGGCAGTAGGTAAGAGCCTTTATTGCTTCATAAGTTCAACTAAAAAATCTGCTCAACAACGTAAATAACGCAATGAATGTTGTTGAACTGTCATATTGAAACAAATTGGTCTTAATCGGTTACGCAATTACTACAGGATAAATATTATAACAAATAGGTAATAGGTATAATAAATAAAATTAGAATAAGTTTGTTCTTTAGTAAATAATTTGATAGCATCTGAACAAGGTTGTACACATTAGAAATTCAATGGATATAAATTGTACTTTTATAAAAATCAGCAGTGGTGGCCTAGTGGTAACAGCCACGACTTTGCTCGGCGAGTTGTAGGTCCTGGGTTTGTACCCAAGCAGGCACGTTATTTCGTGTAAATTTTTAATTAAGTCGGTGAAGGAAAACATCGTGAGGTAACCGGCGTGTCCTACGGTTATCTCATGATGTTTTCCTTCTCCGTCTTGAGAGCAGTGGTGATAAAATAATTTGAACCAGAAATTTGAAGACATGTGACATCTACCCAGCCGCACTGGGCCCGCATGGTAGATTACGGCCTACTCCTACATTACTCCTATTGTATTAGTATAGCTCTTTCTGAAGGAGAAAATCTAGGGTATTTCCATTACCATAACGTAATCTCGTTCTGCCGCCAAGATTCCTAGCAACATGTTTGTCGGTAGGTACAAATTACAGCCATGAGAAATTTCAGTTTTGTCTTTTTGATGGCAACACTTTGGTATTTGAGGCAGCTCTTATCACTTAGGTAACACTGTTGGTGGACCGCTTTCAAACTTATTCACGTGCAGATCTACCTGTTATTTTAAGACCTCGCACATATTATTTGATGAGTACACTCATGTTTAACAATAAAATATATTCTATTCTATTCTATTACTAAGGGCTTATGGGTGAAAAGTGGTCGACCGCCTTTGTCCGCGGTTGTATCATCAGGTGGGCTAGCTGCTTGTTTGACATCCAAAAATATAATAAAAAATAGTGTGTGTTTTAACAGCGATGGAAATAGTAAAATTATTGGTGCGTGACATTTATGAATTCTCTATAAAAATGAATGTTTCAGGCAACACTGGCATTCATAATAGAGCAAAATTTATAGTTTTTTTAGGTAACCCATTTCCGGACTGTTTTATATAAATATTGAATCTGCATTGACTGAGGGCTGATTTTTCCAGCGCCAAATATTTTCCAATTCGAAGAATTATTTTGAATTTTTGACAGTTTTCCCGTTAAAAAACTGTCACTCGTCAATTTTATTCCACGAACAAAAGAATCAGCACATATATATTATCTTTAAAGTTTTATAATTATGCTGTATTTTGTTTTGTGCATTTTGGGTTGATGGACAGCTTCATAATTAAAATTGAAGGGATTTGGGTATTAAATATTATTTATAGCTTCTGCCCGCTACTTCGTCGGGGTAAAATTTCTTGTTCCTCCGACCCACCGCGTCGCATCGGGTCGCATCGTGTCGCGCTGTTACTTTGTTTTTGCTTAGCGTCATTTCCGACATTTTTTTTGCTCACTTCCTAAGGGTCATAATGTAATGTTAAATAACCTAAACAACCATCCCTATGAATTTGCTATAAAATGCAAAACGATTTTTTCCAATCCTTCTGGTAGCTATCCTACAGAGAAATTCGCGAAAAAAAAAAAAGTTTTGATTTACATTAGTATTCAAACTAAAGAAGTAGGCAACTACCTGCCAGACTCAAAAAAATTAAAAAGATTCGATAAGCTTGTTATTTAGTCATTGGGAAATATATATATAAACCACATTAGAGATATGAGGAACAGGGTGTAAAGTTCACTCATCCTCTATAGAAAAGTGAGGATTCTTCGACCAGACGGGTGTCGTGTCTGGTGGGCAACCGCCTAATGATTGATGTCGGGAGGTTATATATATGCTGATCGCGCTATAAACTCTGCTTGCGCGATACGCGATTTCGCGTGTCGTCAGTGTGATGCGTAGTGCGTATTTTGCTATGTAGATGCCGCCACACAGGTCACTTATAAAGCTTAAGTTTACGTAAAACTGAACTTAAAAAGTCTGTTACAATTCAACGACGGTTATTTTTACCTGAGTTTGCATTATACATTGATTGCATTATAATAATAATTTGTTTTTAAATGGAGCTATGATATAATAATGGTGACATTTAAAAAAAATAAGGACTGTTAGTGTTATCAGACAATTCAAAACATCTGTAATTTCAAGCTACTTATTTGAATTAATTAATCACTTTACACTAATATCAGTCCAGCTGAAGTACTTCTAAATCTACTTATACAAACGTATCTATAAATCTTTTAAACAAATAATAAAATTGAATTGTTCATTTTTAATGACAAAATAACAGCTTTTTACTAAATGCAAGTATATACCTACGGTACTGATAGTAAAAAATACAATTATTATTTTTTTGTCTCTCTGTCTGCTTGTTCCGGCTAATCTCCGAAACAGCTGGGCCGATATTGACAGGACTGTCACTGGCAGACAGCTTATGTTATAAAGAGTAACTAAAGCTACTTTTACTTTAGAAAAATAATAAGGGTACACGCAGCGAAGCCGCTAGATTTAAAATATAAAATAAAGTTACTTTTCGCGTCTGTGAAACCGCGTTATTCTGAGATTGTAAGAAATATTCCTGAAAGTTATTAAGTGTATAATATATGAAATTTAAATTACATGTAAAAAAATAAAATCTCCATGTTTTGTCAAGTCGTAAAAACCGTACGAACCAGGGGCGGGTCGCTAGTTATTAAATAATAATATGATAATCAAGTCAGGGTGTGGTATTGGATAACGACTAACTTTGTATTATAATTAAAACAGTTTTATTTAGCTTCACTTTTCATTAGTCAGTTTAGACTTGAGGCGATGGCTATGTTTAGCGCCCGCGGGCATTAGAGTCTGCATGAAATTAGTTCAGCTTAGCCTAGTAATCAAAATTAATAATGCTTCACCGTATTTTCTGTTGGTATAAAGATTAGATAATTTATTTTAACCTGTAAAGTGGGCAACTCTAGCATGGAATAAATTAACTAAGGCTCCAGAGGCTATTTGTTATAGAACATTTTAGTGAAGTAATCATACCTTATTAATTTTACCTAAAATAGTTAATTAATTCAGGCGTGACTTTGTGGAAATCCATAATAAAATAAAAACCAGCGCGCCTCTGCGTCCAGAGCGCTCGGCGTCGTGTTCAGGTTCGCGACTAGTCAATCGTCATCCTGAGGTTGCCAACATGAGTCGATTTCTTACAGGGTTGAGGAATAGGTAAGCGGAATAGGTTACTAAATATATCTGCGACTATTGTATTTTTTATCTAAAACTTCACTTTCTTTTCGATCTTTTTGAGACTAAAAAATCAATCTGCCTAGCCTTTTCCGGTCAGGTTCCAGTCTAACCAGATGCAGCTGAATACCAGTATTTTACATGGAGCGACTGCCTATCTGATCTCCAAAACCCAGTAACTGGGTAATACGATACCCCTTGGTAAGACTGGTTGTCAGACTTTCGGGCTTCTGACGACCCGTAACGACTTCAGACTGCGATCTTTTTCAGACTGCTTAGCATCATAAGTAAACGTTCATATGGAAAAAATATGTTGTAAACAAGGCTTTTAGGCAATTTCCTTAGTAAAGATCAAACAATTTCCTTTAAGAGCCATGTACGAAATCAAAGCTCACGAATGGGAAATATAAAAAAATATAAGAGGAATGTTGCTGGGTGAAGCCAATATAATATGGTTATGAGTGGGTACCGGGTACCTACTTGTTATAAACAGAAAAGCAGAATGTAGGTCAACTAACTGTGGTTTTTCTCGAATGGCTAACAGGAAAGTTTCAGATTATTATGTCGCTGAAACTTAGATACCTCGATAAGGGGAAGCGTGGACTAGATCCATATACAATTTATTATAAAAAGATGGTCTACGTTTATATCGTATAGACTCTTATTGTTGGCGTTAAAGTTAGGTTATGTTACATAGCTAATACATACACACAATGTTATAACCTAGTCTGTAAAGATAGACAGGCGCTTTGCTTTGTGTAAATAATTTCATCACCACTGCTCTCAAAACGGTGAAGGAAAATATCGTGATGAAACCAGCATGTCCTAGAACCAAACATTCGAAGACATGTGACATCTACCAACCCGAACCGGCCTGCGTAGTGGATTACGGCCCAATCCCTCTCACCGAGAAGAGTCTGTGTCCCAGCAGTGGGAACATTATAGACCGATTATGCTTATGTAAAGTACTAATTAGACTCAAAACGCAGCCAGATACTCCACAAAATGAGGTTGTTTTTATCAAAAGTTGACTCACGTTTCTTCGAAATAAGACGTTAACTTTGTTGTACTGTAGATACATTGCCATAAAAATAACATTTGATAGCAAGCACAAATTTTATTAGCGTTTACTACGACTAGACTAGTATACGTGTGTATTAGGTATGCATCTCATATTTAAGTTGCCGTGTCTCTATAATATCAAGTATATAGATAGTAGTAAGTTTCTAGGCGGCAAGTTCGCCCTAACGTCTAGGAAATAGGGGCACGTTGTTTCCTAAACTATATTAGCGCTTCAGCACTGCGCTACGGGTCGTTTAGCCGCCTTTGATGACGGATTTTGCTCCTTGAAAGCTTTTGTTAAATTTTTCTCTGAGAAATCTCTTTTAAAATAAACAGAGGAATGTCTCTGGTAGCACGGCGAAATGCAGCGGGAATTCTTGCTGAATATTTTTGATACATTTTTGACAATTTCTAGGTAAATGTTATGAAGTTAATTAATTTTTCCATTCGTGTGGTTGGTATGTTTAAAGTACCTATTCGTGGTATTTTGTTGTAGGTAAACAAAGAATCTAGGGCAGCAAAATTTGAAAATATCTGCTGGATTTGTACATTGCACAAACTTAATTGTGAATATTTCCCGTATGAGTCTGTCATCAGTAGTCATCACTGATTATAAATTCTGTTCCAATTTGCAAAACGACTTGTGTAAATATAGTTGTGTTTAAACATAAATGAGGGACTATGTACTTTGTTGCAGGTGGTCTTTCTGTCCTCGAGCGCGCACCGCCGCTAAAAGAGTCCTGAATTATTCATCGGGATATTTAACCGCGTCCCGAAAGCCGGCCGTGCGTGACGGCACACTACACACGACTCCACTCATAATGTCGAAAAGATTACGTGGATCGTTCATACACAAGAGTAACATGCACTAACAAATCGGAGCAATGGAACTCGATTCAACCCGATCGACCTACGATTTGGAGATCGACCTAAACTAAAAATAGAGCGAATATTTAATTAAGAAAATGTATGCAGTATTCTTGGAGGAAGTTTAGCGAGTGATTCAATAGGGTTGATCAATTGTAAAGTTGACAATAGAGGGTTCCTGTGAGGTAATGGAATGGCGTAGCTAATGTATAGTGTAATATTAAATTAATGAACGTTGTGGAGCTTAACTAATAGTTGATTGTTGGGTAATGAAACATTACTGTAGGTGTAAAATGTTGCCAAAGTAAGGTTAGGTGTAGAGTAGGGTGTGTTATGATGTGGGGGCGGGGTGTGTGTGCGATGGAGTCGGTGTGGGTGTGTGCGGTGCTGGCTGGGATGTCGGCAGTGCTGGTGCGCGGCACAGGGGAGTGGAGTGAAGACGCCGAGGACTTGGGTGAGTTCTTGAACACTTTTCATTCCTTTTTCAAATATGAATTGTCTGACGTGCCATAAAAATACCTCCAATTATTTTATTTTTTATTCTATTTTTCGGTGTATAGCCTTAAACTCGATAATCACAAATTTCTCGTGTCCTTGGCTTCTCTGCCTAACTTTGCGGCAACTGATTGATTGTTTTTCTCTTGGATAAACAGGTTAACATCATGAGGGTGTGATTGATTTGTAATTACTCCCAAGAATAGTGGATTTATCTGCGTTTAGGCTGTAGGTAACAATATACTGCAGTTGACGCATAATGCTGCATACTTCGCATAGCCGAGTGGTAAAATCGAATATATTATTTATTGAGTTCATGTAGATATTACATCCGGGAAAAAGGCTTTTAGGCTTAGCTGCATGTAGGTACAGAACGTGTGGTGAAGCTGAGTGGCGCGGTAAAAATCCACTCCAACATTCATGCGAAGGTAGATGCCGAACGTACTTTGCCGATCGGCTACAATCGAATTAATGCAGAATATATGTAGTAATTGCTTCGGTTTGGCTTTCTTGTTAAACAAATACTGCCGACCCGAAAAAGTATGTAGCGCACCTAATGCATCACAATGTATGCTTATTATTTTATATTAAACTAAAATTGTTTCATTAGAGGTAAAGATTACTGATGTGAATGCGTTATATAGATCGTAGAAAACGGTTAAACGGTTCTAAAACGAAAAACGCAATACAACAAATTACCGTGGCTAACCAGAGACTGGAGCGCTATTGGAATTGTCTGATTGTTCAAATACTTGTCTGGAATTGTCTGGAATTGGAAAAGCACAAATTCCACCGAACAGAAAACCGCAGGAAAGCTGAACAAATTTACATTTTTATTTCGGAAGCTGCTATCGTTTCGAACAACAAAACTTTGCATTTTCCTCGTTTTAAAACAGAGCAATCTTTGATCGGCTCGCTTCCTTCTATCTCCATACCTGGGACTGGCTCTGGGGAACTGGCTCCCCGCCAAACAATTTCTTTGTCTTTGTCAAGGCCTCTTCAAGTATTATCGATGCAGATATTTCTATTATTGGAGGACTGATGCGGTTTTTCTGTTTCTTTTCGCAGTTTTTTATTTGTTTATGTTTATTTTTATGAAATGACTAGTCCTGTTGTATTGTGACACTGAGGCTTTCATTATGATGAATACTTATTTGATAATAATGAAGTATCAATAAACACAACGACTTTCGTTCTAGTAAAAGTAAAGAAATATAATATAGAAGAGAGTGATAAAAAGAAACATGATATCGCTTTAAAATCTCATCAATTTGACATGAAATAAACTGAAGCATCTATATTCTATAAAACTTCAGAGAAAATGTAGATACTACAAAAGCTATTCTTGTGAAAGGTTGGTAACCTAATGAATGTTGTAAAAGGTTCTATTTGTATCATTACTTCATTACTCAGTTAATAGTTGACAAGTAACAAATGAAACAGGTATGCAATCTAAATTGTTGACGGTATTCATGGTGAGAGAGAGAATCTGCTAATGGTTACCTTGTTGGCAGTGATGTCACCCACGTTTGATTGGTACCCGGGGTACCTCGGCCTTTGAAATAGAACCCAAATTGCTCCTACCAACAAGTGCTGTTTGCAGTAGAGACACCCGTACGATTAACAAAAGGGAATACGAGACAGGAGATCAAAGAGATGCCGTAGATAATATCCGAGGTGACGTAACCCTCAAGTGGGCTGCTGGCGTTTTTATTATAACAATATCGCTAATTGCAGGGGCTGGTACGAGGGGAGTTACGTCCCTAAGCCAAAGTTGGTTCGCAACGTTTTGTAGGATGTGACGCGGTTTAAAGTTGTTTGTATTTTTAGGAAGATTTCAGTCTAGATTTTGTTTATTATTCAGCTATTATCTCTCCATTTGTTAAAGTTCCATTATTTATTAAAACATACGCATATTAGTTTTGTAACATATTATTGTTATCACTCACAAACCAATAAAAAGAACATAATACATTCATCCGGTTTCAGATTACATTATTCTTAAACCCACATTTTCGTAATCCCAATTTCAATTCTGCCTATTTCCACAGTATTTACATTCAAAGGCTATTAGTATTCAGTGGTTTAAGGTAGTAATAATCTAGTAAAAAGTCTATATAAAGGCCATGACAGATGACTATCGCTCCAAAGGGCTTTTAATAACGCTGAAATGAATGAAATGGGTTTGACTTTGTGAGCGTGACGGCGCGAGCATGAAAGTCACTAATAAGTACTTATATAAACACATAAGTGGAGTCAAATACTGTAATGTATTATCATTGACTGCCCTACTCGTGTTTATAAATAGATCATTTTAATGGAGGCAATTGTTGTCGTGAGGTCATCAAATTAGGCTGGTGGGTAATATTAGTTTCTGCCTTTAATAGTGTCACTACAGGGCAGTAGTATGTTGATCAAAATATGATTCACGAAGGTAAAAAATATTTTATTTCCAGAAATAAAATTATTAGAATCGTCAAAACAATTTCCTAAAGTTAGAATTGGGCCAATCGTAATTCAATAGGAATTATAACTTAGTAAGTCATACTGATGGCGCTATCGCCTATAACATGTCACAGGCAGATTGTATGATTCGTCATTTTACAAACGGCGCCGGCAGAATACAAACGCTCGCCGTTAAAAAAAAAACGGAAACAAACATAGATAGACTACCTTATATTATGCATATAAGTAAATGTTGAACATAATAAAATTATAACTATTCTGGTCTGACTAGTAACGAAAAAAATATAAGTTTAAAAAGAGGACTATGATGTTCCACATGTAGGCGTTTAAGTAAAAACTAATAACAAGAATTTAAAGAAAAAAAATCTTCCTCTCAAAGTCCTTTTGATACCAAAGTAATATAAATACATACCCAGATCCAATATAGTTTCCCTTATAAATGTAGCTAGATTTGTTAGAACGAAAGGACGTTTTATTTCAAGCCGGTACAACGTGTAGGTACATTAATTAATGTCACCACTCATGTTCACTGTTGCAGATGCTTATTTTTTTCTTTTTAATTCACCTTGCCATTTCGAGTAGTCGGTTGATCAAATTACATTATGTGGGTATAGAGTTTGATATTTTTTCCTTCAGTTTCTGTGGTCATTTGTTTTTTTTTCTTTTGATTTAGGCTGCCAACAGACGGACTGCATTTCAACTGCACTCCAACTGCAAATTTGCAGTTTGAATGCAGTTACCAGTACATTACGAGTATTGCAGTCGTACTAAATTGCATTAAAACTGCAAGAATGCAGTACGTCTGATGGCAGCCTTATCTTTTACTCAGTTACCTGAATAAAAAGGAAACCCAGACTTATAACAATTTGAATCGTTTCCACATAATGAGTACCATCAATGATCAATGGTTTTTCCTTCTTCGTAATGAAAAGATTTTATTAAAATTGCCACAACATAACTTATTTTAATAAACTATTTCTAACAGAGTCAGCCTCTACCGACCCTTTAACTAATTATTGATAAGAAGAAGAAATGATTTGGTTAGTCGGCTCCCCGACATTATATTTTATAGTTAGAACTCTTTGCCTCCAAGCTGACAAGAAATTTAAAAACAACCGACTTCCAAAAAAACACAAAAAAAGTGAAAAATATCTTTAATTTCGGAAGTCGGTGTCTTTGCTTTACAATTAACGTTTTTTGCCACCGACTTCCGAAATTAAAGTTATTTTTGGAAGTCAGTTGTTTTTTTTTGTAAAAAGTTTTTATTATTCAAATACTTGCCTGCCTGTAAGTAACAGTGACGGAGTCAAACAATATATCGTCTACATACACAAAGTGAGAAAATACGTAATTATTGAAGCTAACTCAAAAACTACGCAAGCAAAGTTAATAAAATTTATATGGGAACACCTCTGAAGCATGACCTACCAAACAAAAAAAGAATCATCCAAATCGATTCATAATTGACGAAGGAATCGAGTAAAACACACACAAAAAAAAAAAAAACATACAGACGAATTGAGAACCTCCTCCTTTTTGAAGAAGTCGGTAAAAAAATATCCTAACTCATATTATAAATGCGAAAGTGAGTTTATTTGTTACGCTTTCACGCTACTATGGCTGAATGGATTTGGATGAAATTTGGCACAAGGGTAGCTCTTGACCTGGAAAAGGACATAGGCTACTTTTTATCGACATACCACGCGGGCGAAGCCGCGGGCGGAAGCTAGTCTATAATAAATGTTCTAAATGGGAACCGATCACTTTTTCGATTTTTTTTTACTAGCTGCGCCTCGCTGTTTCACTCACATAAGTCTCGATCCCGTGAGAATATCGGGATATAAAGTATCTTCTTCTATGTCCTAACCCTGGTCATGGTCTACCCCTATGCTAATTTTTTATCAAAATCTGTTCAGATGTTTTAGTGTGAAAGTGTAACAAACTCACTTTCGCATTTATAACATTAGTTAGGATTATAAGAAAAGAGCGTTTACTCTTTGTAAAAGATTTAGTGAAAAAATATACGTATATAGAGGATAACAAAACTTTTTGTATTGGAGGAGTCAGGAAAGCCGTGCACCTCTGATGGGATTTAAAAGTTACTGAAGTTTATTTTGTATTTTTTGGAGCTAATCCACTGAGGCTTTAGTAGATAGACAAAAATCTTTGTATCGTCTGACGAGAAAACATAGTACCTAATAATATACTGAAAAAAAAACCGGCCAAGTGCATGTCGTACCTTGCACAATGAAGGGTTCCGTAGTTGGGATGAATTTATAAAACAAACTTAACATTGTAGTTGAAAAACTTATTCTCCGATACAGAATGTATGGGAGAACATGTTTTTAGAACTGCAAATTTAAGTTGGTCGATTATTACTCGGTAACTTGTGGAACCTATGTAGCGGTGATCCAAACCCAACCATTTAGCTGGCAGGGGGGACACACACTTGGCTCTAACAAAAGTTTGCACTTTAAATCTTAATATTCCGCAAACGGATCCCTGAATCCAATAATGGTTTCAACAAACTCACATTATTTTTAAACGACCTTTCCAACGATATCCTACACCATGGGATTGACGAGAAAAAAAAAACCATCCCCGCTTTATGTGTAGGGTGGTCCCTAAAAAATATTTCTTTTTCTACCACTTTGTCGGCGTCGTTTATATGTATATCCATACCAAATTACACCTTTTAGTAGTAAAAGTCCAACGGTAGTAAAAACGGACATCCCCCTTTAATTAACTTATCCGATAGAACAACTTATTTTAAAAGTAAGAATAAAATACCCGTTTGACAATTTTGTCCCAACCGGGAGATATACATTATTCTTTTTTTTTTCTATGGTTTCCATAAGAACCATAGAAATCGCAATAGCTTCAGATCCAATCCGTTTTTGTTATATCTTTGATTGCAATTACTTGATGCTTTATATTATATTAAGTAAATTATCAAGCAAACGCTAAATTTTTATCGTTAAACGTGTATGAGTTACAAGGCATTTTACATATTTTCGATTTTATTTTTTTATGAGCTTATTTCATGGCATTTGGATTCAATATCGATACAAGCTGTTGCTTTGGCACTAAGAAGTAGGTACCGATTTAAAATATCATATCCAAATCTTATGTTATCTAGAATTTACAGGATTATGAAATTTAGGCGCCAGGGTTGGCACAAGACGTATTTAAAAAAAAATGTATTTTAGTGAAAATGTTAATTCCCGATACTGGTGGGCTACTCTTTTTATATTTTTTAATGTTTTTTATATATTTATTTTTAAGAAATATTTAAAAATGTAAAATAATATGTATAAAAATAAATAAAGGACATTACACATAACATAGTTATCTGAAAGAAGTTACAATTTCATTGATTTTCACATTGTTAATGATAAATCCAACTATTTTCATATTATATTATAAATAGTTAAAAAGTAAATAAAATTAAAATGAATACGGAATTATAATGCTAGTAATCCTACTAGTTTTGTAAATGTACAATTTTACCAGTTTAGATATTTATTTGGATAGTTGTAAGTTTACTAATATCATACGACGTTAAATACGATGACGTACAATAAACGAATTTTTCGTTTATCCAATGAAGGGAAATTTGTGATACGGGTAAGGGGTCCGCCCTCGTTAGGATTAAACCTACAAATTAACAAAAAATATTATTTTTTATGAAGTGATGACCCTAAAATCAAAATTATCAGAAAAACTTTAGAAGTGAATAACTCCTAGATACCGCGAGATATGGATTTGTTTTTTTTTTAGTGATTGGTTGTGGTCTAAATATGATTTACAATAAATATAGAATCCAACAAAGCAAAGATACAATCATGAAAAATCGAAATCTCAAAACACAAAAAAAGCATATTTCTTTACATGTTAGTATGCTAGTTAGTACTCTTTTGTATTTTTTTTTCAATATATTGAATTTGGTTTTATTACAAATAATAAAGAAAAGGGTAAAATAATGCGTATTTTTTTTGTAATTAATTAATTTAGAAAAGATCAAAAAATTATAAAAGAATTTTTTACTCGTGTTTGGTGTAAAATTGGCACATCAGTATTTTACTCTTACTTTTAAAATAACCTGTTCTATCGGATAACTTAATAAAAAGGGAATGTACGTTTTTCGAGGCAAAAATAATACTGTGCAACGGTCTCTGAGCTAAGCCGCGGACAGACGGACAGACGGACATGGCGAAACTATAAGGGTTCCTTGTTGATTACGGAACCCTAAAAACGAGGTGCGATGTTTGTAGTAGTACCTTATGTGGTTACACAGATGTCGCTACAAACGGTCAGAAACTTATTTTCTTCATTAAAATTATTTATCTGTAGCTATATGGTAGGCGTCTGAGTTTTAGAGTTAGACGTTCCAAACAGACTTTCTTCATTGGCTACATACGAAGATGATTACAATAATTCTTAAAGTTTCCACCATTGACCCACTTTTTTCGCGTTAAACGTTAAACTTATGTATAAAGCAGTAGACACTTTAGAGCCATCAGCCGAAGAAATGCTCCTGACGAGACAAAGTAATTGTTTGGCGGGAAGCCAGCGTCCCGACTAACGTACGGTGGCGTAACACCGCTTATGGAAATCTGAATGTGACACTTTGGAACTCTTTCTGTGGGCTCACTTCGAGAAATAGTGGCAGACTTCAGCTGGCGGCTGAAGGCAGTAAGCGCAGAAGTAGCCATTTTAGTGTGGCGATAAATAACAGGTTGGAGGCTGGTGCATGTTATGCGTTGTTCAGAGACGGTGGCGATGGCGGACAGTTGGACAGTAATTGTACTATATCTGTCTGCTAGCCTTATCCTAACCATGTTGAGGTTGGCTTCCAGTCTAACCGGATGTAGCTGAATACCAGTATTTTCAGGGTTGGAAAAAAAAAACAGTTTTTTTCTTTTATAAAACAAACAGTTCAAAATGTTTTAAACAAGAGTTTTTTTGTTTTTTTTTCCTTTGAGCGTTTTATCAAATTTATTATCAACACAAATCGATCTGACCTAATGTAATTTATTTCTACACTATTTAAAAAAAAACGGTCAGAATATAATACTAATTATAGTTATTACTAACTACTATACTATCCGATCTGTGAACATATTTACTTTTTTTCTAATCAACCTAAGTAAGTACATAAGTAACAGATATCGAACCAATTACATACACCCTGCACGTTGCGAATTGCGAATTTCGATGTTCGATCTTAGACGGGTAATTACCTCATCTTTAAGTATATTTCAATAAGAAGTCCCCAAAACAATTGCAGGGTATTACCTTCTTTCGACAAGCGACAGAACGGGAATTTACCGGCGACGAAATACCTAATTACCTACATTTATGTAAAACGGACTTTGTTCAAATAATGGGGAAACCAAAGTAGTTGCAGCGAAGTAGGTACTTACTTCATAAAAAATATGCCTAATCTAATCTAGGTACTATCTAATCTTTTTAATTTATTTTCGAGCTATTTCAAGTCCTAAACATTTATAACTTTTAATTTATTTCCATTCATTTGCTATTCAAATTCGATTTAAAACCATGTTTTTTTCTTAATTTTTAAAACTTGTTTTAAACGATTTTAAACACGTAATAAAAAACATTGTTTTATTTCAAAATGTTTTAAACATTGTTTAAAATACGTGTTTTAAAATAACTTGTTTGTTTTATGCCAACCCTGAGTATTTTACATGGAGCAACTGCCTATTGTATTTGTACTATCTGACATAATATCAAATTCATTGGCCGCCATTGTACCGCCACCATCGCTGTCGGAACAACGTAATATGATGCTGGTGAAAGACAGACATGTGTTGGGCAATGCACATTACAGTAGGTCCTGTACGTAATGACATGATTACTTTGTAAAGTATTGTATTATTTTAATTATTGTGAATGTGAGGACTATGTGGATTTTTATTTTGTTTTTATTTTTATATTTTTTCGTTCTCAGTTTTATCGATGGTTTGGCAATTTGAGAACTTTATGCGGCCTACCCAAATGCCCTTTCTTTGGTATTGTTCGTCGAGTCGTTGAGCTCCTTAAGCTCTGAGTTGAGCTCCTCGGTTACTGACAAATGCTTGCACTGACTGGACAGGTCCACTCAAATCTGTGTGGTTCTTTCCTCAAAAGACCATTTCAGACTCTAATCTACATGGTCCTCATATGGCCTGACCAAGATTATGTCTGGACTTTAAAAGAGACTGTGACCTCTGAGTTTGTTTCGGCCTTTCTTCTCAGAGTAGTCAGATAGGAAACGCCGACCTCATCTAGCTTATTTTTAATATTTTTTTTTATATGACGTGTAAAAGTGATTCCAATATCCTATTTACAGAATAAACAATTTCATTTCATTTCATTTCGTAAAATAATTCGTAGTTTACCTGTACTGCCAGGGGCAGGACGAGTTGTCAAAAAGCGTGCGGGTGAAGTTTTGAAACTTCCACGCTGAAATTGCTTTTTTTGTCAGCTGCAAACAGTTTTTTTTTTATAAAATCAGTTTTTATCCCAAACAAAATACCCACTTTTAGATCGTCGATCAAAATTAAGAGCAGCATCTTCAAAAACCATACGATAGTTTCAAAATGTACAGCACAAAATAAGCTACGAATGATAGAGAGGGAAAGAGACAGAGTACAAATTACTACAAGAGGGTGTGCATACGTTTTTACGGTCAGGAAATTTTAGCTGACCAAACTAATCGTGTATGACACGACCGAATACCTCTACGAGTGCTTAAAGGTACGGAACTTATTCACCCCGAAATTGGGGTTCATTTAACTAAATCAACAGACATTTATTAACGTGGACCCTAATTAATCCTTCATAACTTTTTGTAGCAGTACCAGTGTGCCCGAAATAATTATTTTGGTTGCATTGTGAGTTTGTAAGAGTGGAGACTAGTTGGAAATTATAGTGTGGCTGTTGGACTGGTGGTGTAGCTGTTACCACATATTTGTTTGTCGTTTTCGCAGTAGTTTAACCGGCGTGAATTAATTACATATTTGCCTTCCTCGTAATTATGTAGTGCGCGATGCAACTCAATATGACCTAATTTTTGCGCCGTGAGCGGTGAGCCTACCGCCGAGAATTAAGTGCTGAATAATTACCAATATTAACGTAGTTTCTTGATTGATTATTTTTATGTTGCAAAAAAACCTAGAGTTACGGAAAATCTGTAAATCAATTTCTCTTTCACTCAAATCAATCATTACTTATGTCTATCTAGATGAGTTGCTTATTATGCACATGCAACAATAAAATTACTTCAAGTTACATAATTATTTAATATTTATAGACGCCAGTTAGTGCCTGTAATTAAAAAATACGTACTGTGTACTAGACGGGGGTGAGGCGGGGGAGTGTGACATTTGAAAAACGTTGCGGCAATGTTTACAGGTGCCCGCGCTTTGTCACCCGTCACCTGCCGCCTAACCCGATAACGAATTAGTGATTTTATTTCATAGACATGCGGGTTCAATGTTCATAAATATATGTAATAAATGTTTATGACTAAAGCGCGGCGCAACGCGACTCTAAAAAAACAATTTCTGAGAAAACTTCATGATAGAACAATTATCGGTGTCTCCTCGAGCCTTTACTGGTTGTAATGTTAGTTACTGGTAGTCAGACGTTGTCTTACTTCTGCCTGACAAATGGATAACGGTCTATCAGACGGTATTGCCCGGTAATTGGTTTGGGGTAGACGGTCCTTTCTATTTTACAAAGATTGACTTGATATTCTGCTATTGCAGCTGATTAAATCCTAACAAATATAATAAACGCGAAAATGAGTTTATTTGTTACGCTTTCACGCTAAAACGGCTGAACGGATTTGGATGAAATTTGGCACAGAGGGACCTGGAATAGGACAAAGGATACTTTTTATTCCGATATTCCCAGATGATCGAGACTTACGCGGGTGAAACCGAGGGGCACAGTGAACAGAGCTGTAAGATTAGTTTTATAATTATTTTGGCACAAATTTTAGTAAAGTTATTAAAATTATTGAACAAATTATTATTACAACTCAATATTTACACTAAATTAAATAAAAAATAAAAAAAAAGAAGATTGTTTTTCATGATAATTATGATTTGCAGCTCTTTCCCCGTCTTTGGGCGCTTAGAGGACATAATTTTGTTTTTAAAATATGTCAACAGTTCGTAATACTTACTTACACTTTTCTGAAACACGCACTATCAGCGTCTTCTCCAAATCTTACCTACTTTTATCTCGCGTCAGTGGCTCCCAAAAAGCTATAAGTAGACAATTTATTGGATTTCATATCAACCTTCAGAACACCAGCCAGGTATTACTTGAGGACGTCTGGGTCAAGAGATTTTCTAATAATCTGTAACTGGGTACTAGACTCACGTAGTGAGGCACTAGAACCAGTGTGTTATGATGGAATTTGTGCTTTCAAGGACTGACCTTCGTTTCTGGAATGACTCTTGACTTTAAAAGGAAATTACTTTTGTCTATATCTTTCTGTCGCTATAATAAACCTCATGGAGTCGTGTAGTGTTTTACATTTTGAAAATTCGGCCGTATATGTTTTTAAATAATTTTCAATTTTGATTTTGAAGACATAAACTTCATGTTGAACACATACATATCGACATGAGGGATGTCAATATGTATGTGTTCAACCTCGGAAACGGCCTCGGAACAGCCTCGGAAAGCACGGTAAGCCATTGATCGTGACAATCGTTACTGGTAGACAGAAGCCCAAAAGCCTGACCACCAGCCTTACCAAGAGTATCGTGTTATCCAGTTGTGAAGGTCAGAGGGGCCAGTCGCTCTGTGTAGGATACTGGTATTTCGCTGCATCCGGTTAGACTGGAAGCTGACCCCAACGTAGTTAGGAAAGATAGGAGATTAATGTTGAAAACGTAAAAACAGTTTAATTTTTACACGAAAACGTACAATGCCCTGACTCGTTTTTCGAAATCTTTTATGAACAAATTCAGGCAGAACAAAAATGCAAATATAATGGAGTAACTCGCGGTTACACAACTATACGGATTATTTCCTCAAAATCAGATCAGAAGGCAGGTGGGTATATTAATTAACTGTCCGTCCTCAGTGTTTATTTCCATGGCATGTAATTAAAGCACCATATACAAGCGTTTCAGTGATGACTTAATTAAATGTGTCCGTCGAAATGAGTTGTGCATGTAACTGATCGACTTCAAAAAGTTTTCATGCTCAAAGGTATATAAGTTGTTAAGGTATATAATAAGTTGAACTTTAAACTTTTGTTAAGCACATTTTAATGAAGTATCTCAAAGAAGGTTGAAGTAGCATTAATTAAGCATATTTAAGCATTAATTTATTAAAGAGTTTAAGTAAAGTAAGGCAAAGCGTTTTGTTATATAAGTTCCTGTGTGGTCAGTTCGCTATAGATGACGCGCATGTAAGAATTGATAAGCAAACGCGAGTGATATTTTAACTGTAAAGAAATAAAAGAGACGGGAAGAATTTGTAAATGTTAAACATAATATTTCACCTTATTACAAAACGTTTTACAGTTTTTGTATTTTGAACTTTATTCCGACTTACGTAAAGTGCAACTTAATACTGGGCTAAGTTGTCAGTTTTCTGTATTTCGATTTTTCGATCACACATTACAAAAACTGGCTCAGTGGTATAATTTTTAAAGCACGTGTAATGAATAACCCTTGGTATTCCTAATTTATATTATTTGTCAAGGATGAAAATTATGGAGATTGTTGCAGCGCCCACGCCATTTTTTCGAGCTCCAAGTCACAAATATTTATGGCGTTATTTCTTGTCTATTTCGAACAAACTATTTTTTTTTATCCGCCCTAATTTTACCACTAATAAAATCTTCCGCGTGCATTCTCGCTAAATGCTGTACAGGCTAAACCCATTTAGGCCTAAAACATTCGTATTTATTTATATATACTTGTTGTTTCACGTAATTTTTAGCCGAAACTATTGTATCAGGGTCTATCATAAGTTGACAGTGACAACTACTAATCCAAAGAAGTTTAATTTAGTTTTTGATTGATACAGTATCAATTACTTACAGGCAACTGTCCGAAATTAATTAAATCGCACAAAAGTTTATTTTAATTTAAATAATCTCAGTTGTTGTCAGCCAAAAACCTAGCTGTTTGCCCACACAGCCTAAGAGTTAATGGACCATTTACCATAATTATCCATTGGCGAGCACATTCCGGGCTATGTGTACAAAATTATACCGTGCACGGAGTCGAGAGCCGTCACGTTCACAGTTATAAATTTTATCAGGGCTATTTGTATGTCCGCCCTTGGGGAATTAATTTTTATTCAGCACTCGTTTATGGCTCCCTGGTATTTCTGCCTGCCTGTAGTACAGTCTGCGAAAGAGTTAGGTATACAGGCAAAAATATTGTGTGCGTTACATAGCGTTTAAAGCAGACACATTTTAAAAGAGCGGTCTATAAGACTTGAATTTGGTATGACTAGAAAGGGGGTGACTACTAAGATGACGAAGGACGAAGAACACATTCTTTACCGACCCCAAATGAATTGGTATGAGAATAGGAGGATGTTGATAAAAGACTCGACTACTTAGTACAATAACAAAATTGATAAAAAGTGGTTGCTTGTTTGCTGCCTATCTACTTATGTCTTTGTTCGACTGTACCAACTTTACTGTGCTTTTTTGAGAGGGTTTTTGTGAATTCTGTGTGTGTCCTATTGAGCTCAGCTTTGCGTATGCTTTGTTTGAATGTACGGGAAGTGTTGACGGTATTGTGTGTGAGTCACGAGGTGTATATGCTGCAGTAGTACTTAGGTGGATATGTATTTTGTCTTTTTGAACGATTACTATACGAATCTTTTTCATTATCATTATTAGTAGGTACTTCTTTCTAATTCAATTATCTTCATTCTCATGCCTATATCCTAATTTATTTGGGATCGGCATAACATGTATTTTTCTTCCATACTTACTATTAGGCCTCATCGCCCCCACCCCCTCATCCCCTTACCCCCGTCGTCCCCCATATTTGAATTTGATAATGCGAATAGTCGTTTTCGTTTAATTTTATTGTCAGTTGTAGGGAACACACTTCACATAAGGGGGTATCGCGAAATTAATCTGCATCAAAAACAAATATTAAAAAGAAGTTCTCATACCAACAAAAATAGTTTGTTAACTATTTACTAATTAGTTCACAAAAGTCTATAAATGAGCAAACTGTTCAAATTGCGTCTCAAAATTATATCCAAAGCCGTCAAGTCAAGTCTGACTGCGCAAACAGTAGATTCGCAGGTAATCAACAGTTCAGCTAAATCAAATTGGAGCTAGATCGACATTTAAATCGGTATCGGTAGGTAGATGATGGATCGAGTCTCGGTATCGCAGGAATTAACTCATATTAACGTTTACCATGATTTATGAGTAGTCGTAAAATCACGAGGCTAATTATTTCAGTAGTTATGGTTAATTTCACTAAATTATTAGTAACTATTCACGTAAGTTCTATTTGGAACGTGTACTTTATTCATAGGCACTCGAAAGTAGGTTTAATAAAGAAGGCAGATTAACATTGAACTTGTGACGAGGTCCTTCCTTCCTTACTCATCCGATCACTTATTGCTGGCAATCTTTTTATGTCAGGCCACTTCATCATTCTAATTTTCAATTCAAATTCAAGTCAAACCCAGGTCAATTCAAATCCAAATGTCAGGCCACATCATCATTCTATTTTCAATTCAAATTCAGAACGCCACATACTTTCATGCATTCTCATTTTCAGTCTTGTCAACACTACATCTTTGGAGGTTGCTGAGGCTTGTTATTGTCTGCAATATAGAGATCATTTTATAATCTTGTAAAGTGCCAAATCATTAAACAGTTTCCTGTTATCTTATAATATGCCAATTATTAAACAAGTGTTTCTACTAACGTGCAATAAGCTGAATTATTAAACAGTTATCTTCAGTCAGTTTTCATTGTTCTTACCATCCTACACTACCCAACGTTGTCCGGTGAGATTCCCTCACTGGAGCTAGCAAGAGGACACAGAGGGAGCACACCGGGACAAACTATAACATAATCTCTAGAGTTGATATTATTTAATAACTCTACTTAGTTCGACGAATCCTTTGTTGGTCTTAGCATCTTCTACATTTTCTTTCCATTATCAATCCTCTCAACCAATCTTGGAACTTCATTTATGTCGTTGTCGTATATCAACTTATTTATTTTTTTACCTTTTATTATGTTTTCTATTACCTACAAGGTTTTATTATTAACTTGATATTTCGTGGGAGGTTATGTGAGTTTTAGTTTTTGTAAGTTGGCAGAATTCATAAAATGCCCTCAGGGATTTTATGAATTCTGCCAACTTACTGTTTAACCTACCTAATTCTGATTATTTTCATCCAGCCAAGTACCAAGGTAATTCCTTTACGTTCGATATACTTACCCAGTATCTACCTATATTTATGTTTAAACAACTTGTAGAAACAATATTATATTATATTAATATCGATAAACAATGCCCATATCGAGTAAGCCCTCCTAAACATAAACTACACACGCAACATGCACTAAGAAAATAGCGAAAGTAATTACGAATCTTCATGAGCAGTCAACTGTCATACCTGTGGCGGTATCTACATCGCCACATGCGAACTACGCATCAAAGACCTGACGTCACATAAATCCTGCATCGCGCAATTGAAGTTTACCGTGGACATATATACAAGAAACCGACACCAACCTTTGGGCAGTTGCCCGCCAGACACAACACCCGTCTGGTTGGAGGATCCTCCCTTTTCTATGGAGTATGAGTGAGCTTTACACCCTGTTCCTCATGCCCCTAAATACCTACTACATTCCGGCGCACAATTAGGCTGTATCAACAAGCTCTAACATGAAAGAAGAGGAAAGCATAACTTCTACTCGCTCATTATTCCGGAGGAGTGCATTTGGGTGTCAAACCGTCCAGGTCAAGTGTCATATCTTGTAGAGTCCCTACTTCACAATACACAGTCACTTCAATATAATTATGCAGAGAATAATCTAAGATATTTTTGTTCCCATTATACATTACAAATGCTATTCAAAATAATTATAAAAATAAACAACTGCACAACAAAACTAGGAAAGAATGCACACAGATTAAAACTCTGAAACCAACACAGACATTTTTGAAAAAGGAATGTCAAATGAAATACTGTCGCTAAACAAATGACAGTTGTGTTGTAATCTAGTCCAATAAAAAACAAAAGTTTCCACAACGTCACGAAAGTATTCGGTTTATTTTTAAAAGAATAGTAGTTCGAATTCGGAATAGGGACGGTCGCGGTGTGACTCGTCGATTCAGCTCATTAACTTCTTCTTGAAACCCTAATTAAGCTCCGTTTGAAGTATTCACAGAGCGATTTCGTCGCCTTCGCAACTCAGTTCTGCATCTTAATTATGCAATACAATTAGACTTCGGCATCAAACTTGCAAACCAATTAAAAAGCCCGATAGACTGTAATACTAATAAGGGAATTTTATGAAATTCTGATATTACAAACGCAGTCATTATCAGACGTGTAAGCTGATTTTAATGGAAATATCAATGAAATATCTGAAGGATCGAGTTTCAAAGAGTATCGATGTGATGTCAGTTATCAAAGTTATATTATTATACAAAATACTTAAGGGGAATCTGTTTCAACTCTCGTCTGTACAATATTTTTTAAACATTTTTTTATTTTTTATTAAGAGCTTCATGGATATATTAGGTATTTATAACCATGAAGCATTAGGGTTACAATTTTGTGGAATACGTGTATTATTATGTGTAGTTTTATTTTTATTTAAATTTAACTATTAAAATATTTTTTAAATAAAGTTCAGTTAATGTACGTTTTAAACTAGCATCACATTTTAAGATGTTACTACTAATAGTAGAAAGGTATTATCAAAAAAAAAAAAATGATTTGGATAAATCCGGAACATTATTTGAGACACAAAGGAGTCGAAACGCATCTCCTTAGGTTCCACAATTGTCACTACCAAGGCCAATCAAGCGTTATATCGAGCTGAAGCGATACAATAAATGAAAGTTATTTAATTTATTGAATTTAAACAACTGGTCTCTCAATTGGCCTTTTCCATTTGGCCTTTTCCCAACTATTCGGGGTCGGCTTCCAGTCTAACCAAATTCAGCTGAATACCAGCCTAGTATTTTACATGGAACGTCTGCCCATCTGACATCCACAACACAGTAACTGGGCAATACGATACCATCGGTAAGACTGGTTGTCAGACTTTCGGGCTTCTGACGACCCGTAACGGCTGTCAAAGATCCACGAATGGCAGTTGGGACCAACAGCTTAACGTACTTTCCGAAGCAAGGAGGAGTCTCGGTAATGTTACGATGGTCACCCATCCAAGGATCAACTCCAGCAAGCATAGCGTAACCTGATTAATCGACCCGTGCGGCCGTTATTACGTAGCCATGAGCTCCTCTGTATACAAATATCTATATAATTATATAGATATCTATCTATACATTACAAATTAAAATCGCTGTCAATGTGACCGAGTTATTCTTCAAATAAGTACCGGATTTTGATGCGGTTTTCACCATCATTTATAAAATATTTTTGCGGAAGGTTTATGTCATCATAATCAGTCTATAACGTTCCCACTGCTGGGACACAGGCCTCCTCTCTGTGAGAGGCGCTCCCTCCGGCCGTAATCCACCACGCAGGCCCAATGCGGGTTGGTAGATGTCACATGTCTTCGAATTTTTGGTTCTAGGAGATGTCGGTTTCCTCACGATGTTTTCCTTCACCGTTTTGAGAGCAGTGGTGATGAAATAATTTACACAAAGTGAAGCGCCTGTCAGGGTTCGAACCTATGACTTACAAGTCGTAAGTCGCGGCCGTTACCACTGGCCCAATACTGCTCTCATTGAAGGTTTATGTGTAAATACATTAATATTAAACTGACCTATGTAATTTGCAACCAGTGGTCCACATTAGCACTAGATCGCAAGCACTGGAAGTCATGCCTTTGCCCAGCAGTGGGATGATACAGGCTAACAGTAAAAATAACCGATATAATATAAAAATCTCTATATTTTGTCAAGTTGTAAAAACCGTACGAACCAGGGGGTGTCGCTAGTAATACGTCAGTTAACCGCAGCGTTTTAGAAGTCCTTGTATTATTCAATGCTGTGAAATGGAACAGTTGGCAACTTTAACTTCAGTGAAACACGATAAGTTTAGATCTTGTACAACTGTAATTTCAATCAGAATAAACACGATCAACCACCATAGAGGCCTAACATTAATTCTAGTTCAGTTAGTGCTTATCTTCAAAGACTTACTATCTCTCTGTAACTTAAGGAAAACTTAGGTTCAACACTAAAGTTAATTCTATTCATAGAAATATAGGTGGTAGCTTAACTACTGGTATACGGGCCGGGCCAGTAGGCCAAGTTTGTAGTTCGCCAAGTGTACACTGAGATATCTAGTGAGACGTGGCTTGATAAACCGCCTTTTGTGCCCCTTTGTGAGTTATGCCGATAATCCCGCGCACAATGGCGCCCGACGCGGGGCCCGTATACCACCCGTCTTTTTCTATTCTACAGTTAACATCAAACAATATAGGTACTGATACAAGAAAGTGCTGCAAATTGTTACGTTGATTAAATTAAACATTAATCCTACCAGTTCATATTTATGCACTATAGTATGTATCTCACAGTTTGGTATCTCACAAACTGGCTTAATTGCATAATCAGCCTATAATGTTCCCACTGCTGGGACACAGGCCTCCTCTCTGTGAGAGGGAGCGGGCCGTAATCCACCACGCGGGCCCAGTGCGGGTTGGTAGATGTCACATGTCTTCGAATTTTTGGTTCTAGGACATGCCGGTTTCCTCACGATGTAGTCCTTCACCGTTTTGAAAGCAGTGGTGATGAAATAATTTACACAAAGTAAAGCGCCTGTCAGGGTTCGAACCTACGACCTACAACTCGTAAGTCACGGCCGTTACCACTGGGCCACCACTGCTCACACTGGGCCACCACTGCTCACACTGGGCCACCACTGCTCACTCAACTGGCTTAATTAAGCCCTCATAAATAAACTTATTGATATTACTTCCAACTGATTCCTTTATGATAACTAATTAAAAGGAAGAGATCTCGACTTTACAGAAACTTCAGTATATAATACATCTAACTCGTTTGATAAAGTTAAGATGTTGCTCCGATAATGTTTGAATTAGAAACCTTAAATTGTTTGAACTAAAATACTGATTATACAATTAAAAACCGACCGGAAAATTTGGCGATAATAAAGGACCCCGACTATTGTTTAAATAGATAGCAAAAACCTTTCAAGCAGCTACCAGGAAAGTTGGAACTTCAGAAAGAAGTCATTAGCGAAGTTAGAGCGAACTTTCTTGCCCGGGGGAAAATAAATATTTCCAGACTCGACGGATAACAATTGCGCTTTTGTTGTCTTTTTGACAAAATTGTTTAACTTATAGGCATCTACGGTGACACTAATGTGATTTATTGTCGCGCTCATCTTACTGATCGTTCATCAAAATCCTTTTAGCTGTCTAGTCGAAAAATTTGCGTAAGACGATGAAAACTGATTATACGAAAGTCAATAACATCAATAAGCCGCTTCATGAAATATGGGAGAAAAAAATGGGAGCATTTGGCTCGATTCTCGAATAATACCTGCAGAACAATCGCGTAAGAAATATATCACTTGTAAACGAAAGCTTTTATATAGGTAGCAGACAAAATTGGGGCCTATGTTCGGTTGAGTCGATTCCCGCACGGCATGAATTTTACGTGCCATAATTTTAGTCTACTAAATGCTCAATAAAAAAAGGAGGGCCATTTCTTGCGGCCCGGGAACTGTAACAGTGAGGAAGGAAGACATTGGAGTGACGTTAGTTTGATATACGAGCGTGGTCTTTTGTGCGTTCGTCGTTAATACGCGAGCACAATGCGCCCCCGACAGCTCTCTGGAGTTACGCCCGACTTAAGAAATCCGCCTGTCACACCAACGCCGAAAGCCTACAGGTTTCTCAAAACAATAAACTCCCCACTTAAAGTACTTTTATTTAGTAGTACGTTTAAAGGCGATGTTATTATATGTGGCGAAGAAGACCTTCGCTCAAGAAATATATACGACGAAGTCTTATTTCAGCAGTAGGTAGAAGACATAATTCTAGTATTAATACTTTTATTTTAACCAAAATAGTACGCGTAGTTAAGGGTTTTATTTAACGCCGCTTTTAGGGTTCCGTACCCACAGGGTGGCAAACGGAACCCAAGCCTCCGCTGTCCATCTGCCTGTCAGCGAGCTGTACCTTATGAACCATAATAGGTGGACAGTTGAAATGACAGATTGTGTATTTCTATTGCTGCTATACTAAGAAGAAATAAACATGTGTTAGTATATGTTGTAGTAGTGTTAGTAAACGCACCCACGATACAGGAAGAAAATTCCTAGTGTGGGGCAACGTTTTTTTTTTAAAAAAAAATCCCCTTTCATTTTTATTATATTATTTTTATATACATACAAGAAACGTGATTTTTTCGGCGTTTTCTTGCTAAATATTGTACTTTGGTACGGAACCCTTCGTGTGCGAGTCCGACTCGCACTTGGCCGGTTTTTATTACTACCTAAAACCATTGATTTAAATGAAATACTTAACACTGAATGGCGGCCGTGCTTTGTAGTCAAATCATATTATTTATTTAGCCTGTTTTTATAATAAATAATGTTTCTATTCATTCGTTTTACCGCCGACGTTCAGTCTACAAGCTCAAAATAAATAGTTATTAATGTCTTTTCCTTTCAAAATTGAACATTTGTTAACTTAGGTACGGGTATTTAATAAATTTCGTAAGTTTGTAGAATTTGGACAATTCATAAAGCATGTCTTATGAAAATCTTATTTGCACAGCTTTAGTCTGGTGATTATAAAAGTTTAACGGCCTTTGATATTGAGCATTGTTATATTTTATGGACTAAGTTTCTATATAGCAATAAAACTGGTAATTATATGAAGATAAACTTTAAGTGTACCAATAAAACAAGTTTACTCACTCGTTAAGTAATAAACTTTGCGTATGTATGTATTGTCAACAGTATATTAAAAAACTTATTTAGGTATCATTTTGACTATAAAATTTTATTAAATTTATTCTTTGCTGCCATCATCGCCATTTATTTATTTTTAAACTTCTCGCACACAATATAGAAAGGTGGACTTAATGCTTCAGGCATTCTCTAGCAGTCAACCAAGGCTGGTGACAAGCTGGCAGGTGTACTGATTGAGAGGAGATAATAATATTTAAAAAAAAAAAAAAAAGATAACAAAATAAAAATAAAATAACTACACAAGTACATAAATTACACTTATCATCTGCCTTGCCTTTTCGCAACTATGTTGGGGTCAGCTTCCATTCTAACCAGACGCAGTTGTATACCAGTATTTAAGATGAAGCAACAGCTTTTTTATTTGCTGCCATTGCACAAAATTACATTTTTTTTACAGTAAAATGATTTTTATAAACACAATTTGTTTTTGTGAGATTAAGAAGAAACCGGTTTTGTCATCCCATTTTGTCCTGAAAAGCATTCGGTACCGTGCACGGTGTGACAGCGGCCGCAGCACTTACAATCCAAAGAGGCGAAGTGTGAGGGTGTAGTTAATTGTGGTCTATATCAATGTCACTACCGTTGCGGGTACAACCGACGAACAAATCATACCCACACAGGATACCCTTTGTAGTAAATAAGTTGGTGATTGTCCCACTGCTAGCCAAAGGCTTTTTCACATACGGTGTGGAAACAAAGAAATATACGCTTGTTCAGATACCTATAGCAGAAAAAACCACGTGTCTTTTTTTTTACTTTACTGTTTTCCGTGTATTTTTGCTTTGATTCGGTCAAAGCTAAATTTTTGTCGGTTCATTGTTTCATGACAAAAGACTTCCTAATTTAAAAATATCGAAGGCAATTTTAAGATCAATAAGCGTAGGCGTTACATCTGATCCTTAATCTTTCCTTTGTAATTAGGCTTATTTTAATTTGGAAAATTCTGGTTGCTTTGTTGGCACAAAGCAAATTATGTGCTCTTTCAGCGAACAGGAAAGATCTTCCGGTTTGAGGTGTGATCTCGGTCCCTGACCGCGTTCGTACCAAATAGGTTTTATTAAAACGTTCATATCCCACAGTGAAATACGAGTACATAGGGAATACGTACTATTTTATTGTTTGTTGAAGCGGAAGTGATGAATGACAGCCTCCTCGTATATTAACTATTTCAGCGAGTGGTTGATAGTTGTAAACCCACAGTCATTCCCACGTATTAGTGCTGGCCTTAATTATAGCTTTACCGGTCATAAAATTAATGTTCCCATTGCAAGTGCGGTTACAATATTTCCAGTTTTATACATTTCGTTGTAACATTCGCCTTATCAGTGTTTCTAATCCATCAGATTGGTTATGTCATAACACAGTGACGCAATAATAAGTCCCGCGAGGCCTATTATTGTTCTGAATATGAATTAAGTCGACTAAATGTTGGTTGAATCAATAAAATTTGCATATATCACTAGGTCGTAGCACGGTCTACGGCGTAGCCTTTACGGCGTAGTACACGCTACGAAGTTGAAAGGAGGGAAGCTATGAACGAACGTTTAGGAAATAATTGTATGCACATAATTATTTGTGCAGCGCCTGCTTTGTGCGGACACCCGAGAACAAAGCGCAGGCGAGACGCGAGGAAATCTCACTTGATGCTCAGATGTCGAGCTCCTAGAAAAGACAGGAGTTTTAGTAATTTAATAAGTTTCAGGAAAATTCACTGTAAAAGCGTTTTCTTGGAAGTTAGAAACTTAAGTCTTATTTGTATAATAGTGAGCAAAGTAAGTGGAATTATTGAAGGCATTCCGTTATAAAGCTACTGAGTAATTTCTGTATAATGCTTGGAATATTCATTTCTAACCTACCCACT
This sequence comes from Lithophane ornitopus, assembly GCA_948473465.1. Taxonomy (NCBI): domain Eukaryota; kingdom Metazoa; phylum Arthropoda; class Insecta; order Lepidoptera; family Noctuidae; genus Lithophane; species Lithophane ornitopus. The sequence goes on from OX419633.1 coordinate 8,215,232, forward strand.
TGCTACTGCCTTGGAAAAAGAGGGCGAAAATAATATTTTTTCTTTTCTTTGCATAGGTACCTACTGTTTCACTTAGTTACAGGATGATAATTTATTAATATCTTGAAATTTTCATAATTGTCTAACATCCAGAAAAAAGCCATAATTTAACAATAGCTCTGACAAAATAGGGTGTTATTCCTTTCGTCACAGTTTCATATTTACTACTAATCAAATCAAGTCGATCCATGCAAAATACTGGTATTCAGCTGCATCCGGTTAGACTGGAAGCCGACCCCAACATAGTTGGTAAAAGGCTAGGCAGATTATGATGACTCAATCTAATCAAAATCATTTATTTGGATAAAATGTGGTAGGTACTTGTACTACTTGTAGTACCTACATATTATAAAATTCAGCGCAAAGACTCATCCCGCCATTTAATGATGGCATGCAAATATTTAGTCGATAAAGGCGATGGATATGTTAATCAGTTAAACAGTAACGTACAACACACACACACACACTACAGGTACAGGTACAGGACCATGGGGGCGGGCCTATTGCCATCAACCAGACACAAGTCCAGATTCCGGGCTTCTACTGAGACAAACAAATAAAAACAACTATAGACAAATTAATAAACAATTGACATTAGGTATAAAATTCGAGTTTTAGCGTTAAGAATTGTATAGGAAAATCTGTCAATACCATTCAAGATACTTTACCGATATAAAGGCCGTCTTTCCCGTCACATCCAGCATCAGTAGCATGTATCGAGAGACGTCAAACCGCAGGTGTTTCATTATTCTGCTTTTAATGGCCGCCGTCGCGTTACCCGTCAGTTCCAACGGCTACAGAGTATCGACCCTGTACTGTATTCATTTATACATTTTAGGGTTTCGCACCTCCAAAAAAGTAACGAAACCTTTATAAGATCACTTAGTTGTCCGTCTGTTAAGAAACTTTTCAGGTACGGGGTAGCGATGTAGAGAAACTAATGAGATCTGCGGATCAGTAGTAATTTTTTTTTTCCTCGATTGCTCGCCAGTCTCAATTACCTACATAATGAGATATACATAATTATGTTTATTAGCAGTTGTTCATGGTAATGAGTACAATGACCCATTAAGAGATTTCGTGTGTACGGATTTAGCGTGAAAGCGTAACAATCAAACAAACTCACTTTCGCATTTATGATATTACTAGCTGCGCCCCGCGGTTTCACCCGCGTAAGTCTCGATCCCGTGGGGATATTGGGATAAAAAGTATCCTATGTCCTATTCCAGGTCATGGTCTAGCCATGTGTTAAATTTCATCCAAATCCATTCAGCCATTTTAGTGTGAAAGCGTAACAAACCAATAAACAAACAAACAAACTCACTTTCGCATTTATAATATGAGTTAGGATGACCAGTTTCAGTTACTTCAAATACGCCTTTGTATGTATAGCTCAGCATTATTTGCAAATCTTATTATGTTCTACTGAGTACCTATTTATACCAATAATTGTATTGTTATGCTCACACGTAGCAAAATATTTACATCAACGCAAACGCGTAGTAAATTCAATATGTATTATGGTTCACAAAGATCGCCGATAACGATAAAATGACAAATTTATACAGTATCTATACGAAAAAAATAAAAATAATTCAATACATACGATACAAGAAATTGGCTCGTTTCCTCCCTTGGTAGCAATAAATTTCTTAGAAGATATTCGTAGTGACTGAAAATAGCGTCGAGCCAAATATCATGGCAGTGGATGATAATATCATATTATGTAAATTGTTCAGGCGCGCACGCTGCGGCGAGGGCACACGTCTGCGGCGCGGCGCGATACTACCGAGACGCCGCGTCCGCTATTTCCATCACACTGTTTTGAACACCCTGTACAGTCATCGTCAATGCGAATCAATAAATTCAACCCTTTTTATGATTCAGTCATTCGTTTTTATAGTCCTTGTACGTGCCCCTGAACGTGCATCATTCAGTGACAATAAAAAAATTCAAACGACTTTTTATATCGCGTACGAAAAATAAAAAAAGTTGATGTTTCAGTTTTTGTGTGAAACTCTGCGTACGCCGCGCTTGATGAGGAATTTTAAGGACTTGTTTACGATGGAAACTTATTGTAAACTAGCGGTGAAACTTTCAACAGAATCGTTAACATTGTTTTTAACCAGTTTTTACTCTTTTGTAAGACGGTAAGATGGCACATCATAACTTTAGCCTTTCAATTAAAAAGAAAAAGTTTGCTAAGATTTTATTCCTAGGTATTTCAAACGGAACACAGCCTGGCCTAGTTACCTAGGTATAGTTATTGATCTAAAGGTACAGTCTATTGGATCTATTTCATATTGATGAATCTGTATATTGAGACTCGAATTTTGGGTTTCAGTAACATAAATCTGTTTGTAGAATGAGAATATTCGAAAGCCAGGAAAGCTGTCTGGTTTTATGTATGTGTGTTACTCGATTGCTCCGCCAATTATGAATCAATTTTGATGATTCTTTTTTTGTTTGGTAGGTCAAGCTTCAGAAGTGGTCCCATATAAATTTTATTAACTTTGCTTGCGTAGTTTTTGAGTTAGCTTCATTATTACATATTTTTTCCCACTTAGTGAATGTAGACGAAATATTGTTTGACTCCGTCACTGTTATTTACATGGCATTTAGTGGTATTCGAGTTTGTGTGGGGTAGGTAGGTACCACACCTAAAAAGTGAAAAATAAAAAACAAAGACACCGACTTCCGAAATTAAAGTAAGTTTTCACTTTTTTTATGGTTTTTATGGTTTTCTTCAAAGTTTTTTTTTTGTAAAAAGTTTTTTATCATATAAGTTTATTTGTCTACATAAACATAACTACATACAGTGTACATCTAAACATCCATTAGTGTAGCTTCAACGTAGAAAAGACAATTAAAATAAAGGCGTTGAAAAACTGACGCAGAAAAAGTGAAGGGCGTGGAAAAAAGTTCCATTATAGCTGTGTTACAAATGAGAACAGAATGGCGGGTTGTTACCCGGTCCCCGGTTATCTTCCTGGGAACTCGCAGCCGGGTCTGTACATCATCACGGAATGAGAACACCCCGCATCTAGTGTCAGTATGATTGATTTCTTGTACATTAACGATGTGTTATGAGGGAGCTTTTGAATTTCTGGGTGCTTTAAAAGAGGACTATACAAAAGAGAGTCTTACTTGTAATAACTTACCTACATGTTTAACAATATTATCTATAAATACTATTAAAAAAAGTCGCTTTGTGTGTCTGTCTGTGGGTACGCTTGTTCTTCTAAACTACAAAATGGATTTTGATGCAGTTATGCGAGTAGATGCGATGTATTAAGTCGCCAAATCTAAAGCATATTCTATAATCATCCATCGGTTACCCAATTATGGCTTTCATTGTATTCCATATTATTTATCACATGATTACACGATGACTGTTTTAGTACCCATAACTACTTGTCAGTTCGAGCCATGTCCGTATGGCTTACGTCTTGGGTATACACATACGTTTGGTCGGCACATGCCGAACTGAAGCAATTACTACACATATTTGGCTTTCAGGGTATCAACCCTCACTGCAGCACGGCACAGTTCTAGCTAAACCGGGCGGCCTATGCCCGAACAACAAAATACAGTCGCTTTTGCCGCCTGGCTTTATCGAATCATGCCGAACCGAACACATGTGTAGTACTCATGGTAAAATGTTATGCCAGATAGCAAGTGTAGTAAGTAGTAGTTATACAAAAGATTACTATTATTTCCTGCTAAATCATAATATTGTTGTTAGGTTGTTTATTAAGCTTGAATAAAACTTCCGTAGCTTTTCCACTCCGTCTAAAAATAAAAAAAAGTTGGAGCGTTATTAGTACAACAGTCTTAACCAGCAGTTCTTTATTTAATTAGAACCGTTCGTTTTATTTGAAAATGGTTGCCAAGTTTATTTGGTAAGTTTATTTTTAAAATTAATTATGGAGCTATTAAAGCGGCCTTTGTCTCATTAGAAGGCTATTTTTTAATCGATTCTGGGGTAATTTTATATTAGTATTAGTAGTGCTGCTGGGGAGTTTGTTGCGCCACTTCTTCTTTCCAACTAAAGCTAGTGCTTTAGCTGGGAAGAAGAAGTGACGGAAGTGGCGCAAGCGCGGAAGTGGCTAAGGGTGGGCGTTTTGGGGGAATGTCTTATGTAATTTCAAAAAGTGCTGATTCTCAGACTAGTTTGAATAAATGACATTTGATCTGATTTTGATTGGGAACAAAGTTAGTCAAAGAAACTATTTCTTTGAGTTTCTGCAGTTATGGCCTACAGGTTTTTTTTTTAAGTTTAAGTTATAATGGACGTTTATTTTAAAATAGTTATCGTTTGGACATGGACATTACGCCCTATATTATTTTCACCTCTGAAATATACCAGCCTTCTGTCAGAACAAATTCTTTCTAGAAATTGTTCCACACCCTCAATTTTACTGGAAGTCATTCCAGTTACAATTGTGATAATTGTTATTTCTCGTTAATAACTGGTCGAAGAAGAATGGCCTATATTAAAATTTCTTGGTAATTCAACCGGTTGGATTTGCAAATAACCGATATCTTTGGTTTCATTAATATTCATCATCTACCTATATAACCTTTTCCAACTATGTTAGGGTCGGTTTCCAGTCTAACCACATGCAGACGAATACTAGTGTTTTATATGGAGCGACTATCTATCTGACCTCTACAGCCCAGTTACTGGGTAACACGATACCCCTTGGTAAGACTGGTTATCAGACTTTCAGGCTTCTGCCGACCCGTAACGACTGTCAAAGATCTACAAATTACAGCCAAGACCTATGGCTTTACGTGCTTTCCGAGTCACGAAGGGGTCTTGGTATGTAAAGATGGTCACCCATCCACGGACCAACCGCGGCAAGCATAGCTTAACCTGATCGATCGACCCATTCGGCTGTTATTACTTAGCCACAAGCCCCTGGCCCGTTTTAATTAATATTATTAGTTGAAATTTAGTAACTGTGCTGAAATGAATCGCAGTTAATATCAATTTCTATGAATATCCTACAATACAATAAATACAATAGGTACAATAAAATAATAATGACTTAACAATATTGCCCTTTCTGAATAACTACCACAGTGAATATAATGCAAAATAATTTATAAGGATTCATCCCTTTGTCTCGTTCTCCATGAAAATCTGCTTAAATGAACTTATGAACACAGTTATGTACCTTTATATATTATTTTAATAGAGAAGGTACATCGTATAGAACGTTTAAAAAAAATATCTTTTATTTCGGACCATATAGTCCACTTGGTTAGTAGACACACGACTTAGAAACTAGTGTTAGTACTTACATCTACTAGAAAGACATATAAAAACTATCCATTACTACGCCACAGAGGCATGTAGGCGTATGCAATGTCCCAATGGGGCTGTCCCACCTATCAGCTATAGTTTTCAGTACGCTTTTGGGGCTGGCGCGTATCTTGCGCATAATGGGAGCGCAACGCTTGCGCATGATGGCGCAAGAAGGAAAAAAAAGGAAAGAGAATCCAAAAGATGACAGAGAAACCATTTACGACTGAGACTACAAAGGTAGTGTATACAACTATACATATTATGTAGATAGTAGATAGCTTGCAAGCTGACGCGGCGAGATGAGGCGCCGATGCATTCTGTTTTCTTTTAATTTTCTGATCGCTGTGTAGGTACCTACCGCTCATAGACAGCCGATTGTGTAACCCACTAAGGGCGAGTTTCACCAATGACGCTGAACGCGCATCTCTTGACCGCTGTTTATAGATATGCTGATCGCTTTCACTTTCATTGGTAAAACTCTCCCTAAGTTATTTAGTTAAATCGGTCTTTACTATTCTTCTACTCGATCGTTTAACCAGCGGGACTCCTCTGTCCTGTCTGTCTATGACTTTTTATTACCTTTACAATATTTTCCACAGAAATAAGTAGTACGTAAATAGTCTATTCCGAAAGTATTTGATAAAAGTGTAAACAAAACCCTGTTCAGGGTAAACTATTACGCAATCGCTCACTCCAGGGAATTAGTATCTCATTCATCTGTACCTATTTAGCAGGTTTCAATTTTATATAGGGTTGCGGGAAAGTCCGAAAGGGATACCGGGACCTTGGCGTCAGTAAAAGTCTGATTCGCCCTTCGGCTCCGCCCTGAGCGGGAGAAGTCATTTGATGATGTCCAACCAAAAAAAAAAAAGGTTTCAATTTCAAACAGCTCTACCACTTTTTCCACAGCTTTGTTTTCTGATCTGTTTACATTTTAATCAGGTAAATAGTGGGCTCATTTGAACAATGAATTGTAAAGTATTAATACATTGAGTTCTTAGAAGGGAAAACCGTATAATAATTAACTATATTAATTCAGACATTACGAGCAATTGAAATATTAAAAGAATAGCGCGCTCCACACAATTACACCTGTTTAGAATTTTCTCGGTATTGAAAGTTCAACGACTTTTATTGAAAGGTAAAGTTACACTGTAAGCTAACTTGGGTATTTATAACTTACCTTTGCTTCGTATTACTTAAAACCACAAGGTTTGTCGAACTACTGTAAGAGCTAGCGCTCACTCGGTAAGAAAAGAGACTTTATGAGTAAGATTCAAAATACCGTCCTAATTTATGTTTAAGTGAAACGTACAGACGGCGTAAGTAACACCACGGCTCGACGCGCCATATTACTTTGATACTTTACAGATTTGAGCAGGTAAAAGTGCTATGATGTGTTGTATTAACTCACAATTATTTTCATTAAAAAAATATTTTTTCTACTCTAGATTCTTTAATAGCTATACATGACGTTTAACGGTAATTACAAGACGATTGTTATACCCACAAAATGTACTGAAGTCTTCAGACCATTTGAAATTGGTCAAAATAAAGAAAAAAAAAACTGTCCAAGTCGCCTTTCGCTGTTAGTACAATTGTACCTTAAATCCTAAGAATAAACGTTTAAGGTGGGCGATTATTACCGTAATACGAGCTATAGATGTAAATTATGAAGGTACCTTTCAGATTAGAAACAGTTAATGACATTACTTACGGTTGAATGTAGCTATAAGAATTCGTGGCTAGAGGTCAAGACATGCATGTTGTTTATTGAATACATTTGAAGAACATGCGAATTATAAAATGCCTACTGCCCCTTACTCTGCTCATGTAGACTCAATTTATCTGCCTAGCCTTTTTTCAACAATGTTACGGTCGGCTTCCAGTCTAACCTTATGCAGCTTAATACCAGTATTTTACATGGAGCGACCATCTGACCTCCGCAACCCAGTTACTGGGTAATACGATACCCCTTAGTAAGACTGGTGTGACTTTCGGGCTTCTGACGACCCGTAAAAACTGTCAAAGATCCACGAATTACAGTCGGGACCATATCCGAGGCACATGGACCTACCGCGGCAAGCGTAGCTTAACCTGATCGATCGACCGGTGCGACTTAGCCCCAAACCCATGTAGACTATAGTTTATATTAAAACCTACATATAAACAAATGATAAAAAATATAGCAATGCACGACGTTGTAATATTATGTTGTGCTTCATCATTTGCACTGCAGCTAAGTTTACGTAAAACTTTTCATGTGAAAAATATTTCTATGAAAAACGGAAGTAAATAATATCAGGCAGACTGCTTTCGACTGTCTGAAAAAATTGTCACCCGTTGCTATTTTGTTAACTATGAAAAAAAAAATCGCAATCGAATAAGGTATTAAGTAGTTGACGGCGGGATATCACCAAATTGTCAGCAGGGCACGTTGACATGGGGCCAACGTGGCAACGTTCGGGTGGATACGATTCTTATCTGTTGACTAATCGCGAGAAAAATACAGCGTAGCGCGGCGGTAGATTACTAATGAAACGCAATAAAAATTAAGTCACTGTCATAGGTAAGACCACCAGGAATAGGTGGCGAGACGACCTAGAAGCAGGCAAGGGTTGGATCGAGATGGCCCTGGAAACGGATGCTTGGAAGGATTTGCGAGAGGCCTTTGCTAAGCAGTGGGACATGGCTAAAATAAAAATAGGTAAGTCTAGTTGGATGTCACCTACTTCAGCAAAACTCATTTTGCGTGGGGACAAAATTGTTTAAAAGCAATTAAATGATGATTAACTTACGCATGACAAGAGTAACGTGAATGTGCGTTTGTTTGAACACAATGTAGGAATAAGGCCTCGTTTACGGAGACGCGGGGCGTCGAGCGTGGCGTCGGGCGGCGCGGCCCGCACTGAATTCAAACATATGGCGTTGTATGAGTGCGTTTACGGAGAAGCGTTTTTTCACGCATTTGCTTGAAATGGGGCGTTTTACGCGGCGGGGCACGCAGCGGTGCCCGCTGCGTGCTTCACTACACGCTTGATGTTTCGCGGCGGGCACCGCCACTCTTCCCACCACGCATCTCTATGAACAACATTGTACATTGCCATATGTTTGTATTAACGCGTGCGATGGTAAGTGCCACTTCACGCGCCGCCTCTCCGTAAACAGAAAAAACGTCCGACGTGCCGCGAAACGCCACGCGTCTCCGTAAACGAGGCCTAAGAGCGAACCAATGTACTTAAATTATTTATTTTCTTTTTCACAAAAATTGAGAACTATTATTATGTAGGTATTTCATTTGAGCAAACAATTGAAAATAAAATCCAACACGACAAGTGGTTATTATCACTAGCATTAAGCTGTTTGGATTATATTTTGACAGCGCCGCCAAAGTCAAATAGAGTACAAGGAGTATGTGCTGATTTGTAGGCGTAATGGCCGCCATGTCACACAATGTCAAAACGCTTATTATTTTTAATACAACTTAATCTATGAAATATTCATGTCGTAATGAGGTCACTCGAATATTTTAAGCGAAAAACATGTCCGACACAATAAATAAAACTTTTCAACATTTCGCGGCGAAAAACGTGAGAGAAAATGAACAATGAATGCATATTCTTTTATTCTTTGACATTCTCTTGAATTACATGAAAGCCTAGAAAAAATACAAGTGACTTATCTTCTTCTCGCATCGGTGAGCGACGGTTTTGAATATACGCAAGTATATATTTTCTGCTTTTCTACGTTAGGATTTCTTAGAATATGATGAAGTGTTGGCACGATATAAATTTTCGAGCATGAATATTAATAATGCAATGTAATTTTATAATAATTTAATTCTAAAGCTTCTTTAATTGCTTCTGAATAAAAGAAGTAGTTGCCTCCTTGCAATATCATGACGTTTATATTGTAGACAAAGTTCGTGTTAAGATACTTGGTTTTAAAACACAGTTAACACAATAATCGCATAATTTTCAGTTAGGATAACTAACTCTGACTAACGGTCAGTTTCTTCATCAAAAGTGACGGCCAAAGTAACGTTAAAAGTCAAAGAAACGGTTAAAATTGATTCTTTTTGACGTTACTTTGACTGTTACTTATGATGAAGAAACTGGCTGTAAGTATATCATAATAACCTAAAACGTGTTTGTTACTTGTGTGAAATGATAGATAGGTATATGATGCGATAATAATTTAGAATGAAACAATTTAGGCGTTTAGATCGTTTTTAATTAAATTTAAATTGACATCGAGTATATATGGATGTGTCTGACTCAATGGGACTGTAAATTCAATTTCATTACTTACGTACTTGCACGTAACTAGTGCATATGTCTGACATTATACTGACCAGGAAAGCTCATAATACAACTTATAAATTGAAACAATTATTCTGCTATATTTATTTACTAAGATAATTATACAACCAAAACAGACACGTGACTTAGTGGTCTGTTTAATATGTTCTACAAAGGGCTGATAAACTTCGACCGGCACCAATGTCTTGTAATTAATAGTGCCATAACATCCATGCCTAAGCTGGTAGTCCATTAGCCTTCAGAATCTTTATGACTGAACACTGACACAAAAAAAATCTATATCGAAATTCGACGAACTGGATCAGCCTCAATTCACTCCCATTCACTAAGTACACCGAAAAATCAACAAGCCGAAAGAATTCCACAATTGTTTGCACGGCGGGAGAATAAATATTTTTTTAGGGAAGTGTATTTAACCACAGAAGGAAATAACGCGGGCGAAACATCAGCGATTATGTTCACAGATAATACGGGCTGTGTTATTTATTACAGTGATAGCGTGGCGATGATTCAAGAAAGGCAGATAACAGACCCGATTTACAACGTTAAATAACATGTTTACAATCGTTTTCTTATTGTAAGGGAGGTTGTTTTAGCGTTGGTTCGCGTTCATTTTTGTGTTGAAGTGTTGTTTTGTTTTGTTTATATTTGGGTCAGGTGGAATATTAGTGTTATTATTATTATAGCTGCGTGGTTATCGACTAAAATTGGTGACCGTACCGTGGCTTTTGTGAAAAGGCGTTATTTCAGGAGATCGGGTAATGAAACAACTACGGAAAAGTCAGGAATGGTAATGCTTTGCGATCATAAACTATTTGATAAAATTGGTGACTTCTGGACAATTTTACATTATTTTGTCCTTTGATTATGTCTTGATAGAGTGTCGCGCTGCAAAAGAAGTAAAACAAACAATACGTACCTACCTATTGGTTATGTGATGTGCGTGACAGCTACGTCTACACTCGCGACACGTTATTGTGCTTTTCTAGTGTGCGTCCATTTAGCGGCCAACAGTTGGACGCTATTTTTTTTACGAGTGAACTCTACAGATTTGGCTGTCTATCTAAACATATATTTATATCTTTGATTTTGCCTTTGACGGGGGGGAGTTGAATGTAGGCTATCTAATTAAAATAAAGACGAATAATGTTCAACATTCACAAAATATTGCAACTTTCCTCAAGACAGAACTCTGTAATGCCTACACCTACAAGTTAAGAGCAAATAGGGTCGGTCTTTTCTCCATACAAAAGTCATAATTAGAGGTTCGGATCTCGTCTATTTCCTCCTCATATATTTTACCAATTTGAAAGATATTTTATAAATTGAATAAGAAGGATATTTATGTTATGTTTTTCTTTTTTCATTAATAGTTGTCAAATTTGTACAATAGACCTCTAATGACAGCGGTCTAAACAGGCAATTTTGAGGGTTCTAGTGCTTCTACAGATAATGTATCATCAAAACGGAAAACATATAGGTGCATATAACTAGTTGATATTTATTTTATTGTAAAAAATCATTGCTCTAAGATCATAAACCAGAGAGAAAACAGGCGAGAGCTTTTATATGAGGAGGGGACCGACCCTATTTCCTCTTAAAGGGCTACAATATGAAGATGATAGATTAGCCCACACTGATGTTACTAATGTGCTATAGCTAATCAAATCCCCTGCTTGCATGCATGAGATTCCATATTGATTGATTACTATGACCAGATACCATTGATTAATTGGTCAGTGGCCAATACGGGCTTGCCTTTTGCTACTGATTCGCATGCCTGGATTTTCAATTGGTAATAGAAAATTAGTAGCACGGATTCCAGGATACAGGCTATTATCACTGTGGAAAATATCGAGTAGACAGTTACAAGTCGTTATTGGATAATTTAACGTTGATGCTTGCTAGACTTCTTTTTATGATCAGGGGAAGATTAATGAATTGTATGCCCCTTTTTATATAATATGTCAGTTTTGGTAATCAGACAGTGTGAGTCTATATTTCAAAGGCTTGTTAAAAACTAATAAGTCATTGAAGCCATCGAGATCAATTTACATAAACAAATAAATAATAATACTGTTGTTTACTTGGAACATTTAAAAAGCTCAGAATAAAATAATTTAATTTAAAAATCATCAAATTATGCTTTATGCTTATTAAAATGTTATATAATAAATTATTGTATTTATGTCTGCATACCTATATGAATCATTCACAGAAGAATGTTTCCGATTGATATGATGGCGAACGAAATAAAACGTTTAAATACCTGAAACGAATGTGAAATATGCCAGGCTCATTCCAGAATGTTGTAGAGGTCATTTAAATTAAACGTGTCCAACATTAAAGAAATCAAAGTCCATCATATTTGTTCTCAAAAAATATTATTTTTTCGTTTATATGGTGACATAAATTAGGGGGAAACAGTTATTTGTGGGAACATATTTATGAGTTTATAAACGGCTGCCATAAATCGCGGCTCATTAACGTAAGGAACATTGCTATTCCGTATTTCTCCGCACTGGAACGCGAAATACAATATTTTTTAACTATTGCACATAAAAAGGCATATTTTCGCGCCTTTTAGTGTTGAAGAATGTTTGTAATACAGTAATACATACATTACTGCATGAAAATGTATAAATGCCGCCACGACACAATTTATTGTACAGGCAGGGGAATTATTGTTTACCGAATTGACATACTACGTCAATTTGCAGTGAAGTGAAATGAAATTGTTTGTTCTGTAAATAGGATATTGGAATCACTTTTACACGTCATATTAAAAAATATTAAAAATAAGCTATATGAGGTCGGCGTGTCCTATCTGACTATTCTGAGAAGAAAGGCCGAAACAAACTCAGAGGTCGCAGTCTCTTTTAATGTTCAGACATAATCTTGGTCAAGCCATATGAGTGTTATAGCCATTTCTTATTTATAAAAGTATAGTTATTTGTATAGGTAGTTATTTGTCTAAGAGGACAATTCAACATAAGATAACATCACGCCTGTATTCCCCAAAGGGTTAGGCAGAGGTGTACCTACAGTACACTCACATTTCGCCAGTTATGTTTGATTCCCATGTAATTGGGGGCCAGCCTATTTCCATCAACCGGGCACAAATCCAGGCTGCTACTGAGAAATTCCAGATGGAAAAACCCAATAACACTGCCTGAACCCAATAACATCACCAGACCAAGGAGGCAGTTTTAATTTAAGTTGATGGTAAATTCGATAAAATATTAATTTCCCTGACTTTACTCCCAATTTCCAAAAAAAAAAAAAACACCTTCACGAAAAAGCTAGAATAAGATTTTAAATAGATTCTTCAAGACTTAAGATCTTCTAAGGCGTATTTAAATGGAAGCTTTAGCGAAAGAGTTTCCCAGCACTTTCTCGAAAAAGACTCAATTAAATTGGATTGAACCGAAAAAACGGTATGTGCTCAGTGATTTACGGTGGGTTCTTAGAAAAGGTTTTCTAGTAGTAAGGGTGTTGCAATAGATGCTGACTATCGAGGATAGCTGAGGGTTACTCTATCGATTTTCAATGTAGACAGGTTCTACTCAAACCAACATTGGAAATGAGTTACGGTAATCTTTCATTTAATTTAAGAGTAGAATAATAGAACACGGTGCACTAAAATTACAGGAGATTTTCCAGAAATATGAAGTTTTCTTTTTCACTATCTTCTTTATAAGACACAGCATAATCAGCCTATAATGTTCCCACTGCTGGGACACAGGCCTCCTCTCTTCGAGAGGGAGTGGGCCGTAATCCACCACGCGGACCGAGTGCGGGTTGGTAGATGTCACATGTCTTCGAATTTTTGGTTCTAGGAGCAGTGATGAAATAATTTACACAAAGTAAAACGCCTGTCTGGGTTCGAACCTACGGCTTACAACTCATTAGTCGGTACCGTTACTACTGATATAAGTCACGGTGTTACTTTATTAAGTACTTACCCCGGTTTTACCAATCCCGGTTTAACCAATAAAACAATCCCTACACAGGCATAAACACTATCAAAAATATGACCAACCCCAATTTTTCCCCAAATCCAACACATAACATCGGAGGACACATAACATTTTAAAATAAACCGTCGTGAAATGAAAGCACCTAAATCATGGGTCGCAGTTCTGTCCACATGCCACAGCGTCCAGACGCGTTACGGCGTGTTGCGCGGATCATAAAACATTCCGGACCAATCCGACGGCCGGACCGGACCGGCCGGAATATTGTCCGGATAATATATCGGCCCCCTAACTTTGTGATTTCATTGTTTGTGAATATTTTTATGAAAGTATTGTATGAATGTTATGTCTTTTGGGTTTTGTTATTTTAAGTTTGGTGTGAAGCCACTTCAAATGTAACCTCGGTTTCTGAAAGGTTTATTCTATTCAATCGGTTGTCAATTGATTTCATTCCGCAAATTAATAACATTAGTTACAATGAGATTCGGTACAATTTTATATCTAACTGATATAAGAATTAGAGGCTGTAAAAACCAAATGCGGCTATGTATTTATTTATTTAAACTGTTCGCACTCAAAAAAAAAGGTACAAAGGCGGACTTAATGCCTTAGGCATTCTCTACTAGTCACCCAAAGGCCGGTGAAGAGATATCTATAAAAGAAAGATAGAAAATTGCAAGATTCCCAAGATTGGTTCGTTAGGGGTCCACGAAATGATCAATAGGGATGTTGACAAGGAAAAAAAAAAACTATTTAGTCGGTCAGTCAGATAATAGAAAAATGTTAGAAACGTATTTTTTGGTATTTATCATATTATTAAAAAAATATAAAACGCATTAAAGTTGGGAAGTGGCGGCTCGCTACGTCACAAGTCAGTATAAAATCTACCGGCCAGTGACGTCATACGACATTTCAACTCAATGTATTGCCGTAATTTTTTTGGTTACGTAAAAAAAGATAAAATACGTGTCCATTATTTTTTAATAATCTATCTGAGGAAAAAAATTTGTTAACATTCCTATTGCAATCGATCAAAGCGCGCATCAATGTGTATTAATCACGTAAAAATTGACAGTTGCAATTGATCGTTGCGGAGACCCTTTATACAAACTTATCACAAAGTATAAATAAAAACCTCTTGAATATACGATTTGATTGGACGAAAATAATTAAGGGCTTGGCTGAAGATAGCAACACAGTGAGTTATTTGTCAGGACATGAGGAACTTCTTTACCCAGCAATGGGACAACATAAGTTAATAAAAAAACTCAAATTTTCCTTTCATGTCTTTTCTCTCCCACCTCGCTTTTTAATCATCCTCCTATTTTCCTTGCTTCAAAAATACCTTTAACACAGTAAAAATAAGTAACAGTATTATATCTCCATAGAAAACGACAGAAACGACTCGCTTCGAAATCTGGGTGTATATCAGTATGCCACAGTATCGAGTGCGCGGCGCTTACGCACGGACGCGGAAGGTTTATCTACCGAGCGGCCGTAGGTAATTATTTCAAGGTTCCGGTCGAGATATAATACCTACCGAGTACCGTTACTTATTTATACTGTGTCTTTAGTGACACCTTCGAAGCAACTACACAGAAGCGAACGGGTGCTATCTGCGCCATTTTATTTCCCTTTATTTTCCTTTCCTACAGGTTTGATAAGATTGATCGGGGTGTGAAAGAAGAAAACAAGTAATAAGTTTTATAGAAACTTTTTGTAAGACTGTATTCATAGAACCATTTCAAATGTTGCTATTTTCAGTGTAGTGTTCAATCAATCTGCCTAGCCTTTTCCCAACTGTGTTGGGGTCGGCTTCCAATCTAACCGGATGCAGCTGAATACTGGTATTTTACACGGAGCGACTGCCTATCTGACCTCCACAACCCAGTAATTGGCTAATAGGTACGCTACCCCTTGGTAAGACTGGTTGTCAGGCTTCTGACGACCCGTAACGACTGTCAAGATCCACGAATGGCAGCCGGGACCAATGGCTTAATGTGCTTTCCGAGGCACGGAGGAGTCTCGGTCTGTAAAGATGGTCACCTATCCACGGACCAACCCCGGCAAGTGTAACTTAACATCATGGTTCAACCCGTGCGGCTGTTATTACTTAGCCACGAGCTCCTTTTCTTGCTCTTTCAGTGTAGTGTTGAGTTATGAACTAAAAACACTGACAGCC
This sequence comes from Lithophane ornitopus, assembly GCA_948473465.1. NCBI lineage: Eukaryota > Metazoa > Arthropoda > Insecta > Lepidoptera > Noctuidae > Lithophane > Lithophane ornitopus. The sequence continues at coordinate 8,231,066 of OX419633.1, forward strand.
CTTAAACGTAGTTTATGTGCTGATCAAGGCTGATCACGTCCAGTTTCATTGGTGAAATCAGCCCTTAGATATGTATCGTATTGTAAACTATTCGTATGTGATTGTAGGTAGGTGTTTAGTATTTAATACAAGAAGTAAGGTCATGATCCAATGAGGAACCTTGAATCTAGGTTCATTAACCTAGATTCAAGGTTTTCAATATAAAATTAGATTCAAGCTTAGACCATTGTCTAAGCTTGAATCTAATTTTATATTGAAATTCCTGTCAATATTAATAATGCCTAGATACCTACTTAAGTTAAGTAAGGCCTAAGAACTGAAAAGAGAACGAATACTTAGGTTTTACTTATCTATATACAAAGTTAGCCTTACGCCGTGTATTTACGGTTTATAACAGGGCTTATTTCAACAAGTAAGAAACTCTGTCTTAATTCTAGAAATCTTATCTTCATTAAATAAAATTTTCTTTATGGCTTCCGAGAATAATATTTTAACCCGGACGATTTTATCGTTCCGCCTACATTTAGGCGTATTTCATTAAGATTCTTTATTGCAACAGTTACGGTATAGGTATACCGTAACTCGTTAATTGTTTGTGTAAAAATTTTATTTACGTTACGTATTCTGTTAAACGAAATTCATATTTGTTGTAATTACAATAGTAATTTTTAATTGTATAAACTGGTATAGACTAACCTTTATTCAAACCACCCATACAACGATTCATTTTATACCTCCAAAATTACAATAACAAATTGAGTAAAAAGGTTCTCAACAAAATATTATTTAATTTAAAAACACGAATGCTGCCATAAAAACGGTAAAAGTCATAAAATATGTTAAACAAAATAAAGAAAAATAAATAGTAAATGGCCACTGAGAAATATTTTTGACAAAATCAGCCAGTTAAAAACGTATGTCTTTCAGAAGAACAATATTTATTGTAGATTCTTTGTGCTTCGGTCTTTCAAAATATACGCAGTTATAATATATTTTTCTGAATACGTACACACCGTTGCTCAAATGCAGAACAATGAAAATTTTAAGAAAGAAAAATCATAAAATAGCGCGGAGTAGACAGAACAGTTGAATAGCCATACAGATAATAAAAATTTAATAGTTGTCATATTGTCATAATGTTTGTTTCTTAAAAAAGTTCCATAAATAATGAAACTCGACACTGGCAGTGTAATTTCGATTATAAAGAAAAATGTGACAGCTTGGTGTCTATGGCGCCAATTTGATTGGTTTTTATTTGTGTAAACTTACGAAATATAAATAAGTCTTCAGAGAATATGTTAATTTAATGGTGAATTTACAATTGTGAATATTGAAAATTGTGAAGCTAAAATTGGTTCTCGATCCTACCAGGTACGTACTTTTGCCTATTTGAAACAAACATTATAAAATGTAGTTACCTCATCCCTACTTGGCTTGTATCAGGTAGAATCTCCGGGCACTCATGCTCCCTCCCTGCTGTAATAATGGGTTCACAAGAAACCCTAGAAGGCTTAATGACCTTTTCTTTTTACCTACATACTGGTTTTAACTATAGCGGGTTGGGTTAGTCTGTAGCTGTACGTTATCTGTGAATTTTACTGTTTTCATCTGACGTTCATGGTTCGGTCGGTTTTGGTGTTGATCGAAACTTTTTGAAGTTGAAGCAATATGCTTGAATTATTAGTATTATCTTCATAACATAGGTAGGGTGTACATATCCATATTTCCGTTGCTATAGTGATTTGTTATGTTCAGTCAGTTTTTATAATTAGCTCGTTAACGATTAGTAAGCCGTTTTTTCTGCAACTGCAATGCAACATGGTGGCATAAATAAAATTCTATTGTGGTTTTATAATAACAAAAAACGTATTTCATTTATTTATGTCGCTTAAAATAAATTGTGACTATTGTCCTAAATATGATGGCATCATCATTGTTCATAAAAAATAAAACTGGACAGCCACTTATCTAATATTCGAAAACAACTTTTATTACCATTGATTTGATTGTATTTTAGGGTAATAAAGGGTCAATAAATTACCGCCAGCGTCGTCTATTGGATATAAAAAGGTCAACTAAAGTGTCATAGATCGTCGTCGGGACCCACAGTTCTGTGGCGCCGCCCACTAATACGTTTTTACAATCGTCCAGAGGTAATAAAACAAGGATGGGGCTCGGATTAAGCTCGTTTATCATTCGTTTTGATGGCCCTTTTTGCTGTAATCATTCATTTTTCTTCCGTCGTTTTCTGCTTCCTTTGCGTTTAAATGCCTTTTGTTGCTCGCGCGGTAAACTCTTTTCATCAAATTAACTCACCTTAAGTTTTTCGCCGTTTATTTATTGGACCTTTATGCTTCATGCATGGACGCAGGGGGCGGGTGTTCGCGTCACTAAATTTGTGACTTAATGACGAGAGTCGCGTGTTTTACGCGCCTTAAATTCTTCATGTCGTGGCTGTTAAATCAATTAGCGAGGTTGGGGACGTCTTAAAAGCTTTAATAAAACTATTTTCTGAACAAAAGTTGACTTAAGTTCTGACGCAGAGAAAGTAGCAGCTTTTTTATATAAAATTCGCTTCTGTAATTGCAAAATATTAAAACTTATAGTATTATGGCGTGTTGGTCGCCATGAAATTTTAATTGCTTCATTTTCGTCGTGTTCGACTGTTTCTGTACGTGTGTCGGCATTTGTAGGTTGTTTCGTACAATTATTATACAGTTAACTGTCAGCTGGATTATATTTGACAGGGAAATTAAATATGTGAATTTTGATTAAGTATTAGAAAATAACTATTTCAAATGTTGTCAGCTCTAATTACTTGTTACCTACGTACTACACGTCTGCTTTAATATTGTTTCATGCATTTAGCTAATACCTATTTAATCCAGCCTTATTATTTTAAACTTCGACGGTTTCTAGTAATATTAACCTGTAAGATACAAAGTAAATAAGTTAACGTATTTCACTTTTATAGAAAATATTTATATCTAAATTAACTAATATAAAACTTGTAAAATTAAATTAATCCAAAGCCACTTAGATTAAAAAGCCCTCCTTCTAATAACAAAAATACTTATACCTGATAGTTGGATAAGCACTTCAATAACTTGAGTATTGCGTCTAACCTGTAACAGCCGAAGTCGGCGCCCATTAACATTACGTCAAGTTTCAAAGTTAAAGTAAACCTTTTGGCAGTATAAAGTAAACAAAGAAAACCGTAGTGTCACGGTCGTGGAGGTCTCTAAATCAATTAGAGGCAAGTCGGTGCGTCCCCGGCGGTTTAATAAGAAGTTACGACGACACTGCGTCCACCCATAAAATGCTGACCACTGGATCCTAACAATGGACGCCCAGATAATGGAAAATTGTCTAAAGGGATTTTTTTTATTATAACCACACTGTATCCACTCTAGTTTGTGACGAGAATTTGTGGTGATTTTCTACCATTGTCCTTTACTGTGGAAGATCTTTTTATTCTAAAAATAGTGACAGAGTCTCGAGTGCCTCGAGATCTTTACTTTTATTACATGTTTGAATGTTTTTCTTCTTTATAGCGTGGTCCCGTTTTGTCTGGGAAGAAAAACCTTTATCCAGGCATAGTTACGAGTATGGTAATTAAAGTAATTATCCCTTTGTAGCTTAGTTACCGCCAACTTTAATGAGAAAAGCTCCTGCACCGCATTGGGACAATACACTTACCATCTTGAGGCCCGGCCATTTTATCGTAAGCTGCCGTAAGGGTCTAATAAAAATGATTTATTTTAAAAGTTGTATAAGTATGTCCTACCTATACGGTACTACCTTTAAGAGTTCAGTCCGTGTGAAAAATATTTTGCTTACTCATTTGTTTACACCGAGGGATTGTGTTTTTGTATGTATCAACACCGGTTTGTAGTACAAAATAAAATATCAGTCCCGTTTTAGTATTTCCCATGGGATTCTAATGAGTAGTTACTGAACAAGATGCTAATTTAAAAGCCAACGATAAAACTTCTTTTTTTATTCCATTCTTTATTAAATAACATGAGGTATTGATTCAGGAACGTTTATTCTCCTCGAAATCATGGCAATCAGTGTCAATTTGAGTATAGTTATCAATCAGTAATTCAAAACTTATATGGGTCCGAAGCGTCCCCACGGTAGTTTATCTAAAGATCTAAAGTTTATTATCTTCGTGAGATATCGCAGGTTCGAATCGCAAATCAATTTATGTGTAGTGGACCAAGATTTTTGTGAGGACTTAGTGCGTGCGTCGGCGTGAGGGGTCCGCAGTAAAGCGCCTATTTAACACCCCCGAGGACATTGTGCCTCCGAACGCTATAAAAACCTGTATAATTTTATTTTGCCTGCAGGACTCGTGATATAGAGTCGCCATTAGCTATAAGGCAATTTGCGAGGAGATATTTTCGTAAATGTAAATGTAGAAGTTGGCACTTCTCAAAACAGAAGTATTTCATGTTTAAAATATATTTTTAAATAAAATAGTTGGTGTAAATCGGTTCACAAAAAATGATTCAAAGTAAAGAACTGAGCTCAATGATTTTACTTCCCCATCAGTAATTAAGACAGTAAATTGTTAGTCTATTTTGCACACAGCAACTAGTTCGATATATTTCTTCATGTTGAACATGTTAGTGCACGCGAGCCACGCCAGGCACTTTATATTTATCAACTGAAGCACTACATGAGTATAAGTAGCTGAGTATTTTGCGCTCACCGACGGCCACGAGTGTTGAACTGTTTGCAAACAAACTTCAATCGTAATGAAAAGTAAATTCCTCGCGTCCCCGTTCACGAAGACATCAATAAAACTATTTCTGTTGACTCCCAGAGGCTTTCTTTTTGAAAAATATTTACTTATTCTACTGGCGCGGTCTCGGTTTTATGGGTGCCTAACTAGCGGATCGACGGCGATGTCGCTGTATTTTTCGATATTTCTTCGATTTACTGGAGTTTTGTACGGCCGGTGAACATTTTACCCGATTACATTGCTGCGCAAAAGTACAATATTCTTTTTTTTCGTAATTTAATTTGGCTTTCCAAATGTTTAACTTCAGTCAAGGCGGTACGTTTTTAATTTTAAGTGAGTCTACAAGAGTTCTGCCAATATAAAGCACCGTCTTAAACCACTTGACGTCAGTTAGCCTGTATAATCTGTCTTAATTGTATTGCCTACCTACTCGTTTACCTACCTTGTAAGGCTTCTCATTCAACATTATTTCTAAGAAGTCAACTTTTTCCTTATACGCAAACTCAGGACATAATTTTCGTGAATGTTTAATAGGTATTATTTGGTAAATTTGTAACATGTAGGTTGATTATGTTTATTTGTGATTACAGAGATTTACTCGTACGTGTATAAGCAGTTAGTCAGCAAAGCGTTGGACATGTGGTAACACATTTATGCTTTTGTAAATACAAACCACGGCTACTCGAATTTAGTATGGAGTTAACAGTTTGTGACGCTGTCCCTACTTTAGTGTCCATGAGGCTAGGTCTATTACTAAACTTCGTTTGAGATTTCTTATCTAAGCGTCGATTTGAAGTCTCCCGGGATGCTGTTTTAGAAAAGTGTGTTAAAAAAGTCTACACTGACTTTGAAACTTGACGACTCGCCTTGGGATTCTGGATTGAGGCCCCATCTTTAATTTTTTTTATTAAATATGCTCCACTCTAGATTTTGGTTTCGTGTACCCTGATTCAAAAACTAACAGTACGTTTCTCCAGAATTCTAGATTGTCATAAACACGTCTAAAAGTTATAAAGTTATTGCTAAGCTAAACAATCATAATTCCTAAAGCCGTCTTTTACGATGTCATTTAGAAGACATATTCATCCTTAGATGTGTATTCTTATCCTGCGAAAGTATTGTGTACTGCATCATATTCTTGATTAAATGTTTACGATCGTAGTCGCCGTATGTAGCTTCTTAATAAGGTTGTTTCCTTAGCGAAACCTCTCAACCGCGCTCGCTCGTCGCGACTAAAACCAAGACTGTCGGTAGATAATAATATAGAACGGTAAGCTTGTTAAGTGTTACCAGGGAAGAGGTACAACACTCAACATTTATTATTTTTGTATACTCTGGTAGATATAAAATCAACCTCGACATGATTATGCTTTTACTATCGTTTTGATCTAGAGGAGCTCGTGGCTAAGTAATAACAGCCGCACGGGTCGATCCATCAAGTTAAGCTACGCTTGCCGGGGCCGTGGATGGGTGACCATCTTTACATATCGAGACTCCTCCGTGCCTCGAAAAGCACGTTAAGCCGATGGTTCCGGCTGTCATTCGGTGATCTTTGACAGTCGTTACGGGTCGTCAGAAACCCGAAAGTTTGACAACCAGTCTTACCAAGGGGTATCGTATTACCCAGTTACTGGGTTGTGGAGTTCAGATAGGCAGTCGCTCCATGTAAAATACTGGTATTCAGCTGCATCCGGTTAGACTGGAAGCCGACCCCAATATAGTTGGAAAAAGGCAGGCAGATTGATTTATCGTTTTGAGCTATGTTGTTTGGAAAAGAATTGCGTCATGTAGAAGAATTTGTATTCTGTATAATACCTAGTGTGTTACGAACAGCTCGGTATTGTCTTAGTTTATTCTTCTTAGTGTGACCTCGAGCAGTAGGTATATTTTAATATGCCCATCGATTTTTTTTTTCAGTTTAACATTCTTTACATTGGCACTTTTATTGAACACTTGTAACCCAAATTATTTATCTCTTAACTTTGTAAATTATCATTTTCAAAATACTTTGTAACGCAAACCATCGCATCGCATCGCATCTCTTACGCAAACCTTTTCAGTCAACACAAAAAACAAGTTGTTTCATAACACATCTTCAACTACTTAAAACCCTTACACCGTCACGTTATAAGTTATCCCTTATCACTCTTCCCATCGCTAAAACGTGATTTCCATCGCGACATGTAATCGGCGCAGGTGTAGGCATTATATTGAGTCGGGTTGTCATCGCTTCGCCCTTTATAAGAGCTCTTACGACCCGCTTAAGTCGCCGTCGACGCAGGTGACGACCACTTAACGACTCTACTTTTACTACATAATACATCGCATATGTAATGACTAGATAGTGTTAATGTGGACACGTTAATTTGGGAATTATGTGAGGCGTATTCAGGGAGATGTTGTCGACTTTCATTATGAATCTTAATACTTAAATGTTTTTACATATAATAAGTTAATTTATTCAAGAATGAAAAGTGTACCTACAAACGCCGTTATTTTATTCAATTATTATGCCGTCAATCTACACTAATTTTATAAAGAGAAAGGATTCGTATTTTTGTTTGTAATTAATAAACTCAAAAACTACTGGACCAATTTTAAACGTTCTTTCACCGGTAGGATGCTATATTATCACTGAGTAACATAGGCTATAATTTATAACCATATCACGCGGACGAAACCGCTGGCGGAAAGTAGTTTACCGATAAATCCACGAATATGGCTTTAATAAACAAATCTGGTTACAAACCGCGTCCAAAAAAGAAAGGCTTGGGTTAAATATTTATCACGTCGTCATTGCAGTTGAAATATTATGTAAGAAAGAATCCTTATACCTTGTTACACGTGTTTGCACTCACTAAATAAAGACCTCACCACACAGTCCCATACATGACTGACGGATTTATTCACAATGTACTGAATGAATCTAGCTGGCAGTTTGTAAATATTATATAACACTTGGAAAGTTTTTCGTCTATTCTGAGTAAAATAAAACTTGACAAGTCAGCTGTCGACTCGCGGAACTTACGTAAACGACGACTAATGGAATTTTATTCTGGTTTTGAATCTAAAGTATTCAAGGACACTGAACGAGACAATACTTATAAGTTCTGTTGTTATAAAGCCTATGGGCGTTTAGTGTCAGTCAAAGTGTTAACAAGAGTGGTTGTTTCGTTTTTAGGGTTCCGTACACAAAGGGTAAAACGGGACCCAATTATTACTAAGACTCCGCTGTCCGTCGGTCCGTCTGTCATCAGGCTGTATCTCATGAACCGTGATAGTTAGACAGTTTTCAGAGATGATGTATTTCTGTTTCCGCTATAACAACAAATACTAAAAAACAGAATAAAACAAATATGTAATGGGGCTCCCAAACAACCAACGTGATTTTTTTGTAGATAATGGTACGGAACCCTTCGTGCGCGAGTCCGAAAGGTTATAGTTTCATAATATAGCCTACAGTTGACGTATTTAAAATAGGTACTTTATATTGTCTGCTATTGTTTTTTGTCGATTCAAACAATCAATTTGGGACTATTAATCATAGTATAGAATGCACAGCTAATAAAAAGGCTACGGATTCTTGGCGACTTTATTGATATTACTTGAAAATGTGATGAAACCCAAAAATACCCCGAAACCCCTGGAAATATAATAATTAACTTAAAAGTAAAATTTCGAAAAGATTATACAACCTTCTTTTTTGTACCTCCGCTCTGATTTCATTCAAACGTTCGTATTCAGATGGAATTTAAAATATTCCTGATATTGTATGTGTCAGGTAGGTAGGTAATATAAAAATCCTATTATATTTTTTTCTTCTTTTTCCCTCAATTAATTTTGGGTCGGTCCTCGATTTGGAAAAAAAACGACACAGGGTCGGGTTATATCTAATAAAAAACACAAATTCTATTATGAACAGAAACATCGGTGTAATATAGCGGTGTGCAATATAATCAGTAGTGAATTCTAGGAGTTGGATTAAACAAAACCAACTAGGTTAATGGAAATGTGGGGTTATTGGATTTGCTCCGAAAAAAATATTAAATGTGGTTTTAGCCCGTATACTTAATAACAAGTAATATGTGTGCCGCGGTAGTGGCCGGCGAGCGCTACTACCAAGTTGCTCGCAGCTAGGCAGGCTAGTATTAGCGCAAGGTGCGTTACGTCACAAGCTTTGATAAGTACCCATCATAAACATCGAAAAGTAATGCGTTACATTGTAAATTAAATTCCGCAGGAGTCCTCCGAGCACCAGATTCCATGGACACCTTAGCGGTTTTTACGTGTCGGATAACTAAATACCTACTTCAATATGCTGCGGCATTTTGTAAACGGCGTTTGGATTGTCTATCAAATGTTGTGGCATATTATAAAGTGTCAAGGTAATTTACATTTTGCCTTTGGCATATTTCATAACTGCGAGCGTTTGTAAACGGACAACGCCGTTTGTAAAAAGCGGAATCATACAAATTGCCTGCGACAGGTACATACTTACCGTCTATGACCTTTTCAAGTTCTTAATTTCATTTTAGAACCGTCAGACCCGCATGTACCAGACTACGTCAATATATTTTCCATTGTGTGTAAAATAAATGAACAACGCTCTCAAACAACGCATTAAGCAATATATTTTCAAAGCTTTTGTAACATTAAGTAGGTACTGCCGGATACACAAACTTTAATTGTACTGTTTGTACTTTAGGTAGGTACTTTTGTACGGTTCCGTCTATAAGCCTAGACGGAACCGTACAAAAGTACCTACCTAGATGCTTTGTTTAGTAACTTAACTCTGAATAATACAATTCATTAAAATTACTAACAAACACGACTAGCATTCAGATTATGAGTACTTTCCTTCCTTTTCAGGAATGTTTTATATTACACAACTACATAGCTGACCCGACAGACTTTGTCCTGTCCAAACAATAATTCATACAAAATTCCCATAAAAAATGCACTTTCAGTTTTCCCGAATTATCCCATTTTCCGAAAACTTTTCAAATATCGTTCTTTCCGTAAGAACCTGCTTTGGATAATAACGAGCATTAAAAAAAAAATTGCTAAATCGGTCCAGCCGATCTAAAGTGAACATTTCATTTTCATTTTATAGATGACTAGGTACCGCCAGTGGCTTCGCCTGCATGATATATTTATAAATTACTATCAATGCCACGCGGTTTCATCCGCATAAGTATCGATCCCGTGGCAATGTCAGGATTAAAAGTTCTATATGTTAATTCTATATGTTAATCCAGGTTATAAACTATTTTAGTGCCAAATTTCATCCAAATCCGTTCAGTAGTTTTTGCGTGAAAGAGTAACAAACATCCATCCATCCCCACAAACTTTCGAGTTTATAATATTAAATCAGATAGCCTAGGTTACTCAATGATAACATAGCATTCTATTGGTGAAAGAAGTTTTTAAACGAGTCCAGTTATTTTTGAGTTTATTCATTACGTATAAAAATATTTTATCTTTAATGGTAGATTGAATATGGCAACTAAAAAATTCGTTAAATAATTAGATTATTCCTTTCTAAAAGTTAGACACTTTTGTCAGGGATTGTACCTTTTTCCCGCTTCAGAGTCGGAAGCGATTGTGAAAGCTCGGCATACAACGGCTGACAGTATATTAAGTTTCACTTGTTTGTAGGGCAGCTTTATTGTGGTACTTACAAATACATTCTGACACATCACATATGATGCAGACACGTGAAACAAGAGTGATTCTAAGTTAGAACTTATGTTGATTGTGTATAGTTAAACTATGACAGTGTGAAATATGTCTTTTGTATTTGTTTGATGAAAGTGTTCAAAAAAGCTTGTTTCCGAATTTCATGTAGATAATAAAGCTGTAGAAGACAGGAAAATAGCAATATAATTGAATGTTAGGAAATCAATGGAATATTAATGACTTTACTGGTAACGTGGATAAAATCGAACTCTTTAAAGTTAAAAATAGGTAATAATAATTTCCGCATACATAAAAGCTACCCAACACAAATTATTAAAGACCTCAAACGGGCAACAAATCACGGATACAAACTGTTTAAAACAGTGCAATGAAACAGGTTTTACTGAAATGCAGCAAACCGTATCAATATTTCATCCGTGATTGTATTCACGATCAGTTAAATTTCGATTTCCTTAGTCAATGAACGAACAAACAATTCAATCGTAGACATTAAGTTAACCGACGGTAATTCCACTGACTACGTTTTCCTGTTTATTTTCGCGATGTAAGCGTACACACAATACAGTGTGTTACCAAAAACCTTACATTTGTTGACAAAGGTTTCATAATTTAACAATTTGCCAGTTTACTTAAATGTTCTAAACACGTGTTTGTACAAGTATGTCTTAGGCCCTTTGTATACTCCCGTTTTTCTTGTCGTGAAAAACTACGGTTTATTCGCCGTGTTTTCAGTTTATTCGCCGAGTGTAGACACGGTCGTCAGTTGTTGACAGGCACGTTTTTTTTACGGCGCGGTTTATACGCCGCACCGTCAAGAAACCGTGCCGTGTACCTACAAAAAGTCGCGTCGCGATGTCCCGTCGCGCCTGTTTGTGGGAGACTTTACACAGCCACATCCCTTCAAGCAGATTTTTGGGCTCACCGCCTTTGTCCGTCTCAGCACGAACAATGTCCGGGTCTACAATATATCGTAAGTCTTTGTTAAAATAGCCGCCCTGCCCAGTATCCGACGGTCTAATTGATTCATGAGGCATATGAGCCAGAGATAAGACCTTAATAACGACTGACACGGCACTTAATTAGTGACGATTTTAGCTTGAATATAGGTTACGATAAGACTGGTCACGGCACGGGAAAGTTACATGGTAACGGCCGTTTACTCTACTTAAATTTGTGCCTACCACGGATATAGATAATGGTAGGAATCGCAAAATTTTGAAACTGTATGTGTGAAATTCGAGGTTGTCACGTATTTAATCAAATTATGCATGTAGGCAAAGGGACATTAAACTCGAGCTCATAATTTATTTCAAAATAGCTGGGTCCCTCGCTTTCACCCGCGTACGTCGCAATCCTGTGAGAATATCGGGATAAAAAGTATTCTATGTCCTATTCAAGATCATAGTCTACCAATGTGCCAAATTTCATCTAAATCCGTTCAGCCGTTTTAGCGTGAAAGTGTAACAAACAAACAAACTTAGTTAAATGCGAAACATTTATAATATTAGTTAGGATAAACCAATTACAGCATTTTGAATTGTCAAGGAGTCGGTCAGTCAGAAAGACATCGCGGTTCACCCGCGTGTCTCTATCCCGTGGGAATATCGGGATAAAAAGTATCCTATGTGTTCATCCAGGTTATAAACTATCTGTTGTCAAATTTCATCCAAATCCATTCAGTAGTTTTTACGTGAAAGAGTAACAAAAATCCATCCATCCATACTTACAAACTTTCGCGTTTATAATATTAGTTAGATTGTGGTAGGGTTACCCTGTGGTAGGAGTTATACACTAAAATGTATTTTTGAGCTATACGAGACTTACAGATCGAGCCAAGATACCTTTAGGTCACGCAACGAGTGGCGCTTGTTATCTAACTTTCCCTACATCTGTGGTACTTACATATTCTTATTACGATCCACGATAATAACATTCATTTAGATGAGTCCTGCATAATTTCAGCGTATAATAGACTGACACACATTAGGGCAGTATAACCCTTTGTAAGATTGGTTTATAGCGGCAATTAAAAGTACCGTTAAACTAAACTGGGGGTACGGAAAGGAGGGTAAAGGCTATGCTTGCAAGCTGTTTTATGTTTTACTGTTAGTAAGTGTCAAGTGATTTAACGATGTTAAAGCGCTTTAGCACCACTCTGAAATCCGGTAATCTAAATAAATAAAAAATAAATGCTGTTCTTTGGGAAGCGCATCACTAGACAACGGCGGTTGAGGCTTGACAAATTTTGGGTAAAGAAAAATTGGAAAAGTTATCCGTAAAATTAACAAATTCGGGAGAAACTATGGGTGTTTAGTATGAATTATTGAAATCTGGACAGGAAAACGTCTGTCGGGTCAGCCAGTTATTATTAAAAGTAAAGCGGAAATAAATTAACGTCAGTGCTATATTTGTAAACGTATACATGAATTTACTAGTTAACTTAATAGCTGAGGTTATCGGCACCAAAAGACAAATACAATAAACTTAAAAACAATTACAGTAATTTTATCGGTTCATCAACTTCAAAATGCCTCCCAATATAGCCACGCATTCCCTTAATACCGCTAGAACAAAACTTCCCGGACTATAAAAGAGTTTCCGCGTAAAAAACTTGTTATCAGTCCTGCATCATAATCAAAGCCTGCAGTACAGGATCGTCGCCAGGATTTTCGCGTGATTGTGCAGAAATTCCACCCTCACACGAGGCGTTTGTTTTTTTTTTGGCAAGAAATATTTTATCTCGCCCAGGGGAAGATAAGTTCACAGGGGAGTTTTATTAACGACAGTTTCGGAGTGGGGACCGCAAAGATTACGCGTTTCTATCATGTTCGAGTTTGCTCACTTATGTCAGACGTGTTTACCGACGGGGAAACGTTTACCAACGTCTTTAGCAAGTTTAACTACAACAAAGAAATGAAGAATGATAGTTGGGGATTGTTTAGAAGAAACTAATGGTTTCTACATCAGTTTGCACTTTGCTAACTTCCGTTGCTCTCTAAGAATATCGAAGGCGGTAATTTATACCGAAGATATTTTTGTGATACTGAAAATGTTGAGATAATGTGCTTAAAATCAATCTTGAGTACGAAAGCTTATTTTCGCATAGCGTAATTAGGTCAGAAGGCTATAAATAGTCGGCGGCAGCTATAAAAAGCGTCAACACTTTACCTGAGAGGTTCGAAGCACGTTGTTACCTTAGTTAGGCCCTCCAGGGTATTTGTAGGGTCCATAAGTAATCGCCATGAAACAGGAGAGCCTCTGGTCGTTTATCACTTGGTCTAATAGAGGTTTTTACCTAATGCCTTCATTCTTTCCGAGGCGGTTTTTGCTGGCCTTCCCCTTATTTGTCCCGCAGCACGAAATTCTGCTGAAACTTATGTCCTGACCTTAATTAGTTTATGCGTTAAATGTTTTGTTTGATATTATGACTTTAAATTATTAAATGATTAGCTAAAAGTTATGTTTTGATTTATATGGAGATTGTATTATAACGTAACGTTTATTGTAAATAAACGTAATTTAAAAACCGTTACTTGATAAACATAGCTTATTAGTCGATAAAGAATTATATGCACATGACAATCTTTTCATAACACAGCTATTCCCTCAACCTTAATCCATAACAATTAAGATCCTATCCAACAGTTTCCTCAATGAAAACGAACACCCACTCACATATTATTATTATACCGTATATAATATTATTATCTACAAACACAAGTATACCTAATCACAATACGCTGTCCGAAGTAAAAAGGTCGAAATTAGCGAACAATGCTGTCGTGGCCAGGTAATAGTTAGCAACGCCTAAAATTGCCGCTCCGAGTAACTAATACCCGTGAGACTCAGGTGGCACAACACTGGGGTACAGGCTTAAACGATTTCCCTTTCCCCTAAAGCGTGCCGTGTTATTGCAGTAAAGCCTAGTTTCAGGTTAGAACAACACTTACCTGCTACCGTAATAGTGTTGGGCGTTTTTAGCCCACGTCATCAGTTAAGGATAAGCTTTTTCACCGTTTTCAGCGCTGTTTTAACAATTGTGTTTTCGTGCGTTGCGCCAAAAGATTTTTTAATTGGAATTTTTGTTGGTTTTTTTTCGTGGAGAGGAAAATAGGAAAATGAACACATAACACAACAACATCGCAGCTATAATCTCCGAAGGGTTAAGCAGAGATGTAACTAAGTGCAGGATAATAATGGCACTCTTTAATACCGAATTGTTTTTCGTGTGTACAACATTTCGCATATCACCTGTGTAAAAATAAACAAGTTCACCATCAGATTTTCAGTAACATAATGCACCCAAAATTCTATCACGTTTCCCGATTTTACAAAGGCATCCAGACTAGCTAATGTCGGCTACATTCCTAACATATCTGGCCGGATCTCACTGGCAGGCTCGCCGGGAGAGGTGCGTAATGCAATGAAGTCCGGTTCCGTCCGGCAGGCAAGTCCATTCCGTGCGGCCGCATCGGCACCGGCTATTAGGTGTTAACTTGGACATGAACAGGAATGCGGTTTGTCTCCGACGTATAGGAACGTACTAATAGACAAGTGTCGGGAGCTGGCTTTAACTCGACGCCGTCGGTCCGGCTTCGATTCGTTAACTTAACGTATCGAATTTGCGCGGAGAGTAATGTCCGGTTTCTAGTTACGGACTGATATTGGTTGTAACTATGTCGTGTGTTTGGGTAATTATGTTAAGCTGGGTAGGTAGATGTCTAGCGCGTAGCTTTCTCTTCTTTAGCTAAGGAAAATCGAATAATGGGTTTGGTGTGGCTTAGGCACTACTGATGAGGAAAGAAAATGTTTCCTAGAACCGTTCTTTGTAAGCAGTGTTCTTTAATATTGGGAAAAAAACATTTTATTTATTACTACTGACTACACCATCGATAAAATCGGTGCCTTATGTGCATCAATTTTAATACAATATCTTAAGTTAGCGGTGTCCCATCTCCCTTTAATCCAAGCAAATCCTATCAGGATACAAGTTTTTTTGTCCAAAATAAAGCAAATCCCCCGAAGAGAAACACAGACAAAGCTTTCGATGGTCCTTTGTGCAAATCCCATTCCGTGCAGTGTCCGTAGTGAGCGCCCCTGTTTCGGCACCATAAGTCATGGTGGCAAGACACATTGATCCCAGATTTGTCAAGTCCAATACGCTACTAATATTACAGGTGGTTCCGAACGTTGCTTCCTAAAGCCTTTGGAAATGGTCCAATCGACTGGACTTTTCTTGGCTCTCGATTCCTTTTCAGAGCATTTGTGTGTTTGGAAAGTTGGTGTTTTGTGTTCTTTCAATACCTGCGATAAAGAAATGTATGGTGTTTAATAATATAATAGAACATTGAATAGTGTGGTAATAATATTTTAATTTATGTCCAATAGTGACTACAGATGATCAAGATCATTAATTGATATCATAACTCATAATTATTTTTGCTTTCTTTTTTACTTGATCCCGTAGCTATCTCTACTCTGACCTGTGTATCAAAAACCAACAGCAAATAATATGATTTACTTTTGAATCCTACAACAGCATATTCGATAACACAACTTCAAGAACAAAGCTCAGTAATATCTACAAATTCCAGGAACCGCATTTAATATGACAGGTAGGTACGGAAGCATTTCACTTAACGCGGTTATGAAATTTCCCCGCTGTATCGACTTTACATTGTGGAAGTCTGTAACAACGCTGCCAATAGGAACTTAAGATATAGCGAAACTATGCAACAATGGACTGAAACCGATTAGTGTTACAGAAACTCGTGTTGGTGACAATGGAAGCGTGTAACTATATCTATAGATAGTGTTTGGGGGAATTCTATTGAGTTTTAGTTAATCAATACCTAGCTAGATTATTAATAAATAGTTGTCTAACATTTAGTACTTTCTATATAGGTGTTGGTATATAACATATATCTATATCAATAGGTTTGAAATTTTGAAAAGCAATTTGTAT
Source organism: Lithophane ornitopus (assembly GCA_948473465.1). Lineage (NCBI taxonomy): Eukaryota > Metazoa > Arthropoda > Insecta > Lepidoptera > Noctuidae > Lithophane > Lithophane ornitopus. The sequence continues at coordinate 8,247,481 of OX419633.1, forward strand.
TCTATTTTATTTGGTTCAAATACTATTTCAAACTCTAAAACATTTTCACATTTTCAACATCGACGATTGACAAACACGAAAATATTTTTATGTTCACTCCTTTGCATACTGTTTTAGCAAACACGGTTATGTACCGAAATAGTTTCATTACGACATAAATGTATTATCATGATGTTTGCAGAGGTCTCCCCGGCGTCTCGGGGAACTCGTAGCGATCCGTCGAACATTCCTGCTATATTTCCCGGGTGTAATGCCGAACTTAGGAACAAAGCATCCCTTGTACCGTCTAATGCCGAACATGGGTTAGTGCGTCGGCAGCCGGTTCAAGCCGTCACCGCTAGTACCGCTAGACACACACACAGCAGCACAACTAATTGTTTGTGGGATGCTACAACTTCGAAGCGGTCGTTGCTTTGAATGCCCGATTGTTTATTTCACTTGCCAATAAATATCAAGTGACATGCGTTTTATTTTGGTGAGTCTCCTTTTTTTTTTGTAAAATTATTGGTTATCTGAAATAATTTGCTTTTTACAGTTTTGATCCAAAATATTTCCAGTTACACACATACTCAGAAGATATACCTACATGTTTAATTAGACGATGCTTCCTTCATATCCACTTTCAGGAGCCATTGTTATGAGTATACGAAAGTTAAAATTTCCGTGCTAACTTGTTGAGCTACGACATAACACCGTAACTTCATTCGTGAAGCGAACTTGTGAAATTTATATTTAAGGCGCTACTAAGTTAAACCCGGCTCGCAAACTCCTCAGTTTTAGAGACAACGGTAGGGAAAACGGGCGACGGAAAACGGGACACTTTAGAATTTTAGAAATTTTGCACGGAAAACTTTGTAATTTCACAACGAGCGTTTTGGACTGAGCGCAACATAAATCATTGTACTTGTTTGTTTATATAGCGTTAACTTTATCAATCATGACGTAAACGAGCATTTACAGCACTTACATTTTGGTAATCTGACGCACAACTTTATGTATCCGCTTTTCAGGACTATTCTGTTCTAAATAATTTAACAGGCACATCTGGAATTTATTTGCTATATACCTAGTAAGCTAAGCCCTTTTGAAATGTTTTTATTCACACTCTCATTAAATCGGCTCATTGAATAAAACATTGCCGACAATCCTATAATTTCTAAATGGTTTAAACGAAATCTATCCCAGATTTTACGTAAATCAACCCAAAAGCCACCAAATTTAATTATTGCCGAACACTATTCACATAAAACGCCGTTTATTCAAAGAGGTTCAATAAAATAGGCACAATATGAAAATACAATATAACGTGGTACAATCATAATTTCAGAGGCTCAGGTGGCATAACACTGTGTGGTATTTTACGTAGAGAGCGACCTATTCTCTCGTAAACTGTGGGATTTAGAGCCTAGTTCATACCTTAAACTTTTGTGTTCGTCGTTAACTAAAAATTACTTACAATCTTCAAGTTTTATCATCAAAAGCGGTTTTACGCCGCATATTTACTAGACTGCATTTGTTTTAATAATATAAATTTTACAAAGACATTAATAAGTTTTCGTCTGAAATCTAATGTTTTGTTTTACTACTTTTAACTTTAAGCTGGGTATTAAAAGTGAAAGTTAGTCTAGAAACTTCTTTTTAAAGCCCTAAACCTAAGCCTATAAAGACGGCTAATTCATTGAGTAGGTAACAAAGAAAGTAGATTTAAAGTTGACAGAAGATTTAAATAAATCAAAGCTTTATGGAATAATAAAGATATTATGATTACATCGCTCTCGTATTATTTTACTAACACTCAGTTTTCAGTTCCCTAGCAACAGTAATCAAGATAATTTATTTAGTATCAAATTTTAAAGTCTGGAGGCGTGTCAGACTCTTACTGACTAAAACCCACCCGTGTTCCTTCGGTTGCCTGTTGCCAGGGTCCCGGTATCCCTTTCGGACTATTCCGCAACCCGTCAGGCATCGGTCCTAACGGACCCCGTCAGGTGTGCTGACATCTCTTTGAGGCGCGCGTGGAACACGACGCGCCATCGACCCGGGCCTGGTCCTTATCGGACGGCGGAAAGTCTGGAGGCCTAACTTATATATTGATTTACTTATGCACTTTATCCCTTAACTATACTGTTGACATTACAATATAATATAAGGCCGCCAGTGACAGTCACAATAACCCTCGTACTAGTTGATACTTAATGTGTTACAATGGAGTATATGTAATAGTGTTGTGCATAATGAGTTTGATGTACCGGAGATGGCTGATCAAATGTCTATAGAATGGTGAAACTAAACATAACATGGGTCGCGCAGCCCTGTGCAGCACAGTCAACATTAAATTAGGATTGTATTACTATAGTTACGCTGTTATTTGCCTAAGTGCCGCTATATTGTGAGGAATAACTGCTTCTATTCTAATACGACACAATTTCATTGAAGGTTTTTGCACTTGAATTTCGACTTACATAACATTTATAACATAGGTACACACCTTTTATTCAAGACGGGTTAGGCAGAGGTAAACCTGTAGTACACCCACATTTCATCAGACTGACTTATACGTTACTAATTTAAGAAAATACCGTAATAAGTTTTGAAGATAAAAAAAATACCCAAATGAGCTATTATTTGTGTCTCAAATGAGCTAAGACACAAATAAATGCGTCAATCGTGTTACTTCTTTATTTCAAGATATTTTGATCTAGTAGGTACATACTGATCATGTTACCATTAATAAAATATTCTGCTCAAATAAATCAATAACGTGTGGCGTGTCGTAATATAAAATATATTTCTCTTGTAGGTCAAGGATCTTGAGGGTTCAAGAGAGCGAGAATAACCGAATGAGCACTAGTCGCAGAATTCCACTATGTACTTTGTAAGGTCAAATAAAATATTGTGCTCGTGTAACATTGAATAAAATGTGGTTGAAAATATGGTAAATATTTGAAGAGGTTACTAGGTACCGAACAACAACGTCTCTACATGGAATTTAATAAGTCTGCATAATTTAGTGTAGATATAATTACCTATAGTAATAATTTTAATCTATGTAGAAACAGTATTGAACCCATGTAAAGAAAAATGACATTGTAATACATTATCGGCTATCTCAGTCGTTATTTGGATGATAGTGGTTATTCTACTCATATTCGATATATCGGACACTAATATTCGAAATATTAAGCTAGGTATTTTGTTTATTATTAATTATTTTGAAAAAATAAATTAAAATGTTTATTCACAGCACATCACAGACATAATAATTTTACAATACATGCCTCTGCGAAACTGCAATGGAATTTGTTGGCAGACGTAGATCCTTTTTGTTTAGTACCTACGTAAACATATTGAATATTAACACTTTTTCACAGATACGCAGTCATCTCTTTAAATTATTTAAATCTATGAGTAACAGAGAAACTGACATACTTACAAGTTTTGAAATTTATTCAGCCGTGACTTTGCGGAAAAACATGATAGATTCCAATACACGTGTCATAAAAAACCCTGTAATAAATCGCCACGTGTTTCAACTTTCAACGACCTATCCTCAGGATGACGATTGATCAGTCGCCAGCGCTCGCTGTGGCAACACGTCGTGTTCTGGTTTGCGACTGGTCAATCGTCATCCTGAGGATGCCTCGTTGAGAGGTGAAACACGTGGCGATTTATTACAGGGTTTTTTTATGACATCTGTATTGGAATCTATCATGTTTTTCCGCTGTTTTATGACTCTTGAGGAATTGTATTTTATAATGGATTTTCGCAAAGTCACGCTTGAATTTTTTTAGTTTTAGATTTATACTCTACACTGAGGCTTTGTAAGCTAATAACATAAATAATAAGTGCATGCATATGCTAGTTACTAAATTCAATTATAACGTGTTCTATTACTTAATACATAAACAAAACTGGATTATCTACCTACATACTTAATTAGAAGCCCTGTAACAGCAGATATAGCGATAATGTTAATCAAATACATTTAACTTCGATAAATATATCGATATTTGTTATGTACTCGTAATAACAGGATCGTATTGTTCTCATATTTGTGGATACTGCATCAGACTATTTACGATGCCACTAAAAACGTCCAAATAAAATGTTGCCAGTAACAAAAAAAAATATTTTTGTTTTTGTATGTATTAAACGTGTTATCACGTTGTCAATAAATGCTATCTGGATGTTTTGTAGCCTGTAATTTCGGTGCAAACGTACAAAGTCGGGACTCGTAGTCGGGGTAATAGGGTAAATACATAGATTTCCGGGTGATTGCAGACCGTGCGTGACTGAACGACCGACTGAACTCAATCCACAAATATAACTAAATTATATAACGCCATCACTGTAGCTTATCGTCTTGCATTGAATATGTTTTGTCGTCTATAAGCGTCTCAATCCTACTTATATGATAAATGCGAAAGTGAGTTTTTTGTTAAGCTTTCACGCTAAAACAGCTGAACTTCTTTTTTTTTGAGAAATAAATGTCTTTAAACCGATATGGCATATGGGTAGACCATGACCCGGAGAAGGACAAATAGGTACTACTTTTACTTTTTATTCTGGATCGCAGATGAAGTCGTGGGCAAAAGCTAGTATTTTATACAGCCTAGAGTAACGCGTATTCGTGGGGCTAATAGATATTATGGGATATTTAACGTAACTATAAATACGCTTGAGGGAATAGCTAGAACGAATTACCTAATTAACAGATACTGAATAGTTAGCACTTAGCTCTACTAGATTTATATTTAATTTATTCCTGCCTTTAATAACATGTTAATATAATTATTAATAATATGTCTAATAGAAAGTAGTCGTAAAACTATATATAATACTTTACCAAAATGAAATATCACTTGTCACTACAGCGCTAAAGCACAGACACTTGATGTCTTGATATCCACACATTATCCAAACTTAAAACAAATATCAGTAAGCTATACAAATACAATACAAGGAGTAAGGGACAGCCCTCCGCAAATTAACAGGGGGCAATCAGCTCCATAATTTGAATCATATTCCACCGGAAATTTTCCCAGGAAAATTTTATTTTTTTTAATCGTTTTTTCAGTTGTACTATTGCTTTATTTCAATGTAAAATTACATTCTCTGTACGCAGCACTCCATTTATGTAAATAAAACAGCTAAAATAAAAAATTGCAATGGATGTTAAAATACTCGAGGTCGCCCCTCCCGACACGAGGAGTGCGGCTACGCGGGTTTTGCTACGGTAAAGATACATTGCGCGTGAGGTAATAATACAAATCAGGTTTATTGGATTCCCATAACGTTCCTGATATAATTGCTGCTAATATGATGCTGAATTCATCCTATCAGTCTGCGTAGGCTGTCCCTTACACCCTGTATATTTGTCCTGTTCCGGGCATCCAACCCTTTGCGCTAAAGACGAAAGCTCCGCCAATGCGCCACTTCGGCCTTCAAACAACTGTCGTGGAATAAAGTTTCTGATATAACTTAAAGTTTATTGATCAATATTACTTACTAGACGTTATCTTTAACTTAACAAGAATCCACTAGCATTGTAGCTCCAGTTTCAGCGACTGTAATTGATAGCATTTGTCTTACTCCAACTAAGCACATTATTTATCTTCTTGGCAATAGTTTCGATAACTATTTCAATTCCAATAACTCTATTGTAAGTGAAGGAGATTCAGTGACTTGCCGCTGAACTTAAGAGCTTAACTATTATATTATGTACTTATGTGTACATCAGTATCGAAGTCAAAGGCAGCGATATTGTATATACAATCTAAATAAAGGTACGTATCTACACTTGTCTATAAAAGATCGCTTTTAGCGATAAAACCGCCTATTAGGTATGTCAACATAAGTAAAATGTCTACATACATCTGTAATTTTTAACCAACTTCTTCAAAATGGAGGAGGTTCTCAATTCGTCTGTATGGTTTTTTTTTTTGTATGTTTGTTACGCGATTACTCCGCCAATTATGAATCGATTTTGATGATTCTTTTATTATTTTTTTTATTTGGTAGGTCATGTTTCAGTGGCCCCATATAAGTTTTATTAACTTTGTTTGCGTAGTGTTTGAGTTAGCTTCAATATAACGTATTTTTTCCCACTTAGTCTATGTAGACGATATATTATTTGACTCCGTCACTGTTATTTACATAGCAGGTAGTGGTATTCGAATTTGTGTGGGAAAAACACTTTTTATTAGTGTTTTGTTTTGTAAAAAGATTTTTTGTTGTTTTTTATTCTATTCTAAATCAAAATTTTCTTGGAGGTTGTACCTATAGAGAAGATTGAACAGTCCTCAATTTCAGTAATTAAGTCTTGCTTTTATTTTAAGTGAAGCCTGCCATAAAAGCTGTTTCACAGTTGCTGTTGTCAAGCTGAAAAGACCAGAATCGATTGTTAGTCGAACAATAGTTTGGTTGACAGTTTAAAATGTCCAAGCTTCAATAGTGCTGCACACGTATGGCTCAATTAAACTGTCGTTTCGTGAACAAAATATAGTTCCCCAAACAGTTGGGATCGTCAGCGAGGGCTCTGACTCCTGACAGAACTAATCCGGGATTCAGGAATAAAGTGTTTGTTAACTTTAATTTACTGCATGCTTTCGCAATATTGCAATAGAAAACTTTATTTAGAACATACCTATATCTAAAAATAGTTTTTTAAATGAGCACCTAAATATTATATTTCTTAACGCAAATAAAATATACAGCGTGTCTATATACGTGAATCATACTGAGAGTCTACATAAGTGTTTTAATTAAAAAAAAAAAAAAAAATGGTTTGGACCGGTTATGGGGCGCGGGCGGCCGTCGTCTAGTGGATGTCTACAAGTATATGACCTCTGCAGTGCTAATTTATAATGAAATTGGACTAATTTTGGTACTAAAAATGTGAATTCGAAATTGCAATAACTTTTTTATTTTCAATAAAAATTTTTTTTTTTCTGGTTTTGGATCGTACGTTTAACATGCTGTATACCTACGGCTCCAGGAATTATAGGTCTTTAAAGGGGCATACATCTCTAACCTATATAACAAAAATGAAATGACGTTCTTTGGTAAGCTCATAACTTGAGAATGGCTGGGCCGATTTGGGTTTTTTTTTAACGTTTTTAGCGGAAAATTGAAAAGTTGCCTTGTAAAAGAATCGTTCAAATCGGACCACTTGGTAAAAAGTTATGCGTGGTACTACATTTTTTTTTTTTTAATGTACGTATGGAATTGAGAACCTCCTCCCTTTTTTTTCGTCGGTTAAAAATTAGAAAAATCCGTTAAAAGTGAAGGTCCTTTTTTTGTATCAATTATTGAACAAGGTCTTATCTATTTAAATACATAATATAAACTAAAGTCGCGTTTCATGTCTGTCTGTATGACCGCGTTGTTCTTCTAAATTACGTTACGGATTTATTTTCACTATCATTTAGAGAATTTATTCTGGAAGGTTTATGTCTAGAATACATTAACATTAACTTACGTATAATAATGAGTTCTAGATATTTTGTCAAGTTGAAAAACCGTACGAAATAGGGGCGGGTCGCTAGTATTCTAATAAATGAGGCAAACCATTTTCCAAGCTCATCTTCCTAGGTTTAGTCTTTCTTATTAGACCTTCTAGTGCAAGGGCAACCTGAAAGTATGCCTCCGCCTCTAAAGACAATAGAGGTCGTCTATTGTCTTTAGAGGCGGAGGCATACTTTCAGGTTTACCGCACTATCTTAGTGGACGTAGAAATATTAGAACTTACCAAATCACGCCTGTATATCCCCGAGGGGTTAGGCAGAGGTGTACCTGTAGTACACCCACATTTCGCCAGTTATGTTTAAATCCCATGTAATAGGGGGCAAGCTTATTCCTATCGACCGGGCACAGATCTAGACTTCTGGCTAAGAAATTCCTGATGGAAAAACCCAATAAAACTTTACCCGACCTGGGAATCGACCCTATGACCTCATGATCAGTAGTAGCGCTTGTGACTACTAGACCAACGAGTTAGTCTACTAGTTTAGAACTTACTGTACCGAACTATAAGTTTTACCTTGAATTGACTATGGACAATCAAAAAGCAAGTGAACATTGTGAACAATTAAAATGGAACAGGCCCCAAAATATATTTCAGCACTTTACCTAGGATTTAATTTAAATTCAAGTTTTACAAACACCAACTTTATAGCAAGTTTCTACTTAGTTGCTAATTTAATTTTTCATTCGTGTATCAAACGGCCCGGTCGTGGGCTTTACGTTTATGGCTGCCCTATCCTAGGTTAAATCTCATTTTCGGCTACCTAGCGAATGTAAAATTATATTGGAGTCAATTTTGTTTAATACCTGAGGGGGTTTCTCTCTAGAGGTTAATTGGTTCACGCCGGGAAACTTCACAAGCCATATGTGGTTTTCTGGATTTGCCTACCCGAACGAATTTAGTAAGCAGGTGGGTCGGCCGCCGCAGTTGGCCCAATTTCTGTACCTTTATACTGCAATATGATATTATGTAACATTAACTCGAATTGATTCCATGTTCAGTTACTTTGTTAGCTAAATTAGGTAGTTTCGGTCTGTGGATTTCTAAAGATATACGGCTTTTAGGGAATCTATGTAATCAGTGTAGGCAATCTAATGTAATTATTATCATAAATACCTGAGGGATGTAGGTATCCAATGTAGGAACATAGCTATTTCGGAGAAGTGCTTCAAGATTATATATAATTTGATCTTAGGTTTCTCAGTACCTTTACGAGTTTAGGCCACCTAGTACATAATTCAATTTGTGATGAGTACGACTAATACTACTGGATCGTCGGGAGGAAATGAAAAAAAAATCACGATATACTTGCTCAACACTATTATTTTATTATAACGTTCTATAGAAGTGTTTGCAAATTCTGGGTCTAAGCGAAGTCGTAATTTAATTTAGAGTTACGCAACGAGTTGGTAGGGTTGTTGTAACTATTCTGTGATGTTTTGATTACAATTAAAGTGTAGCTCGTCCTCTGAGCGCAACTTAATTGCTCCACGTAGTCGAACTTTGAAGCCGCATGCGGTCGCTCCTCTAAAAACACTTTAATCAGGTGTAACTTGCAAGAATTAACAAGTCAACTTCAGCTACAGAGAGCCAATTTACTTACTTTACTACTCAGAATGGTAAATGTATTTTATTTCGCGTACAAATGATACATCGTTTTAGTTTTCTAAAAATCCTCAACGAATTTAAAATGTCAGTTAGCCGATTTTCAGGTGTATTCGAAGCTATATTACCTTGATGATTGCTTGCTGTCTTCTCAAAATTACTCAATTGAAGAAGCCATCAATACTGTCTTATCGGATAACCATTTTTAAATCCATGGCTTTAAATCTCTTTATGTTTTTAATTTGACACGTTGAATAAAATATATAAGTTTAATTTTTTATTTATATTGAAAGTTAATATAAAGTGCAAATAATTTTTTTAGATCTTTCTATGTAAGGCGAAAGCTTCAGGGTAGCCCGCGTAATTCAAAATTTGTGTCAGGTGCTAAGTTGATTAAAATATGAGTTACGACCGTAACAAATATGGATTTACAGAATTATAAACATTAGAATCAGCAATACAACTCTCTAAGTTCATAATATAATCCTATTGAATAACTATTTCATGAAATCATGACATTTGAGAATGATTCTAACTTAAGAAGTTGTCTTGCTGATTCTAATGATTCCTCCCCTTTAAGAGACTTAGGTAATTACGATCAATTAATTTGATGTCTTTGTACTAATTCTAAACGTAAAAGTTTTAGACAGAATTTTGTTACACGTCGAAAAGTTGAATTGAAAATTTCAAGATATAATTTGTTGTTAGTTTTGCAAAGTTAATTCTGATTGTTAGTCTCAAGTCTGCATTTAGGGCTAAACAAGAACGCTTTTCATTTTCACACTCGCAGTGGGGCCGCCCCACTTTGCGTTGTGAACTCGGCGTCAAGTTCCACAAAGGTTTTGAATAAAGACTACGGCATTTGTGCTTTTTTGGTACGGAACTTTGTGACGCCCTTTCTTCGAATACGATTTCGTTATAAATTTATCGCTCAATTGATGCTGTTTTGCGTTGGTAGTTGTTAGACTCATCTCTAGTTTATTTAGTTGCGTGTAGTATAAGAAAAAAAAAAACTTCTTGTTCTTATTGTAGATAGGATTTCAAGATTGACCTGTTCCAGTAATCGTCTAAAGTACCTATTTGGACAGCACGATCCATGGTTATTCACTTTAAAGCTCACTGAACATGACAATTTGACTTAAAATTTAATTTTACCTTTCCTAGAACTTCACAGTTGCTATCTTTTCCGGCTTGTCCAAGTCTTTTTTGGAAATATCTTCCAGTCTGTTCCCGACATGAATAAAATAAACATTAAAATATATTCCCAAAGAGTAACGTTAAACTATTCGTGTAGAATATTTATTCATCATTTATTTAAACTAACTTTGTATGTATCACATCACCATTCATTATTCATATAAAACGAATGTAAATTAAATAAAATCAATGTATTTTAAATGTGTCCATAAAATAAATCTGTACAGCTACTTAGCATTATAATTCCCGGTCGGGAACAAAAACGAATATGAATAAAAATAATCGCTTAAAACTTTTCGGGTACGCTCTGTCACAGGCCTTTTCGGTCAATTAAAAGAGCGCTGAATTTTGAATTCCGTCGTTAGAAATTTTGAGGGTGCTTAATCGAGTAATCCAACTGTTAAACACGCATGAGGGGATTAAAGCCTATTATGTACCGACGAGTGGTCGTCGTTGACTTGCTTCGGTTTTATACTATTTTAGGTGTACGGTCTGCTGACCGTACACGTACTGTTTTACATTTTGATGTAAAACAGTACGTTCGTGTGCGGTGATGCTAAATCAGAGAATTTATCTGAATACTTTCGCTGTGTGCTCTACTGCGTTATTTTATTTTTATAAATAATATGCTAGTTTTCTACACCTTTTCAAAAGTTAAATGGTCACTTGCTTTCTTCGCTGTCGGTACCGCCGCGGGGTGTTTGATCGCATAGGGCGGATGTGAGCAGTCCATAATGGGTTGGGGTACTACGGCACAATTTGTTTATAACGGACAGATGACAAGCCGTGCGCCACGCTGTGCAACTTGACAGGCTCCTTTTAACCAACTAAATGAAATGTAGCTTTTTAAATGTTATATTGAGTCCTTATTTATAATTAGGTTTGTGTTTTGGTTTGTTATTGTTATGAAACTGTTATTGGTAAGTTTAAAAAGACGAAGTAGAAAATAGTACATATATTATGAAGAGAGTCACGGTAAACGACAGTTTACTACAATATTATCCTTTGGTACATTTCTACATATTATAAATTAATTAATAATTTTTATTAATTTAATTTATTTATTATGTCCACGTTGTTCTTCTAAACCACGCAACAGATTTTGATGAGGTTTTCCCCATCGTTTAGAGAATTTATTCCGGAAGGTTTATGAGTATAATACGTTAATAATAAAGTTACATATAAGTAACTAAGAAATCTCGATGTTTTATCAAGTCATAAAAACCGTGTGAAACAGGAGTGTGTCAGTAGTATAACTATGATGAAATAACAGCTTGTTCTTATCAAAATATTGGTAAATTTACAACGTAGATACTTCATGTCTCGCTCGCTGTTTTAGCGCTCAACATTATTGTCAGTCACTACATCAATAGGATCGATGTGCCAGCGAGATGAAGACTCGAGTCACATCACTAACGAACCGTGGACTTACCTACGCTTGTCAACTCTTAACGAGCCACCAACACTGTATACCTTACTGCCTGCTATACCTCACTGTCAAATATTAACGAACTTCTGGAAAAAAAATGACAAACGATATCCGTGCAAAAGTAAAAGTATTCCTTTTATGGACGGCAACTGGTTTTTCGTATCAATAAAGTGTTGGCCACTCAAACACGCCAGTTTTTTTGGACCTCCGCTAATCCCATTTTCCTTCTTCCACTATATCAAATGCCCATTGAGTTAATGACGGCGCGGTCGTCGCCCCTCTCAGCTTACTTGTCCTGCTATACATTTCCATATTTCTTTCAACCAACATTCTTTGTCACTGAAAACCTTAAAGACAATATTAAAAGCTTTTGTTTTCTTTCGAAAGTATACAAAGAAAAGCTGAATAGATTGCTTATCAGTTTTTATAAACTATCTTGAGAGACTTTATTATTTCCTCTCAACCTAGTCCATTGTAAAATTGTTTTTTTCTGTTAACGTTTACTGCTATACCGAGAGTAGAATTTAATTAAAATCATGCAAATATACACCTTTACTGTTAGTATGAAACTCCTCGCGAGTTCCTTTTGAGAAGAGACTTTTTATTAAAATACTTGGTGAAGCTGCCAAGTTTTAATGTGACAAACATTGGTCATAATATCGTTCCGTATTGTCTCAAGTTAAATGAGGGTTTTGCGAAGTCGTTTTGTAAGCTATCAAACCAAGACTGTCACGTACACTTGATAAAAATTAGTTTTTAAAGTTTAGCTTGCATGGTATTGGAATTTAATAAAAGGCCAGGCTTTGCGGATTCATATCAGTGAAAAATCTAATCTTTGCACATATTCTATGAACGTACCTACGTTCATATGTGCAAAGATTAGATTTTTGTACACTATGGAATGGATAATAATTATATTCGTTTGCAATTAATTATTTTTAATATTGGAAATGACAGTTCGAGAAGTTGACAGCCACATGCTTTATGGAAAGAGAATTGCTTTTAAAATTGCATAACAATTTCGCTTCTTGCCTTAGTACCTCAATAACTTAGAATTCAGTGAATTATTTAATAAATACCTACTTTGAGCATGATGCACGTGTAAAAGCTTTATCAAAAGAGATTGAGTTTCACTTACTACAGTCGTTAGCATCTATGATAATGATTTAAAAAAAAACCCGGTCAAGTGCGAACTCGCCGTGCGTGATTAATTCTCGTACGTTAAAGCTTTAATATTGTTACCGCTTGTTGCCTATTAAAGGAATTTACAAATTGTTTGCTAACTATTAATGAAGTTTGTAAACAAACAACGTTCTTGTATTTTAAACAGTATTCATTATGAAACATTTAACCTTCTTTCTTTGAGATACCTTATCAAGGTGTTTCACAAACATTTTCAAAGGACTTGAAAGGAATCCGTATTCTTGTGATGTACACAGTTAAGCAATAAATATATATTTGTAAGTTTAATGGATAAAGGATACCAAGAATGTTTAAGTTTAACTACATTTTTTTAACGACATTAGTTCCCATTTCTCGTTTTTTGTTTTCAGAATATGTCAAAGAAGAGTTGTATATTGAAAAACAAAATATAAGCCAGTTAATAAGGAAAATTAATTCAAACAGATCACAAAAAGGCTAAGTCATAAGTCATTTATTTCATAACAATAACATTGTGTTGAAAATAATATAAAAATAACAAATTGCAATGAAATTAAATTAAAAATAACAATTAATACGGATTAAAATTCATTAAAATACATCAAAAACGTTGAAAATATAAAACAGTACATGGCAATTAAATTACATTAAAATTACAATCTAGGCTACTAACTATTTAGTTAAACCACATTATTCCACTGCTAGTTTTCGGCTGCCTCGTTGTCTCACGAGGCCATAACCTTTTATTTCTATGCTGACGATAAAATAAATCATATTCTATTCACTTTAAACGAACATAATGTTTTACATTAAAAGTACCTACCAGTAACTCATCAGTTAAAGTTGAACGCTTGCCAAAAAAGGGCCGTGGCCCCGGAGCAGACAGTAAGTTGATTACATGAAGGTTTTTGTTACGTTTACGAACATAAAAGGTCTTTTAAATAAACACAAAACAAAGCGATAATGTTCCGAAAATAAAAATATATAAGAAGATGGCGTATTTTTTAATTTTTTTGTAAATTTATCTAGCCTTTTTAATTTGTTAGTATGTATGGGTCAAATTTTACAAACTGAATTAAAACTACTTACTCTTATCCTACGGAGTTAAAATTTTTCATGTTGATACTGTTTAAAAAACATTGCATTTTAATGATACATGACCTGATTCTACTCCCAGGATTGTCGGGAATGAGGGAACTCTTCAACGGTCAACGGTACAGACACGAAATTTAATACACATGTTCAAATATGGTATGGTTCTCAAAACCACAATTTTTTACTTAAATTTTATTAATAAATGTACGTTCTAAACTGATTCCATGATGAAAAAGTGAGCATAATTAATTACATTACGCGTGTAACACATCTCATTATCTTTCCACGTTATTAATTTGAATCATTAGTGCAATTAGGACGAAAGCCATAATATTACGCTTACAACATAAAATGGAGTCACGCGAAACCTTCCCGAACTGGGATTGGCTTTAATATTGTTTTACCTGTTCCCCATATTAATTTGCAGTGAAAATAGTGAACTACTCGTAATTATTTATTCTGCAACGAATATAATATTTATTACTTAAATGAGGTTTGGTGGTCAGGGAACTAAATTTGTTATTTCGTTTCGAGTCGATAAACGGATTTACTTTCTGTGTCGTGATTTTATTTTTTGTTTGTGGCGGATTGTAATTTATTGCTAGCACGGATTACGGTTTTTTTGTTTGTAATGAACTCAAAATAATGTTGTTATAGAATTATATACCTACACAAATACACCGCTAGGATGATAAAAATAGCAAAGTACGAATGTTGTCTGTTGGAAATAGTCAGTTCTATAAGTGCTACGTCAGTCTTCAATGTAACCTCATCTCAGTAAAAACGGTTCATTCTAAAAGTCTAAAGCACGGCAAGACCCACAGTGCAATAAATCCAATCTACCCAAAAGAGACGTAGCCACTAAATCACATCATCTATCCAGATTGTCGGCTGTAACACGACGCAGAACAAAGGTGGCAGGCTGAATAAAGTCCAGTCACGTGGACCCTCACCTCAGGGAGTGCGGCGGAGGTCCCTTGTGGCGCCGCTGACCGATTTCCACTCCTCACGCGAGACTCACTCGAATTGAATAATCGATTCAAGACACCGTGGCAAACGTGATATTTCGAATCGGTTTCAAATCGACCTCGATTTGCGCAAACATTGTATTTTCAACGTTGTTCCAAACCAAAGCTGGAAAAAACATTATAAACTGGTTTTTCTCATATACTTGTGGGAGTATTTGCTTCATTATCTTCCATCTTCAAACATTAAGTGTGCAACAATTTAGTCTGTAATTAGGTGAGCAATAGGGAGTCGCTTCTATTCATTTTAGGGACACTTACCAAGATTTAGCGTAAAAGCAAAGCTGTTTGAGAGTTGAACATCTTCGCATATCTTTTACTGCCACCTAAAATCTAAAGTAACGATGCTCATTTCGCATAGATAAAATGCGCGTTTTATACAAAGAGAATATACGCTTTATTGTTTAAAACCGTAAACTTTTAGTTTAAAACGAATGTTTATGGACAGTAAGTATTCAACGTTTTAAATATGGCTTTAATTTCACATCGCACTGGATTTTAAATAATATTATTTTATGTGATGTCGTTAAAGAATAATAAACTATGAGATGGAATCGGATGTTTTATTTTCGTGAACAAAATATCTGCAGTTTGACAGGTATTGGATTATTCTTTCAGGTTTTCAGTGGGATCGCGTGATCGAAACCGTTTCATTCACCACCGCGATACATGTGCCGCCCCGCCTAATATAGGCGCTATGTAATAAGCACCTTTGTTTTGCTTCGTTTAGGTCAATAGTTCGGCGTCCTGAAATGCTAGATGTTTTGAATATCTGCCGGTTGACTAAGGATTGCATGCGGAAGGTTTCTTATTGAGACTTGTTCGTGCCGACAACAATAATAAGATTTGTGTTACATTTTAGAATAATAATATTTGCAGAAGTCAATTTAAACTTTATCAATAGTATTTAGCACTTTGAGAAATTATTATATTTTTAAGATAATCTTTATAAAATGTATAATGACATTTAGGTATGTTCCAATAAAATTTGTATTACGATCATCTCAAATAATAGGTAGGTACTTATCATAATTTCCTTTTTCCTCATCCGCATCCGATGTATTCGTTACTCATTTCATTTGTCATAAAAAGCGTTTTACAAAGTAATGTTATCTGTTGTACAATTTAACATGCTACACAAAGAACGTCTTAAAAGAAATTTAGCAATTTAATTCCGTGGATATAAAACATGTAAGAGGTATAATATAAGGATTTTGTTGGTGTTTTACCCTCGGATAGCAGTAAACGTAGGTATTAAACGAAAGTTAGTACACATATGAAGTAAATATACAAGACAAAGTGAATATATTGTACAAAAAACTTGTATGTGTCTAATGGTCGCAAGGAAGACTGCTTAGCATGGAGTCTTGGTTTAGACCCTAGGTCGGTACCTACAAATGTTTTTGGGTTTTTCAATGAGGATTTTTTTATTAGCAGATACCGTGGCCTCTGGCAACCTGCAGGCAACTGAAGGAACACGGGTGGGTTTTAGTCAGTAAGAGTTTGACACGCCATCCCCCTCCACCTAGTGCGGGAGAATTTATTTGATAATTTCCCACCCAAAAAAAAAAGTCCTGAATTCAGGTTTGTGCCCGATTGTTGTCCATAGGGTCACCCCTTTTACATGGCACTTTAAACATAACTTTCGAATGTGGGGAATATAGCTTGATGTAGGAATTCCTTATCCTTAAATTACTTCGTCCGTGACACGTGAATTTATAATTAGGTTCAACGTTAATAATCTATCATTAACTAGCCTGATCGAAGTGATAGGTCATTTTAAATTGCTTCACTTAAAGCCAATAAATACCATCTCATTAACCCTTTGTAATTATGTCTTTCATAAACTAAATACATCGTTATTAATTTGATCACCGTCTTAATTACCAATTATTAATTATAGAATATCATATTTCCGTCTAGACGGGAAACATGATATTCCTTAATTAATTAATTGTTATAGTAGATAATAACTTGTGATTCTTTTGACTGGTACGGTTCATTATAAAAATAATAATTACAAAAAAAAAAAAAAAATGATACATTCCTTTCATTTTTCGAATGTGTCTCCCATAATAACCAGCCTATAATATTCCCACTACTGGGACACAGGCGTCGTCTCTACAAGAGGGAGTGGGCTGTAATCTACCATGCGGGCCCAGTGCAGTTTGGTAGATGTCATGTCTTCGATTTTTTTGTTCTAGGACATGCCGGTTTCCTCACGATTTTTTTTTCACCGTTTTGGGATTTGTGGTGACGAAATTATTTACACAAAGTAAAGCGCCTACCTGGGTTCAAACCCACGACATGAAAACGAAATTATTTACACAAAGTAAACCGCTTATCTGGGTTCAAACCCACGACCCGAACGGTTCAAACCCACGGTTACCACTAGGCTACCACTGCACCATATATTAATTTGGTTCCCATCGTACTTTAATTTTATCTAAAACAATCCTGCGATACTGTTTGAGGGTGTTTCAGTTAATAAACCCATTCAGAACGTTTACGAACAGCAAAAAGAGCTTACGTTCTCTATTATACTCTCACGAGAACAAAAATATGAAGTATATTATAAAATTATTTGTGTGCGTTTCATCACGTGCCGCCAAGCGTTTCGTGGCGCCGTGCGCCGCCTCTTCCGACGGAAACGGCGCGAATTATCATAATGCATGCCTCGTCTCGACGGTTTGAGCTTCACGCAATAACGGATACCTGAAAAACGCGATTTGTGAGTAAGACATATTGACGGAATGACGTGACTCTTTGTTATAATTTGAGAGCATTTCTTTATTCTGAGTGAGCGTGAAATAAATGTTGAGCGCAAGTATAGGCTAAGTACTATCCGGATTCATACATCCATTTGCTATTTTGATTGCTACGATATAGCCGGTACGTAGATGTAAAGCTACGCTGGCACGCCGTGGTTATTATCCAAAATTAAAATAATACTTGATTCATTATTAACAGTCAAGTCTAAATAAAGATTATGTGGAAGTACTTATCCGATAACAGGAAGTACTGAAGTATAAAAATATATAAGTTTTTTTTTTTAAAAAACCTTATTTGTATTGTAAATAACGATGTAATAATTTAACAGTAACGGTAAGTAAAGTGATATTACTTGAATACTTCAACAAGACAAGAAAGGAAGTTTTGCTCTTCATAATACAAGTGTTCTACATAACAATTAAAAGTGAAGATACCACAATGTACTTAATGGGTATTCACAACTCGGGTCGTGAGCTCCAACTTTAACTTGGTAAGTTATTATGCTTGTTATATCCTAGCCAAGTACATTAGGCTTAAAATACTAAAATACTAGTTCAAGGAGTTAACAATAACATAAATTGTTACGTTAATATTATGAACTAAACTAAGTACTAGTTATGTGAAAGTTTTTATTGTTTAAAGTTACGAATTATATTTTATTGTGTTTTAGAAGTGCGATGCGGGATGTTTATACTATTTTGTTTAGGTTGTAATGGTACTTCTAATGGATTGGAAAATGGCCAGTCGTCGTAGGTATAGGCCAACCGCTTAACTGAGTCAGTTCCTGAGCTAGCTGCGCGGTGCGGGAGGGGTGTGGTGTCGTGATGCGCAAGCTCAGTGATTTGTCAACTTGTGACAACTGCCACCCCGCCCGCACCGCGCGGCTACCTCTGGAAAGGACTCAGTTAAACGGTCGGCCTATCGTATGTCTCTTGTCTTTTTGTCGCGTTTCGACTTCACGCAAAATCAATGTTTCTCTCAAAAAAACAACGTATTTGCATTTTTTTTATGATTAAGAAAATTGAATTGAGTGTCTTTAGTGAAATATGAGGCCCGAAACACGATTGACAAAACTTTCCTCGCTACAAAAGAACCGCAAAGTTTCCTTAAAATCTGCTTTTTTAAAGAGAAAAACCTATTCCATTCGATTGTTATCAAAGCAATTGTAATAAAATGTTGTCTACGTGTTGACTATTAAATACTTAAAGGCGTTATGAACTTATTTTTCTATATAAACACTTTTTTTTTTTTTTGTAAACATAGTGCAGTCGAATTGCGCGCGGACGGGGTCATACCGCCCTCCAGTCAGTCCCACTTCGCCTTAAATTATATTGTTTTCTCAACCACGTATCGGTTCTCGTTTGACAACGGCGCTAACTCTTTTAAGAATTTATATTCTGGGAATCCGCTGAGAGTGCGATTTGTTGTGTTTTTTAGGTCCAAATTACATTGAGTTATTTTAAACCGTTGGTCTCATCTAAATCTCATCACTCGTTTAGATGGTTAACCTTTAAATAACAACTTCAGATGTTACATACCTACGAAAAATTTAAATACACGTATGCACAAATTGTCAGGTACATTCGCAAGAAATTCCGTACCCAATACTATTTTCGCAAGCAGTGATGTGATAGAGAAGCCCTTTGTAACCAACAATCGAGTTTTGTCTTCCCTTATTAGATTGATTCCCGAACCCAACACGTATGTTTACGCGTAACTAAATTGCCAAAAGAAATTTCGTGCACCTAACAGTTTGTAGACATGTATAAATGTACAAAAGGAAAAACACGGAGCCCCAATTAAGTTTGTCGAGATAAATGTTGGCCCTAAACAATAGCACTAAACAGATATGTACAGAAGGTCGGGTCCATACGACGAGCCAGACAACCACACACGCACACATAGACACTTTTCACGCAAAGCGATTACAAGCACATTCCTTTTGGCATTCGCTTAAAGGTTGATTTAGACCAAATAAACACAAAACCAGAAAAGTAACAAAGGCATTATTTTCTTGATGTTCCTAACTTTTAGTATGGATAGAGCAACGAAAGAATCCTCCTATCACTGTTTATACAAAATAATTTTGTAGAGAGAATGTGCATCCGCTCGTTAGGAGTTTGGTAAACTGATCTTGAGATAATTTGAGATCTCTAAACGTAGGTACTCGTCTATGTGTGCGAAAGCCTGTGTTCATTTGTTGTATAAAGCCGACCTTCTGTACATATCTGTTTTCCCACGGTAGGCAGTTGAGCCAAAATACTCGGTCCATCCGACCTCATGGTAACGTTTTTAGTGACCCGTGCTACAATGAGAAAACGGAATACTTATGGCTTACTTTGTCATAAATTGTGGTGCGTGTTTTGTTTTTTGTTAATTTGTCACTGTACCTACTTATATAATATAACATCATGCCTTAGTTCATTGAATGGATGAAGCAGAGATGTATTATTTAGTACACACAATGTTATCCAAACTTAATAATGTTAGCACATTAATTTGTGTCTCCTATATTGAGGGTGCTTTGGCAACTTTCTGTAGTCCAATCTCACAATAAGCTGGGTCAGTGGACCAATCAAAAGTTGAACCCCCCAATTTCATTACGACCTGCTGCACACAAAACATGACACATTTGTTGATTGTACCTACACCAGAAAACGCGTGGGTTTGCCAGTTCAGTAAACATATTTGAAAGTCAATAGGGTGAATATTTAGTCCTTGATATGTGTCTACTAAACAAGCTTGATCATTACCGACACAGTTGGTAGATAATGGTAGCGTAATTAATTAATATCATATCATGATCTATTAAAAAAACTATGTCGTACCAAATATAATGCAGTGAGTGTGAGTGAGATTGAGGTCAAAAAATCTATTTGTGCTATCTCCTCTTTTACAGTTGGTAATGATAATATTTGCTCAAGAATGATTTCTCCTATCCTCCCCACACTACTTCCCGTCTTGACCCACATGTTTAATTTCTCCTTGTTTTCTAGTACTGTTCCTGAGGCCTGGAAACAAGCCCATATCATACCCTTACCCAAAATTCCTAAGCCGGTCTCACCGACCGATTTCCGTCCCATTTCTATCCTCCCATATTCCTCTGAAGTTCTTGAGCACATCGTTCATCAGCAACTTTCTGCTTTTCTCTCTACGAATAACCTACTTAGTCCTCTTCAATCTGGTTTTCGACCCGGTCATAGCACAGTAACGGCTCTATTGAAGGTTACTGATGACATCCGCTGGGCTATGGACCACAAATCTCTCACCCTACTTGGACTTTAGCTGCGCCTTTAACTCTGTTGATTTCGATATCCTTCTGGGGATCGTTAAATCTTTAAATTTCTCTTCTTCCACGGTTTGTTGTTTTGACTCCTACCTTAAAGGCTGCTCGCAGAGGGTTCGTTTTGACGAGTTTTCCTCTGATTGGTGTTCCCTTGCCGCAGGTGTGCCTCAGGGTGGCGTTCTCTCTCTTCTTCTCTTTTCTATTTTTATTAACTTATTTATTAACCAGAGTAATTTCTTCTCACTTCCATCTCTACGCCGACGATCTGCAGCTTTACAACCATTTCCTAAGAGAAGATGCAGAAGCCGCCGTGTCTGCCATGAACAGCGACCTGAATTTGATTGGCGAGTGGTCGCGGTCCTTTGGACTACGAATCAACCCTAGGAAATCCCAGGCTATAATTATCAGTGGCAGGTATATGCGGAATAGGCTGGATGTGGCGTCGCTGTCTCCACTCTGTCTGAATGGAGTTCAGATTGTATACGCAAACACGGTTAAAAACCTGGGGGTGACCATGGACTCCTACTTGTCGTGGACTGTCCATGTTGCTCAAGTCAGTCGCAAAGTGCACCTCACGTTCCATTCGTTGAAATGCCTTCAGTACTTCTTGCCCTTGAACACCAAAATCTCCCTTGCCGAAACTCTCATTCAGCCCATTATAGATTACGCCGATGCCCGTTATTTGGATGCCACTGAGGAGCTTTTAAATAAACCTGAGCGTTTGCAAAATATCTGTATTCGTTTTGTTTTTAACCTTAAAAAGTATGATCATGTTTCTTACTTTCGCAACCTACTCAAGTCCCTATTCGACTTCGCAGGAACTCTCGGATATTGTGTCTACTTTATAACCTTCTTCACAATCCTAAAACTCCATCCTATCTGCCGGAGCGTTTTTCCTTCGCCCGTCTTTCTGATGCACCTTGCAGGTCGCATCTTAGAAATCTCCTTAAGTCCCCTCCCCATTCCACTGACTTCTACTCCTACTCCTTCACTTTGCACGCGGTGCGGTTATGGTTGGCGGTTTTAGTTTATTAAGTGATTGTTTTGATTATTATGTAGTTTACTTTCTCACGAATTTTACACACGGTGTCTACATCTCTTATCTGCTTTCCTATCGCAGGTGTGCTGGAAGAGATTTCTTTAGAAATAAGCATCACCTTTGTACGTTCTTTTTTCTGTCCTTTTCTTCTTCTCTGTTTATTATGTGTGTACATAAATGGTTAAATAAATAAAAAAAATGCAGACACGGTGAAAAAAAAAATAGGTACATTGCTTCTGCTTTGCATATTAAGATTGAATAATTCTGCTTTAATGGGGGATACGTATAAAAAAAGAAGTAAGATAATATTGCAATTTGTAGGTAAGGTTGTATGGTAATCAAAAAATTAGACACGCCCGTAACAACTATCTGATAATTTATAATAACGAAATAATGGCGCACAATTTTTAGCTTAAATACGCTTCACAAACACTTTACGGACAAGTTCAGGTAGTTATAAGTTTGCGTAGCTGCCTAGTAAAAATACGCGTCAGTCAAGCACTGTCTAACTTAGCCTTAAAGTTTCACTCAACTGAATAGGCATTTTGTTTTCAGAAAATAGAAAGAAGTTCGTGTGCGTCCCTTCTAAAGTTCTAATTGTACGGAACACGACAAAAATATGACGGTCCGACTTTTCATTAAATTACTTTCGTAATGAATAAATGTATTACACCCGGGATTCCTTTTTTCAGTTTTTGCTTCCTTATTTTATTATAAACCGTTGAAAGTGTCTTATGCTCCGAGTTATTTTTTTTATCAAGGGTGTAATAAATTTTATAACGCCCTTTTTGGATTATTTTTAAATGCAAATGGTCTGTCCTAGCCGCTGTCATCCCTTTGTAATTTGTAAAATGAACTGGATAAAATCACAATGAAGGAATATTTAAGTTGTTGGTAAATGAATAAAAATATACTACATTCTTCTCCATAAGGTTACGTTCTAATTGCTCAACATGTTTTTTATTACTGTATTTTTTATTTATATTATTTTTCAGCTTTACTAAGTGTTATTTGTGCACAACAATTTTAACGCTGCATAATCATAGTGAATGATTTTAATGACAATTATAGAGTTGCCCCAAGATAAGTATATAAAATCTCAAAAACAAAGTTAAATGAACATTAATATTATTTTTCAGCTTTACTAAGTGTTATTTGTGCACAACAATTTTAACGCTGCATAATCATAGTGAATGATTTTAAAGAGAATTATAGAGTTGCCCCAAGATAAGTATATAAAATCTCAAAAACAAAGTTAAATTAACAGCTACTCCCTCTGTTGACGTAAAGGTGACTAAAGATTTACGGTGCGAATTAAACTGCAAAGGCATCCTTAAGGGCGCTAACACCAGTCACTCCTCGTATAAGTGGCGCTGAATAAATAAATAATTTCAGAAGTCAATATGACCGCGATAGTCCAGCAGGCTTAGCCAAGTTGACAATCTACAAACGATAACGCTAGTAGAAAACTAATCAAATGTATAGGAATGACATCATCTCAACGTTAAGTCACGTGGTCAGAACAAACGAATAGAAAACTCGTAGCCAAGTTTACATCGTTCAAAATGTTAGAATGAAATGCGATCGTTTCTACAATGTTGATCGCTACATCCCATAGAGATGGTAGCCAAGTCACAGTTTTGACAAGCGCTAACGAAACGATGTCGACATTTTTGAACGATAGCTAAGCGATCGCCGAGACCCTAGAGAAAACGATAAAAAAATGGCGTCTATTATGATACAGCTGTGTTGATATTTTGATACCGAGAAGTGTTTTGTTTATTTACCATAATTTTGGACTATATTTACCATTTAGCATTTAAAATGCATACTTTAAATATGTTGTGGTGCGCTCATAATGAAGAAGTGTGGCTTAGGCGCCGAAACAGAGACATAAATCGTCAGTGCATGGAAACAATACGCGAAATGCCGGAAACTTTATTTGTGCAGCAATTTCGGCTAAACAAAATGACTTTCCAAGCCCTTTGTCAAGAACTCCGACAAAAAACTTCATTAAAAGGAACCAACGAGATTCCCTTAAAAGTTAAGGTAAGAGTGCCTTATAATTTGAGTGACATAAAGTACCTACCTATTAGCAATTTTTTAAATAAGTACTTGGCTATCATTTCATTTCCTCAATGTTTCTGTTTTTGTAGGTGTTGTGCGCTCTTAGTTTCCTAGCCACAGGATCCTATCAGCGGATTGTTGGGGTCACTCAGCATCTTGCCCAACGCACAGCTAGTCGGTGCATCAGACAAGTTGTTGCTGCTTTGAACCACCCTGCTGTCATGGCAAAATGGATCGTTTTTCCGAAATCACGACATGACAGAGCATCCATAAAACAAGAGTGAGTACTTAACAAACGATTTACTTAAAAATACTTAAATTATTAAGTGCATGTAATGTAATTTAAATTAACAATTATTGTTGCAGATTCCAGAGAAGATTTGGCCTACCTGGTGTAATTGGGTGCATAGATTGTACCCACATAGCTTTGGTAAAGCCCAACGATGAAGAGCATCTTTTTTATAATAGAAAAGGGTATCATTCATTAAATGTGCAAATGGTAGATATTATATCTATATATTATACTGTACGGTATGTTAAAGCTATATAAATCACTTCTTAATAATTGTTTTATTTTCAGATTTGTGATAGTAACCTCCTAATTTTAAATGTGAATGCAAAGTTTGGTGGAGCTACACATGATTCACATATATGGTCTTCTAGTAGAGTTGAATCATATATGCGTGAACTTCATCAAAATAATGAACAAGTATGGCTATTAGGTAGGTATATATAATAGTTAAAAGATCTAAGCTTTAGGAGTTTTCCTGTGTTTTGTCTACAGAAACTTATTTTTCAGGTGACTCTGGATATCCACAACGCCCTTGGCTTATGACACCTATCCTCAATGCAGTTCAAGGTTCTATTGAAGAACGATATACTCAAACACATGTACAAGCCCGTAACTGCATTGAGCGATGTTTTGGATTACTCAAAGCACGGTGGAGATGTTTGCTTAGAGACAGGGTTCTTCACTATCATCCTCATGTAGCTAGCAATATTACAATGGCATGTTGTGTGTTACACAACATAGCTTTGAAAGCTGGCTTACCACCACCACAACAACTTCCTGATGCACATGACGATGAGGATGATATTATAACCATGCAAGATCCCACATCCACTGCAACTGTGGGTAGCCAAAATGAATTAATCCAAGGAAGAGCCATGCTGAGATGTTTATTGAATAGGTTATAGTAAGATTATTTTAAGCTATAAGTATTAAGATTTTATTTTAACTTTTTTTTTTTTTTTTTCATTTATTAGTGATTACTGATTAATTAAACTCACGCACTGATATTAGTTACTTTTACAATGTTTGTAAATATGTGAGCACATAAATAATTTATTTGTCATTGCTTCATTTTTATTTATTTTTACCTATTGTGGTATAGTAATCTTATTCTAGGTGCATCGTCTTCACATGTTATTATATAATTGATCTTTATAAAACATTTTAAAAGAGTGGATGGAGTTTCTTGCCCATTCTTCTCCATACAAAAACTACCTTTATGAAGGGGCGACTAGAATCAATTTTTTTTATTTTTTTATTTTGACTTCGAAAGTACCTTATGTGATTTGACTTTGATCGATAATGCACAATAAGTTAACTGGACATTTTCAAAATACTATCTATTTTGAAAATGTACAGTTAATTTTATTTTCAATGTGAAGTACTTAGATATTAAATTATTAATAAAACAGCTTTATTGTTACAAACAAGTTTATTACTTATTGTTTTTATTAAAACACTGACATTCATACTAATTCGGTGGTGGCGTGCACGTCAGCTAAGAAGGAAGGATTTTTCAGTTATCAACTACTTTGTATTTACAATACCTACCTTGAAGGTATTATTGTTTTCAATTACTTTACAAAAACATCAATTACTTACTGTTACTGTACATAAATTTGGTTTTATTTCTTACATTTAAATTCTAAATTAAATTTGTTTTGTTTAATACTATAAAAAGATCAAAGTACTACCTATTAAAAGAAATAAAAATGATACATACAATTTGTTCAAATAAAAGGGAATTATTCATATATAGAGAAGGGAAAAGTAAACAATAGCAAACAATTGAAATAAAAATTAATTGTTATTCTGATATTGTAATGTAGGCAATTTGAAATGTTCATATTTATAGCCCTCAGCTGAGACCACTATCACTACAATAGACATTTTAAGGGATAATATCTGTCGAAGGTAGTGATGATAGTCTCAACTGTGGTAAAATTTCTATCAAATTGTCTACAGTACCTGCCAAACGACTTAAAATTAGATTTTGGTTTTCTTGCATTTCAATTCTTCTCAATTCCAACCGCAATCTTTCCATCTCCCTCTCGTGATATTTTTTTTCCCGGTCTGCCTCTAGTTGTAGCCGGCGATTCTCAACAGCTACGAACTCACTCGTAGCTCGTTCGAAGGGCGTTTGTACCCGGCGTGTGCGCGCTCGAAGCAGCCCGCGGCGCCGCGGCGTGGATGTGGTGGGTGACGCCGCGGGCGACGGGCTTGGCCGATGCCGTCGCCTCTGCGGAGCACCCCGTGACGTGGACGTGGTAGGCGACGTCGCTGACGGCATCGGCGCGGACGCAGTACCGGGCGGCGGCGTTTGCACTGGTTGTGGAGGATGGCGTGGAAGTTCTCCAGAGACAGGTGGCAGTGAAGGACGGGCAGTAGATGCTGTTGTAGCTGAGAATATATAATTATTTATATATTAAAATGAGCCAAAATTAATTATTTAGCCAAAACATTTTATCTTTAAAAAAAAAATGGTACCTTGTATAGAATCAGAAGGAATAATAAAATCCAACATAATTTCATCTGTGTCAGAAATTTGGGACGGACAGACTGTATGTACAGAATCTCTGGTTGGTGGTGGTAGAGAGTTTCTCTCTGATAGTGGGGCCTGAAAAATAAAAAAATAAAAATTATAAAAATTACACTTGTTTATAAAAGAAAATATAACAAAGTCCACAAGCAAAGAAAAAAACTAACATCAAAGCCTCTCTCCTCAACTCCAGCTAGACCAACGACAGCAGTCAAACCCATTATGCCCAACACTCTCTCTTCTGAAGCAGTGAGAGTTTGTCTGCTGCTTGGACCACCACCAGTACCAGAAGCCTCACAACGTATTGCTAAAGCTTTTTTCTTGGTTTTTGTTTTCCAGTCTGCCCACACCTGAACATATTAGTCTGTTAATTTTTGTCATGCATGTTTGATCAATCATTTTCTAGTCTATGAAGTAAGCTGATTGTTGTATGTACTTCATCTTGTAGAATACTAAATGTTAATAATAGGAAACAATAAAATATTTTTTTTACAGTGGTTTTTTTAAGAATCTTACTTTTTTCCATTTGTCCAAGGGCTTTATTACTCCTCCACCAATGGAGTTAAGTAACTCTTCCAGTTCCTGCCACAGTCGGTCTGCTTTTATTCGGCCTTGAGGACCTTGCTGGGGCCTCGTTATATCGCCATGGCTAGAACATACTCGTAAGTTAAAATAATTTCAGAGAAACAAAGGGTCTATTGAATAAGTAAAGGGTCAAACACAATTCTTTTGTTTGTTTCGTAAGTAGCACTATTAGTTCACGTAGCGTATCACGTCATTGTTTATGTTTCAAACTTTCAAGTGCCCGAGTGTGATAGATTTAATAAAGGATGATATTTACGAAATAACTAATGATTTACGTACCTTTCCATGAATTCCAATAGAGCTGCGAATTGTTCTGGGCTCGCTCGAGATCTAGATTCCATCCTATAAAAGTTATCACTTCATATAAGGTATCTTTCATTCGTATGCAGGATCCTATCGAAGGTATAAGTTGTCATATCATAACATTTCGAGACACAGTCATGTTTAAAATTACATTCCACACTGTGATATTATAATAAACCAATTATAAGAAGAACTTTACCTTATTTCGCTTACTTTTTATTATTTAAAACAATTATTTGCCCGCGCACAAAGTACACAACACAACCGTAACTTTGACGTTAGTTTGACGTTTGTAGGAACGCTCACCATAGACTAAAGTATAGGATTTTTCTAAATACGTTGTAGAACGAGCGATCGACTCAGTCGTGTCAACTTGGCTACCAACTTATCGTTTTCTACAATCGCTTACGCCGAGGCGATAACGATTGTAGAAAGAGAATCGATACGAAACGTTTGTAACTTGGCTAGGCCTGCAGCAGGAACGGTTAAAAGATAAACCATAAATACAAGAACGGTTTCATGGCGCATCAATTACTTATAGGCACAGAATGGGAACAAAGTGTTTCTACCCGGAGAATCTATTTGCGAAACAGTAAGACACTGATGATCATCGATAGAATTTTATCCTGCATAAAGCAGCCCCCAAATCAAACATATTCAAACTCTGTACTATCTAAGTATACCTACCCTTTATTATTTGATACACAAACACAGATATCCATCTTGATAAGCCAGTCTTTGCAACTAGTTACTGTTATTGTTTCACTAACGGCACGTGTTCATTGTTGCAGTGTCGACGGTGGACGTGGACGCAGTGCTGGGCCGTACGGCGTCGCTGCCGTGTGACGTCACGCCCGACACTAATGAAGACAGGGTCTATATGGTGCTGTGGTTCAGGAAGAGTGGGGGGAAACCTATTTATAGGTAAGTGAGGTTTTCAGAATGATTGGAACTTTTATGTCTGTCTGTGTGTTTGATTTAATGCATACGAGTTAATTCTAAATTAGAAGGCCAATTTCTGTTATTAATAATGCTCATCTCAACTAAAATCAATGTCAAAAATACAGATATTTTTGAAAGATTGAGATAGGCATGAGATAGGAACGTTCTTAAAAATACGGGGATTGCCCTTTGGTTTTTTGTCCAGAAAGATTACCTATTGCTCTTGTTTTAAATCCAGTGGGGATACATTAGTTAGATAAGACTAAGAAGTAATTAGGGTAGAGGGTGGCTCTATTGGACACCACTTATAAGAAGTATGTGGCAGTAACAGCCGTAAAGCCTAAAATTAATTTTCAACCAAAAAATTTGGTCAATTTTCAACCATTTTTTTGGGCGAAAATGTATGTATCAAGTCAAATTATGTGGCCAAGTCAAATTTCACTGCAAGATTCAGGAACACAGCCATAATAAGTTTATCCTAAGTATTTTTGAAAACCAATCTCCATTTAAAAAGATCCCTTTGCCATCAGTTTATAATTACTGTTACATAGGTATAACAAGAACTCTAATTACAGTTAAAACCTGAAAATTTGCGTTCATACCTTTTTACGTAACTGTTTTATTACATAAACCTTCCTGCGACATAATGAGAAGATAAGAAGTAAATATAAGTTCGAGTATAACGTAAAGGACGCCAAGGACAGCACCGTCGCAGTAGATAGGGTGGCGAATTAACTTAAAAGCCCATGCATAACTTATTATCAAGGAAAAACTCGGAAGGAATCGAAATTTTAACTTTTAGCTTATTAAACTGAAACGACAGCTTCAGTTGGGAATATTGTGTAAATGTCTTAAAACTTGGGAAGTCTAAGGTATTATTAAATTCGAAACTGCTTTTAAAATAATTATAAATTATTATTATTGGTGAATCAGACCGTAAAAAGTCCTAATTTGAAGTTACTTACTAAAGTGACTTGGTCCAGTACCAATTTCAGTGAGAACATATGAATTTGTTTTGAAAATCAATCATTAATGATGTAGGTACCTTTGTAGGCCTTACCTTTATAGGTATTTACTGCAATTCATTATCATCTGCCTAGCCTTTTCCGAACTATATTGCTGCCTCTACAATTCAGTTACTGGGTAACACGATACCCCTTGGTAAGACTGATTGTATGACTACCCGTAACGACTATCAACGATCTACAAATGACAGCTGGGACCAACGTGCTTTCCAAGCCACGGAAGGTGTCCCGGTATGCTATGGTTAATCACCCATCCGCGGGCTGATCTTGTTTTCTTGACTTGACTTGATTGATCATGCTTAAGCTTGAAGATCGACCCGTGCGGCTGGTATAATTTAGTCTCGAGTATAATAATATGAAGTATTTACTGCAATTAAGTATATTATTTAATAAATGAAGTATGAAAATTCCGATTAATCCAAACCATTTTAATAGTAATAAACAAACATAATTACCTATTACAATCTCCAGTGTAAATAATGCAATCGGTATAATAAATTACAATACTTAATTAATGGATCACTGAAAAATTGAGCATTGTGTGCAATGTTCTTAATACAATTATGAATGCTTTCATGTAAATGAATGATGCTCACCTTCCGCAAATGTTGCTTTATTTCATTAATAAACAAGCATTATTTTTCAAGCTAATAAACTGATAAAAGCTACAGAAAATACTGCTTTATATTTTCATAGATTTTCTGATAATAAATAAATTATAAGTGAAGCGGTTACAAAAATCAAAGTGGTTACACATGAAGAGACCACTGCTTGATACTTTCATGGGTCTTAACACTGGGTCAAATTTGTTTTAATACTTTTATCTACACCCATGCTATAAATCCTCTATAAAAGTTTCTGAAACAGTTAGCTTATTGCGAACTTTAAAACACTGGTTGTTTTAATGTTGTCATAGTAACCATAATATCATCCAAACGGGTGTTATCATGTTGTACTAAATTTCATAATACAACTCATTTCAAAAAAAGAACATTGTCATGCAGGCGCGTTTCACTAAAAAAGCACCGTAATTTAAAACAAAAAAACATCTATGTTATTCGAATTCACGTGCGTCGTATCCCTCCATTTTTGTTGATATTAGTATTGCAAAGTACCTTTTATAGAGGATTCATATCATGGGTGTAGATAAAGTCTTGTATGCAACTGTAAATAATTAGGTATTAAAACACTCATGTGATACTATTATCACATTCGGATTCGCCTCATGTGATAAACACACATTCGTGTTTTAATACCCCTTATTATATAACAGTTGCATAAATAACTATTACCCAGCTTTACTAGTACGATTACGGCTTGACAGGAAATGGTCATGTAACAAACATTTTATTCAATAGAAAAAAGAGAATATTTTATATTTGTGTACCTACACACAAATAGTTTTTGTGTAAATATTGCGTGTAAATAATGCTTTCAGGATTTTATGTCACACACAATGAACCAGTTATTTTAAAATGGCTGATGTATGTATTCATGCAAAGCAGTTTGAACATCAGATTATTAAAAAACATGTGATCATCTAATAACTGTTACATGTCTACATCACACCGATGACATGGATGTATTAATAATCATCATCAGTCTACAGCAGTTCAGTTCAAAGACCCTGGACAAAGGCGTCCTAATTGCTCACCTCTAAGCTCCTTTCTCGACCAACCTCACTCGCTCACACTATCGGTATTAAGCAAGCGATGGCTTATTGAGGTTAAACTAATAATTACTTCCAAATTTTGCTGCCAAGAACTAGCTTTAGTTCAAATTAAACTGAAATACAGGTATTGGCAGAAATAGGTTTGGTACTAAAAGGTAGAAGCTCCAAGAAAAAACACAATCGCTGTTGATAGGTGTTTTCTATCGAACTATTTACCAACATTTACACAGCTTATTTTCCCAGTCAGCCAAAGTTTTCCACTGTCAAAATAACACTTAACTGACATCTCACAATCGATCACTTATTGCAATGCAAAACATCGAAAATTCAACGTAGTGGACGCACTTGTTAATAACAACGAAGTAAATAAAAGCCAATCTAACTTAAGAAACAGACAGTCGCCGTAATTCCAGTTGGGCAGTGCCTTATAAAAACTTTGTGAATACGTGTTTAATTAATAGCATAAAGTCGGGCCTAATGAACCGTTCGCTACCTTAAACGGATGAGCGGAAGCCGAGCACGACCAATCCAATTAACGTTAGGAACACACCTACAACGTACAACGAAACACACTTAAGATGTCATGGCGCTCGTTAAGGAAATCACACTTGACAATGGAGGTCCGAGGACTTTCCATCAATGTCCTTATGCGGGAGCTCTTGTCACTCATACGTAACCTGATTCGGATACACGTGGCTTAACTTGGAGTCTGCTTTGCTATATGCTTTGCGTGTATGGCTTTTTTTTTCATATTTTGACTTCATATGGACTGTAATTTGTAGAGAAAAATCTAAATTAATTATTAGTTACTAGCTGTTACCTCTGCCTTCTCCGGGTCAAGATCTACACATATGTGTCAAATTTCATTCAAATCCGTTCAGCTGTTTTAGCGTGAAAACAAAAAAACAAACAAACAAACTCACTTTCGAATTTATAATATTATACAAGTTAGGATTTTGAGAACAAGACAAAGTAACGACAAAAGGCAACGCAATTTCCTGTTTCAGAAAACTCAAACAAGAACTTAAAGAAATATTTAAAGTAAACATCTATTTTAGTATTAATTAATTTTGCTCATCCTTTACGCAAAACGGGAATAAAGTGCGTATTAAACTCTCAACAGCAAACATCTGCTTACGTAACCAAAACATTTACGTACATAAAATCCCCATTATATCCTTAAAATTGTTTATAATTGCTATTTTATATCAGCAACCGGGCGAAACGAATACTTGGCAGAGAATACCTACATAAAATGCGTGCTCAAATTGTTAAATTTACCTGGAACACCAGGGTGTGCGATCAACATCAAATCATCTCTCTCAAAGCTTCTTGCTTTATAAATTAGGATGGAGGTCGGTAGATTGAGAAAATGTAGCCTGTCCGGAAATTGAAAAACTTCACCGTGTCGGGCCGTTCTTTTATTCTAGAATTTGACAGTTTTTTAAGGAAAATAAATTCAGTCGCGGACCATGTGACAATTTACGCGCTTTCATTAGATTCGGCGTCAAACGTGATTGTATTAGAGCTGATTGTAACCTGGTTTTTGTACGACACGTTTTATGTCTGATTGGGTCTAATAAGATATACTTATCACTGATTTATCGAAACTAGCTTTCTTATAAAATACTAACCTCCACCCATGGCTTCACCCGCGTTATATGTCGATTAAAATTATCCCTTGTCCTTCCCCAGGATGCCATCCATCTTCTTGGCAAATTTTGTCGAAATCCGTTCAGTGGTTTAGGCGTGAAAAGGTAACATACAGACAGACAGGGTTTACTTTCAAATTTATAATATTATACTAGTATGGATAAATCTATTTATTCATTCATGTTCATTGACATCTCGCCGTAGGTGAGCTAATTTCAAGGAACTTAAACTCACATAAGTTCCTTGATTGACATCAACCAATGAACAAAATTGTCAACATTTTATTGGTTGGATACGAGACTTTTGGCTACTTTGTATGTGTGTATATGTCTTTTTTTGCAATGTGCGTTTTTTTGTGCTGAATAAACAATTGTCCTTTCTTACTTTTTTTCACTTTTTATTAGGAAAACAATTAAAGTGATAATTTAAACATTTCAAAGTGTATATTCAAAACTTCGGAAATTATCAATATTTTTTGTTTCAGTTTTGACGTGCGTGGCCGGTCGTTCAACAAGGCGCTACAATGGTCGGACCCGGGTGCGTTTGGACCCCGAGCATACTTCGCAACAGTCGCCCGACCGGCAGCACTTACACTCAGCTCCGTACAGCTGGACGACGAAGGCGTCTACAGATGTAGAGTAGACTTCAAAAACTCACCAACAAGAAACTTCCAAATCAGACTTACAGTAATAGGTAAGTTACTTGATAACATCTAAGACATGTGCAGATAAAAAGGACCAAAGTTAAGCAAACAAAGCTTAATGAAACCAAGCAAATAGAATTAGTGAAACAAAAATACTAGATCAAAGTAACTGTCTAGTTTCAGGTACAAGTTTTGAAAACCAAAATTAAATCAGTCTAGACCAGACTTGGGTATTTTGTAGTACACACAAAACCATCTTTCGGTTACCCTTGGCCTGCCAATTCTGGGTAAACCTTTAATTGCTTTTGCTATTATTCCAAGCATTCAACTTGAATTTGTTCATAATAGAGTTAATTTATAAAATGTTATTATGATCTGAGCAGTCATGTTAAGTGACGCGAGACTAGACGGTCTCGTTAAAATAAAAAATCAACTAAGTTTAAAAAATGGAAATTTTATGAGGCGACAACTGGGAATCAATTTAGTCATTACGATGAATCGCGGGAGCCGCGCGGTCGCCGAGTGATGACATCGCGTAGACATTTTAATTATCAACTGTCGACTCGGGATCGGCGAGGTTGCTCAGCTGCTTCGCTGATAAAAACGATGCCTGCCGACGATGACACAGATAAAATCTGCAGGAGACAGGTTAAATTTAAAAGGAAATTAGATTTGAATAGATCAAATTGTCTGAACGTTATCAGCCTGCCGTTCTGATCCCCTTTATTTGCTTATTAAAACCTTAGACGGAAAATGGTTCACTAAGTTATAAAATGAGTTATGAGCACATTGTATTCATTCTTCGGTGAATGCTGTTATAATTAATATTGCGCAGTGCCGTGTTTTCATAACGTTATTTACCACTTCCACAATCCGTATCGATGTGAATTATTGGCATTACATATGTTTCCCACATCAATAATATATTCACTATGGATTTTATTAATATAATAACCTTGCCGAGTATTGCGGGTGTTCCTCTATAATTACTCTAATAGGCTCAGTCAATGGCAGCGTAACCGTATTCTTAAGAAATATTACCGGCGGAGAGCATAAAAATATAAAAACATGGTCTATAAATGCCGAGCAAACTACCGTTGAGCTTTTCAAAGAAATTACCCTATTCAAGGCGACGAAAGACGTAGGCAAAGGAGATGAGGGAAGTAAATTTCTTTTGCGCAGAACAAAGCATTTAAAAGTAAGCCTACATCGCATATATGCAACTCCATTGAAATCCATTAGTCTCTCGCGCCGAGAGGTAATTTGCAAGAAGCCTTTTGTTAGCAAAGGGACTGTTCACACAAAGAACTCTCTTACTTACATAATCAGGCATATTCATAACATCATAAAATATCCAATTACCATTGAGGACGGAGGGTGTTCATTAATGGCGTCAAATAATAATCAAATCTGGCGCTCGCGTAATATCGTGAACGATCGCGCCCTCAGTTTTCATTCCCATATTGACATAATGATGAAGATTGTGAGATAGGGTTAGTATAGAACCTTATTATAATTTTGTGGGTTTTTGTCGTAGTGCCTCCTCATCAGATGTTGATGTATGACAAGTCTGGCGCGGATGTGTCAGGCGTGGTGGGGCCTTTGGAGGAAGGAGCAGCATTGGTGCTGGTCTGCGAAGTTCGGGGTGGTAAGAAGACTTAGATTTTCTAATAGAATTTACCCTTTCTTATGTAAGTTAAAGCTCGTGCCAGTTTCTTAACCAAAACCTGACTGACGACCTATCTAATTTTTATCTAAAGCCATGAAGTATAATTAATAATTAATAATAAATAATGTGTTTTTTTGTTTTTTTACGGGGGTTATAATTTAGATACTAGGCTGGAGCAGATTCTGGAATACCTCCTTTTTTAAAATACCTGCCATAGCGGCCATGGAATGTATCCTAAAAGGTCACTTTTGTATAGAACCTACACCCAAGCTTTACACAAACCTGAACAGTGATATGAACTACGTATTGACATTCTACAAACCTCGGTTCACCGCTCAAAACTTTAATATCGCAATAGGTATATAAGCGTACATAGAAATATATTTGTTAACATCTGCCCGTACCGTGTTTACACTTATTGGTTATTTCATCGACTGCTCTTTCAAATGTCACCTCACTGAAAAATGTTCTATTTATATAATTCGAGGTAGGTACTTCTAAAATTCTTATTATCTAGATGAGTTGAAGTTTTTCTGAATTTTTTTTTTTTTTTTTTTTACTTTAAAATAAATTAAGTAAACCGTTATCTATCTATATAAGAATGAACCTACGCAAGAAAAATGA
Source organism: Lithophane ornitopus (assembly GCA_948473465.1). Classification (NCBI taxonomy): domain Eukaryota; kingdom Metazoa; phylum Arthropoda; class Insecta; order Lepidoptera; family Noctuidae; genus Lithophane; species Lithophane ornitopus. The sequence continues at coordinate 8,283,629 of OX419633.1, forward strand.
ATCAACTAAATAATTTCAAATCGCGGGAAGAAACGCGGATTAAAAAAACTAGTTAATTCACTTCGCCGCTTAACTAAAAGCGTCGCAAAAATATTGAACAGTGGGGGAGCTCAATTTTTTTCTATTGCTTGATTTCTTTTATGGAAACATTGGAAGAGATATTCCATTCGAATGAGTTCATTGAAAAGTCCGCAGTATGGCCGCCTGGCTTCGAGCCAGTGCTCGCAGCGGATTATCTTCAGCCGTGCGCCCACCAATTGTGATGATGCAGCGGGCCGGACAGGGGGAGTTTAGGCTTTGACCCTGTTATCACGCTCATACTTAATTATGTGACTGAAATATGAGCAATGTAACCAGTTGCTTAATGATTTGAATTGAAAAGATTCCCGGAAAATTTTCAAATTCGGAAAAAACTGAACGTCCTTTTTTCTATGGGATTTCTGTATGAATTATTGAAATTTGGCCAGGACGTATGTCGGGATTACTTGTTAAAAATAAAAGTACCTACCACAGAATACCTAGTGTATTTACTTTTAACTGCTTTTTTCAACCTACTTTATTTTTCTTTAGTATTTTTTTCTAATCGAACGAGACAGATGTTCTATGAAAGAGCCAGCAACACTTTGTTATTTGAAACTTTAGTGATATCCGGTATGTCTCTATTCTAAATTGAATGTGTTTTCTTGTTTATGCCACCATAAACCAGAAAACACATTATATTTGTAACGGTTATTTAAACAGCCGAAGTAAAACTCGTCGTAAGTTGATTTAATTGAATCTAACATAACGTGATCATCGGATTTTACGTTATATATAAATTACAGGTTAAACGTATTTTCACTTCTTGTTATGCAGTATAAAAGAAAAACGTGTTTATAAAACATGTCACATAGGTCTAGCCCGCACTGCGATTAAAAATCGCTCGAAATTTTTATCGCAATACTCTGTAGCACATGGTATCTTCTGGTGATTTAAAATTCGCGCTTGTTGCTGTGCCGTACACTGAATATAAACCTAGGCCTTATAGGTTCACCTATTTAAAAATCCTTCTGGCCTACAATGTTGAATTTGCAAAATGTTGAATTCGCAAAATGTTGTATCCCAAAATGTTGAATTTGTAAAAAGTTGAATTTTCTGGACTCGCAATGTTGAATTTACAAAATGTTGAATCCCAAAATATTGAGTCCTGTGGATGCGAGAGACGCAGGACTGGTTGCGGTGGAGATATTTGGGGGAGGCTATGTCCAGCTGTGAAACCTGTTTTGTCAAATATTATAATGAGCATACTTCTACTTCACCGGAAAATAACTGGCATTGCGGTGGTACTCACATAGACGGCTCTATACAGGAACCTACCAGCTGGTACAATTAGTATACATACTTATATTTATTTACGTACCTAACTAAAACTCGTTTTAAGCTTAAAACACACACAAGGCGGGTGCGTGTCGGGCGCGTGGCGGGTGCGGTAGTACGGTGGGCATAAATAAATTGTAATTCAAGGAATTATATGGATGTCAATCAACACACAGAACGCGTGCGCGGAGCGGGAGCCGCGCCCGCGGCCCGCCACCACAGACAGCGCGCGAGGCAGCGGGTCGGAAGCGGGTGTAGCGTCGTTACATTTGTCGTAATACACGTATACTTCGATAGGCTTTCACACTGAACACGGACGTGATTCGTACGCGGAGCGTGTCGTATTGGTTCTGTAAACATTTACAAAAAAAAAACCGTTTGGCGATGGATCTCTGGATTATGAAGATTTTAAATATTGTTATTTTAATTTTCTTATTAATTAATTTAAATTAATATTCTACACAGCGTACTCTCCATTATTCTAATTCTTTTTAGGGTTCCGTAGTCAACAAGGAACCCTTATAGTTTCGCCATGTCCGTCAGTAACTGGGTAATACGATACCCTTTGGTAAGACTGGTTGTCAGATTTTCGGGCTTCTGACGACCCGTAACGACTGTCAAAGATCCACAAATGACAGCCGGGACCAACGGCTTAACGTGCTTTCCGAGGCACGGAGGAGTCTCGGTATGTAAATATGGTCACCCATCCACGGACCAACCCCGGCAAGCGTAGCTTAACCTGATGGATCGACCCGTGCGGCTGTTATTACTTAGCCACGAGCTCCTCCACGGCAGTAGTATATATAACGAAATTAAAAGGAAAACTATCACCGCTACGTAGGCTCCACAAGTTACCGAGTAATAATCGACCAACTTAAAGAACCATGACATCACCCTATACATGCATACCCTCACCAAAACGATTATGACCAAAAGCTACATATGGTGCATTTAAAAGCACCGTAGACCTAGATTCTGAAATAATTCCTCTATTTTAATTTAAACTAAAGGTTTTTGTATATTTCAGAACAAAAAAAATACTTTTCCTGGCAAATAGCTCATTCGTTTCACTTCAAAAAACGGTTGATTGCTAATCGTTTTCTGTCAGGCGTTTTATACATAACTTCTTCAGTAACGAATTTCGATTTAAAAAACAATTGGCGTTACCTAGTAGGGCTTGACTAGATTTAGCAACATAAATAACAACATGATGTGGCATAACTCGCCACTAGGTCCGGCTGGGACCAGCTTAAAATGTACCAAGACTGTGCGAGGCAGAATAAAATCAAACTATGCTATGAAAATCAAACGATCCTATTAGATACATCTCTATCGCTAAGCACGTCTCTGGTGGAGAGGCTGACTTAGGATAGTTAAAAACATCTGGAGTGGGTCTACCAGATGCTTGTAACTTATCGAATAATTTATTTATTTAAACTTTTCGCAGACAAAAAAAAAAAAAAGGTACAAAGGCGGACTTAATGCCTCTATCAGTCAACCAAGGGTGGTGAAGAGATTAGATGGCGGGTGCTCTGATTGAGAGGAAAAATATATATATCATAATGCATTATAGATAAAACAGTTTTTACAGTACATAAATACGCAATCAACATAAATACTTACATACATATTTACTATAATATATACCTATAATATATATAAACATAATATACAAATTCAAGGTGTATATGACTGTACTCAACTCCTATGACTATAATTCCACATACTAGTAAGGCGATCAGTGTAAAGGAAAATAAAACAAATCTCGTAGCGTGAAAAACAGCGTAGGTACGTCTTTTTTATTCAATCTTTAAGCATTTATTTAAAAAAACCTAAATAAATATAAGCCATGGCAGTGAAGAGATGGTCAGTCCCAACAAGATGCGTGGTTCAGCACCATTAAGATTATAACCATTTTGAAGGCAGCAGAAGGTACAACATCAACCCTCATGTTGTTTTTTACAGGTGTACGGAAAATTCACTGTCTAGACGTCTCTAAATACGTTGCACGCGCAAAACACATTTGATACACCGAAACATTGATGCATGATTCCAATCAACTCAGCACCGCAATATTGTATCCAATTACATTTCACCGATAAACTGCCACGTATCGTTATTACAGTAGGAAAACAAAATCGACAGTGAGATATCGCTTTCAAGAATATGTATATCGATCTAAAATGTGCAGAAAAGTTACGGGTAAGTAAATAATTTAAATAAACAATAAATAAGCAAACAAACAATAACACACGCACAAAGCACAACTTTGGACTGGTTTGAACGTAACAGTAGGTTTCTATGGCGACGAGTGACATAAATGAGTGAATGAGCGAGTGACAACTAATATCAGTTATCAGACAGATATTTTTTTTTTACTCACAAATCGAGAATCACAACAAGAATCTGAATCGGAAAAAATACTATTCATACAAAAGAACTTATTAATATTTTACTAGTTAATTTTTTTTGGAGCAACATGCAACATGATAATTATAGTGTTATAACACTATAATTATCTTCTTGCATGTTGTTCTATAGATAGTGCTGTGCACTTCTGTAAGTGACGAATTCACAATACCTTCCATAAACTGTATGTGATTTTTATTTGTGTATGTTTTAGTGCGTTAATGGTTGAAGTGCCATATCAATAAATAATATCGTGGCCTCCATGGTTATCTCATGTACCTCAAAAATAAGGTATACTCCTGCCACTAATCTGATCACATTGACCGAATGAACGAAATGAACTGTAATCTTTCACATTGTCGCCATTAAATCGAAAATGTAACCGGAACTACAAATAATATTTATTTTTATTCAATTTTAAACATTGGCTTTGATTGACTCTAGACTATTATCTTTAATCTAGTTTGAATAAATGAAGGATACTTGAAAATATGAATTGGCTGTAATCGATTAGGGCAAAAATGGTCATGGTCATTTGCAGTTGTAAAAACATGTTCTCCCATACATTCTGTATCGGAGAACAAGTTTTTCAACTACAATGTTAAGTTTGTTTTATAAATTCATCCCAACTACGGAACCCTTCATTGTGCATGGTACGACATGCACTTGTTTAATTATTCCATGAACCCACATCCTTTTCCTTTTTTGTTCGTAGTAGAAATAATAACTTCCGTGTCCGCACACTACCCGCTGCCGTCCCGCACCCGAACCGCTGCCGTCCCGCGCCCGACCTGCGCCAGCGCTGTGTGTGAACACGATGAACAGCGCGGCTCTCGCAAAGAATACGACCCTTTTATGTCCTCTAGATGGTGCCATTTTCAATTTAATGTGTTACATAGCCTATATCCAGCGGTCGATCAAGCCGCTTCCAACGATATCTCATTTGTCAAATTATGATGCGTAGTTTTGGAGGAACAGATGAATATACATACATACAAACCGGTCAACAACATACCGGCAAAATCATAACCCTCCTTTTTGCTTCGCCGTAGTCAGGCTGTAGTAAAAATGGCTTAAGTTAGTGCTCCAGAGTGAAAAATCCTGACTTCTAAACTAGGTTTATGTAGCCTGTATCTTAGAAGCCAGTGTACTATAGAATAGAGTACCTATTCTCGATAAAATAACTTTTTACAAATTCAACATTTTGCAAATTTAACATTATGATTCGGATGGGAAATTCAACTTTTTACAAATTCTACGTTTTGGTATTCAACATTTTGCGAATTCAACATTTTTGCGAATTCAACATTTTGTAAATTCAACATTGTAGGCCAGAAGGTTAAAAATCACGAGCACGAAATACTCGTAAATGTCATAGTGACTTTTTCAATACAATTCACTATGATTTTTATGAAACGTGTCATTTAAATAACAAAAAAAACTCTAAAACAAGTGTTAACTCGCCAGAATAATTTGTTAGTCATGTACGTACACAATTGGTTTTTCCGATAAACAGACTTTTTTAAACGTGGTCGGAATAAAACGTGGTCGGTATATACAGATTTGTTCTGTGGGTCAAACTCCTTATTTTTCCAACCTTTTCGTAAAGTGTATTTAGCTCCAGTTTCATTTACCAGGTCGTCCAGAGCCGACAGTGTCCTGGTGGATAGACGGGACACCAGCTTCCCAGTACATCGGTGTCAAGACGGACACCCACGTGATCGTCAACCGCTTGGAGTTGCAGCATTTGAAGAGAGAAGACTTGAACACCACATTTAAGTGCAGAGCATCGAATACGAATCTAGTACCACCGCAGGAGAAAGTCGTCAGGCTTGAGCTGAACTGTAAGATTTCAGTACCATATTTATTTTGCCCTCTACGTTTATACATAATTAGGAACTTTTAAAACATCCAAAATATGTAGGCTTGTGTAGGATAGCAGAAAGTCCATAGTTGCTCACATGCCATACTTTAAGCTTTAGTCAAACTGAGGCGAATCCCGCGCTGGATGCGGGACGAAATTTGCTCGCGCCGTTTGTGTTAAATACCTAATTGAATGGAGGTTAAACTGGTGCGAATTGTTGCGTATCTCTCTAATTATTAAAGCAATCAAAGCACAGGTGTCCCGCGCGGAATTCGCCAATACCATCTTTCAAATCATCCAAACGTCACTGTCATAACGATCTTCCGATCACCATTCCACCATACATCGTAAAAAGACTAGAATACCTACCATTTGAACGTATGGCAATTTACTGGCATTTAAGATTTAGCATTACCTACTTCATATTCTCAAGGGCATATCTGTCTTCTTAGTACCTACGTACAAAAAGCTACAAAACTAATGACTAATTTCTAAGAATAGTAATTTCGTGTGGAGTTTTAGTGTGTCAATCATCTTTCCCTTTGTGTAATAAACTTGATATACCTTTAATTAAGTCTACACTTCACAAAGAAGGTTAACACATCTCTTCATGACCAACTCTGAGAACTATGTAGTCTGTTTTGTTGTTTTAGATACTGTAGACATTCTTAGTTCAATTAAAAACAGTTTTATAAAAAATATAAAAAAAACAGGAAGAAAACTACACCTTACCAAAGAAGACATCTTTTACTGTGAAACTTCATGCCACTCCACTAAAATATCTATAAAAATATTTGAAAAGTTTGTGCAACATCTAATTTCAAAGTAAACCGTCACTACGTTAGGATGACAGTTAACCCTAACATATTTCGGTACCTCTTTCATTTTTTTGTTTTAAGAAACGAATGTAACAAATAAATCCACAGTGACTTGTATTTTGCTGAATTTCCGCTCAATCCTTACAAGGAAACGAACGTGGACGAACGGAGATTAAAATATATGATAATACTTACGTTACTTTTGTACACAATTGTTCCCTTTCTTTAGAACATTTTCTAAACAGCTATAAATCTTCGGTCAACTGCAATTAAGTAGGTACCTAACAGGAGTTCCTTCCAAATTGCAGTTTTGGTGTTTAGTTTTATATTGCGTTAAAAATCAAAAGGTATCTACGGATTTGCTCGGTTTTTGACAACACGTGTGCTCAAACAAAATTGAGTAAATGTGTGAGAAACAGACGATTGACATCGTATTCTCGAGTCACAATGACGATCGTCAAAAATCTAGCAAATCTGTACGTACCTAAATATTCCCTTTATTTATTTTTATTTTGAAATTGATATTTCCGAGACTTAAAAAACTATTTTCTGAAGTTGAAAATATATAAAGGTTTCTTTCATTGGTACACATGGAAGTACTTATGTTCTTCCGACAAAGTAATTATTGCAATACATTTGATACCCACATTTAAAAACTGAAATATTGTATGAATCCTTTTCACCCCAGACTAATTTAAATGAATTTATCTTAGTCTAGACATACCTACAGTGTAGACTAATAATGCGGTGTGTTATATAGATGATTCTTGGAACCTTTTTAAACAGATAAAAGGCTGGACCTTTTTAAATAATGCAAATCACTACTTTAAGACTTTTTTTTGTGGTACAGTAAGTATCCTTCTTATTCAATTTATAAAAGACAATATATACATAACACAACTAACTATTTACATAAAACACTAAAACTTAAAGAACTACTTTAATTTATTAGGTATATAACATAGATGTTTGTGTAGTTTTGTAAAGTGATATTTCATGAGCTCGAATTAAAGATTAATATTAAGAGCTCTATCACAGGAGGCAAGTAATTATGTCGTCTGTCACTTTGCGTAACAACAAAGATTAAAATGATATCATAAAACTGATATAGGTGGCTAAGTAATAACAGCCGCAGGGGTCGATCCATCAGGTCAAGCTATGCTTGCCGGGATTTGTCCATCGATGGGTGACCATCTTTATATACCGAGCCTCCTCTGTGTCTCGGAAAGCACGTTAACCCGTTGGTTCGTGCTGTCATTCGTGGATCTTTGACAGTCGTTACGGGTCATCAGAAGCTCTAAAGTCTGACAAGCAGTCTTACCAAGGGGAATCGTATTACCCAGTTACTGGGTTGTGGAGGTCAGATAGGCAGGCGCTCCATGTAAAATAACTTCAGCTGCATCCGTTTAGACTGGAAGCCGACCCCAACATAGTTGGGAAAAGGCTGGTCAGATTGATTGATTGATATAGGTGCCTATTTGCCATCACCCTATGCGACTGTTTTTTACAGTCTTCCCGACTTGCTTGCTGGCTTGTTGTCCACTCGGCATTCTCCAGGTGAGAAGTGAAATTTCATTTCTCATGTTTCTTTTACCAGTGGTTCCACTATCGGTGTCGCTGTTGAATCGACCACAGCAGCTGCTGTCGGCTGCCGCAGCGACACTTCGATGCGTGTCTGAAGGCAGCCGGCCGCCTGCACACATAGCCTGGTACAAGGATAACCGAGTCTTCGATAGAAATATGGTAAGTTATTGACAATTATTTTACGATGTTTGAAAATGTGAAGTTTGTGACCACTTTGTGTGTAGCTTTCTAGCGATGGAAAGTATTAATCAAAGACAGAAACATACATAACAAATATAATGTCTATATAATGGGATCCGGCGTGACAATGCGGATATCCATAGTATTATAAAGATAGGTATGTGTTCTACCTATTTGAAACTTTATGTTAATAATAATAATATATACTAAACACTAAACTAACCTGATGCTAAACTAGGGACCTTCATAATTTGAATCTAGCGTCTAAACTGTTGCCAAAATATGGCTATTTCAAACGAAGAGCCCATTAAATTGAATAACAGCTTGGCCTTGTAAGGTAAATAGTTTGGGACTTGTTAGCACACAATTCTATTTCTAACCGAATATATGGGCAGTGCCAATGCTCCGCTTAAAATAGCGTTGACATCTAGCTAAGTGTCAGGTCCGTCTCAGTTTGCCCTAGTCAGTCGTTTAGGAAGCCTCTGCAAGACGCAAATGTTATAAATACAGTCCCGGACTCTACTAAATCGAGCCACCGTGCAATTTTATGTTTTTTAACATAAAATTGCACGGTGGCATAAAACATCAAATTTTTGATAATTCAGAGAAAAAGTTTTTATGCAGTATTGAAGCTGACACACTGGCAATCATTTCGGTATTACCATTGTTCTAAATTTGAATTCACGAATTTGAAAAAGAGAAGAACATCTAAGTTTGGCTTCTCTTATAGAAGCAACCAATTAGAGCATCTATAAGTCACTAGTTATTTTTTTTTTTCTGGCATACGAAGGGTATCGATATTATTATTGAGAGTGTTTCTTTTAATTATCATCATCCAGCTAGCCTTTTCTCATCTATGTTGGGGTCGGCTTCCCGTCTAACCGGATGCAGCTGAATATATGTATAGCTGTATTTTACGTATAGCGACTGCTTTATATCTGACGTCCACAACTGGGTAACACGATACTCTTAGTAAAACTGGTTTTCATGCTCTTTCACACTTTTTCACACCAACTACTTTTTCGCACTTTTTATCGAAGGATTTAACAAAAAAAGACAGTAATTTTGAAAACTTTCTAAAATTCAGTACCTCCACAAACATTCAATACAAAAGTTACTTATGTATTACTTTGGTTCTATTCACACGCCCTTTGTATCTAGTCGAGTTGGTCAATCCGTTTGTTCGGAAGGACACCGGGCCGACCGTACGTGATCCCCTTTTCTAAGACCCGTCGTGGTCACTGACTGGATTCAAGGAGCATTCTCCTATTATGAATGAAAAATAGAGGTTCTAAGCTATTTTGTAAAAACTAAAGAATAAAGTCATAATGTAGGTATCCTTACATATTATAAAACAAAGTCCTCCGCCGCGTCTGTGTGTCTTCCTGTACGCGATAAACTCAAAAAATACTGCACCGATTTTCATGCTGTTTTCACCAATGGATAGAGTAGTTATCGAGTAAGGTTTAAGTATAAAATAACCGACATCCACGCGGGCGAAATCGCGGGCATCACCTAGTTCAAAACATAAAACAAGTTCAGCTTAAATAAAGAGGTTGAACGAAACTAACAATATTCTGTGCCATTTATTCGCAGTCTTCATTCTAAAAATGTTTTAAAACGTTAATCTTTTACTAGTGAATGTGGTAAAAATTAGCTTCCCACAAAATGTCCAGTTACTTGTAATTTGTTCAACGTCCAGTGGTCTTATTTGAGCGGAGCGCGGCAGGTAATCCCTCAATTAACTTCCATTCTGAAGCTAAGCACGCACTGTGGCTTTTAAATCGCTTGTCGCGTTTTATAGTCGGATTCGGTCATTGATGGACTTTGATTTAGCGCCCGACTAATTGCGCAGCACCGTTCCAGCTTAAACAATAGCTTACAGAAATGCCACTGTTTCGAATAGTCCGTTTGTGACTTTTTTATTGAGTTTAGCTGAAATATCGTGCACGTTGTATGCAAGCGTCTGATTTACAGGAATGTTATTTAGAAAGTCTCGACGACGAATGAGTTTTCGTTCGTCGTTGAGAATCCAATAAAGTTTTATTAAAGTGCAATATTCGGGTTAATTGCAGCTTTATTCGTCTCTCGTATCGGTATATGTTTGGGGCTTAATAACATCCGCATTGATTTCTTCATTTAAATAAGATGATGGTTTCGAATATTTTTAATTAATCCGAGAGTGCGGCGGGCTTAGGGCCCAAAAAACGTACCACAACCAAATCACATCACAGCGACTAAATGTGGGTAAGCAGTGGTTACGTGTGAATAGTGTCGCTGCAGTTTTTTGCAGTTGCGTTGTGGTAACTATAATATTTCGATTTGGTTGCGTTGACGCTAGTAGTTGCGATGTGGTTACGTTATGGCTAGTGTTTGCAGGTAGATCTACTCCGGTTGTGACAGAATCGTCGCGGTGTCGTAACGTTGTGGTTACTAAACGGTTAAAAAACGGCCAAATGTGGTCCGTGTGAATGAAATTTTCCATCATAAAAATTTGCGAATATTGCAAATTAAAAAATATTCGAAAAAAATATTAGTTGTGAGACTTGTTCACAGACTAAATAAACGACAGGGACTATTATCAGTAGGGAAAAAATAAAAAGACATTTGAGTTAAAAAAAAAAGCAATAAGAATTGCTTTTAGGTAATGATTTATTATAATTCCTGGCATAACTAAGCTCGAATGGGTCACTCATCAAAAGATTACAAAATGCTTGAAGTGACGTTTAATTAATGTTAAAAAATTATATAATTTCTTCATTATATTTACCGGTCGCATTTTTTTATGTGTCCAAAATAGATAACTTTCGTTTCACTCCGTAGGTGACAGATCATTCCAACGAGACGTGGTCTGTGAGCACCCTAGTGTTCAGCCCGAGCCCGGTGGACAACGGCGCAATGATCAAGTGTGTAGCCGCCAACCCTAGTCTGCCCACCAAGTCCATTGATGACCAACTACAGCTCAATGTTGTATGTAAGTATTACATTTCTATTACCTAAGTTGTTTTTTCACAGGTTTCCACAGGTTGTCTCAGTTCATGAATAATCTTTAAAAAGAAAATTTACGTTTTTGAGGTTTTTATAATACATAAAAAAGAAATACAAACAAAATGGCTACTGGGAACTGGCTGTGAAGAATATTCCAAGGGGCAGGTCACATGTGCGCAATTAAAGACCTTTTTTTTTATGTTAGCCTAAATTGTCCCACTGCTGAGCAAAGGCCTCCCCCAAATCTTTCCAAACATCCTTTTTCAGGGCCATCTCGATCCAACCCTTGCGGTACGCGTCTAGATCGTCTCGCCATCTCTTCCTGGGCTGGCCTCGGCGCCGCCGTCCATCTTCAGGCACCCACCGCGTGCAGACTGTTGTTGTTGCCCAGCGGTCGCTATGCATGCGGCTGACATGACCCGCTCAGTCCCATTTTAGCTTGGCAGCCTTTTTGCCTACGTCTAGAATCCCCGTTTTGGAGCGCAACGTGGTGTTTCGTATTCTGTCAGTTCGGTTTACGCCCAGAATACCTACCCATGTTTAACTGCTTCTAATTAGACTGAAACCATTGACCTAATTTAATGAGGGAAGACTAGACTGATAGTCACTGTAGCTACATTCGTCTTCAACAGTCAGGTCATAAACCAGAAGTTTTATGACCTAAAATACAATAGACGTAGTTAAATTTAGTAACCTATTCCGCTTGACTATTCTTCAAGAGTCATAAAAAACCCTGTAAGAAATCGACACGTGTTTCACCTCTCAACGAGGCATCCTCAGGACGACGATTGACCAATTGCAAACCAGAACGCGACATGTTACCACACCGAGCGCTGGACGCAAAGAATTATTACTACTTACTTTAATTACATTGCGTCCAGCGCTCGGTAGAGAAGAATATTCAAGCGGAATAGGTTACTAAATATATCTGCGTCTATTGTATTTTATAATGGATTTCCGCAAAGTCACGCCTGAATCAATTAACTGTTTTATCTACACGTATGCTATAAATCCTCTATAAAAGTTTCTGAAACAGTTAGCTTATTGCCAACATTAAAACACTGGTTGTTTTAATGTTGTCATAGTAACCATATGTTTTAATACCCCTTATTATATAACAGTTGCATAAATAACTATTATGACCTCACTAATTACTAATGTAACTATTTATAGTAGGTATTTATGTATTGCTAATAAACACGCTTTTTGCTTAACTACTAAAATATGTCGTGAACCATAACACTGAAAGCTTTATTAAATTGTATCGCAACGAACAATTTAATTTCATCAACTATAACAAGGTTTGAAAGCAAACTTTAGGTATTTAGCGTGTACCTAATAACAAAGTAGTTACTTGTGTTCAATATTGATTCAATTTCTCATAATCCTTTGGCCCGGTCTCAAGATAATTTAATAAAACAGTTTCAAGAACTGCTCTTTGATAAAATTGAGATAAGTTTCCCATAAGACAGTCTGGTATGATAGCTAATTGCGAATATCTGCGCTCATTGGATTTATAATTAATTTGATTTATAATAAATGTAATCTCTGAGCAATTTGAGGAATTGCGGGAAGTAGGAATAGTGATAATGTTTATAAATCCGTATTAATCATAATAATTCCTTTATTGTCAGGCAACTAAGGGTAACAGATTTATCTTTTACACAAATTATTCTTACAAAATTATAAACTACCTAGCTGCGCCCCGCGGTTTCACCCGCGTAATTCTCGTTCCCGTGGGAATATCGGGATAAAAAGTATCCTATATGTTAATCCAGGTTATAAACTATCTGTTTGCCAAATTTCATCCAAATCCATTCAGCCGTTTTTGCGTGATTGAGTAACAAACATCCAAACACACAAACACACAAAATTTCACATTTATAATATTAGTAGGATAGTAGGATACTTAATAAAAACACTAGGCACTGTATGTGTAATTGGAAATGCGAAAGTAACTTTAATTATTAACATTGCAGAAAACTAACATCGCATGTTTCTTTCATACATATTTTTGCGCTCATGTTGGATGTAAGTTTAGTATGCAGGTACTTAAATATTACTTTTAAAGCCATCGTTACATTAATAAGTAATAACAATGCTGTATTCGATACCCAAGAACCATAATTCTTACGTAGCAAATCCGTAGCGCTGCGTAGCAATAACGTAGCACTGCGTAGCAGAATTGGACCACTGCGTAGCAAGGTGAACTCAACATTTTCTGTCAGATTCGAGTGCATTTTCTCGGCGTGGTTTCCCAAACACAGTCACCAGTATACCACCAAAATATAGATTAACCAGAAAACAGCGTCGTAAATCTCAAAACTATCCAGAATGTACGTAACGTCTGCAATAATGTCACCTAATATTATAAATGTTGAATCCAGACAGTCCCCTAGTGTCGCTGACGCTCGGCAGTACGCTCAACCCGCACGACATCAAGGAAGGCGACGACGTTTACTTCGAGTGCAACGTGAAGGCAAACCCTAGGGAACATCGCATCTCCTGGTTCCATAACGTAAGTTATTAATTGTTGATATAATATTAAACAGAGCTGTGCTTTGGAGTGAATTGTAGCGGGTAATAGGAACATAATGAGGAGAAATTATAAGGCCTTGTATATCTTACCTTCAATCTTACAAAAAAATATACAACTTAGATTAATAAAAGAATGAACTAAAAAGCCAACACATCCAGAGATATGGAAGGTTGTGGGAAGGTCTTTTACTGCGCATCTCTTGATGCAATAACGTAAGTTATTAATAGTTGATTCTGTGTTAAATATAGTGCTGTGTTCTAGAATGAATTGTATCGAGTAATAAGTAGAAATTGTAACGACCTCGCATATACCTTGTCTGCTTATGATGTAAAGTCAGATAAATTAATTGTTAAGTAAATTCACTTCCGTAAATCACAACTGTAATTTTTTGACAGATGTATGAAATGGCTATAACACAGCAAATTGATGCATAGGGTGAGAATTTACTTAACAAGTAATTTACCTGAATTTATCTTACAAAATAACGAAATACTTTAGATTAAAATTATCAAAACGATGGCCAAAAAAGTCAAACATCCAGAGGTGTGGAAGGTAATGGAAATATTTTCTAACAAAAGAGAACAGTTTCTGTTTTAAAAAGGAATGTCCTCTGAACTTTCTTTTTAGTGATTTATGACTTACTAGCTCCGGACGCGTCTTCGCCCACGTGGTATGTCGATAAAAACTAGCCCATGTCGGATGTTACCTTTTCACGCCTAAACCACTGAACGGATTTCAAGGGGATAGATGGCATCCAGGGTAAGCCCTGGATGCCATCTATCCCCTTGCCAAATCCGTTCAGTGGTTTAGGCGTGAAAAGGTAACATACAGACAGACAGAGCTAATTTAGAATTTATAATATTAGTATAGATGCTATTTCAAAAAGCTAGTAGAATCATAATTTCAACCAGTAGACATAAGAAGTCTAGTTTTCATTTTCAATTACATTTTTAGTTGATTCAGCGCAATTTATTATAGTTTAACTTAGAAAAACCTATTACGGTGTACCACTGAGGATCGTGTAATTATTTCTTTAGTATTGCTAAAATAGCTAAGCTATTAGGATTTGCTATAACATGTCGTTTTCTTACTCAGTTTATGGTCTTCGTCAGTTGTAGTTAAATTCGTGACTCGTAAATGGGATCTACCGCAATATTTATGGCATTTTCTATTTATTTGGTCCCCTCTATTACATGGGTTTTAAACATAATTGGCAAAATGAACCTGTAGGTATTATAGTCACCTGTCAGGGTTGCAGGAAAGTCTGCCAGGGTTGCGGGAAAGTCTGCCAGTGTTGCGGGAAAGTCCAAAAGGGATACCGGGACCCTGGCAACAGGCAACTGTAAGAACACGGGTGGGTTTTAGTCAGTAAAAGTCTGACACGCCCTTCCGCTCCGCCCAGAGCGGGATAATTCATGTGATGATTTCCCACCCTCAAAAAAAAAAAAGGTATTATAGTCACGCCTCTGCGCAACCTTTCGGGGAATACAGGCGTAATGATATATTTATTTAACTAAAATAAAAACTAAATTGTTGTTGATTGTTCAAGACAAGACAAATTAAGGAGACCTAAATGGTGCAATGCGGAACAGCTTCCAACCGTGCACTGAGTCGTGACTTTCATTCTCTCCACCTAATAAATGTATGATACTTTTTTTTGAGGTTCTCCTAAACTTTATAGGTACCTTTATGGATCAGGCAATTCCAAAAGTAAAATATTTAAACTCTGCTTGTATTGATGAGATTATGAATAAACGGAATACCGTAATTTACAACATCTTCAATCCACGCAGTTTCCAAAATCGGCTTAATTATTAATTAAGCCGATCTAGAGGATATTATGATGTGATCAAACCTAGCTCGTACCTACTGAAGAAAGTCAATATTTGCTAAACGGAATACACTATAATTTAATAAACTGTTTATTACACAAGTGGGTTACCCTGCAGGACAGGCCAGTGAGTCAGAACATGACTTCGGGCATCATCGTGAGCACTCGGTCGCTCGTACTGCAAAAGGTGACGAGAAGAGAAGCTGGCAGCTACTCCTGTAAGGCGGCTAATGCGAGAGGCGAGACCTCGAGTAAAGTCGTCACTTTGAGGGTCCAATGTGAGTAAATAACTTTTGTCGTTTCTTTTAACACAGAATTCAAGTCAGTTTCAGTCATATTAATATTAGTTATTTATGAACCGTCAACACAAGGTGAATGTTGTACTGGTGTTGGTTTGACATGTCATCTTCCCAGCTGTAAAACGACTAATACAATAAGTATAAGTCTACCCTAAAACTTCAACAACAAATTAATAGCTGTTGTTGTGTCGCGCCCAGCAGAGTTTCACAACCTTCATAAGGTCGTCGGAGGCATGAAAGCATTTACGATTTAAATTATTATTCATTATATTCAGTACTATTATTCTGTATAATTTATTTGGGAACGAGAGAAATTGTAGTTAATATTGCGAAGTTCACCAAGCGAGAATCTTCAACTTTATATTCTTTTTGTTACGTTTGAGCCGTGACTTTCGCCGACAAATACGAATTTACGCTCCCAGACACTCTTTGTACTTTTTGTTAAGCCTGGGGGCATGCGCCCCTTTAAGCTAGTAGGGTATAAGGAAACATCCCTTAATTTTCTTTTTATGTCAAACTTTTGGAGCTTTTTTCCGGTTTTCATACATTTTAACAACAAATCGGAAGCAAAGGCTTTGACTTGCTGTTAAAATTAAATTTACTGTTTATATTTCTTTCCCGTTTGTTTGTATACAACATTAACTCTTAATTAGCTATTAGAGCTTTACTCTTACTAAGCAACATTCTTTCCCGTCAGACGCTTAATGCTATTTACATTTTAATTTCACCTCCAACAAACAGTGCTCACCGCGAGGGAAGGTAGCGACATCAAATTATAACGGGTACACACTATGTAGACACTTCATTTGCATATCCCTAATCCCCGGTAATATACATCGGACACACAGGCATCCCATAAAATGTCACCGAGCACAGTATGAATTACTGGCCTATAAATACCGACGTGTCTGCGAATAGTATTCAAATGATTGCGGTCGGGATCGACGTACCAACTTCCTTCCGTGGCCGACCGTCCGCATAGTAATTGGCACGAGGGAAGGCGGCTCCGGCGGTAAATCATCAAAATTATTGTCTAATATTACTACGATTCTCACCGTACCTCCTCAATCTGCTGTTTCGTGGCTTCACTTTAATTCGCAGCTTTGTAAATTTTATTCAAATCCTGAGCGTATAATTTATTTCACTTCAGTATGTGGCTGTTCAGTGTTCAGTTGTGTTGAAATTATTTTCTTGAAACAAAAGAGTTGTTACTTATCTATTCGCAGAAATGATTTATTGAATAATGAAATCTCGTTACTAGGTCTTCGTCTTACCAAGAAAAAGGTGAATTCAAGTTAAAAGAGTAAAAGGTACCTACTTATTTGATTTACTTTCGAATCCGAAATATTAATGAATATTTTGACTTGTTTCACAAATCAGCGAGGACGATTAATACAATTTCGTTTTGTGGAGGAATTCAAATCATTTTACTAATTGCCAAAGTTAAATAAATTTTAAATAATAAAAACGTTGTTCCGAATTGGTTTCGCCGTATTCGTATTCAATAACGGAAGGTGAAATCATTTTTACATTTTGAGATTAAATTTTGTAAAGAGTAGCAGCTTATGGATTTGGAAGCGGTTTGGCTAATGTAATTAATTCAAAACTTTGCAAACGGATCCATCGTTCTGGGAAAACACACGATCCCATTATAATTAGAGGGTATATGTTGATTATACATGGTCGTACGTAAATCAACAACAGCGTCCGCAGCGTGATTTATTACACAATTCTATATTGGCGCATCGAGGTGCTTCCTTCCGCGCCCCACTGGCCGACACTTAATTGCCGACGTGAGAGGGAAGACGAAATAATTCGTAACTGCCGAAATAATTGTTCACTTGATTTATATTTATCGCTTTATGACAGGAAAACTGGTCGTTGGAGTTTTTAAATTTATGGATATTTTATGCTTGTTATTTAGGAGGCCGTTGTGGGGTAGCGAAGTTAACGATGTACCGGGTATTTGCCTAGTATGCAAATGTTTCCAAATTGTAGTATACCCATCACGTCCGGCCTAGGCATTTTCCAGTCGACGATATTTTGTTGGCGAATATTTGGCCGATGTTCTGTTTATCGTTATTCCAATCTTTAAATATATGTAAAACGAAATACGGAGGAGGCACACATGGACGTTTGTTTCATCACAGAGATACTGTTACAAGAGACGCAGACTTGCAGACTAGACTAACAATGTCATACCAAATTTTATCATACGACGATGCCCCCCTATTACGCTAGCAACGACGTAGCCAACCTGCATTATTTCACATTGAGTCATTTTCTATCCACAATGAACTTTATATGAGAACTTGAATCTATGTAACCATAAAAGTTTTACACAAAACTATTCTACATACAGATGCACCAGTATGTGGTGAGACATCGCCTCAAGTGGTAGGCGCGGCGCTAGACGAGGCGTTGCGCGTGCGCTGCTCAGTGCACGCCGACCCCGCTGACGTCACCTTCTTGTGGCAGTTCAACAACAGCGGCGAGAGCTTCAATGTGTCACCTGCTAGATACGGTTCGTATGACATCGTTTTATTATTATCATGTTATGTATGCAACTGCAGATAGGTAGGTACTATTTCTTTTGGACTGAAGGAACTATCGAAATACACTGATAAACTTCTTTTGGCTTGACTTGATCGCATAAATTAACTTTAGTCTAAGCTATATTTAATTTCCTGAATTTCCTGATGACCTGATGAAGGCCGTGGGAATCCGCTGGATGCGAGAACCGGTCGATGTGGCGGTGCTTGATGGTGGCTAACTTCCAGCAGTGGACGTTTTTCGGCTGAAATGATGATGATATTTAATTTCAGCGATTATATTAATGTGTTGTGATTTCTTTTGCTCGTTTTTGCTTGATATTGATAACGGCAACAGGTAGACGCTTGAAATATTCACAGAATATTTAGTTATATATTCACTTAAATAGATAAATAAAAATTAAAAATATATTTAAGGGCTCCCATACAACAGACATGATTTGCCGTATTTATAGATAATGGTACGGACCCTTCCTGCGCGAGTCCGACGCGCACTTGGCCGATTTTTTTAACTTTCTGGACGGACCATCACAATCAGCATTTATGTAATAATTGTTTCTTATCATTATTATATGAATATTGATATTAAATATTCAAGAACAATGTTATCACTAAAACGATTGGAAATAAAAAAAAACCAATACTATCATAAAGCAAATAATCCAAAAAAAACCGGCCAAGTGCATGTCGAACCACGCACAATGAGGGGTTCCGTAGTTGGGATGAATTTATCCAACAAACTTAACATTGTAGTTGAAAAACATGTTCTCCCATACAAAATGTATCGAAGAACATGTTGTTGCAACTGCACATTTAAGTTGGTTGGTTATTACTCGGTAACTTGTGAAGCCTACGTAGCAGTGATAGTTTTCCTTTTAATTTCGTTATATATACTACTGCCGTGAACTTTTTCACATACCCAAAACCAACCATTTAGATGGCAAGGGGCGGGGGACACTTGACTCGAACAAAAATTTGCACTTTAAAGCTTAATATTTCGCAAAAGGATCCACACCATGGGATTGACGAGAAAAAAAAGGTACATAAAAAAAAAAAAAAACGATTTCCTTTTACCACTTTGTCGGCGTAATTTATATGTATACCCATACCAAATTACAGCTTTCTAGTACCAACGGTCTCTGAGCTAAGCCGCGGACAAACAGGCAGACAGATAGACAGACAGACAGACAGACGGACATGGCAAAACTATAAGGGTTCCTTGTTGACTACGGAACCCTAAAAAAGCAAGATGTTATTTCAAATTATCTCTTTTTCTCAAATCTTACATAGAAACAAGTCAAGAAAGCAGAACTTAGATTGTCCGTGTAGTCTTTAAAAGAAATTCCATTTACGTAGCGCGGTTCGTTACATATTCAGGGCGGTGGTACGAACATGAGGTGCTGATTGAACTGTCTCGAGTACTTGCTGCAAACACTCGACTAGCTCGGGACAGTTGGACCACTCCCCTGTGTGTAAATGAACCTAATTACTTATGAATCCTAAGTTGGATGTTCTTTATGATGTTCTCTTTGGGATGGACGGGGTGTTAATAGTTCGAAGTTTAATGATGAGTTTATTTAATACTCAGAGATTTTTTTTAGTTGGTGTAACTGTTGACTGAACAAAGCTGAAGTTTTTAATCGTTCTTTTTTTAAACTAAGACTTATTTACTTCATTAAACCAATGGACTTCAGTCATAAGATGGGTTGATAACTTTCCACTTACTATTTTGTTATTTCTTATAAAGGAATATAAAAGTGGAATCTTTTGCTGCTCTGCAAATTTGAAAATGTCCCTTCAATGTAGAAAGTACTTTTATTACCATTAATTTAATCGTCATCTTTCAGATTCACGCCATTCGCTGAAGACTTTTGCAAGCTCAAAGGAGCCTGTCATATCGTACTTAGGTATCATATTAGAACCTGTTTTGAATGTAATATCATAGAATACATTTCTTATTTTGGTACCCAGGTACAGTAAACGGCAGTATAAGCGAGCTTCGGTACACGCCCGCGAGTGAGCGCGACTACGGTGCGTTGACCTGTCGCGGTACCAACACCGTGGGCAGACAAGCGCAGCCCTGTGTCTTCCAAATCGTCCCTGCTGGTGAGTAACATCTTAGACGATTTGATGACGATTTTCATATCTAGGAACACTTAAATATTTGCGTGTTATTTATTAAAACCGATCTTAACAAAACATTGAATTTGTTTCAATGTTACGCTACAATATGCAGATTTTCAGAGTTAACAGGTAAGTATTACTTTCACACATCGACCATCCCAAGATACCTACTATAAAAATAAAAGTCTGAATTTAGGTACAACCTCTTGTCCGTCCAAAAAGCTGCGCAAGCTTTCTTTCAGCAAACGTTTTGTTTTATTAAGAAACTTTTTTTAAGTTCCATACATCCTTTTAAAGAATGTAGTAGGTACAGCCACGACTATGAGCTTCGAAATTGCATCGCATATTTGAACTAAATGGACCATCGTTAGTAACTGTCAACAATGCCTTGAATATCTTGTAAAGTCTTCAACATTTTAATGTCTAAATTATGCAAGACTCTAGATCTGAACTAATAAAGAACAATTCCAAGCAAATATTCCAATTTGCTTTCAAAGAAGAAAGTCAAACATAGCCAATGAGACGAGTAACGTCGGTCCAAGTTTCCGAACTATTTTTGTCTAGAGACAAAATTATCTTTAGCTTAGATCCCCAACTAGTTTATTCCCCATAGTTGGGCCCCATTCCCAATAGACGAAGTTGGACGAATAATATTTAAAACATTTTGATAGGTTTGTAGACGGAGTTGGAATGGCTAATATTTGGCAATTAACGAGCATTTCAATGTTGACTTTGAGTTGGAGTTGAGTTGTACTGCTCGAGTGCCGGTAACGATAACTGGATGCTTTTAAATTCATTTGATTTAGACTGCAACTGTATTGGAACTGTTTCTTACAATTACAAAAAAATTAAGTAATATAAACAAAAACCCAACTACGACTAAAAAGGTATAAACAAGAGACCACAGACAGACAAAATAAAAATCCGGAGTCACACGTGTTAGGGCATAAATCAAACAGATTACGTGTGACTCCGGATTTTAGTCGTAGTTGGGTTTTAGTTTTTATTACTTTCATTTTTTTAAAATTCTTTTGGGGTTATAATATATATATTATTGAAATGTGCTCATTAAGCCCTTTCATTTGATACCCAACATGGTACGATTAAAATTTTTTTTTTTAGTTCCTCACTTTATGTCCTCTAGAGGTCGCCATTTTCAACGATACCTCATTTTTTAAATTGTGATGAGTCGTTTACAAGATATGAGGGAACAGATGAACATACATACATACATACATACATACATACCGGTCAAAATCATAACCCTCCTTTTTTCTTCGCCGTAGTCGGGTAAAAAGGGACTATTATTGCTCGGTCCAAAAACAGAAGAAATCTTGAAAAAGTACAATAAATGGACGTAGTCCACCTTCTCATAGGCTGACCAAGACGGCAGGGTACAATGATGTCCAGGTTTCCCTTCCACTCTTTCAATGTCTCTACCCGTCATATTATTTCACAAAATGCAAATGCATGACCTCACAAACTTGTCTATTTTCATAGCTCGTCCATCACCTCCACGAAACTGCACGGTATCGTCAGGCAATGGCTCCAACTGGATCGAAGACTCAAGCCGGGAAGACTTTGGTGAACCTCTGGTGGTGCGCTGTGTCACCGGGTACGATGGAGGTCTGCCTCAGTTGGTGGTGTTGGAAGCACTGGACTCTAATAGTGGGAAGATAAGGTTCAATGTTACTGCTAATGAGACTGGTAAGGAAAAACATAAATTATTAAATAAATAAAGGAAGCAGGAGAAATAGTGGTGGCCCAGTGGTAACGGCCCCAACTTACGAGTAGTAAGTTCGTGAGTTCGAAAACAGGCAGGCGCTTTACTTTGTGTAAATAATTTCTGAAGAACTGCTCTCAAAACGGTGAAGGAAAACATCGTGAGGAAACCAGCATGTCCTAGAACCAAAAATACGAAGACATGTGACATCTTGAGTTAAATATAGAAATAAATGACCGAGTAACAATAAAAAAAACGTTATTTTCATTAAAAGATTTTAAAAAGTTTCTATCCGACCCCGTGCTCGCTAGTAAAACTTCTGACTGACTGAGGGATGGGTTGCGCTCACGGCCAGTCAGGTCACGTCCCGCGCCACCCACCCGTTTTGAGACACAAGTTCATTGCCCTAGCGCCCTAGGGTGAAAGGGTGAAATACTCTTGTGGTAAAATGTAGATTTTCTTTAAAACAAAAATTTGTCATTTTCCATTGATTTTATGTTCGTTCGTATGAAACGAAACCACTGGAGTCAAGGATAACGGTGTTTACCCTAACACCCCCCAATAGACAATCATATTTATTTACCCATTTTAACTACTAGGACCCGCAGTTACAATCTTCCAGACAATTAACCGCCCCCATTATATTGCAACCCTAGACGGTGTTGCTATATTCCTTGTGCCGGCCGGCGTGCTATGGTCGAGCGGCAGTGCGCTCAGATTGACAGTGCATTCGAGAAATGATAAAGGGGCTTCGGATCGCATCATGTTGCACGCACTCGCGTATCAGGATCCTGAAAGGAGAACAGGTATGTGAGAAATTGATATGTTATGTTTGCTTTTTTGTTTTTTTTTTTTAGCTAGAATGTGCAATAACAAAACGAATGGGTATAGTCGACTTTGTAATACCTTTACCACTTTTGACAACTGTTCCCATTAAATTTTAACTTCACTAAGTTGAATGGATCTGAAACATCGTTTTATGACTTGCAAAAGATGCAACCTTAGGGTCGTAAACCACCTGCCAGGGTTACGGGAATGTCCGAAAGAGATACCGGGACCTTGGCGACAGGCAACTGAAGGAACACGGGTGAGTTTTAGTCAGTAAAAGTCTGACACCCCCTTCCGCTCCGCCTAGAGCGGGGAGAAGTCAGTTGAAGATTTCCAACCGTCAAAAAAAAAGGGTGGTAAACCACCGACTGAATTGACTATAAAATGGTTCGATGTGTTTAGTAGGTCTTTGAGAAATAGAATTTTTGATTTACTACGTACAGCACGTTTGCTGAAAGACGTCCACTCCTGGACATAGGCCTTGGGGGAGGCCTGTGTCCAGCACTGGACGTCTTTGTCGCACCGCCATAATCAATGCTGTCAAACAATTCAATGGTTGATTTACTATACAGGTTGTCTGTATATTGGTGTTTTGAGGGTCTAGATACAGTGACATCCTAAGAGCGATAACGATGATGGGAAAGTCATAGTTGTATTGGATTGAAATTGACAACGAACGCTTATCCTGTTGATAGTCGTAGAAATAAAACGCGATTACCACTTCTATAAGGCCCTTTGATCTTTTTTCAACAACGTGTTATTTTTTGGTAAAAAATCCCGTTTATTTTAGCAGAGGCTTAAGTCACAAAATGTAACAGCATGTAAAACCAGGACGCTTTACTTTGTATTAAACTTCACAGAATTTAACGTTAATTAATTTGGAAATATCTCAAACCCTTTTTGATGGCCAACAAACTAATTTCATGGCGTATTACGGCCAGCGCAATTTGCCATTGATAGGAAGACAATAAGCAAGCAATCTGCTAGATAGCTAGGCGTAAATTTGAACGTGCTTAATAGCGTTATATAAACATTCCATCTCGCTCACACTCACCATACTCAAGGCTGCTAGAGCGAGAGAGCAGATTGTAATTACGCTAATTCACCGTTTGACATCCAATATCGTAATATTCTGTACTAATAATAAGGTAACGGGCGTCTGTTGTGGTTAATTTTCAAAATGTATACCTTCAGATATGTATTTTGTTAATACTACTGTACGTACGCTCAAATATTTTATAATCGAACTATCGGTAATGGTTTATCGATAATGATGTTACTTAGAACTGGAAGCGTGAGGGAAATTCTAAAGCCGATTGTGGCGCATTATCTTTCTGTTTTCCTTTGTGCAGATATACGGAATGTCTCCATTTTGATAGAACGATAGATCTTCTGATTTTAAGGCTATTTTCGATAGATTAATTGTACCACAGCCTAACTTTACACGTGTAGAAAATTGGGAATAATTATGGTTTCATTACAATATGGCGGCCAAAGTCTATAATTTAAAGCTAATCAGTGACAGACAACAGAACCATCTCATCTGGTCATAATCTAAAAGACTATCTCGTGATAAAATCGGAAAAAAAAACTGTCGCCTACTGAGTTTTCGGATTCAAACACACTATATTCTTTGCCCGGAGCTAGTTATAACGTGGTGGTATTTGAAAAATAAAATAACGTAATAAGATTTTTCTTAAGTGAAAATAATAAGTTTTATGTTTGTGGTAGGTATACAATAATGTTATTAGTTTAGAGATTGTACAATCTCAGTAAACATATCTATCAAAATTTGTTAGAAGTAAAGCAGTCCGACAAAATTGATAGGTACTATTTATATTTTTTTTATTTTATGTTACTTAATTTTGATTCCTACACCTCATGTATTTATGTAGCTTTAAGTTTGTTTTTTTTTTCTCTTGTTTCTTACACGACGATTTTATTTGATTCCAAACGGAGTAATAATTTTTAGATCTTTTTGGTTTTGTTTATTCCAATTTTATTAACTTACTTGTCTTTTTATGTGCACGTGTTTTTGTGACAAATAAACCAATTTTTCTTGCTTTCTATTCTTTCAATTCACTGGCAATTGTTTCCAAAGTTGTACTTAAACCAAGTACGTAGGAGGTCGACTATACATATTTGTTGCTTCTATTTTTTTATATTTATACTACGTACCAATTCGAGACAAAAAAAACACATAAAGCTGTAAGTACATTTACCACTGACTGCGCCTTTTAAATACATTTCATTATAATAAGGCTCTGCTACAAAACACTGCGGATGTATTTTTACGTAACATGTGCATAATGATGCAGTCGCTTAGAACACGCTTTTAAAAATAGAAGCTGAAGGCATTCGTCACTGAAAAAATAAGCACGTATTACTTATTTATGTGCTAGATGGTGGCAGCAGTCTGATGGCTGGAGTCTCCAAAGCTGCGTTCTGGTCAATCATCTTCACTGTCATAATCTGCGGTTGCGCGGCCATTTTCACCGGATTCTTCCTTCGCAGAAAGAGGTAAAGAACATTCGTAATAAAGTCAAGTATTCCTACTATGTCACAATTCCATTAACTTTACTGAAACTCCTCCTCTTATTTTAATGATTACGTTAATGCTTAACGTGTAATTTTACGTTTACGTTTAACGGCTTGGTTCATGAAATCCTACAACACAATTTTAACTCGTAATGTTCGCTCACCTGATGAGGTGAAACTGAAAAGTAACTTATTTATTTAAACGTAGAACGGCTTTTACATTAATAATAATATAATATTGTGAGATTTGATTTTACATTAAATAAATGTGTCAATTCACCATTAAATATGAAGTTATTGGATAGAAATCTTTCAATAAATAACATCAATAACTATGGGACTGCAGCTTTGTTGGTTTAAGGCTCGTACAAACAGGCGCGATATCGCAGGCGCGACAGGCATCGGTACCTTTGTCGACAAAGGTACCGATGCCTGTCGCGCCTGCGATATCGCGCCTGTTTGCACGAGCCTTTAGTGGTCGCAAGCGCCGTCACCAGTAGCTGAGCATGAAGTTCTGGGTTCAATTCCCAGGCCTGGATTTTGTGCCCGGTTGATGGCAATAAGCTCGCACACTATTACATGGGACCTAAACATGACTGGCGAAATGTGGGTGTACTATAGGTATAATACCTAATCCTTCGGGGAAAACAGGCGTGATGTTATGTTTTGTCTGAATATCAAGATTATTGTTAAATCAGTCAAATACTGAAGTGAATTTGTCAAAATGTGTTGTTCCCTTCGTCACACTCATGCTTACGTACATTTCTCTAGTTTTGGCACGTCATTAAACTTTCCAACTTGTGTCGCAAGTTCCACATGTCCTTGCAATCTGAATAATGTCAACATACATGTTTGCTCACGTTTCGAGTCGCGAACATAGCTGCAACACTATAGTCACTGCAACTTGACAAAAGTCTAACTCTCTAACTATTGTAGGTACTCGTAGGTACCACGGTTCACGCTTCGCGCGTGCTTCGGTTTTACACTTTTTTATAAGTTTGACCTATTTTTTGGGTATTTAGTCAAGTTGTTCAGGTCAATACCGCAAATGGCCGTGCATCAAAACTTTGTTGTGTAGACACACTGGTAGCATTAAATCTTGAATTACCACACCGTGCTTGTAACTACATAATAAGTTCAATGCGGTGGTAGATTGTATATTAATAAGGCTCACTTGCACCATACATCGATAATTGCGTTTAATTCTAAACATACCTTTAGAAAACATATTAAATGTCTGTCATCTTCAAACAAATATCAGAAATGGAACCATATTTTCAGGCCTCTAAAAATATAATAAAACATTAAAAACTCAAAAGCACCATAATTCATATCATATTTATTCTAAATGGATTCAACTTTGACGATTAATTCATTTCCAACATAAAAGTATCTACCTGGTTACAAGTCAATGTAACTCAATCAAAATCGTGCGCTGTAAGTACGTATTTCACTTAACTGACATGCACTGGATCGTCAACGGCTCAATTTAACATTTGAGGTAGGATTAAATCAAAGGGAATCAATTTCGATTACCATTAAAATTGTATGAGTACAGTCTACGGTACTGACGTAAAGTTATAGCGTGGTATGTCACCGTAAAGAGCCTTTTGTAACATTTGGAATGGAATTTTCGAGCGTATAGGGAATGTTTGAAATAATACAAAGAGAGAAAGTAAAATATTGATTTAACTTGTACATAAATTAAAGACAAAAAACAATGCTCGTTACAGTCAACGAAATATATAGGAGCGACAAGAAAAACGTGGGCTGTCATATGTCATAAATATTTTTAAGGCATGTAGCACACATAAAAAACAAGAAAAATAAACGAAAATATTAAATTTGATTCTGAATTATTACAGATCATTACATTAATCTATAATAATTCAGAATATCAAAATATAATAATATTATGTTCACATTGTATTGAACAGGGAAAGATATAAAGAGTATTCGTGACTTATTCTTTAGGAATAATTTGATACATATTTCTGAAATAGATATTAATGTAATAAAAACAAAGAAAAATATAAAGGCAATTTGTTAATTACAAAAACCACGTGAAATACATAGTGGCCATTGCTGGCTTGTTGCTTGCTTGCGCAATTTGAGCTAATAATAAGTAGGTAAATTACCATAATGTTATAATAATTATGACGATAATATACTAAGCTAAAGCCCATATATGAAATAGATTCGTATGATGCCCTTTACATACGGTACCACCAAGAAATGCGATAGTTTTGACCTATTACACTTTCAATGAGTACGATGATACAATTTCAGTTTAACCTAAACCCTATTATTTTAGACGGGCAAACTAACGTGGCTCTCACATCTCATATTAAATGGAAAAATCTGACACTTTGGTACACCTTAGTGTCAGATTTTTCTATAACCCACTTTAATCCAACCTGTCAAATTCAATGCAAAACTTTAAGCTACAATTTCCTTAAGTCTCTCGCCATTTCCTAGCTTTAATTTAAATATTTTGTACCAGGAGTAATCCGCCGACAAAGCAGCAGTCGTCGGAACTCCAGCTCAACGCGGGCGACGGCCAGTACGTCGTGGCGTACACGCTTAAGCCACCCAAGCAAGCGCAACCGGACATATTGAATCCACCGCCAGGTAAGTCCCACAGATTCCAGTCTAGATTGATTCTTATAAGAAAGATTGTCTTGAAATCACCATCAATCATGTGAAAGATCTAACTTTTGTGGAATAAAGTAAGGTCGTCGTAATGGTTGTTAAAAATGAAAAATGTTGCGGCTGTAATATGATTTCAGAATAAGTTCGCTTTTTTCAGAATCTTCTATCTATGATATATCGCATGCTGAGAACGAAAGTGACCTATCTCAAAATTTTAGTAAAATGAGTTAAATATACAAAATGACTCAAAAACGTACACTTTATCACACTTATATTAAAAAACAGACCATTAATGGCCAGAGAGGGATAGAGGGCTTTTCGGTCTCTTTGTTTTTGAGCGCTTCACACTCCCCGAACCAGAGTGAAAGGGACGCAATCAGTACTGCATCGCGAGTGGAGGTAGCTGAACGTGTCAAGTTTAGTACCGTAGCGACCGATTAAACTTTTCGTCATTTTAGTGTCGATTTGTGGGCGTAAGTTTTGTTACAATTTATAATCATAAAGTGACCAATTTATAGTATAGGTCACTTTCTTATTTCTAACATTAACAACCTAGGTGACAAAATACAATAGACGTAGATATATTTAGTAACCAATTCCGCTTGACTATTCTTCAAGAGTCCTAAAAAACCCTGTAAGAAATCGACACGTGTTTCACCTCTCAACGAGGCATCCTCAGGATGACGTGTTACCACACCGAGCGCTGGACACAAAGTAGACTTTGCGTCCAGCGCTCGGTGTGGTAACACGTCGCGTTCTGGTTTGCAATTGGTCAATCGTCATCCTGAGGATGCCTCGTTGAGAGGTGAAACACGTGTCGATTTCTTACAGGGTTTTTTAGGACTCTTGAAGAATAGTCAAGCGGAATTGGTTACTAAATATATCTACGTCTATTGTATTTTATAATGGATTTCCGCAAAGTCACGCCTGAATCAATTAACTAACCTAGGTGACATAAATCAAATTTGGTCACTTTCTATTTCTTATATTAAAAACCTAGGTTACATAAATCAAATTCGGTCACTTATTTATTAAGACGCATGAGGCATGACTGAACTATTTTTCCAAAAGTTATTTTATACAGAAAAAATAATATTTTCATATATGTATATTTAAAGTGATAAAGACAAATAATATGATACAAAAGAAATTCGTAACTTTCGTTTTCATATTAAAAAGTAATTCTAGGAAAAATAGAAAATTTTCAATCAGTCGAACACATTTTATTCAATTCCCAAAAATCGTAAATTTTGACTTGAGTCACTTTCGTTCTCAGCGTGCGATATGTTATTTTATAAAAAAAAAAACGTGTTTTTTTATATCCAAACTCTAGGGTATTAATTAGACCATGTCAAAGAATCAACTGGCATATGTTTTTTTCTTTTTTTTTCATACAAAAATAATTCGACAAGGTCACAATTATTTAGTTAAAACACTAACACTAACCTAACCTAACCTAACGACAAAAATTTCTGACTTTTTTGTCCGTAAATAAAACAATGTCGCATTTTCTTAGCTTTACATATGAATTTGGTTGTATTGGTATGGTGTGAATGAAAATTATTTATTCGACTGATGAAAACGATTTAAAAAAAAACAAATAGAAAATTAATCTATATACCAGTTGATTCTTTGACATGGTCTCATTAATATCCTAGAGTTATGGGATATAAAAAAAAACACGTTGTATAATAATTGTATGGATTCACTTTTTAACAGATTTTAATGCAATGTAGAAAGCAGTACTTCAATGCCGTTAGTTTCATATGTCTAGCTTTACTGAGTAAGAAGATATTATTATGGGTAGGGGAAATATCGCATGAGAATCCCGGTGCGTTACAGTACTTTTTTTATTTTATTTGGTCTTTGCCTCAGAAATAACCATGTTAGCTTACTTAATATCGTTTGAGTAGTATTAATACGAGGGTATTAATAGACATACCTAATCGAAATATAGTCAAGCAACAAAAATCCCTCATTCTTCCCAATTTTATACAAGATCTAAAAAACTTCTATCTGCACAAATCCCTATGCATTTACGACGTCCTCATCTAAAAGTACCGAATAAGTACAATCGGTACTTATCCGCAAACGACATAGTCAAAGCGATTTTATTGAGTGAGATTCCGGTAACAAGTGGAGTATAAAACGGTCTCACTGAAGATAGCCAGGGTACTGAGCGACCGTTCGGTCGTCATTTGCGGTTGAGGTCCGACTATTCTGATGCTAAGTGTTGCTTGGTCGCTGGCTAATTTTATTGGTGGAGTTACAATGTCTTAATAGCTTAATAGATCTTCTGTTGTACGGTTTTGGGCAAATCAGAAGATGTTATAATGGGTATCCTATTAATAATCCTATTCGAATTCTGGGTGTTTGTAAATAACTTCGTAGATAAGTAGGTAGTCATCTAGTTCACATTAAAAACGTTTTACTATAATCTGAATATGCCACTGGTTCGGAATATAAGTTGGGCTAATGTATCGAACTCTATACGTCTTATTACAAAACAAGCTTAACTTCAGACCCAGGTTTGAACCATAAAACAATTTTAGAATTTCGTACTTTATATATACTACGGAAGAGCTTTACTTCTGTGTACTCGAGCCTTTAGGCTAAGTTTTCATTTTTGTGGGACTGTATTTCAATCACAGTATATACGCTTTTCACTACATATTTTAAAACAAAGCCCCCCCAGCCGTATCTCTCTGTCTAACCGCGATAAACTCAAAAACTAACGCACAGATTTTCATAAGGTCTTCACCAATTGACAGAGTGTGAGCCGTGGGCAACAGCTAGTCTACACATATTTTTAAAGTCACTTTTCGTGTTTGTCTGTATGTCCGCGTTGTTCTCCTAAACCATGCAACAGATTTTGATGAGGTTTTCACCATCTTTTAGAGAATTTATTCCGGAAGGTTAAGTGTGTAATAGGTACATTAATATTAAAGTTACATAGAACTAAGAAATCTCGATGTTTTGTTTAGTCGTAAAAACCGTACAAGCAGGAGCAGGTTGCTAGTTATAACATAAAACTGACTCGATGGCTTAAACCATGTGAAAAATCTTGTTTTGTAACAAGAATGTATGTGATATAATTATCTTATCTATTGGCACCAAACACATACTGCAACTGGGGCATCCCCCTTATTTACATGCTTACTTCATTCAAGTCTTTATTTAATACTAATGTCACTTCAAAAGGAACTCGTTCACTCACCTAGATAATTAATAGTTCTGTTGCTACATTTTCAAAGAAATAAAAATAACGTTGCAATACGAATGCTCCCTTGCGTGTAATATTTTCTTAACAACTGCGGTTTCTGTACAAGCATTGAGCATTTTAAAACAAAAAATAATTAACTAATTAATTAATTATCTCTGGCTTTTAATTATTTTAAAACTTATGTCACCATTACTACAAAGCCTTAGTATGCTTCGGTTCATGGCAGCAGGCATGAATGTAGGTATGCAATTTTTCAGGTTATCTTTTGATCAAAGTTTAAAAATCGCGCTAAAAATTTCATTGGATGAGACACTTTTCACGTCGACGTCGTAAAAATTATATCAATTTTTTTATAGAACAGTGGAGATTTATGTGAAAAGTTTGGAATTATCACGTTTTAAAGCTATAATATGGTTTTAAACACATTTTTATGAAGATTAAAACTGGTTTTACACCTGAAGTTTTCGAAGTAGATAATCTTTTTCTTAATTTTTGAATTCCTCATTTTCAAAGTCGTAACGTGGAACGTCATACCCATAAAATTGTATGCGTAGGATAATTTGTCAACTTATAATTTACGTATTACTCATACTCTTGATAATTTTTGCAAATATTCAAACTTCAGTAATTTGGTACGTTACAATGGTGCAGATTCAATAGTCAATAGTTAATAAAGCATGAAAAAAAACTTTCTGCCGTAGCCACAAGCATTTTCTTTTATTTCTCACCACAAACAGAGTCAGAGTAAAATAATCAAGCAGTATCAAACGGTTTGCTCACAGACGGGACCCCGCCGAGCACAAACTGCGTTACAGAGGCGGCCGCGAAAAATGGTGCACTCCACTCGACCGAGGAGTGGGGGAGCGAGCGCGCCAACGCAGCGCTTGACGAGCACCGACCCGTGAGTATCAAGTAGTGCGGTTTTACTTTTTTTAAGGAGTGGGTGTTTTTCATAAACAATTACCTACTGGAATTTTCAATAATTTTAGACCAAGAATTTTGTGGTATTTTTATACAGAGTACATATGGATCCACTAGGTACAAAAATGCCACTGACTTTGATGACGATTTAGGTAACGTATGTAACGTTATATATTGAACGAAGCATTTGAAAGCGTTCTCATCTAAACAAAATAAAGTTTTTAAGAAGATCGTATTACTAATGCAAAAAATACAAAAGCAGCTTTATATGAATATCTAAGCACTAAGCTTTTCAGTGAGGGCATGACCCACATACCGAGTATTTGTACACCTAGACATGTTATTAAATTAAAAGCGCGCGCTAACTCGATGTGAAAAATCCAACTCATTAAAACGTAGGTTTAATTATGTCATAGACTAGACACTCGGTACATAATTATAGTAGATACTTTATAAAAGTCTACTCATGAACTGTGGAAAAACTGAAGCAGTTTTGAAGCATTAGGTGTAAATTAATAATACAATTTAATTTTATGAGACCGTCTATTAAATTTTTTGTAATCATTTTCATGCTCATGGCATTTTATTTCGTTCTTGTAATAGCTGAAAATTGATGGGAGATTAGGGTTGTAACAAATAACAAAACCAGACAAGTGCCCGGTGTGGTTGAATGGGTCGCACACACCTTGAATTTTAGCTTGCATGATAAATCACGGATATCCAAAGCTGATGGTTCCTTGAATATATTTAACTACGACGTAACTAATGCTATATGAATTTTGTGTGAATGGGTACAGCTGACGATAAACGCTGATTGTGTACTGTCGCGTTACACTATAATTTGTGCAAGGCGACGAAAACGTGCTGATCTATGATGATGATTCATGACTCCTACAGTATGAGTGACAGAGATGTCGCTATACACTCACCGAACTTTTTCTAGCGTCGACGTGCCGTATTTACGGCCAGGTACTGTGTTCACATATCAAAAATCTTAAATTCACTGACAGAAAACGCACAGCCTAAACTGTTGGGTCTAGAAGCATGAAATTTTCCACAAAAGTTCCTCATACATAGATAATAAGGAACGTGAGTAGGAACTAAGGAATGATTCTTCCTCTAAAGGGGTTATAAACTTCTGTTTCTTTCCACAGGTACTGTCACCACCGAAGGCAGTGTTAAGTAAGCCACCAATCGCGTTAGGCACTATGACGTTAAGTAGGAGAGAACATCTTATAGCTGAAGAAATACCAGGACCAGAGAGTTGTGTATAAATGTGTATAAATGAAAAAAAAATGTAAATAGATCAATCTTTTTACACGAGATTCTTCAAAAGCAAAGACCAAGATAACCACAAATAAAGTGTCTAAAACTGATAAGGACCCTGTGAAAAAAGTGATGGGTGTTATCCTACGAAAAACAAAAGCCTCATAAATGTACAACATTCTGTCGTCAGGTTCAAACTCCTACATTTATTGAGTATTCTAAGAGACTAGTGATTCTTCAGCTCGTTTGTTGCGTCTGCCTGCAGCTTACAAATTGCGCTCGCAACTTAAGCATTACACTGCTAAATGAGAAATGTCTTAGCTTGTGGTAGGGTCTCGTCTTAGCTAACGGTTTGTTGAAATTTTGTTCATTGGTGAAACCAAACTGACGGTTATTCGTTAGGGCAGTTTTTTTTATTTTCAACAATTTTGTTTATTTTTGATCTCATTTAAAGTAAATAAACTATTTGTAACACACATAAGCATAATTGTATAAATGTTTTATTCAACTACGGCGTATCAAAGTTTTTAACATTCACCGTACGGTTAAAATCTTTTTTGGCAGAAATGTTTTTGGCGAGTACTTTAACGGCGAATAGACTTTCTACAAACCGTTGCCATTTTTTTATCTTTACACTGCCGGATACATTTAGTGGAACACCAAAAAACGTTTACAACAACGTTACGTTGTTCTGCATTAACCCCAACTACATGCCAAAAATACTAGTGTAGAATTAGCACCAAAACAAAATTCTGCAAATAATTTTCAAGAATTTAGAATTACTTTGCTAAAGAACATTAGCCTCGATGGCTTAATCCCGCAGACATTAACACCAGACTTGGATAAGACTTGGCCTAAGATGACTGTGTGACCTGTGGAATACTAATCGCTTGTCGGAACGGTTCATCTCGTAAACGCTGCTATTAGAAAGAAATAAACCTGAGACTTGTGTCGATAGGTAATAGGTATTCATTTAATTTTAAATGAATTTTGTCAAGCTGTTTTTTTAAAGCTATTTTAAAATGCGGTTATATTTATAATATATTTTTGTCATGTTAAAAATGTTACCCTGAGTTTGTCCTGCAGTGTACATCTAGATGTAAATGTTTGTAAAATAAAATGTTGTAAATAACTTTATATGTATTGACTGTGAAATTGTGATAAATAATTTGTAAATAATATAAATTGAAACAGTTAAAATATAAGGAAATAAACTCTGTTAAGTGCGAAGTTGTTTGATTTTGCCATGTACTTTGTTTTGGAATATTATTTTAATCCCACATTGGAGAGTTCAAACGATGGTAGAAATTTCATGTAATATAAAGGTGAGCAAATGTGTTCAAACAGTAATTTGGAACAATGTCAAACGCATTTTATATTTAATCCAAAATGTGCTGTTTGAGGGAAATACATATATAGGTACTTTTATTAACATTCTATCTTAAACTTGCGAGTGCAATGAGAGTGTTTAAAACTCAAACTCAAATGTGCAATGAGAGTGTTTAAAACTCAAATTCAAATTCTTTATTGCATTCATGTGTACATCAGCTGTTACAAGTATTTAAAGTAAGATCCAACATGAAACCCGGTTAGGGCACGTCAACATAAAATATAATTAACCATTTGGCAACAAAATAAAAATCTAATATTATGTTAATTAAACGCACTTTAAATCAACAATTGAGTTCTATTTCCATAATATTTTCCTTTTATTAGCAGCTGCTTATATAGCTATATTCCTATCGTCAGCCAGGTAAAAGGCTACACATCGAGTTATACATTTCCAGTATAAACTGACATCGCATTGTACGGAAATCCTATAAAATGCGAGATCAGCATAAACTGGACATGTATAGCTTGATGTGTAGCCGTGTGTACATAAGAAAAGGTTCATAAAACACATATTTTGCTCAGTGCACCCTCAAAGCCTGGCTTTAACGGCGGACGGGCCTTCTAACCGCATGTGACTGGTCGCATAATCTGTGTAAGCAGACTGCTCGCACAATTTTGTATCAGGTTTTAAGCACTGCAGCAGATTTATTTATCATTTTCTTTCAGGCTGGTATTACTTCCTGCTTTAAACTGTTTACTGGTGTTTTGTAAAAACAGTTTTCTTTTTTTTAAATAACAGTAAACAGTTTTGACAAAACAACAGAAGGTAAACTTGAATTAAAATAATCTGAAGAGTCGATAAAACAGGAAAACTCGTGTCCTTCGAGGTTTAAAAACGACAGTGTATTAGTATTGTATTCCTTTCTCCAGGAAACCATTAGATAGACTGTTTTGAAGTAGTATATGCCCGACGTTAACATAATTTTACCCATTACTTGGAGTTTCCTTTTTTTTAATTTTAAATTCGAAATTTGTCTGTCTGTATTTTCTAGTGAGTGCATGTGCCTTTATTATTATTTGGTGTGAATACGGTCAAATAACATTCTTCCCCGCATATTCTATACGTAATCACTACATTATAAAACAAAGTCCTGTCTATCTGTTCGCGATAAACTCAAAAACTCCTGCACCGATTTTCATGCTGTTTTCACCAATGGTTAGGGTGGTTCTCGAGGAAGGTTTATAGTAAATAATTTGTCAAGCGGGCGAAGCCGTGGGCATCAGTTAGTATATCATAAATTAAAGTCACTTTTCGTGTTTGTATGTGTGTTCGCGTTGTTCTTCTAAACCACGCAACAGATTTTGATGAGGTTTTCACCATCGTTTAGAGAATTTATTCCGGAAGGTTTATGTATATAATACGTTACTATTACATATAACTAAGAAATGTCGATGTTTTGTCAAGTCGTAAAAACTGTGTAAATCAGTAGAGCGTCGCTAGTTACTTATACCATAAACGCTTTACCACAGCTAGACATGAGAAATGGTTGTTTACAACAAACACATACATATACCTACCCACTGTCACACGCATGTCATATTCCATATTTTTATTAATCTCGTCCGATAACGAACCGAACGTGACTTTAATCAAGTCGATCTTTTTCACCGAGATACAAGCTGTCGGTGCCTTTAATTAAAATGTCTGCGGCTTGTCATCCGCGCCTCATCCGGAACTTGACCGCAGATATAAAACCCTCACAGTTTTGCTCACGTGTCTAAATTTAAAACGATTCTCTTGGCTGGGACAGTGGTTGAAGTGCAGCTGAATTTGGAAAGGAAGTTTATATTCTGGTGGTGGCCCATTTTTTTTGCACTGACTGTGATTTCATGTTGTGAATTTTTGCAAGAGATTGTAAAGTTCGTCCTATTTTTCTTAAATATTTACCTTAAATTAGTAATAATCGGCGAAAAGCTTTCTGGAGTAATTCCTCAACTCGTTCTACATGCCTACGTCCCATTTCGGACGTTCTTTTGATTTTCTGCAAGTCTTCCTAAATGGGCCGTAGGGACGAGTTGACGAATTACTCGCTTTTTACGATTTCTGACTTTTCAAGTATTCAAACAGAGTTTTTTTATCCTTATAATTAACTGATCGATTGGCATCAAAAAAGCTTTTGTGCGGTCTTATACTTTTCAATAAAAATCTGCGAATGCTTGCAGATCAAAATGTCTCAAAAAGTTAAGGATTGTTCTCCAAAGACCGTTTTCCCGTAGCTACAACGATTAAGGTACCTGCTCTTACCGCCACAACCCGAAAATCCACCCCGTATAGGATCCACAGCCTAAGATAGGCTAAGTATCTAAATACCTAATTAAAAAACTGATAACATTGCCACAGTCCACCACAAACAAGGTTGGCATCTTTGTTAATTCCTGACTTCAACTGTATTCACGTTCTTTGAAAATTGAACCAAACTACATAATAAATGTTTCAAGCAAAAAAACTTACCTTTGCAACTTTCGGAAGAAATAGGACTGCTAACGGCATCACTAAATCTATGAAATCACACATTTATACCAAATACAAGACATAAAAGCTGCTCTAGCATATGCATTTAATGCATTTAGCTTAATCGTGGCAACCTGAATTATGCAGCTGCCTCCAAGGGAAATCCCGAAAGCGCAATAATGAACATCCAACGTAATCCACCATCGGGTTGGTAAACCAATTAGGAGTGTTTTGTAACTTACATGTGTGCTTATGGCTGTGGCTCTGTTCATCGTTTGTTAATTTGCCGGATGTGACTGCAGCGGTAAATAAAATTGATACTGAATCGGCATTTACGAGTAGGTACGGTCATTTCGAGATTCATAGGCATATTTTTATTTATTTATGACGACAAAACAACTAACCAAAACTAAGAATTTTAGTGTTAATTTAGGTAAGTAATACCGTAAATTATGTAACTCCATACAGTGATAGTTCACAAAACCAAAGACAATAATGCAAAAAGAAGCAAAACAAAACGGCTAAAGGCACGTAAAGAGGCTCATAAAGACCGTATACGAGCCGCGACGCCGGCAGACAATTCGCTAAAAGAGCGAAATTAAATTAATTCTTGTAATGAGCAGTATATTTCATTGAAATTACGTTCGTCAGCTTACATTTATCTAAGTTTAAGGGGCTTGCGTAAAGACGCGTTTCTTTCCGCTGGTGTGCCGTCGAGAATGAGCGAAAAATTCCCAAGCGTGTGCTCGTTTAGCTCGTAATTTTTCATTGAGCCTGAGAGTCGGCGGGAAAGCCTCCAATTAAGTTTCTCTTTACCGTTTGGCCCCGGAAAAAGGGGAAGAAAAATGAACAACAGAGGCAAGGGACAGTCGCCGGCCCACCGCCGTACGCCGCCGGCGCCCTATGATGGCAAATGACCTTTTCCGGCCGCACGAGCGCGTTTTTGTTTTACTATATTATATTATTTTCTTGTATTGCAGCTTTTTAAGAAGCTTGATATCGTAGTTTACATTCAAATAGCGCCGTCATAAAGACATTATTTTTCATTGCGACGACTTTTTCCGTTTGCGCTAGCAATGTTTCTTTTTACTTTTTGCCATAAATCAAATGCTTGCAATGCAGGTATATTTTTTTCCTTCTTATTTTTTCCAACTTTAATGTAATTATGGACGAAAGGTGTTTGTTTAATAGCTGGGTTAGAATATAAATAAATGAGACCCCACAACGGTGTATTCCTGCTTGGAATAAACACAACCACTTACGTTGATTAAAATGAAGTAATTAAAAAAATATTACAGAGTTAAATGAATTACTTTCGTCCGCCCGGGCACTTATTTCTATCCATATATACAAGGGCTCATAAAACATTAGGCTCGGCTAATTCCATTCTTAGATGGAGGTGTAAATGAAAGATTATTGGCGTTCTGACAATAAATCCACTCACCTACAATGCTCGTAAAATTCGGTAGGTTGATTGAGTCAGTATTTTTATTGTTCTGCCCCGTGAATCAATGGCGAATGTTTGAGTAATAAAAGCGTTTTACGATTGTTTTCACGGGGAAATTTGTGGCCCGTGAAATGCTCTTCCGCAGTCATTTTCTTACTCAACGTTTCTCTCAGGAGACACTTGACATTCTTCGGTTAGATGCCATTAATCGTTCACACCTTCATTTACCTTTATGTTAGAATATCAAAGGATCAGCCTGCGCGTGTAACAAAATTCTCTCTCAAAGTAATTGTACCCTCTTCGACCCCAAGCGATACATACTTCAGTGTAACTTCTTGCTAGTTGGAACTCGGATTATAAGTGACATTGAACTTTAAGTAAGCACCCACCTTAACGGTGTAGTGACAAGACTTCAAAACGAGTCAACTTCACGAATAAATTAGTTGGGTAAATGTGAGAGCTGTAATTAAAATCAGTATACAAGGGGCTCCAAAATTGTGTTTGTTCGAGCATCGATTGGAGCACAGAAATTATACAGTGACTACAGATTAATGTAGAGCAGACTGCCATATTACGTATGAAGTCAATTATTACGAAAGTTATGAAGTTTGCACAAGCCAAGTTTTGAAGCAGTTTTTTTTCTTTTCTTTCACCTCTCGCCATAGTTTTATTCTTTCAACGGGAAGGCCGAGATACAAGTACCTATCATCTACGTTATCTTGGTTCTATGAGAACATTAATATTGTTTTCTTTGTTCAATGCATTCTTTCGTCCATTTTTGTTGCATTCGTAAAGTAATAAAAGGCTGTTATATTATGTCTTAGTGACGTAATTAATATCTATCTACCTAAGTGCATGGTCTCATTAGTCCTGCACTAATTAATCAAGTTTAGCTGTGAACTTTGAAGCACATACCTCTTCACCTTTTCATTATAATTTATATTAGAAACTTTACTTTAATGATCTCATTGTTATTTCAGTTTTTATTATTGCTTATGTCTTAGTCTTATGTAAGTGGGCAAAATTGCAATATTGTTCATTTTGTAATTTAGTTTTTTTCCTTTGTGTTAAAAATCTTAACTTTAAGAAATATTATGCCATAATTTCTTAATTCTTTAGTTTTTGTATTAGTATGTGGTAACAACTATTTCTGAAATTGCTGGTTATCCTGTAATTGGTGACTATGTAGGTCCGAGGCTATTGTTACATAAATAGTACTTACGATACAAAGAAGCTGTTGGTGTACTAAATAAATATACAAAATTAGTTTTTCTTTATCCTAAACCCGAAAAGGGGTCATTGTTCAAAATGATGAGTACAATGACCCCTTTTCGGGTTTAGCATAAACAAAAACTAATGTTGTATAAATAAACTTCTGAATCGAAATCTATAGTTTCTAATCAACCTAAATTTTGACATAATTATTTAGGTATAAACTAAACTTATTATAAAATAGTAAATAACAATCCCACAAAATACTGCAACCTTTCAGATCACAGGTAATTCACATCACATCCAAAATATAAACAAGCAAGGTGTTCTCATAACATTTACATGGAGCTCTGTAATTCGTGGGCAACATACCCCCGAACGGCGTAAACAGTGATTAAGTTAATTCACAGCGAGGCCGACGCCGAGGCCGACAGCCGACGGGCCAGCGCCGGTCGTCGATCATCGGCTGCCGACTAATAATCCCTCACTTTAATTGCTATGAAATCAGCTGCTATTTATACTGCATCCTGCTGTTTACGGTCCGCTGTTTTTCAACGCGATAATTAACTGCATTGTGCTATGTAATGGACCCATAATATAAATACAGTTCTTAATCCCGATCATAATGAGATAATAGTTTGTTTTATGTGTTTATTGTTTGTGTTCTCGTACGTGATGTAACAGGGCGGGCGCGTACTGCCGCGGGCAATATCGTGACGGGTTGACGGATCACGACAGGAATGAGTAGCAGGCCCATCGCCCCAGGGTGCACTACAGCCCCTTTTCCCTTACATGGCCTTTACAGCCTTAGAGAAAATGTGTAAGTTATATTTTTTACATATCTGTAGATATGTAAAAAATATACCATAAAACCCTTCCCATAAAATATATTCCTTTATCCTTTAGTCTAATTTCGCATAAAATTAAAGTGACACAAAATACAAAGGAGAACCTATTGAAGATTTAGCGCAAGGACATCTTGATAGGTCGCTACATACTTCGGTAAGGGCCCAGTATAATAAAGTAACAGTATTATATCTCGGTAGTGACCTTATAATAATTACCTACGGCCGCTCGGTAGATAAACCTTCCGCGTCCGTGTGCAACTACCGTGCATTCGATACTTTTGTATACACTAATATTTCGAAGCGCGTCTTTTCGGCCGTTTTCTATGAAGATATAATACTGTTACTTATTCATACTGTGGTGACGGGCTAGATTTAGTCTTTGTTCGGGATAGCTCTATTTAGGCAGAAGAAAAAGATTTATTACCTTTGACGTTCACGATAGACGGGCAAAAAAACGAAGACATGACGACGCGACGGTCTGAAAACGTCTATTTTATGTTGAGTGTATATAAATAGTGGTCCGAATACTTAGCAGTATATAAGATATGATTTTACAGGAAAAGGTTTTACTAATAACAAGAAGTAGGTATGTATAGGTACGAACATTTTTGCTGACATACAAAATGTTAGTAGGTACAAGAAGAAAACTCGCGTCGTGAAGGGTTTTGCGAGCCTGTTCTGGGTATGTTTACATCTTGATAGGAAAAAGACAAACGTAGAGGATATTAATAGCTTGTCAACTTACGTAAGTTATAGGCCAAACCATAGGTAGGTACGCAAACTAAAGTTAAGCAATAAACTACCCTGGTACTCTACTGCTGTTGTCAAGGGTTTTTTATTTAACACTAGCTTCCGCCCGCGGTTTGCCCTCGTGGTATATCGATAAAAACTACCCTATGTCCTTCCCCAGGATCTATTTTTCTAATTGCCAAACTTTGTCGAAATTCGTTCAGTGGTTTAGGCGTGAAAAGGTAACATACAACAGACAGGCAGAGTTACTTTCGCATTTATATTATAGGTATAGTATTAGTTAGTATTAGTAAGTATTAGTGTAGTATTAATATAGTATTAGTATATTATTAGTATAGTCAATCAATCTGCCTAGCTTTTTCCCAACTATGTTGAGGTCTGCTACCAGTCTAACCGGATGCAGCTGAATACCAGTATTTTACATGGAGCGACTGCCTATCTGACCTCCACAATCCAGTAACTGGGTAATTCGATACCCCTTGGTAAGACTGGTTGTCAGACTTGTGGGCTTCTGACGACCCGTAACGACTGTCAAAAATCCTCGAATGACAGCCGGGTCCAACGGCTTGACGTGCTTTCCGAGGCACGGAGGAGTCTCGATATGTAAAGATGATCACACATCCACGGACCAACCCCGGCAAGCTTAATCTGATGGATCGACCCATGCCGCTGTTATTACTTAGCCACGAGC
Source organism: Lithophane ornitopus (assembly GCA_948473465.1). Classification (NCBI taxonomy): domain Eukaryota; kingdom Metazoa; phylum Arthropoda; class Insecta; order Lepidoptera; family Noctuidae; genus Lithophane; species Lithophane ornitopus. Next base: position 8,326,116 of record OX419633.1, read on the forward strand.
TCCTCTAGTATATTATTAGTATTTAACATAGTTAATAAACTGCCTCGTTGGTCTAGTGGCCGCTAGTGCCACTGCTGAGCGTGAGGTCTTTAGTTTGATTCCTAGGTAGGGCAATGTGTTATTGGGTTTTTCCATCAGTAATTTCTCAATAACAGCTCGGGGTCTGGATTTGTGCCCGGTTGATGCCAACAGGCTCGCCCGCTATTACATGGAACTTAAACAGACCTGGTGAAATAAGGTGTAGGTACTATAGGTATACCTCTGCTTAACCTTTTGAGTCATTTGAGGATGAACAATAAAATAAAAAATGATCTCATACTCAGCAGTAGCGCTTGCAACAACTAGATAGACGAGGCTATGCATTGAGATTTAAGTACCATTAATTTTGATTATAAAGCACACCTTTTATAATTAACTAATCAATCATCTGCTAATATGGCCTTAATCCTAACTATATAGGTAATATTATAAATGCGAAAGTGAGTTTGTTTGTTTATTTGTTTGTTACGCTTTCACGCTAATACGGCTGAATGGATTTCTATGAAATTTGGCACATGGGTGACCTGGAAAATGACAATATTATACGGGTGAAACCGCGGGGCGCAGCTAGTAATTAATAACACGGTGCGTCGAAGCAACATAAACTTAAAATACCCCTTTAAAATACCATGTAAACCTCGAGACCGAGTCAAAAATCCCTCACAGATAATCGTGGTCCAGAGCCGAAGGACTTGTCAGATGATAAATCTTCATTTGCCGAGTTCTAACATCCGACCCGCCTCCCCCAATTAGTTACCTCGCCCACGGTAACACGCCCGGATTTCCGATGTGGTCACCTTTTCTGTTACCGCGGTACGATTCGACCACGGTTTGTGTACCTGATGTACAAGGTACATAATAATATGGGGTGGATACACTTGTGTGAAAATTATTATTTGTAAACTGATTGGGATCTGCGTGAAATTATTAATCCATTATGTTGAATACTGATTGGGATTTTATACAGGGCTCTGTTTTGAAAATATGGAATGGTTTTAGTTTAGGGTTGTGGGAATGTATTGTGGGTACGAACGGTTTCTTTTACTGATTGAATTTTGAAACCACAATTTTATGAGGGTTTGGTACTTGTTAAATTATAGGCACATGATTTCTGATCTCCAAGAAAACGCAACGGAAAATAGCTTTTGGGGCCTGCAGATGTTACCCCCAGAGCAAATGAATTCCTTCAAATCACATTCTTAAAAAAAAAACTTTCCAGGGAACCCATTAAGTTTCCAAAAATGTAGAAAAAAAGAAAAATTGTTTATTCAGCACAAACAAAACGCACAATACAACAATAAAAAATAAAAAGACAAAACATACATTCAAATTAGCCAAAAGCCTCGTATTCGACCAATAAAAGTTTGACAGTTTGTAAATGAAAACAAATAAATATAATTATTATGTTTTAAATATGTATTTTACACTGTTTGCCACCGTTTTCCTATTGATATTATAATACTTTACGCATAATTACTTCATCCAGAATCAAATCGTTAAACTAACCATGATATTGTTTTCCGTCTACAGAATTTAATAATCAATTTTCTAAATGGAAGAAATTAACAAGTTTGTAGAAAGCTTCAAGCTAAAATCTAATTATTAGACCCAGTTAATTGAATGGAAGGATAAACGACTTGTTTTCTAGAATTTTGTATACAAAATTCTAGAAAACAATAGCAAAATCTATGTACCTATATTTTCATTTTATTGAAAATTTATGGTACTAAATCTATAAATACTTTATGCTATATAATGAATGTATCTATACAAATAAATAAAATTGAAGTGTCTGTTTGTAATGTCAAAATAACAGCATTTAACTAGATGCATAAGAAAACTTAGAACAATAGTCATTTTTCATTTTTTTGTCTGTCTGTCTGTTTGTTCCGGCTAATCTCCGAAACGGTTGTACCGATTTTGCGGGGGCTTTCACTGGCAGATAGTTGATGTTTTAAGGAGAAACTTAGGCTTACTTTTATTTTTGAACTAGCTGTGCCCCGCGGTTTCACCCGCGAAGGTCTCGATCCCGTGGGAATATAGGAATTAAACGTAGGTATCCTATGTCCTACTCCAGGTCATGGTTTACCCGTGTGCCCATCCTCTCCTCTCTAACGTAGGGAAAGTCACGGAGGGCGCGGCGCGCCAATGCCGAACGGTTCGCGTATTGCATTTTTTTTTTTTTTTTTTTACTGTGATAACTTCGAAATTAAATGTCCGATTCGAATGAATTAAAAAGTATTTTACTGCTACATAAATACCCTTGATGTCAAAACTATTTATTTCAATAAGAATTAATACTATTTTGATAAAATTCCTTCGCAAATAATGCTTTAATTTCGAACAAATTTGATTAACATAAAAAAGATTATAGTGAGTCAATCTTAAAAGATAAACATATGCTGTCGCGGACTTTTTTTTATAAATTATATAGATGAACAATTCCATCATACATGATATTTGCGTAAGTTAAACCGTTTACGCAGCGCACGCAACGGAAGCTCTCAAAAGGAAGAATTTTACCCGTTTTTGCAACATATTTAATTTATGCTCCGCTCTTTTTGGTCGTAGCGTGATGTTATATAGCCTATAACGTTCCTCGATAAGTGGACTATCCAATACAGAATTCAAATTCAATTCCAACCAGTAGTTCCTGAGATTAGCGCGTTCAGACAAACTAACAAACTCTTCGGCTTTATAATATTAGTATAGATTAGGGACCACGAGGGCAAAGCCGCGGGCAGCAGCTAGTAATATAATAAACGGGTATTTGTAAGTTTGTATGTAATCTTCGGAACTACTGATCTTTAAATAGTATATCCGATTCTTATAAATAGTATCCGCTTTTATAACAAGTTGCCAAAGTCGGTTACAGAACTTAGCAATGGAAAGTTCAAAACCCATATCAAACGTGTCCTTATCAAAAAAGCATATTATAAGACTACGTTGATAACAAGGAAGTTTGGCAATATTTCCTTCTGCACATGTGGCTTCCCTGGTACCTTATAAACGGCATAATTATGTAAGAGTCTATTAACTGCTCCCAAATTAACATGTTTATTTTCTTTACATTCATCCTTGACATAATCATTGTATTTGACATTATTCCTATTATTATAGATACCTCCAATTTAATTTCAACTCTTAGTGGCTTTTGTAGACATGATCATTATTCAATTTGTTACAGTTGAAATAGCAATCTCGTCATTTGGTTGAAATAGGTTTTTTTATTATTTTATTGTTTGTCTTTTATATAGATTATTTTCTATTTTCTATTTTGTGAATGTGAGAACTTTGTAGGCTTATTGGACTGTACATTTATTGAACATCTATTTGTTGAAAGGCCTACATTGTCCTCCCATGCCTACTAACACTGTAATTTGAAAATATTGTAAAAACCAATTATTTTTAAAAGAGTAACCGTGGAGTTTCTTGCCGGCTCTTCTACATAGGAAACGACCAATTGGAACCGTGCACCTAGCTTCTAACGTTTCATAAGTGCCCATGTAGGTTTATGTGAAATAAAATATTATGGTTTTTGATTCCGAAAATATTTATGCTTATTTTTTTGAGAATCATAGGATATTTTAAAAATTTCACGCCAGCCACGGGCAAAAGCTAGTACGGTTATAAATTTGAAAATAGAATTTCGAGATTATTAATATTAAATGGGTAGGTGTAGGTACTTAATATCTGAAGTGAAGATTTCATCATAATACCTGATTTAACAATGAAAATGCTTGTTTATTTATAAGGTATAAATAGCTAGTTACCAACTTTAGATACTTCTTAATAATTTAAGACCTGCTCAAAATATTTTAACCAATTTTAGAGAATATTTAGAAGAGGCATAAGACACACTATTATCTTATTATTAATAAGAAGGCTTTGAACTGTCCCGTTGGTCTTATGGTCGCAACCGCGATTGCTGAACGTGGTCCTGGTTCAATTCCCGGGTCGGGCAAAGTATTATTGGGTTTTTCTTTAGGATTTTCTTAGTAACAGCCCGGAGTTTGGAAGTTGGCGCTGTGACACCTACCCCCGTGACTCGGAAAGCACGATAAGCCGATGGTCCTGCACCTGATCACTCTCCGGTTGTGTCGGATTGCCGTCCCATCTGACTATGAGAGTGAGGAAAGAGAGAGTGCACTTGTGTCTGCGCACCCACTTGTGCACTATAATATCTCCCGCGCCGGAGGCTAGTCTCCGATTGGCCGCCATGGCCGAAATATAGTGAGGCGGACTATATACTAAGAAGGCTTTAAAAAACTTTTTACAAAAAAAAAACCGACTTCCAAAAAAAAACACTCAATACTGAAAAATTACTTTAATTTCGGAAGTCGGTGTCTTTGCTTTTCAATTTTCGTTTTTTGCCACCGCCTTCCGAAATTAAAGTTATTTTTCAGTTTTGAGTGTTTTTTTTTGGAAGTCGGTTTTTTTTTGTAAAAAGTTTTTATTTTCACTTTTTAGTAGTGGTACCTTACCCCACACAAATTCGAATACCACTAGCTGATGAAAATAACAGTGAAGGAGTAAATGAAAACATCGTCTAGATAAACTAAGTGGAAAAAATACGTAATATTGACGCTAACTCAAAAACTACCCAAGCAAAGTTAATAAAATTTATATGGGATCACCTCGGAAGCATGACCACACAAAAAAAGAATCATCAAAATCGATTCATAATTGGCGGAGTAATCGCGTAACAAATATACAAAAAAAAAAAAAAACATACAGACGAATTGAGAACCTCCTCCTTTTTGAAGAAGTCGGTTAAAAATAGAACGAAACAAATAGTCAACTGAGAACGTAGATCTATGAAATAAGATTTTAAGCCGTTAACAGTGGGTGCCTGACTTGGATTTGGACTCGTTGCTGACCGATTGAGTGGAGAAGGCACAACATAAAGAAAACTGGAAAAGCACGGGTGAGACCTTTGCCCAGCAGTAGGAATAATAGGTTAACTAAAAAAAAATAACCCATCTATTCTTTCAACTTACATACCTATATTTATGTTTTGAAGATGAACCGAAAATCTTATGTGAATGTGTGCGTATCTATTCCTAGGCCACTCAACTTTAATCCATTTGAAGATTTTATCAATAATGTATTTTTAACATACCCTCTGGCCATATACGTCAGTAATCCCGGAAGGGGTAACGATCGCCAATGAGCAATGTTTCCCATTTCTATGTTAATGGAATTTGGCCAATGAGCGTTGGCGATCTAGAGCCCGGTCCACGTCTTTCATGAATTTATTTTTCCTTTAATACTGTACCTATCCTTTTCTTTAGTGGACCGCACTTACGATTTTTGTTTGGATTTTTTTATATACGTTAGAATATTGTTAGTCACTGTGCGTTTGCACTGGCAAAATCATTATTGACTTAAAAACATGTTGAAATCTGTTTTCTGGCAACGTATCGATTCGCGTTCGCATTTTCACGCAATTTGTTGATGTCTCATATCACTTGACATTCTATAAAGACAAATTGCGCAAAATGTTTCTGTATAAATCGTGCAACATGTTACTACTTACTAATAATCATTTATATATGAAATAATTTATTGGACTTTGATATTTATTGGGAAAAAATAACAAATACTTTCAAAGACAAACAATGTTCAACGATCATAGCTGTAGGTTGTAGTTAAAACTGTGGCGCAGCTACTAACGCCTGACTCTTAGTGAGAGGGTAGGTTGTTTTAAGACTAAGAGTAAAAAAGGTATTTTAACAATTTTTTTTACAGAAAAGAAAATAGTTAATTGATTCAGGCGTGACTTTGCGGAAATCCATTATAAAATAAAATAACTACTATCACTTTGCGTCCAGCGCTCGGTGTGGTAACACGTCGCGTTCTGGTTTGCAATTGGTCAATCGTCATCCTGAGGATGCCTCGTTGAGAGGTGAAACACGTGTCGATTTCTTACAGGGCTTTTTAAGACTCTTGAAGAATAGTCAAGCGGAATAGGTTACTAAATATATCTACGTCTATTGTATTTTAGAAAAGAAAATAATACATTTTGAGATAAGTGCCGTGTGTGAGTACCTACTGTTGAGTAAGAGAGAGTGATCGTGAGTTATGTGTCGTGTGTGTGTGTGTGTTTTACGAGATGTTAAACCACAAGTTTTTCAGTTGCAACTTCAGGTAAGTGGTTTTAGTAAATTATCGAGTTTTTTCTCGCATTTATTTCTGGTAACAGAATACATTTGTAGATATTTTTATTTATTCTATTTTAGGTCATAGTACTTTTGAGCTCGTGTAGGTAAAAAAGCGACATAGTGCTACAGTTGCACGAGGCTTTAATTACATCACAGACTTGATCAGGACAGCGTCTACTGCTAGATCTAACAGGTTCATTATTCAGCTGGGTATGCTTACGGAGTACTGCTTGAGAAATGAGCAACTGTCTGACCGTGAGGACCTGGCAGAGAGGAAGAGGCTCGGCTCAATCACGCTGCCCTGTGGTACCTCAAAGGTCTAAATCTTCTTTCTGCTTAAGCGATTATCAACTTTTACGTACTTCCCACGACCTGTCCACTATATGGTTCAATATTTACTTTTTACGAATTTGGAAAACACTAAACTTTTAACTAAACACAAGCTATTGACAAGTTTCGAGACACAACCAAACAACAGTGCGAACGCAAACGTGACCAATCTCTTTCTATTGAATATGATTCTAGACATTGCGAACGCAACTATAAAAAAATCTTGTGATCTGTCTTAAAACTCATTCATGTTTCATGCAGTGCGAACGCAAATTCATCAAAATAAGTTATTAAATTTGTTTCATGTGATAAGTTTAGAAAAATCTACGTTTTGAATGTTTTCTGGTGCAAATGCATAGTTAGAATCTTAGAATGTGAATTTTAACTGTTTGGCAGCGTTTGGTAACCTTCTTGGTACTAATATATTTTTTTGTCTATAAAAATGAGAATAGTGAAATCATTTGAGTACGATGAACTTTCTTACTTCTAAAAGAATATTTTTATTAAAAATATCAAAAGAAGCCTGGTGTATGAATACGATTCTTTTGATGTTACCGGGCTTCAAGAGACATACCTACAATCATTAGTACTTCTCCATACCTATTATCTCCCAATTCAAAATATCAATAGGCGCTTTTGAATTAAAAAAAGAGAAATGAATGGCAGTCGTGTTTTCAGACATCCCATAAGTCGATCACAAGTAGATGTACCTATAGAACATGCGTAAAATTCCGACAGTCATTGCTTTGGCCTTTTGTGTACATTAATCTGTACTTTTCTAAGCATCTGCTTTGAAAAGTAATAAAAATCGGCTTAGCAAGACACGTATGGGCGTAGAATGCGAATAATACTCGAGTGGCAATTTTTTTGCCGCTGGCAACACGTCCTCGCCCCTTCCTTACACTCTTTTGTAGGTGATTTTCGAATTTGCCGACAGAAAAAACATATTTGTCGAGACATATTCAGAGTCACGTCGAGTAAACACGTTTGAACATGCTCGCAGTTTTATTTCACGTCGGGGTAAACACTTTCTAAGATGAATTTCTCGCTTCACAAACAAAATGAAATATTTTAATATTTTTTCCTTTCACAGTGGCGGATACCTGTCGTCATATTCATATAAAATATCTGTGTGAATCGGAAAGATATGTGCTTTTAGAACTATTTCGAAGGATAGGACTTATATTTGAAACTGAACGTTTCATGAATTTGCTTTCATACATGTATGTACCTAAAAACCTGTAGAAAGAGAACGCCCCCTTCTTTATATAAAATGCAGTTCTCGATTGTTATATTTGTAAAGGAAACTCGGGAAAAAGTTGATGGAAAGAAAGCATTAATTTACTGGTTGAGTTTGTCCAGTTTTGGCAACAATTAATAGCGTTTCGCGAGCCCGTGGGCTGGAATGGTAACCATAGCTAACAGATCTCAACTATTTCACTATTAAATCAAAGAAACTAGCAATAAATCATAAAATCTTTTTGAAATATCACGAACGATTCATTTTAACATCTTGACGTGCTGTTAAATGGCTCTCAACATTAATCACGATGCAAGGAGGTGTGAAGAATAAGGTCGGGACAAGACAAGACATATGAGAAAAGCACGTGACGACGGGGCGACGGGTAGTGGACGTCACGGCGACGGTAAGGCGACGGTAGAGGGACGGCAGGGGGACGGAGGACGGTCATCTTCATCGCTCAAGACAGAGCATCCGACCGGATATTATGCCCTGACCGATTTAGCTAGGTATATAAATACGATGACGTTGAAAAATATGCGGCCCACTCCATTTATTGTAGTTGGCAACATTATTTAGATGGCAAGCACTACGTGATTGGTTTTGTAAGTGGTTTTGAGACATATGGAATGGATGTCTCCTTGTGCATATTTTGAATAGCAACAACAAGTTAGCATTTTGTGATGGCAGGATTTAATTATTTAAGTACAAACCTAGCAAAACTTATTGAATTGACTTTTATGCAGAGTCTATTTCGCCCTCTAATAATTAATAGTCAAGATAGTTTTATAACCAACTTTAAATTCTATTATAGGTACGTAAACGGTGTCTTTTTGACACCTTGGATAGAAAGTTTAATAAATTACAAAGCGAAGTAAAAATAATTAATTGCTTATTAAATATTAAAGTTACAAGAGTTTTAATTTCCAACAATCCGTTATTAATACTTTTTGTGAAACTTTAAAAGTTTTTAAACTCTTTCATTTTTTTCACCGTCTTAATTTACGAGTATTTTAACGATCTTCTTTTTAAATTTAAGTTTTTTTTTTAAGTAAGGACCTTGTAAATTGATAAATTATGTCGAACAAGCTGTTTGGTATACAGGCAGATAACTTGCAACTACTTTAAACAATTTTGTGAGTGTTTCAGTAGTCAACAATCCTTTTACGTTACTCTCCTAAGCCATATAGCTCAAAAAAAAAACTTACATACACAATCAAAACGAATTTTGGCAGTGTAGCGGAAAATGAATATAATTTGCTTGTATAAAAAATAAAATAGCTTGTTCGACTGTACCTGTCCAATATGATGTTTTGTTCAATTTAAGTCAAGGCTTACCTACAGGGAGGGAAAATGCATAAATATAAGAACGCTGCTGCTCAGCTAAGTAGCAGCTCTATAAGCAGCTATGTTACTCGCATGTTACTTCTCAGTAGGACAGTCATGTATTATGAACAAAATTGCAAAACCTCTGACAATGTTTATTATGTTGGTACTTATTATTTGTAATTTTCCCGGAAAATATGACCCTGATCAGTGTGTTATTCTTATTTCGTCGGTGCAGATCGTAGGTACTTATGTACGGTTTCTATTCTCTAAGAAAATACCTCTCTCATCATCATCATCATTTCAGCCGACTGACATAGCTCCATCTGTCATCCCGTGGTTAAAACTTAGCCAGGCATGAAGGTGATAGAATTGACTGCTCATACCCGAGAGCGCCAAACGTACATTTTATTTCCACACGAGTAGCTTATTTTTACCCGACTACGGCGAAGAAAAAAGGAGGTTTTTTTTTTCAGTTCTTTAGTTCAGTTCAGGATTATTTTCACTGAAGTAGTCGCTTCATTTCCCAAACCAAAAATATCTACTTACTTTAGGCTGAACCAAGAATACCTAGAACCTATAATGGTTTATCTAGTAACTTAATACGCTACAGTGTAGTCATATTTCAAACACCGACCTTCCCGGCGCCTTAACTTAATTATTTATAATAATAATATACAATGTTATATGGCGGCCATTTTATCGTGTTCTATAATTTGCTTGGGACAGTCTTCAACGGGTACATCATTTTATTTACTAACGGATCACTAGTATGTACTACCAAATGCACGTGCTTAAAAGGCTTCGAGGAATAAGGGTAATTCCACACAGGAGAGTTGGTCTCAAACGGTTTTGATCCTATCGTCAAATGTCTTCAGGCTGTGGTATAAGTTCAGCAAGCAAGACCAGTTTGTCAGACCTGTATATTTACTTGTGGAGGCTCTTCAGTACAAGCCAAAGTTTTTTTTTCTTCAAAACTTTAATTACCTAAATATGAATAAAAGCGGAAATGGTAGCTATCAGCGCTGTCTTTTCTAAATAGGAATACAGTGAAACATATTTTTACCGAAATCTAATTTAAACGCCCAGCATCCCAACTATGTTGGGGTCAGTATCTTCGAAGCACGTAGGGGTCTCGATATGTAATATATCCACCATCTACGAACCGACCGCGGCAAGAGTAGCTTAACCTTCGATCCACCCGTGCGGCTGATATTATATAGCAACAAGCCCCTCATCGAATAAAAAAAAACATAACCTTCTTTTTGCTTCGCCGTAGTCGGATAAATATAAATTAAACGCAAATGTAGGTACGCATTTTTTTCTATAAATATGTTTAGTTTAAAAAATAACCATATATTAATAAGAATAATATTTATAAGCACTTGATCAATCAAAAATAATATTAAAAATAAGAAAACTGAAATGTAAAAAGCAATAACGCAATCTCACCAGCAAAAACAATGACAACCATTTTCCACTAACAACATTTCATATATCGACCATCATCCAGCAATAAGGTAAAAACCTTAGTGAGCGGAGATCGTTAAAGTGACGAGGGCAGTCGCGACGATACAGGGTTCATATCCGGGTGCGGAAGGCCCTGCCCGGTTGATGGAACACTTTGCCCGGGCTTCCTGCCCAGCAACTTGTGTGTTTGTCAATGATACATGATTTCCTCCAATGGTCTGTTGTGTGGCCACACTTTATTGTTGTCATTGTCGGGTAAATTAGCTGTTATGACATGTTTTGGGAACTGTGATTTTTTAGTGTCCAAGTTGATTAGGTAATAAAGAAATATTTATTTATTTTCTTTCGTTCTTTCTAGATAGCTATAATATTGTTTCTTCTGAAACTATCTGATGCCTATTTTATTTGAACCTCAGAAAAAAAACAATAAAAACCGGCCAAGTGCATGTCGTACCATGCACAATGAAGGGTTCCGTAGTTGGGATGAATTTATAAAACAAACTTAACATTGTAGTTGAAAAACTTGTTCTCCGATACAGAATGTATGGAAGAACATGTTTTTACAGCTGCAAATTTAAGTTGGTCGATTATTACACGGTAACTTGTGGAGCCTACGTAGCGGTGATAGTTTTCCTTTTAATTTCGTTATATATACTACTGCCGTGAATTTTTTCACATATCCAAACCCAACCATCTAGCTGGCAGTGGGGGACACTTGGCTCTAACAAAAATTAGCACTTTAAAGCTTAATATTCCGCAAACGGATCCCTGAATTAAAAAATGGTTTCAACAAACTCACATTATTTTTAAACAAATTTTCCAACGATACCCCACACCATGGGATTGACGAGAAAAAAAAAAGCCATCCCCACTTTAGGTGTAGGGTAGGTACCATAAAAAACAAAATATTTTTTTTACCACTATGTCGGCGTCGTTTATATGTACATCCATACCAAATTACAGCTTTCTAGTACCAACGGTCTATGCGCTAAGCCGCGGACAGACGGACAGACGGACATGGCGAAACTATAAGGGTTCCTTGTTTACTACGGAACCCTAAAAAAGCAGTAAAATAAAAAACAAACAAAGAAGTTACTATAATGCATGTGTATAGTAGGTATAGAAAAACAAATTTCATTGTTAGAAATGAGTTTGTTGAAATAATGCTTCTATATATAACTGACATTTTCGTTCAATAGCTCCGATGAACATCTATGCCTAATTCAGCCAACTAAACGAGTCAATAATAGCCTAATAGTTCCGAGATACGTAATTAATCCTCTTATTAATACCACGAATACAGCGAAAATGTACCAAAAGCTGTATAACGTCATCGATGATTCGCCCCGAGCGGCTCGCACAAAGGAGGCACGCTTTCACCGGTCGATTTGCAACCAAAATCTACCCTGGTTATAATGCAAAGCCATACATTCCGAAACTAATTCCCGTCATAAAGGCAATCGGATGAATGAGGTATGAATAAACGCGCAAACGGGTCACGGGACCGAATTATCCGGTGTAGTCGCGGAGTTAGTGTCGTAAACCGGATAGCAAACGTTTGTATTTTGTTTTTAATGTAATTACTCGAGGAGCTCGTGGCTAAGTAATAACAGCCACACGGGTCGATCGTTCAGGTTAAGTTGCCGGGGTTGGTCCGTGGATGGGTGACCATCTTTACATACCGAGACTCCGCCGTGCCACGGAAAGCATGTTAAGCCGTTGGTCCCGGCTGTCATTTGTAGATCTTTGACAGTTGTTACGGGTCGTCAGAAGCTTGAAAGTCTGACAACCAGTCTTACCAAGGGGTATCGTGTTACCCGGTAACTGGGTTGTGGTGGTCAGATAGACAGTCGCTCCATTTAAAATACTGGTGTTCAACTGCTGGTTAGACTGAAAGCCGACCCCAACATTGTTGGGAAAAGGCTAGGCAGATGATGATTATCCAGTGGCAGAACGTAATCCAATCATAGATAAAATGAGACCTAAATTCATTTATTTAAATAACTTACTAGCTTTTGCCGATGGCTTCGCCCGCGTGGAGGTCAGAAATTATGCTACCCATGTCATGGTCTAACTGTGTGCCTTTCATAGAAATCCCGTCAGCCGAGGCGTGAAATTGGAAACGGCCAGACAGACAGAGTTACTTTTGCTTTTGTATATTATGTGTGGATATGGATACTGTCTCTTTCTTAATAGAAAAGGAGACAGTTGTTGCATTATTAACCTAGTTATTATTAGACACAGAACACTGATGATACACGACTGTTACAAATAAACATACTATTACCTATGTGGTCGAATTATCGGAAACTCGCAAAACAATACCAATATTCAATTACCTCCACAACAATAACCACCCAATCAGATAAACAATTTCATTCGCACCCCAGCTCCCTGACTACTGATACCACGATAATACTGGTAATCATAGCATGGGTTCTCACTTAATTGTCGCCTGGGTGCCTCCACCAGCAGATATCTAAACGGCTCTATTGAAAACTGCGCTTACATATTGTGAACTGGCTCGCTTCCAGCAGATTATCCGTGGCTTCGCTGCAATATTTGTGTCTCACGTACTAGGCACTATTCAGGGGATCGAAAAACTTTTCTAATATTCTGCTTTGAGACGAAAACACTTGCGGGGGATTTGGAGACTGATCAACGTGTGAACGCGTGTGGTTTTACTGAAGGTGGTAAAAAAATTGTTTGGGAAATTGATATTTTATGACAGTCTTATGATTTTAATGCGATTCATTTTATTTTTTTGTGTGTTGTGTGCATCTTATCTGGGTCAAATTTTATTTTCTTCCTTTTTACTTTCTATAGGTGTATTTTATGTCAGTAATTTTTGGTCATTCGTAGATCTTTGACAGTCGATACGGGTAGTCAGAATCCCAAAAGTGTGACATCCAAGACACCAGTCTTACCAACGGAAATATGCCCAGGGTTGGGCCGAGGTGTACCTATAGTACACCCACATTTCAGTTATATTTGAATCCCGTGTAATAGGCACGAGCCTATTGCCAACAACCAGGCATAATTCCATACTCCGGGCTGCTACTGAGAAATTCCAGATGGAAAAACCCAATAACACTTTGCCCAACCCGGGATTCGAACCCAGGATCTCATGGTCAGCAGTAGCACTTGCGACTACTAGACCAATTGGGCAGTTAATTCATCATACATATTCATTATATTTTTCAGTTCACGAACCAAACTCCTAATACCGTGCAGTTTTGAACTCGAGATATCGCAGTGTATTGGTCAAAACACGTCGGTCCGTAGTTCGCAACTCTAGCGTATAACGGATGTGTTTTTCAACTAGCACACAATTTAAATTTTATTCTTTTAAATTTAAATCTATGACCCATTTAAAACGTTGAAAAACACCGCATCGCAGAGACCGCGCTTTGGTAAATATTCTTTCGAAGTTGAGAATGATAGTAATAAATAGTGAAGTCTGTCAACTTATCTGTGTATTTGCGTAACAAACAAACAAACTCAATTTCGCCTTCCTACAATATTAGTTACGAGCTGCGCCCCGCGGGTTTACCCGCATAAGTCTCGTTCCCGTGAGAATCTTAGGATAAAAAGTATTCTATGTGTTAAACCAGGTTTTCAACTATCTTTGTCCCAAATTTAATCCAAATCCGTTCAATAGTTTTCGTGTGAAAGAGTATCAAACCACCCACAAACTCCGAACCACACAAATTCCTGCATCCTCACAAACTATCACATTTATAATATTAACTTAGAATTAGTAAGACTGAATCCTAATTAGGATTCAAAATACTCTTATAAGAATTTATGTAGTTTATAATTAGCATTCGGTTTAAAAAAGAAAGTGTTTGAAAAGAGTAATCTTGTTTATTACACTGCAGTATTTGTGTGCCTCTTATAATTTGTCAAAGCTAGTTAATTCAATTAATTAGGTTAGGCCCGCCCGACTAAACGTTACAAGTTAAATAGGTACGACAAGTGAACACAAGACATCGCCGATGATATTAAGAAATTACAAGATTAGGCTGCGTGCAAGATAAGTCTGTGCGCGACTGAAATCGGAAATAATCGTATGCCCTATCATATCATATGGGCTATCATACTTTATTTATGGTTATATTAATTATATAATTATTTTATTAATATAAGATTTATAATATGAAGATTAAATTATTAATACAGATTTAATATGTTAAATATTACAGTAGGTATAGAATTAAGCACGCCAGCGCCCCCAGTCGCGCGCAGACTTATCTTGTGCGCACTCTAGTATTTTGTATCAGTGTTTCAAATATGTAGATTATCTAGATTTTCGCCTTTTAAGAGAGTATATTAGTATTTAGTGTCCAGTCATGTTATGATGACGCCTTAACTTGCACAGTAGCTAAGCGATATAAGCCATACCTACTACCGAGGTGCTTTATGTATGTTTGTGCGATTATGTTTATAGTTATTTATATTTATCTCTATCTACGCTCAAGAGTATGTAGGGTAAATAAAAGGATTATCTCAAAATTACAGAAAAATAAATAACTCGATAAATAATTCTATCTAAATTTTCCATGTGCCTATAATGATTGAGAGGGACTCCTCACGAGTCTAAAAGGTAATATAAAACGAATGTAAAGACATAGCTTTAAAAGCAAAATAGAATGAACAACAACCAAATGTTAAAATACAATAGACGTAGATATATTTAGTAACCAATTCCGCTTGACTATTCTTCAAGAGTCCTAAAAAACCCTGTAAGAAATCGATGTTTACAAATTAAATTGCGATGATTGTAATGGTATTTACATAGGTCAGACTGGTCGTAATTTCCAAACAAGATATAAGGAACATATTGCAGCTTATAGGAATAGTTGTCCAGAAAAATCTCATTTTGCTCAACACTTAATAGATTCAGGTCATTCATTAAATAATAATAACACTTTCAAAATGTTACATACTTGTGATAAAGGATTTAAAATGTCAGTATTAGAGAGTTTAGAAATTATTAAAAATAATACAGCGAACGTTACACTGTTAAACGAATTAAATACCAGTATGCCAAGGTCGCCTTTGTTGCGTTTGTTCGCCCCTTATCGCGCTTATCGCATTGATAACGATTCTAGTCAATTAGCGCCGAGCAGCAATCCTATATAAGTGGGGGTGACGGGCGATTTGATTCACTTTGCGTCCAGCGCTCGGTGTGGTAACACGTCGCGTTCTGGTTTGCAATTGGTCAATCGTCATCCTGAGGATGCCTCGTTGAGAGGTGAAACACGTGTCGATTTCTTACAGGGTTTTTTAGGACTCTTGAAGAATAGTCAAGCGGAATTGGTTACTAAATATATCTACGTCTATTGTATTTTATAATGGATTTCCGCAAAGTCACACCTGAATCAATTAACTAACCAAATGTTGTATAAAATCTGCTTAAAACCAGCTGTGAAAACGCGGACAGCAATATAAAATACAATTCAACCACGTCAGTCTCAGGTCGGCACCGCAGCCGCTGACAACCAATATTTTATAACTGGCCATATCACAAACTAGCTGTGCCCCGCGGTTTCACCCACGTAGGTCTCGATCCCGTGGGAATATAGGGATAAACCGTATCCTATCTCCTATTCCAGGTCATGGTCTACCCGTGTGCCCATCTTCTCCTCTCTAGAGTAGGGAACGTCGCGGCGGCGGGCGCCGGCGTCGAACGATTCGCGTATTGCATTTTTAAACTCGTGATAACATCGAAATTGAATGTCCGATTCGAATGAATTAAAAAATGTTTTACTGCTACATAAATACCCTTGATTTTAAAACTATTTATTTGAATAAGAATTAATATTATGTAGATATAACTCCTTCGCAAATAATGCATGAATTTCGAACAAATTTGACTACCATAAAAAAGGTTATGGTTAAGGTGAGTCAATCTTAAATGATAGACATATGCCGTCGCGGACTTTTTTTTTAGAACTTTTAAAGAGGAACAATTTTATCGTACATCATATTCACGTAACTTAAACCGTTTACGCAGCGCACGCAACGGAAGCTCTCAAAAAGGAATTATGTTTCCCGTTTTTGCAACAGTTTTCATTTATGCTCCGCTCCTATTGGTCCTAGCGTGATGTTTTATAGTCTATAACCTTCCTCGATAAATGGACTATCCAACACAAAAATTATTTTTCAATTCCAACCAGTAGTTTCTGAGATTAGCGCGTTCAAACAAACAAACAAACTCTTCAGCTTTATAGTATTAATATATAGTATAGATAGATATGTATATGTCACGGATATCGAATATGTACTACATTTATGTAAGTATGTTCATACTGCAGATCCAATCCTATAGGTGTCGACGTAATTTTTCTCATGTACAATGCTCCCTTATTATTTAACAACTATACACCATTTGAAATAAGATTAGACATTAAAACAAACCCTTTTACACTCCGTTCAACCGATTTTGACTTCTATAAGGATAGCATTAAAAGCAAAAAAAGTTACACAATACCAACTATCTACTACGGGTGCCATTTGTCATGCCACCAACGCACTAGAATTCAAAATCGGTTGAACGGACTGTAAAAAAGGCTTATCTAATCTTATTTCAAATGGAGTATAGATTCCGCCAGCGGCCTCGCCCGCGTATATCTTTATAAATTATAGCATACGTTACGCAGTGATATTAAAGCATTTTAAAGGTGAAAGAATTTTATGAATCGGTCCAGTAGTTTTTGAGTATATTCATTAAAAACAAAAATATAATTCTTTTTATTATTTTGTATAGAAGTAAGTTTGATAGAATACTCAATTAGGCAACCAACCACAGGTTTTTTGGATATTATAAAATATTTTGTCAAATCAAATCTCGGGTCGATACGTATGATTGATTGTTGTTGTTCTAGAAGTCAACCAATATTGAATAACTAGGTACTTACGTAACTTTTTATCATTTGCCTCGGTAAGCACGTTAAGCCGTTGGTCCCGGCTGTCATTCATAGATCTTTATGTCGTTACGGGTAGTCAGACGCCCAAAAGTCTGACAACCAGTCTTACCTGCAAGAGGTATCATGTTACCCAGTTACTGGGTTGTGGAGGTTAGATAGACAGTCACACCATGTAAAATACACCCGGCTAGGTTGGAAGCCGACACTAAAATAGTTAGGAGAAGTCTAGGCAGATGACGGTGAACTTTGCAACATTTAGCTGATCAATGAATCTTAAAAAACTGTATCCTAAAATTAAAGGAGTATGAACTTTTTGCTATGGAAGCTGGCATAGTTACCCTTACCTCCGCCATTTTGAGATAAAGATCGCCAAATGAAATCTTAGCATCCTACAAATTTCAGCATTGTGTCACATTGGAAGACCATACCCATAAATCAACGGTCCCTACGTACATAAAGACATGTCAAAAATTGTTTTTTTTTTAATTGCACAATTGGGTTTAGATTTTCCATATGCATACATATACAACGTTATTTTTTCTTTATGCTAAACCCGAAAAGGGGTCATTGTACTCAACATTTTGAACAACTTTTTCTATGGGACCAACATTGAAATAGCGACAAAAAAAATCAGCTATTCCCTACATTTGTGTTCCCTTAAATTGACAAAATGTATGGAACATCTGTTTTTTTTTCGCGATTTCAATGTTGGTCCCATAGAAAAAGTTGTTCAAAATGATGAGTACAGTAGTATATATACACAGCTGTATATTTTTTTTTTTTTTTTTTTTAATAATTGTTTAGAGCAGTTTGAACATAAATAACGCTTTCCTGTAAACCTCGGTTTTTGACATGTCTTTATGTACGTAGGGACCGTCGAAATAGGTATTCCAGTTTCATTGTGCGAGCGAACTTAGAAGAAAAATCAAAATGTCGATGGGGTTACTATGCTATTTCGGTTCTATACCCTTTAATCACAGTGTGCACGAACACCCGTAAATACGTAGGTAATGACAGCGTAAATACATAATGGGTGATGGTCTGAAAAAATGACAGTTACCAGAAATCCTAACTAATAATATAAATGCGAAAGTGAGATTTTTTGTTTGTTACGCTTTCACGCTAAACGGCTAATCGGATTTCAATGAAATTTGGCACATGGTAGACTATGACCTGGAATAGGACATATAATATTATTTATCCCGATATTCCCACGGGATCGAGGTTTACGCAGGTGAAACCGCGGGGCGTGTAGCTAGTATTATATAAAGAAGCTTCTTCTTAGTCTAATTTGAGATTTTTTGTTCCCCCGACCCACTGCGTCGCATCGCATTCCCCGCTCGCACTATTACTTCGGTTTCGGTTCGCTTTTTGACTCTTTGCTCGGCTCCTAAAAATTCTAGCGTGATGTTAAATTTTGGATTTACATACAGGATGTAAAAATACCCTTCTATACAAAAACCAAACGAAAATCGTTGCTAACCATAAAAATGATTGTATCTACAGAAAAACCAAATAAAAAAGAATTCAGTTTTTAGTATACGAGTATTAGAAACACTCAAGTGAACACTAAAAATTAAAATGGTCGCTTGCAAATACACCAGTGGCCGTTCAGCTATGTTAGCTTCACTATTTTTTGCCAAACAAAATTGTACTGTTGAATTGAAAATATATTTTCCCATAAAAAGCGAACCGAACTAGTTTTATTTTAGTATAGCGTTGATTATTATGGTTTTTGCATATTTACATTCTCTTTAGAGATCCATAGTTGTTATTTTGTATATGATCAATTTTGTTAGACGGAAAGATACTGAATTACTGACGAACGTCAGAGATAGATTACAAAGTGGTCTGTGGTAAACTCAAACTCAACTTATCACGCCTGTACCTATACCCCAAAGGGTTGGGCAGAGGTGTACCTATAATAGTACACCCACATTTGAGTATGTTTGAGCTTCATGTAATAGGGGGTGATCCTATTTCTATCAACCGGGTACAAATCCAGACTCCGGGCTGCTACTGAGATATTCCAGATGGAAAAACCCAATGACTCTTTGCTCGACCCGGGAATCGAACTCAGGATCTCATGCTCATGCAGTAGCGCTTGCGACCACTAAAACAACGAGGCAACCTAGCAGAATTGTTTCTTGGAAATGTATTGTAATTTGTACCGTAACTTGTATTTTTATTCCAATACCAATAGAGGACCGGTACAATCCAATAAGCTGATAAGATTTCGGGACAAACACACAACGGTCTATGTCGGAAAATTTCAATAGCCATTGAATTAAGTATTGTCGTCCAAGGAAAGGGCAATATGACACGTGTTTCAGGGCGCATACCTCGGGGTCCAGACCTCTCTGGAGCTACGTGACCCCACTGCGGAATGCGCCGCTCCACACCTCCAACACTGATCTATTGAATCATTTCAAGCGATTGTGTGCGCGATAATACCGCACTACTGGTATTATGACCCTCGTTTAAACTGATTGTCCGACCATGCTCCATGAATTTGTAGATGTAACTTGCTTTTCAAGTTGCTGCAAATAGCTTTGTTACCAGTTGATATCATTGAATTGCACGATGCCTCGTAAACTGTAAAAAGCAAACCAAAATAAATTATAGTCATGAACACTATGCTAACGAGAGCTCAACGAGTGTAAAACTTTTAAACAAAAAAATATAATTTGAGAATTTTATTATTCAAACTATCGAATCGTGAAAAGCTTAAATAAAGGCACTAATACACAATTTTATTTTATTGCCCGCCATTTAAAAGCAAGCGGCGTCGGCGCGGCGAAAAACTAAAAATGCCCAGTTGCATTTCAAATTAACCCAGCTCGACCTTTTGGAAAGCGAATTCAAATTTTTCAGTGGACACAGTAAAAATGCTCGTGAAACAGCTAACCTCTTTGCGGGTGAGTGGGGGCGTCGCGTTTATTGGGACAATGAAATTAGCATAGTAATGAAAAATATTGGTCGCCTGTACGCCGCGGCCGCGCTTCCTCCGCACCCAATTTATCAGCGGTTGAGAGTAAAACAAAATTACATAGTATGCCCGTGTTTACACCGAGCACTGTCACTAAATTAAGCGGGCTCTGTCACGCGTTGCGGTCGCGTGTCCCATCACTATTTTATTGGGAGAATCGATGAGTTTTTGTTGAGATTAACAGCTTCGTGTATGAGATTTATTTGCGAAAACAATGCAATTAATTTTTCATAGTAATTGAGTTTATGGTTTAAATTGAATAATGTTTCCCTGTGATTATAAAAAAAAATGTCATGTATTTTTTATACGTAGTTCCTACAACAGTCAATATTAACTGTTTCATAGGAAAACATGGCGCCCCAGTTAGGAAGAATCGAGTACTTAAAAAGAATCGAGCAATCACAGCGAAATTAAAACAAGTTTAAAACGAAATAAAAAAAACCTCTTTTTCCATTCGATGTGGATAAATTGAAGTAAAAGCTGGTTGAAGGTGAAACGGTAATTAAATTTGATCTTTGCAAAAACCTCGGCAGGACGATTTTAAGCGAGTCGGAAACCGAGATTGCAATTAAGATATTAAATAAAGCTAATGGTCCAAAGTAACTTAATAGGTTTTGATGCAAATAATTTGGTAATTATTTTTCATCGATTTTGGCTCAGTTGGTAAACAAAATTTATTTTGGTGAAACTTTAAGTTAATACTTTTATAACTTTTACTATAAATCTTAACTGAAAATGATATGAAATATTAAAATTTGTTTTAAAGTTGTCGGGTGCACTCTAATAATATTGAGCTTAAAATGTCAAAACCGAAAGCAAATTAATACGCATAAATAGGTGTGTGATCACATCTATAGAATTTTGCCGTCTAACTCAATTTGTACTAAGTAAATGAATTAAATCATTCAGTCTACTGAGTAGTTACTCAGTATAAACTAGTATGGATACTTGACCAGTTAATTGTACTTAGCATTTTATTCAGCAAGCTCTTACTTAGCCGTTTCGAGTCAGCAGAATATCCCAGAGCTATGAATAATGTAGAGCGCACGGCAGAATTTTAATGTATTCCAGATTTATTTATTCGTGTAAAACAAAGGGCTTTTGGGTGTTACGGGACAAGTTAACATCCATTTTTTAAGTTTTGAATCTGTATTTTGAACATTCATTCATTTACACTAACATAAGAATTGATTCGTACGGTCATCGCATCGCTCGCCTGCGCTTTTACTTCACCTTTGCTTGGCGTTTTTTCTGTTTTTGTTTACGTTTAGTCGGCTTCTAAGGGTCGTCACGTGATGTTAAATAGCATCAAACCTTCCTCAAGAATTGGGCTATCAAAGAATTTTTCACATCAGACTCGTAGTTCCACAGATTAGCGCCTTCAAACAAAAAAACAAAGTCTTCAGCTTTATTATTAGATAGATTTAAGTCATTTTTTGTGTCTGTCTGTGCGTTTCTGTCCGAATTTTTCACGCACCAATATGTTGTTTATTTTTTACTTCAAACAGCTTTATTTGCAAGCCAAATCGAGAATAAAATCTTTGATATGTTATCTCCTTGGTCGCCACGTGTGGAAGTAGTTCGTTCCATTTTTAACCCCCGACGGAAAAAGAGGGGTGTTATAAGTTTAACGTGTGTATCTGTGTATCTGTGTGTCTGTCTGTTCCATCGTAGCTGCCAAACGGCAGAACCGACTTTGTTTTTTTTTTTAAATTACACGACAGACATGACTTTTCACAATAATTTATTCGGCCGCTAAACACGCCAGTTACGGATTACAGAATTTCTTTGTCAAAATAATGCTCGAATTTCCAAGCATATTTGAGAAAAAATATTAAATGATTTCATCATTGTTTTAACATTCCCATGCTTTGTTTCCTTGTTAAATATGTTTTAAACGACGTCCTCATTGCCACTCTACCCCTTCATAGCTCGGTGTTACCCGGCGGGAGTTTAGATAAGGTCTCTCTTGACAGTGGCCGACGGTAGCCCTCCGGCGATCACCCGGCGTACGCCCGGCGACCACCCGGCCCGATACCGTACCTCCACCGGATGAATTTATCTTATTTTATTATGAAATATCTGTATACTAATAATAAAGCTGAAGAGTTTGTTTTTTTCTTTGTTTGAATGCGCTAATCTCTGGAACTACCAGTCGGATTTGAAAAACAGTTTTTGCATTTGATAGCCCAATTCTTGAGGAAGGCTATTTAACATCACGCTAGGATCCTTAGGAGTCGAGCAAAAAGAAAAAACGCTAAGTGAAAACGAAGTATTAGCGCTGGCAGGCGTTGCGATGCGACGGGGTGGGTCGGGGAACAAGAAATTTCACGTTGACGAAGTCGCAGGCAAAAGCTAGTGTTATAATAAAACAATGGATCATTTTTTGCGGACTATGCTAGTTCATGTACATGTTTGTGTTGTCATGTTATGAGACGGTCATTAGCTTGTTTATGTGTATTGCGTTTCTTGTTATTTTTTTATTTATTTATTTAAACTTTTCGCACACAAAAAAGGTACAAAGGCGGACTTAATGCCTTAGGCATTCTCCACCAGTCAACTAAGGGTGGTGAAGAGATTAGATGGCGGGTGCTCTGATTGAGAGGAACAAGAAAAAAAAAAAATATATATATATACTCTGTTTTATCTATAATGCATTATGATATATATATATCATAATGCATTATATATATATATATATATATATATATATATCATAATGCATTATAGATAAAACAGAGACTTTTTTAATGTTATGTGCAATGAATAATGGTATAAAGGGACTACTTATTATATTCATGATGTCACGACACGGTCTTTTGGCTTCCGCATACATTTACGTATACAAAGTTCTTCTTTCATTGGTCCATCTTACCTTCGTTCCGTTTGTGTTTTTGTTTCGTAAAGTTTCGTGTCAGTAAAGTTAACCTTCCTTAATAGTTTGAATTAGTGAATTGAAAAGTTTTCCATAAATACAAGCATGAAAGCGTGAACATGAAGTCTGCTTAAAAAAGAAAAATGTAAAGGCATTAAATATCAATTTGCATACGTTTACTATACGAGCCATTTATCGGCGCCTTAAGAAAGCGTGTAAACATTGCTCTATAATTTTACAGCACGCATAAAACTGTTCTAACCCTTGGCTTGTAAGGTTTTATCGAAGCACACCAGAATCAATTTGTTGAAAATCTCAAAAGTCACGTTCTTAGCGCGGCTTCACGCATAATCCACAGATTCCTTTAATGAATGAGCTTCATAAAAGCTTTTTGGTTTATTGTAAACAAGGTAAGAATTCATTAGCCGCGCTGAAGTAACGGCGCGGGTCGCCTACGTGACTCTCAGGTGATAAAACCGGCAGACGACGTTTAAGGGCCTGTCCTGGCCTTAAATTATTAAACGAAATTTTCCATCCTGTGTTTCATGAGATTGAAAGTAAGGCACTTGTGACAGTTTCCACTCGACAAGGTGCCTACTGCCTCTCTCTTACACACAGTTCAAGTACTTTACATAAGACGGTGGCGTGACACACGACAGTAACCTCCACTCTAAACTATTTCAAGAATTGTTTCTCCAATCCTGTCCCTCTCTTATAAATAAAGCGGTAATATTTTCCGCCTCGCTCAAATTGAATTTATAGTCAACAAAGCTGTTTCCTAGAGACCGCGAAAAGATAAACTGAGATTTGCCAGAGAGCAATTAAAACTTTACCTTAGAACTAACTTCGTTAGCGGACTAGTGTTGCCGGCGGGATTATAAACGCAGTCAAGAAATATGTCCGCTTTTACTTTTGAAGGCGAAAACGGTCGATCGAAGCGTCCAACTGGTAAATTAAACCGGAGACTTACGGCTCTAATGGAAGTGTCTCATGTAAATTTACACCAGCACTGCGGCCATGTAACAGCGAACTTTGAGCACCAAATTAAGCACATTGAAATTGGACTTCTTTAGGAAATGTATAATGTAAATAACCTCTTGGGTTACCTTTATACCCGAAGGTTATTGCGTAAGATTTTCTAAGCAGTATGCTTGAATAAATATGAGAATATTTTTGGGTTAACAGGAGTCCATCGCTATTCAAATAATAACGGATCAATGGTTCGTTACTCCAATAGGTACTTTTTTCAAAGGCGAAAGCTTTATTCAATCCTAAACATGTTTCAGTGTAGGTGATGGCTGGTTGAATCGCCACTACTTTATCTTTAGGGTGTTAATCCCGAACTCTGTACCGTTCTTATCTATCGGTTTCATAGTGGAACGGACTATAGAGCTTTTGTAAAAAAGGTTTTCTCAGACACAGCGAAATGTATAATTTTTTCTTTAGCTAACAATATTCTTTGGAGGAAATGACTTTGTGAGGCCGGCGCGCCCTTCTAATGCGTTGAACAAATTGTACCTACCTTTCACTTTTCGACTGACACTAGCTACTTTGTAAGTGAAAGATAAAATTATGAGTCTAATTTCAACATTGATAAAGTCAAATTTATTTTATCTAAAATTCCTTTGAATTTCATGAAATCGTTTTCAAAGATCTAACGTTTTGTGTCAGGTTATATGACGTGCTTTATACAGATTTCTTTGGAACTAAAATCATGAAAATTTGAAAAAAGAAAATACTATGAAAAACTTTTGAAAACAACTTTTTGGTATCCAACTTTACAAAAGCTAATTCTAAGAAACACTACTTAAGCGCTTGCTGTAGGGTGTGGTCCTAATGGAAGAGGCAGCGGCTAAAATAACTTGTGTATTTCATTTCTATTCAACTTTATTTTTTCTGCCTACTACTTTTTATACCTGTGTTGGGGACGCCCGGAACCGGGAGGCATGGAAGAAATGGAAGCCAGCAGTTGGTGATTTCAGGCTGAAATCATGGTGATGATAATGTAAGTACCTATGACAGCGGGCTTTTAAAAGAACAATATGATATGGCAACTATCCTATTGCTGGTCGACAGGGATGGCTCGTATTAATATTCCATCCTAGTATATCTTATCTCGTTCACATTAGAATAAGCCCAAAGCTAGTATTTTATTTTTCGCCATATAGTTCGTAATAATATTCACGATGTTCGGTTATTTCATCAAGAATTTCCCCGAAGTCTGGATTTGTGTCCGGTTGATGGAAATAGGTTCGCCCCCTATTAAATGGGACTTAAACCTAACTCACGAAATGTGGATGTACATACATACACCTCTGCCTAACCCTTAGGGGAGTACAGGCGTGATGTTATGTTATTAAGTAAAATTAATTTGAATGTATGTAAAAATGCCGTTTTCAAATAGCAGCCAATTTTATAATAAATCATTCTCAGAGGTTTTTTATGTTTATTTAACTACTTCAATTGTACATAATACATTAAAGACAACCGTTTTAATTATTTACGGCTTACTTTCTTAAAAAAAATAGAAAAATTGTTTCTTTGTTTTTTTTTATCTGGAGTCATTCTCTCTGTTCGAGTTGAAGACTAGTACAGAGAACCTGGAATATGTAAATGAGTATAACTACAAACAAATAACATGTAATCAGTATTGCTGTAGTAATGTCCCCTCCATTTAACCAAAACTCTAAAGAAAATTCACAAACTCGTCCTCAAACAAAACACAAAGCTGAATTTAAAAACTAGTTTACCATAATTACCATCGCCATCAGTGAGACCTGACCCATATTTCTGTACACACAGCAATACTAGCTATAATACTCAGCTTATAACTATTTGACGGTAAACCACACACAATTTCCAACTCTAAGTCCTTGACACAAAGTTGGAAATTTTCTGGCACGTGTCTGAAAACGGTATAAAAGTTGTTGCTCCGTGTAGGTAGTTCACTCCGGCAATTATCGGCACGTGTTCGCAGTTTCTCAATACCTTACTATTTCTAGTCTTGAGTGTTATTCAGAGAAAATATATGAACCACTACAGTATACATGGTGATTTTTAATTCACTGTTAACCTTTCAGGAGGAGAAAGTACCTATTCATGATTTTAAACAAGTTTCATTAAGGAACCTACTACGAAATTGTTGATATATTTTTCGATATTTCAGAGGTAGTGTTATATTAAAAGTTGCTCATAATCATGAGTACAGTCACGAGAAAAAATATGTATACACTCAGCAAAATTCAATAACTATTTTCTCGTGGAATTACGATTGTAACTTTAAGATGATACCTATTTCATAATAATATGGGTTCCAAAATACTATGTTTGTTATAACAAAAATACAGTCAATACAGTAGGAGAAAATCACTTTTAAAAGTTGCTAAGTGTATACATATTGTTGCTCGTGACTGTACACGCCCTGAAAGTTTAACAGTGAATTAAAAATCACCATGTATAATATGCATTTATTTTATTGGAAAAGTGAACAATTTTAGTAGGAACGCGGTTGGTAGGAGTATATTATTTGTGAATCAGAGTAGGCAGGGCGAGGGGTTTTATACTAGCGTACGTGTTATTATTATGTCAGTATGTTCGACGAAGTGTTTATGGGCCATTGGAATATCATTTTGTATTTTATTGAACCGTAATCACCAATTAACGTTTGTTGAGTCTATACATGACATAAAATAATAATTCCTATGTTTATTTCAGTGCAAATAGTTTAGTCAATGATACTTATTACGACTAAACTATTTGCACATTTATTAGTAACTAGCTGCGCCCCGCGGTTTCACCCGCGTAAGTCTCGATCCCGTGGGAATATCGGGATAAAACGTATCCTATGTGGTAATTAGTGGTTAATCCAGTTTATAAACTATCTGTTTGCCAAATTTCATCCAAATCCATTCAGCCGGTTTTGCGTGATTGAGTAACTAACATCCATACACACAAACTTTCACATTTATAATATTAGTAGGATTATTAGGAAGTAGGATATATATAAACATACAATACTCAGTTTGCACAACCTATTAAAAATAAAACTATAAGTATAATTGTGATAACTACTCACAAGTGTATAAAATAAAAAACTAAAACCCAACTACGACTAAAAAGGTATAAACACGTGTTAGGGCATAAATCGAACAGATTACGTGTGACTCCGGTTTTTTAATTTGTCTGTCTGTGGTGTCTTGTTTATACCTTTTTAGTCGTAGTTGGGTTTTAGTTTTTATTACTTTAATTTTTTTAAATTCTTTTGGGGTTATAATATTTATATTTGAAATGTGCTCATTAAGCCCTTTCATTTGATACCCAACATGGTACGATTAAACAATTTTTTTTTTTTCCTGACCGGTTGTCCTTTAGAGGGTGCCCTTTTTAATTTAATATGACGTCACATAGCCTATAACCAGCAGACGATCAAGACGCTTCCAACGATACCTCATTTGTTAAATTGTGATGAGTCGTTTAGAAGTTATGAGGGAACAGATGAACATACATACATACATACATACCGGTCAAAATCATAACCCTCCTTTTTTCTTCGCCGTAGTCGGGTAAAAATAAACCAGACTTAGGTTTAGACCAAATTATCTAGACCAAATCTTTTTTTTTTCTAGCCTTTTCTGTCCCTCTCCTGGGCAAAGGCCTCCCTCCATTCCTTTCATCTGTCGCGAGCCCGCGCGTCCTGCTTCCAGTTTTGACGGAACCTATCTAGCTCGTCCCGCCATCTCCTACGAGGTCTGCCGCATCATTTTTATCAAAACAAAAATCATATTCGCGTATAAAAGCCACATTTTTATACAAACTCAAAATAAATTAGCTGGTACACCTGCAGAAAAACGGTATGCCCGTATCAGGGTACTTTTTGACACGTGTTGCCTTATTACCCCCGCAGTCTGTAGATGCGGGACCGACTTTACCGTATACACTTACAGGATGACGGTACGCGCTAGTAAGTTATGTAAGTGTTTTGCTTTCGATGATTTAGTACGGCAGATAGATGTATTGCTATTTGTTTTTGTCCTAGATGTAAGATTTATTAACATTGAGAGTGTTCTGTAGCAGCCAATTAAAATATTAAATAATTGTAATCCCCATATTCGAAGTCACGAGTCTATTTTTTAAGTCACCTTGACTTGAACCCTAGATCTTTATATTATGACGTTCAACTCAGCCTATTGTAATCCATTGCTGGACATAGGCCTCTCCCAACCACCTGTTCTCCGCCTAACGCATCCAGTCTGTCCCAGCAACCTTTTTAAGGTCGTCGGTCCATCTAACTAAGGGGCATCCCACACTACGTTTGCAGAAACACGGTCTCCACTTCAGGACGACGACGGATTATGATGTTGACTTATTTTTATTTCAACGTAACCGATTTGAGATTCACTAAAAAAGATGTTCATTGACCCCAGCTCATTACTATGAAAAAAGAATAGTTCCAAAATATTTTTATGCCTCATTATCTCATTACCTGCTCATAATATAGGTATAACCACGGATATCTACGGATATCTATGGGTATAACTAAGCAAAACCATTAGATCGTTCACAATAAATAAAACAACATTAATTACATTATGACCATTTTACTGTGAATTACAATACAAACAATATGTTATTGTAATGGACATTATGTGGTACCATCATTCTAACAAAACATCCCGTGGGTGACGTAAAGTTGTGACGTGTTCAACATTTTAGGAGCGAGATAGTAAATAGACGACGAAATGGCACTTATGAAACACAGAAAGACATTTATTTTATTTCCACACAGACGTTCTAACAATCTGCCTACCCTTTTCCCAACTATGTTGAGGTCGGCTTCCAGTCTAACCGGATGTAGCTGCACTGACATGGAGCGACTGCTTGTATGATGTCCACAACCCAGTTACTGGGTAACATGATACCCCTTTGTAAGACTGGTGGTCAGACGTTTCGGCTTCTATTCTGACTACTCGTTACGACGGTCAAAGATCTATGAATGACACCGGGACCAACAACCTGTCTATTTACGTCTACGTATTATTACTAGTAGAAGTTTGTTTTATTTTTCTTGCCCTAAAAAACAGCTAATTAACAAAAAAAAAACAAACGACACAAAGTACTTGCTGACAGCCAAGTAATTCTATCGTCACAACTCATTACACAC
The DNA here is from genome assembly GCA_948473465.1 of Lithophane ornitopus. NCBI lineage: Eukaryota > Metazoa > Arthropoda > Insecta > Lepidoptera > Noctuidae > Lithophane > Lithophane ornitopus. Next base: position 8,355,641 of record OX419633.1, read on the forward strand.
CCGTAATCATTCTTATCCGACTCCGTAATCTGCAGCCGGATGTTTGTGAACACACCCCGAAGATAAAGCATGATAAATGCTTATAAGTGTCGAAAAAAATGTCATGTGACGTCACTGAACGGTAATGAGCGAGCGAAAGAGTGAGTGAATGAAGTATTTTGCAAGGAACGAAGCTTTGTTTATAGTTCACACGGAGTGAGTGAGCGGAGTTAGCGACGTTCTTTTGTTTGTGTTGCAGAATGAATGTGAGACTTGCTTTTAATCGGTTTTGAGTGTTCGTGTTAATGTTGTGTGGTAACGGTTTTTTGTTTGTTGCGGTAACTGTTTCATTACTGGGTTGCTTTTGTTACATATTGTTTGAATATTTCTACGTGTTATGTTTATTTTAATATTTATTAATGGTGTCCAAAAGGTACTGTAGTTTTGTAGACCTTACAAACGAAACGTTACAACTATTTTTGGTTGAATGATTATTGATCCAACAACAGCAACTGCGGTTTTATAACCTTCTTAACCAAATTCTGGACAAAAAAGTCAAAATTATAAACAATAATTCACGTCAAAATTGCGCCTAACACGAAAAACGCATCATTTTAATTTATTTCTTCAAAACTCGCGTCAATATTTCATTTAAAAATGCATACACGGACAAATTCGATGCAGCGTGGCTTCGTGCGTGCTTTATATGGAGGCAATTTCAACCCTCCGCGCGCCGCATCCCGCTAACTATTTGTCACAAAACATGAAGCCACAAAAATTCATGAAATCGAGGTGGCTTGCCGACTTTCATGCTATTTATATCTCTAGGAGGAAGGAAGAGCGACCGGCGGCAATTTCGTCGTGTGAAAAATAAATTCAAGCACTTTTCTTGGCGATTTTTAATCCGAATTTTCTTTTGAATTATGTGATGTACTTACAGCGAGGTGAGGGTTGATCGATGGTTGCTGTGGTTTGTTTTTTGTAATATTTTTATAGATTTTCGTGCTTTGGAATCATTAAAAAAAAACAAAAATTATATGAAAATCAGTATTATGTTAATTAGGGCAAAGGCAGGGCCCAAACGTGGACACTTTTGTGTCTTGTGTCAGATACAAGCTACCGAATTTCTATAAAATCAGTATTTTATGTCCAGTTGCTTCCACTTAACTAGACACAAAATAGATAGTATTCGGTGTCGGTAACTGGAAATAAAAAGTGTCTACGTTTGCGCAGCGCCTAAAATATATTTAGAAATAGATTTATCAATAAAACACAAACTATTATAGTCATCTTGAAAATGGAATAAAAACAGAACGTCATGTGAAACAGTAAATTCTATGAGAAGCATAACAGATGCCAACAATCTTAACGTAACGAATTCTTTAGGAATAGGTACTTTATTATTTTTCATAGAGTACAATTTATTTTGAAATAGTTGCATGAAAACATTTTGTTGTAGAGGTGCTACGCCGTAGCACTTAATCGTTCCTTGCTACGCTGTCGTAGACGCCGCGTAGCAGGTTGCCACTACGCTACCACTCTGCGACAATATGGTCCCAATTTTTGTAATAAAAAAAAACTGATTGTTCAAAAAATCACTTATAAATACATACAAAATGTACCCTTTACTTATACTTTGTCACCGGCACAGTACCAAACAAATAAAATACATAATCAGTGAATGAATTTTTTTAAATAGTATTTGATGAAACGGTTGAATTTAGCTCAGTAATGATGGCCGTGATAACAGGTTCCGAATACAAATGATATCTGTGCCGGAGGTAATTGTATGGCAGACGTGCTGGCTGTCCTCAATCGATAGCCACAGATAATGTGCCTTAACTGATGGATATTTTGTAAAGATTCATAATACTACAGTCAGTCTATTCTATAAAAATGTCACAGTGTAAACTTAGTTCATGTGAGCTGTCAATAGTGTCAATGACTGACAGCTCACTCGAAGGTTACTTCACCAAAAATTTTACAGTGAGATTTTTACAGAATAGACAGATTGATGCTAGGGATTGACAACTCACTTCACCTTAGTTCTTCAAGGTGACACGCGGTTTACAGATAATCTCTCAAGCTATAAGCTATCATAGGCGATATGAGAGTTTCCAACTATAGAAAATTGACTCACTGCACTTTGAATTTACTTAAAGTAAATTAAGCGTTTCATACGCATTTGAACTTTATTCGTAAAAAAATAATGTAAATATTCGTACGGAACGCTTGCTCACATTCGCTTACACGAATATAATAATTTTTGCACAGGAATAAGGTTCAAATGCATGAATGCATGGAGTCGATCCGTCAGGTTAAGCTACGCTTGCCGGGGTTGGTCCGTGGATGGCCTCGGAAAGCACGTTAAGCCGTTGGTCCCGGCTGTCATTCGGTGATCTTTGACAGTCGTTACGGGTCGTCAGAAGCCCGAAAGTCTGACCACCAGTTAAGACTTAAGTTAAGAGTAACTGGGTAATACGATACCCCTTGGTAAGCCAAGGGGTATCGTATTACCCAGTTACTAGGTTGTCGAGGTCAGATAGGCAGTCGCTCCATGTAAAATACTGGTATTCAGCTGCATCCGGTTAGACTGGAAGCCGATCTCAACATAGTTGGGAAAAGGCTAGGCAGATTGATTGACTATACTAATAATATACTAATACTATACTAATATGCAGATTGATTATGCGTGAATGCATGAAGCTAAGCGTATGCTGAGACGCTGGTGACACAGGTCCACGCAGCGCAGGGCAGAGCTGATTTTGTAATGCATTGACAGTACAGGATTGACTCAGGTCTGTGCACAGCCTTTTTAACCGACTTCTTCAAAAAGGAGGAGGTTCTCAATACGTCTGTATGTTTTTTACGCGATTACTCCGCCAATTATGAATCGATTTTGATGATTCTTTTTTTTTTTGGTAGGTCATGCTTTCGAGGTGGTCCCATATAAATTTTATTAACTTTGCTTGCGTCATTTTTGAATTAGCTTCAATATTACGTATTTTCCCCACTTAGTTTATCTAGACGATATCCTGTTTGACTCCTTCACTGTTACTTACATAGCAGGTAATGGTATTCGGATTTGTGTGGGGTGATAAAAAAAAACAACCGACTTCCAAAAAAACACTAAAAAAGTGAAAAAGTCGGTGTCTTTGCTTTTCAATTTCCGTTTTTTGCCACCGACTTCCGAAATTAAAGTTATTTTTCACTTTTTTAGTGTTTTTTTGGAAGTCGGTTGTTTTTTTTTATTTAAAGTTTTTGTTATTTAATACTGTGGCTGCGTCTGCGTGAAGATCAGAAATTATCCCTAAAAAGGATTCTGTCCCTACCCGGTGGAGTTTCTTGCTAATTCTTCTCCATACGAAAACTACCTTTTGGAAGGGGCAACTAGAATCAGTTCTATTTCTCTGTTTTTGACGTTCAAAACTGCCTTTTATGTGCCTAATTGAAATAAATTATTTGACTTTGACTTTGACCCAGATCATGGTGTATCCGTGAGTCAAAGGAGAATGGGCGTTTTTGCCCTGGAGTCCAATAGCGTTAAGATATATACCAATAGAAAGATCTCATCAAGAAGAATATTTCTTATTCTAAAGACTTCTCTTGATCGTTAGTACGAAAGGAGCTACAGAGCTTTAAATGTGAGTGATTAAATATTATTGTAATTCTGGTATTTCGTCAATTATATACCTTTTAATGATTCAGTGCCCTGCAAACATCATCTTTCAAGCCCATAGGCGAACATTTAAAAAAATATCTCCAATAGATGCCGTTTTAGGAACAATGTTTTTAAGAGTCGGTTGACCGGACAGATCGTTAAGCCTAACGCGTACACCAATAGAGTTGAGATATGCCAATAGAATGATCTCTTCAAGGCTAATATTTTGTGATAGAACGCTTCTCTCGATTGTTAGGACGAAAGGAGCTACAGAGCTCTAAATGTGAGTAATTAAGCATTAGTGAAGTTCAGGTATTTAGACAATAAAATTAATTTTATTAACTTTGAGCCTTGCCAACATGATCTTGCAAACCTATAAACGGACTTTTAAACGCGAAAATTAAAAAAAAAAATATCTTCAATAGATGCCGTTTTAGGAACAATGTTTTTAAGAGTCGGTTGACCGGACAGATCGTTAAGCTTACCGCATCCCCCAATAGCGTTAAGATATATGCCAATGGAAAGATCTCTTCAAAGGAAATATTTCGTGATATGACGCTTCTCTCGATTGTATCTTTTGGCTGTTGGACGCCAAGAATTCCTTAACTTCGGTGCGCAAGTTATTACCTATTTAGGTCATTAACTCTGAATTGACTAACAATTGGCAACAGTTATATTAGAAGAAAGGGTTCTCTTTGAAAAGCTCTTTTCATTGGTGTATATCTTATGGCTATTTGGTCAAAAAAAAATCCTTAACTTCGGTGTCCCAGTAGTAACACTTATTTAGGTAATTAACTCCAAACTGACTAACAATTGTCAAAAGTCGAGTTAGTAGCAAACGGTTTCCTTGAATAGCTCTTTATATTGGTGTATATCATATGGCTATTGGGCCAAGAAAATTCCTTAATTTCGATGCCTAAGTATTCACACCCATTTAGGTCATTTACTCCGAACTGACTAATAATTGGCAAAAGTCGTGTTAGTAGGAAAGGTTCCCCTTGAAAAGCTCTTTGCATTGGTATATATCTTACTTTCATTGGGCTTAAGGGCAAACCCCATAAGCAGGGGCCCATTCTCCTTTCAACCGAATCCTTTTAACCACTAACCTGAAAAGGTTCAGGAAAAGAACATACAGGCAACATCATAATCTGCCTAGCCTTTTCCCAACTATGTTGGGGTCGGCTTCCAGTCTAACCGGATGCAGCTGAATACCAGTATTTACCAGTATTTACACACAGGCAACAGAATTACTTTTAAATTACGAATATAGACTAGTATGGATACCTATTTATTCGCTCAAATAGGAGTGGAATGTGTGTATTATGCAATTCTCTTTAGAATTAACTAAATGTTCAATGTGTGATATGCAACAGAGCAAAGTTTTCAAGTATTTATTTTAAAGTTAAGTAATGTTTTAATTTAATTTACAATTGAAGCTTATTTCAATAATAATTTTAATGTTGATATTGGTTATATACCGTTGTTTTGGTCAGGCAGCTAAATATTTCTATTATATTTTGTTACAAAATATAAATTACCAGATTAATAATATTAATAAACTCAAAGTTCATTAACTTCATTACAAAATATCGAATTTTGTTGACTGAAAATCATCTCTATGTTCAGTAATTCGATTATATCTAATAACGATAGACACATAATTAGTATCATAAGCCTGGGTGTACTTCAGCATCGAATTTTAATCCCTTTTAGCTACAGAGTTATAGTAATTTATATTCATACTCATCATTTTACTAAACATACTTATTAGCATAATTCTATTACAGTAGATACCATGCTGAGCAAAAATTCTAAAACCCTATAATAATTTGATGAACCTATTTTTAATTTGAAAAGTTCCATTACCTATCAAGAGACATGTACAAGTACATTAGGTTGCAGGTTACTAGTAGTAAGTTTTTTTTTTCTAAATATTATGGAAATGTTTCAGTTTTTAATGGATTTTCAGTGGTATCTTCCACTGAAAATCCATTTAAAACTGAAACACAAAATTAAATCCTCCTAAAATTTATATAAATCGCTGCTGGTGAAATAAATATTAAAATCGTCCCATAATCTGGTAGTGCAAACGTACAAAACGAATAATTTCTCTGTATAATAATTATAATTGGCCACTTTTTGCTAACCAATGCCTACTTCCGGGGCATTCATTACTTACAAAGAAGTAACCGGGCCAAGCAATAAAATTAAGTGAAGAAAAACTTTATTATGAATCTCGTCTTAGCTAGCGAAGTGGCCTCGGTAGTACCCCGTGGCCATGAGCTACACGCTCAAGCGATACCCATCTTGCGACAGTGGCTGCAGAGAAAACAAATAAAATATATTTTAAATTGTTTAGAGTATGCCACGAGTCACGACAACGCGACTAGCGGAGCGACAGATGGGAACAGAGGCCCTAGACAAAGTGACATTCTATCAGCGATAACGATGATGGAAAAGGCAAAAATGTATAGGACTGACATAAGCTATCGAAAAGCATACGTCAATTCTGTTGAAAGTCGTTATAGAAAAACGAAACGCTTTCGAAGCGATTGTCATTTGTCTAGGCCCTCAGGTGAAGCACGCGCATGTCGCTTCACGCTAGTCGCATCGGTCCTGGCCGTGAACAGAGCCTTAAGCAGAAATTCCTCCGACTACTGAATAGGAATCTCCATGAATTTATAGTGCCACAAGCAACTTCAGGAAGGAACAGTGCCTCGGATTCTTAGTTTACAAAAAAGTAACATAAACTGAAAATAATAAAATGTCAGCACCAGGTGAGTTTTTGTGTTCCAAGGATAGTAAGCTATTTTTTATTGTTGTTTTGAGAAATATTAATTCTCCTTTGGGCTTTGTAAATTACGTTGAAATAAAACGGAAACAATGTTTCATGACGATGCGACTGCAGTGAAACTATTTTTCATAACCTTACTATGTTTTATGAATGACATTCATGTTTATATGTGTACGGTACGGCACTAAAGAAACCCACTCATAACACACAATACAACAATTTTATTAAACGGTCTCGTTAGATTAAATTGCATGCCTTATGTTGCTTGCATGCTCATTTACACTGGGAGATTTTTAGCGTTAACGTTGGTGAAATTTATTAGGCGCTGTCATAATTTATACGATCGCCGCTGTCATTTATTCGGCGAATCATGGGCGAACGTGAAAAATTCAACGCAACGTTCGTGTGTTCGCGCGACAATCACTTATATTGGGAATATAGTGATAAAGCGCCTTAAACACATGACTTGAGTGCGATAATATTGTCTGAAAAGTATCGCTTATGTACATTCTCATCGCAGTACTGCTGAAAATATCTCTCCATGTAAAGAGGCCTTTATCAACATTGCAATTGCGCACAAAATTCAATTAAACCACCAAACTCATAGTGTCATCCCACTGAAGAGTAGGTATTAAAACGAATTACCGCTTAAACTGAGAGACGGCTGGTATTAGGGTATTTATGCCGATCAGTCGGGCTGGTTGCTACGTGACCGGAATATTGGCATCACAACAATTATGCAGCCATGCCGCCATTTAACAGCTGGCAGATACTTGATGCAGTCGCGTTTCTTGATGATCGCATCACTGATCTCATAGAAAAGGAACTTTAAAAGTTTATTGTGATTTTAGGATCGAAGTATATGGGTCATATTTGCTTCAAATTATTAAAAATCAGTTAGTTAACTGGTTTTAGATTTTCTAGTATTTTTAAACAAAGGGGCTTATGGCTAAGTAATAACCGCACGGGTCGATCGATCAAGTTAAGCTACGCTAGCGTCGGTTAGATGAGTGACCATCTTTACATACCAAGAGGCTGGAGAGGCTGTTATTTGTAGATCTTTGACAGTTGTTACGGGACGTCAGAAGCCAGAAAGTCTGACAACCAGCCTTACCATAGGGTATCGTGTTACCCAGTAACTGGGTTGTGGAGGTCAGATAGGCAGTCGCTCCATGTAAAATACTGGTATGCAGCTGCATCTGGTTAGACTGGAAGCCGACTCCAACATAGTTGGGAAAAGGCTAGGCAGATGATGATGATGATTTTCGGCTGTGTTAAAAAATGTTCGTTGAGTAAGAGCCTCAATACCAGTGACGATCACGAAAGTTAAACAATAGGTACGTAAACACAAATTCCAGTAAAATCAATAACATTACAGATTGATTTTAAGTAAACCTAACTTGAAAATGGGGTATCACGATATTTTTGCTTGCCAGTTATGATTAAAAATTTGTCAGATAAATCATACACTTTTATTCAATCCGCAAACGTATCGAGTAACCTATAAATATTAACGAGGAAGCATCGACGCTTACAAATCCGGGGGGAGCGCAAATGCGTGTACACCACAATAATATTTTATTAACAACCGACGTTATATTTAGCAATAACGGCCCGTACGAGTTTTTCGTACGACTTTTTTGTCGCATCGCAAACTGAACACAATCGGATATCATTAGGGTTATTTATGTGTGTGCCGTGCCGCGGACGCAGCGGGGACGCAATGGGGACGTGACTTCAATTCTCAACGCCTGTTATCTCGGACACTTACTTTTTCCATTGATTGCCTTTTTTAGATTTTCCTCTCTTCCCTTTTTTCCGGCAGTTGTCCCTTGATGTATGGCGGTATTGAAAATAATTTGTCCGTAACGTGGGCCGAGAACGACTGTTATAATGCGGACAATTATCGGCATTGTCCGCGGACCTAAACGATTGTGTCGTCCAATATTTTTTTCGGAAAGTGTTCGGCCATTTGCGATAACGTTTTCAATGTTCTTTCCATAAAATTGAGGACAACACTTTTTGTTGTAAAAATGATGAGAAAATATTGAAAATAATTCCTAAATAGGCACAAGAATATTTTGTTCGTTCTTTTCTCTTTTTATAGAGAAGAATAGAATACTGATATTTTTTTCTTATCCTAAATAGGCCATTCTTTTCTTAGAAATTCAAACCCTATTATCAAAATAGTGTCTGTAAAATAGGCCTACATCTCGTAAAGATGATCTTAAATAAGATTAACAGGAGGCCGCAAGCTCTTCATAATTCTGCGTTCAAAAAGTCAATACTAGCTCATTGGGGATTCTTGCAACGTTCGATAAAATAGTATTACGGATACCAGCCTTCCCGTGTCGAACCACACTTAATGTTACTGAATCGTTTCGCGAAATAGTGTGCTATCAGAATAGTTTGTTTTATTTCGTATGGTTAATATTTCTGTATGTTCTATGTAGTTCGAGTATGGTTGTCGTCACTTTTATTGTTAACACAAGTATTGTTAACTTATGAACCTCTATAAAGCAACTTTCAGACTTTGAACTGACGACTTCTCATTTTCACGTGAGCACGGTAATGAGAAGTCATGAGTTCAAAGCCAGCATCCGAGCTGGTGAGCAATCGCTCCTTCAATGACTGAGCTATTGAGAAAGTTTCAGAATGCCAATCAAATAAGTATCCATTAAAACCATCAAACGAAATCAATCCACATAGGTAACCTTGAACTAACTCCATACGTGTCATACGATACGACTTTCAAACAGCTACGTGAACGACCTCTTAAAACAATAGTTAAATTAAATTCAAGTAACAAAGCAAAACAAACGAAGCTCGCTTAGTATCTGCGGATGTAATCAAATTATTGAGAACCGGTCAATTGCTTGAGACACAGAGCAAACAATGTACCAGCCATCCGATCACAGACCCTTTGTGACAACCCTGCCACGAATGTTAAACGCCTTTCGACCCTTTACAAATACAGGCAAGTACTAAGAACATTGCTTTTAGCCCAGTTTGTATAGCAATTCGAAGAAGCTAAAATGTGAATGACGAAATCAAATTGGGCAGGTAATTATTGAGCGATCTGTTGTTAAATTCTTTGAAATGTTAATGTCAAGATTTTCGGTATGGTATTTGGAGTTGAATAGCGTTATTGAAATAAATTTAGGAGATACAAATGGTAGGCACTAATACCCAGAAAACAGAAATCCTGAATCATAATGTAAAAAGAAAACTCTATACTTATAAGGTGTATCTTTTCATTCATAAAATATTTTATCTACACCCATGCTATAAATCCTCTATAAAAGTTTCTGAAACAGTTAGCTTATTGCGAACTTTAAAACACTGGTTGTTTTAATTTTGTCATAGTAACCATAATATCATCCAAACGGGTGTTATAATGTTGTACTAAATTTCATAATACAACTCATTTAAAAAAAAGAACATTATCATGCAGGCGCGTTTCACTAACAAAGCACCGTAATTTAAAACAAAAAAACATCTATTTTATTCGAATTCGAAAAATTCGAATTCGCGTGCGTCGTATCCCTCCATTTTTGTTCGATATTAGTATTGCAAAGTACCTTAAGGATTCATATCATGGGTGTAGATAAAGTCTTATAGGCAACTGTAAATAATTAGGTATTTAAACACTCATGTGATACTATTATCACGATAAAGACACATTCGTGTTTTAATACCTCTTATTATATAACAGTTGCATAAATAACTATTAAAAGGTCATTGTACTCATCAACTGTTCCCTACATTTGTGTTCGCATAGCTCGTAAAATGATGGGAACAGCTGATTTTTTTTCGCGATTTCAGATTTGGTCCCATAGTGAAAGTTTTTAATAATGATGAGTACAATGACCTCTTAAAATATTTTATGTATGAAAAGATAAACCTTATATAGGGTTTTCTTTTTACATTATGGTTCAGGATTTCCCTAAAGAGATTTCGTGTATAAAGAAGAGATACACCTTAATTATACCCACTGATAATATTACTTATGCAACACGAATTCGGATTTCGAATATACATATTTGTAGCTTTTCATGAGATGTTATCTGGAAAATCCAGTTTGTTCCATAATATCTACTACATCTAACAGTTTCAAGGAATTGCACAGTTATACCAGGAAATTATAAACTGAACGAGACTAACCAAAACCGCAAACCAGTGACAAAATTTCATAATGTCTTCCTCACAACACAGTTCACCCCAGAGAATAAAAGCTTGATTGAAACCAAATCCCTTAAAACCGAGAGAATATGTGACAGTTAATGCACGCCACAGACACCCGACTTAACGTGGAATTCATCAACAATCCGCCGATTAATAAAGGTGATCTTTTAACCGTGATTTTCATCAATCTTGAAGCATTAACATGGTGTCTAGATAGTCTCGCCAGCACTATCCCTGGTGACCTGAACAAATGCAGGTGCCGCCTAATTACCAACGTGGGTGAAGGAGATGGTGATATAGACTTTCGAGTGTTAGAAAAGGAGAGGAGCATCGAAGAGTCAATCCATCACTGTCGTATTGGGTAATCTTGTAAAGCTAGTGATAAATCCGAGTGAGGCGTCGAATCCACCATGATTTTTGCGTTTGCTATTATTAAATAGGGGTTGACATACGTCACGAAGCATTTGCACGGTAATATGTTTAGCGTTATCTTCTTTGGTGTTTTTTTATTTCCGTTCATATTGTTACATTGAATTCCATTCACTGTTTCTATCACTAAAATATATGTACACGTATGTTATAGAAAAAATAAAGGGAAGAGCTCATTGGGCATAAAAAAATCGTTCGCATCGCTTTCAGTGGGAAAAGTACCCAAAACGCTGGCAACGTTGCCACGTTGGATGGCAATGCTGATTCTTTGGCCTAAAAATTGGCCAGCCCTCAGATCACGTGAATCTTCTTTGGTTGTGTCGTGCAAAGATTGAATAATAAGTTAAATACTGGGCGCTGAAAAATGGTTTATTAAAACAAAATTATCCGTAATGGAATAATTAATATTAAAATAAATATTATTAACCAAGCAAACAAAATTCTTGTTTTTTTTTTAATATTGCCTTTAAAAAAAAAACGGTTATTGAGCCTATTTTTATATTAAAAACAATAATTTCGAAAATGCACACTTTCGTCTCGACAGGATCGTCGACGTAAATTCGGCAAAGTATAAAATCGGCTTTAGTACAATCGATTAGCGTATATCTGGTATAGTGGATTGCCAATATTGGGCTCGGAAATTTAAGCCTGTGTCACAAAGGTGGATGGAAAGGCATCTGTGTAAATCGACGCTACTGTCTAGATTAGGCCTTTGAATTTAGATCTGCTTATGGCATATTGAATTTGGGAGCGTTCAATAAGCTCCTGGCAATATTGTTTATTTTGTTATGATGTAATCAAGTTTTGGAACAATTTTTTGATTTAAAAGATTCGTTCGTCTCCATAGGAACATACATAATAAATTAAAAACTGACCCACTAAAAAGCCGCGCACGATTGCCGGTTTATGTTCGGACACCTTAAGAATTTTATAACAATACATCTCCATAATACTTTTTAGATATTGGCTTCGAATCCAGAGAGCCTAGAAGAAGTGATATTTTATCAGCGATAAGGATGAATGTCAAAAATGTACTGTATGTCAAGCGTGTTGAAAGTCGATATAGAAATACGAAACGCTTCCAAAACGATTGCCGCTTGTCTAGACCTGCAGGTAAATTTTAACACACATAACTTGTCAATTGATCGTAATGCCTTTAATTTTTTCAGTTCAGTCACGTTCGTTGTTGAGCAGACGAATTTTCAAACCTATCTATGAAGCAATCAGGATTATGAATTTTCTTCAATATCCTCGGAATTTGATTGAAAGTGTGCTATGCTATTAGGGGTAACGGTCCTCATAATCAGTAGCCACAACGGAAAAAGTTACCTTATTTTAAAGAACCCAATCGCCAAGTTTCCCCATTTTTATAATTCAGGATGTGTGATATCATTACTTGTATCCGAGTCAATAACCTGTCCCTGATATTTATCAACAAAAACATTTCCTATGTTTTTTATAACGCACTTACTTTTGTGATAGCTATCGTGTTTTACGGAAGAAAAGTGTGTTGGACATTTAGAAAAGTCTTAAATTTTAAACTACACTATTTATTTTAAAATGAAAGCTTTTAATAAAACGTGGTGGATTTTCATATAAGATCATACTTTTTGCAGATCCGCTTCACAATTTTATTTGCTATGAAGTAATTAACAGAATTCCTGATGATCAAAGTTGGTAGTTTTAAAACTTTTTCGTTTTATAATTCAGTGCGGAGTTCGTTGCAGCGGTTCGCGAATTGAACTTCTAAAAACATAATTATCGTTTGGCGATGTTAACTTGAACGTAAACAAGCCGAACTGAGATAGAGTGAATTCCTTAAGGAATGTGTTGGAGGGGGTTTTTATCAGCCAGTTTTGTGGAAATGTTGAATAAAAAAGCAAGGACTTTTTTATTATAATTTCATATCAGAGCTATAAGGAGTTGCTACGGCGTAGCAGTCGTTGACGCTGCAGTGCTACGCGGGCGTAGCAGATAATTGCAAAATTTAGGTTATAAAATTGAATTTGGTTTTATAATTTACTTATCTCATGTTTGTTGAAAGAACCGGAGTTACCAACGTAGCTTGCAAAAATGCAAACTATAGTGGCAGTGGGCTGGCCATGTTTGTTGAAAGACTGATGGCCGGTGGAGCAGACGAGTCCTGGACTGGAGACCGCGTATGGGCAAGCGTAGTATGGGACGCCCCCCAACTAGATGACCCGACGACCTTAAAAAGGTGTCTGGGGCGGATGCGGGCGGAGGACAGGGTCTTGTGGAGCAGCCTGGGAGAGGCCAGCAGTGTAATGCGGTAGGCTGAGTTGATTGGTGGATTGCCTAAGCTTGTTCAGTAGGATAGTACAACTTTTCTAAGTTTATATAACACTAGCTTCCGCTAGCGACTTCGCCCCCGCGTGGTATCTTTATAAATTATAGCCTGTGTTACTCAGTGAAAATATAGCATTCTAAGGGTGAAAGAATTTTAAAATCGGTCCATTCGTTTTTGAGTTTTATCATTACAAACAAAAATACAAATATTTTCTTTTCATACCTAATATTATTAGTGTAAATAAATACCTACCTAGTACCTACTCTAAAATATATGCCAAAGGGTAATCCATTTCCCAGTGAAGGTTTAATTACTGAAATAATTCACGTATTAGTAGGTTATGGACATATTTGATTATTACTACTGTCGCAGTAAGCCAACCACCTGATCATAATCCAATAACACAATGTAGATTATTCATACTCAAAACTGTGCTAGAACCTAATAATAATGCTAAAACTGTGGCCAACATTTTAGAGAGAACTGCTATCACCTGACTTACAATCACTTGCTAAAACTGTGGCCAACATTTTAGAGAGAAATGCTATCACCTGACTTAAAATCAGGCCAGTATTTCCCGAAGGGGTAGGCAGAAGTGAACTTATAGTACACCCACATTTTACCAATTATGAGAAAATGAGAAATTCCAGATGGAAAAACACTTTAACATTTTGCCCGACCCGGGAATCGAATTGAATCGAACCCAGGAACTCGGCAGAAGCGCTTGCGATCACTAAGCCTACGTCTGTGCATTCTAAGATTCGCAATTAGCTGTCAAATATTTCACTGTTTTGATGAATTAATCAATATTACTAAATGAAATTACGAAATATCGTTCTGTGTTGCGCTAAAACCTTTACTAATATTATAAATGCGAAAGTAACTTTGTGTGTCTGTCTGTCACGCTTTCACGCCCAAACTATTGAACCGATTTAAATGAAATTTGGTAAACAGATAGTCCAGAGCCTGAGAAAGGATAGGCTACTTTTTATCGACATACAACGCGGGCGAAGCCGCGTGCCAAGCCACGGGTGGAAGCTAGTATTTTGGAATTTGCTTTCGATGAAATCACAAAATATAATAAAGAAACAGCAATATACCTTTGGGTATCACTATTGGGTATTCACATGCTTAATTATAACGATGATAAAAATATACAGATGATCAATAATTTATTAGCTTCCACCTACTTCATTGGAAGTCAAACCTTAGAAGACACGCCGTTTATCATTTTATCAAAAAATTGAGTAAACTGTGAAACATCAAAGCCGTGTCTAAATAATTTTGATCGTTTTATCTTTGCCAAAGAGTAACTTTGATCTTCTGTTTCGACTTTATTTATGTTTTTTTCGAAATTCGTTAAAGAAAATATTTGTCGATGTTAACTAATCTTGCGTTACGTCATCAAAGTGTTTAACGAGGAGTTAAGGTGAAATGGTTCCAAAGCAGATGTTTTGACGCGATTCGACTTCACGCAAAATCAATGTTTCTCTCAAAAAAAACAACGCATTTGCGTTTTTTTTATGATTACGAAAATTTAAGAGTGTCTTTAGTGAAGTATGAGGCCCGAAACACGATTGACAAAACTTTCCTAGATACAAAAAAACCGCAAAGTTTCCGTAAAATCTGCTTTTTTTAAGAGAAAAACCTATTTCATTCAATTGTTATCAAAGCAATTGTAATAAAATGTTGTCTACGTGTTCACTTTTGACTTATTTTTTCTATATAAACACAAATAATTTTTTAAAATTAAATATTTGTAAACATAGTGCACTAGAATTGCGCGCGGGCGGGGTCATATCACCCCCCTCGGCTCTCGTCAGTCCCATTTCGCCTTCGAGTCGTAATTAAACTGCAAGGTTAAGCGTTTGACGAAGTTAATTCGTGGATGGTTAACCGTTTTACACCTAATTCGGATGTTGACGACAATTTAGAGAGTCGGGTGATCTATAAATCAAGACCTTCCTACCTGTGAGACCTTTATCTTTTTAAGATTGTACATTTTATTTACCAGTGCCTATAATTTGATGTTGATAAAATTATAGATTATGATTATGATTATTTATTTCTTATTCAATTTACTTGCACACATATTTCTTGATTGTGATACTAGCTGCGCCTCGCGGTTTCACCCGCGTAAGTCTCGATCCCGTGGGAATATCGAGATAAAAAGTCAAATCCTATGTCCTATTCCAGGTCATGGTCTACCCCTGTGCCAAATTACATCCAAATCCGTTCAGCCTAGCGTGAAAGCGTAACAAACAAACTCACTTTCGCATTAATAATATTAGATAGGATAGTTATGATTGTGCTTTTCCGTCGGGGATTTCGCAGTAGCAGCCTGGAGTCTGGTTTAATGCCCAGTTGATAGTAATAGGCTCGCCCCCTATAACAAGGGACTTAAATATAACCGGTGAAATGTGAGTACACCTCTGCCTATCCCTTCAGGGATTGCAGGCGTGATGTTATGTTATATTGGTTTGGTAATCAGTTATCAACTACTTAATCGTTTTAGTGACGTCACACAGAAATTGATGCATCGAAATAATCTGCCTGATAAGATACCCGAAACTTATCCAGAGCTGCTGAAACAGGTTGCAGACTTGTAATGTTTCTGTTAAATTAATAAAAAATTAAGTAAAGCCTGTTTACGAATCGAACGGCGTATTTCAATATTTACAAATCGTTGGGGTTATAAAGGCATAACGTGGCCGATTGCAGCTCTTTTTTCCATTTAAATGATAAATGCGTGCGAGACATGTCATACAAATTCATTTTGAACATAATTTTGCAATTTATTTCATTGATAGCTACGCCCCGCTGTTTCACACGCATAAGTCTCCCGCTAATGTGTCTTCTAATCCAGAAAAGGCACGAGCATAGATTTCTTGATATTAATTTAATTAAAACAAAATTTTCTTATAACTTCCAGAAAAAACACAAAAAAAAGTGAAAAATAACTTTAATTTTTGGAAGTCGGTGGCAAGAAACGAAAATTAAAAAGCAAAGACACCGACTTCCGAAATTAAATTTATTTTACACTTTTTTTGTGTATTTTTTGGAAGTCGGTTGTTTTATATTTTGTGAAAAGTTTTTATTTTTCACTTTTTAGTTTCTAATACCACTATTCTAATACCACAATTCTAATACCACAATTCTAATACCACAATTCTAATACCACAATTCTAATACCACAAATTCTAATACCACTACCTGCTATGTAAATAGCAGTGACGGAGTAACATAGAACATCGTCCAGATAATTATACTAAGTAATTCGTAATATTGAAGCTAACTCTAAAACTACACAAGTAAAGTTAATAAAATTTATATGGGACCACCTCGGGAGTATACCCTTTCGAACTAAACGAATTTTTAAATCGGTTCACAATTGGCGAAAATATCGATTAACATACACAAAAAACTTATAAATACCTACTTCCTTTTTGGACGTCGATTAAAAACTGGTTTTTACCACCCTTCCTGGCATACCATTATGCCTACCTTCAAACCAAGATCGTTAAACACACCAGTATATACAATTTTTCCGTCTACACTAACTTCTTAAACTTATTACATAAATACTGAGTTTCTTTAAGTAGACAATATTACAGAGCAAATCAAAGCATACCAACCAAAATACCTGAAATACCTTCTACAACAAACAATGCTTTGCAATACTCAGTGCAAACTCCACATACGTATGTCCCTATAGTAGCAGTTAGTTGCCACTTGAGTAACTCTTGCAATAAATAATATTAGTTGAATGTGTCCAATTCAATAGTATTGTTAAAATACTTACAGTTGCAGGTCGGTAAATCATTGTAAAGTTTGTTATTGTCTTAGTTTTGCGGAGGTAACTCGGTCTCGATCTCCAAGAGTTTGTTTTTAAGTATAAGTTATCTTTCAGTTAGTGTTTGTACCTTGTTTTTTTTTTTTATTTAAACGGTATCATCATTTATGGTTGTTAAAAAAAAGTCTTGTTGTTGGAAGATTTGTATGAACCTTCATGGAAAGTTCTTCACTAAATGCTGTTTTCAAGCATCAATATATTTGTCGATAAAGATTTTTGAACATTGTTTGTTGGGAAAAATATATTTTTTCCTGTTAAGGGATACTCCGTAGACCAGTAGTCAATAAACACGGCTAGTTATCTAATAAATAAGGTGATTATACTAAACGAGTACTAAAAACGTTAAGTTTTTTTTCCTAAAATGAAAAATAACTGTTTATTGGTGATTTTATTTTTATTTATTTGTTTTAATATGGTTTACTGTCATACATTTTTGAGCTGCTTTCTCTTTTTTCAAAGCAGATGATGAGAAACTGGAAGGTACAGCAGAGAGTTTCAGTTAAAACATTCGGTTAAAAATAAATCACTTCAACATTTTCCACCTTAAATTCTTCAAATTAAACAGACATACTGATGAATAAACTCCCAGACAAAGGAATCAAGTCTTCCAAATTAAGTTAATTTTGTTCAAGCGATGTTTTAATACATAGTCGTTAGGAACATTAAATACTGCAAATCTGATTACAGGCGAGACGCGAACCGTGCTAAAGACTCCGCGTACGTCTTCGTAGAAATGCTTCAAATATACGTAATTATCTCCTTAGTTGCGTTTCAGAGAATCATTTTAATCTGAACGTTTTGAGCTTAAAGTAAATGTACCTTGAGTACTAAGAATTTCTATGAAAATGTTATTTAGAGTTGTCTACGTCATCTCAGAGGCACAAGAGGGACACTAGAGTGCGTCACACTGGAGATCCCAAAGCCTTCTGCGCAAATAAATGCGCTGAGAACTGCGTGTCGTGTTGTTTAACTTGAAGGAATACATTACTATCTCCAGACTGAGAGTGTTATATAGGATTTTCATACGGAAATAAATAGTATATAATATAATATGTAGTATAATTACTGCTATCGTGTCGTCATCGACAAACACCGTTACTTTATAATCCATTTAGCGAGATTATAAACTATCGAAAAATTGTGAAAGTAACGGGTACAATATAACGTTCATTTTCGGTAGTTTAAAATCTGTCATTGCAAATTGTGATAGAACCTACACTTATCGACAGGGTTCATAATAAGTCCAGATTTTATCACCCGCAAAATTGTGACCCGTTCCTGATTAGCATTCGGCAGTAGCCGAATTGGTCGCAGTAATTAAGCCAGGGCACCCCGACCAAGTGGGTTAGGTTAAGTTAGAACTGTGAAAAACCGCGCGCGAGCCGAGCGAGCAGTTACTTGGCTATTTAATATTAGCACAAGGTGCGTTTGTCGCACGCAAGTTTAAGATCAGTTCACAATTTGTCGGTTTGCCATGGATAGATTATAAACTATCCAAAAATAATGCGTTAAAAAAAAAATTGCAAATAGTTTGTTGCAGTTCACAATTTTTCGATAGTTTATAATCTCGTTCATAATCATACGGTGTTATAATATACAGTAGATAGACTAATCACAAAATAAAAATACCTTTTCATCTAAAAGCCTTCTACGAATATCCGCTGCATTCCAGAAGCCTTTGTAACTTTAAAACAGATTATTTGTAATAAAGAAGCGATAAATTAAGCGGCTCATTTGAGCGAATGAATGGCTCGGTAATAGACTGAGACTGTCGTCGACTCCCCCACAAAAGAAAAGTAGGCGAAAATCGTTTCTTTGTTCTTAGTAAATCGAGTACTGGAGTCGTTTGTCGGCCTTATATCACCCCGATTCGACGTTTATAGCCGACCTGCAGCGTCTAACTGCTTCGGTTGATTCGGGAGTACTCGATTACCTTATTATGTTCCACGTAAAAGCTTAAGTAAGTATGTTAGGGCTAATATTTTATCTGAAGCGGTAGAATTTGGTGAATTTTTGGGCTTGAGACAATATAGATTAACATCACGCCTGTAATCCCCGAAGGATTAGGCAAAGGTGTACCTGTACCTACATTTCGCCACTTATCACTAATTAGTACCAGCCATCATCACGAATTAGTATCTAGCTAATTATGTATTAGGAAAAAAGATAATGGTGCCTCCCATCCACTTGCAACATTTTCTTAGAGTCTGATGATTAATAGTTAACTATTTCGGGTAAAATATCCACTTCATCATACATAAAATCACGCTTGTATTCCCCGAAGGTTCGGCAGAGGTGTATTAGTACGCCCACATTTCGCCAGATATGTTTAAGTTCCATGTAATAGGGTGCCAGCCTATTGCCATAAACCGGGCACGAATCTAGACTCCGGCTGCGACTGAGAAATTTAGGAAATAATAAAACCTAATGACACCCAACCCAGGATCAGGATGCTCCTCTAGATAAATGACGTAGATGAATATCATTATCCTAATTATATTATAAATGTAAAAGTTTGTGTGTTTGTTACTCAATCACGCAAAAAAGGCTGAATGGATTTGGATGAAATTTGGCAAACAGATAGTTTATAACCTGGATTAACACATAGGATACTTTTTATCCCGATATTCCCACGTGATCGAGACTTACGCGGGTGAAAACGCAGGGTGCAGCTAGTTTTTAATATTTTGTATTATCTTATCTCTGTTCCAACACATATTGTAGTTGTTTATTGTCCCTGAATAAATAAAAAAAAATTAAAAAATATATACCATTTTTTGTGTTGTACTTGACTTGCGAAATTGTAAGTTTTGAGTCGAAATTCCACTTTCCAGAACGTGGGCTCTGCGTCGCAGTAAAAATATTTCTGAAGTGGATTTATTAAGAAATCGCATGAGTGAATATTTTGCAGAGTCGGTGTTTATTAAACATTATTGCTCTTGCCTCGTTATTGCTATAGATACTTGTGCTATAGTAAATTTATTCATATTTTGTCAAGTGTGAACTCAATAAGACTTGTCATGTCATTTTGAGATTTGAAGTGTATATTATTATAAAAATGAAGCTATTTTTATGTACGAAGTTTTGGCACGTAGTTACTGTTATTGCGTGTGACTTATTTTATTTACATAATTATGGAAATTATATTCTTTAAGAGATGTTTTCTTGGAAAATTTAGATACTTTGTGAGGTTTGATCTGCATTTATGATGGAAGCACTCTGCAATGTTTTTATAATAAAAATATTTTTTTGTCTCCAAAAGTAATTTTGAAGAACAGTCCATACTTTGAAACTCGCATTTCTATACTTTAGAAATCGTCAAATCGTAAAAAAAGAACCGCAGCGAGTGGGATGCAAAGTTATGACTTTTGTATGTACCTACCTCAAGTGGAAATACGGAGTCGTTTCTGTCATTTAGGTACAAAACTGTAAAAGTCAAGTCGAACTTTGAAGACGATAAAAATATGGCACCGGCTATAGGTCAAAGTTTCGACTAGATAAGTAAAAATTAAAGTGCAATCTCTTGCTCCGTCGGTTGAATATTAATCAAGCTACATATCTAGAAGGTTAAACTAGGATGTGATTTATGAAGTGAACATTTTTATCGAAACAATCGATCGGTATAGACGGGGTGGGTGCGTCAAAACAGTCATTTATCATAGTTATCTCGCTCAACCACCCGCATTGTCTGCCGGCTGCATTGGACCTCACATAGAATTCGTTGTTAAAAACTCTTTGCAGTATTAATATATATATAGGTACTTGCGTTACGCTAAATGCGGATAGCTACATGTTAATAACGTTAAAAGTTATTTAAAACATAATTATGTTGTATTTTTATTTACATTATAAGTACAAGCTAACATAAGAATCTTAATGTATAAAAATGGGGAAGAGCTCATTGGATATCAAAGAATTCGTTCATTGCCAATGGGAAAAGAAACCCAAAAGGCTGGCAGCATTGCCACGTTGATTAGCAATACTGATTCTTTGGCCGAAAAATAGGCCAGCCCTCTGGTCGCGTGAAAATCAAATATGGAACATTGTTCAACAACTTTTTGTTATTTTAGGCGCAATAACACTAAAGTTAATTTTAGATTCTTTTATACGTGAATAAAGCGACGTACGATCATAGCAGCCAACACAAGCCATTATTATAAATGATATCAGCTAAAATACGTAGGTGTAAAGGATATTTTCCACTACCACCCACGCAGTGTATCACTGATGCGTGGCTAATGACGCAACAGACACCTGAACTCGATGCATATACACGTGTTAGTGACACCTACGTCCATTTGAACCAAATTGTGAAGAAAATTGAAAGCTATTGTGACGGGGTAATTGAGTATTTAATAACACTACCTATCCCTATGCCATTTATTTTGACAATTCAATACTATTCGTTGCGTTATTTATGTTGTAGAGCAGACAAATTTTTCAAATTAATGAAGCAATGGATTTTGAATTTCCTTCAAAGCCTTCGGATTATATAAGGAAGTGTGTTACACAATTGGCATGTGGGGGTGGTTGGAGTATTATCAACTTTCACATGGCTTGAACAAATGACGTGCCAATAATGCCATGGTGATTCGACTCCTTTGGTTATTAAACCAATACTGGGCATAGTTTTTTTTTCTTTTAGGAATAGTTCGAATGGAACTTTATATAGTTAACCATTATTGGGCATAGTTTTTTTCTTTATGGAAAAGTTTTTTTTTTACATTTATAAATAATTCATACAAGTAATACTAAAACATTTTTCAGGTCGTTGAGAGGTACAATCCTATGAGTTACGTGAAATTGCAGACGTCATTTTAATTTCAAACATTTGGCAACGAGTGAGGTACCCTTTGGGCTCAGAGCCCCACTAAACAATACACGAAAGAGAGTTTACAAAGAGGGGCAATGTATTACTTAAATAATAATAATGCTTTGCTTCTACATCAATCCAGTAGTTCTTTAAACCCAAAAGGAGATACACAAACCAAATCTAACAAGCCGACCCCATACTTCTCGGATCTTTGAACTAATAATTTCGTAAAAGCATCCCGAAAACTAGATTCAAAGGAAAAAACTCATTTACCGTCCGCCCAATGACAATGAGTTTATTTCCCGACAAAAACTAATAAACGGTAAGAAAGAGGACATTTCCTTTCGGACATGTTTCGAGTTGTTAACTATGGAACTAAATAGATAGGTTCAGAAGGTCGGGTTCGTACAACGAACGAAAAACGCACGCACACTAAACGCTTGGGTACGTACGGAGATCTCAAGATGTCTCTACCCCGCGTTTGTACCCACGTACAAGTTGCGATGCTTGTTTTCAACTAGTCTCGTAAAAGACGTCAAAACATCTCGCTTATACAACATGTATCATACATGCCGTTGTTCATGACATTTTTTTTTAACTAATTTATTCAATCCTTAAAATATTTTTGATATGTTTTCTACAAGTTTTGTATACATTTACCTCCTTACTAATAAACGTTGTATAGCGTCTGTATAGTTACACAACGCTTTATCTTCTTCTTTCGAAAGTCAAAATAGTAACAACTAAAAGAAAGAAATCGGTGTGTAAAAGAAACTATTCACCTGTTTTATTACATTTATTAGAGGAAGTTATTCTTTACGACTTGTTTTAGGTGTAAAGGATAAACGAAAACAGTAAACACACACAAACGGTAAACGCGGGGTAACATAATATCGCGTGTGCTTGCGGTACTCGCTGTACGTGAAGCATGTCTATGTGTGCGTGCGTTTTCGCTCGGTGTATAAAGCTGGCCTTCTGTACCTACCTATGTATTCTATAACTACGGGACCGTAGGAAGGCCGATCACGTTCTTGTTTTGTACTTTCTGTAGGACATCATACCTAGTTAGTCTTCTTGAAAGGTTATTTCTTAGCTTTGCGGCTAAAGACAGTTTTTGTGGGAATGTTTGTGACACAAGCTATAGAGGTGTCGTCTTGTCAATTCCATTTCCGAATGTGGATTTTATTCGCGTTTCTTTTTTTGTTGATTTGGGTGGATTTCTTTAGGACTGAATAGGTACTGTGTACCTTTGAAGAACTTGTTAGGAAACTTATATGAAACATATTAAAATCCGTCTGTTACATACACTTGCTAGGTATGTTTTTGTGGCTAGAGTACCTACTTCTTATTTTTTATGGCTTTTGACAGAAGAAACTTAGTAAAAGACACAATAGTACTTCCAGAAAAGACATCAACACCCCAGCTTGTCCACAATCAGCGCCGGCTGTCGCTGAAAACCAGCGCTGGGGCTCTGTCCCGCATAGGGTCGCAGCATTATGCTGAGCGATGGCCATTTTGCGTGGATGTGACGCATATTTTCCCCCAACTTGTTATTTTCGTGTATTTGTTCATTCTTTGCGTCATTTTTGATGCAAATAAAAGTATTTTATTTCTTTTTCTTTTCTATAAAAATATCATCATTCGTCAAAATTAACATGAAATAGCTATAAGTAACAACTTTATTACCTAACCAGCCTTCCATGCAAAATGATGAATTCGACACTTCACAACACAAATAATGCTGACCAAAGATGTCCAGAAGCTGATAAGAGACAAATTTTCTCCTCGGTTACCCAAAGTAGGTTGCGATAAATAATCCGGTACCCTTCCCGCCACTGATAATAAATAAGCAATTCCTTTGCAATAATTCGCATAAAACTAATGGTTTGAAAACGTGACAACTCAAGCGAGAAGTTGCGATAAAAGTAATCAAAGTGTCGTTAAAATTATTTTAGTACGCCATCGTTTGGGAACAATCCCTATACTCATTCGGCTGATGAGCCAAGATAAACTATATTTACTGGGCTCCGTTCAATAGGTTATGTGGTTAGTAAGTTGTATAATTACCCTCAACTATTAAAAAAATAGAAAGGTCTATCATTATTTATTTTATCCTATCCTATCATATTTTATCACTATTATTTTATTTTATGATAAATTATTATAAACGCAAAAGTTTGTGAAGATGGATGTATGTTTGTTACTCTGTCACGCAAAAACGGCTGAACGGATTTGGATGAAATTTGGCACACAGGTCGTTTTTAACCTGGATTAACACATAAGGATACTTTTTGTCCCGGTAGTATATTCCCGTGGGATAATTTCCGACAACCACGCGGGCGAAGCCGCTGGCAAAATGTAGTATTTATTCTATTGGCATTATAAGTTAATCGAAACGTGAAGAGAGTCTTTTTCAACATCGGTTGATTTTGTTAATTTAAACTAGAACTTGTTAATAGGAACATTTTTGGTTTAAGGGTTTAAACGAAAGAAACCGTTTCTTGCCGGCTGTTCTCCATAGGAAACGGATAATACAATAGGAACCGTGCACCTTGCTTCTGACGATTCATGAGTAGTTAGGTTTATTTTAAATGTATATTTATTTTATTTTAATTTTAAACGGTTTCATTAACATATTTTTTTTTTTTACGCTAACAGGCTTAAAATAATAATATGTACATGTATGTAAAAAAACCGGCCAAGTGCATGTCGTACCATGCACAATGAAGGGTTCCGTAGTTGGGATGAATTTATAAAACAAACTTAACATTGTAGTTGAAAAACTTGTTTTTACAACTGCAAATTTGAGTTGGTTGATTATTACTCGGTAACTTGTGGAGCCTACGTAGCGATGATAATTTTCCTTTTAATTTCGTTATATATACTACTGCCATGAATTTTTTCACATATCCAAATCCAACCATTTAGGTGGCAGGGGGCTCTAACAACACGGTAGGAGGGGTTCACATCGGCGTCGAGTCGACGATGAAGTATCTAGGACTCGTCCTCGACAGCCGGTGGAACTTCGTGGAGCACTTCCGTCGTTTGGCTCCCAGGCTGGACCGGGCCGGGGCCGCCTTGGGGCGGCTCCTGCCCAATCTTGGGGGGCCAGCCGCCTCCTGCCGGAGGCTCTACGTGGGGGTCGTGCGGTCCATGGCCCTTTACGGGGCACCGGTGTGGGCGCGTTCCATTAGGCTGCGGCCAGCCCGCCGGTTGAACGCGTCCCAAAGGGTCATGGCCATTCGGCTGGCCCGGGGATACCGCACGGTCTCTCGTGAGGCGGCGAGCCTCCTTGCCGGATTACCGCCATGGGATCTGGAGGCGAAGGTCCTCGCGCACATTTGGGAGTGGCGCGAGGAGATGAAGCGCCGGGGCGTAACTCCGCTGCCGCGAGAAATCGCGGCACAGCGGACAGAGCTCCGGCAGGATCTCATGGCGGCATGGAGAGTGCGATTGTCGCAACCCAGTGCTGGGCACGCCACAATTGCGGCGATAAGTCCCCTCTTTGAGGAGTGGCTGGAGAGGCGCCACGGCGTCCTCACCTTCCGCCTGACACAGGTCCTCACCGGACATGGCAGCTTCGGGAGGTACCTGTGCAGGATTGGGCGGGAGGAAACGCCTGGGTGTCACCACTGTGCGGATCGTCCAGAGGACACGGTGGAGCATACGGTGGAGGTGTGCCCTGCTTGGGCGGAGCACCGCCGTGTCCTCGTGGAGGCGATTGGCGGCACTGACCTCTCGCGTCCGGCCCTGGTCCAGGCCATGGTACGGAGCGAGAGGGCATGGGAGGCGGTCACCTCCTTCTGCGAAGCAGTGATGCTCGCGAAGGAGGAGGCGGAACGCGTGAGGGAGAGGCAAAGCCTGCGCCCTCACGCCCCTAACCGCCGCCGCTGGAGACACCCTGGGCGTCGGGAATCCCAGGCGGATTCCCGGCCACCATAGGCGCGGGCTTGCGGACGGCGAGCAATGGGTAGCTCGTCGTCCGATAAGGACCAGGCCCGGGTCGATGGTGCGTCGTGTTCCACGCGCGCCTCAAAGAGATGTCAGCACACCTGACGGGGTCCGTTAGGACCGATGCCTGCCAGGGTTGCGGAATAGTCCGAAAGGGATACCGGGACCCTGGCAACAGGCAACCGAAGGAACACGGGTGGGTTTTAGTCAGTAAGAGTCTGACACGTCCTTCCGCTCCGCCCAGAGCGGGAGAAGTCATATGATGATTTCCCAACCAAAAAAAAAAAAAAAAAAAGGGGGCTCTAACAAAAATTAGCACTTTAAAGCTTAATATTCCGTAAGCGGATTCCACAGACGGACATGGCGAAACTATAAGGGTTCCTTGTTGACTACGGAACCCTAAAAAGGAGGTAAAATAATCATAGGGCATCCATACGTCCGCATCGCTGTCAACAGGAAAAGTGCCCAAAAGGCTGGCAGCATTGCCACGTTGTATGGCGATGCTGATTCTTTGGCCAAAAAATAAGCCAGCCCTCTGGTCACGTGAAGAGTTGACCATGCAACGGCTTGGCGATGTCTTGAAAAAGCAAGTGAGCACTCGGACCCCATTGCCCTAGTGTTTCAACCCCAAACGGCTCGCAAAAATAACTCCCAATAAAATATTTTGTTGTAAAACATATGTTAATAAAACAGAAAAAATCCGATGTATTCGTTAAAATATTTTGTTGATTCTCGCATTCGATAACATTTTAATTACTTATTCGTTTTGTTTGAAAGCGATGATAGGTACTAATAAACGTATTGGTTTTTTTTTATGGTTTTCCCAGAAATTATGAAATTGTTCATTAGGGGTTTCTGTTTGTGAATGGAATAAACTATACTGAGACGCAATAATTACCTATATAGGTAAAGTCAAATTTTATACTACTTTTTTACTTACATCACGCCTGTATCACCCGTAGTGTTGGCAGAGATGTACCTACTTACCTATAGTACACACACATTATAAAACGCACTTTTGAACGACAAAAAAATATAGAATTGATTCTAGTCGCCCCTTCCAAAAGGTAGTTTTCGTATGGAAAAGTATGGGCAAGAAACTCCACTGTTACTCTTTTTAAATGTTTTACAATATTTTGCATACATTAATTATATAATCAAAATTATCTGAAGACGATGCACCTAGAATAAAATTTTAACTTAATTGCGCTTTGTAAACATTGAAAATCATCGTCATAAAAAATTAAAGTAATAAAAACTAAAACCCAACTACGACTAAAAAGGTATAAACAAGACACCGCAGACAGACAAATTAAAAATCCGGAGTCTCACGTGTTAGGGCATAAATCGAACAGATTACGTGTGACTCCGGATTTTTCCGATCCATCCGTCATGTTCGTGAACGGGCGCCGTCAGTTGTGACTGGTCATTTCTTAGCTGCCATGGCTTATTTTAATTTTTGAATTGTCCTTATTTTATAATTGCGGACGCTTTTAACGTGCTTTCTACATTGTTCTCACATGTATAATTTCAACATGAATAATGTAACCATTATATTGTAACAATATTTTGATTTAAAAGAGTGTCCATGCAGTTTCTTGCCCGTTCTTCTCCATAGGTACCTACTACGCTTTAGAATGGGCAACTAGCTTCATATTTCTGACTGACTTACTCCTTGACAATTCAAAAGTGCCTGTAAATGGTTTAATTGAAATAAATGCTTTGAGTTTGAGTTTGAGTTTTTAATTTGTCTGTCTGCGGTGTCTTGTTTATACCTTTTTAGTCGTAGTTGGGTTTTAGTTTTTATTACTTTAATTTTTTTTTAATTCTTTTGGGGATATAATATATATATTTTTGAAATGTGCTCATTAAGCCCTTTCATTTGATACCCAACATGGTACGATTAAACAATTTTTTTTTTTAGTTCCTGACAAATTGTGATGGCAAATTGTGATAAGTCGTTTAGAAGATATGAGGGAACAGATGAACATACATACATACATACCGGTCAAAATCATAACCCTCCTTTTTTCTTCGCCGTAGTGGAGTAAAAAAGAAAGTTCAAGGCGACTAAAGGTTTGGTTTCAGATAGTCACATCCTACCTAATAATAGGCCTAGGACTGGTGTCGGTTCTCACCATGTTTTATTCACCAATCACTTGGCTCAGTGGGGTCACAAACGTTTTATTTGTCACGTTGAATTTTTCAAATAGAAGGCTTTACTATAATGTTTGTGTCGGCCTTATTAAAAGTATTATGTACACTTTAAGTAGGAGTTTAATTTCATAAATTCAATTGTGTCTGTATATATTCATAGCCCATTCCCGAACATATACATTCTTACTATACACTGCGATGTTCATATTCATAGGCAATTTCGTTGGGTTTATGTTCGCGTTTAACTCGATTCTGTTGTAAATAGTCGTAAATTCATGGCGGCTGTACGCGCGCCATATCGAAGATCGGTCCAGAGTGAACGTCAAATATTTGTTTCATTTTTTCGTTTTCACGAAACAGTTTTCAAATTTATGACACTCGACTTGTCTAGTGCCCTAGCCCAAGGGGCTTAACCTGAAATGGACGCGCGGCCGCCGCCGAGGAAAATATATTTCCAAGTTTACTGGTCCATAAATAACTGTGGAGTGACAGGGCGATGATAAACTCCCGAGCGAGAGTTCATCTCACGTCGGTTACTGAATATTGAACGAATATAAACCTAATGTAATGCGTCGGCCATAATACAATACAATAATTGTACTAATTAGCTATGTGTGGAGCCGCACGGCTAATTGGATGGATCACGGCCCCAATGATCGCTTTCATTTTAGATGCCTTTAAAAACCTGTTCCATGAACTAACAACTCATTTATTCACAAATTAATAGCCTTGGTGTCAGAACGATTCGGTTTCAGCAATAATAACAAAAATAAACAGCTTTTTGGCGCAGATATTATTATTTTTATACATCATAAATAACGTGCAGCTCTGTAACTAAGTTTCGTTAAACATTTATTTAAATGTCAGCGTCTGTTTCAACGAAGTACGGGCGCAACTCTTATTAAGAACGAACCCAAAATGTATAAATGAATTTGTTTACAATGTTGGCGTACAAAGATAGCAGAGTCAAACGATTCAGACAAAGCTATGAACCGAACAAAATAAAACTATTTCGACTAAAGTTAGTTTTTATTTAGCACAACGGATGTATTTTGCAGCTCTCCAAAGAAACAGAGTCCACTGAAAATCTGCACTAAATACTGTTTTCAAGCAAAGTTCCTTTGTCTTGGCACTCTTTGTTTACTTTACAATTGTGAGTGGAACAATACAAAAAGGTCCGAAATTCGCTAACAACCTAAGCCCCAGTGGAAGTTTTAATTGCTTCGGAATAAGTCCACACGTAACCGTGGTCTGGCCGGATTGGACAAGTTCTCTAGAAGAACCTAGCTCGATCCCATTTGCCTAAAATGTTAGGCTGCTCTAACTTATAACTGTCGGGAATTGGCGGATAAAAGGTGCGATTCCATTTGGATCTCAAGACGATTCGAATAGTAACAATGTTCCTCAAAATTTAAGGTCACCATTTAAAACATCTTTCCAGCCGTGTGTATCGTAATTTGAAAATAAGGACTAGATTCTGACAGCAGTGTCTTTCCGCCTGCTATAAAGAATATTTTGCGATCGATAATGCATCCGCAAAATCTGTCGGTGGTGTCCTTTTTCCTCTAAAACCATGCCCTGTGGTAGGTAGTCTGCGCTAATATTATAAAGAGAAAATATTTGTATTTTTGTTCGTCAAAAAAATCAAATTCAAATTGCAATTTTCAGGTCAGTATCAGGTTGTATGTTGATCTAAATATTATTAGCGGCCGTAACAAATATGGATTTACAGAATTATAAACATTAGAATCAGCAATACAACTCTTTTAGTTCATGTAAGTGTATTGACTGGTGATTTCACTGACTAAAACCCACCCGTGTTCCTTCAGTTGCCTGTTGCCAGGGTCCCGGTATCCCTTTCGGACTATTCTGCAACCCTGGCAGGCATCGGTCCTAGCGGACCCCGTCAGGTGTGCTGACATCTCTTTGAGGCGCGCGTGGAACACGACGCTCCATCGACCCGGGCCTGGTCCTTATCGGACGGCGAGCTACCCAGTGGCCGGGTTTCCCGACGCCCAGGGTGTCTCCAGCGGCGGTGGTTAGGGGCGTGAGGGCGCAAGCTTTGCCTCTCCCTCACGCGTTCCGCCTCCTCCTTCGCGAGCATCACTGCTTCGCAGAAGGAGGTGACCGCCTCCCATGCCCTCTCGCTCCGTACCATGGCCTGGACCAGGGCCGCACGTGAGAGGTCAGTGCCGCCAATCGCCTCCACGAGGACACGGCGGTGCTCCGCCCAAGCAGGGCACACCTCCACCGTATGCTCCACCGTGTCCTCCGGACGATCCGCACAGTGGTGACACCCGGACGTTTCCTCCCGCCTAATCCTACACAGGTACCTCCCGAAGCTGCCATGTCCGGTGAGGACCTGCGTCAGGCGGAAGGTGAGGACGCCGTGGCGCCTCTCCAGCCACTCCTCAAAGAGGGGACTTATCGCCGCAATTGTGGCGTGCCCATCGCGGGCTACCCTAGCGCATCCACCTTAACAATCAATTCTATATTATAAATTTTAATTATCATTGTTATCAATTTATGTCAATAAATGAATAACACACAAATATATTTTTCACCAATTATCTGAAAATAAATCATGTTCACATATCCAAATAAATTCCACTTGCAATATTCATAATTATTTCGTTAAGCACCTAATCAGTCACAGCTCCTAAATCACTGTTCCGAAAACACAACTCTAATAAGCTCATACAACCCTTGAAATAACAAAGTATACGAACGCCGCAGGTGTGGTACAGCAATAAATTCCTTAGTAAATAACTAGTGCATTTATTAACGCTAATAAACTTGGTAACAGTTCACCGTCGCCTTTACGACGAAGCCGTCGACCTGAGTTTTGCAATTGACGTACAAAAATACTACGATATTCGCCGTTCCTTGTAACAGTGCCAACCGCGGAACGCTTTGTTATGAACTGTTACTTTGTTGGAACCGCACTGTTACCGGCTGATGTGGTTTGAAGTTCGAATGCGAATTATGTTGCGTTTATGTGTAGTGCGTGGATTTACTTGTGGTGCATGTGTGGTGTACATAGTATCGTACAGTAACTGCACCACCACCTCCTATATTCTTCTATTTGAAATTTTCAGATTTGACATTATTTAATTTATTCTTTTTTAACAATTTTAATTAAAAAAAATCAATGAGTTGTTGTACTATGAAATTTTATTAATCACATTTTTGTTTTCGGTTTTTATCTGTTTTGAATTTATAATAGTTTGTAATTTTAATGTATGAGTTGTATATGTCTATGGACTAGAATGATGTCTGAAATAAATAAAATAAAAAAATATTTTAATAATATTATTTTACACTGGCAAAGAGATGGAGATATACGCCCTGCATAGCTCCATCACTATCCCACTTTCAATTAATATTAAAATAATACTGCTATAAGAGGTGGTAGTTGGCCTCCAGGTCACTATTAAGTCTAACTAAAGTTATAGTTGATATAAAAATCGTGTAGGAATCACAATTGCATTGCATGTGTCGTTTCAGTGAGGTTCCTGAAAAAGCATAAACATTCTTGTCTAATCGAGAATTTCGCAAATGTTTTTAGAGATTTGCACTTATTTTCTGTTTTATAACATATTAGCTCCTGTCCACGACTTCGTCCGCGTGAAATTTCTTATTTCAACATAAAATAATATGTCATATGATACTCGGCAATACTGTAGCTTCGTATTAGTGAAAGAATTTTCAGAATCGGATCAGTAGTTCCGAAGATTACCCCCTACATACAAACTCACATTTTTTCCTCTTTAAAACATTAGAGATAGATATTAAAAATTAAAGTCGCTTTTCGTGCTTGTCTGTATGTCTGCATTGTTCTTCTAAACCACGCAACAGATTTTGATGAGGTTTTCACCATCGTTTAGAGAATTTATTCCGGAAGGTTTATGTGTGTAATACGTTAATATTAAAGTTACATACATATAACTAAGAAATCTTGATGTTTGATGTTGCCAAGTCGTAAAAACCGAGCGAAGTAGGAACGGGTCGCTAGTAAATAGATAAATAAAAGAGAGCTAGCTATTTCTAGCTATTTTCCTAAAATATTTGTAGAAAATGATTATTTTTAGTTTTATTCAATTAATCTGAACGATACTCGCTCTCTGCTCACCTAAAGAGGTTTTTCAACGAGTTATTCTGAAGTTATTCAATCTTTACCAGCTACTAGTGTTCCAATTAAAATTATCTCTGCCGTCATCCTACTTTTACAACATTGGTAAATGATAAAAATCTTCAAAAGTCCAATCAATTTTTAATAGATCGGTCTGTGTCAAAATCTAGACTAATACTTTGGGAATCATTTTATCGTTTTGAAAAGTTTTCAATCCCACATATTTTATGATAACAAATCCATTTGAAGTGTAGTTTTAACTTTTATTCTAATTCGATGGGACGGGCAGATTGGCCGACCTCTCTACTGTAACGACCGAAAATTACAAGTTTTCAAACTAGTACAGACCTGTAACTACAACGATAAGCTTAAGAATTTAAAAACTAGAGATTTATTTTGGATTTTATTTTTAGTAAAAATACTATCTTCTGCTGGCGACCTTTTAACGTAAAACATTTTCTATGACACTCAGTCTTCCTCTTTTCGTGTGGTTAATGACTAACCAGATATCAGAGTTTTCAAGCCGCCCATGGGGATGGACTTGGCTTCACATGCCATCGAGAAATATCTCTCAGGCATGCGTTTCCTCACGATGTTTTTTTTACCGTTTTTGAATCAAGTGATAATTATACAATACTCACATGAATCGACACGTGTTTCACCTCTCACCGTAATCCTCAGGATGACGATTGACTTGTTGCGAACCCGAACACGACCCATCGTCACCCTTAGTAGTCGATTTCTTACAGGGATTTTTTATGACTCTTTAGGAATAGGTTACTAAATATATCTACGTCTATATCTATTGTATCTATGGATTTCCGCAAAGTCACGCCTGAATTAATTACCTATCTTCAATTTTATTTATTTGTAGGTACCTATATGTAGATTGGAGGTAGAATTAGATGAGACTGAAAATTATAACTAGCTTCATAATAGTCAGTTAATTTTCCGATTTAGAAATATTTAGCCTTTATAGAATAAATACTTCTCATTAGAAAACTCCCTTAGTTTGATTTTAGCTATATTTGCGTCACTGTATCTACATACCTAACTACACAGAGTATGTGAGATGTATGTACAATCATTGTACTGCAGACACAACGAGATGAGCACGAACTATCCCGCAGGACATGAATTGAAGACGCATCGTCATGCATCTGTCATTACAGCTGCGGCAGATAGGTACCATACCTACTATTGTGAAAGGGATACGAGTATTAGTTACGTCTGAATTTGTGTGAGGGAATCGTATCTATGTAACTACCTACCCACCTACCTATGCACAGTCAGGGAATTTAATTATTTATCAAATTGACACCCTACTAGGTACATCGATTTGTAGTGTTATACTCATGTCTTACAACTGCCTCAAATATGGCGAGGGGGGTAATGGCTGATCTTTGCGTTATGCTCGTGAACGAGTGCTGCTTGTGGTGACTGGTCGTCTTGCTGATCTTGGTTTTGTTATTGTTATTAGTAATTAACTTTTTATTTGTTTGACGTCCATGGTTCTAGTTTATCATTTATAACTTCTAGTTATAGTTATAAATTGCTTTATTAAACGCGCACGCCCTTTGTGCCAGGAGGTTTTTATTTAGATATTATTTTATGTTTACATTTACTTTTTATTTCTGCTTGAGTACATATAATCCTTGATTTTAATAATAATATAATATTTTTTTTTGTTTTTTGTTTGGTATAATGGCGTGTGCTAGCTGACATATGGCTAATAATTAGATTTATGTTTTTGTGTTCCGTAATGTGAATAATTTTGCATACTATTGTATAGATTTTTTTTTCTAACTAAACAGATAGCTGTGCTGCTGAGGAGTTTGTTGCGCCACTTCTTCTTCCCAGCTAAAGCACTAGGAAGTGGTGAAGGGTGGGTGTTTTGGGGGACTGTCTTATGTCATTTTGACGTTCGAAAAGTGCTGATTCTCAGCCTAGTTTTTATAAATGACTTTTAATTTTAATTTTGCCAGAGAATGACAGTTGTGATTTGAATACACGGACAATTTAAATTGGTATTTAATTTGCTTATCGCTGTCATCGTGGATCTTTGACAGTCGTTACGGGTCGTCCGAAGCCCGAAAGTCTGACAACCAGTCTTATCAAGGGGTATCGTATTACCCAGCTAGGTTGTGGTGCTCAGATAGGCAGTCGCTCCATGTAAAATACTGGTATTCAGCTGCATCTGGTTAGACTGGAAGCCGACCCCAACATAGTTGGAAAAGGTTAGGCAGATAGTTTTCACGATCGTCCATCAATCCCCATGTTGCAGGCCGCGACAGTAATGTACTATATTATACGGTTCTCTGCCCGTTCGCCGAATTTTTTTTGCCAGATTTTCACTTGGCAATTAACGTTTCGTAGAATTTTATTTCGCCGAATAATCATTTGCCAACTTATCATATAATTTTGTTTTATTTCCCAACCTCACAGTTACTAACTGTACGTTTGGTCTGCTTTTCATAATGACACTTGTTAAAATGCCAACTTTCAAGAAGAGTTCAATTAAAATGAGTGAGTGTATTGAAGAGTGCTCAGTGAGTGTTTTTTACTTTATCTTTAATGTGATGTAACCTAGCTTAACTGTTTCCTTTTACAAAAGCGATTCGCTTCTGGCGCATCGCCGGCCGCTGCCGCGGCACGCTCGCTTCGCTCATTCGGCTCGTGTATTGTTTGTCATACTCTAACCTAACCTAACCTATCATAACCTAAGATTGAAATGTTTGACAAATGATAAATGTTGTCATATTCTAACCTAACCTAACATATCGTAACTTAAGATTGAAATGTTTGACAAATGATAAATGTCCCAACGTTTTGTGTCATTATAATAATCAGCTTAACAATAATCTATACATATAATAAATCTGTAGACGAGGCGTTTCTGTACAATGAAAAAAAAAAAAAAAACGTAGGTGGAGTGTCCAACAATAAACAACAGATGCCATTTCTACCATTTTTGGAATTTTTGTCTGTTTGTCTGTTTGTCTGTTTGTCTGTTAGTCTGTTTGTCTGTTCGTTTGTTTGATTGTTCCAGTATCACGTAAAAAGTACGAAATCAATATGGTTAACTTATACACTCAAATATTGTGTGTAACTCGATGTTTCATTTAGTCTTTGTTTCATCGCAATCGCTTCAAAATATCAAAAGATATAAGAGTTTAAAGTATTCAAGAAGAAATTTTCATTAGGTACGTAATGTAGATACACGTAACGACATCTATTGTCGTAAAATGACACTAGCGTAAAATCAGGTAAGTTTGTGAGAACGTGTGTAACACACGATCATAATCATCATATGTTCACATACTTCGCGCGGAAACATATCGCGATACATTGTGAATTCACCCAATCTAAAGTTTGGTTAATTCAAGTTTTCCAAATCTATTGTTTGGTAGTAGTGCCATAGGTGGCGCTATCTTTTAAATCATGATACAAATATTAATCATGAAAAAATGGTGACAAATTTTAATTTCTTAAAAATTGTAAATTCTTACTTCGAGCAAAAAGTGAGTAATTAAGGCACGAATGCGCTTACTAAATGAACACGAGTAATCTACTTTTCTTTCAACTACCAATGTACCTGCTGCGATAAAATATACCTGCTCAAGGTTAACTCAACTCAATCCAAATCAAGTTAGGTCAAGTTCAGGTCAAGTCAGGTCAAGTCAGGTCAAGTCAGGTCAAGTCAGGTCAAGTCAGGTCAAGTCAGGTCAAGTCAGGTCAAGTCAGGTCAAGTCAGGTCAAGTCAGGTCAAGTCAGGTCAAGTCAGGTAAAGTCAGGTCAAGTCAGGTCAAGTCAGGTCAAGTCAAGTCAAGTCAAGTCAAGTCAAGTCAAGTCAAGTCAGTCATGGAACCCTACGTCTTTTCTACATAGCTTACAGAGTGTTCGAACGTTTTCCCATATATTTTGACAGTATCACTTCGTGCTCGATAGATGGCGTTGTTCATTTAACGTCATTTTCTGAATCGCGGTGTTAAGAGTCTCCGTAGAAGAATGACTTTCGCCGAATTCATATTTATCGAGTATTTGGCTCATTTTGAATTGAACACATAATCCATACTAATCGATGCTTAAAAGTATAAATTCAATAGTAACTCTTAAATATAAAATAAAAAAAAATAAAAAAATAAAAATAAAATTTGGAGAGATAGATGGCATCCCGGCGAAGAACATAGAGCAATTATTTTCTCAAAAACAAATTTAAGGGGGGGATATAGGGGATGAAAGTTTTTATGGGAAACCTATCATTTTTAGAGTTCCGTAGTCAACAAGGAAGCTTTATAGTTTCGCCATGTCCGTCTGTCTGTCTGTCTGTCCGCGACTTAGCTCAAAAACTTTTAATCGACCAACTTACATGTGCAGTTGCAAAAACCCAAACATTCTGTATGCGAGAACAAGTTTTTTAACACTTTGAGGGACAGTAAACGCCCATAGACGTAATAACAATAAAACTTTGCGAAAGTTTGTTTGATAAAATAATTCATCCCAATTACGGAACCCTTCATTGTGCATGGTTCGACACGCACTTGGCCGGTTTTTTTTTAAGTTAGGGCTGTGAAAATTTATGCTTTTTGTAACTAACAAAGAGTTACGTTTTTCTAAAATCATCCCTCATGAGGGTAAAAACCCTTCTTTACCCTCTTGATTTTAAAATTCACATGTAAGTACTTATTATTGACATTTTTGCGGGACTCTCTTCAAGAGCGTTAAGGGATTGAGAATATAGTCATAGTCCGTATCTTGAGAATCTGTCCACTCAATCAAAAGTTATTACTACTTGGCTCTTGGCTTGGAACGAAGAATTTGAGTTTACCAGTGAGTACTTACTCGATAGATGGCGTTGTGCAAATGATGCGATTTTCTTAAGGGGGATGCGCCGGTAGCCCGCGAAATACAACACTTAAGTTTTTTGCAATTTGCAAGTCAGTGTCAGGCAGGTTGTATGTTAAAATGAAATTATTTATTCTGTAAATAGGTTATTGGAATCACTTTTACACGTCGTAATAATATCAAAAAATTGTAAAATTAAGCTAGATGAGGTCAGCGTTTCCTATCTGACTACTCTGAGAAGAAAGGCCGAAACCAACTCACAGTCTCTTTTAAAGTCCGGACATACCTAGGTCAGATATTGGCATATTGGTCAGGCCCTATGAGGGCCATGTAGATTAGAGTCTGAAATGGTCTTTTGGGGAATGAACCACACAGATTTGAGTGAACCTGTCCTGTCACTGCAAGCATTTGTCAGTAATAGTGGAGCTCAGCTCAGAACTTAAGGAGCTCAACGACTCGACGAACAATACCAAAGAAAGGACATTTGTGTAGGCCGCATCAAGTTCTCAAATTGCCAGACCATTGTTAAAACTAACTGAGAACGAAAAAATATAAGAATAAAAACAAAATAAACATCCACATAGTCCTCACATTCACAATAATACAATACTTTACAAAGCAATCATGTCATTTTGTCAATATCCTACATATAATATTCAATAATGTGAATTTGTATATAAAACTGGTAGGTATATTTTGATGATTTTCACTTATTCAAAATGTCACAATGCCAAAATGACAAAATGTTAGCAGAGCGAGCAGCTCAATCCCATGCTTTTTGTCTTCTAAATAATCTGAAATTGTATAGTACCCTTTTTTACAAAGTTTGGTTTTAATACAGCTTTTAAATCGTTTAATGGGTAAGTTTCGAATGTCAATAGATTAAAATATGATTCGCGATCGTAGCAAATAGTAGCTTTACAGAATAATAACCATTAGATACAGGAATACAACTCCTGCCATATTAGTTAGATTAGATAAATAAATATTTGAAACAACTGCGACTCATTATTTAGATCAACATAAAACTTGATACTGACCTGTAAAAAGCAAAATCATAAGAAAATTTGAATATCGCAGGCTCCCCCAAAGCTTTCGCCTTAGTTTCCATCGTCCATACAATATGCCATAGTTTTTTCATTAATCTTTATACAAGATTTTTTCATTAATCTTTATACAAGATTTTTTCATTAATCTTTCCGACAGTTTCATACTGCTGTCCATACTATCCACACTATCACCACAATATAGATATGAACTACCACTAATATATAAAGTTACTGGCTGTCTCATGTCTGTTACTTTTACGCCGTAACGCCTAGGTCGCCTAGACAGACCACGTGGGTTATGGGACATAGGATACTGTTATCCCGGTAGCACATTCCCGTGGGATAATTTCCGACATCCACGCGGGCGAAGCCGCGGGCAAAAGCTAGTTCTACCAAATGAAACGTTGTCATACAAAAATTTGCTAATCGTTAGTTGTCAAAGTGAAACATCGGCGAAACGTTGGTTGGCAAGTGATACAACATACAATTTTCGGCGAAAAGGCAGGATACTATATTATACGTATGTACATGTAGGTATAGACGACACGACAGCTAAACGGGTGTCTAGCTGTTAAGTCTAGCTAACGCGCTAGTGAAAAGTAAAAAAATCTATGGCAATAAAAGCTATTCCGTATTCAAAATAAAAACAATAAAAAAATGAAATAAAAAAAATGTTTATTGCACTTATAAAATACATATCACATGTGAGCTGGAGATCACCTTTTAAGCAAGGAGACGCTTGTGTTAGGTGACTCCGCTCTTCCACTAACTATGATGCGAGTATGCAATTTAAAAACATAATACAAAAAATACAAAAAGATGTGCATTAGTGTGATGTATGCGTGAGTTTTGGAGTGTGCATGTGTGTGAGTGGGTTTTTGGTGTGCGTGTTTGTATGAGGGTGTGCTTAAGCCAAGCAGATACAGCTTGTTTACAATAAGGCCTGGCCCTCAACATCGTAACTACCAACAAAAAAATAAACAATTCTGCTAACTTTCTCGCAGTCTAGACTTTACAATTCTCTTTTTCTTCATAACAATTACAATATACAATCGGAACCGCTACATTCAGTAGTTAAGACTGGCAGGTTACGACTGCCAGCCAGCTGTGGTTCACACGTCCCCCAAGAAATACAGCCAACCTTATTAGTACATATTACCCGGATTTTGTTCCGTGTTGCCAATATACTTAGCACTGTAGCACATGTGTTGGTAAAAGTAGATGTATGGTTATTGTAGTGGATTTTTCTTGGAAATTCAAATAGGTGTGCTTCAGTCGTGTTACCAGCCTTTTTCGTGATGAAAAGGTACCTGTCATTTTCCAGGTTTCAGGCTATGTACGTCTGTTTTAGTCCTATAAGTTTTTCGAACAGTCAAATTAAGTTTCGGATTTGTTATATTAGATACCTCATTGTCTCACATACGGAGCATTTTCGTGCAGAACGATGTATTTTTTTTGGAGGGTCAGAAAATAGGTACAGTCACGGACTTTAATTGATCAGCCACCTGGCACTGTCCGTATTTTAGCCGTGTAATGCAAATTGGGTTTATTCGGTTCCCGGCACGGAAAGTCATATTGTCTTCGTATTAGTAGAAGAAAATTATATTTAATAACTTTACCGGTTGGCTAACCTGAGAGCCAGGACTACAAACTTGACAGCAGAGTGACTACCCAAAGTCAACCAATTGCAGGTCTAGCAACAGTAACCTGGCAACGATTGTTTAAGAGCAGCGATAGTAACGTTAGCGTACAGAGAAATATTAAAATAGTCATTTCGACAAATTCGAAATTAACGTCTCTGACATCGACATTTCAACTGTCACTGTCTTCAGATAAGTTTTCAGAATAATCGAGTTAATGAGCTCTGATTCAAAGGAGGTCAGTATCAAATAGATTGGATAAACTTAATGCAACATTTTATTTATTTTTATAATTATGAACTTATAATATACTTATAATAACTTATAAAATAAATTACTTATAATCGGAAATAGTCTTATCCATAGAGGATAGTCATCCTCTATGGATAAGACTATTTCCGATTATAAGTAATTTATTTGTCATCTTGTTTACGAGCGTGCGGTTTGAGTTCGTGTTTAATCGTGTAATCTCGTGAATGTATGAAACTGTAAAATTGAAAAGTTTGAAGGTGGCTCATCAATTAAAGTCCGTGTCTGTACCTACATTGTATTCCAAAAAATACAAAGTATTCGTAAATTCATACTTATACAATTTATTTTCTCACTGTCCATACATAAACAAGTAGAAGAGGCAAGCGTTACGTTTAAAATACGTAAAACCTTTTTAGTTAATTAACAACCTGAATACTGGCCAAACTTTCCTTGTGTATAAAAATTGGCTACTTGCCTACATATGCGAAACACGTGTGTGAATAGTTTCAACCTACAATACCACATTTAAATGCGAATTTGAAATCCACAAAGTTACTAAAATAAAAGACAGCTTGGTTCTGGATTTCATTTATTAAAAGTGGCCCAAACTTTACAAGCGCAGAAAGGCGAATGAGGGTTCGTGAGTTTAATTTCCGCCCTTAGCACTATTGACCTGATCCAACGCTTAGAACAGGTATAAGCTTAGTTGGAGCCGCAAGAAAAGATACTAAATCATAACGGACTAGTATCCGCAACACGACGTCCAGGGGCGTATTTTGCGTGTGCCATTAGAGATACTAATCATTATTATTGTAAAATACATTATACTGTTCAATAAAAAGTGATAATGAGTATGACGCAATTATCTGTTATTTTATTTTTCGACGTAGTCACCTTTCAGGTCTATACACTTCATACCTAGGTATATATTTTAACTAAATCTAAAATTCCCTTTCTAAAAAAATCTTCTTCCCGATCCCTTAAAAAATCGTGTAAGGTGGCGAGTACTACATCATCATCTCCAAAAATCACTAGGAGCAAGGTTCGGTGAATAGGGAGGATGTGCCATCAATTCGAAGCCAGCTTCTTGAATGGCAGCTATCGGAACTCTGGACTTGTGCGCGGGGGCGTTATCTTGGTGAAACAAACTAATAAACAAAACGCCTTCCGAAACGACGCAAACACATGACTTTTATTTTAAAAAAACAAAAGAGAATTGATTGTTTTTTTTTATTATCAATGTCTGTGGGCTGCCAGTATTTTTTTTCTTTCCAAGGAGAATGTATTTATTGAACACACCTCGTATTTAAAAAAAAAACCTGCCGAAGGTCTCTACACAATAAGTTTTAAAAATTAAAGTTTCGTGCCATATCTGTCACGTTTTGGAATAGGTACCTAAAACATTATTTTATTCCTCCCTCTGACATTAACTAGGCTTCCATTGTAACTGCGGCCGCAAACCATACTTTTTCGAAGCAAAATATTTTATTTCACAAAAACCTACATGGGCACTAATGAAACGTCAGAAGCTAAGTGCACGGGTCCAATTGGTCGTTTCCTATGGAGAAGAGTCGGCAAGAAACTCAACATTTACTCTTCTAAAAATAATTGGATTTTACGATGTTTTAAAATTACAGTGTTAATAGTTATGGGAGTACAGTGACTGTGTAGGCCTGTCAACGAGTACCAAGTTCTAACTACAAAGTTCTCACGCGCGTAGTTGCGCGTTTTTGTTCGGAAAAACGGAAAGCCGTGTCGGAAAAACGGAAAGCCGTGTCGGCGCGCGTTTTCAGGTTCACCGAAAAAAAAGTTCGATCGAATAGTGTATTCGCGCGACGATCGTTTTCAAATAGGGCGTGGGATTTGTCTACAACACCTTCACTAAATGCATTTCTCCCCCAAACGCAGTAGGTAGGTACACAGTTTCTTTTCCCTTCATCAAAAAATTCTGGGTAAGGACAAAAACTCACAAAAAGGAGATACATCTAACCAGATAAGTTCTTTAGTAGGTCAATGTACTCGCGTGACGACTTGGGCCCACAATACCGATGGAAAGAAGTAGTCTAGTTCTGAACAGTCACCATAAAAAATATGGAAATACTCTTCAGAAATTAACGGAGCAGGCTTTAAGGCTTGCGTAGACAGGCGCGATACAACGGTGCAACGCAATTCTGGTAGAAGAACAATTTCCATGAAGTTTTCCATAGAAATTGTTGTGCTAGAGTCGCGTCACGTTGTTGCATCGCGCCTGTCTGCGGGGGCCTTTATGTTGCCGTTTGTAGTTGTTTTGTTAAATAAATAATGTATTAAAAGTGTTGACAAGATCATACCATCAACACAATGTAACTACGATAAAACCTAGAAAATTGAGAGTAAAAAACGCCGGGAGGTGACGCCCTAGGAGGACATAGGTACAGTGACCTTATTGGCGTTGTTCTTCAGGAAGGTCAGTGCGTAGTACTCGCAACTGGCGTGCGTGTATATGATCAGATGTATGTATGTAAACGAATGAAACGGAGTTTATAAGGATCGTAGCAGGTGGCGTTTTGTAGCATCTGCCTACCCACAGGGGAAGAAGGCGCGAGTTTATTTATTATGTAGGTATATAATTAAGTGTAAATTGTTTTCATGTAATGGAATTCTTTAATTATTCTTTTGTTCATGAGCCACGAGTGAACAATATTTGGTCAAAATATAATGTGATGAAAGAAAACAAAGTTACAAAAAAAATATCGATAAGTTGCTTTGGGTACCTTATCATTAAATTCTTCGAAAGTTTCGCCGAAACTTGTTCGTGCGCCGACATTTTACATCGAGTACATTTTCTTCTTCTTAAATCCTCATTTCCCCTGAAAAGTTCTTGCATTTAAATGTTTAAATAATGTGTGCTGAAACTTTCAAGCCGCGTAAAGTCAACTTTGAGCCTAGCTTTATACCTAGCATATTGGTATATCCTCAAGTGAAACTTCTGTCTTACGGTCGGCGTGTGGTTGCGGTGGAGCCAGTAAACATTGCTGCTTTAGGTTCAACAATAACGTAGCAAGTTGACTCGTTTCCGCTTTCACGAAACTTTTCCGAGTTACTGCTGGCAACATTACCCACCTCGGATTCGAACTTGCTACCTTTTATTTTGTTTTGTCTGATACGTTACCTAAAATGGACGATTCTTTGTCTTTTCTCGCCGAATACTTTACTAATTACACATTGAGACTTTGCAACTTTACCTCTAAGGTTGCCAACGCATTTGCACTCCTCTTGGATTTGAAAGTACCTGTGACGACACTTAGATACTGAAAGAAAGAAAAAAGTAATTTTTTTTCTTTCTTTCAGTATTGTTGATTGGGATTACAACAAAAAATAACTCAAAACTATAAAAACCGACCAAATGCGAGTCGTACACGAAGAGTTCCGTACCGTATTAAGATCGAGCAAAAAACGCTGAAAAAATCTTTTTTTTTAGTTCCCCCTTTAATTATATTATGCTTTTTTTATCGGCAATAGAAACACGTAATCTGTGAAAATTTCAACTGTCTAAGTATTACGGTTCATGAGGTACAGCTCACTAACAGACGGATGGACGGACGGAACAACAGCGGAGGCTTAGTAATAAGGCAACCGTACCCGAAAACTGCCAAACGGATTGCCACCATTCTGGTACGGAACCCTAAAAATACAAAGAAAACACAGCTTATACTTAATGCCAACAGGGCCTCAGCTAAGTATAGTAGTCAGATGACAACACAAGGTAGGTAGGCACCACGTGACACTGGTTTTCAGCTGCAGCCCTGGTCACTGAACTATTAATAAAGGCCTGTTTATCAACCTATTAACATGAACCATAATACCTGCTACTGCCACCGCTGCCTACTGCTGCTACTGCTGAGTTTGAAGGGTGCCGGTGAAGTTACAGGTAAACGAGACATTTCAGCCTTGCCTCTAGGATGGCAACACTCCTGCCATGTCTCTTACCATCCGACGGTGCACATGCTTGTCATGTTTGCCTTAAAATAGGTGCCATAAAAACAACAAAAATTAGATTAGATGGCGAGTAATCGTGAGGCGAGTCAATATCAGCCCCATATTTTTATTTTTTTTGAAAACCCACCCCTGTTCCTTCAGTTGCCTGTTGCCAAGGGTCCCGGTATCCCTTTTGGACTTTTCCGCAACCCTGGCAGATAATATTAGCCCCTGGACAAGAAACTACACAAAAACCACGACTGCTTGGACAAGAGTGCTACAAAAACGAAGAAGAGGTGGCATAAAATCCAAAAAAAATTACTCTCTGTTTAATGTTTTTCTGAAAAAACTGTGGCGGCAATGTGTTTTGTCTCAAAAGTTGTAAAGGTCGGTTGAGAAAATTGGTACGATGTAACCCTTGGTTACGGACACCCTAGTAATTTATTTCCTTCCGTTGTCTCGTACACATTCCGTAAGATAAGTTGCAATACATTTACTCTCTTTATTCAAAGGTTACAAGCGGAAAGAGTCGTGTTGTGACCAAGATTGGCGAAAAGTCACTAAAGAAAAGCCTTTTTTCCGCAAACATGTTCCATGATATGGATCATGGTT
Source organism: Lithophane ornitopus (assembly GCA_948473465.1). NCBI lineage: Eukaryota > Metazoa > Arthropoda > Insecta > Lepidoptera > Noctuidae > Lithophane > Lithophane ornitopus. Next base: position 8,400,258 of record OX419633.1, read on the forward strand.
TGCCTGTAGAAACAAACGCTGGTATCAGCAGATATCTGGCAAGCGTGATGATTCTGACCAATGTCAAAAACAAAAAGAAGTGAGTTTAAATAGTAAAATTGAAAATATTGTACCTGTTTTTTCTGAGGTTGGGAAATCATCAAATTCTGCTCCTGCTCTGGGCGGAGCGGGTGGGCCTGTCAGACTTTTATTGACTAAAACCCACCCTTGTTCTTTCAGTTGCCTGTTGCCAAGGGACCCGGTATCCCCTTCGGACTAATATTTATTTTACCTAGGACTAACAGAACAATATTTTTTACTAGACCATTATAGTTGTACATGGATCTTATGCCACATGGCCAAAATCAAAACAACGCGTGCCTCTTGTTTCTTTCAATTAAACACATGACATTGACGTAAGAAAATAAACCCGTGTACTGACCGGCGTTACGGAGCGTCATCTTTCGCAGCGAGCATGTTACGTTACGCCGTGTTCTAAACTCCGTGTAACATGCGCTCGTTGCTCGCGTCTGTGCTCGTTTCCCTTTGTAACATGTTACATTACACCCCGTAACATCGGTTAGTACACGGCTTAAAAGACAAAGGAGAACATTTTTTTTTTGTCTAGTACACCTAAATCTAGAACACTACAAAACAAATCAATTTGAGCTAGATAGACTGACACTCTTCGCAGTGTTCAATGTATTGTTGTGTATGTTTGTTATTTCACAAATGTTTACCAAAAGCTCCCCGCTGTCATTTTCATTCAAGCGCCAAAAGAACCTTGCGCACTGTTCAATTAATATTATTGTAACTACAGAATAATACAAATAAGTAAGTATAACAATCCGGATATCCTTTAACATCTCGAATAACGTAGCATCAGAAACAATTAGTAGATCTTTCTGTTATGTGACTAAACACTGATATTATTTGACGGCTAGCCAGCGAACGTTCTTAGTCTGTAAAACTACTTTATGATGTAATTGATATTTCTAGCTATGTTTGTGATAGTTATTAATTAGTGTCTTGTTATTCTACTGGATCTACATCCTGTAGAACTATTATATATTAAATAACTACTTATTCTTTTATTTTTATTACGGCTTTGGTATGCCTTTGTTATGTCATAACCTATATTATGAGTGCCTAATGCCACTAAAAACAGCAGGCTATTCTCTAAGTAAGATCTCTTATATTATATAAGATTACATTACAGAGATAATGATGGAATTTGCCGTTCTATGATCATTAATTTAGAGAGGATTTTAATAACATGTAGGCATGGTGCTTGTGGCTAACTAATAACAGCGGCACGGGTCAATCGATCAGGTTAAGCTCCGCTTGCCGGTTGGTCCGTAGATGGGTGACCATCTTTACGTACCGAGACTCCTCCGTGCCTCGGAAAGCACGTTAAGCCGTTGGTCCCGGTTCTAATTCGTGAATCTTTGACAGTCGTTACGGGTCGTCAGAAGCCCGAAAGTCTGACAATCAGTCTTACCAAGGGGTATGGTATTACCCAGTTACTGGGTTGTGGAGGTAAGATAGGCAGTCACTCCATGTAAAATAATGGTATTATTCAGCTGGATCCGGTTAGACTGGAAGCCGATCCCACCATAGTTGGGAAAAGGCTAGGCAGATTGATTGACTGGCCTGACAAATTAGATTATATTTTGTGTTGTTGTAATGAAGCTCCGTGTCTACTATTTATAACGTTCAACTCTGATCGCAAAGTAAACATAAAGGTGGTCAGCCTCTGCCAATTCGCACGCTGAGAACGAAAGTGACCTAACTCAACATTTTAGTGAAATGAGTTAAATATACAAAATGACTCAAAAAAGTTCACTTTATCACACTTATATTAAAAAACAGACCATTAATGGTCAGAGATGGATAGAGGGCTTTTCGGTCTCTTTGTTTTCGAGCGCTTCACACTCCCCGCACCAGAGTGAAAGGGACGCAATCAGTACTGCACCGCGAGTGGATGTAGCTGAACGTGCCAAGTTTAGTACCGTAGCGACCGATTACACTTTTCGTCAGTTTAGTGCCGATTTGTGGGCGTAAGTTTTGCTACAATTTATAATCATAAAGTGACCAATTTATGGTATAGGTCACTTTCTTATTTCTAATATTAACAACCTAGGTGACATAAATCAAAATCGGTCACTTTCTTATTTCTTATATTAACAACCTAGGTGACATAAATCAAATTTGGTCACTTATTTATTAAGGCATGAGTTAAACTCATGAACTCATTTCTATTAATAAAGTGACCTATTTTTTCAAAAAAATATTTTAAGTAGAACAAATAATATTTTTATATACATATATTTAAAGGGATAAAGCCAAATAATATTATACAAAAGAAATTCGTAACTTTCGTTTTCATATTAAAAAGTTATTCTAGAAAGAATAGAAAATGTTCAATCAGTCGAACACATTTTATTTAATTCCCAAAAATCGTAAATTTTGACTTGAGTCACTTTCGTTCTCAACGTGCGAATTGTCTCGGAAAGATGAACGGACTCATTAGAGCAAGTCACGGTGATCTCTGTGAAACCTCTTTCTTTTCTCAGTGACGTACCTATAAGAGAGTTTGTCATGACTCAGCGTCTATAGCCGTCGAGTGAGTGAAGAAAGTAAATGCCATAAAAAGAAAACGAAATTCAGTTTGTTAGATCTACTGCATAAAAATTTGACATAAGTACTTCAACCATCAAAAATAAGTATGGCATTTCTGCAAACGAAGCAGGTGCATAATAATTTAAAAAAAAAAACTGCCTAGCCTTTTCCGAACTATGTTGGGGTCGAGTTCCAGTCTGACCGGATACAGCTGAGTACCAGTATTTTACATAGAGCGACTGTCTACTGACTTCCAGAACCCAGTTACTGGGCAAAACCCCTCGATACCTATCGATGAACATATCTGTATAAAAAATTAAGAAAATATTCAGACAAATTAAGAACCGGCTCCTTTTTTAAGAAGTCGGTTAAATAATAAAAGGAATTGCCATTGTAAGTGTTTTACGCAATTGCAGAAGGCACAGATATTTTATACCGGGAGCTATATTGCATTACCTCAGTCCTAAGTGCATAATATTCTGTTATTATTTTAATTTGTCACTGCCAGTTGCCTCGTTTCTCTAAATAAACTAATATAAACAGTTGCAACTGTGGCAGAGACGGTGCAACGCTTCAAATCTTTATGAAAAATAAACAACACCATAAATATAACGTTTTTATTCCTAATTAGCTTTTGCCCGCGGCTTTCCCCGCGTGGAGGTCTGAAATGATCCCATGGGAACATACTACCGGTATGAATATCTTATATCCTAACATAGGTCATGGTCAACCCGTGCGCCAAATTTCATGCAAATCCGTTCAGCCATTTTAGCGTGAAAGAGTAACAAACAAACTTACTTTCGTTATATTAGTTAGGAGACGGAATGTGTCTTGAAGGCGCTGCATTTTGCTTATTAACTTTTGAAAGCCTTTCTTAATTAAATAGACCAAAGTCTAGACGTTATAAAAGCTAGATATTTAGTTAGTTATTTATTTAAAAGATAATAATATTATTAGATAACAACTAATTTTCGTTTTGTAATAAAGCGTTGGGCTTATAATCAGCCTTATAAAATTGCGTGAAACTATCCTAATCCTAACTATCCTAACTAATATTATAAATGCGAAAGTGAGTTTGTTTGTTTCGCTTTCACGCTAAAACGGCTGAACGGATTTGGATGAAATTTGGCACATGGGTAAACCATGACCTGGAATAGGACATAGGATACTTTTTATCCCCATATTCCCACGGGATCGAGATTTACGCGGGTGAAACCGCGGGGCGCAGCTAGTAATATTATAAATGCGAAAGTGAGTTTGTTTGTTAAGCTTTCATGCTAAAACAGCTTAACGGATTAAGATAAAATTTGGCACAGTGGTATACCATGACCTGGATTGGGACATAGGATACTTTTTATCCCGATATTCCCACGGGATCGAGACCGGAAAATAAAATAGATACGAAAACTGACAATTAGGTGCAAATTGGGACAGCCGGTGTTTAGGCAGCGCTGCTTGAGAGTTGTGTTTGTTCAGCACTGAATATTGAGAGCAGGGCAACGGAGTACAAGAATGTTCATTGTTTTAGGATGTACCAAGTATATGAACTGTCAGGTAAGTAGTCCTTCTGTTTATATTTTACTAGCTGCGCCCCGCGGTTTAACCCGCGTAAGTCTCGATCCCGCGGGAATATCGGGATTAAAAGTTTCCTATGTCCTATTCCAGGTCCTAGTCTACCCCTGTGCCAAATTTCATCCGAATCTGTTTAGCCATTTTAGCGTGAAAGCGTAACAAACAAACAAACAAACTCACTTTCGCATTTATAATATTAGTTAGGATAACAGACTTTTTGATTTTGCATTCTCGATTCAAACAATACTTAGCTAGGATCTACATGTTTGGTGCAATATTTGATTATTTTATAACCAACGTCTAATTCTACATTTTAATCATACTCTTTTTATTTCGACTTTTTTATTTCCAAGTACTAGCCCACAGCTGGGCAAAGAACTGTGGTGACATCTATATCGCCACAAACGATCTACAACTGCCACATCCTAAATCGCGATAAAGAGTTATCCACGCGATTAACATAATAATATAGAAATGTGACAACAACTGGCCAAGCCCAGACACCACTCGTCAGTTCCTTTTTATTGGAGGATGAAGAACTTTCCACCCTGTTCCTCATACCTCTAAAGATAAATACTCTTCTTTAATTCTGTATAACTATGTTCAATCAGGTTAAGCTACGGTTGCCGTGGTCTGTCCGTGGATGGGTGACAATCGTTACATACCAAGACCCTTCCGTGCCTCGGAAAGCACGTTAAGCCGTTGATCCCGGCTGTCATTTGACAGTTTTTACGGGTCGTCAGAAGCCCGAAAGTCTGACAACCAGTTTTACCAAGGGGTATCGTGTTACCCAGTAACTGGGTTGTGGAGGTCAGATATGCATTCTCTCCATGTAAAATACTGGTATTCAGCTGCATCCAGTTAGACTGCAAGCCGACCCCAACATAGTTGGGAAATGGCTAGGCAGATGATGAATTCTGTAACAAATCTAATTTAACAAAAATAAATTACGGAAAAAGCAGCTCGTTACAAACATTTTCCCCTGTCAGCTTAACAATGTTCCAATAAGTTAAAAAAACAGAATTAAAAACAGACATGTCATAAATTTCATATCGACGCTCGCGGTGTATTTCATAGACGGAAAAACCTCATATGATAGGAAATTGGAAATAAATTCCTTTAAGCTTTCAATTACCTCAATCGGGAATATCGAGTTTCCGGAGACATAAATTTAAATCCGTGTACTGCTGTAACTTTAGACGTGGCGCGTTATAGGAGAAATTATTGTATTTGTAATATTTAGTTTGTATGTTCAAATATCTTTGTTTTTCTAGATAAATCATGGCTTTAATTTCTAATACACGATCAAGGATCAGATTTTTCTAGATTGGCTTCGTGAAGTAGAGTGGTCGCAAGAACTACTGCTGAGCATAAGGTTCTTGGTTCGATTCCCGGATTGGGCAAGGTGTTATTGGGTTTTTCCTTCTGGAATTTTCTAAGTAGCAGCCCGGAGTCTGTTAAGTAAACAATTTTACTACAGATCGGTATTTATTTGTATATGATATTGACGTCTCTATAAGCTGGGCTCCACTAAGTTATTTTGAGCCCGTTTTATAGGCTAGCAATAAAAAAATCATAACATTTGACAGCTCGGAGCGCTGTTTGAAAATATTTTATTGATGAATCGCTATAAAATATAGTCTATCAGTTAGCAAACGAAATACCAATAATCTGTATTTCATTCACTTTGACTTAACAAATGCACGGATGGTAAAATGTGAAGCAGGTTATGTTATAAATATAAATATCCATTTAGTTTTCCGAAGAAACTGGTTTTTAGAGTTGCATATGTCATTCATATTAAACTTTTTTTTTAACTTTCCCTACACTGTCCCAATGCAGGGCAAAGGCGACCCCCAAGTCATTCAATTAACTCTTTTTCTATGCCACCTTAAACCAACCCTCATGGTACGTATCTCACCAAATCTTTCTGGGCCGGCCTCGTCGGCGCCGTCCATCTTCATCTCTCCAGAACCTACAGGTTTTTTTTAATTCTTTATTTCTCACAAAGTCTTCTCGTACTTTTTATGCACACTTATTTTTCCATTCCACATTAAACATTGACAAAATTGGTGACATACGACTTCTTGCTTGCCCTGTCGGATAATAAAATAGATTTCTTTCTAGTTGTGGTGTTCCTGTCTTCTTATTGTACTTGATCATTATCCACCCACTGCTGCATATACCTCTCAGCATAGACCTCTCTTTTATTGTGCTAATTCCCTCAAGCCTAATCCAAGTTCTTCCCGCGATGGCAACAATGTCATCCGCCCATTATTGTACTAAGCTTCATAAAGTCACCGTATTTTATGAAGATATCTAACAGAACATCAATCAATACTTGTCAATTTATATTGAATAATTAACCAACTAACTTCTTCACTAATCGCAAGCGCCCTATAGCTAACCAACATGACGTAATTAAAACAACTCGAGGGTGCGAAAACCCAAAATCGAAGGCTCACAAAATTCTTAGGGTCAGTTCCATGACTGGCCAAAAACTTTGCTCCCCAATTAAGATGCACGAGTGATTCCTTACAGCAATTATTAATGACACGTATTAAGTAAGTTATATACGTACTCATGTACTAACATAGAGTAAAAAAATACAGAAGCGAAACTCTCGCTGCAAACGCATTTTGAATGCGTAAAGTTTTAGCCATGTTGGAGTGTCCAATGCAGTCAAGGTTCCTCGAAACGATCAATTGCCAACCATTTTTACTGTAGTAATATTGTCAATCGTTTCAATTGCATTTGGTAGACGAGCCATTTGCGCATCAATGTGTATCAATCACGTAAATTATGACAATTGTAATTGATCGTTTCGGGGACCCTTAATGGTGCGGACAGACAGTGCGAGTCCATCAATTAATTTCATATATACACTGCCAGAAAAAGATAATGATAGATCTATAGCAATGCAATTTTGTTGACATGTGGCAAAATATTATGTTGGCAATTTAAGGTAATATTGCATAAATTTTTAGGTGATGTCTTTGAGTGTGGTTTTGGCTTTGGCGATCGCTGATCGAAAAATGAAGGTTGGTAGCATCGATGTACATTATTCTGCGTCGGTGCATACGCTCCTTTTTAGGGTTCCGTACCCAAAGGGTAAAACGGCACCCTATTACTAAGGCTCCGCTGTCCGTCTGTCTGTCTGTCCGTCTGTCCGTCTGTCACCAGGCTGTATTATGAACCGTGATAGTTAGACAGTTGAAATTTTTACAGATGATGTATTTATGTTGCTGCTATAACAACAAATACTAATACTTTAAGGGGACTCCCATATAACAAACGTGATTGTTTTGCTCGTTTTTGCTTGATATTGATAACGGCAACAGGTAGACGCTTGAAATGTTTACAGAATATTTAGTTATATATTCACATACATGTTTTTTTATTGCCATTTTATAGATAATGGTGCGCGAGTCCGACTCGCACTTAGCCGGTTTTTTCTAATTCGGATAAGTACTTACCCTCCTTATTATTATGATTCAGAAAATGCAGTAATAAAATTCGTATATTTCACAGACACAAATCCATGGCGAGTATATTTTGTACAAATGCTAAGATAAAACATGAGTTTCGCTTCTGTACTTTTTATTAATCTATGCCATATACCACCTTTGTTGCTAAGTTTCAAGTAAAAGGGAACACTGCAGGAGTCAGGCCCTCAGAACAGTTCAAAGGGGTCACTTGGTAAGAAAATGTCAGGAGCACACATCAATATTAAGTCATCAACTTTGGGCCCAGTTAAGTTGAGCCGTTTCAAGTAGAGATGTTGACTTGTGTGTTTAACTTAGGATTAATCAAGGGTACTTAGGTTTGTGATATATGACGCCTTATTTTGTGGTTTTAGTTATGTTATATCGGATTACTGGGAATATTAACGGGTTGAGGAGCTCGTGGTTAAGTAATAACAGCCGCACGGGTCGATCCACCAGGTTAAGCAACGCTTGCCGGGGTTGGTTCGTGGATGGGTGATCTCTACATACCAAGACTCCTCCGTGCCTCGGAAAACACGTTAAGCCGTTGGTCCCGGCTGACATTTGTAGATCTTTGACAGTTGTTACGGGTCGTCAGAAGCCCGAAAGTCTGACAACCAGTTTTACCCAGGGGTAGCGTATTACCCAGTTACTGGGTTGTGGAGGTCAGATAGGCAGTCGCTCCATGTAAAATACTGGTATTCAGCTGCATCCGGTTAGACTGGAAGCCGACCCCAACATTGTTGAGAAAAGGCTAGGCAGCTGATGATGTATTATTGTTAACTGTTTGTGAGGGAAATTAATTGTTTACCAACTACCAATTTAAATTGGTCAATCCTTGACAGTTGTATGAAATGGCTATATGTAACACCGCAAATTATCGTAGTGTGTCTATTTGGTCAAAGAACTAACGGTTGTAAAAGGACACAGTAATTCAAAAGTGAGTATCCCAGGTTGTTCATCATTAGGATTAAATATAAAAAAAACAAAATATTTTTAACGCAATCCCTAAATCACCCTACCTTTTATTACAAAACAGAACCAGTATTATTTTTAAGGCGACTATAAATTTAACGTATCTCTCAAGGAGATAAGTTACAAATTATCGATGAATAATAGGACCTACAAAGTTCTTCTCCACTACAAGTAGATATTCCATGGTTATATTTCGTGTTTACTCGCAAAGAACTCGGCATAAACATACAAAATGCAATCTCAACGCGACTACACGTATGAGCGACTTGCATTAAAGTTTCCACCGTGTAAACAAACAACACATAGATCGAGAAGAATTTATGTAAAACTAGCACGGACGAACTGTAAACAAGTTGACAGATAGATTTGTTTACATACCTCGTACCATTACTTGTGGGCACGAAAGTAATGCTGAACAATAAAAGAATAGCGTTTTGTGAAGCGCCTTCAATTATGCGGTGAAAGACAATTTAGTTGCAGTATGGAGACAGTTAAATCTAATTTTGGAGCTATTTAGAGTTTAATTGTCCTAGCAGGGTTGCGGGAATGTCCGAAAGGAATACCGGGACCTTGGCAACAGGCAAATGAAGGAACACGGGTGGGTTTTAGTCAGTAAAAGTCTGAGCTCTTCCGCTCCACCCAAAGCGGGAGAAGAATTCGATGATATACCGACCTAAAAAAAAAAAAAGGGGGCTTCTGGCAACCTAACAACATCGCAGTGAACGAGCGAACTAAATAAATAGATACCCCATTCTATTTATTTATTTATTTTTCAACTTTACATTTGTGTCGAACAGTGGTTTTAACAATAAACACACGAAGTCGTTTTAACAATAAATTTAACACAAAAATTAAACGATCGTCGTAAAGCCCGGAAAAAAACAAACAAACACTACATTCCACATTGGTCGCAACATCACAACATAGTCTTAATATTTATTATAATAATTCAAAATCAATATAAATTCAATTCAAAGAAATGTATGTCTATAAAATTCATTATGATGTAATGTCATGATAGAAAAAATACAATAGACATAGATATATTTAGTAACCTATTACTATTTTAAAGAGTCATAAAAAACCGAGTGCTGGACGCAAAGTGAGTCGCTTGCAACTTGAACGCAAGTCACTTTGCGTTCAAGTTGCAAGCGTAGCAAGTATAGGTTACTAAATATATCTACGTCTCTTGTATTTTATAATGGATTTCCGCAAAGTCACGCCTGAATCAATTACCTGTCATGATAGAATGTTGAATATATTAATTAAAGTCATTAAAATATATAATCACATATTAGTTCGAACTACATACTATTTATCCTTGAGAAACTCTTCAATGCTGTTATAACATTTCTTCAATAACTATCTACGTTTACGCTTGATGGTCTTTCCGCGGATGTATGACATATTGTTGTTTTCCTTGTACCAAAATCATGTTTTATCGGCAGCAAATAATAACAGTTTATAGCGTCACTACCTTATCTAATGTAAAAATGTTAAAAACGAAGAAGCTTACGTTTGAAGGACCTGCAGACGAAAACTTGTACTTACTACTTTTCGAGGTTGATATAAGATCCTTGTCAAACTACGTTTAACGATAAACCGATATCAAAAAACGATTGTGTCAATGACTATAATAGACTTTATCGGCTTCCATGTCCCATTACAGTGATCAAAAAGAGTGTTTTCGGTTCGCTTCTCACATTATCCTGGAGTGCACGACAGTTGTCCGATAGTGTCTACTCGCACGCCAGTTACAAATAATACAACGTGTTTCGTGAATTTGGCACAAGTCACGAGGCAATGTCTCTAATTAAACTAGGATCAGATGTAGCGGTTACATCGGCCCACTCGATGCTTCCTCGTTTTTGGTTTCAAGCCAACAGCCCAACAAGCTTCTTGTTTAAATGATTCGCTTGTTAAGTTTTATGTTTTTATTCGGCTCCGACGGCTAATTATGGAATTTAACTCTTTTCAGTTTTGCAGTTTTTTCTTCGCCGCCATTGCGAGCGGAATTGCATTTGTAATTGATACGTCACGAGCTACGTTGCGTTGTTTTTGAATTCAAGTCGGCGGTCATTTGCATTACAAATTGTGTTTCGGTTTAAAAGAATGTTAACATAAAGTATACAGAACAACATGACGTACAAATACATTAAACATTGTTCGTACAACGTAAGTCAACATTTGCAATAAAAATGGTAGGTTTATTGCAAATATTGTACAAAATTCAATATTGTATTGACGTTCCTATAATTTCGTATTGATTTTCAATATTAAGCTGATACTTTGGGGAACTAAGGATAGTTTGCTTACTTCTGTTTATTTACATTGGCGATAGAATCATGGCAATAATTCGTTTTTACGTATTTGAACATGTGAAGCCAGTACGACATACCTACGGATCCAGAACTCTTTTTATTTCTCTGGAACAAGAACTTAATTCCGGTCCATAGATCCAGAACTTACACTCGAACCATCTGCGCGTTTCTGACCTCATTCTGGCCTTTAACTAGGACCTAAAAGTGCGGCGGTGCTATTAAAACTTGGAGGCAAGCAGCGGTCGTTACAACACTGAACTCGATGCAGAGTACAGTAGGTACACTACACACGATCAAGAAGTTCCACAAACTACCGTAATGGGAACAATAATATACACACAAATAGCTGGTAACAACATCATGGATACATAGCTTTATGAGCTCCGAAAGTCAGTTGAATAGCGTGATCATATGAAGAGACAACTTTGTTGCTGGCCGGTTGTCCAAAATATTGTTAGTATGAAAGTTAGTTGCAGTTCGTTGGCGACAGTTTATGAGGGTGGTGATAGTTATTGCCCCACCTGTCATGATGTGCAGTGGCAACATGTGGGGCAATCGTCCATCAAGATGACAGTGTATGGATGAATATTTTGTACAGCGTTTAGTACGGCACTAAAATCATGAATAAAATATACACTCACGCTTTCCTCCCATGGGGGAAGGCAGAAACTACAGAACGCCACCTGCTACGATCCTTACATACTACTTTTGCCTCCTTTACGTTCATAAACGCACGCTAGTTGCGAGTATTACACCTGGGTTGTAGCGATCAATATTGTAGAAACGACTAGATTTCATTAGCCGCCTTTACACGACACGCGCTATCACGCAGGAAAGAGCGCGCGTGTAAAGATGAAAACGAGAACGAGAAAGCACGCCCGCTCGCGCTTTCATGCGTTCAAGTCTGTGCGCTTCGAACATATTTCAAGGCATATAAAAATAGATAAAAACAATCACACACGATTGCGCGTGCAAGCTTTCCCGCGTTCAATCGTGCACACTCCGATCGCGAGTGAAAGCGAGTTTCGTGTAAAGGCGGTTAATAGACGCCTTTACATGACACGCACTTTCACTTGTTTTGAACGATGTAAACTTGTCTACGAATGTTCTATTCGTTTGTTCTGACCACGTGCGTTAACGTTGAGATGATGCCATTCCTATACATTTGATTAGTGTAGATTGACAACTTGTCTAAGCCTCATGTCATTTCTGAAGAACATCATCAGGTCACTAACTCTATGTACCTACTCCAAGGGCGTCCCCTCCCGGCAAAACAAAAATAACGCCTTTGAAAAAATAAACGCGTTTATTGCCTAAAAATAAATTTATAGGCAATATGTGTTTGAAAACTCATGAAAATTTACTAAATTGTTCAAGTTTAAAGCATTTATAATCAAACTCGAAAAACGACTCTACTACTTACTAATATTATGTTATTTAATCAAACTAAATCACAAATAAGATACCTACTGACTTAATCTACAGTTTCCTAGAAGTTTGGTTCCGTCATAATTATTACGGCCGTCAAAAAAATCCGTCAATTTCGCCAGTATTTGACATTAATGTTGTTACACACAGTGTTTTGACAGTTAAATAAGTGACTGTTCACCGTTTTTATAAGAAACCAAAGCTTTACACCAACCTACTAACATTGATGGCTTATTATCAAACACTTTGTTCGTATGCGAGGGATTGCAAACGGTAATTTTTTTGCCAACACACATGTGACTTCTTTTGTATTCTGTAAACTTTATGACCGATAAGTGGTGGATTTACCATTTTATAATCTAGCCCTCTCATTTTTACTCAATAATCAATCGTTTCTCGCATTCCATAATGGTGGTATTTTAATTATTTTTTAAAGATCAATGTGTACCATAAGGGTCACAGCAAAATAGCTTAAGAGAGAGGAAACTTTGAAAAGATAACAGTCTTCTGAACTAAAAATCGAATGTTAATATATTTAATGTTATTATAATATTATGTTTTTTTTTATATACATAGTTTACTGGACTAACAATTATAATCGTCGATTAATAATGTCGATTTTAATTGATATTAATTTTAATTTTATGAATTTAAATATGATGATGATGAAGATTTTACCTTATTAATTTATTTTACAATTACATTTTATGTTTTATAATAGTATTATTGTGGCATGTATTTTAAGCATTGATTACTAAAATAGTTTTAAGTGTACTAACTTAAATCTGGATCACTGTGGTTGATATAGATAAATTAATAAAAAATTTCAATAAAATGGGAAGAGAATAAAAAGTAATTCATTAAACATCGTTACAACAGCAAGGCTTTTATGTAAGTACTTTTTAATTATATGAGAGTGAAATTTAATGGCTAGTAAAAGCCAACATAACATTCAAAATATATTAAAAACGAGTGCATGCTACAATTGAGCTCTGCGTAGGTACTTATTTATCATTGTGTGCTCCATAATTACTTAAAATCTCAATCGAAGTTTTCGTGTTAAAATCATTGAATGATTTTATTTCTACAAGTAGATTTGTTTACTATAAACACTTTTACATGTCAAAAATAAATGTTTTATGTTTTAAAACTAGATGAGTTCAGTGTTTCCTATCTGACTACTCTGAGAAGAAAGACCGAAACAAACTCAGAGTATTTTTCCGCGACAATTTGGTGAATTGGTCTGCCTAATTGAGAAAATAAAGGTGAGCCTATTTCGAGAACAAGAGACATCAGTCGAGAACATGTATTGCCTGTTTTAAAGCTAAATATCATCGAGTGGTGTTTGTAGCCAGTCTAAGTGGTGTCTAGAACTCTTGATGATGTATCAAAGAGCTTCAGATTGTTCGGTATTCAAAAATGTGCGTAGTTACCTACCTCCTTTGTATTTTGTTTCGGCGTTCTATTCGATTTCGGGTGATATCGATTTGAAGTGGTGCAAATAGTCTGCGATTTTGAATAGCTTAAATTAAATAATTTGGTAAGGTAAGTATGTAGGTAGGTTTAGTATGTAATGATCGTAAAAGGTGGTGTCTGTAGTTTCTGCCTGCCCGCATGGGAAGAAGGCGTGAATTTATGTATGTGTCTAAGTGTCTATGTGGAATTTGATAAGTGAATCGTTTTCTACTTGAGCTAAAGTAATAGTGAATCTTTTTTGACCAGAACAGACCGTTAAGTATAGGTATCTTAAGTTTTATTTATTTTTCCGATCAATTGCAAGTAGCCTCTGATCCCATTATACTAACTACACAAGATAAAATCTTCTTTATAAAATTTTTGTGTTCGTTTGTATAATAAAAAATATTATTTGAAGATTATTTGACCTTAGTTTAAAATACAAAGTATCCGATCCAAGTTAAAATAATATTGACGAAAATCAAGCAATTCTAATCCGTATTTTCAATACGCGTTCACAAAATACCATCGCCAAAAAAGTCTAGCCAGCAGAGAAGCATTACATAACAACAAAACATTTATGGCGGGTTAATACGATGTGGATGCAGCTGCATTTTAATTATTGATTAACCTTGGCCACAGAATAGGAAGCTTCAGAAGGCCGACTCCATACAATGAGCTAAAACAGGCAAACTGTTATGTCTAGCGCTGAGAAAATAGCCCCAAAACTGTTGGCAAATGCAGTTTTCTCGGTTCATACGTTAGACGAGTGGTATTGGAGCCAACCCTGAACACGTGAAGCTGATGGGGTCAAGCGAATTCTAGTCGCGAGAGCGCTTGCACTCGCTGCGCTGTAAGTAAACGAGTGTCATGTGTGAGTGCGTTTTCCCTCGTTGCATGAAGTTGGCTGTACTGGAGTCACCGACATAGCTTACAGAGTAAGCAAACTGAAGTGGCAGTGGGCTGGCCATGTTGGTCGAAGGACCGATGGCAGCTGGAGCAGACGAGTCCTGGAGTAGAGACCGCGTATCATACGACGCGACGCCCCCGAGTTAGATGGATCGACGACCTTAAGAAAGTGGCTAGGACAGACAGGGTGCGGAAGGCGGAGGACAGTGTTGTGGCGCAGCTTGGGAGAGACCTATGTCCTGCTGTGGACTGCGACAGGCTGAGTTGATGGAGTTGGCTTTCTGTACCTATCTATTCAGTAAGATTAACCTCCAAGTAAACACGGGCCGGCCATGTAATCTTTAGTGTTCACATAAATTTAATTAATTCTACCATGACATGAGCACATAAATTTGCGTTTGACTGACGAAACAGTCACGGTATATAGTTTGTAGTCACTTTGTAGGACCTGTTTTAGTTATTAAATTTGCATTATAATACCTGATTATATTTGTCTAGTCAGAAAGCTTAAAATTAGCGACAATGTTGTCCACATTGTCGCTAATTTTAAGCTTTTT
Organism: Lithophane ornitopus; assembly: GCA_948473465.1. NCBI lineage: Eukaryota > Metazoa > Arthropoda > Insecta > Lepidoptera > Noctuidae > Lithophane > Lithophane ornitopus. The sequence goes on from OX419633.1 coordinate 8,415,561, forward strand.
GGCAACATCCTCAAGTTAGTGGTATTTAATGAGTAAACATTTAAGCTGCACCTACATTTCCTTTACGAATAGAGGTTCTATAATAAGTTTTTTTTTTTATCACGTTACAAGCCGATTTTTTCAAAAATCTTTGCTAAGTATTCACCTTCGTTACATAAGGAATTCTTGCGCAAAATTTCATGCTTGAAGACACAGCGGTTTAGGCCGTGGGTTGTCGGTCAGTGAATTAAAAGCTTTTTATAAAGTAGATCATTGACACTGCGTTGGCAGAATAGACAAAATCGGCTCAGTAGCCAAAGAAGAAAAAAAAGTAGATTATGGCCAGTTTTTATAAGCGTTTTCTTAACAGTTTTGTTGAAGTTATCCTAACTAATATTATAAATGCGAAAGTGAGTTTGTTTGTTTGTTTGTTACGCTTTCACGCTAAAGCGGCTAAACGGATTTGGATGAAATGTGGCACAGGGGTAGACCATGACCGTGAAATAGAACATAGGATACTTTTTATCCCGATATTCCCTCGGGATCGAGACTTACGCGGGTGAAACCACGGGGCGCTAGTTATAATACAGAACACACTGAAAAGCCCTGATGAGGAGTAATTAAATCTACAAACTACTTTCAAGTTTGTTGAGCGGAATCACACGACGAGAAAAAGGCAAACGTCAGCTCGTTACAGGCCTGTGGGATTATGAACTTTGCACACGATCATTATTTATGTTAACTTTAATTACGACAGTTGTTCTTAAATTTTTTAAATTTCTTCGCATGATCCTCCGTTATACCGAAAATACTGCAGCATTAATTTTAAAATAAATATACCTATGTTAACGTTGAGGATTGATGCTAGGTTCTATGTTTGACGGAAACACGATAACTTAAGATTTTCTTGTTAGAAAAAAAATCCAAAGTTACCTCTAAACCGAACTATAATCCGCTGGTATTCAAAAAATGCTTCAAATCATGAAACTTTGCATAATAACTGAACTAACTATAAAGCAGGTCGTACGTTTTGTTTTTTTTTTAAATTACCATTTTTTTCACCATAAAAAGCAATTACCTATACTCCATAGGTTTAGGTAGTTAAAAAATGGTAAACAAAAATAACCACGTGACTCATAGATGCTAAACCTTTTATTTCAAATGTTAAAACATATTATATAGAGTCACATATTAATAGGCTCTATATATATCTGAATCTGAATCTGATGAACTATCTGTTACATTAACAATAAAGCGTTCAGTGGTATCATCAAGTATGTTGTCTAATTTTAACATTTTCTATTCTTATTTTAGCGCTGTCAACAAAGGCGTCTGATTAACTGACTAAATTTTATACATGCTCCTTCAGTTGCCAAACTACGTCACAGTTGTACTCTTCAATTTAGTAACGTTATCTAATTAGTTGTATTTTCTAAAAGGTTTGGGGAACCTGGGCTCTTTGGGCTCTTTACAATAGATAGATTACAAAATATTATATCATTATAATAAATCTAACTAAATAATTATGCTCAAGCAGTTACATCTACGAAGAGTAGTTTAAGAATAAATGATAAAGTTTAGCATACTATAATAAAAGAGGAAACTAACCTGTGATCGAAAATAAATTTAATTTTGTTATAACGTATTTTTAAACAAGAAAGTGTCAACTATAAAAAACCCTATTTACGATTTGTTTACCTTTTTTTAACTACCTAAAACTTTAGAGAATAAACTATTCGAGGCTAGTAGCCGCCAGCACCCCACTCCGTCTCGCTCTCACTCAGGCCGCGAGTAGTATGGTGCGAGCGAGATAAAAAGTGAATTTGAGTAGGGTAGGGTAGGCCCTTAAACTTGTATGGTTAAGTTAATTGGAAATTGTGCAAATTGTGCTTGTTATTCCAGCAATTAAACCAATATGTAAAAAGGGACGCCATTTAGCGTTAGATAAATACGCGCCTGTGTTAGCAGTTCACTCAAATATAAACTAAATTAATATTTATTTTAAAGACCCTTATATTTATAAATTGTAATATACGAGCTTCTGCCCGCGATCAGCATAGAATTTATGCAAAAAAAATCTTATTGGTTAATCCAGGTTCGTTTTTGCGTCATTTTGTAAGAAACATCCAAACATAGAAAATTACACATTTATAATATTACTAGCTGCGCCACGCGGTTTCACCGGCATAAGTCTCGATCCCGTGGCAATATCGAGATAAAAAGTATTCTATCTCCTTCTCAAAATCATGGTCTACCCTTATGCCAAATTACATCCAGATCCATTCAGCCGTTTTAGCGCGAAACGTCACAAACAAACTAACTCACTTTCGCATTTATCATAACGTTACGATTAGAAGGATTTTTTTTTTTTTTTTTTAACAAAACTTGTTTCCTCTTTATTCTTGCAAACATCATGAGCAACAAAGAGATAGGTACTAAACATTTTTTTGTTTATCTCCTTTGAGTTTTGTTACAACCATAATTAAACTTCATTTTAGTTTGATAATTAAGTTAATTGCAATTTAAACTAGCAATTACAGCCGTGTCCCGCCTGCCTCGTGTGGCGTAGCTTAAATGATGGCGACCTAACTAAACAAAAATATTAATTGCGTATTATACAGTGTGTTATCTTATTACGAAGATGATGATCAACTGGAAGAGCCATAATTCCACGAACTTCAGAAGGCTGATATTGAACTTGTTTTAACTTTAATCATAAACCTTTGTTTATTGGGTTTATTACCTCGAGATTACTTTAGTCTCAAAAGGTTGTATATTTAAACAAACTCAAAAGAGGCTTTTAAAGAACATGGTCGCGTAAATCTTAAATACGTTTTCATTACGCTTTTAGTAGCAGTATATTTTCAGATAAAAAATGTTCTTTATGAAGTTGCATGAAATCATACAACTTTCTTGATTTTTTGTAATTTATCATAGTGAATATTATATGAGAGGAAAGTAGTCGTAATTTTGTCGTTTGTTTTGTTTACTTGACAGTTCGTTATATCCATTTTACTGAGTAGAGTTCTGCTGCCCTGGAGACTAGGTACTTGTCCTGCTCCATTTGTACCAATATTATTAAAACGAAAGTAACTCCCTCTGTATGTCTGTCTGTTTCGCCTTTTTACGCCTTCTTACGCCTTAACGACTGAACAGATTTCAATGATTTTGGTACACACGTAGACCATGACCTGGGTTAGGCCATAGATTTTTTATCCCGGTAGTACATTCTCGTGGGATAATTTCCGCCCACCATGGGCGAAGCTGCGGGCAAAAGCTAGTAATTCCATAATTATCGAGATGATTAGGCGAACACATAAAATACTTCCCAAGTATCCCACACACATTAAAACATGTCTAATTAATCCTATACCTACGTGTAATGTCCCCAGTAAAGCCAGATACAGCCTATTCTATTGTCCGTTCATTACGGACGTAATGTGTTCGCATTGAGTGTTAAGTGACCGTCTAGATTAATATCTATAATGATTCTATGTTTATATTTACCTATCTGTATTCAGATAACGATAGTTATAGAAACGTAGAATAACATTACGCTTACGCCTGTATTTCCCGAAGAGTTGGGCAGAGTTGCACCAATAGTACCTACACCCACATTCATGTTTAAGTCGCATGTAATAGGAGGCGAGCCTATTGTCATCAACCGGGCACAAATCCAAACTTTGGGCTTATACTGAGAAATTCCAGATGGCAAAAACCCAATAAAACTTTGCCCTACCTGGGAATGGTACCCTGGCCCTCACGCTCAGCTGTAGCGTTTGCGAGCACTAGACCAATGAGGCAGTCCTGGATACGTACCTTAGAATTTCCGTTTAGGCAGATAACGACAGTTATATGAAATACTGTCATGATGGATTATGTTATTGCCACACCTTTTAGCCTGTCACAAAGTTTTAGAATCTGTCAGAACTTCTTTTCTTTAATTCTTATTGTTAGTAGGTCCGTAGAGCCCAAAATATGACATATTTTTATCACAAGTAGGGGGGGACTAATACAGTGTACTTCAGACAGAATTTCACATTGTTTTACTAACCGACCATTCAAGCCAGCCAGCTGTTTCCAGAAACACGAAACTCACATGAATCATAATTTTATTATTACGGTTACATCATTTTTTATCGTATTCTTCATTAGTTGAATTCTTCAACGCTCAGAAAACGTATGAAGGTGTATGATGCAAAGTTCCCATCTAGTAACAACGTATCTTTGTAGCAACCTCGTTGTTGGGCAAGAGTGTCAAGTGTGGGCAAGTACACAAAAGAGCTAATTGTTAGCGACGAGGAGGGCATCAGTAAACAGATACAGAACACTGCCACCGACGCTTTTGTTTGCTTTTTATTAACCAAATTCATCCTTATCCGGGCAAACATGTCGCCTTAGTTGACAGTTTGCCCAGAAAGCCGCTGATAGATAATTTATTAATAGCTTTTAATAGGTTTAAATAATGGGTTTACTTTGATAATAATTCGAATAGTGGACCTACGCTTTTACTAAACATATTTTAGAAAAAAATATTACGCTTGATTAGAGCCTTAAGTAAATTACGCCAAACTTTAATTTAAAATCTAAATAACAGAAATATCTTTTTAAATTTTAACGCTCTAATTCACTGACTAGATTTCAAAAAGCTCAAAGCTATGACAAACACATTTCACATTCCGTTTAATTCGAAAAGAAATTTTCAAAAAACCAATTTTAACACGAAAATTCTCACCCTGGTCCATTGTTATTTGAAACTTCAAAGCCTTGTTCACAGCACCAGGTTAAAAAATAAAAATTTTAACATTACGGGTTTCTTAATTAAAACATCAAACGCAAACTGTTTTCATAATACTTTGACTTCACTTTTTCACCTTCTACGAATAGAGTTTAATTATCATAAGTCCTTTTGGGAGGCGAATGATTTTTCTATTAAATTCTATTTCGTCTACATTGATTTTGCAACTGAATATGAAAGTTATAATTGAGTTCTAAAACACGAATCCAGGTAAATTTGAATCCAGTCGTGGGCTTTAAGGAACATAATCATAAATTTTCAACTGTCGCCACCTATAGAAGTTCGGTCCAGTGCTATAAATTTTCATCACATAATTAGGGTAGAGAAAGACAAATGACTCTCTTGTCGGGGTCCTTGTACCGTTGATAGCTGGTCCCACCAGCGACCCGCTTGGGTAGTACCTAGGTACTTTATATTAGCTAAAAATATCAAATAATTTTAAAGATTTTAGGGGTACCTAAAACTGACGAGTTAAGATCAATAATACTAAATATAAGACATAAGTTTTAATAATAATAAGATGAAAATATGTGAATGGAGCCTAAATCAAAATTGGCAATCGTTTTATAATAATATGATTTTTCATGAAATTTATAAGACTTAGGTAGGTAAAAAATTAAAATAATATGAGTAGGTACATGATATGTCTAAGAAAAACGTCACCTCTTATTTCCACACAGCATTTTAGAAATGTAAATATTGTGAAAAAAATGTTTTTTCTTAATTAATCATTTAGTTTGGGATTAAGTTAGGTTAAGTACCTACTTGGTATATTTCAAAGCAGGATTGGATACCTACTAAAATGATAATATACCATTTCAAATCGACTCTGTATGCGACTATAAGGAAAACTAACAAAATATTAACATCAAATAAATCACAAACGTACCTTCATTTAATTGTCCGCTAGTGAGCCTCCACCGAACACACCGACACAGCATAACAGTCTTGCAAGTAAACCCACAAAAACAGCAAAATTCAACCTTACCGGCAACACATAAAGACGAAAAACTTCCAAAGGGTTCGAACATTGTTGTTTTTTTTTTCGATTTTACGGCTGGATGTTTTGAAAGTGCAAGAAAGGAGGCCGTTTATCGCCGCCCCACGTGGGACGTACATGTTACGTATTATAGTCACAGTATTATACTTCCAGTGGTTCAACGGGATCGTTTTTGTGCGGAGGAGTGGTGGGCAGAGCCTATGTATGTCCTAAACTGCCGTACTGCAGTTCAAGATTAACGGTTACACTAAATTGAAAGTGAAACGAATACAATTTTTTTATTTTTTTATTTTACTAGCTGTTTTGCCCCGTGGTTTTACCCGTGTAAGTCTAGACCCCGGGTCGAAAAATAGATTACGATCGATTCTCAGACTTACCGAATATACATAAAAATCGGTCAAGCCGTTTCGGAGGAGTATGGCAACAAACACTGTCACACAAGTATTTTATATATAAAATTCTCGTGATCCTGATCCTGTCATCTCATCCCTCAGATCCTATCAAATCACAGAGGATGCAGCCGCCTCGAAGGCCGTTTTCAAAGGCGGTGTGGCGGTATCTACATCGCCACATGTGAACTACACATCAAAGACCTGACGTCAGACAGACGTCACATAAATCCTGCATCGCGCAATTAAAGTTTACCGTGCAGTGGACATATATACAGAAACCCAACATCAATCGTTGGGCAGCTGCCCGCCAGACACAACACCCGTCTGGTCGGAGGATCCTCCCTTTTCTATGGAGTATGAGTGAACTTTACACCCTGTACCCTCATGCCCCTAAAGCGGCAATCGGCATTGTTAAAACTTTCTATATAAACCAAGTGAGATACCGTTTACTTGACCTACGACACAAATGATGTACTGAAGGCTTTCAAAGCAGATGACAGAAGTTGTGCGCTCAAAGCACTTTCGACGCCACGAATTTTATTAGTAGTGCCGTCTCTAGATACTACCGCGCGGCGGTTTCGTGCTCTGAGTGTCAAATGTATGGGCGATGAACTACTATAAGAAGTTATACTGTGGTAGTAATGTACGAGCCGTGAAAGGTTTACGTACTTTTGCGTTTTGTACCTGCAGTTTGTGAATAGTGTTATGGTGGAAGTTTCCTGATGAGGTCCGTTCGATGTTACATTTTGTTTTTTTCCTTATGAGTTGAACAAAGTTATTAGGGTTAGCTATGTTGTATGGGAAGGGTGGCTCATGGCACATAACGAGTGGAGAAATAAACTGTCTAAGAAATACGGTAAGAATTACGTAGTTACTACTCTGAAAATGTTTCCGAATTAAATTTATTTTCCCAAAACTTGATACTTCCTGCCTGTAAAATAAAAAAAATATTGTGTAGAGCCTGTCTAGTGAAAGCTGAGAGTGAAAAAGAGCGGCAAATTAAAAAAAATACATTTCGTATCCCCGGAACAACTAGGAAAAAACGTATTTGATAGAAGAAACAAAACTAAATTTTCTGTATAAAAATATTCAAGTATCAAATAGGTTTTTTTCTAGTTGATCCGGGGATAATAGATGATTTTTTTTTAATTTGCCGCTCTTTTTCACTCTCAGCTTTCAGTAGACAGACTCTACTTAGTTGTTTGCCAAACAAGGCAAACAACATCTGTCATTAAGTCGTTTCCTTTCGAAAAATTCTTCATATAAAACTAGCAACTTTCAAAAGGCAGGATTCATCTAGGTAGTGTTCCACGACTCCAAAGAGGCATTAGTAGGTCGTCAGTACCTACCGTGGATGGAATCTAGCTATAAAATCTAGCTTTCTAGGTCACAGGGACCTCTCCGAGTCCTTTCGCTACTATGTAGAAAATTTGTCGCCTTTATGAAGCTAATCAACTCAGCCTTTAGCAGAACCCCGTCGGAAATACGGCTCTCAAAATGGATACTCATGTGTTAATAGGTTACATAGTAAGCGGGGTTCTTGACTGCATATACCTACATAGATTCTAGGTAAAAGATTTGTTCAAAACTAATAATATACAGATATTAATTTTAATATTGTATTTAATTAATTTTGTTTAAAATTGGTCCCACTTCAGGAAAAAAGTATTCATCATTTTTTTTTTTTTTTTGTCTTGTTTGTTCTTTCAAATTACTTGGACCCAGTAGTAGGGCACGTGTATCCATCAGAAGGCCAATTCTCTTGCTTAAAAACGTTCACATCCATGTCGCAATCTATCAACTTGTCAAAAATGTTGGTAAATAAATTGTATTTTTGACAGATTACGAATGAGATTAAAATGCGTACATTCTTAAAAATTACGGGAATTGCCCCTCTGGTCTTCAAAGGTACATGCGTATGGACGCCTGGGATACTCCATCAAGTGGGTCATGTTCTTTACAGACGTGGGTGTCACACAGACGTTATCCCCCATTTTGTGTTTTAAAAATATTTCCTGTTTATGCCCTACACAAATAACTATAAGGTAGGTACTTCCACTTTACCATAATTAGTCCATTAATAATCTTACTCAGTGACCTGTGTCCGATTGCTCCAGATGTTCATATTGTCTATTACAGGCTCTATTACGTGCAATTAAACCTGGTTATGCATAAATGTCTCATTACCCCTCTAACGACAACTCTGTGCACTAAAGTGTAGATTGTTTCATCAATTTGTACGGTATAATGGATTTTAATTAATTTGTGTGACACTAATTAGGTATGTCTCTACAAGGTGGACCGCCGGAGATCCAGTGAAGGGAGCACAAAACTGGTCATCGTGGCGAAGCTAGAAGAATATCTACCTATGTCCAACAGTGAAAAATTAAGTTAAATGAAATCAGTTTAATGAAAGCGTATCTTGTAGTATGTATGTATGTTTGTGTTTCTTTATTACCTCATATCTTCCAAACGGCTGGATGGATTTCAACAGTTAAGGTATTGTTATATTCGTCTTAAAAACCCAAGTGTCCTTAGATAGGTGTATGAAAAATAAAAACAACTTAACGGATTTTTGGAGCGAAATAGTAATACTCAAAAAAAAAAATAGTGTAACTTTTGTTTGTCCCGCCTGCGATACCAACATACTATAAATAATAATGCTTGTTTATCTCTTTTCAGTTAAGAACGTGTTTTTGCAGTCGGGTTTTTGATTTTTTATTTTATTTAAAGCCTTGTTGACATCAAAGGGGTACTTCCCGTATTTAATTTAAGAACGGTCACAATCTAATCTCATTCTCAATCGGTCAAAATACTTGTAGGTTAACCTTTTTGACAAGTTTTTCACTTTTTTGTCTATAGCATGGATTAAGTTACGCGAACGTACACGCTTTGTGACAGAAAATGCGGTGACATGCTTGTAACACAACGTGCCGAATCCAATTTACTGTATCGTAACTATAGACCCTTTAGTTAATTGATTATTCCCTTTGTTTTGTATTTATTTGTACCTGTATAGGGTGACTGGTAATTAGTGAACGATACTTAAACACGTGACTTTACTCATCATTATGTACATCTTTTACTATGGGACCAAACCTGAAATCGCGATTTTTTTTAAATATCGGTTACTATAAACCAGTCACCTTATAGTTAGTCATTTTAGTATCTAGTGTAAATAGTTAGTTGTGTAATAATAGTATATTTACAGAAATAAATATTTTACTTAAGTAGAATAGAACGAAGCTGAAATACGTTTAAAGGTGCATGCTTTTAGGTTAACAAAATTACAATTTATTTCATCTACTAGAAAATAAGTAGGTATCAGCATCTATTAAGTAATAAGTCGCTTTTCGTGTTTGTCTGTATGTCCGCGCTGTTCTTCTTAACCGCACTACAGATTTTTATGAGGATGTCACCATCGTTTAGATAATTTATTCCGGAAGGTTTATGTGGTTTATTTATTTTTTAGTTACATAACTAAGAAATCGCGCATAATGTTATGTGAAAGCCCATATGATAACAATTATGCCTTTAATGGATATAAAAAGTTTGATCTGGGCGTTCGCCTTGTTCGACATTACACTTTTCTTGGACTTTTCCATTATGACTCTGCCATTGCTCGGTTACATAATTTAAAAATGTCAGCCATTCCATAAATTGCTTCAAAAATATACGAGCTCTTCCAAATTATTTTGATTCCTCGAAACGAATTGTCAAATAAGACCCGTGAACGTCCAATTATTTCTATTTTTTTTCCCTTTTTTCTTTTCGTTTTTTTTTTTCTTTAATGGTAAACGTCTAAAACTCTAAACATTACAAAATAAACTGAAATTCTATATTTGCAGTACATTATTGGTCTTACTTTACAACAGTCTATCTCTGATATAATCCTTTCTACGCTTCCCAAACCCGAAACCCGCGCAAAGACATACGACGAGGTGTTCTGAAAGGATTGCAAGCTATTTTCAATGCTACAGTATCAACAGCTTGTATACTTAAGGTGTATAATCGTTTGTACCTGAGGACGTACTCCAAAGTAGGTTTCAGACCGTATTTGGTAATCCTAGGCTTTATTAATATCTGAATTCAGCCAGCCGTATGAGGCTTTGTTGACAGGTACAGTTAAGGTAATTCGGGTTACCTAAAATCATAGTTAAAATAAACAGCATTCAGTACGGAGGCTGAATACTGTTTATTGTTTTATGGCTTGCTAGAATTGCTAGTTATCCTGTTTGAAAGGAATCAAAATATTATTGTCAAGATTTACGTTTTACTGTAAATTTAAAATATTGGATTCATAATTTATTGGACTAAATCCAAAACGATTAATCGGTAACAATATTTCTATTTTATTCGCTACGTTAGAAATGAAGAATTCTGGCAAAATTATTTACAAAACTATAACACAGTTGTCCTCAACAGTACCATTTAAGACCGCAACATAAACGGTCCAATAGTGCGGAATACCTTGAAGTTCTAGCGACATGCGTCCATTGCCAGCCGAGCACAAACAGGACAAAACCTCAGACCCTTTTGTATTCATAGCGCACTGCCGACCGCCTCTCCTGATAACCGGATCCGAATGATACACATCCCACTACTTCCACCCAATATAAATTAAATACATCATTTTTGGGACGCGTGTTTTTTTGACAGGTCCACTTTTTCCTTCAAACAGGTACCTACGTTAGGTTCAATAGTGCGGAACCATAAGGTCCGGGGAGGCTGGGCATGTGTGGCACAACCTCAGAACCTCAGGATTCTTTGTATTCATGGCACAGCGTGCCGAACAAGCCGGATTCGGGTAAGCCGATCTAAATGGTAACGTGGTGTACACTGCTAATGTTTTCCCGACCAATATAGTTATTTTTGCTAATCAAGTGAGGGGTCCGTTTGTTTTTTGTGTGCTCATCAAGATGAAGGAAAATGGATTGAGGGATTTTATCACCCAACTATAGACAAGTAATGAGGATTTTTATAGCATAGCCGTGGAATGAATACATTTAATTACTGTCATTATCTCTCAGTAAAGTTCTTGTGGCGATCCAGATGTTAAGGACCCTAGAAGTAAGCACTCTAGAAACGTTCACATTCAAGTCGCAATTTGTCAAACTTGTCAAAAATGTTGGTAAATTTATTTCACAGATAAAGCGAGTAAAACTAAAATGCGAAAGTTCTTAAAAAAAAATGAGAATGCCTTTTCTTTTGCCTACCTGTAACACATTATTAAGTTCCATCGAAATCTTTAGATTCGATTATAGTCGAAGGGGACGAGATTATAACTTTTAAAATTAACTTTTCCGATCTTTTTCCTCTCAATTCAAAAAGCTTTTCCCATTACCTCATTCCCTCTAAATCTTGTAAAATCTTTGCCATCGATATCCCCATTGATAAATATTCCATTCATATGCACATTATATCGGTAGGAAGCAGTGTATTCCCCTTCGGAACGAGTTTGCATGTATCATGACGTGTGGTAGGTATCCCGATAATTCAACGTCAGAAGGTAGGTATGTTATCAGTGGTCCATTTTAAATAAACCTTCTTAATTTCCCGGTGATATAGTGAAGGTAAAGAATAAGCTTTGAACTTAGAAATAAAGGAAGACAATTCTACGGTAAGTGATGAAAATTCATGTTGTTACATGAATTTTGCCTGCCCCCATGGAGACTTTTTGTACGTTTTTTTTTTGGATTTATATTATATCAAAGTTCTGGCTGACCAACTGGTTTAGAAAGAAAATACATTTATTTGCGGTAAATATGACGCAAAAAAGAAAAAAAATAGAAAAGGTTGGGGGAAACATGCGTCACATCCACGCAAAACGGCTATCGCTCAGCATTATGCTGCGACCCTATGCAAGACAGAGCCCCAGCGCTGGTTTGCAGCGACAGCCGGCGCTGACGTAATGGCATCGTCCGGTGCGGCAAACTATTATTTGGACGCTTTAGCTTAAAAGTAATTTGATGAGCTCAAATAAAATATAGGTAACAACAATTTACTCACCGAAAAAAAAAAACGAGACAGGTTTACAGTAGTCGCATATGATGTGTAACATCTGTCATCTCACCTTGATCTGATCCGTCAGCAACATTTATAGAGGCGGGGCCTCGTCAAGGTCTTTTTTGACGGATAAACACACCTCAAATGGGCATACAGTAAAAACCCTACCAGTTTTCACTCCACAACACCCACATTTCATTCTCCTAAGTTTGAAAAACGTAATCCAATAAGGTTGTCACCGCAGCTTGTTTCTCTCAACTCCTTTAACGAGTAACAGTCACCCAGCAAAGTATTCCGAAGTACCTACATCGCCTCATTAACTCGCATATACACTTTCATCAAAGTTTTTCAAGCTGTTTAATGATGATAAAAGGCACAGGTAGGTACAGTTTGCATGTTTCTGATACCGATGCCGATGAACGTAAGATAATTAATATACATTATATGAACTGTATTATGATACAAATAACCATTTACACTAGGTAGGTACTCAATCAAATAACTAACTACATGTTTATTAAATAAACACATATTTTCATAATTTAAAAACTTACAAACTTGAAATAATAATAATATAACGTGCTCCCGACACCGGCGGACCTCATTTTATTTTATTTTATAGCGTTTTTTTTTATTGTTTTTATTTTAAGAAATATTTAAAAATGCAAATAAGTTAGAAAAAAAAAACGACATTATAATATGACCACATTATAACATGTTAGACTAATTATAATGATAATATACGTAAACATTTTGAACAATTAGGCGTTAAAATTATTTTGATAAATTATTTGGCAAATATATTGTTTTGAAAAGTTAACATAACATAACATGACCACGACCACGCCTTGTTTCTCCGAAGGCTTAAGCAGTACCTACAGGTTGTGTATTAAAAGTTATGCTTTGTTTTGTTTTTGATTGCATTGCCAATTGTTTCAAACCAAAAAGATCGCTTGGTTTCCATGACATAAAAAATCTGTTGCTCATTGGTACGGGCCCTTATACACGGCGATTTTTGAATTCACTGTTTACCTTTCAGGGCGTGAACGTTCTCATGATTTAGACCAATTTTCACTAAATGACCAACTCCGAAATATCTAAAAAAATATCAGCTGTTTCATACAAAAATGTAATATTTACCCGATGAAAATGTATGAAACGGATTTTTTTTTTCGCTATTTCGTTTTTGTTCCCATAGTGAAAGTTGTTTATAAACTCATGATTATAAACAACTACAAAGTACTCATGTACTTTCACCTCCTGAAAGCTTAACAGTGAATTAAAAATCACCGTGTAAAATACCCAGCCTTTATTATTTAAAAAAATGCTACACTGATGCTGTGCTAAAAATGTGTTAAAATATACTCAGTCTTTCAGTTTCAGGGTTCCTTTAACAAAGGATGCCTTGTGCCAACAGAACCTTGTTACTAAGCCTAAAACTATTTTCATTATTTAACCTGAAACAATTCCAACTATCCGTTTCAAATGTTTAGAATAATGTTATGAAAAGCTCTCTGAATATTTATGTACACCGAAATAATGATATCTTCTGAATAAAGATAACTTTCTTCTTTAATAATAATATTCTGATAGCTAGCTGTGCCCGCGGCTTCGCTCACGTGTCTGGTTATTCGTTTGTCATACTCATAGGAATTTGAATTCATAATATATTGCTTAGAAAATTTGATACAGAATAGTCCACTGACCGCTGCTCTCGTTAAGAAAAACAAAAGAACAAAAGAAAATAATAAGTATAATTCACGATCTCTAGGGTTCGGGAATCGTATGTTTTGTAGTGTTCAATTTATTTATTTTCGCTATGTATTTTCTGGTGTACAATAAAGTATATATAAATAAATAAAAATAAATAAATCGAAATACCGTTACTAATAATATTTTTTTCGAATTCATATAATTATAATAGGTATAAGTAATATTATTAGCTTCTGCCCGCGTTTTTTCTTACGTGTTTTCTTTATGCTCGGCTCCTATTGGTCATAGCGTGATGTTACATAGCCATAACCTTCCTTATTGGGCTGTCCAATGCAAAAAGAGTATTTCAAATCCATTTGTTTTTTTCCAACAAACAAAATTTACCTCTTTATAATAATAGGTATTATTAGTATTAGTATATTTCTTTTCACAAAGCCATATTCACCCCAGGTTAGGTAACACCTAACCTACTATCAAACTCATTACTTACGTATACGTTTTCCACGAATAAGTCTAAGACCTAAATTAGTGATAAGATAGCACTCCTGGGTGTTGTAAAAGTAAATAGGTATTCAACTGTGTACCTAATTAGTACACAGTCATCAATAGAGCGAAATTTCGATTCTACCGAAGCTAGTACGTATTGACTTCAGAACAAGAGTATTATTATTTCTGAACGCAGTGCAGGCATTTGTCAAAGGTAAAAATAAAGCAACACGTACACAGGCAAGTTATAACTATCATTAACTTACTCCAAGAACACACAACTTTCAACAGCGACCACAGATAAAATAATTACTGCAATATCAGTCGTGCGCACACTCAATGGCCCAGGAGTGGTGACTACAATAAAACTAACATCCCAGGTTCCCGTAGCCAACTATTTTCTATCATCAGACTCAGCTATTGGAAAACTTTTTCGATCTACTGAATAGTGCTCCGTACGTGGGACATAAACGGTACAGATGGGCTCTCTTTTATTATTCCACACACAATGCTTAGGCAAGCTGAACTGTTTTATTGTTTCGCTTTGATACATTTAAATTGATTACTATTGTTCCTGATACGGTTAATGTTCGTGTTTTATTGCCGCCCAGGATTTACTTTGTGGGAGTAACGGAGATTTGAAAGTCGTTTAAAAGTGCGGAAATGTTTCAAATTCGAACCCTTTATCGTTTTTGAAAACTACGCTTTTAAGAACATTTTGGTGATTTTACAAAAAATCTAAATAGCTGTACTCTAGATAAATCATGAGCAACCATTGTTAATGTATCGTATATAATGTATACCTAAGTAGGAATAACTTGAGGACATTGGCATGCAACACGTAATGTATTACGTAAGCGATGTTGTCGGCCGCAGCGTCAGGTGTCCCCGCCACGTGCATGTCATTAAGCGTGCTTCATTTGTGTCGATGCCTTCAATTACATGTGCACGCCAGTGTAATGGCTCATTTACATTATGCGCTTAAACGCCCATCGCGATTATACCTCTGTATACGTACAAATGACTCATGTAAACGACCGCCCGTTTATCCAATCCCAAACAGATTTCTGCATTCGCCCAATCCCCAATACCGAGTTAATAGAGCCGATACAGACACCTCCATCTTACCTTGTTTACTCCCAGGAGACACCAAATATCGACTCATAGTTCGCCAATACTGGGGCTGAAATATTTAAAATTATAATGCTGCCGCACTTCTCTGAATATTGCAAGTAATTCCCACACTCATGAAAGTCGTTAACGAAATCTAACACATGCGGGACAACGTATAATGTAAATGAGCCATTATGTTACTCGCCTTGGGACACTAAGCGATGCTATCAGAACTTACGTCCGTGGATTACTCGTAGCGATCGGTAACTATTGCTAATATGGCCGCAAGGCGCCCGAGTACGTTGGGATAAAGCAAATCTTTTCACAATATGGTATTACGAGTCGTAAACTAAGATGTTTCATTCTGAAACCTTACCTTTAGGGAGCCCTGTGTTCTTGGGAATGCCAAGTTAGTGGAAGCCGTCGTTTTCAAACCCACTGGCGCAAATAACATTAGCATAGTTATCGAACGCGCCGGGATGAGACCTCCGTAAAGGTCCCGCCGGGGCTGGGACGGCTCTTAAACCCGCTTTTCCGATAATGACTATCGATGATTCTACCCCGAATGCGGCCCGAGCACAATATTATTACGTAGTTTGGCCGTTGTGGGGAATTGCGAAATATACCATGCTCCCGGTATTCAGTTATTTGAGCTGAGGAATTCCTCTTGCGTATCCCGCGGAACGAGTGCCGCGCTGTTTACCTGCGAACGAATAGTTTTTAGTTAGCTATTACTGGGATTTTGGTACTGCATGATTAGTTTAACTTGTGCGAATTTGGGAATAAAAGCGTTCCGTGAATAGTTTGAGTGGTTTTGCATTGTTAACTAGTTGCGCCCCGCGGTTTCACCCGCATATGTCATGATGGCGAAGGAATATCGGGATAAAAAGTACCACTTCTGAATCTGGTTTATTGATGAGTAGGTACACTTACAGGGTACTGAAATAATGAAAAGTTATCAACAAAGAATATACAATTCGTTCTCTTCCCGAGCTTACCGAAGCGACTGCAAAATTTAAATTATTGGAGTTTCTTGCCCGTTCTTCGCCATTGGTACCTACTACGCTTTGGAATGGGCAACTAGCTTCATATTTCTGACTGACTGACTCCTTGACAATTCAAAAGTGCCTGTAAATAGTTTAATTGAAATAAATGCTTTGAGTTTGAGTTTGATTTAAAACTAGCTACGTTCCGCGGTTTCACCCGCGTAAGTCTCGATCCCGTGTATATCGGGTTAAAAATCCTATGTCCTATTCCAGGTCATGGTCTACTCTTGTGCCAAATTTCATCCAACTCCGTTCAGTCATTTCAGCGTAAAAACGTAACAAACAAATAAACAAACAAACTCACTTTCGCATTTATAATATTAGTTAGGATTACATATATATATAACTAGCTTCCGCCAGCAGGTTTTCCCGCGTGATATGTCGATAAAAAGTGCCCATGTCCTCGGTATGCCATCTATCTTCATGCCGATTTTATCGAAATCCGTTTACTGGTTTAGGCGTGAAAAGGTAACATACAGACAGACAGATAGACTTACTTTCGAATTTATAATATTAGTATGGATTATAATATAGTTGGAATGTGGTTGAGATTTGTTGTTTTGCGTATGACTTATGAGCATTAATTTAAGGTTGGACTAGTCGATCGACGGCTCGGACCCGTTGGTGCGCGTGGCTAATATGCATGCTATTTAGTGTATGTATTTATTTATTTATCAAGTTTTTATTTATTTATATATTTATTAAGCGACATAGACGATGATTTATAAAGTAAACGAGGGTGTAGAAGTTTATGAACAGACCTTTGGGCGTATAGATATATTATGGAAATTACTAGATGTATCCACTCAAAATAAAATTATTTGAACTTTTGAATAAATTGTCTACCCCTGTACTGTTTTTATTTTGATATTTTCTTATTAATAAGTAATTTATTTACGCCCAAAGATGAGTTAAAATTTTGTGTTGAAATACGGAAGTTTCGACGCTCATTACTTCCAAACCAATATTTTTTCCAATTCTGCTTCCATACAGGGTTAGATAATGACAAGACAAATCGATATAAGCTTTAGTTTTGAACGTAAAGCGTCAAACAGACGAGTAATCGCAATACTACGTTTGTATGGATAAATGACGGACTAGCGAAACCTTAAGGGAATCTCATTATAAACTACATTTCCTAGAAACACTAATGATCAACTTATAAACTGCAGAGGCCCTAGACAAAGTGATATTCTATCAGCAGTAACGATGATGGAAAAGACATAAATGTATAGGACTGACATAGGCTATCGAAAAGCTAATGTCAATCCTAGTTGAAAATCGTTGTAGAAATACGAAACGCTTTCGAAGTGATTGTCACTTGTCTAGGCCCTCAGCATTGTTTTCAAAACAATATCAGAACGCAGATATTAAATAACGCCTACCATCTTCACGCTGAATCCTCTGGGTATAACCAGAAGCGGGCATAAGCAGTGTTGTACGTTCATAACTCTTTGTAAAATAGGCCCGCTGTCAAAATAACTCGTTCATCTAAATTATCGTGTTTGATTTTACGTGTTTGAAACTGAATAGGGCCCTTGGGCAGGTCGTACTGTTTGCCCATTTGTATTAGCCTCGTTCGTCTGTATTTGTTCACTGTAATCTGAATTGACTGAATACTATGTTTGTAGATTTAGTGATGTGTTTTATACAATTTTAAGCTTAATTTTAAAAAGTGTTGCCTAAAATATAATAATATTATCTTCTAAAATTTTGTTCCTCACGAGAATCGAACGCTGATCAAGCCAATCGCTTACTATGTCATTAAAGAAACCAAATATCTTTATATTTTATTAATTTGAGGAGGATAAGTCATTAAAAACAGTAAATTATTGCATTGGACAAACAACTAGGAATTGTAAATTATAAAATATTGTTGTTTTTCATTAATAGGTATGATTGTGTTTATTTAATTAAATGCGTCATACCTTTTCATACGAAATTAGAATTCTATACATATTTATAATTTATAATTAATTATAATTGAATTAATAAAATTAGTAGTAATTGATACGCTTTACCTGGTCAGGTAAAGCGTATCAATTAATTATAAATATGTATAGAATTTAAATTTCGTAGATGATAAGATGACAAAAATGTATTTTGTTCGAAACATAAAATGGTATGACGCATTTCCCAGAATTTCAAAAAGATGTGAATGAAAATGAAAATGATAGTAAAGCTTGCGTAGAAAAATATGTTTTTGTGCATGTGTAGCCAAGTCAGAGGCCTATGGGCGGCTTTAAAACTCTGACACCAGGTTAGTCAATAACCACACGGAAAGAAGAAGATTAAAATAAAATATTTGCTAGTCAGCAAGGAAGTAGTGGGGCTGACTACCCAGGCTCCATTTTACGTGAAATTAAGCATTGCCAATCATTGAGGCTCAACAATCAACTCAGCCTATCGCAGCCCACTGCTGGACATAGGCCTCTCCCAAGCTATGCCACAACACCCTATCCTCCGCATCTATCCCTATCCTTTCCATTGAGGCTATATTAAATCTATTCAGCAACACAACGGTATTAGTCAACATCCCTAATTCATAGCACCTTTAGCTAAAGGTGCGTCAATCACAAGATAGAACAACAAATAAACAAAACGGTTTAGAAACAAAATCCTCGCCTTTGACAAATTCAAACAGATGTTCCTAAACAGTTCTACTAAGATGGAAAATTTTCGATTAATAATCTTTTCTCGCATTAAAGGGAGGCGATGAAATAAAGGATTGAGCCGGCGTGAGATTCAATTTGTTACAATCCTTCAGGAAATGCTTTCAAATGAAACATTTTGTGTTCACGAGGAAGTTGGGATGTTAAATTGTATTTCTTACGAGAACCTCGTTGGTTGGGCTTGTTTGTATCGGTGGAACTTAACGTAAGCCCCTTTAATACTAAATAAATAAGTAAGTACTTTGAATATATTTTTTCTTATCTAATCGATTTAGAATTTTCTGTTTGAAGTTTCGGAATAAACGTAATACGTTCTTTATTTATTTTCTCAAGTAAAAAAATTTAGTAAATAAATATAATAAATTCCTTAAACCGTGTTTATCAATACCTACGCCTGCAATTTTCCAATCATCGTTTAGAACCTCCCTCCTAGTGTAAGCGAAGCGTGAAACATTGTAAAATATTTAAATATAATAAGACTAAATCTGCGACCATTTCACTGCTTGTTTGATTAAAATGCGAACACATTTGCGATTCAAATCTTTCGTTTTACTGATCATAAAGAATTCAAATGTTCAAGTTAATATTTTCGACACGTCGGTAGTCGGTGGCGGCGTTTTTTTATATATTTTTTGTTCTTTTCTCCCAACAGGCGCGCGTGATTTATTTCCCTGTACGCTTCATTTTATCCGTTACAAGTGTAGTGACATTGAAATTATTAACGCCTATTTAATTATAGCGTAATATATGAGCGGCAGACGTAATTTTCTTGTCGTTCTGAAATGATTTATTATTACGTGGCACTTTATTTGGGAACACTTAGGTCGTTTGTGGTGATAAGTTAAGTGTTTAACATTTGTTTTATTGATGTTGAGTAGGGTTTGAATTTGTTGTGGTAATACATGAAATAGTTCGATTATATGACATATTTTATTCAGAGCTAGTAAGGAGTAAAATTACAAACCCTGTGGCAGTTACTTTAACCACCAACGGGGATTTATATGTGGGGTGAATTCCCCTGTATCCAGCCCGTATCCCACCTTCCATAATGCGCCACATGCCCAATCACCTGTGCACTTGAGTGTCTTATGACTGCGTCAGCAAACGGAGTTCGCGTGGTTGACTTTTGGCTAAATTATAATATTTAAACACAACAAATTTCTTATTTGCCATGGATACAGTAAGATGAAAAACGGAGACCAAAACAATACTAATACTAAACCATTTAAATTCAGCTCAAACAAAATCCCCTCAGTAATACCTCACCCCGCCAAGCTACCATTTAACGAGCCATTACCACAAACACACGTACGTATAAAAACATAAATAACTAATCGTATTTTAATCTTATTTATGCGAAACAGATACCCCTCGTATAATGTTTGTATCGAGAGCAACAAATGCAATACCTCTCAAGCAAGCACGCACTCAGGGGTTATTGCCGCCCCTCCCACCCCCCGCACCCACCCCTCGCTCGCCTGTTCGATCGGATGAATATGGCCCGAAGGAAATGATGAGAGTGCCGGCCTGCTATCATCGGGCCTGTCGCGAGGTAATGTCATCCAAACATCATCGTAACGCGAGGCTAGGAAATAAGCGGGTTTTGAAAAACTATACTCCATTTGAAATATGATTAGAATGAACCATGACCATCACCCTATACATACCCTCACCAAAACGATTATGACCAAAAGCTACATATGGTGCATTTAAAAGCACCGTAGACCTAGATTCTGAAATAATTTTAAATATAGTGTTATAACACTATAATTATCATGTTGCATGTTGTTCTATAGATAGTGCTGTGCACTTCTGTAAGTGACGAATTCACAATACCTTCGATAAACTGTATGTGATTTTTATTTGTTTATGTTTTAGTGCGTTAATAGTTGAAGTGCCATAGCAATAAATAATATCGTGGCCTCCATGGTTATCTCATGTACCTCAAAAATAAGGTATACTCCTACCACTAATCTGATCCCATTGACCGAATGAACGAAATGAACTGTAATCTTTCACATTGTCGCCATTAAATCGAAAATGTAACCGGAACTACAAATAATATTTATTTTTATTCAATTTTAAACATTGGCTTTGATTGACTCTAGACTATTATCTTTAATCTAGTTTGAATAAATGAAGGATACTTGAAAATATGAATTGGCTGTAATCGATTAGGGCAAAAATGATCATGGTCATTTAAACAATCCTTTTTACAGTCCGTTCAATTTCGTTTTGACTTCTATACCG
This sequence comes from Lithophane ornitopus, assembly GCA_948473465.1. Classification (NCBI taxonomy): domain Eukaryota; kingdom Metazoa; phylum Arthropoda; class Insecta; order Lepidoptera; family Noctuidae; genus Lithophane; species Lithophane ornitopus. Next base: position 8,437,016 of record OX419633.1, read on the forward strand.
TAGGCATAAGGATGGCATTAAAAGCAAAAACAACAATACCAACTGTCTACTGCAGCTGCCATTTGTCGAGCCACCATAGCAATAGAAGTCAAAAACGGTTGAACGGACTGTAAAAAAGGCTTATTTAAATTTCTAATCTTACTTCAAATAGTGTGTAGGTAGGCACTCAAGGTAACTTGTACTACTATTTTTTGTAGTTGTGTCGGTTGACTCTTGAATCTGGTTTATTGATGAGTAGGTACACTTACAGGGTACTGAAAAGTTGTGCAGTTATCAACAAATAATACGCAATTCGTTCTCTTCCCGTGCTTACCGAAGCGACTGCAAAATTATTTAAAACTAGCTGCGCCCCACGTTTTCACCCGCGTAAGTCTCGATCCCGTGAGAATATCGGGATAAAAAGTATCCTATGTTCTATTCCGGGTCATGGTATTAGTATTATAAGTGAGTTTGTTTGTAAATATTTTATGCTAAAACGGCTGAACAGATTTGGATGAGATTTGGCAGATGGGTAGACCATGAATATGGCTGGGACATACGATTCTTTTTCCTTCTATTCTGCTGGGGAGTTTGTTACGCCACTTCTTCTTTCCAGCTAAAGCACTACCGTTTTGCGCGACTGTCTTATGTAATTTTGACGTTCGAAATGTGCTGATTCTCAGCCTAGTTTGAATAAATCACTTTTGAATTGATTTGGATACTTTTTATGTCGATATTCCCACGGGATCGAGACTTATGCGGGTGAAGCCGCTGGGTGCAGATAGTATTAGTTTATTATTAAAGGGTTGATTAACAAAGCCATGTCCTGTATTCTATAACTGACGCTAGTCTAATCAAAATGGCTTTTTATTTACCAAAAGGCACAACAAAATGTAGCTTTTCGGTATTAAATTTATTTTAGACTACTAACCTTTTTTAATAACATAGTAAAAGGTTAATTTGACCTACTTATTGTTTTTGAGTGAATATCAAAATAAACAACCCACGCTAGAACAAACATAGTTTGCCTAAAGCAGATTTATTAAAATGTAGAATTTGAAGGTCTTCATAAATATCATATTTGTGTGCCTAAGTGGCCTCGATACACATATTTTAGTTTTAATAAAAAGATTGTGTTGAGTCTCTAATTTAGATAAGTATAGAAAAAAAAAACAACCGACTTCCAAAAAAAACACTAAAAAAGTGAAAAATAACTTTAATTTCGGAAGTCGGTGTCTTTGCTTTTCAATTTCCGTTTTATGCCACCAACTTCCGAAATTAAAATTATTTTTCACTTTTTTAGTGTTTTTTTTGGAAGTCGGTTTTTTTTTTCGTAAAAATTTTTTCACTTTTTAGTTGTGGTACCTACCCCACACAAATCCGAATACCACTACCTGCTATGTAAATAACAGTGAAGGATCAAACAGGTTATCGTCTAGATAAACTAAGTGGGAAAAATACGTAATATTGAAGCTAACTCAAAAATTACGCAAGCAAAGTTAATAAAATTAATATGGGACCACCTCGGAAGCATGACCTACCAAACAAAAAAATAATCATCAAAATCGATTCATAATTGGCGGAGAAATCGCGAAAAAACATACAAAAAAAAAAAAAAAAAAAACATACAGGCGAATTGAGAACCTCCTCCTTTTTGAAGAAGTCGGTTAAAAACTGAAATCTATTTATATAAAACAAACACACCATTAAATTACTCAAAAACGGCTGGACCGATGTTTATGTTCTTTTAATTCGTAATTCTTACTCTTTTCACTCCCGCCTTTTGACTGGCCGTACCCTGCAGATTCAAGGCAGGTTCTTTTTGATATAAATATGTGTTATTTATTATTAAAACATAGTTGGGAAAAGGCCAGGCAGATTGATTTATTATTGTTGACACTGTATGTCTTCATCTACAACTTGCATCCCTTTATATTGTCTGGAAACATCTTTTGTGACATTACTATGTAATACACATACCTACCTCACTTCATTTATAAGAGAAAAATGTATTTTATTAGATCTACTTTACAGTCAAAGATTTTCCCATGCAATATTGAAATACGCGAACTGTACTTTGGCTACGGCGTAACTGCTACGAGCTTGCTACGAATTCCGTAGCTCTTGCTACGAATCGTAGCTCTTACTACGGCGGGTTGTTACTGTTTCGCATAAACAAAACTGCGATGTTTATTCACCAAATAAACATGAATACGAAATATGTTTTGTATGTATATTTTATAATAAATACATTGTCTGTTAAAATATAAATTGCAAAAGTTGCCAAAGCAAAAAAAATGTTTGAATTAAGTTGAATAATGAAGCGTATTTGCAGAATAGGTGAAACAAACATTTTTTGAATAGTAAAAAACAAACAAATATTAAGTGTTCTTTTTTATTTGTAAAAACGTGCTTCAAATGGCAATAATTTATCTTAAAACTTTCGTAATTATAATATTTCACCTATTCCCATCTACAAAGAACATTAATTAATATGAAAAACCCTCTAATAAAACACTTTTAATCTCAATACTCATAAGTAGAATTTCAGCAGCCGTTCTCAGTTCGCTGGGCACAATATAGAGATGCCTCATAGTATCAAATTAGCGAAGTCTTGCAGCAATAATTAAACGCTCGAAGCCAAAGTGAGGAAACTGCGTTTGACTAGTTCAAATTAAACTAAGTTATAGGGAACAAATTAACTTGTACAAACTATCTGCTGTACCTTTGACAACGTATTATATCTACTTTGTATGATCTAGGTAATCTTGCGTTCGTTTATTTTAAATTAAGGATTAAGCAACGTTCATGAATAAAGGTGTAAGTATTCTAAGTATGTACATTTAAAGTAGATGTTATTAGTAATCAAATAATTAGCAAATTAAGTAATAACAACATCACTAATTTAGTTCAAACCTACAGTTACAGTTAAGTAATGATTAGCGACTGTTTAACCATAAAATGTTGATGTTTAAACGTCTCTTAACTTTAATCACCGTTTATGAATAAACCCCTTAATTGTAGTTGTGTTTTGCAGACCGTAAATCATTAAAGACTGAAAATATATTATAGTTTTGCAATGTTACGGCATTTTAGACACTTTTACGGGTTTTCGGTATCAATATGTACATGTCATCTATACTAATAATAATATTATAAAGCTGAAGAGTTTGTTTGTTTGTTTGTTTGAACGCGCTAATCTCAGGAACTACTGGTTGGAATTGAAAAATTATTTTTGTGTTGGATAGTCCATTTATCGAGGAAGGCTATAGGCTATATAACATCACGCTACAACCAATAGGAGCGGAGCATAAATGAAAAATGTTGCAAAAACGAGAAAAATTATTCCTTTTTGAGAGCTTCCGTTGCGTGCGCTGCGTAAACGGTTTAAGTTACGCAAATATCATGTATGATGGAATTGTTTCTCTTTACAATTTCTAAAAAAAAGTCCGCGACAGCATATGTCTATCTTTTAAGATTGACTCACTATAACCTTTTTTATGGTAATCAAATTTTTTCGAAGTTAATGCATTATTTGCGAAGGAGTTTTATCGACATAATATTAATTCTTATTCAAAAAAAATTAACATCAAGGGTATGTAGCAGTAAAATACTTTTTAATTCATTCGAATCGGACATTTAATGTCGAAGATATCACGATATAAAAATGCAATACGCGAACCGTTCGACAACGGGCGCCGCGCCTCCGCGACGTTCCCTTCTTTAGAGAGGAGAGGATGAGCACACGGGTAGACATGACCTGGAAAAGGATACGTTTTATCCCTATATTCCCACGGGATGGACATCTACGCGGGTGAAACCGCGGGGCACAGCTAGTTTTGATATAAAAAGACGCAACCTTTAAAATATTTTTCTTCTCTCTTTTACGATTTTTACGCACCGAATTGAAAAATAACTGTTGATAGTTGACAATTTATTAAGAACTAGCTTACGCCCGCGGCTTCGCCCGCGCTGTCGATAAAAAATACCCTATGTCCTTCCCCGGGATGCCATCTATCTCCTGTCAAATTTTATCGAAATCCATTCAGTGGTTTAGGCGTGAAAAGGTAATATGCAGACCGACAGACAGACAGTGTTACTTTCGAATTTATAATATTAGTATGGATTAGTATGGATATTATTATAGTATATTTTATGGATAGGCACCAGAGATAATATAACTCCGGGCAACGCAACATATTACAAGCCATTGCTTGTATCTCTTATTTCCCAAAAAACTTATCGTCGGTAAAACTATGTACTTACCAGTTTTGCCGTGTTTATGTACATTGAATATATAAACAAGATACCTGTAACATCTCGTTATCTTAAGTAAAGGTCAGGGTGTAACTGTTTACTGTGTATGGAGTCCAAACCAATTTCTATTTTTAGTGGTATGGTCAGCAACGAAATATAATAAAAGTCTGAAGAATTGCGTAAAGATAATGCGCTGGTTATATGGACACACACATACTACACACACACACACACACACACACACTACACACACACTATATGGATCTCTTGGTCTGAATTAAAGATTTGAATTTGAATTTATATGCCAATGTAAACAAAACAAAAAACATTTTTAGTCACCTAAAATATCAACAACGACGTTATTTTTAATTTAGATTGGTAGGAACTGTAACTGACTGACAGATAGAGCACAGCTTAAATCAAAGGGGCAAGTCCCGTAATTTTTAATACGTTCGCTTTCGCAGCTCGTCTGCAATCTGTCACAAATACAATCAATTTACCAACGTTTTTTGACAGATTGCGATTTTAATGTGAAAGTATTATTAGTACGGGGCTTGGGCTGCATATACAATACAAATATGTTTTTTTGTTGTTTGTCACTAACTAAAGTATACACTACCATAAATAAACAAATAATTAATTTAATTTTATATTTGAAGTTATGTACCTAAGAACGTCGAGATAACATTGACAAATCTTGTTTTTTTTTATAAAACATGATTTTTAAAGTGGTTCTTACGGAGAACTTCAATAGACTTCATGTATTGTGTGTATTCTATATTTGTGTTGCGAACTGTACTAGCTTCCAAACATTCAGATCTCGTTTCTTGCTATTAATTCCGTATTTTTCCGGCCTATCATACCCGCATTAGATTGAATTGGGTCTCATTCTATTCAAACGTACAACGCGTATAGTTTCCATGTTTATTTTTCCAAAAGATAATCATTGGGGTATTTATTAAATGGGTGTTTGTATCATAATGTGTAGGCGTAATCAGTATCTTGTGAGCATAACATAACATCACGCCTATACTGGGTGTTATATACTTTTTCTATGGGACCAACTTTGAAATCGAAAAAAAAAATCTGTTGCATACATTTTGTCGATTTAAGTGAACACAAATGTATGGAAGAGCAGATGTTTTTTTCGCGATTTCAAAGTTGGTCCCGTAGAAAAAGTATATTATGGATGACACCAATCCACTAGTTTCAAGGATAACGGTGTCTACCCTAACACCCTGTATATCCCCGAAGGGTTAGGCAGAGGTGTACCTATAGTACACCCACATTTAACCAGTTATCTTTTTAAGTCTCTTGTAATAACCCTGCGAGCCTATTGCCATCAATTGGGCACATATCCAGACCCCCGGGCTAATGCTGAAATTCCAGATGTCAATCAATCTGCCTAGCCTTTTCCCAACACTAGTTTTGGGGTCGGCTTCCAGACTAACCGGATTCAGCTGAATACCAGTATTTTACTTGGAGCGACTGCCTATCTGACCTCCACAACCCAATAACTGGGTAATACGATACCCCTTGGTAAGACTGGTTGTCAGACTTTCGGGTTTCTGACGACCCGTAACGACTGTCAAAGATCACCGAATGACAGCCGGGACCAACGCGCTTTTCGAGGCACGGAGGAGTCTCGATATGTAAAAATGGTCACCCATCCACGGACCAACCCCAGCAAGCGTAACTTAACCTGACGGATCGACCCGTGCGGCTGTTATTACTTAGCCACAAGCTCCTCCCTCTACTTTGAAATTCCAGATGGAAAACATAATAACACTGCCCGACCCGGGAATCGAACCCGCACTTGCAATCACTAGACCAACGAAGCAATCCTTATCTTTTGAGATTATTGAAAATACAAACTAATGCTGAAAATGCAAAGATGACTGTGATTCATAAAATGATCAAAGACTTAAAATATTTAAATACATAGCAAAATGAGTAATCATTATAATAATTTTTTGCAGAACAAAACAAACGCCGTAAAATTAAAATAATATGTTTTGTTATTTTTCACTACAGAACGCACAATAAATAAAATAAAAAAATTGGATAAAATTCGCAGAAAACAACATTTACAAAATAAAATTATCATGAATACAAATGAAACAACGAACTACGTATTATATTTCTATAATTATTTTTAAAATAACTCTTTTTAATACAAACAATAGTACACAAAAAGCTAACTTTGATTGAGTTTTAAATAATATTACCTAGTTTACCTACACCGTCATATAAAGACAAGGCGTAATTTCTAAGGAAAAAAACTTTTAATTCTAACGATTCTGTTAGAGTAAAAACAACATAATACTAATGTTATGCGAAAGCGAAAGTGAGTTTGTTTGTTACGCTTTCACGCTAAAACGGCGGTACAGATTTGGATGAAATTTGTCACATGGGTAGACTACTAGATACTTTGTAGCCCGATATTCTCACGGGATCGAAACATGCGGGTAAAAATGCGGGGCGCAGCTAATTTAAAAATAATCTTAACAGATTAGTCAAAAAGAATTTATCATCATCATCGTCTGCCTAGCTTTTTCACAACTATGTTGGAGTCGGCATCCAGTCTAACCGAATGTAGCAGAATACTAATATTAACACAAAGATAATAATCAATCAATAATCAATTAAGATAATAATAATTAATCTTGGACCATGCAATATGGACAGGGTGGTGGCCCAGTGGTAACGGTGTGGTGGCCCAGACTTACGATTTGTAGGTCTTGGGTTCGAACCCAGACAGGCGCTTTACTTTCTGTAATAAAACATCGTTAGGAAACCGGCATGTCCTAGAATTTGAAGACATGTGACATTTACCAAACTGCACTAGGCCCACGAGGTAGATTACAGCCCACTCTCCGTTCGAAGAGAGGAGGCCTGTGTCCCAGCAGTGGGAACATTATAGGCTATGATGGCTGATTATGCTTATGTCTATACATGCAATATTGTTAAAGTCATCAACGCCTAATTTGTAGCAATAAATAGTAACGTATTTTATTGCTTCGTTAGTCTGATGATTGCAAGCGCTACTGCTGTGCGTGAGGTACTTTTTTCAAATGATTTCTCCCGCTCTGGGCTGAGCGGAAGGGCGTCAGACTTTTACTGACTAAAACCCACCCATGTTCCTTCAGTTACCTGTTGCCAAGGTCCCGGTATCCCTTTCGGACATTCCCGCAACTCTGGCAGCGAGCGTGAGGTCCTGGGTTTGATTCCCAGGTCGGCCAGTGTTATCGGGATTTACCATCTGGAATTTCTCAATAGCAGCTCGGAGTCTTGTGCCGGTTGATCGCAATAGGCTCACCTCTTATTACACGGGACTTAAAGATAGCTGACGAAGTTTGGGTATACTGTACGTAGACCTCTGCACTACCCTTCGGCGAGACAAGGCGTGATGTTATGTGTATGTTATTTGACTTTATTCTTCAGTCACACCCTTTCACAAAACTAACAAGAAAAGGATAGATTACCCATTCTTTGCCGGAACCACACGGCCATTTGACACTGTAAACACCAAAAACCTTTATAATTTAATTCGGCAAGTTCGTTGATTCGATTTGATAACACAATTTTATAGTTACTAATTACTCTCGACGCCATCTCGATTTGAAATTAGAGGTTTAGGTATCTTGAGACAGTTTTCATTAGTTTGTTTCGATTTATATTTCATTTTAATTATAAATAATAATAATAGTATGTATTGCTCACGACCGTTTTTGGGGGCCCATTATTGAGAGTGCCAGTCACTCTCTGCCATTTTATCTGTGTATTTTATATAAAACATTGGTCAGGTATGATCTTTCCATAGTCATAACCAGTTCACTTTAGCCATCCAAACCCACTATCCAATATCTTTGTTTCCCCATCTGCAATAATCCAACCGGGGATTGTCCTTGGGTGCACTTACATAGTGCGAACAGGAACAATCGTCTGTTGGTGCCTCATTTCATTAGAAAAGTCTAACGGGCCTCTGCGAGTTGACTTCGGTCTCTCGTTCACCTTCCAAAGGTCTGGGACTGGGTTCCGAAAAATGTAAAGTACTCGCACATATTATACTTATACGAAAACAAACCTTCAGTTAGCAACTACTCAATTTTCGATTTAAACCACAAACTATTTTAAAGTATGGCGAAATTCAAGTATTTTTGACGGCAGGAAATTGGTCATGTTTTATTAGGTAGGTACTAGTAAAAATTACCTACAAAACATCAAAACATTTCAATTTGGAAGTCCAAATTGAAACGTTAAATCCCACCGAAAAGTTACTTTATTTTCCTCTTGACCTCCAACCACTCCATAAACGGAAAAACACAAAAAGATAAAAAACTCAACTCATTTTTATTTAATTTATTTAATTACCTTCCTAAACATCTCGGTCAGAACGTCTCGGTGCCAAAGATAAAAGAAAAAAAACATAAAACAGAACGAGCGCATAAAATTAACATAGAAACGTAGAATAAGTACGAACGGACAGGCAGAGCGCCTGACCGGTCATCGCTACGGGCAAAAATCTAGACCAGAGATGGTAAACCTTTGTAAATCTAGGTAGGTTTGTTTAACGATGTTGACTAGACTAATATGACCGCTGCAGTTTATAAATGTTTTTTTAGATTATTTATTGTTTGAATGACTACTTAGTGTATTATGCACTAATTTAGTACTACTATTTAGTAGTACTAAATAGTATTTATTGTAAATAAACTTAAGTTACCCATTGTGGCACATAGGTACAAATGTTTTAAAAATTAATAAACCGGTAAGTATCAATGCCGCACTTATTGCTTAGTAGCTAATAATAATGCAATGTCATTACAATTTTTTTTTGCTAGGCGGTTCCCCAGCGCGCGCACAAAAACTTACAAAAATCTCATCACAATCGGTAGAGCCATTTTCGAGTTTTTGCGAGACTAACGCACGGCAATTGATTTTTATGTAGATTTCTAACAGTTTATACCCGTTGGTATAAAAATAAAGATATTTCCGTTGTTTAAAATCGTTTTTTTTTTTGGACCATGTGATACACACGCAGGCAACACGTTTAATAAATTAAAAATATAATAACGTATTATACACATAAACCTTCCGGAATAAATTCTCTAAACGATGGTGAAAACGTCATCAAAATCTGTTGCGCGGCTTAGAAGAACAACGTGGACATACAGACAAACACGAAAAGCGACTTTAATTTATAATATGTATAGGTAGATATAGATTACAATATTTTTAGACACATTCATTATCATCAATGTTTATCTTATCATTCGAGTGTTTTTGACAAAATTATAACCACTTAAATTAACCCGCTGCCCACAATTTAATGTCGTATCCCATTGGTTCACCATCCCTGACCGCAACCATTACTGTTAGAAAGGCTCTTTAGTAATCCGTCTATCTCTAATTAACTATCTCTGGGCAAGCCAACATGTTTAATTAATTTCCAAACCAACAAGCCATAATTACATATTAGGTCAAAATACGATCTTATTGGTCAGAGGGTAAGACAGTGTGCACACAAGTACATAACAAAACTGTTTTGAATAACATTGACACAACTAAAATAATGCATATTTACGAGGTGTAAAGCGAGTATACATGGTCATGTATCCAAACATAATACCAAAAAAACATATTACAAAAAAAAAAAACACCAAAAAGTGAAAAATGACTTTAACTTTGGAAGTCGGTGTCTTTGGTTTTAATTTTCGTTTTTTTCCAAAGACTTCTTCTATTTTTCATTTTTGAGTGCTTTTTTGGAAGTCGGTTGTTATTTTTTTTTGTAAAACGTTTTTATTTTTCACTTTATTTTGTGTTAACTTCCTATACTTTATGAATATCGATATTTAAACACGATAATTATAAATAAATTGATTTTCTAAACTCTTACTTCAAGTAACAAAACTAACAGCGGTCGTTGATCCCAAACAATCATTTACCATCATTTCATTATCTTGTATAATAACTTGGAACGAACCTTCCTAGGGTTTTATGTTTAGGAAACTGCCTTATGTTTAGGAAAAAAATGGCTCTAAATATGAAGCTGTATCTTTACTATTTCATACTGAAAATACAAACGTTATAATTAAGCTACCTAGCAACTTACACATCGGATTTATAACCACGTTACCCATTTGCTTTTGACATATGAACAGCCACTTAATTCCTACGATTATTGTAGACAAACATAATTTATAAATTATATTATTTCATATAAATTGAACTAATGAAGCTTTGTCAAGTGTAATCATTGCTTTACTTTTGCGTCTTAAGTAACAGAGAACCACAATGCTTGTTAAATTAAATATTCAAAGTGATATTGACATTTGAATAATGAATTTGATTTCAAAAGGACGTTAAGCCGTTGGCAGTAGTTACGGTTAGTAAAAAGCCCGAAAGTCTGACAACCAGCCTAAGTATTGTATTACCCAGTAACTGGGTTGTGGATGGAGGTCAGATAGGAAGACGCGTCATGTAAAATACTGCTATTTAGCTGCATCCGTTTAGACTGGAAGCCAAAGTAAAGGCAAGGAAGGCAGTTGATGAATTGGAATCCTACACTCATTTTTATTGTAAGTAAGTAACAGGCGTATGATTTTAAAATAATTAATGAACGGAATATGCAATAATGCTGACACCTTGAGCACTTTTTTTAACCTATTGCTTCTGCAAGATTCAAACTACTTCCTCGCTCATCAAAATCGGTTCAGTAGTTTAGTCATAAAAACCTCCGAAGTTCTCACTTCCCCATATAGATTATAACAAATATTGGTTGGAAATACTTCAGAAACATAACTTAGAGAGCATTATGAGATGGTGTAGGTAAAGTTATTTTATGTTTATTCATGTTTTAGTACCTTTTGGGAGTAATTAATCTAAGTTGAATGTTAGTACCTAGTGAAATGTTATTACGCTCGTCGTGTAGCGGGCGCGGGCTGAAGCTATCGTTTTTAGAAACACTCACTAACCTTTTTTATGTACCAATGTATCTTTACATATATAATTATTCTGTACGTGTGTATGTCACTGAACTCCTCCTAAACGACTGCACCGACTTTGGTGACTTTTTTTTGTGTGTTTTAGTGGTCCCTGTATGGTTTAAATTCACAATTGTACCCGGTAGGTGGCGCTTTCGAGCAGGAAAACGTCTGCCATGTCGACTAGTACGTGGTAATAATACTTATCTATGTTTATTTTTCATACAACTAGTAGCACGAAAATATACAATTCTAAACACGAAACTTCACAGTTACCTACCTTGACTTATTTTACGTAGAGCTAGAGAAGATGTCACTTCCAAATTACCTTTCGTAATAGTGTAACCCGTAGTAAGGGTCATAGAAATAGCAAGGTCACTCTAAAAGTCACTGAAGTGGAACAGTTTAGGAAGTTCTCATCAAATCTCGGGCGGAGCCGAGCGGTCGACCTAGTCAAAGAGACGCTTTGATAACATTTGCCGTCGACGAACCGTGAGCTTAATTTGAATAAATCAAATTTGCTGTAATTTAAACTATATCCAGGCGAAATGTACATCTATTGGGATGCTCTAATATTGCCACGTTACCTGGCTAAAAAGGTGCTTAATGCTTGGTTCCTATAATAAAAAACGGATCGTTTTGCTTACCAATGGTAGTATTTTTTATTGCCAAACTGGGCATATACCTATGTATATGCCCAGTATCTATCATAGGTAAAATTAGCTTACGAATCTATATTCGTAAGCTAATTTTACCTGTGATAGCTACTTCCATATGGGAAGGTCTACTATGCAAAGCTATGAGGTCTTTGCTTAATTATTGGTACAAGATACAAGAGTCTTCATTTTAACCAATAACGGTCCGTAAATTATAGGAATTGGCCATTAATGAAGAGCAAGTTATGTTTAATATTGCTTTACATATTCTTAATACTTTTGGCATAATAATGTATTGTAGATTGAATTATTGATATCAAAGTTGGAATTCGTCAGGCTTTATTAAACTCGACATGTATGCTTTTTGAGAAGGACAAAGAGACAAGACAAATGTGCGTGGTTGACAGAGAATTTCATTTGATGTTACAAAGCAACGCGTATAAGTTTGTAATATGAACGAAGTATTAATCTCGTGCATATTTAACTTCTTGGAAAGGATTATACAGAGGACCGGACTGCGATGGAGGACATTCGGAATAAAGTAAAACAAGTAGTTTCCGACATAGATTACGTCAGTTTCTTTAGCCGTGGGATTATTACGCACACCCAGGCCAATAAAGGGTTAAGTGGAATCTACAAAAAACTTTTTACAAAAAAATAACACTTGAAACTGAAAATAACTTTAATTTCGGAAGTCGGTGTCTTTGCTTTTCAATTTTCGGTTTTTGCCACCGACTTCCGAAATTAAAGTTAATTTTGAGTTTTGAGTGTTTTTTTTTGTAAAAAGTTTTTATTTTTCACTTTTTAGTTGTGGTACCTTCCTCACATAAATTTGAATACCACAAGCTGATGTAAATATGACAGTACACCTTTATTGGCCTGGATGTGCAATTTAAGAGCGAAGAGGCCCATTGTGTTACCTTACCCTATGTACAATTTCTACATTTATATCTGTAATTTGTATGGTGTACTTATTAAAGAGGATTCTATTCTATTCTTTCATAATAATTAAATTATTACTATCATTAACATTATCTTCAACAGTAATGATAATACCTGTTTCGTTATGATATTATCATTAAAATTGTTATAACATAAAAAGATATAAAGTATTGAATTTATTTAAATCATCGGAACTTATGATAACAGAACATTACATAACAATGAGCTTATGTTATGTTATGTAATGTTCTGTTATCTTATGTTCCGATGATTTAAATAAATTCAATACTTTATATATTTTTACCCGGACTGCCAAGGAAAGGTTATTTATCTATCGCGATTTATTGCGATCGACGTTTCACATGTAGGTACATCAGTATTGTCAGTATTATAAAGCTGACGAAATATGCTTGTACTAGTTGTATTTACGCCCCTGCCTTCCTCTTTGGGAAATACAGGCGCGATGTTATGAAAGATTATACTCGTAGGCACTTCAGTTCAATTAGGCATACTTTAAAATATGAAACATGTTTCGTCAACAACCAATTTAAGTTTCTCTGACATTCCATTTATCTAGCAGCCCCAATTTCCATCACCAAACCAGTTATGCCGTATCCAATGCATCCATTCAATTCCATTTAAAAAAAAACAAGTCTTACAAGATAAAAGTTACAAAGTCTTTCGTAACAGTAAAATGGAATCACGTAAAATATGATTTTGTCGAACGTGTCCCGGAATGTACGGAATACACCGGTTGGTGGAGCTACCCACACCTGCAAGTGAAATGCGCTTTGGAGTCACGTCACACAGTCCGGACCGCGATAACGATTCCCGGGAAAAAATGTAGAAACAATTTATTTTATCTTAGAAAATGTTCGTGGGAGGTTGTTGGATGCGCTTTTTAGGGGTTACCGAGCTGAGGGCGACTAAACTCTGCTCTGGTGAAAATAGAGAAAACGAATTTTCCAAGATATGACACCGAGCTAGATCGATTTTTCGCCCCGGTAAACCTGGTAAACCCTAATATTGCAACTTTCATCAAAATTGTTAGAGCCGTTTTCGAGAACGTGATTACAAATATAATATTTAGGTAATACAAATATTGCTCATTTAATGGTATAGGATATAGAATAGATTTGGGGTATTGATTGGGCCGTGGAAGCTATTTCAAAACGCACCATCTGTTGTTAGATCAATTTGGAAATATAAACAGGTGCCCGCTATTTCAATGCTTAGAAAAATACGTCGTTTTATGTATAGGCGAAAAAAATCAGCTGTTCCATACATTTGTGTTCACTTAAATCGACAAAATGTATGGAAAAGCTGTTTTTTTTTTGCGATTTCAAAGTTGGTCCCATTGAAAAAGTATATTATAGATTACACCAAACCACTAGTTTTAAGGATAACGGTGCTTACCCTGTAAAGCATTTCTTTAGTTGATGATAAGAACAAGTTCTGTTTGAGAATCACAAATTCTACCGTCAACAGGGGCTAACTTGCTTTGCCGTTTCATTATTAAAATAGTAGAGACACGAAACAAACGGAACACAAACGTTTGTGACGTCGGACATGACTTGTGTAACGTTCACGGCTTTGTTATGTCTGTGATTTGTTAAAGAAATAACAATAGTTAGTTAATTAATTCAGGCGTGACTTTGCGGAAATCCATTATAAAATACAAATAGACGTAGATATATTTAGTAACCTATTCCGCTTAACCTTTCTATAAGAGTCATAAAAAACCCTGCAAGAAATCGACACGTGTTTCACCTACTCTCAACGAGATATCCACAGGATGACGATTGACCAGTCGCAAAGTAGAACACGACGCGAGACGTGTTGCCACAGCGAGCACTGGACGCCGTGTGAATCAATCCCGGTCTCCCACACTAATAACAATAGTTGCATCTACTAATTATGTAAACTAATTATGATTTTTTTAGATGCCGATAAATCATAATTTAAGTTATCATTAATACAAAAATATTCAGGACAAGCTGACCCGACAGACGTTGTTTTGTCCAAGTTTCAATAATTCATACAAAATTCCCGTAGAAAATGCACTTTCAGTTCTAGAATTTTCTAATTATCCCGGCAATTCCTAATTTTTTTTTCCTTTTTCATGTTGTTTCGGACAAACATTTTAAAACAATGATTTGCCAAATCGGTCCAGACGTTACGAAGTGCTGCGCTTACCAACGAACAGCATTTCATTCTTATTATACAAAATGGAGACGACAATGCGACAAAAAATGAAACTCCGTATATTTAATGACGTCCTCGGTCTACATACAAAAAAAATATCAAATTTATAGTCAATAGTTTAGTTACGATAGCTAGTCAAAGATCGGCAAACCCCATAGTCGGCCCAGCACTACTATTTAGTTTGTTTGAAATAATGAGTTTTTTAATTTCGATGTTAGGATTTATTTGATAGTTCCAAACTTGCTCATACGCATAGTATTGCCACTGTTTTCATTTATTGTTGTATTGTCGTCTCCACATTGTATAGATTATAAATGAAAACCTATAAATGTGTTTCATAAGTGTTGACAACCTACCCTTAGAAACCAAGCACAATTGTTACTGGTACTGTTAGCACGATTCTGATATTGATCTATTTTCAAATTCTTAAAACAATATTTCAAAAACACATCTATTTAAAAAAGAAAAAAAAAACCTTTTTAAATATTTATCTCGTTTTTATTCATGTCAATACCCTTAAATACTTAGCTCCACCAGTAATAAAATCTTACAAGTGTGAAGAGAGAACATTAACTAACTTTAGGACTCAAAAGAAAAATACTTGAAAGATAAAAAAACAGAAGAATCCGCACTGATTGAATTGTACAGCTGTTGGAAGTCCTTGACGAAATTATTTCTATTGGAACATTTTGTTCGGCGACAAAGTTAAATTGGATTTCTTATGGTGGAAGTGTCTCATGAAAGTGGCATCGGAGCGGTTGGCTTTATTCAGCTCGGGATGTTTTAGGTGTATTATGACAATAGGCACTTTTTACCGTCCAATGTCGACTGCCAGGCTTCGGCTTATATCTGACGTCATGTTTTCTCCGGTCAATTTTCTAAGCTTCCGAATCCTCAGAATTGTTTACTTGGCTTTGTCAAGTATAAGTTTTTATGTTTGACGGGATTTGGGAAATCTTTTCTTAGTACAGAAATAGAACAGATTTTTTAAGGTTCTCTTGGTGGAGACTGAGTGATTGGCTTTCTAAGAATCGCGATTTCTATTCACACATGGAACTTATATGATCTCTTGATAGCTTTGGAGTTTTGTAAGAATATTTTTTAGTGTCTTAAGAAGCTTTATTCTAGAAAAATTAAAGTAATAAAAACTAAAACCCAACTATCAAATGAAAGGGCTTAATAAGCACATTTCAAAAATATATTATTATAACCCCAAAAGAATATTTTTTTTTTTTTATTAAGCCCTTTCATTTGATACCCAACATGGTACGATAAAACATTTTTTTTTTAGTGCCTGACTTTATGTCCTCTAGAGGGCGCCATTTTTAATTTAGTGTGACGTCACATAGCCTATTACCAGCGGACAATCAAGACGCTTCCAACGATACCTCATTTGTCAAATTGTGATGAGTCGTTTAGAAGATATGACGGAACAGATGAACATACATACAGACATTCATACATACATACCGGTCAAAATCATAACCCTCCTTTTTTCTTCGCCGTAGTCGGGTAAAAAGTAACAAATGCCGCTCATAATGTCAAGAGTACAAATTATTGTCGTTGATTTTTTCACCGAATCTTCCCTAGACTGTTAAGAAAACAATGAATATTGAATAATTTTGATTGCCAGATAAATGACAGCATCTAAAATAAAAACGAAAAACAAAAAGCTTTCAAATATAATAAAATACAATATCACATTCAACTCAATAAAAACCTGCAAGAATATTGCAACACCACACAGAAATTATGGTACTACAATTTGCACGGAAACCTCTACTTTTTAATTTAGCTAACTGGTGACAATGTAATTGTGCATTGTCTTGGGACGATATAAAGGCATGGATACACAGTGCACATGAAATGGACATGGGACAAATGTACATACAAATATAGCCATGATTGCGCTTGTGAGTTCTCGGGTCAAAGTGTGAGGAATCGCCTCACTTGTGTTGCGGTCACTTCAAGGAATAGAGACGAGCACTTTGAACGTACGTGTTTGTATTTATACAAGGTGAACACTGAATATACGTTAAATATCTAGGTCGTAGGTCTATGTCTACTTTGAGACCTGGAAATCATAATACAGAAATATATTTCAGCTTAAATACATTTTCATTATAAAAAAAAAAAAAACCAGCAGGGCCGTCTAGCGACATGGGAAGACTTTTAAAAAAGCCCCGGGGGCTCACAGTGAGTCTTATTTCATAAAATGATTTTGATGCCCTTTCCTCGTAAAACTTACATCGAACACGCTAATGAAATTTAAAAAAATCTTAAGTAAATCTCAACCAACCCATTTTTTCTTGCAACACTAAAGTACAAATGAAGCTCCACCACATGTAACAAGTCAAGTTGCATGCCCAAGCCTCAAGCCTTAGTATCTGCGATACAAATGTCCACCAGTGTGTACCAGCCGCAGCGAGTAATTTTTCTTTAGCAGCGAGCTCTTAGCTCAGAATCACGTAAAGTATGAATTCACTGAAGCACGCGCAGACTCCTGGACTATTCACTATTTTTACGACTTCGCTTTACGTGCTCGTCTGAGAAGCAAGTTATTCGTTTAGACTGAACAAAATACGATCCTCATTATTGTGAGTTACATGTTTTAGGTATGTTTGGAAGTTTTATTAATTTTGTAGGACTTTGTATGGCAGTTTGCAAGCATAATAGCTACCTACCTACCTGTGATTTCATTCGATAATTATCTATCTTTAACTTGCTCTTATTCGAAATGTTCTTATTTTATTTTAGATATCGTAGCGTAATCAATCATTTCTGTAACTCAATTTCACTGTGTCTGTATTTTTACGAGAAACTTTAAGTTATGAATTTATCAATCTATTCAATTTAATGTTTGTTAGAAATATACATTTAGTTAATAACAAAATACTCTTCAACCAATACCATTATTGACTAATTTGAATTACGAACAAATTACAGACAACTTTGTTTGAAGTCGATGCGACATCCACATTTAAAGTCGCCCGGTGCCCGAAGTGACATAAACGGAATTTAAAACGGGTAGGTACGAAATTTAATCAAAAAATTTAAAATTAAGCCCCAGTAAAACGAACCGACATAGACGGAGAAGTAATTAAAAGTTGAAGCATTTCGCTGACGTTTATTTAATTCCCCTCAATAGTCGAACAAATAATAAAGTACAGGGTCAGCGCATATGTAGAGCAAAGGGAGCGAATCGTTCAATAAATTGTTCTACAACTTCCCACAAAGCAGCCAAACTCAAACATTTTGTTGCTTGCTTTACATAACGAGTAAATACATCAGAAACAAAAGTCATTCGTGAGATTCCATTTCAGAAATTCTAATTAAATTACGAGCTCACAGGGCTGATACACAACTACAGCCGCCCTTTATCTAAAGTTGCAGAGTTATTTCGACAAATCTGAAGTAGATATTTGTTGGAAAGTCAACCGGATTGTATTAATGCTGGGACATGCGCTGAATTTATGGGATTATACTGTACATATTTCGGTCTAAACTTACGACGAAAGTTTCCTTGTTATTTCGTAATTTACATACCCAGTGCTCAATTAATCTGACAAAGAGAAAACATAAATATTTATCGATGGCAACGTTCGAATGATCCGCCCACCGCACACTTAACCCTAGCAATAACTGCGACCGCACAAATTCCTTATAGACATTTGCCATTCGCCAGCACATATTGGCACATCACAACAACCGTTAACACGCCCCATTGTAGTTGATTCCGCACAATCGTGGCGGGCCCTCAGTCACTCGTCCAGCCGGGATGTGGTAGGCACTCGAACCGGGTCAGATGGGCAAGCGATACGGCACGACTCCGGCCGCGCCTGCACTATGACACTCCGTTAAGGAAGATGGATGTTTCTGACGAATATTACTGCACTTAGTATAATTTTGTATAGGTGTCTCGTAATTAGAAGTGGATGTAAAACGAGAGTTTTAAGTTCTAGATCAGTATTTTGTGGAGAAAACAAACTATTCGAAAATTATAATTCTCGGGAGGCTCGTTGATTAGTTGAAGACAGAAATAATGTGCGCAATAGACAACTCATTTTACGTGAACATCCTGATCCCTGATCAAATTGCCTCCCAAACTGAGGGACAAGTTTGTCCTTAGCAATTTCAATCTTCTCGTCTTCACCTTGTTCTTTAATTATCGCGGGTCCGTATTAAAAATTCAAAACAAGAAGTCCCTCCCATTTCCTGTAAATAAATTTAGTTTGTTTTCAAGCAAGAGTCGAGAAAGTTTCACTAATTGGCTACATAACAAATTGGCAGCGTAAGTTAAACATTGCTCTGCATCTTCGCTGGGTTTGCTTGACACGGCACACGATAATAATTTATCGTTCTCACAGATGTTTTCCAAATATTTGAGTTTGGCTTTAAAGTTCTCATCGCGACAAAGCCTCGCCGCTGAAGGGTTGAATCCGAAGTACCGAAATCTGTTAACAGTTATACATTTTATGACGAGATTGCGCAAATGCCTCCCAAATTGTGTCGTATAATTACATCATCGTTTTAAATTCTATGAAATAATATTTGAGATTGCATTCACTTGACAAAATAGCTAAAATATTTAGACGCATTTGTTACTTGTCAAACTTGTCTTGTTTTACGTATAACGTTAAGGCCGGACCCTACCTCAGATTTTATCTCGCTCGCACCAAACTACTTGCGGCATGAGTGAGAGCGAGACAGAGTGGGGTGCTGGTGGGTCTCAAACCTCGAATAGTTTAGGTTATTGCTTATTACGGTGAAAATAATGGTAATAAAAAAAAAACAGAAGACCTGCTTTATACATAGTTCAGTTGTGGCGGTATCTACATCGCCACATGCGAACTACGCATCAAAGACCTGACGTCAGACAGCCGTCACATAAATCCTGCATCGCGCAATTAAAGTTTACCGTGCAGTGGACATATTATATACGAGAACCCAACATCAATCGTTGCTTGGGCAGTTGCCCGCCAGACACAACACCCGTCTGGTTGGAGGATCCTCCGTATTCTATGGTGGATGAGTGAACTTTACAACCTCATACCCCTCATACACTTATTATGAAAAGTTTTATCATCTAATTTGAAGTATTTTTTGAATACCAGCGGTTTATAGTTCGATTTACAGTAACTTTGGATTTTTTTCTATCGAGATTTTTTTTTGTAATCCTGTTTTCGCCAAACATAGGACCTAGCATCGATCGATCATCATCGATCAACTTTAACACATAATTATTTCAAAATTAATGCTGTAGTATTTTCGGCATAGCGGAGGATCATGCTAAGCAATTTGAGGTAGGGTAGGGCCTTAAATGACAAATCCATTATATTTGTAGGTAACATAATAAACAAATTTAGCTTATTTTTCCTCAACAAAATACTTGGCTGTCCAGCTTGTTTGATTGAATCTGGTGAAGTTTAATCCCTAAATAAATCGTTCAAGCTTAGAAAAATAGGTTGAGAGCTTCGGCCTGGTGACCAATTTAAATTCAAGTATGTTTGTGTAGTAAACGGGAGATTCAGTGCACATTTTACTGGCTCGCTTTGTTCTAACATGCCGTTGTAAGAATTGGTTCACTTAATTTTTTATCTTGAGCACAATTCAGAGTTTTTTATGGACTTGGTACTGTAATCAAAAGCTTTTGTTTTCTTTTCTAATGTAGGTACCTATGTATAAGTTACGAAATAATTAATTTCGTAATTTATGTTTCGAGCTGATAATATTTACGGACATAGACAAAAAATCTATAATAGCTCTTACACAGACCTATACAGGCTGTTAGGGTAGACACCGTAATCCTTGAAACTAGTGGTTTGATGTCATCTATAATATACTTTTTCTATGTGACCAATCTTGAAATCGCACAAACAAAATCAGCTGTTCCATACATTTTGTCGATTTAAGTGAACAAATGTATGGAACAGCTGATTTTTTTTTCGCGATTTCGAGGTTGGTCCCATAGAAAAAGTATATTATAGATGACACCAAACCACTAGTTTCAAGGATAACGGTGTCTACCCTAACACCCTGTATATCTATGAACAGTAATAGTTATCTTATGTGATTCTTAAATCAAAACCCAATACGATAAGAAAAATATGGCCGTCCACGTAGAACTTGGTAAATTGATGTCTACCAACTTTCACACGAAAATAGCTTTTTCGAGCAATTCACGTAATACATTGAAAATTACGCTTTAATGCGTTTTCGAATTAGCAAGTTTCGGCCAAAGATAATTAACTTATAGATGTCCATTACTTGATAAGCTTTGCCAAGTTTTCGAACTCAAATCCGACGACAAAAAAGCCGATAACAGACTGTCACGTGTAAAAAAAGTTAATCTAACACTCGATTCGAAAGATAATTCGTTCGGCAATTAATTCGAAGGGACGGCTCTTTTAGACCGCAGTAAAATTTAAAATTCTCTCAGTGTCCAGACTTACAAAAACAGCAGAAATGCATTGAATTCCCACTGGTGGTGCTTAAAATGGTAAAGTGTGAGTACTGCGAATAATTTTATCCTTCTAATGAAGAAGCAAGAATTTCGTTGTTAGACGTACATTTTTCAACATTTCATTAACATCTATTTATTTAAAATGATTTCCTTTATTTCATTAATTACATAGAAGTTATATTTATAAATATTAGAATTAAAAAACAATAAAAATATAGAGAATAGTAGCCCACCGATATCGGGAACAGGCTACGGGCCGGCGGTCAAGGCTCCAGAGAGAGAAATCTCCTAACAATGCGAGCCGTGTCCAGAAGTACCGCTTTCTGAGTCAAGCCCTTAATCCAGCTGCCCAAAGAGAGCCTCCCTAGGTGTTGGTCGAGGATTCTGGCAAGTAAGCCATTGGCTGAGACGACTATCGGGACGCTGATCGCTGAGTCCACATCCCACATGTCGACAACATCGCGAGCCAAGGATCTTGATTTGTATAACGATTATTATTAATTATATATTATTAGGTTTTTTAAATGAGCATAAGATAGAGTAATTAGCCTTTTTAGATTACGTTATAATATTAATTTTGTTAGTCTCCCGCGATAAAACAATTTAATTAAAAGCCAACACACAAATAGTTTACAGTAATCTACAGTTCTAAGTAAATATCGCGTCTGCAATTTTAAAATTCGTAGAATAAGTCCAAAAGATATAAATCTGAAACCGTCTTAGATAAAACTGTAATATATTTGTCAAGTTGGATTTTACATTTTATATTTCATAATTTTATCGTCTGAGCCAATAAAGCGTACATCAGTCAACTCAGATACAAAAGCATTACGATGGCCTTTATAAAAATTGAATAAAGTAGAATATTTTTCTTAGTCTCGTCAAAGTCAAATTCAAAGTCAAATCATTTATTTCAAACTAGCTGCGCCCCGCGGTTTCACCCGCATAAGTCTCGATCCCGTGGGAATATCGGGAAAAGAATAAAAAGAAAGTATTCTATGTCCTATTCCAAGTCATGGTCTACCTATGTGCCAAATTTAATCCAAACCCGTTCAGCCGTTTTATCGTGAAAGCGTAACAAACTAATAAACAAACAAACTCACTATCGCATTTATAATATTAGTTAGGATATGCACTTAAAAGGGAGTATTCAACGTCAAAATAAACAAAAAAATATTAAATTGATTTCAGTTAATCGTAGTAGACAAACTAAATAAATTGATGTTTTTTTTGGCTTTTCATGCAGTATACAAGACTATAGAAAAGCATGATGTTGCTAGGCTTCGAGGAAAAGTGGTTCCGTAACGACTACAGGAAAAAAATACATCTCTCCCTCTCTCTCTCAATAAACGCACTCTCTACATGGACACCCGTTATTGTGTGACTGTTTATCTTTATAAGGAAACCATTAACTCTGTTATTGCGTATGCTCATCTTGTTGCAAAACTGAGCTATTTAAAAAATGTATGTTTGAGTTCATTTTGATTTTGAAAATCTTAAATGGTGAGTGATCTCAAAATTTTTGTGTATTTTAGAGAAAAGCCTCGAATATTATCTATATAGTAAAAATGGCTAAGTAATAACAGCCTTACGGGTCGATCTATCAGGTTAAGCGTCAAGCAACTGGATGGTTGACCATCTTTACATACTGAGACTATTCCGTGCCTCGGAAAGCTCGTCAAACCGTTGGTCCCAGCTGTCATTCGGGGATCTTTGGGGTGGTCTGTCAAAGTCTGAAAGCCAGTCTTACCAAGGGGTATCGTACTACCCAGTAACTGGGTTGTGGAGGACTGATAGCCAGTCGTTCCATGTAAAATACTGGTACTTAGCTACATCCAGTTAGACTAGAAGCCGACCCCAACATAGTTGGGAAAAGGCTAGGCAGATTGAGTAAAAAATAAATGCTGTTCGATGATAAGCATCACTTCACAACGACTGGACCGATTTGGCAAATTTTTGTTTTAAAATGTTCGTAATAGTCCAAATCAGGTTCTGGGGCAAGAAAATTTTGAAAAGTTGCCGGGAAAAATGGAAAAATCTGTAAAACTGAAAATGCATTATCAATAGGAATTTTGTATGAATTACCACCGACAATAAGACAAGTGTTGGTAAGACTACTTGTCTTATTGTCGATGGTTGATAACAATCGAATGAGCTGCTGAATAGAACCTTATACCTCGTTCTACTTCTAAACTTGTAGGTAGGTATCATTTTGGGATTGAGAGAATTTTATTATAAAATAATCTGGGTATCCTAGACAGTGAAAATGCAAAAAACAAGTTTTTTTTCTATGTTTGGAAAGTTCATGAATGATATTGATTAAATAACTTGCCTATACCGTACCAACGTATCCAGTTCATAACTTAAGAAGTCAGGCCCAAGCTAACGAATATTTATTTACTTTTTTGTTACTTCCCTCTTAACTTCACCTACCAACACGATCAATCTGCCTAGCCTTTTCCCAACTATGTTGGGGTCGGCTTCCAGTCTAACCGGATGCAGCTGAATACCGGTATTTTACATGGAGCGACTGCCTATCTGACCTCCACAACCCAGTAACTGGGTAATACGATACCCCTTGGTTAAACTGGTTGTCAGACTTTCGGGCTTCTGACGACTCGTAATGACTGACAAAGAACCACAAATGACAGCCGGGACCAACGGCTTAACGTGCTTTCCGAGGCACGGAGGAGTCTCGATATGTGAAAATGGTCACCCATCCACGGACCAACCCCGGCAAGCGTAGCTAACCTGATGGATCGACCCGAGTGGCTGTTATTACTTTGCCACGAGCTCCTCTCCTACCAACACAATACACAACGTAATTACGTGCATACCACTGTTATCTGTATACCAAACAGCTGTCTCAGCATCCCCCGACGTTATCTCTCTCCCAAGATATACGCGGGCCTATCCCCCGAGAAAAATCGGGGGCCCTGTCAGTGTGGCGTGGGGGGACCATTTCTCACTCGAGCAACGCGACGCCACGGCCACGCGGGGCGTATTACACATGTGTAGACACGGCTTAACTTGCCCGATGTTCATTATAGTCGTTAACTATAATTCGGTTCATCTATTCTGGGAACTGAAGGCGGATTGAAGTGGTCGAAGGGGGGACTGGTATCTATCGGGGGATTTTAATTGGATTTTCTTGTTGTATGGGGCTCATAAGGCGGTGTAATATCTAGTAGAAATTTGATTCTTAGTGCTGATGATTTTAATATGTAGTAAAACGTTCGAAAGTCATGGTACAAACGAGCGTCAATGAAACACTATTAGGAGGTTTATTGTAAAATGTCGCAGAATTTCTAAATGGTCCTATAATCAGGGTTATTGATCGTAATCTTAATTTAATTTCTCAGGATAGGTAATCAATCAACCTGCCTAGCCTTTTCGAAACGATGTTGGGGTCGGCTTTCAGCCTAACCGGATGCAGCTGAAAACCAGTATTTTACATGGAGCGACTGCCTATCTGACTTCCATAACCCAGTAATACTGTACCCCTTGGTAAGACTGGTTGTCAGACTTTCGGGCTTCTGACGACCCATAACGTTATAACTCGTAACATACTATGGTTTTCCTTAAGGTGACTCTCATGGTCTCATCTATCAACCAGACTTCTTGGAAAAATATTAAATTAACTTATGACAAATCTCGTTGCGGCATGTGGGGGTACTATATCTCTGCATAATCTTTCGGGAAATACAGGCGAGATGTTTACTTAAGACAAATAATTACCTACTTTCTCGGCATGTCAATATGCAATTATTTGAATTTACATTATTAATTCAATCAAAAGCATATTACTTTGTACAAAATTAATTCTAACTAAATAACAAATAGTTTGTTTACATTTATGTCTACATCAAGTTAGGCTAGACGTTTTAGGTACTTTAGGTAGATTGTTTGAAGGTTAGAGCGATTGACTCACTGAGGTTCGTGCCTTATCGCTAAACACCGGCACAAAGCTGATATTTCGCCTATTATTATAGGTATGTCCTAGGTAATTTATTAACCCTATCTTAAAATTGAACATTTCAGCATAAAACGTGTTTCATGAAAACAAATAGACACACTTGGGATGTGTGGATTTTTGACGTTCCTTCCTCTCGCTTTCCTGCAATCAGAATCAATAGCAACGAATCGTGAATCGTGAAGAATCGTGTCAATAGCATAGCTTTATGATTTTTTTAAATAACCCTCAAAGTTGCGATGCCTGGAAGAGGCCGCTAAGTTATAAGCAAAATGTTAGTTTGCAAATAATAAATCTTTGACTTTGACTTTGAATCATAATCAAAGTCTAAATAAAAGTCAAATCTGTTGGAATGGTTTTCTGAAAAGCGACAGAAGTGTTTCAGAGGAAGCGCGCGCTATTTCATTTGACCAATGAGCGCGCGCGGTTCTTGAGTTGGCCGTCAGATGGTACCAACCCATTTTCCGAGAGGTTGTAAACAGGATGATGATGAAGGTAACGGTGAAGGTAACGGTGAAGGTAACGGTGAAGGTAACGGTGAAGGTAACGGTGAAGGTAACGGTGACGGTGTTAGTGATGGTGATGATGATGAATATTGCTTATATCATAGGTATACATGCCAAGATTCAGATGTTACACATCATGCGACTACTGTATGGCTCGCTCGTTTTTATTTTACTGACCTTTCCTAACCCCTCGGGGAAAAAAGGGCACGCCATAGAGGCAGAGGTATACGTACATATCATTAACTACACCTACAAAATACACCTGCACAAGAACGCAGTCCCGGAAAGTTATAAGACTGATATTAATCTTTCAACGAACTCATAAACCGTAATCTGTTAGGTTAGGTATCATCATTCCACTTTATACGTATAATCTCTAAGTCGCTTTATACGATAGCCTTTATAAGAGATGGGATGGGATAGCCTACTAGGGGACTTAGCTCAGATGGGTGGTTATTGCCTTACTTAGCTGAGGAGTGCTCGCCACTGTCACTACTGTCAGGCCACTAAGCTTGTGGTTCTACGTCATACCTAGATACTTCAAACGCATACCATTAACTTAAATAGGTAGATACATACTTTTGGGTTCACTTCCAATCTTAAGTTGGGTTACTTGAGCAACATGTGAGATTCAAAATATTTGTCACGATCAATTTAGAATTGTATATTTGACTGTACTTACGATGTTACGAAGGTTCTTATGCAAACTAAACTTCAAAAGGAAAGGATTAAATACGACTAACGTGATTAAATACAGGCATTGAATATTTACATACCCTTTTTAACAGAACGCCACAGGTAGGGATGTGAAAAATAAACTCAAAAAACCAACTGGAGAAAATAATATAGATGTTTAATTTAGTTAGTCATATTTTCTCTAACGAACGTGTTTACATAAAATTAAACAAGCAATCCCAAAATATACATAAGTCAAAAGGTTTTTTCGATGTTGCCAAGCGGGTTTGAACACATTTTGATTAAAATTTCATCAAACTTCGTCCTGTAATATTTTCTGTATACAGGGGGTGTGCAAAAATCACAAACCCTGCCGTAAGCCGGCCGCTGCGGCGCGTACGCGCAAACAAACAAATTTAATTACACGGCGAGGTAGCCGCCTGGTATTGAAATTCGTATCAAACAATATTGTGACCCGCATGACAGTAATAACTGAACATTTCAATTTTCAATTAAACGTCCATACATTAACTGCGCAAAACGATGAGCGATCCACCGATAGAAATAGACATGATTGTTAATCCAAAAGGGAATTTTTGAAACAATCCAGTCGTGACAAATTGCAAATTTAATTATTTAGCGCCGGCTGTCTTATTTCAAACGGGTCGTAGGCTGATTCCGTGTTCTGATAGAATGTGAAATGAGCCGTGACACCTACAGGAAGAATTGTTATATCGCTGTTCTGAAATATTAGCGCACTTCCGGAATAGTCATGAGGTGATGTAATAAATGGCTGAAGTTACGCGCACTCCGCGAAGACATCGCTTCCTAACAGGTCTTTCAAAATTTTCATGTATGAATTTAGAGGCGCAAATGGGACTTTTCAAAATGAATTGCGAGTAAATTATAGCCTTTAGGGATAGGATATTAGCCTTAAGGATTATTGAGAATAACAATAACTTATGCATTCCATTCCTATGGTTTAGAGAAAAACAGTTGTGTATCACCTCTGGTTATTTATTCCATGAAGACACTATTTATGCTAGCAGTGTGTGGCTTGCACGTTATTTCTTTACTTAATTAACCTGGCTTTATATCGGCATATTATTAAGGCTCCCGAAGACAGACGCGACGCGAAGGTGTGACACGATTATAGTAGAACAATTTGCATGAAGTTTTCATACAAATTGTTCTACGAGTGTCGCGCTGTCACGTCGCGCTTGTCTGTGGGAGGGGGAGCCTTTATGAAGTAAGTTGAAGTATAGTTCGCTGGTGATCCATTTGATATAGGTACTTACTTTTACAAAACCAATGGTAGAAAAATAGGTAGATAACAAAAGAAACAAATAAATACACTAAATATAGTTAGTACCTACATACAATTAATTAGCGGGAGCTGCTAGCACAGGTATATCTTTTACTTAAAAGGGCCCCCTATAAGATTTACTGTAAATTTTTTAACAATTTTCTGCAATAAACTTTTTTATATATTTTTTTTAATTATTTCCAGCAGCAGCTCGTAAAGACGATTCCAACAAAATGTATGTCAACTTCATTAAGTAGTGGTACCTCAGACCAAATAAAAAACCAAGACAAAGCGCTGTCAACAGTGACGTGAGGCCGGTTTCGTTAACATGTGTGCACTTAGTAAGGTGTAGTTTGACTGGCAACAGTTGTAAATGTGTGCGTGTGAGCACAGAGCGGAGGTGTAATTTTGGCATGCTTCACTGTATTGTTCGCAGCGCTCTGTCTTGGTTTTTTATTTGGTCTGAGAGTGGTCCTCAAGTTTTTTTTTCAACTTTATTTTTGTTGTATTATTTGTTGTTATAGCGGCAATAGAAATACACAATCGGTCACAATTATTATTACGATTCATGAGAGACAGAGTAGGTTTAGTAATAGCACGGCTTGATGTGGATTCGGACCAACGTATCGTCCAATGTCGCCATTTAATACAGGCAGTTTTAACCAACTAGTCAACGAGATTGTTTCGATTGCGATACCAGAAATATCTATGAATCAGCATTTATTTTTTAAATTACGGTGTGCGACCGTTGTTGCTACCGTTATTTTTAAATTCACTTAGAACTAGGCAGTACCTTGAAAATTACCTAGAATCGAATACGTACATTAGTGTATAATACGTTTAAAAACAAACTCTAAGGTAACATTACCTCAGTTTATTCCTTACTCTTTTAAAACTTAAAGACTTCGCCATGAAAAGAGGCAAACAACTTTTGCATTGTTAGGTAGATTTTCTTTCGAGCTTTTTCACAAAGCCCTGCAAATGCCAATAGAAAATTGCATGGCTAGCTCAGCATTCCGAAGTCAAAACTTTTTCTTAATTCAAATGCTGTTAATTCAAAATAATATGTTTCTTTCAGCAATCGAATCGAGATGAGTTCCCCGAAGGCTGCCGAAAGTGGCCGAGGGTGCGCGATATCCTCACCTTTGGAAAACATCGTCCAATGCCGAATCAGTGCTCGTTCGCAGTTCGTCGCGAATGGCTGTGGGCTCGCCAGCCCGCCCGTAGCGCGCGCGTTTTGACACTCAATAAAATAACCGACTATTTAATCTGTGCTCTGTGACGTAAATATTCTTCACCTGTTGAATGGAGTCTACCATTTTCTTTTTAATTCGTTTTTTTAATTTTTAGTGTGATTCTGAAGTATTTTATATAGAAGAAGAAAATTTAATTTACTTCCTGTATTTTTTTAAATTTAACGTTAAATACAAACATGTTAGACAAAAATTTAGATTTTTAATATCCGAAATATCGTCTTCATTCACAAGGGATGGAACACTCGCGGTAATTGGTACGTATTAATTCATGTAGAAGTGTAAAACAGTGATTAATAGGTAAGTTTACATGTCTGAAAATTTCAAACAATAAATCCTATACACATAGGATTATCCTATGATAAATAATAAAGTTCTGACTTACTTAAACTAACCTAAAACATTAAATAATATTTTGTTTCCTATTTTTAGTTAATATTCTAATTTACCATTGCATGTTAAATCCATACTCACGTTCCATAATGTTAGATTGCTAAACACAGACGTATTTCCTGAAAATAGTATAATTAACTCTAAAATGTAGGTGTAACTAAATTGTGTCCTTAGAATATATTATATCCTTAGAAGGTAATTAACCAACAGCTTTAGATCATTTATTTTGGAAGTTATTTATTTGCCTGTTTGTTTTGTTTTTGCATTTATTTTACGTACCTATCACGTGCGTAACACGTCGTTTCTCTGCCAAATCATTATTTATTTTCAGTACCTATAGTTCAACTGAACAGCAGCTCTTTTATATTAATAAAGTACCAATTGTTTTGTAATTTTGTTCCTACATCTTCTACTTATCCTCTTCTTCCGGAGCTTTCATTTCAAGAAAATGATAAATAAAAAAGAAGAACTCATTCAATCATTTAATTGCAAAAATTACGCCCAAATAACTACAATCAATATCAATAAAGATTAGAGCGACCAAATAAACACAAGTATCTCATTTTTGTCTCAATTTTCTCGAAACACAAGCAGCTTTACAAATAATAGGTGTCTTACCCATTCAACCGGCTAAACAGTTTCGGAGATTACCTCAAATACAATTTTCTGTCTTCACAGTCAGTAAATACAAAAGGTAATACAATCATAATAGTGTTCATCCAATAT
Organism: Lithophane ornitopus; assembly: GCA_948473465.1. NCBI lineage: Eukaryota > Metazoa > Arthropoda > Insecta > Lepidoptera > Noctuidae > Lithophane > Lithophane ornitopus. The sequence goes on from OX419633.1 coordinate 8,467,336, forward strand.
CGTGGACTCAAGAAAACTTATTAGTTATTGTCTCTCGACTACGGCTTATCTTCGAACTATCACGAGCAGTATTAAAAATATAGCAATAAGATTCGTTGAACATCGGCAATTTTCGCATTTTTATGGAAATATTTTAACGATAGAATGACGAAGCTATTAATAAGGGGCTATGGAGTAGGATAAGTAATAACAGCCGTACGGGTCTATTTATCAGGTTAAGCTACGCTTTCCGGGGTTGGTCCGTGGATGAGTGACCATCTTTACATACCGAGACTCCTCCGTGCCTCGGAAAGCATGTTAAGCCGTTGGTCCTGACTTTCATTCGTGAATCTTTGACAGTCGGTACGGGTCGTCAGAAAATTTGACAACCAGTCTTACCAAGGGGTATAGTTTTACCTAGTTACTGGGTTGTGGAGGTCAGATAGGCAGTCGGTGCATGTAAAATACTGGTTTTCAGCTGTATCCGGTTAGACTGGAAGCCGACCGCAACATAGTAGGCTAGGCAGATTGAGTTTACCTCCCTTCATATGCCAATTATTGCCAACGTATTGTTTTGCCTCAGTCCTTGGTAGATGTGCGCCAAGTACTCGTTTATTACTCGGTACTCGGCATATTCGGTAAAACTTGTGCTCTGCGCATCTCTAGTCCTTGGCAACGCTTTTTTTATACTCCGCTTAGTAACTCAATAAAATATATTACCTCTATTACATAAAACCAATATATTTATAATCTTCAAGGTAATGTTTCATTGATTGTGCCCACAATCATTTGTGACCGATACCATCCATTAGTAGTTACTTTTAATGGACACACATTGTTACGGCTTATTGTACGGTGAACAGAATGTGGATAGCAACCAGTTATTAGTAAATAATTTAGAAAGAAATCTTCATTACCCGTTTTTTTCAGGCTCATATTATTTTATGGTTTAGTTATGGTTCTTTCAGTCATGCAAGGTGGGTTTATAAAAAACTAACTCATTTAATTTGGGGATAGAGATAGGCATAATAACACAGTGATATTTATAGCCTCAATTTCTTTTAACAATCATAAAAAATCCCTTAGCAGAAGTGTCCTATTAAAGCACAGGGTCTATTATTAAACAAATTCACCCGACACCGTATGGAAGCATTATTACTAAGAGTCAAATATTACTTGATATTCAAAAATTTGAAGCAAAATGGCTGCTATGAGTAATTTAAAAGCAATTATTTTAGTCTATATCAGGCATATAGGCTCTGAAACCTCACTGTTTATTGAACATTTCCCCTATTTCGCTAGGCTATTTTTCTTCGTAAATGTATTTTCGTAAAATCGACACTTTCCCGAGCCTGAAAGTCGATTCATCCCATTTTACCCTAACTGGTAGGCGAGATTTACCTATTATTTGGCTTAATCATTGTACCTACGGAGTATTCCCTATAGTTAATATAGCTGGCTTATCTGGCATAAGATGTTATGTTGCATCAGTCTGTAGCTTTGTTCATCACTCTTTGTTAGTATTAGGGAGGTATTTGTTCTAGTTATTTTTACGTAGTTTATGAGAAAAAGGATTAGGTATAATTTAGAAGGAATGATTATGATTTATTCTTACAAGGTGTAAGAAATATGATATTATTAAGATTTTTTTCCCAAGAGGTAAAAGAATAAATAAAAAAAATTGTATCAATTTTTATTTTATTTAAAAGAGTGTCCGTGGAGTTTCTCGCCCGTTCTTCTCCATAGATATCTACTAGGTACGCTTTGGAATGGGCAACTAGCTTCATATTTCTGACTGACCGATTCCTTGACAATTCAAAAGTGCCTGTAAATGGTTTAATTGAAATAAGTAAATGCTTTGAGTTTGAGTTTACCAAACTTTTTAGGCTTACTTCTTTAACGTTTTAGGACTAGCCAAATAATTTACTTAAAAATAACTGAACCGAACCTTTTCATTGAAATTTTGTTGCTATGGAAACATGGTTCTTTTCCCAATTTCATGGTTCTAAAAACCCACCTTCTGTAACACTTTGATGTACCTAACAATTATGACTTTATGACACGTCGGAGTCTATTCCATATTCAAATTTTTGTTTCCAATTGATGTTATTTCCGCTTATAAAACTTAACACTAGTGTAAATTAAGTGGATTTCTGAATGACAAATAGTTACTATTCAAAAAGTCTCCCTTTTAAGGTTCCATACCCAAAGAGTAAAACGGGACCCTATTACTAAGACTCCGCTGTCTGTCCGTCTGTCTGTCTGTCCGTCTGTCACCAGGCATGAACTCTGATAGTTAGACAGTTAAAATTTTCACAGATGATGTATTTCTGTTGCCGCTATAACAGCAAATACTAAAAACAGAATAAAATAAATGTTTAAGGGGCTCCCATAAACAACAAACGTGATTTTTTTGCCGTTTTTATAGATAATGGTACGGAACCCTTCGTGCGCGAGTCCGACTCACACTTGGCCGGTTTTTAAAGCTGTAGTGCTAACTGAACTTTATGTCTGGGTAATAAAGTAATTTTTCCAAAAACACATAATATATTTGCTAACTAAATTATACTAAATATAATACTTGATACTAAATTGCGAACGCAGAATAGTTTATTATGGAAAATTTAATACGGAGGAATATTGCAGACACGTGTAAGGAATTAACATAACCTTGTACCTACATAGGTAATCAGTCTTGTTTTTAGAGTATTAATTAATACATTTTTTCGCGACCTGGATTTTCGACGCTCTGTTTAGCGTCGAGAAATTAATATCCAATGCGCTTTAAAAATCGCCCGTGCATAACAGGGCTTATACCACGTGACGCCATTTTGAAAACTTTATGGTAAGTACCTAATGTTATTTCTCAGTATTTATTGCAAAATTTATTATACAAGTACCTATGTATTTATATACCTACGTAAAGTTTGGAACGATTGAATCGGATCAAAGCGCAAGGTAGCATAAAATATTAAATGTGTTCGAGAGTTCAAAGCGTTTCTGAAACTGTTAACTTTGTTTCTTACTTGGGAACAAAATTAATTATTTAATATTGCAATGCGACAAATATAGTAGTAAACATGCTATAAATACGTTAGCTAAACTTAATATTATAAAAAGGTTAAATTGTTTGTAAGTTTGTAAGAAGACATCTCTTTGGAGGTACTGATCCGATTACTTTGTTTTCTTCTCTGATAGAAAGCTACTCTGTGGCCGAGTGCCATAGGATATACAGGGTGTTAGAGTAGACACCGTTATCCTTGAAACTAGTGGTTTGGTGTCAATTATAATATACTTTTTCTATGAGACCAACATTGAAAACGCAAAAAAAAAAATCAGCTGTTCCATACATTTGTGTTCACTTAAATCGACAAAATGTATGGAACAGCAGATTTTTTTTTTGCGATAACGGTGTCTACCCTTACTCCCAGTATAAACATGTATATTAAAAAAAAAAAGAAATGCTGTTCGTTGAATGCCTGAACCGATTTGGCTACTGTTTGTTTTAATAGTTTTAATATTTTCGTAATAGGTGTTTCAAGAAATAAAAATGAAAAAGTTGCCCGGAATATTTAAAAAATCGGGAAAAATTTTAAGTTCATTTTTCTTCGGGTGGGCAGAGCAACGTCTGACGGTCAAAGATATGTTACACATTATAAATTAAAGTCGCTCGGTAGCGGATTTTGATGCGGTTTTCACCATTATTTAGAAAATTTATTCCGAAACGTTTAGGTATTATTATAATAAATTAATATTAAACTTATGTTTAATAAGTTAATATAATTAAACAGATGTTTAATAAGAAACTTATATTTAAACTAATGATTAATAAGTTAATATAGGTACTTAATTAAACTTATGTTTAATAAAGAAATATCGATGTTTTTTAAGTCGTAAATACCATGCAAAGCAGGGGCGGGTCGCTACTAATTTTATTGTAAATATTAAAATCATAATAATGGTGGCTAGACGGCGCACATAAAAACGGAAGATTTGAAAGGCCATTTAAAAAAAAAAAGTGCGGAATATCATCATCATCTGCCTAGCCTTTTCCCAAGTATGTTGGGGTCGGCTTCCAGTCTAACCGGATGCAGCTGAATACCAGTATTTTACATGGAGAGACGGCCTATGTGACAACCCAGTAACTGGGTAATACGATACCCCTTGGTAAGACTGGTTGTCAGACTTCCAGGCTTCTGACGGCCCGTAACGACTGTTTTAAAGATCCACAAATGACAGCCGCATGCAATGTGCAGAATATGTCACTATAATTTAATTTTTATTGTAAAATACATCATCTAACCTCACCTGAAAGACAATGTATCTATGCCAAGCCATCGCCAACATAACTACCGGCGCGGCGTTACGCTTAGAAGAGTTGAACGAAACTTCAAAAATCGAGTAACCCAATACATTGACAATGAAAGCTGTCATGTAAACGATGTCATCTTCAAAACTATTTAATAATAAAAAAAAATGTTAAAACATAATTTTAAAAAATTCAGTCTGTAAGTTTCCGCGCCGCACCCAGTATAAACTTTGTTAGTTACTTCACCTACGATACACTGCCATAATATGCGTTTATGAATGACTACTCTTTCCCCGCGACTTCTTCCGCGTGAGCTTACTTGTTTTAACATATAATATATCCTATAACACTCGGTAATACCTATGTAGCTTCCCATTTGTGAAAAAATGTTCGGCATCGGATCAATAGTTCCGAAGATTAGAATCTAGATACCAACTAACTTTATAATATTTAAAATATAGATTATCCAATAAAAATACATCATCAAATAAAACATTTGACTAATCATTTATTAGTACCTACCTACCTCGTGAGTGTTATTCACAATTACCCACTATTATGTATTATTAATACAATTATGTATTAAATGTTCAGTAGATAATAATTTATTAAACGCTAAATGGTCCACACTAACACTGAATTAGAACACATCTAGGTATTTGATATTAATTAATGTTAGAGATAATGGAGGTCTAGTACGTGAATTACAGATTATTATGCGAACGCTATCTATAAAATTAATTAATATTTTAGTTATAAATATAATTGAAATTATTATTTATTACGCTTGATTAGTATTTTGCACTAATCGTTACGAGTAAACCAAAGATATAAAAATACACCTAGATATAAATTACAGAAACTTCATAAATATACTGGGTGTTGGGATAGACACCGTTATCCTTGAAACTAGTGGTTTGGTGTCATCTATAATATACTTATTCTATGGGACCAACGTTAAAATCGAGAAAAAAATATCAGCTGTTCCATACATTTGTGTTCACTTAAATCGACAAAATGTATGGAACAGCTGTTTTTTTTTTTTGCGATTTTAAAGTTGGTCCCATAGAAAAAGTATATTATAGATGACACCAAACCACTAGTTTCAAGGATAACGGTGTCTACCCTAACACCCTGTATGCCGTTTCTTAACACACAATTTTGTAACTGGAAAATATACGAACGAACTTAATGTTTTTACATGTAAGTACCTAAAAACAAAACATATTCGGGTCTGCTTTTATCTTTTCAAAGATAAATAAGAAATAAACTTAATTACTGACAAAAAGAAGACCAAATAGAGTAAAGTAATTAGTTTCACAAAAATTTAGACCATCAATTTTATTACTAAGTTAAATATTCTCAAAGGTCAAAGTTATTATCAATAAGATTAGTGGGTGCCCGATACTTTTCGAAGTTCATTGTCTTAAGTCTTAGGTAACTGGATTTTAGGCCAGAATCGACTAATGATAATTATATATTTATAGAAAACCACTTTTTAAATTGTTAGGTTAGTACTGTAAAAAGTCCTGACTTCATAAAAAACAAAACGACAATTTTTGGGGCAAACAAATATACAACCTTGTTTAAATAATAGGTATCTTAAGAAATATAAAGAACTACGTGACCTGACAGACGTTGTCCTGTCCTCAGTAATGTATACAAAAATCTCGTAGAAAAAATACCCGAATTTGAAAAGATTCCAATTTTTTTTTACCTTATAAACCTAATACGGACTTTTACGTACACTTTAAAACCCAAAAAATTACCAACATCATTTAACTTTTATTAAAGGATATTATTCTAAGTACTTAAGTTCATTTCTTTAAAAAAAAATCCCCCCCCTCTTCCTCGCTTCTGAAAATATTCTGGTGAACCGGTAAGCTAAAGAAATCAGTATTAAAAATCCCATCACCCTAAATCGCCTATAATCATTTTGATTGGAATAAAACACTAAGCACCCGTTAGGGAAATTATAGGGAGGATTGAAGAGGAGGCAGGTTGTAACAAGGGGGGACCATGGCTTGCAATCAAGGTGTTGGAGGTAAAACGATCCATGACAATTTGGTTTGCATTTTAACAACATTTTACTACGACGATGTTACAAAATGCATGGTCATTTCGCAAAGCCTTTGAAAATCAATACCATATATAATATTTTAAAACAGTAATGTGTGCTTTTAAAAATGTAGGTAGGATTAACATGAATGAAATATTTATAACATCTATTAGTTTCGACAAATCCAATATAAGGTCAAGTAGGTACTCTATTTTTACCCGACTACGGCGAAGAAAAAAGGAGGGTTATGATTTTGACCGGTATGTATGTATGTATGTATGTATGTTCATCTGTTCCCTCCTATCTTCTAAATCGCTCACCACAATTTGACAAATGAGGTATCATTGGAAGCGTTTTGATCGTCCGCTGGTTATAGGCTGTGTGACGTCACATTAAATAAAAAATGGCGCCCTCTATAGGACATAAAGTCAGGAACAATAAAAAAAATATTGTTTAATCGTACCATGTTGGGTATCAAAAGAAAGGGTTTAACCTTTGGTATCGGAACGTGGATCCCGTTGAGAAACAATGGATTTTCAATTGTGTCTGTAATTACGGCATACGACGGGTTAACGAGGACATTTCAAAAATATATATATTATCACCCAAAAGAATTAAAAAAAAATTAAAGTAAGTAATAAAAACTAAAACCCAACTACGACTAAAAAGGTATAATCCGGAGTCACACTCACACGTAATCTGTTCGATTTATGCCATAACACGTGTGACTCAGGATTTTTAATTTGTCTGTCTGCGGTGTCTTGTTTATACCTTTTTAGTCGTAGTTGGATTTTAGTTTTTATTACTTTATATGTAGACATTTTAAAAGGCTTAGCATCAGGTTAACTATGTCGTAATACGAATACTCGCGCAAGTATTTTATTATATTTCTACACCTAAATAGAGTCAACGCTATCATTGCTCTCACGAATCAGTTTCGGACATTTTGTGTGCTAAACGAATTTAAGCGTCAAAAGCCCGTTTTGAAACAGTACGAATTTTCTGTGAACAAATGAAACGCATACAACTGTGTATTGCTAAACTTTATTTAAAAGCACCTATTCTAGTGTACCTATAACGTTGCGTTTCCACTGTAGCGGAGCGGAGTGGAGATGTTAAGGAACGAACAATCGCTGACGAGATGAGAGATGTGTGTATTTCAACCAATTTGATTCGATAGTCGATTTTTGTACGTTTCGCTCCGCTCTGCTCCACTCCGCTCGAGAGAGCTTAGCTTTACCAAGGAAATATATTCATATTTATCCATATTTATCCATTTCTGCCTCTAAGCCAAGAAAAAACCAGTTTCCAGAGAAATTACTGACTTATGGCATTTTCAACAGTTGATAATGCATTGACAAACCCCTTGATGATTCAGGTCTCTTATAACATATGCCTCCGCTGAGATATACCGGAATGGCCGAAATTCGGTCTGATGGACAGTTATTATAACTACATATATCGTAACCACGGTACCATGCATCATGAAATCTCATACTTCGAATAATAATAACGTAACAGTACACTATAGTACAAACAAACGATTAGATAATAATAAATCAAAAATATAATCGACCTATAATAAAAAAGCACTCTTTAAACAAATTATAAGGCCTTTAGAAACAGTTCACATGGGAAATGACAGCCATCTACCTAATAACATTTGAGTGTCTACAACTGTGTTTACTACATAACGTTTCATTGTAAACAATATTTCGGAGTAAATAAATAAAATTACTCTGTACCACGAATTCTCGGTACGTGTTGAAAGTCACTCCGATCAGTTTAGAAGATACGGTATTCTAAAGTTTTAGAATTATTATTTTTTCACATGATAATAACTTCGAATTCTTTTGAATCGGTCACTCTCACTCGGTATTCTTGGTTTCTCCGGTTGATGTAACGTTAGGCCCCCTTCTCGGCCTTGAGCGATGCGACTTGTGACAAGACTTGTCAAGCGACATGCGCGCGTACCTGTTTCCGTCGGTCGTCGCGTTCGCTCTGAAAGTCGCGTGGCGGTGACTCGTGGCATGCTCTAAGCAATTTCTTTCATTTGTTTTCCCCGCAGTCGCTGTCGCAAGGCACATGTCGCATAAGCGTGCAGCTTGTGGCTACGGGGTTGTTTATTTACACACTCTAAAAATCTGCCTACGAGTGTCGGACGTCGGCAGTCGTATTTAACACCCAACAGACGTAAGCAAATTTTTTCGCCATCGTTTACAGTACGACACGAGCAAGAGATTTCATCAGCGGCGTAGAAACTAATCGTACAAGAAATTATGCGCCTTAGTCTAAAGAAATAAAATTGTTTTTTGTTTTGTACTCGATTATTTACAATCAAATTTTACTCGGCAAAATTCGTCTTTGACGGAGATAACCGATGGAACTCGTGCTGAGTTGTACGTCTTCGTATCGACTAACTTTATCGTAGTACACGTACTACGTTAAAGTTGGTAAGTGAACGGTATAGTTTTATGACTGCGGAAACGAAGTAAAGAATGATATCTGTAAGGCGAAGCCGTGCCGTGCGAACTGCGACGAATTCATGCGTATAAATAATATGAATGAAATCCTTTGACAAGTGAACTTTGGCTTTATCGGCAAGAACTTTACTAGTCAGCAAATATCTTCGATATTGAGAGTCTACGTGACTGTTTTATTTTAAAAGTAATTATTATTCAAAATGAACCTGTAGTTCAAAGATTTAGATCAAATCTTACAAGTCTAAAAGTTCTTTGAAAACTTACTACTTTGGTCTTTATTAATCACAACACATAAATATTACCCTCGGCAAGTTACCGAATATCGTCGTAATATACAACTGTCGGTTTCGCAGTGAGTGAGTGACGTGTCGTGAGTCCCCGTCGTTTGGCTCCGTCACTTAACGTTTCGAGTTGTAAACAAATGCTCGTGGTAGAAGATGAACACAATTACGCCGGCCCGCGGCGGCACGCCACAGTTTGTTCGTGACAGCCCGCTACACGCTTCTACACAGAATTTCTTTCAATCCGAATTTCCCGATACAAACGTTCGTGACTCACTCGATGCTGCCGTGTTGACTTATTGCGACTTTCTACTTCTAGATTGTTGAATACATAGGCATTTAGATTAATGAAACCAAATTCAATTAAAAGATATAGCTACATAATTATACAGAGCCATTACAATAGGTAAGGATTTCTGGACTTAATGACCCGTTCGCCCCAAACGAAATAATATAGAAAGATAAGGAAAATTAGTTGTCTCAAGCTTAATTAAACCGATAATTCAAATTTTATTAAAGTAGAATCGTCACCAAAACCATCTTAATAAGCCAAGGTTTAAAACAAATCCAAGGAGTTTTTCGTAAAATGAAATTAGCCGAAAAAGGCGGCGCCATTAAAATTACATTAGCATAAATAAGAGGAATGCTAATCTAAGGAAAATAAATCTTGGGCAAGAAATAAAAATAATCCTCGTGGCCAGCCGTTTAATGACGTCATGACAGATTTGCTTAGCGGCTTATTTTACGACTGTCGAATTTCCCTTCAGCAGAAAATAAAATTTTCCGGTCGGAGATATGGTGTCCAACAGTTTACCCGATGTTAAATATTTTATTGGAATCCGGAAACGCCTAAAGGTTTCCGTTCAAGATAAGGTTGATTTTCCTTTACTTTTGTTTGGAAACTTTTCTAACAACCTAATGAAGTTCATTGAGACGATAGTTTTTAAGCGAGCGTAGTTCCCGGATTAAGTTTGAACTTTAAAGTTTATCTCTTCGTTGGTATTACTAGATACCAACAGGAGCATAGTACTTATAGTAGATGAGTTACAAAATACTTCTACCAATAAATTCTAGTACTTCAAAAGCCAGGTTTTCTTTACCGAAACCAGGCGCGGGCCTTTACGCGTAACCTCTTTTCATGCTTTAACATTGAATAAATGACCCGCGTTTTAAATAAAACAGACCCTGCCAATCTACCGCGAAAACGTCGGATAAGGAGAGTTGTAAAAACTTTTGAATGAAAGTCGAACGACTCATTACACGTTTCAAAGAAGCATACAATAGATTGAATTGCTCGCTGTCTTTCAAGTGATAAATAGGACGAGACGTATATTCTGAGGACAAGAAAATATTCGAAATTTAGACATTTTTTAGCACCGTAATATTTATTTGTTATGCAAGGCTGCAAAGTTGTTTTTTGGCGCGACTATTAGTCAATACTAGTAGTCGCGCCAAAAAACAACTTTTGAATCCTTCCATCCTTTGAATCCTTCGCTTGCACAGGTTTCAATAAACCTGAGCAAGCGAAGGATTCAAAGGTACGAGACCCAGAATAACTTTGCTGCCGAGTGAAACACACAACTTTTCACCTCACTACAGCGAGGAAAATGGTGTCTCCATGCATTGAACAAATATTGTAGGCACGCTTTTGTGCACTTTTTGCGCAATTTTCCGGAAGAAAGCTCAATTCGGCATAATGTACCGCTTGCACTAACTCTGCATTGCTAAACAAACCCAAATTATGAAATGTGAATTGAATATACAGAAGAAAATTCTATAAAGTTTTTTGAAGTGAAAACTTCTTTAGGCTCGTTGAGCGATTTTATATCGTGCTGGCCAGTGCGATTATTCTAAAAATGAGGTTAGCGGACTGACATGAAATAAGTATTAATGCATTATCAGTGGACCCGACGGTATAGAAAATTATTGAATAGAAAGGTTCGAATTTTAAAAACTCTTTCCACGCTAGCGGATAAAATGCACTTTTGGACGCAGATTTCGAATGATAAACAGAATTTTTCCGAGGTTGTGAGGTGAAAAATACATTATTGGAGCTTATTATTCATTCGTCATTTTACTTTTCAATATTATGTGTTTTTAATGTCACCTACCTTACCTAAAATTTGTAACTGCTTATAATCTCCAATTGTAATTTTTGTATCGTTATTGTACATCTGTCTACAAACCTGCAATAAATCACGCTACCAATAATATAAAATATTCACATCGTCAGAGGAATACTCGAGAAGGACCCTAGAGAATTGAGTGTAGCCAAAGCAATGCCCAAAAGCGGCCATCAGTTAGAGCAAGTTTAACACTCTTTTATTCTAATTAGTCCTTAGGGGACAAACTCAGAGGGTCCGCACTCGAAGCTCAGGATAGGAAACGTTGGCTTTATACCCTCCAGGGATATTTGTTTAATTCACAGAGTTATGATATTTAGACCATCCTTTATAAACGGTTTAACCGATATACCAAGTAATAAAGCTTCCAACAAACGCAATAAAACTGTTTCATTCACTACAGCTTTTAAAACTCATAACTGTATTTTCATTCAAAGTCAAAGTAAAATAATTTATTTCAATTAGGCACATTAAAGGCACTTTTGAACGTCAAAAACAGAAATAGAACTGATTCTAGTTGCCCCTTCCAAAAGGTAGTTTTCGTATGGATAAGAATGGAAAAGAAACTCCACCGTTACTTTTTTTTTTTTTTACAATACTTTTTATACATCAATTATACAATTACACACATTTCAACAGGTACCTATTTTCCTGACAAACATTCCCTGAAATATAATACTTAGTTTCGGCATATCAATGCGGGAAAACTAATAAAACAACATCACACGTCACATGCAACAACGGAAACCTATCGCATAAAAAGTTGTCCCAACAAGCCATCTATTACAAACTGATGACGCGGCGTACGTACGTACGGTATATCTGACGATTCCAGCAATTTTCTGTCCTATACGGCGCCTACACGTATTCAGCCGAATTCAATTCTGGCCTCTCAGATATTCCACGTGCACAAAAATAGTCGATTCGGCTCCCGGCCGGGATCGATGGAACTACGCCCTGGAAAAGATGGCGTAATATCACAACAGATGTCGACGACGGTTATGTCAACTGGCCGTCCATTCACGAAACTAATAAAAGATTCAGCATTGTCGTTTGGCCGAGAGAGGGTCCTTCCAAAGCATTGGCGCCCATTCCGAGCGGTGCGTACGGCTCATACCGGACCTTAGGCCGACATTATCACTGGTTATGGTTTAGAATGAACACGGCTGTAATCTCTCGCGTTATTCCTTTTTTTTAGAGCGCCCCTTTTGTATTGGTGGTTTTTGTCATATTTGGTGCGAATGAGAATTGCCCTGTATATTGCCTTGTATCTATATCGAGTGAATAGGGATTCGAAGCTATTTTGCAACGCACTGAACATGTTCTCACCTTTGTAATGTTATTAAAGCAGAGATTGTGTTTATTTGCTACGTGTTTTAGGAATTTAGAATCGTGTGGATGTTAATGTTCCTTTTTGCAATTATTATTACTGCCGTTCTTATTACTGTAGGGTTGTTACGAGCCTATGTATAAAAAATTAACAAATGAATTGTCACAAAAAAGATTAACATTGATAAACAAAACAAAAACGAATAAGTCGCATTAGGTACCTAAATTCATCTAGTCGGAACAATTCCCAGAAACCATTGTAAAACAAAATGCAATCATGTAAAACATGGAAAAAAAAAGCAAGAAATATGAGATCGGAAAGTTACAGCATAAAGTATATATCAAATAGCAATTGGCAATTCGGGATAGAAAGGTTCGCCCTATAAAGTACGTGAGGCGGTCAAAAACAAACTTCTGCCATAAATAACCAGATCGGATAAGAGAAGGTACGCACTCAGCCATTTTATATTCAATAAAAAATGAGATAAACTAAATTGTCTTGCGATACAGTCGGTTACAAGATTTATGGGGACGGAACAATATTCATGTTTATTAAAAAGTTATCAGAGTATGTCCCTTTTAGTATGGGGTCAGACACTTGTGGAATACATGCGTTTATAGACGATATTGAAGACTGTCGTGTTTATTAACAGACTAGAACTTTATAAACTGAAAATTTCAAAATTTTTATGTGCTATAAGCAAAGTCCACCAACTAGAGACCTTCTCGAAATGTGTTTGAAAAGAGAATCATGTTTTTAACTACTAGAAAAAAAACGTTGTAAACAAGTATTTTTCATTGTAGCAGTTTTTTTTGTTAGCTTTTTATTACTTTTTATTTCGGAACAAAGAACTCCTACTAGCTTCTGTTATCTTGAATTAGAAAAGATTTTCATTACAGGATGTTGGCAAGAACGTTTACTAAATCAATGACACAATTCGACTGATCGATTCAATCTGCCTGCCTTTTCCCAACTATGTTGGGGTCGGCTTCCAGTCTAACCGGATGCAGCTGAATACCATAGCAGTATACCAGCAACTGGGTAATACGATACCCCTTGGTTAGACTGGTGGTCAGACTTTCGGTCTTCTGACGATGCGTAACGATTCGGCTTAACATGCTTTCCGAGGCACGAAGGAGTCTCAGTATGTAAAGATGGTCACCTATCCACAGAACAACCCCGGCAAGCGTAGCATACCCTGAAGGATAGACCCGTGCGGCTGTTATTACTTAGCCACGAGCTACTCCGGATGACAGCAATGCGGACGAATATTTCGACGCCTAAGTGTCCTTTTGTTTTTATATTTATTGGTATAGTTAGGTAGACCTTTTATTTTTTTAGTTAATTAAGTAATTATAAAACTAAATTCAGATTTAGTTATTATTTTATCATGAATATGAAAGTGTTCCGATCTTCCGAAATTATTTAATTACTTGATAATATCAAAGATCAAAATAGCATGATACTTTTTACCAATGTCGAGTTGAAATCAACCTAAAACCTTTTGGCGTAGCCATTTTTATGAAATATATAAATATCTTTATATTTAATTGTCAGTATGTCAGTGTCACATTTTTAATTCGGTTTGACACGGTCTGACCTATAAAGAAGATGGCTGAATACCATTCTGTGGTATTGACATTACGACGCAAATTAATGCTGAGTCGGTGGAGCAGATTTTATCGTGCAATGAGCAGACAAAAATAGGCCTCAGGGTGACGAACGTATTTTGGCTTCTTGCTAACTGCGTAGGAGGTGAAGTATATTAAAGAAAATACTTGTCTTTAATTAATTAGAGTAGGCACCTACATTGGGTGCCATCAAAGGAAATCGCTTCGGTCATAACCGTTGAAACACTTAGTAGAACGTACAATAATTGTACATAGGTACAAAGGTTCCGTTTCAGTCCCCTGTCAGAAATATAAAACTTTGACGCTTGGTTTCGCATATATACGGTTAAATAATGTCTTTTAATCTGTATAGAAGCCTCTGACCCTTGTCCTGGGAGTCGAAACTTTCCAGGAAGGTTGGAACAGTGACGTCACATTTATTTTTCGATTATGTTTTGTGGTACTTGGTTGAATGGGAGGCGGACATGTATGGGGGTTGAATATCAATTATGTAGAGCTTGGAAGTCAGGTGAATTGAAGTGGCTTTATACCATATACCACTTTTCAAATCCGGGGACAGTAAAGACTCCAATAATTATAGGCCCGTATCCGTGCTGCCGGTTTTCAGCAAGGTGTTTGAAAAGGTAATGCTGAATCAAATGCTCAATCATTTTAACACAAATAAAATCCTTCACGACCAACAGTACGGTTTCACCAAAGGACGTTGTACGACTGACGCCGGTGTAACCTTATTAAGACACATTTTTAACGCGTGGGAAGAAGCCCAAGACGCCATAGGAATATTTTGTGACCTCTCCAAGGCATTTGATTGCGTCGATCACGAAACCTTACTCTTGAAACTTGAGCATTACGGACTAGGTAAACTTGCGCTCAGTTTAGTAAAATCTTATTTAAATGATAGACAACAGCAAGTTCAAATAAACGGTATCAACTCACTAGGTTTAAAAGTAAAAATGGGTGTTCCACAAGGCTCGATTTTGGGTCCTTTCCTCTTTTTAGTGTACATTAATGATCTACTCCATTTATTAAAAAATCAGCCACACATGGTGTTATTTGCTGACGATACTTCCTTAATTTTTAAGGTAGATAGACGTGCTACAAATTTTGACGAAGTAAATAACGCCCTACTGCAGGTCCAAAATTGGTTCACTGCTAATAATTTAGTATTAAATGGAAAAAAGACTAAGTGCATAAAATTTTCTTTACCAAATGTCAAAAGTAGGGATTGTGAGATTATATTGAATCAAGAGAAACTAGAATTCGTCGATAAAACTGTTTTCCTGGGGATCACGCTCGACTCAAGGCTACAATGGGGTCCTCATTTAACATCTCTTGCAGGACGGCTGAGTTCAGCAGCATATGCTGTCAGAAAAATCCGTCAATTTACTGATGTAGATACCGCGAGGCTAGTCTATTTTAGTTACTTTCATAGCATAATGGCTTACGGTATTTTACTATGGGGACGGGCTGCAGACATCGAGTCTATCTTTATTCTGCAGAAAAGAGCGATCAGAGCCATTTATAATCTACGCAGGCGCGATTCTTTAAGGGAACTGTTTAAGGATATTAACATCATGACGGTACCTTGTCAATATATATATGAAAACATCTTGCACGTAAGAAAAAATTTACATCTTTTTAGTAAAAGAGGCGATAGACATAATTATAGTACTAGAAATAGGGACTTATTAGTTCAACCAGGTTTCAGACTGGCTAAAGTAGACTCATCTTTCATGGGGTACTGTTTAAAATGTTACAATAAAATCCCTCCCCACATACTTCAACTGAATGAGACGAAATTCAAAACTTGTATAAAACGCACACTATGTAGGCAGGCATATTATAAGTTGGAGGATTACATCTCTGATAAAAATGCTTGGCTTAATGCTGGTCCTGCTCCACAACCACAACTAACTAATTAACATTCGAAAATGCTGTTGGAGCTGCTGAAGATTGTAAGACTATCTTTGCATTGTATAAACTCAATCTCTCCTTTGTATTATATAATTGCACAGGTGTGAGTACTATGTACTATAGAGCTACCATTTACCGGGTATTTTGTCTTTCATTGACTTGAATGTGCCCTGGCGGCTGGGAATGTCATGCTCACTCAAATGTCTCGCTGGTGGTGGCGTATGTGTTGGATCATTTAGCTCCCTTCAAAATGGTTGAGCTGAATGGTGCTGATCCATGCGTCATGTTCGTGAACGGGCGCCGTCAGTTGTGACTGGTCATTTCTTAGCTGCCATGGCTTATTTTAATTTTTGAATTGTGCTTATTTTGTAATTGCGGACGCTTTTAACGTGCTTTCTACATTGTTCTCACATGTATAATTTCAACATGAATAATGTAACCATTATATTGTAACAATATTTTGATTTAAAAGAGTGTCCATGGAGTTTCTTGCCCGTTCTTCTCCATAGGTACCTACTACGCTTTGGAATGGGCAACTAGCTTCATATTTCTGACTGACTGACTCCTTGACAATTCAAAAGTGCCTGTAAATGGTTTAATTGAAATAAATGCTTTGAGTTTGAGTTTGAGTTTGAGTTTGAGTTTGACTTTCCTGTTTTTATCTTTGTTGCAGCCTGAACAGTGGTGGCTCAGTGGTAACGGCCGTGACTCGGGACGTCGTAGGATCGACGCCTGACAGGCGCTTTACTTTAAGTAAATTATTAATCACCACTGCTCTCAAAACGGTGAAGGAAATTCAGAGAAAAACATCGAGGTAACTGGCATGTCATAGAACCAAAAATTCGAAGATGTCTACCAAACTCACACTGACCCACGTACTGGATTACAGCCCACTCCCTCTTACCTAAAGGAGGCCTGTGTCCCAGCCGTGGGTCGATTATAGATTTATTATGCTAATGGAGCCCACAGAAGTTAATGAATGTCTTATATTAATTAGAGAGACGAAGATTTTAGATACGTACTGCAGTAGTTTATTCTAAGGCCTTCAAATACAAGGCAATGCGAATAGCTGCTCAAAATTCGACGATTTTAGTCTCTTGTGGAATACCGCAGTATATTATTTTGGCACACTGCGTGCGCAATGCTGAACAAATGTGTTGCTTGAGTAAAATTCGAGAAAGATGAAGAATTCTTATCTTATCTTGAAGAAATAGTAGATTTATCAAAACAATCGATCAGTCGAGGAGCTCGTGGCTAAGTAGTAACAGCCGCTCGGGTCGATCCATCAGGTTAAGCTACGCTTGCCGGGGTTGGCCCGGGGATGGGTGACCGAGACTCCTTCGTGCCTCGGAAAGCATGTTAAGCCGAGTCGTTACGCATCGTCAGAAGACCGAAAGTCTGACAACCAGTATTACCAAGGGTATCGTATTACCTAGTTCCTGGGTTGTGGAGGTCAGATACGCAGTCGCTCCATGTAAAATACTGGTATTCAGCTGCATCAAGTTAGACTGGAAGCCGATCCCAACATAGTTAGGAAAAAGGCTAGGCATATTGATTGCTGTCATCCGGAAACGTGCCCAGAAGATTGGCAGCATTGGTATTGCCACGTTGAATGGTTTTTAAATATAGTTTTCTATGCAATATCCTATACAGTCTCATAGCTTCAAAAGGTATTATTGTCCTGACTTGATAAAGGAAAGAATTTTAAAACTGACGAAGGTATAAAAGCTTCATCTGTTCTACGTTTAGTAAACAATGTCGGGCAGTTGGGCAACCTTTTCATAAATAACTTTTATGGGAACACTACATGCTTATCTGAAGATATTAAAGAAGGATGTTTAGTGTGCCCGTTATGAGGCCCAAAACAATAGGTGTTAGTTTATAGACTCTTGTGTATAACCAAAAAGGAGGCAGGAATCTTTTCTTCTTTTAACTGGGGAAACTAAGCCAAAAGAATACGATAAAAAATCCGAACACAAAACAAAATTGTCAAATGGTTTATCACTCAACAGAATCAGCAATTGCAATTTAAAAAAGAAGGTTTCATCGTGTACTACACACGATGAAACCTTCTTTTATTGTCAAAATACCCTCAATTTCGTTCAATATGGAAGTGTTAAAAACAGTTTCAGGATTACGGAGCGTCCGCGCAAACTACTGGATGGCAATTGACTGGAATATTACAATTTCATTCCGACTGATGTTCCGAGAACCAGCATTCAATAATAAAATGCTCAATTTCCTCTTACTAATTATTTTATTTTTTGTAATACATCTAGAAATTCTTAATTATAAGCAGTTCTCGGTAACCATATGTTGTCAACGTATTTCTCAAGTCTTTTCCGTAACGAAGCTGGAGTTTTTTTTTTTTTAATGAGATATATGTCTGCGCTTGTCCGCAATTTTTATAGTTGGTTTTCAGTATTATATTATGTCTTGAATATCAATGTTTTCCACGAAACGGGTGCCTTTTGACTAACAGAAGTTACGTTCTTAGTACTAGGAGATATTGAGATAACACCGACCACCAGACTTGAGTACAAGTAAAGAAAGAATTAGGTAATCGTTTAACAAGTGAAGCCGAAGTTATAACAAGCTCTCCGAGTCAGACACTGATCTTCACAAAATGACTAAGAAACAATGATTCGTGGAATTCTATTTGGCCATGAGTCCTTTTCATTTTAAATAATTTTATCATTCCACAAAAACGCTTCCTTTACAAAAAATTGAAAGCTTTGCTCACAAAACAGTTTATTCTCGTCTAAAAGCTTTGGACGCGTCAAAACAAAAGATTACAATATGGTGCGCAACGTTTTTAGAACAACCAAAAAATCGAATGAAAGTCAATTTCCTGTTCGGAATGATGTCGGACGTTTTGTTCCAGGCCATATTAAGAGAGGCACGAGAGGAATGACAGCTGAATTGGTTTGAGACAGGCGGCCGAAGGCTCGCAGCGAACGTGCAAAGGCTTCCCTGTGGTTTCGCCAAAGATCGTATTCCCAAAATAGTTCGGTAGAATCTAGAGCGGCTAGCGGTTTTATATTTAGAAATACTTTAATATAATTAAATAGATGAGTACCTCGAAGCCTAAGTGTCTTTTGTTTTTGCATATATTATGTATGTTTTTTATTTAAAGTACCTAATATTGTTGTATAATATTTTACTATTGTACATAATTTATATCCTACTTTCATTGAGAAATGGGATTTTCAATGTCTGCTTTTGAAAGTTCCCACATAGTCAAACTATAACGGTTTAAATCAAATCGGAACGATTAAAGGGTCCCGAAACGATCAATTGCAATTGTCAATTCTTTCGTGATTGATACACATTGATGCGCAAATTGATCGTCTACCAAATGTAATTGAAGCGATTGACAATATTACTGTGATTGAAATTGATGGTTATCGATCAATTGCAAGTGATAGTTTCGGGGACCCTTAGATCTTCCTTTTTTTTTCGTGGTTATTTTGAAAGTAGGTACCTGCCGCCCGTTTTCAGGTAAAGTTGGGCTCATAAGTAGAAGCAATGGGTCAAGTTAAATAAGATATTGTCGGGTCTCTATAAGCCTAATTAAAAGCTCCTACAGATAGGCGCGATGCGATTCTGTTAGAAGAATTGAAGTTGAAGTTTTCATAGAAATTGTTCTACTAGAGTTGCGTCGCGCCTGTCCGCGGCAGCTTAAAACATCAGATTAATAAACTTAATATTTTTTTAAAGAAAGAACAGAAACATTATTTTCGAAGCATCGATGGTCGGAAATAATAACATCGTAGGTAGTAATTACGTCAAATGTAAAATGTCTATGTTGAAATGATGGTGTCAAGACAGCTCACTACTTACCTCTTCGTGTAGACAATACACAAGTACGGTCAACTGCCCGACGGTAACAAATTTGACTTCGACAGCGTTTTTACTACGTAGAAGTATGGGCATTTTTCTTAGTTCAAGTGTTCTGTTGACCGTACATCATTTATTATTAATGTTACGTTTCGCGTCACGTCATTTTTTCCAAATCATTTGACCCTTGCAGGTGACATCATTCATAATTACCGGTTTACTTAATATTGGTTATTTGATAACCCTCATGTTGCTTCTGTTTTATTTAGAATATCAGTCTGTGACAGTGTAATGGGGAACACGGAACTCTACAAAAACGTTGGAATAAACAACTAATATTCGTACTATTCCATTTTTTAGGGCATTTAATTTTCGAATAGTGTAGTGTGGGTATTACTTAGGTCGTTTGTTTACCGCACCGGGAATGGGAACTTTAACAGCTGACGACGCCATAGTAAATGTAGGTACTGTCGCTACTTCGGCGTCGTCATGCATCTGTTGCTCGTTGACGTTCCCATGCCCGGTGCGGTGGACAAACATTGTAAGCATATTTTTTCGTCCTGCCAGATTAACAATAAAAAGTGAACATTCCAATCTCAGCAAACTATGCATGCTAATTAAAAAAGAAAATGGTGACGCCATTAAAAAGGACTTCAACAAAAAAGTCAAAATACTGGCACAATGCCAGAGACGGTGTTAAAAAAGTGTAATTTAAAAAAAGAATAGTGTCTGTGGTCGTGTTTGTGATTGTCGTGATGTAAAGGAGTCTGGTGATCATGTGTTCAGTGATGTGGCTGCGGCTGCTGGTGATGCTCGCGGCTTGCTGGGCCCAGGAGGGAGAATGGAGTGAGGACGCCGAGGACCTGGGTAAGACTCTAAATCTATTTTTTGTCTGTAGTGCGGACAGCGTTTGTTTCATAAGAAAGCGGTGAACGGTCCCACAATGTCCAAATACAGAGCGTTTTTTGACACCTAAATGTCAAATACTGATTTTCATGGCGGGACGGAAATCAAAGCTTTACATCGCATTTTGTTTGTTTACCGCAGTGAAAAATGTCAGAGTGCTGATCCGATGGCAATCTATGAATGTTAACTTCCTACACAGCATTTTTATACATGGGTCGCTTACCAAGACGGTAAGGAACTGTTAACAATCATGATGTAGACCGCTTATTCAATCCTAAACTACTATACCCCATTTGAAATAATATTAGACATTAAAACAAACCCTTTTACAGTCCGTTCAACCGATTTTGACTTCTATACCGTAGGCATAAGGATAGCATTAAAAGCAAAAAAAGTTACACAATACCAACTATCTACTGCGGCTGCCATTTGTCATGCAACTAACGCAATAGAATTCAAAATCGGTTGAACGGAATGTAAAAAAGGCTTATCTATACGTCTAATCTTATTTCAAATGGAGTATAGGTAATAAATCCTTGAGGTACTATTTTCAGAATATTTGTGGTGTGAAAAATTTTTTCAATATTGGCTATATATTTCTTCACTATTTGCTTGAGTAGACATTAGTAGGTAAGATAAACAGGCAATGTATTTATTCTAAAAGCTATTTACTACCACATTCAAATAAAACTATAAGGTCAGTCTACCAACAATCGAACATTCTATTTTTACACTCTATGTCCGTTTGTTTGTTTACTAACTCAGTCTGTCTGTAAATCCGTATGGCTCGGAAATGGCAAGGACTAACTTTTGAACCTATTTCGGTTCTAATATTATGATTTATGATAATGAGAGATGCAAAACTATTACACCTAAATCAAATTTCCTATTAAAATGGATAAACAATGTTCAAAAGCTTGGTTTCTGTTGCGCTATTTATCATGAAATCTAGTTCAATAGGTGCAGTGATTCATTTTACAAACTGAATGACGTCCAACCATCAAATTAATGAAACAACTACCACAAAGCAATTCAAACAAACTCCAAACTACATCACATCCATTTCAAACAGTGTGTAGCACTCCATTAAAAATTACTACTAATTAGTATCAAACCGCTATTTTGTTCAATAACAACACTAGGAAATGTGTAACTACAAACTCATAGTTTTAGTCACGAATTTGAAATTAATTCATGGAAATTAACGAGTAATGAAATGACTATTTTTATCGCCTTTCCATGCCACACCTCCCCGTGAATTGCTGAAGCGATCAAATGAAACAAAATCGAACAAACTCAAGTGGGAATCGAGCTCAACCCATTAAACGCGATTGCTTGTCGAAAATGAAAATGGGGAAATATATTTTCGTTTGTTCGACGGATCGTTGTTTCATGTTTTTTGTCTGATTTTTATGCAATCCGTCGGGAGCTGCGTTTACACGCAACAAATTGCTCACTTTGGTATTTGATTGAGAGCGTTGAACGTAACGTATCGTTCCAAGCGTGCGTAATGGCTACAAAGGAATCTTTTAAATTAATATATTCGACAGATTATTATTCATTAGTCAAAGTTAACTCGCAAGTTAATAAATATATAGTTTTGAGACCACAACTTCGACTTCGCTAATTCTTCGAACACTCTACACAAGTCTGGAAGAAGTTTTCGAGAGCGAATCGTATTTGGAACAAACAATACTCGTATACTGAGGTGTAGCAGCGACGAGGTATGTTTAAATGTAAACGAGAGACTTACTCAAGTTCGATTTCTCGTTTGGTTGCCTGCGAAAGGAGCAAAAAGAGCGACCCAATTAAAAAGTGTTCATGCATGGGTGGCTCTATTCGGCTCCAATTTTATTGGAACGATTAATTTTATTGCGAAAATTTCTGGACAGCGGAACGAATGGAAAACGAGATTCGGCGGAGGTGGTGTTCAGCGACCTTTTTGTGGTCGCGCAATGGATGGGTTTGTTCAGTGCCGAATCTAATCAAAGGGCACGCAGCCGAAAAAAGTGCGCGAAGCCCTCATTGCGGCCGTGATGAATGAATTGAAATTTTAATGTAATTGGATATCGGCGATGATTGAGCGCGCGCGATGCCGCTATGTACGACAATAATAAAATATCGGCTACTAGATATATTGCCTCGCCTGCGGCGGTTGATTACATTTTTTCCTGCTCGTTTTATTTAGGTATAAATATGAAGCCTTGATTTTGATTGCTGAGGGCAAATTAGCAGATCGTTAGCGTAAACTAAAGAGTTTTTTTTGACATTCATAACATTCGGTGCTAGTTAATCGCGGTTACGCGGCTAAAACACATTAGTTGTATAACTAAGGTAATTTGTATGAGTACAAAACCTTATTAGGTAATAAATCATTACTACAGTTAGTTGAAGTACAAGAAAACACAGCACATGCTCGTTAATGAAAGTGCAAATTATTTGTTAGCGTCATGCCCGCGAGTTTAGACTGCGGTACATTCGCGCACACTTCTTTCATTATTACCTGATACGCTTGTGTTGGTACCTGTACATCGTGGTGCTATTGTAAACTTACTAACGAGTGATTCCTAGAACCCATATTGCCCGTGTTGACCTTTATTTAGTCCCCAGCTTATTAGTAAACTGGGTAGAATTTCATGGAAATACACAAAAAGTAAGTGACGACGAATTTTATTTCACACTAAAATAAGTTGAAGTTTTATGTTTCAAAAAGCAGGAAGTTTAATTTAAAAAATACAACAAAACTGCTATAAGCGAGACTATTCCGCAATATGATGTACTGCGAATGTAACTGTACAGTTACAGCCAAACTTGTCGCAATGTACACATCGTTCTGCTGAGCAATAACGTGCACATATGTGCTGTGTACAGTCGACAACAGTGGACTAGTTCGCGCGTGAGTCGAGTAGGTCAGGCCCGGGGCTTGCGACGTGTCTCCACAATAATTTTATTAATATTACCCCCGGAAGCCTGTCACGCGCGAAACAACCGCTCGTATATCTTCAGTCTGCGAAAAAATATGATATATTGAGAAAACGAGAGACGTAAGAGCTTTTCTTAGCTTCCCTTCGCGGAGTTTAGCGTCTTTTTAGTGTACTTGAGTACGTTGTAAGGTTTTACTACACCTCGCAATGGGGAGTTAGTAGGTATCTTGAAATAAAATTAATAGCATTTCTATTTCGTTTTGCCAGACTTTTCCTTAGTTAATTTGTAAAGCGAGTTAGCCTTGAGTGAGCTTACGTAAAACCGTTTTCATTTATAAAAAAATCGCTACGAAATGCTAAAATATTGTCAAGAAAATTCCGTATATTTTCATCGTCCGTTTCTGCTTTATGTATACCGGCACGACAGGAATTGATCAAAGGCCCAATATCGCTGCACGTAAAACATACCTTCTTATAGCGACACGGAGCATACACTCAAACGACAAGGATTTTTAGGCGCATTGAAGTCTTAAATGTCACATGATATGGAAAAAGGTCTATGACTGTGAATGTTTCTGTTGCAAAGAAAATATATACAGACAACATAATTTTTTATAGGTATTTAATGTACGGATTTACCAAGGAGTGTCATAAAAAATCTCTAAATATACCTATACACAATCGCACTAAACATAATTATTTGATATAATAATATATGTATGTATTCTTCTCTAGCGTGAGGAGCTCGTGGCTAAGTAATAACAGCCGCTTGGGTCAATCCATCAGGTTAAGCTACGCTTGCCGGGGTTGGTCCGTGGATGGGTGACCGTTTTCACATATCGAGACTCCTCCGTGCCTCGGAAAGCACGTTAAGCCGTTGGTCCCGGCTGTCATTTGTGGATCTTTGACAGTCGTTACGAGTCGTCAGAAGCCCGAAAGTCTGACAACCAGTCTAACCAAGGGGTATCGTATTACCCAGTTTCTGGGTTGTGGAGGCCAGATAGGCAGTCGCTTCATGTAAAATACTGGTATTCAGCTGCATCCGGTTAGACTGGAAGCCGACCCCAACATAGTTGGGAAAAGGCTAGGCAGATTTTTTGATTCTTCTCTAGCGTGTCGATGGCAATCTAAATTGTATTTTTATTACAAACCTACTCATTATGTAACCGTCTAATTACATTCAGTGACTCGACATACAAGTGAACCTGAGTCTAGAATCAAAAGTTATTTCCCCACACAGACTTCAAAACGCAGTTAGTTCTCCGAGCCAAAATATTCAGATCGCGTTGAACATTAAACGTGCACGGATTGGCGAGGCCCATACGTGGTAGCGTGTCGTGACATGCCTCCACCACTCATCTGGCCACATTCGGCACCGCCGTAATGAGCAGCGCAATTCTTTAGTGCCCTCCAACACGACACATCTATGCGGCCGCTTTATAGCCAACCATTACAACGGCGAACCACCAATCTAATATAATTTATATTTCCGATACATTATGCGTGACATTCAACGTCGAAACTTGAGGCTTTGTCAGAACAGCTTTATTGTGGAATTATTCTTACTGAAACGGCGGTGACATCGAAATAAAGGGGCGGGACCGATTTGGAATTTCATTTCTTTGCTCTTATCTTAATGCGAAGCGTCGTGTCTCGTCTTGACTAGCTGAGATTGCTCTTTTTCTTTCGTTTCATTTACATCAAAACTTTTTGTAGGTACATTTCTTTTAGCACATTTACAAATAAAAAAGTTTAAATCACTATCAATAAAAAAGAAATTGTATTGTAATTTTCATTGTCGTCGCCGAAACTTTTCAAGATTAATATATATTTTTATAATAACGCTTACATAACTTCTTACTTTCAATATGTTAAGGGTCAGTAAACTTAATAGGAAACTACGAAAATTCTCACGTTTTATAGTCCACTTTACCACGAAATTCACTTAGGTAACGATCAGCTAAAATAGAGCAGGTACCTAATAAAGATTGTTTGATAAAAAATATATTCCGGTTTTGGCACAAACGTATTATAAATAGCGACAAGGTTCCAAGGTTAGTTTCCCCGGTAAGGGCTTTTGTACATAATTTGTCTAGGACATAAAAAGTTACGCAACATACATATCGGGGGCACAATACCTCTCGGGTCTTCAAGCAAATTGATACCCGACTGGCACCGCGAGACCAAGTAATCCGTCTTTATTAGGGTAGTCTTCACACTGAGTAAATTGAAAATTCTTTCTAAGTATGACTGATGGTGTACATTACTTGCCCCCAACACGGTGACAGTTTTTCCTTAAAGAGAAGAAGATTATTTCATGCGGTGTGGAAACGGAGCGTTTTAATATTGCGTCTATTTATATTCATGGGCTCTTTATCGCCTCGAGAAAGGGAAGCCAGGAATCGTAACGATGTAAGTACAGAAAAACAGTGATATTCACTTAGGCATACTTTTTCTTGGAGTTATACGAAGGCTTGTTCCCCGAGTCGGTAGCGCGGGCCATGAATGTTTTGTGTCGACAATTTTCCTACCGAAATTAGCTTTCGTCTACTGCGCTGTACAGAGGTACCTATGCATGCATTTTAATCTAACGAGTATCATGGCTGGATAGAGGCAAGCCTGTACGAGCACAATTTCGTTGATATTACCTAACAAATGACGTGTACTCTCACTCGCTCCTTGCGTCAGTA
Source organism: Lithophane ornitopus (assembly GCA_948473465.1). NCBI lineage: Eukaryota > Metazoa > Arthropoda > Insecta > Lepidoptera > Noctuidae > Lithophane > Lithophane ornitopus. The sequence continues at coordinate 8,493,805 of OX419633.1, forward strand.
AAGAAAACAAAAATGTGAATAAAATTATGTTTTTCATAAAAGGGATTTTTGTGATAAGTGTTCGTCGACTTACTTATGCGGCGGGGTCGTAAACTCGTAACTTGTATTAAATTAATCAAACGGAAGAGGTTGTATGTATGAGAAAATTCTTGGTGTAATTTACAGCGCTTATAGTATAATTATGGCACAGGAGGGCGACTATTGAGGGGTACAGAGAGGCTTAAGACTGTATTATAACGTGTAATAACGTGCGCACTATGTGCTTGTGGGTAGCACTACAGAGGGTACAGAGGGTGCAGGGATAATGAAAGAAATAATGAGGCGTAGAACCTAAAAGGAGTAATATGCGACCCTTCACAATAGACAGACTTAAAATTAATTAAAGTTTAACTAAGAAGTCGAGGGTGTGGTTGAGGATGAAGCCAATGAGCTGTGATTGGTCGTTGGGAGTCGTCCTTGAGACAATAGCCATGTCTTCTTAATTTCAAATAAAAGTTATAAAATGAAAACCCAACTACGACAAAAATTCAATCAACTAAAAAGATGTAAACAAGACATCACAGATAGACAAATTAAAAATTTGAAGTCACACGTGTTAGGGCATAAATCGAGAGGATTACGTGTGACTCCGGATTTTTAATTTTTCTATCTGTACAAACCAATACCTAACCTGAAATATTATGTAACTTTTGTTTTTCCCCGCCTGCAATACCTTACAAAAAACAAAGTTTTCTGTTTTATATTTTTGCAGTCGGGATTTTTTATTTTTATTTTTTATTGTGATAATATTTATATAGACATAGGAAACAAGCGCTCACGAAACGCGTGTTATCTGTATCGAGATAGGCCTTTAGGGGTACTTATACCTACTGTGATTAAAGCTTTCATTCTGGTGTTTTATAAGAGTCTAACCCTCTTATTCATAAACGTTTCATAAAGTTAAACAGACGTATAAACGTCGAAAATGTATGGTTAAATAGTTGCTAATTCATAACTTAACTTTATGCAGTGTTTATGAATAAGGCGGTAAAAGCTTACATTCATAGTTCAATTCCAATTGTTATTATTTGTTTCTGTCCCACTACAGAGCAAAGGCGTCCCTTCCCTTATTTCACTTAACTCTATCTTCTGGTGTTTGTGGCCAATCCATAAGAAAAAGTCGAGTTCGTCCCGTCATTCCCTCCTGGGCCTGCCGCGTTCAATTCCAATGGGAAATAAAAATGTTTGATATACATGTACTATTTTGATTGATTATGATATTTGATAAATTGAAAATGTTTTCTTTTTGACACTTGCATCGTAATTGTTTTTATGTTTTTTGACAAACTAAGGGCCCGTTCACACGTACTACAACCACACCCCATCGCAGCGACATAATGTGGGCAAGCAGTGGTTACGTGTGAATAGTGTCGCTGTAAATTCTTGCAGTTGCGTTGACGATGTGGTTACGTTGTGGTAAGTGTTTACAGACAGACGGATTGACTACGGCCGTGCCATCGCGTTTATGCAACGTTGTGGTTGCGTTGACGCTGCGACGTCACCTTAATGTGGTCGGTATCTCCTACGGTTGGTCGCCACGGGCCAAATGTGGTCCATTTGAGTAGACTATTCATTTTCATACAGATTAGCGCCCGTCCACGTGGTGTCGTTGTGGAATGGTTGTGGTACTTGTGAATACACCCTAAAATCATTTACTTTTATTTTTGTAGTGTCGACGGTGGACGTGGACGCAGTGCTCGGCCGTACGGCGTCGCTGCCGTGTGACGTCACGCCCGACACTAATGAAGACAGGGTCTATATGGTGCTGTGGTTCCGAGCCGGGAAGGCTACTGGCGGAAAACCTATATACAGGTACTTTTATATACTATAATCATAGCATACGTTATTAGCCTATAATGATCCCACAACTGGGAAACACGTCTCCTCTCTGTGAAAGGCCTACGAACGCCAAAAGGCCAGTATATAATAGACGACGAGCTTATTACCATTAACCGGCCAAAAATCCGGATTTAGGACAACTTTCTAGAGTTTCCTAACGAAAATGACACTTTGTCCGATCTTGTGCGAACCCAAGAACTCGTGCTCAGCAGTCGCGCTTGCGAACTCTTGGCCAAAGAAGCAGTAGGGGTAAAACGTAACCACATCCACATATTCGTTTTAAAATTCAAATAAACATAAATTATGCATTATGATTGATTGCATACCCGATACCTCTGAGTTTGTTTCGGCCTTTCTTCTCAGAGTAGTCAGATAGGAAACGCCGACCTCATCTAGATTATTAAAAAATAAAATATATGACGTGTAAAAGTGATTCCGATAACCTATTTGCCATATTTTAGATATTAATTGTTTATTTGTATAGTCAGTTTTAATTAATATTAGTAATAGTTAGTGTTGTGAAATTTATTGAACTATTTGCAGAGTAAACAATTTCATCAATTTCAAACATTAACTAGTGTAGCACTAACATCGTCAATTTTTTATTTAGTAAAGTAAAATAAAATGTTTTTCTGAAATGATTATTTGAAGCAGTCTAAAAAGTATAAAAAAACAAAACATCAACCTACCTAATAAACAATGAGACTAATTAATAGAAATTAAAGAAAAAAAACTCATTCCGTTTAAAACTCTCGTAGCGCTACGCTGCTACGCGGTCGGCTACGAAATGCTACGTATTCGTAGCTTCATCACTACATGCTATCCCTGTTTGATATTGATTAATCATCAAATAATTGTATGTAAATATGGAATTATTATTGTTTGCTATAGTGTAAGCAATTATAACGCTGTGTTCACGTTTGATTAGCTAGTGGAATGGGTATTAAAATTACAATTAATGAAATGTTGGTTGCTTTGTGCTGATTTTATCTGAGCTCGATGTGAACTACAGTGAGTGATAGTGGCTCTCTGCATCTGCATTATTTGCGTTGCATACCTATAGCTAGGTAGCTATATTATTTATTATAAGTATAAGGACATTCGGACTTGTTTCCCAAACAATTCACTATTGTATGGTAGCATTTGATCAAAGGAACTATATTTAACGGAGCTTATTGTGATTTGGCCACTATTTAATAAATCCAAATAACCTTATTATACTTAAACTTTAAACATGAGTCCGAGGTTGCTGAAATTAATTTGAACGGCATACATCGCAATGTAATCATATTATTTCGCCATTTTTTTTTCCGTCAACTAATGAAGAACCGGCCAAGTGCGAGTCGGACTCGCGCACGAAGGGCTCCGTACCATTATCTATAAAACGGCAAAAAAATCATGTCTGTTGTATGGGAGCCCCCCTTAAATATTTGTTTTTTTTTTTTTTTTTTTTTTTAAAGAGAATATATAACTTAATATTCTGTGAATATTTCAAGCGTCTACCTTTTGCCGTTATCAATATATAGCAAAAACGAGCAAATAAATAACGATTGTCGTATGGGAGCCCCCTTAAATATTTATTTATTTTTGTTTTTTAGTATTTGTTGTTATAGCGGCAACAGAAATACATCATGTGTGTAAATTTCAACCGTCTAACTATCACGGTTCATGAGATACAGGCTGGTGACAGACGGACAGACAGACAGACAGCGGAGCCTTAGTAATAGGGTCCCGTTTTACCCTTTGGGTACGGAACCCTAAAAAGTTGATTGTGTCCTCCTTGAACCATCCCGCCACCATTACAAATACTACGTTTCCTTCCAAGCCCTGAACAAGACCATAGATTGTTTTTTGACCTTGGGATTGAAGTTGGGGAATTACTGTCTGTTAATTTTAATTCTCTCATTGCAGATTACTCTAAATATAATGAAATTAGCGGGATATAGTTGCCAGCGGAAAAGTTTTTTTTTTGCAGGATTTTATTATCTGAATATTCGCGTGTACACAATAGAATATACACTAATCTATACCAAATTCTATACCCCAAACATAGTTTTATATCGTTAGTTTGGTTCGATTAATTGCCTACAGTGGAGTAGCGGCGGCCGGACAAGCCTGCGGCACGAGATAAGCCGCCAGACCAAGACATCAATCATCCTTTGACAAATTTATGTGATTCCGACACAGATCTTGTACATGGACTGACCACTATATCTGTATTGTAGGTGCTTGGTTGGCAATGCTTGGTATTCAGTGTAGAATTATTTTATTCATCATCATCTGCCTAGCCTTTTCCCAACTACGTTGGGGTCGGCTTCCAGTCTAACCGGATGCAGTAACTGCCATAACTGCCGCGCTCTCAAGACTGTTGCGTACTGGTATACACTCAGATTTCGAAGCGCGTCATTTCGGCCGTTTTCTATGAAGACATAATACTATACTTATTTATACTGTGGTTACGTCAAAGTCTATAATCATTTATTCAGATGACACCATAAACCTGTAAATGATAACATATACAGCACGTTAGCACCTCCGTCACAAACTGAATAGTTACAGAAGGTTGATTACAACACGCACACACACAGACACACTACACCGAGATAACAGGATTATCGTACGATAGTCGTGTTCGAGTTCAATTTGCGTTACAACTAAAAAAATAATTAATGATCTTCTGAAGATTTCCAGTGATTCTGGAAGTAACTACATATTATATTCTCACATATCATGATCTGTCTAGCCTTTACCCAACTATGTTGGGGTCAGCTTCCAGTCTAACCAGATGCAGCTGAATACCAGTATTGTACAGTCACGGACTTTAATTGATGAGCCACCTTCAAACTTTTCAATTTTACAGTTTCATACATTCACGAGATTACACGATTATAATCGGAAATAGTCTTATCCATAGAGGTTGACTAATAAGTTCTTAATGATAAAACTAAATAAAATGTTGCATTAAGGTTATCCAATCTATTTCATACTGACCTCCTTTGAATCAGAGTTCATTAACTCGATTATTCTGAAAACATACCTGAAGACAGTGACAGTTGAAATGTCGATATCAGAGACGTTAATTTCGAAGTTGTCGAAATGACTATAAATATTTCTCCGAACGCTAACGTTACTATCGCTACGCTTAAACAATCGTTGCTAGGTTACTGTTGCTAGACCTGCAAATGGTTGACTTTGGGTAGTCACTCTGCTGTCAAATTTGTAGTTCTGGCTCTCAGTTTAGCCAACCGGTAAAGTTATTAAATATAATTTTCTTCTACTAATACGAAGATATTATGACTTTCCGTGTCGGGAACCGAATAAACCCGATTTGCATTACACGGCTAAAAGACGAATAGTGCCAGGTGGCTCATCAATAAAAGTCCGTGACTGTACATGAAGCGACTGCCTATCTGACTTCCACAACCCAGTTACTAAGCAACACCCCTGATACCGGTGATACCCCTTAGTAAGATTAGTTGTCAGACTTTTGGGCTTCTGACGACCCGTAAAAACTGTCAAAGATCTACAAATGGCAGTCGGGACCACCGGGTGAAGACGTAAAGATGGTTACCCATACACGGACCAACCGTGGCAAGCGTAGCTGATCGATCGACGCGTGCGGCTGTTATTGCTGAGCCACAAGCCCCTCACTCAACTAAATTTTCTCACATAGGAGCGGAGCATTAGTGAAAAATGTTGTAGAAACGGGATAAATTATTCCTTTTTGAGAGCTTCCGTTGCGTGCTCTGCGTAAACGGATTAAGTTACGCAAATATCATGTATGATGGAATTGTTCCTCTTTAAAAGTTCTAAAAAACAGTCCGCAACAGCATATGCCTATCTTTTAATATTGACTCACTATAACCTTTTTTATGGTAATCAAATTTGTTCGAAATTCATGCATTATTTGCGAAGGAGTTTTATCAATATAATATTAATTCATATTCAAATAAATAGTTTTAACATCAAGGGTATTTATGTAGCAGTAAAATACTTTTTACTTCATTCGAATAGGACATTTAATTTCGAAGTTATCACGAGTATTAAAATGCAAAGTTCGAAACTGGCGCGGCGCCGCGCCACCGCGACGTTGTCTAGTCTAGAGAGGAGAGGATGGGCACACGGGTAGAATAGGACATAGGATTCCCAAGGGATCGAGACCTACGCGGGTGAAACCGCGGGGCACAGCTAGTATAGAATATGTGTGTGCCTGTTTTTAGTTGTTGTTGAAGCTGACCTTCTGTACCTATTTATTTAGTGCTTCTATCTCAAGTATAAACTTAATCTGCTGTTCAAGAGTATCATGTTCACATTTCCTGAGTAGATAGCACACAATTTCATTTTACTATCCTCACCTAAAGGAGGTAGGTACCTATGCTTTATTATATATAAGTTTCTGCACTATTCTTGCGTGAATGTTTTTGAACTACATTCATTTTTTTTTTTAGAATAACAATTTGCTTGTATATCTTTGCGTTTTGTTTATTAAAGGGTTAATGTTAGGGTAAAGGTAAACTCACTAATACGAAATTGTTTACAGGTTCTCTTGAGCATTATAATTTGTTATTTAAGGCTCCGGTAGGCAGGCGTAACGCGACTCTCGTGGAGCAATTTCTATGAAAATTTCGCGGAAATTGTTCTTGCTTACACTGAAGTGACGCGCCCCACTACCGCATTTTATGTACAAACCGCGGCGCTCGTGTAGCGTGTGTGCGGTGTCGTGTCCCACAGTCGCGTCGCGTCCGTCTGCACTAGCCTTTATTTCGTAAAAATAGGTACGTACTCGTACTAAGTAGGTATAACATAATCCATAATCCATTCGGGAGAAATCGTGTACTTCACGGTACTAATACTGCGAAATTGTTACTACAGCTGTAATTAAAGTGGAAAATTATCTCCTTAAGCGCCTTATATTATAACGATAATTATAATTTATGTGTACTAGTTGCCTGCCAGACACTGAACATGTAGAAAGAAATACCTACTGTATATTTCTTGTACCTATTTATAGATAAAAGCGGATTTATTTTCAAGGGAAACAACCAATACACGATTCAGAAACTCAAAGCAACACTAAAACACACAAACGGTCACAATAAATTAACCATAAAAAAACCCGAACCACAAACAATTCAGTCATGAATAAATAAAAGAAATTGAAAGAAAACCATGCTCGAGAAAACAAAGGGGTGTTCCCAGGATTGGGTTACAGCTTCCTGTGGCAAATACACATTTACACTAATGTCGAGGTAAATATGAAATATGAGATGGAAGACAAAAATGGCGGATTGATTTACCGTAGCCGTCGGAAGCCGGATCTCAGGGAGATAGGGACTTCCGTACCACAGATATACGTTACATGCCAGGGCTGTAACGGGTTTTTTTTTATGACCGTGGTATTAATATTGTAGTTGAATTATAAAGTTAAAGTTAGCTTCCGCCCGCGGTTTCAACCGCGCTGTATGTCGATAAAAAAGTAGCCTATGTCCATCCCCAGGTTGCCATCTATTGCCAACTTTTGTCGAAATCCGTTCAGTGGTTTAGGCGTGAAAAGGTAACAATACAGACAGACAGAGTTTCTTTCGAATTTTATAATAACCCTTCGCCTGACAGCTGTCAGAATTAGTCTAGAAAAAGGTCTGACTTTCGGCCTATTTCTAGTATGGATAGTGACATGTTCACAGATTAGATTTTTTTGTTTTTTACAAAAAATCATATTGCTTTTGAAGTCTGTGGTAAGTAATAAAATGTTTATTTCTGTAAGTAGATCTTTTAAGACACTTTTACAATTAAATAACTAGATAGCGGCATTTCTTATCGGACCGTGACTGATAATTGATAAGAAATGCCGAAACAATGTCAGGGCAGTTAGTAATAAATGTGTGTTTATAGTTAGTAAAAGATCTAATGATGAGAAAAAACATGTTTTTATTCATGTTTCAAAAATGATGCATGAGTTTCAGTTTTCATTATGATTATAATTTTCATGTAAATGTATGCATTACAACCATGGTGAGTAGATACAAGTAGGTATGTACATTGATACCATCTTCATCTTACAAAACAATTTCAAATAAATCTTTGCAAATAGAGAACGAAAACATCTCAGAACTTCAAAGGGCCACCCCTACAACTTACACGAATGACCGCCTGATACGATTGGAATTTGAATCAATCCAATTCCGTCCATATTTTATTTGAACTTGAGTTCATTATCCAACGAGCACAGTTGAAGTGGATTGAAATATCCGATCGGGATCACGTCGTAAACGGACCAGGTAGTTTTCATATTTTATGTAGTTATATATTTATCTTACATACATAGATTGGACATCGTTTTATTGTTTTCTAAGATATTTCTGGTTTAAAAGGATGGATGAATGAGGATGGTGGATATAAAAGGAAATAATATCCTGCCCTCACTTTCTCAGGACGGACTTTGTTCTATGAGTGTAATAAAGCTTTTGAAATAAATATTCATAAAATGTATCGACGATATTATAAGCTTGTTCCACTGGGAACCGTTTTTACTGAAAATTAGAAGTAGTAAGTTCCAACCTATAAAGTAAAATAAATAAAAAAACATTGAAATATTTTTGTATTATCCTATTATTAAAAAAAAAAACCATCTGGATCCATTTTATCAAGCTACTGCTGAGTAAAAGCCTTCATTCTCAGCCATACTGAATCATTACAGAAAATATTGGCATCTAACCGTTTGGCTCAGATCGACCCAGGTCTTATCCGTGACTCTTAGTAGGTCACTCGCTGACCTGGTTCTGCCAACACTTTCTCTGTAGTCTTTTAGCATCCATGCCGTTTTTAGGGTTCCGTACCCAAAGGGTAAAACGGGACTATTAATAAGACTCCGCTGTCTGTCTGTCTGTCTATCCGTCTGTCACCAGGCTGTACCTCATGAACCGTGATAGTTAGACAGTTGAAATTTTCACAGATGATGTATTTCTGTTGTCGCTATAACAACAAATACTAAAAAACAGAATAAAATAAATATTTAAGGGGGCTCCCATACAACAAACGTGATTTTTTTGCCGTTTTTATAGATAATGCATTAAGTCCGCCTTTGTACAGTATTTTTTTTACTTGTGCATAAAGTTTTAATAAATTAATAAATAATGGTACGGAACCCTTCGTGCGCGAGTCCGACTCGCACTTGGCCGGTTTTGGTTTTAGTGTTTTATTCTACCTGCCAAAGTTAAGTCTTGCCAAATGTTTTAGATTTGGCTTTTATTTTTATCGAATGGCCACAACAACAGGTATTATTTTCCAGTTTTTCACCGCGTGTGCACGACACAGAATTTTACTACGATTTTTTTTTAATCGATAAGTTTATGCTTTATGTGTGTATGTATTTATTGTATGTATATGTAATTGATACACCACTGACTACCTGCAGTATTTTCTCTCTTCTCCCTTAAATCCATCCAAAGGTTGTCTGTAAAAGATCGCTTTTAGCGATAAGACCGCCCATTGTATCACCCTATGTAAAATTTCTAAACTTATGTCTGTAATTTTTATGGTGTACATAATAAAGAATATTCTATCTATCTATTTACTGTCTAGGGATCAAATCTAAATTTCTACATTTGCCGGATGACCTTGTGGCATTTGCTTGAAAATCACGGAACTTCCCGGGTAGGCGTAGAACGGCCATAATTACTTAGCATTTTTGTCTGTGAATCTGTGTTGTTCTTTCCTTGAAAGACCATCTCAGACACTAATCTACATGGTCCTCATAGGATCTGACCAAGATTATGTTTGAACTTTACAAGAAACAGTGACCCCTTAGTCGGGTGTTTCTTCTAAAAGCTACCTATTTACAGAAATAAATATAATTTATATTCCGTTGCTTTCTTGGATTTCTATTCTTTTATCTTATTCTCTTAAAATTTTAAATCAGTACAGATTTTGTATGAATTTTTAGCTCACTAATTACTTTCGACTTTAGTTACTGACCGTACATTCTAGTTATATTATCTGTTCAAAACTATAATTGTTCCCACACTTCCATTTTTCGAAATATAAATAATTGAATACAAATACCAATTTATTCGTTTGATTCGATAGAGCAAACTGTTCTGTTTTGTAGATTTTCAATATGGAATTCCATGAAATATTCAATTGAATCATAGACTGTTATCTGGATTGTTGGTGTACCACAATATACTAAAAACATCCGCTTTTGTTAAAGCCTAATGAGTGAGGGGTTTAAACAAAATTCAACCGGGAAAATGTTACAAACAAGTGAAGGGTGCGGTTCTGTCCGTGTTGTTGTTGACTCTTTTTTATGTGGCTCTGTTCTGAAATATATGTCAAACGCATTTCCAGGGCCTCCACATCCATGGAGCACCAGCACAAACACGTCTATACCACTGTGTATAGATGTGTACGTGCTGACTTCATGTTAGCCACTTTTTTTTGTTTTACAGATTTTTTTTTTTTTTTTTTTTTTTTTTTATCTCACACAAAACTCCTTACGTTACATAATCACATCACAATAACATAAAATCACAAACATTTTTTAGTGTTAGTAACAAATTGTACCTATAAATTATGTTAGTATTGTTAGTATTATACCTAACTGAGACGCTTCTGGCTCTCCTTTATAACGGATAACGGTGTCTACCCTAACACCCTGTATACGACGGAGGGAATTGGTATCTGTTTAACAGGACACTGAATATAACATTATATTTCCAAGTACATTTTTAAATAAGTGAAAATGCAACAACATTTATAAGAGAGATACAGAAACCGTCGCACAATTCCATTTCCCAGAAGTTATTATTTGACAAACTTGTAAGTAAGGGACGGAATTTCTTGTAAATACTTGTCATTCAATCTCTGTTTCCATTTAATTCCTTTGAAAAACGTTATTTATTTATTAAATTCTGACAATTCCAATTCATTAAAAACTGATAAATAATTATCAGTTGTTTAAGTTAACCTACTTTACTTTCAGGGAATCGCCTTCCATTTGGAAAGACGACTGAAACTTTGATGTATTGAAAACCTTTGTGAATCAGGAAATTAATCAGTCAGTTTTTTTTTAGGTAACATCTTTCCTCACGCTTTCCTGTAAATCTTTCCACTCGCTTTCTTGCAATCTGTGGGAGCGATTTCGTGAAAAGGGACGGAAACCGGGGAAGCGCGCGCTATTAGATTTGACCAATGAGCGCGCGCGGTGCTAGAGTTGGTCGTCAGATGGTACCAACCCATTTTCCGAGAGGTTGTAAACAGGATGATGATGATTATGAATATTCTTTCTAGGGTGTGACCAATGAAACCTGACCACGAATTATTATCTGTTGAATATGTTACTTCTCTTCTAAGTAACATTATTACATGTCTAATCCTACTAATATTATAAATGTGAAAGTTTGTGTGTTTGGATGTTTGTTACTCAATCACGCAAAAACGGCTGAATGGATTTGGATGAAATTTGGCAAACAGATAGTTTATAACCTGGATTAACACATAGGATACTTTTTATCCCGATATTCCCACGGGATCGAGACTTACGCGGGTGAAACCGCGGGGCGCAGCTAGTTATTATATAAATATGAAATACTGATGTAAGTATCGTATAATATGTCTTGAATAATAAATAGTATCGAGTCCGTTCAAGCAGTGGCAGCAAGCTCTTGATTTTTTAAATTGCCGGCTGTTTCGTTGGACGGCTTTCGTTGGTCAGACTCTATCATATAAACGTCAGCCAAGATGTCAGATGTCACAATATATGCGACTAATGTAAGCCTCACTCGTTTTTTACTACAACGGGGAAGCTCTTGGCCTTCATCTCACTTTTTGGTATGTGATGATCAGGCCGAAGGTGGAAGCTCGCTACACCCGGAATCCCCAACCACGGAGGAACTGGCTATCTTAACCTCCTACTGCCGAAACACAACAATGCTGTTAACATTGTTGTTATGGCGACAGACTTAGACAAGATGGTGGTAGCTAACCAGGCAGACTTAGAACAAGCCCTACCACCAACCAAACCGAGCAGGAAATTTTGCCCCCACTGGAAATCGAACCCGCGATTGTGGTCCTCGGGTGGTCTTACCACTAGTCCACAGAGGCGGTTAATAGAAAATAGCTTAATACCTTCATCATTTCAAGACATCTTTGTTATTATCGGTTTCAGAGAAAAGTGTGAAAAGTTCCTGCGAGCATATCAGATTAAATAAAAAGTTGACTTGGTCGAGTCAAAGTTGGTACTCCAAGCCGCTTAAAAATACTAAAATGAATATCATAATAGTTTCCAGACTATAAACAGTTATTACATACAACCGCATCTCAAACTCATCAGACATTAACAGAGTAAGCAATTACCACAGAGTAGTATCGCTACAGAAGCTACACACGTCAAACTAGCAACACACCCGGCCCGGCCCGCGCCGGTCATTAATCACGTCGCGTCGTTTAGCCCTATTATTAGGGTAACTGCCGACGGCTTTTAAATATCCACCTAGCGATACTATAAACCATCGGTGTCAAGGCGATAACTGGTCGGGGATTGAACCATTTCGACGCACTAACTTAGTTTCTATATCTATACATATTATAAATTATAGTGACTTTTCGTGTCTGTCTGTGTAACCACGTTTTTCTTCTAAACTTCGCAACGGATTTTCACCATCATTTAGAGAATTTACTCCGGAAGGTTTTTTTTTTGTTAGCCTACACTATCCTACTGCTGAGCAAAGGTTAATGTGTATTAAGTAAATTGTTATTTTTCCACTCTGTAATCGGCATTTTGTTTTTAACTTGTGATTGTTTTTCATTTGATAATGTCGCAACACAGTACGCAACTAAATTATCTTTGGCCGTGACATCTAGCAATAGACAAAATTTGTCAAATTTTTATTAGTTTTTATGAATGAATTTTTATGGCTTTAGGCTAATTTGTACTTAGAATAGAATGTAATTTTTTATTTTGTAATGTGCGTTTAGCTTGTGCAGAATAAACAATTTTTCTTTCTTCTTTGTATAATGCATTCTTATACTTACTTAAAATGGCGAAATATCGTTGCTAAGCCAAGTCAAAGAAACCGTGAGAAGCAAGGGCATGTCGCTAGTTTTGAATAAACTGAAGAAATGGTACAATCATGCTACGATTGTTAATTTTGTGAAGACGATTTCAATTCCTTCGTTACCTTGAAATTGAAGGTGGGGAAGGTTTCTTTTATAAATAGAGAATAATTTCAAGGACGCTTGCCGCCAAGGTCTGATTAGCCTACTTAAAAGATGTAGTACTTAAAAAATATGGATTTATAGAATTATAAACATTAGAATCAGCAATACAACTCTCTAAGTTCATGTAAGTGCATTGAATGAAAATTTCATGGAATCGTCAGTCAATACACTTATATGAACTTAGAGAGTTGTATTGCTGATTCTAATGTTTATAATTCTGTAAATCCATATTTGTTACGGCCGCTACTAATATTTAGATCAACATACAACCTGATACTGACCTGCAAATTGCAAAAAAACGTAAGAAAATTTGAATTTCGCGGGCCACCCTAGCGCATCAACCTTAATGAAAGTACACACGACCGCTGAACGTGGGGTTCTGGGGTCAAGTAAGTGGTGTTAAGTTTCTCATTAAGACTTTCTCAATAGCAGCCGGAGTTTAAGCTTACTCCAATCGGATCTCACAATTCGATCCCATAGTTTTTAGAGTTATGTTGTTATATAAATCGGAACAGGCTCGCCTGCCATCATATTGGGTACCTATGAAATTGGCGTTTTTTTCACATAAATAGAAAACCTCGTCACTTTTATGTTTTAAAATATTCATCAATTGCTTGGTATTATATCGAATAATGACCATCTTGGACAACTACCAATAGTAAAAAAAACTTTATTATTTATAGTTTTCTAAACATAAAAAACACCTTAAAAATTACTCCTCATTTTGTTAGCAGAAATGAACACATTTTTTTTTTACTTAGCCAAAACTTATTTTTGTCGCTTAATCTAAGTGACATACGTTAGCTTAATTTTTAATTAGTGCATAAAAGTTTTAAAACATTAGTGTTCATGGTTGTTATATAAATTAAGAAAATACGCATGTTAGTATGAAAAATGCAACTTCTTTAAAATTCCCCATACAAAACGCTGATTTCATAGGTGGGGACCTAATAATTATATGCTAATAAAAATGTGGCTGTACTGGAAACTTACTTACCTACTCCTTCGAAAAAAATGGCGTGATATTACAATGATTTCTAAAAACACTTGAAGTTGATAAATAGCTCTACAAAAAGCTTTACTTCTGCTAATACGCTACATTGTTACACATTGTACCCCACTCTACATATTGACGCAACGCAAGCTCGTCTAGAGAATTACTTTCCTCGCTCCATTTGTCCACAAGAGGTTCATCAAAGTGGTTTGTGATGGGACGATGATTTTAATCCTTCCGAAGAGGACGACCACTGTAGTAGCAAGGAGCAATATTGTTCACCCCCTGTATCAGACGTGGCTACCTGTATTTATGAAGGTGTGCCAACGTAATTAACGTGTGCTGTGCTGTGTGGAATTAATTAATTAAATCGATATTTAGTAACATATATTCATAACTTTTTCCGATATATACGATTTCCAAGGCCTTTAACCTATGGAGGTTTTTTTAACCTATGAGGTTTTCGGCTGCGTAACCGGGCTTTTTTGTGCACTTCCAGCCAGGGCTAAATAACAAAAAAAATAAAAGAAGTACCCAGGGAGAAATAGAGAAAAAAAAAATTGCTTAGAGCTTTATACCATTCAATTTAAAACTGACTATCAAAATAAATCAAATTATTTAATCTATTTTTTTTAAGAAGGAACCCCACAGTTACTCAGCAATGTCAGCATCGATTAAGTCGTCCCATTCATCACTATATGTAAATATTAGACCTTTCTTTGGCCCTGTAGGCCTCACCGTTGACCTTGAGGGCTCAACATCAGGTCAAGGAGATCCTTTCACGAGTCGCTATACAACGAACAGGCTTCTTTATCAGCTTTAATTTATTATCGTGGGTGGTTGCTAAAGTACTGTTTGTATGCGAAATAAATAGGTGTGAGTGCGCATAATAATTTTATGTTTTCCGATTTGATAACAATGCACAATAATTATGTATAAAATAAGTAATGCACAAATGTGTTAATTTTTTACTAACGCCCAAATAATCTTATTTATAATATTAATCTAGTTAAGCAGATACTGATAGTAATTCTACTAACAGACATAATATTTGTATGTATAAAAATAAAAAAAGCATAATTAATTTTCACAACAAATTGAGTCAAACCCTAAAAAACGGATACAAATCGATGTCCCGAGCTTTTCATCATCAAAACCGTTTACATTTGCCACCCTAGTTACTTTCTAACCCTTTTTCAACAAACAGTTAACGCATCAAGTTTGCTGGACTTAACAGATAAGTTAGCGTGGCTCAGTGTTTATTTGCATCTAGTATTTACTGCCTGCTTAGGGTGAACAAGTTCTTACAACTAACGCTAGCTGCCACACGCCGTAAAGTGAATGAACAGCGCGGTGTAAGCTTAGGTTAGCTAGATAGCGATGTGGAAAATAAAATGGCTGAAGTTTTAAATCTGGTTGATAGAGAAATAGATGCTCATTTTTTTTTATTACACGACTGCCCAACATAGATTTTAATGTTTTCAGGGTTCATGTATGTGAGTTTCTTTATTCCACCATAACTTTTAAATGCCTAAACGGATTTGGATGTAAAAGGTATCGTTAATAAATTTTCCGTTCCGGACCGTTCTGTGGAACTCTTTTTAATCCAAGAGGACTGTAATGACAATTTTATTTTTATTTATCTGTTTTGTCAGCGAGTTTTGCTTTCGCTTTTTAGTTCGTTTTCTGGCAGGGCAGTCGTGTTTTTTAATTATTTATTTTTATTTTCTCAATTACTGTGCAACACAGATTTGTGACAAATCTTTAATGACAGATGATGAATGGATTTCTACGATGCCATGGTGCTCTTAGGAACTACTGGTAGAATTTGTGTGGAATAAAGCAAAGTAATTGTATTTACTTCATCAATCAATCTGCCTAGCCTTTTCCCAACTATGTTGGGGTCGGCTTCCAATCTAACCGGATGCAGCTGAATACCAGTATTTTACATGAAGCGACTGCCTATATGACCTCCACAACCCAGAAACTGGGTAATACGATGCCCCTTGGTTAGACTGGTTGTCAGACTTTCGGACTTCTGACGACTCGTAACGACTGTCAAAGATCCACAAATGACAGCCGGGACCAACGGTTTAACGTGCTTTCCGAGGTACGGAGGAGTGTCGATATGTGAAAACGGTCACCCATCCACAGACCAACCCCGGCAAGCGTAGCCTTAACCTGATGGATCGACCCAAGCGGCTGTTGTTACTTAGCCACGAGCTCCTCCGAATTGTATTTACTTCATCAATGTTATAGGAATGAAACTGAAATGGAAACTGAAATAGACACTGCAGTTTTTGTTAAGCCAGGTATACACATGTAACTATGTCAGTTCATAATCATCAGCCTACAGCAGTCCACTGCTGGACATAGGCCTCTTCAATAGCCATAGCCACTCTGCGAAGAAGAAGAAGAGACAGCTCCATCTAACCTGAGGGCGTCCTACCTTACGTTGTGTATGTATGTTGCTGATTCGTGGTCTCCACTCAAGAACACGTATAACCCAACGGTCATCGGTTCGGTCAGTTACTTGTACAAAACTATGCAAGTAACTTGCGAGCCATTATGCCATTACAACCTTCTTCCCATAGGGGTAAGCAGAAACTACAGAACAGCCACCTGCTACGAAATACTTTTATGTAAGTTACTAGCGTGTTAATTCCTGGTTTTAAGGAAAACTGGAGTCTCTTTTTCTGTTTCGAATTCAGTTGTGATCTTGGCCAAACTGATACGTACCTATACAATATTTAATAAATAACTTTAATAATTCACAAAAGTATTACCCATGAAGCTAATCTTTTATTAAGTAGTATCGGAGCCCACTTTCTTACAAGATGAATTTTAAATCAGGATCTGTTAGCAGTCTCTTATTAATAATTTAAAAACTTTTCCGTAGTACCTGATTTAAGTTTTACTTTAGAAACTGCGAATTAAATTCTTATTTCATAAATTATAAAAGGCAGCTGTTGTAATATGGGTATCTATTTCGTGCCATTGCCTATCTGGTTCTAACCCGCGGCCACGCCCCCTTTTAGGTCAGAAATTATAACACGGAAACTTACTACCGGGTTCATGGTCTACCCATGTGCCAAAGGAGATCATTCACCGTCCATACATTTTTGGGCTAAATGTGAAAATGTGGGCCAAACAAAAAAAAGCTATATTCCGAAATATTACGTTTTTCTCTTCATTTTTTATTACTACAGCTATTATTATAATTATATAACCTACTATTAATTATTTTAACTAAAACATACTGAAAACAGTATTTTTCAAAATCGTATAACAGCGCAGAATATTGCCCTACAGATTTGGTCCAATAGTGAAAAGTGAAGCGAATACCATGTAACGGACTATGTAATTTTTTTTGTTTGGGAACTTTCATTATTTAGCCCAAAATGAAATACGTTCAGCCATTTTAGCGTGAAAGCGTTACAAACAAACAAACTCATTTTCGCATTTAAAATAATTATTATTATTATTCATATATGGTAATATGTTAGTTAGGATGATGAGAGTGACCCGTGTACCTTCTAGGCATATCCAAAGATTCTTCTTTCCATATTTATAACACACAACATCTCTATCTGACTGTCCGTTAATGTACATATAACACGAGAACCACTAGATGCGAATTTCACCAATGAAATGGAACGCAATCAACCTATATCAATGAACCTTCGTCATAACGTTGCGTCTAAACCTTGTTGAAGAGCTGTCAGTGTCAATATTCCATCTCAATGATGACACTGACAGCTGCAACTTGAGCGCAGTTTAGATGTGATTATCGCATTCAGCTTAATTGGTGAAATTGGTCCTAAGTATCCGACTTCCTTCATGATATTTTTTTATTCATAGAAATAACAACTTTCTAGCTTTAAGAAATATGTAGATATGCCAACCAAATGAAGCTGCGGGCACAGAAACTTCGGCAACAAATAAAATAGTGCAATATTTTACACTGACCTCAGCAAAAATAACCACTTTTTTCCATTTCTCGCCCGCGACCGCTCGACCATTGACCGAGCCTAACCTTTTAACTTAACGACGGCTGTGGCGAGCGGGTAAGTTGCAGTATTCTGGAAGTTAAGTAACATCCTGAAGCCGTTTGCCGAAGGGCGCTGCTCTAGTTATCTGTGTAACGGCAGGTGATTGGCATAATCACTGAGTCCATTTAGGATGGGGCCTCAAGTTTGGCGTATTGGAGGCGTTGATTATCTCTTTTTTTTTTTAACTGCTGATTGCATGTTAATATTTATAAGATGCTTTATTTATTCGTAGTGTCGCGTCGGAATATGGACAAGTTCCCTTTTTTTTTTAAGGTAGAGAAGTTGCTAATTATGTGATTTAGGTCGTGTGTCATGATGGGAAAAAGAGCACAGAGTGCATTTATTTGTGGAAAATGAATATCATTCAATTCAGTACAACTATTTTCTTCTATGTCTTATTTTCTTTTTTTCTGTCTCTCGGCAAACTTAAAATATAAACATAACAAACGTGCTACCAGGATTAAAAGTTTCCGATATTTCGTAATGGTAATCCAAATTTGTGGTCTACCTGTGTGCTTAACCTTAATGCTATGAGTTTAACCGCCTTATTCATAAACGCTGCTTAAAGTTAAGTTATGAATTAGCAATTGTTTAACCATAATATTTTCGACGTCTATACGTCTCTTTAACTTACGTTTATGAATAAGAGGGGAATAAATAGTTGTTCTGTAGAAAGGTTGGTTTCTTTAGAACATTTGCATAAACCATCTATTGTGATATTATAGCCCAACCTACGATGCACTACCCACACATGCCTATTACGGAAAACAGTTCTCACAAACATGCATAACAAGAACAAGGAAAATATAATAACGAGTTAAGTAATAAGTTTTAATTATTCATTACTTGAACTTACAAATGTTTAATTATGCATTTCCCTCGCTTGACTTTTCAAACTTGGTCGCCGTGACAAGTACTGCAGTGTTTGCAGATGCTTTACTTACTATTCTTAGCTGTATTAAAAGTAAGTAGAATGGCGGGATTCTGAATGTCAAGTGTCAAAATTATTATACATATAATATATATACACGTAGTTAGCCGCTAAATTATAACACATAAATTATGATGAAAGCCGCATCAAAATTCGTTCGTTCATCGAAAAATACCGCGCTACAAAAAGTGACTTTAACATAAAAGTTGTAGATATTGATAGAGAATGTAGGTTCAATACAAAACCTTTATTTATTCACGCAAAATGTTATGTCAATGTTATACCTAGCAGACTTCCAAACTCACGTAGGTTTCAGAAACAACTCATCCAGCCGATTGAATGTGATTAAATTACCTAGTAAAATGCTCGCGGGAATCGAAGGCATAAATAAAACCTATTTTTAGACATCTTCGTAACATGAACGTGAGTTTCTTTAACTTTGCTTAGTCTTGCGCATCGTCGGTAGTCGGGTAAAGCTACTATTTATAAACTGTTTCCAACCAGCTAACTTATAAACTCGTCTGGTTATTGCTACATTTAAATGTAATTTTCTTAATTAAAGGCAGCCGATCTCTTCTGTAAAAAAAAAACTTAAATGAAGTGAATTTGAAGTGAGCTGTCATAACACTTGATGCTAGAGATTGACACTATTGACAGCTCACTTTGTACCGGTAGTTCCTAAGCCCTCTGCTGGCTAGCTCAATTGAGGGAAACTCAGCGGGCAACGTTAGTTGGTTGATGGTAAAACAATGAAAGTAGATGGGAGAAGATAATTGTTTATTGCACGATATTAGTACTTTACACGTTTATAACATTATATATCTATTATAATTATAAATTATAATATATTGATACACGACACTTTACAAGATTACAGCAGAAGTTTATAAAATTATGTTTATATAACAGACAGCAACTAGCCTCTGCAAGCTCTAAAGATGAAGTCGAGTTGATGACGACTAGACGGAATGAGAGTGCATGGGAGTATTGACGTTCTGAATTTGAAAATCGAATGGTGATGTGGCCAGCCATAAAAGGATTGCCAGCAATAAATTATCGGATGAGTATGGAAGGGTAGGACCTCGTCACAACTTCTAGCCCAATTCACCTAAGTTTTCACGGTGAGACTTTTACAGAATAGACTTGCAAGTATCTATCACAACAACGGTTTATGAAAATCATGGTAAGACGGATCGGTAGATACAGGGTGTAAAAAGACCCATCGTATAGCCGCCAACTACGCATTCTGTACATCAAATTAAGTAACATTGCACAAAAATAATTGCTGGGAAACGACTTTTATTTTTGGTGTGAAAAATCGCTGTTTACGGTAGGTAGAGCTCAACGTAACGCACGCAAAACATTGAGTTTATGTAGCATGCAATGATTTTTCAATTTAAAATTGAGTGTTAACCTTTAAACTTGTATTCTTTAAAAACATCTGAAAACGTTGGAACTTACCTACAATATCTCCGTAACCTGAAGGTTCCCAGGCATGGTCCAGACCAAAAAAATGATCACATTGACTTTCTTCTACGTTAAGCGTCGTTTTACACCCGTATCTTATTATTATTATTATTTTGTTTGAATTTTGTGAGAATTTGATTACAACTTTTACAAAGCTGAAACTTAACAACTAATTAGTTTTTTAATAAATGGGTTTTAATAAGTTAAACTATTTTAAAACTTTTCGACATCAAATTATACAGTAAGAGTCATAATTATCATGCATAACTTTCAATCAGAAACTAACTAGATAGAGGTCACAGTGCAAGCAGAGTCAAATTTTCAATATAATATTTCAGCCATTGAAATATTATATTAAAGATTTACAAAACACGAGTTACAAACTAACTTACACATAACAAGTTAGAAACAGAGCGTAAGTTAACAAAGTTTTTGTACAAATTATATTAAATGTCTTACAAGCTCACCGTTTAGGGTCGAAATGATTTAAATGTGTTTGGTGCAAGTTCAACGATTGAACACGTAAATCAATTACATAAGTAACTCATTGCAGACTTGCCAGGTTATCAATTATTCTTAAAAAATAGAGAATATACTTAGCTACATATTGGTGAGCCAAACCCAAAAACTTATCTTTACCAATAATTATGATGAATGTGAAAGTTTAAGAATATGTTTGTTGCTGAATCACATATAAACGTCCGAACTTTAATTTATTACGTTTATTTTCTTTTTTGCTTCATATTTACCTCAAATACCCCCTTCGTCCGAGCAGTCGCCCTGAGCAGACGTGTTACCAGTTTTAATCAATTTTTAAACCAAATATTATCGCACAATTAGTCCCAAGTTATCCTAAACTATAACTTATAATAACAGCAATAAAATTATAATTTGCAACCAGTGCGTAAAAGTGAAAGGCGGTTCGCGCTACGCGGAGTGCCTGTGCGAGGAGCGCAATCGCCATAATTGTCGTCTCTGTCTCCCTACGCTAAGTAACTACCGCTACGACGACGACGCCTAACGTAACCGCTGTGCTACGCGGGTGAAGTAACTGGCTGCCAGCTACGAGGATACAGCTACGAACAACCGCGGTCGCTACTAGTGCTACGCGCCGGCTGCATTATCTCAATAATCTTCAAGGAACAGTGAGTCTTAAACCTTCTCAGTATGAGTCTAAGTCGTACTCCACCGCAAGGACTGTCTGCTTCAGACTCTAACCTAAATAGATCTGGTATTAGTAGCTTGTCGACCCCTGCGACCAACGTTACAATGAGAGTTAATTCCAAACGTATTCGACTGGATGACGACGATTGCAATATATTCGATATGTTTAAAGATGAAATTAAGGGTATGCTCTCAAACTGGATGAAACAGCAAGATGAAAAACTGGAAAAACTTGATAAGGGTCTTTCGAAACTAGAAAATCTTGAAAAAGGGTTGACTGAAATAAAGACTGGATTACAAGTATCAAATAATGAAATCGAAAAATCGTTAGGAGAACTGTCAGCACAAATAAAGGACCTAGATAAAAAGATCGATATCCTAGACCATGAACGGATTAATACACGGGCAAAAATTGAAGAGCTGGAAGAAAAAAGTGAGGGGTTAGAAAGAATCATTAGAAAGACATGCATTGAAATAAGAGGCGTTCCGAAGAAGAAAAAGGAGAAAAAGGAAGACTTACTTAGCATGGTTACCAGCCTGATGAAAAATATTGGAAGTGATTGCTCTACTAAGGAAATTAAGGATATATACAGATTGCCATCTAAGGCGAACGCGACAACATCAGCCGTGGTCACTGAATTTACCAACACCTTTGCCAAAGACAAGTTTCTAAGAGTAGCAAAGCAATATAATATCTCGCAACCTGGTAGACAAATTAACACAAAACACCTTGGGCTAGAAGGGCCTGAAATGTCGCTGTTCGTGTCGGACCATTTGACTCCAAAAGCGAAAAGACTCCTTTTTCTTGCTCGTGACTTCGCCAGATCGGAAAACTTTCAATACTGCTGGATTGCGAATGGCCGAATTCTCCTGCGTAAAAAGGAAGGCGATAAATATACTGTTGTCAAAAGCGAAAACACCTTTCAGCAACTGCGGGAAACCTTCAAAGTTAGCAATTAATGTCAAGTATAGTATAGCTGTTCTTATAATTATAATACTCTGTAAAATGTTATTACACGGGCTTGCCCTTGCGGTTAAGTTCAACACGATTTCTCACAAACCATTTTCATACATTCAACACTTTAACTCGCTTAATAACACATACTACACATATGCTTCTCTCACACAACACACCAGAATTCATATATTCTTTATTTTATTACTTTTTACGATATTTGAGCGATTCCTTATAAATCCATGCAATGTTACTACCCAACCTTTTAATAATTCTCAATGGCTTCCATAAATATTATTAACAATGAACTTGACAATATTCAATTAGGTAATTCTTATAGTTGTGAACCTGAAGATTGCCTCAAGTATATCAACAAATCCGATTGCAACATAAACCTATTACATATTAATATACGTAGTGTGAACAAAAACCTCAGTCAACTCCAAGTACTGTTAAATATGACGAAAATCAATTTCGACATTGTTGTTCTGACGGAATGCTGGCTTAGTAAGGTCAATAACCTACCTGTTTTAGACGGATTTGAGCCTCACTCGACTTCTAGAAATACTAACCAAAATGATGGTGTAATAATTTACAAGAAACAAGGTTTGCAGGGTTCTGTGTGGGAGCCGATTTTTGAGGGCGGGAATTGTCTTGTCTGTCAGATCGATAAAAGCTTAGCTGTTCTTGCCGTCTATCGCTCTCCATCGCTTAATTCAAAAGAAAATTTTGATAAATTCACACAAAGCCTTTGTAAAACATATGATAAAATATCCTCCTGTACTAGTGTTGTTCTCGTAGGCGATCTAAATATCGATATAAGCCCAAGTAATAGAAACGACCGGAGCTTAGAATATCTTATGATCAATGCCTCTTATGGGCTCACGCCAACACACCTTTTTCCTACCCGACTGGAGCACTGCATCGATCACTTACTTCTTAAGTCAAACCTACGTGCAACCACACTAGTGCTGGAATCACATATTACAGACCACAAACCTGTCCTCTTGTCTATAGCTAACGTAGCTCCACCACGGAAAATTTGCCAAGTCACCACCCGTTTTGATTATGATGCCATTATACTTGAGCTAGAAGATGCGGACTTCACAGTTATATACCAAACTGAAGATGTAAACGAATGTATGACCAAATTTATTAGTATTATTAAATCAGTTATCTCAAAACATACAAAATTAGTTAAAATACCTAGACAAAAAAGAACAATAAAACCATGGATGACTCCCGGGCTCTTGAGATGTATTAAAAATAGAGACAAAATGCATATGAAAACAAGGAAGGCTCCAAATAATCAAATTCTAAAGACCACATATACACGCTATAGGAACTTTTGTAATAACTTGCTTAGACAATTAAAAATAGCTTACGAAAAAAGTGAGTTAGAAAAAGCTAAAAATAATCCCAAAAACATGTGGAAAACAATAAAAAATATCACAAGCACACATAAGGCAAATGTCAGTGCCTCAGAGTTGATCAAACTACGAGATGACCCGAAATCATCAATAAACGATGTGAATCTCTTTTTTAGCAATGTAGGCAAAAATATGGCTGCAGAAATCATGTCACAGGCACGTACAACCACCTCCATCAGTAATCCTTACCCTTCCGCTCTAGATCATGACCGCTCTCTTACCTCCCCAGCCGACTCTCTTGTATTACTGGAGGCTGACGAAGCAGAAGTGGAGTCTATTATACTTCAGTTGCGAGATGACTGTGCTGTGGGATGGGACGGAATATCATCTATACTGCTTAAGAGGAGTCGTCATGTTCTGGTCCCAATAATAACGTACCTCTGCAACCGTTGCTTCCAAACAGGTGTATTTCCGGATGCTCTCAAAAAGGCAATAATACACCCTGTCCACAAGGGAGGGAGCAGAAGCAGTGTCAATAATTACAGGCCAATATCAGTCCTGCCAGCGCTCTCTAAAATTCTAGAAAAAATGTTAAACAAACGTCTGAAGAGCTTTCTGGACAAACACAAAATAATTGCTGAGAATCAGTACGGATTTCGGCAAGGAGTATCGACAGAAGATGCCGTGCTGGATCTCACGCAACAGGTTGCCAGAAAGTTGGATGGTAAATCAAAATGTATGGCTATCTTACTTGATCTTTCCAAAGCATTTGACACCGTTTCTGTTCCCAAACTAATCGCTAAACTGGAACTCATCGGTGTTCGAGGAATACCACTTGAGATGTTCAAAAACTACCTCAAAAATCGAACACAAGTGGTCAAAATTGACGCACACTTCAGTGACGAGAAACCAGTAACCTATGGCGTTCCTCAGGGAAGCATCCTTGGACCTACACTCTTCCTAATTTATGTAAACGACCTGTGCAGGATGTGTCTTACCAACTGTAACATCTATGCGTATGCTGATGATACCGCGATACTTGTCTACGGTCCTACATGGGATATGGTCAAGGCTTCCGCAGAACATGCCTTGTGCAAAATAATAAAATGGCTTTGTTTAAACCTCCTAACACTCAACCTAAGCAAAACAACATACGTCCCTTTCGCAATCCGACAGAACACTGCACCTTCTCATACTTTCTCTATTATTGCTCACTCATGCCCTAATTTAAACGAAAGCTGTGTCTGTCCAGCACTCACCAGAGCTGACAGTGCAAAGTACCTTGGAGTGCAGATTGATAGTGGCCTAAGATGGGACAAACAAATTGAAGCAGTCACCACAAGAACAATGCGCCTTATTCACATCTTTAAGTCCCTTAGGGATTCGGCTAATCTTGACACACTGAAGATGGTTTATTATGCCCTGTGTCAGTCAGTTCTTGGATACTGCATAACTGCGTGGGGTGGTGCAACCAAAACTAGTGTTTTGAGAGTGGAAAGAGCACAGAGAGCCATTCTCAAAGTTATGACTAAAAAACCTTACAAGTACCCAACAACAGAGTTGTACTCTGACTGTAAAGTTCTGACAGTACGGCAACTCTATGTGCTCAGATCACTTCTTAGAATACATGTCGGCCTGCCTCCGCCAAATCCAAATAAGCGAGTAAATCTTCTTCCAAGAACCCAGCACAAAACTACCTTCGCAACACACCAATTCTACACACTAAGTACACACATATACCAAAAAATTAACTCACAAATAAATATTATAAATTTAAACGTACATAAACTTAAACCCATACTCACAGAGTGGCTATTGCAAAAGGACTATTCCTACACAGAGTCTTTACTCACATACATCACCTAATCACACATGTACTCACTGTCTAACATACATTTATATTATAAGGACACACACGCCTATATACCTCAACCATAAACTCGTAGTCATACAAACTACATCTATCACACACACATATACACACACGCACACACACCCTCACACACACACTCACACACGCACGCACGCACACACCCTCACACACACTCGTATGTACTCAACTCTTATCACATGCATACCTATACACTTCACATAACAAATCTATATTAATATGAAAAATATTGATTTACCTCAGTACCGTTCACTTTAATGTACTAAATTATGTTTAAGGAACTGCTCGGCCGAACACTGTCTCTTAAAATACAGGTGATCCTAGTTTAAGAGACAGGGTTATATTAATTATTGTACAGTTTTTGCTACATTTGTATTGTTTTACATATTCTGTAACTTTTGTTGGTGAATAAACAATTTTTATTATTATTATATTATTATTAAATAACCGTATTTTCTTTCTTTTGTTCTAACTGATTTTTATAAATATTGGCACATGTAGACCGTGACGTGGATTAACAAATACTTAATACTTTAGAATACTTTTTATCAGGGTATGTGAAGAAATTCCCCTAGGAGCAACAACTTTTCTTGATAATTGTAAAATTTCAAGTGAACCCTATAATGTACAAACGAGTGGATGTAGGGGGAGGCTCGCCCCCTATTATATATAGGACTTAAACATAACTGGCGAAATTTGGGGGAACCACAGAAATATAAAAAAACAGAAATGCAAAAAACTTCTTTCTTATAATCTGTCTAACCCTTCGGGGAATACAGGCGTTATGTTATATGTTGTTGTGTGTAGATATAGGAGCTGGTTTCTATACGGTACATTATCTTAAGGCACACAAATCCTGACAGCAGACATGTAAATGGCAGAAGGCTGCCCGGCTGTACAGAATGGTGGAAACTCGATATTGATACGAAGCTATGAACAATATCGTTGTACCTCGTCTAGGTGATAGGAAGTAAACTGAGGCCATTCCCACACGTATACTACATTTGAAATAAGATTAGACATTTAAACAAACCTTTTTACAGTCCGTTCAACCGATTTTGATTTCTATACCGTAGGCATAAGGATGGTATTACAAGCAAAAAAGGTTACACAACCAACTGTCTACTACACCTACCATTTGTTATGCCACGAATGCAATAGAAGTAGAAATCGGTTGGACGGACTGTAAAAAAGGTTTATTTAAATGTCTAATCTTATTTCAAATGGAGTATAGGTATTGAATATTCTGTAAAGATATTCACAAAATGGTTTTCATGTTTAACGATCGACCCACCCCTGCTTCGCATGGTTGCAACGGTGACCATCCATATTTCTATGCTATATCTAAGCATAATAGACATAACACCTTCCGGATATATGCTCTAAATGACGGTGAAAACCTCATAAAAATCCATTGTGAAGTTTAGAAGATCTAAGCGGTCACACAGACAGACAAGAAAAAGTTTTTGTTTGTTGATGTTCCACCACACGGGCCCAGTGCGGGTTGGTGGATGTCACATGTCTTCGAATTTTTGGTTCTAGGACATGCCGGATTCCTCACGATGTTTTCATTGAAGCTCATTTCAGACTACGCTAGAATATAATAGCATATAGCATAATAGTTCATAGCACAACAATATCGCTCGCCATACATTTATTTAATATACAACCTTATTTTTTCTGCTAAACCCGAAAAGGGGTCATTGTACTCATCATTTTGAACAACTTTTTCTATGGGACCAACTTAGAAATCGCTAAAAGAAAATCAGCTGTTCCATACATTTTGTCGATTTAAGTGAACACCAATGTAGGGAACAGCTGATTTTTGTTTCACGATTTCAATGTTGGTCCCATAGAAAAAGTTGTTTAAAATTATGAGTACAATGACCTCTTTTCGGGTTTAGCATAAAGAAAAAATAAGGTTGTATAGTATAGCATTTTTTTTTTCATTTAATATATAGTGTGAACGAACGTGTTCTAAATATATATACATACTAAATATATATATATATATATATACTATTATATTATAGCGTAGTCTGAAATGAGCTTCACCGTTTTGAAAGCAGTGGTGATGATATTATTAGCACAAAGTAAAGCGCGTGCTGGGGTTCGAACCCACGACTACTACCTTGCTGACTGGGATTAATCTTGCTACAGCATGAGAAATTATTGTATAAATAATAATGAAGAAAAATAATAGTACGTCTTGGAAAGTGATCTAAATAATCGTGAAGTACTTTTATGTTTTATTTCTAATCAACTGCTAAAAAGGGGTATGTTATTGTACTATTTACTAGCGGCAATACTGCACGAAACAAAATTGTTCCCATAAAATCATTGAGGTCAGTAATAAAAAGCATAACATTAAAATATACCTGAAAGACTTTATCACAGCAGAAATCAAATCATATTTTATTAGTACGCCATTATGTGTACAATCCATCTTCCGCTTAGTAATGAGAAACTATAAAATAGCAATTAGCAAAGCCATTTCATAGAGTATAGTATGTTATTTTACTTGGAATATTATTTAACTGATAAAACTTTTGTTTATTGTGCCACACCGACATTACATACACAGACTCCTCCGTGCCTCGGAAAGCACGCTAAGCTGTTGGTGCCGGCTGTCATTTATAGATCTTTGACAGTCGTTACGGGTCGTCAGAAGCCCGAAAGTCTGACAGCCAGTATTACCAAGGGATATCGTATTACCCAGTTACTAGGACGTGGAGGCCAGATAGGCAGTCGCTCCATGTAACATAATGGTATTCAGTTGCATCCGGTTAGTCTGGAAGCCGACCGCAACATAGGGAAAAGGCTAGGCAGATAATACAACTAAACTATAGTAAACTTCTCTTTGCAGTCGGGTAAAAATAACGAATCCTCTTGCCTAAAAATTATGCACAGACAACAACACGCACTTTATCTTTTCAGTGACCTACTTTTAATTACACTTGATCTTACTGAAAACATCTGACCAATTTACATCTGACCTCATATAACCTACATTAGATCAATGTAGGTACTGGGCTACGTTCTTAAAACACTTCTTGACGACCTCGCATAGCGCTGTTAAATTCCTCAATCCTACTAATATATTATATTATATTATATTATATTATATTATATTATATTATATTATATTATATTATATTATATTATATAATATTATATTATATTATATTATATTATATTATATTATATTATATTATATTATATTATATTATATTATATTATATTATATTATATTATATTCTATTATATATCTAGGTAGACACCGTTATCCTTCAAACTAGTGGTTTGGTGTGATCTATAATATACTTTTAGACCAAGCTTCAAATCGCGAAAAAAAAAACAGCTGTTCCATACATTTGTGTTGACAAAAATAGTGCCTATAACCTAGCTAGATTAAAACATAGGATTTTTATCACGCTAGTAAGTTCCCGTGGGATAATTTCCGACTTCCACGCGTGATAGAAGCTATAAATGCTCATACAAAATAAAATGCCTCAGTAAAAAAAAGATAATCGTGACTAAAAAATAATTCCTTTTCCAGTTTCGACGTCCGTGGCCGGTCGTTCAACAAGGCGCTACAGTGGTCGGACCCCAACGCGTTCGGTCCTCGAGCCTACTTCGCGACGATCGCCAGACCAGCTTCGCTCACGCTTGACACCGTCCAGTTGGACGACGAAGGCGTGTACCGGTGTCGCGTCGACTTCAAGAACTCGCCCACGAGAAATTTTCAGATACGCCTTTCTGTTATAGGTGAGAGATTTAGTTTTTTTTTTTTCGCGACTTTGATTCATAGTTATTTTTGAAGGATAAAAGTACGGATAAAACGGCCGCATCTCGTGCTACCTACAAGTTGGAGGTCGTAGATTCGAAATCAGGCAGGCACTTTTCATTGTGTAAACTATTTCATCATCTGCACTGCTCTCAAAACGGTGAAGGAAAACATCCGTGAGGAAACCGGCGTTTCTTAGAACTAAAACGAAGAACATGACAACATCCACTTACCCACACGGGCCCACCGTATCGTGGATTACGGTCCACTCCATCTCACAGAGAAAAACCTGGTCCCAGTAGGGGTAACATTTTTAGCGAGCTGATTAAGCTTAAACTATTAATTTTGAATGTGAGTGCGTTCAGACAATAATGATTTTCGATTTAATAATAATTTACTACTTTAAAAAGAATTAATCAGCCATAAAATTACTTTTAATCATTTTAAAATTAAAAACAAAATGAGAGCCATGCAATAAGTTCATCGAAAATCGTAAAATTAAAATGTTTTTAATTAAATTAAACGTCATCAACATTTAAAAAGCAATTTACGTTATACAAAGTGTATAAAGTAACATGCAGATAATGATGCCATTCATAATTTACAAGCTCGAGTTTCATATACCAACACTTAAAATAAATATTGAACTCAGTTCGTTTCAACTTAATTTTTACAATTTCAAACAACTCGCCAAGACCGAGCTTTTAAAATTAAAGTCTTTTTACAAACTTGTCTGGGACCGACGAAAAATAAATTAACCGCTTTGGAATATAAATAAAGTTCTCAGCAACAGACGTCCCTCAAATAACTGCATCAAAATTTAACTCGAAATGTAAAATACATCGCACAAAATTAAAGTAGAACGTTATTATTAAACATTTCTATTACAAACGTGTTCACGTTTTGCAAGCAAAAACAATAATTTCCCGTGTTAAAAACTACTTAAGCTAGTACAACTAACATTTTCAATTACCGTCTGAATATAATTGCCCCCTAACGAGTGAAACGGTTTCGCAAATAACTCGGCCGCAAAACGTCGACCCTCCAAACTAGAATGGGAATCGCAGCAGATGTTCGCATTCCCACACTGAAAAACTTTAGCGCAAAATGTCTGCTCTATGCTGAAAATTTATAAGAGAACCTTATCTAAAAAGCCAGCCTTTCAGCGGCTTTCGCCGAGCGAGCGATGCAAAACAAAGCTTTGTTAGAGCTCCTTTGAATTTCGGTAAGGAAAATGAGAGGTTACACACGACCCCTACCCCGTCAAAGAAGCTCCGAGTGCTGTTATTACAATAATGTACTGCGATATCACGTTTGGAGTGGCGCAAGTCGACGCGGCGACGCGGCCGACACCCGTCGCGCTATCTCACTGGAGACTGCTCCCGAGCCTTCTAGCTCACGAAATAACCTAGCCACTATAGTGCAGGCTCAGACGCTATTCTCAACTTTATGCTTT
The DNA here is from genome assembly GCA_948473465.1 of Lithophane ornitopus. Classification (NCBI taxonomy): domain Eukaryota; kingdom Metazoa; phylum Arthropoda; class Insecta; order Lepidoptera; family Noctuidae; genus Lithophane; species Lithophane ornitopus. The sequence continues at coordinate 8,524,967 of OX419633.1, forward strand.
GTTCATCGCCAATAGAAATGTGAAGCCTCTAACTAATCAAAAGGGCTATTGAAAAAGAATTCAATTTTCTTCTTCCACATTTCATTGATTTGATTAATGATGCGCTATCTTAATTACTTTTGAAAAGAGATGTTGTTTCAGCCAATTAATCGTGTTATTCATGTTTGTGAGAGTTTTTATTCGGAATATAACATTTATTTCGCACGTTGTTAAATCCGTGCAAAAAGTAAAGTGATTAACTGGCCTGTGTACCTATGTATGTATCGGGCTATAGGCGAGCAAAACGCGGAATTGACTAACAAAGTGATTTTATTAACTCCACTGCCCTAGTACGTCGGTCGGCGTTGCCCGACCCGAGAATTTATTATACCTCCCTTATCTACATATGTTTATCGTGGAATTTTAAATTGTAAACGAGCTCCACTTGAAAATACCAGTTCAGTTTCCGCATGAATTTACGCTACATTTTGTTTGGCGCACCGTATATTTTGCATCAAATTATAATGGCCATGATTCATTCGATTACGTGATTAAAATATCAAATGTGCTCAGGTCACACATTATGAACGTTTTGAATATTGGTCAATCAAGGTTGTAATAGTATTATATTGCATCAAACGCTGGTGAACTCCCATTGTTCGTTGGAACGCATTCAAAAATTAATTGCAGGTATTAAATTGGTGGCCAGAGCAATTGGTTAGCATGCACCTCGGCTTCATTAGTTAGCGTTTAGCGGGCGGCGCAATTTATAAGCTCGGCAGTGTAATGTGTTTGTGTCTGTGTAGCGTACGTCCGCGGCCCGCGATCCACTTCCGTACGTAATTCTTTCCCGAGCCGGGTTTTGAGTTAAGTGAAGCAATATGTAACAGTTAAGTGGGGGTTGCAGCGGTGCTGTAATCGTAAGTCATCGCCTCTACGACCGCTGTGCCACGCCAAGGTATTGCAGTGCAAACCAATATTTCACACTGTTTAAACAAAGGCTCTTTACGAGTTCAGATAACTACTTGAACACATGCACGGTTGATTATGTAGTATACGAATTAATGGTCTGATAATAAGGTTACTAGCACTAGCTTTTGTTATGATAGTCTAGATTTCTAGATTAAAATGATAGTCGTGTTGTCTCGGTTAATAATCTCCCGACCGCTCATTGTTGAGGTTTACCGGTGGGACTATGTTCCGGACACTCCACAGGCATGATTGACAATCATAATTAACGGAGATAGCAGTATCCTATTATATTTCACTGTCAAGCTCTCCTAGGTAATATTCTTCAGTCAAAGATTAACAAAGTTAGCAACAGATACACGTTTTATAACACCGACAAGAGACCGGAGACAGAAAAGTTACTTACATTCTTACGAGAACGGAAAATAAATTCGCTCATAGAACACGACCTAATGGAAGTAGAAATGTGCCTAATATTGTTCCGAAGTTTCGGCTTCTAGATCAAAGTTCCGGACAAAGGGCTTTTGAAGGTTATATAAAAAGGTAGTAGACATAAAAACTTTTTACAAAAAAAAACAACCGACTTCCAAAAAAAACACTAAAAAAGTGAAAAATAACTTTAATTTCGGAAGTCGGTGTCTTTGCTTTTCAATTTCCGTTTTTTGCCACCGACTTCCGAAATTAAAGTTATTTTTCACTTTTTTAGTGTTTTTTTTGGAAGTCGGTTGTTTTTTTTTTGTAAAAAGTTTTTATTTTTCACTTTTTAGTTATGTTACCTACCCTACACAAATCCGACTAACTTAATAATTACGCAAGCTAAGTTAATAAAATTTATATGGGACCACCTCGGAAGCATGACCTACTAAACAAAAAAAGAATCGTCAAAATCGATTCATAATTGGCGGAGTAATCACGTAACAAACATACAAAAAAAAAAAAAACATTTAGACGAATTGAGAACCTCCTCCTTTTTGAAGAAGTCGGTTAAAAAGAGACGACATTCCTGAAGGAATTTTGAGCACTTGTGCGCATTGTTTACGCCTGTTTTAATACATTTGTTGCTCGCTGTTTACCATGTCAATAGAGCCGTTGGAACTCATTAGGAGTGCGTGAGGCGCTTTATTGTTCCTTTGGCGTTATTATGACGACGCTAATGAGCATCCACTTAAAAGGAATCTTCCAAAAATTTGTTTGCGACTCAAGTATCTGGATCCATCATATTTCGTGGGAGTTGCCGAGCGCTCACAGAAACACGCCCAAGTTTCAACTTTGAGAAATGTGATTATGTAGCGAACTTTAAGTGAATTGCTTTACATGAACTTATGAAACTTAATTGTTCTAATATAAACGGCTTAGCTGTTAACTTTGCTTTCGTACAATCTGACTGTGATACTGCAACACAAGGTTGCGTATTTTTCATTACAACGAAAAGTAATTTAGACTATTAACTCGTTCCATGCGTCTTGAAAAGTATAGGACCATTCTTGACTTTACCAGGGTGCGGCGTGTAAAATCGCAGTTCTCACCGTGGTGGCCGGTGGGGGTTTCTATAGAAGATACTGCGCCCCGCGATTTCACCCGCGTAAGTCTCGATCCCGTAGAAATATCGGGGTAAAAAGAGTCGTACCTATTCCAGGTTATGGTCTACCCATGTGCCAAACCAGCCGTTTTATCGTGAAAGCGTAACAAACTAACAAACTCACTTTCGCATTTATAATATTAGTTAGGATTACATGAGTACAAAAGAGACAAATGTATGAATGTGGATATGTTTTGAAATGGAACTTACTTTGTTTACAAAAATGCATGTACTTACTAGCAAAACAATTTTCGCTAATATTTTGCGTTGTGTGCGGCATGAGAAGTATATTGACTCATCGCCGCACTGTGCTGTATAACTATAAGGTCGCGTGCGCGCATGTTTTTATCGATATGAGCTACGAAAATGAAAGATCAAAAATGAAATTAAAGCTTTTCATCTTCATCAGAAGATTAAACGTGTAATATGTAATGCTATCAAAGCCACTGTTACCAAAAATTAAATCTAGATGATTTTTTAATATCGATGTTTTTCTCATCACTATTACCGTAAATATGCTGTTTATGTGGCGTATATTATAAAATACAATAATTATTGGCCACGTTTAAAAAAAAGAACTGTAAATAAACCTTAAATTTCGTTCAAATATTCAGCCGTATAGATAGTAGGTGATGTGGGCACAAAATGCTCACCTTAATAAAGTTGCGTATGAGAAAATGGAGGTCATGGCAAGCTTGCTATATTTGGTGCCGCGTTGAACGTGTTAACAAGATCTGTAATAACGCTTATTTTATTAACAATGGATGTTAACGAAGACTAATATTGTTATACAATTAAAGCCATATTGTAGGCAACTTCGGATTACCCAAGCGAAACAGAACAGAACTTGGCAATTATCGCGATACGATATAGCGAACCCTTTTGGAGAGTCTTCGAATTTCTCGAAAACTTCCTCGGGCCGATGTGGAGATGACAAGAATATAAAAAGCAGCCGCCTAGTCGCGGCCCGACGTGCGAGGAAAACGCTCGCCTGAATTAATAAGTACAACACGAAATTTGAATTTAATGAAACAAGTTAGCAGCAAGCAGCTGAGCGTATATCGATCCTACAAGAAATGTACCGACGATTCGCGCCGCCATCGTGGGCCTACTGAGGTGTCGTTCAAATTTATGCTAATGTAAAAGTGGATAGTACCTGCTTTTAAAAGTGTTATGCCTTTTTTACTGGTTATAATATAATTTGAGTCGTATATCCGATATTCTCCAGTGATCACTTATAAGTAGTGGCTCGACCATCAATCAATCAAACGTACCCGATATTTACGTCAAAAATATCGACATACTTGCGTCATTTCTCTCAGTAATAAATGTCAGTCTACGAACTCTTCATAATGATAGCACTTCAGTCGTAGATTGAACTGAAGATAAGAATATTTTCGGCCCAAAATAGAATGAAATACATGTCAGAAAATACAACACGACCTCTAGAATATTATTACTACTTACATTTCCGTAATTATTAAACTCGGCATTTACAGAAACCGTATTAGATTACCGGAACATACCGTTAAAGAAATAAAATAGTATGAAAACTTTAAATGCAAACATGTGTTTACCATTCCAATACACACCCACTTAGAATAAAATTACACAACATTTTTGAATACTTAAATTATTTTCACATTTGCGAAATAGCTATGCAATTTTGCTTTACCTATTGCAGTTTACGAAACGAGTAGGTACTAGCATATAGTTAGAAATAGTCTTGCCAATTTACATTCAAATAAAATATTGGTGTAGACAATCTCGTTTCTAAGTCCCGTCACTATGTCGCCCAATATGGAGACTCTCTTGGAAAGAAAACAAACAGTCGAGTCAAACGACTGTATAATATGCTAGAAAATCGCTTGTCGTAAAGCTAGTCTCGGTTTTAAGTTATAGCTCGTAGCGTATGGACAAATTCTCTACTTATATTAAGGAGTGTCGAAAACTCGTAAAATATATAGTAGGTATACCTAGTCGTATAATGCGGCCCGCTATAAAACAGGGATGGTAGACTTACCATGGATTTGTTATTTGAATAATTCTGACTAATAACGGACGGTATTTGTATGATACCCGGAATATTTGACGGTATATCAGCTACTTCAGAACTGTTGCTTCACTTATGATTTATTTACTGTATTTTTACACCTCAGTGACCTACTATAGATTCAGTTCATATATTGTGACAGGTTTCATCAATTTGAACTCCATTTACCTGAACAGTCAATAGTCCACTACTAAATAAAATTCGAATACAGACCGAAAAATGATAAATGAGACAATCGTCGGCCGTATATGATACGGTTGGTAACCCTGCTATAAACTCGAGCTGTTTGTGTACAAATAGTGTTCTGCCGGCCGGCCGGCTCGACCCATCGACAGGCACTTTTACAACCTCTAGCGTGTTGCGGCTAATGCATAATTCAACAGCTATAATTTCAGCTGTAGTCTCAGCTATGCGATTTATCGTCGCATCAAACGCGTTATCGCACAACGGAGACCACGCGAATTGATCGTATCCAATGTTCCTTTATGATATATGAGTAGAAGTGGACAGGATACGGTATGGTGAGATTGTAAAACATATTTATAGCTTGTAGTGATAGTTAGTCTTTATTTATTGTTTGGAGAGCCTATAATTATTACCGAATTCTGCTCGTTAAGTAAAAGCTCTTTCGTTTTTCCTCGATAGCCTACAAAAACAGTAGTTACAGGTTGTTTGGAACTATCCTTTACCAACGAAAAACGCTTCAAAGAAAAGTTCGCAGCCATTAATTAGGGCAATGAATCAAAAGCAAATTGGCTAGCAATAGTCGGCAAAACAAACGTCATATCGACGCCAACAGTCGTGTTTAATTGACGCCGTCGCCTATGAAATTCCGTTTAAATTGGATGTTGTTCGTTGGCCACCGATTCCGCTATCGAAGACCAACTTGCCGAATGGCTGCCTCTGTAATGACTACTAACTAGCCGGTCTGTCCTCCGAATTCGGGCCTTCGGGGGAGAGGACACACTTTCGTTGCCAATAGTGGAAGGGCCGTAATTCGGTTTTGCGGTGGTCCCTCTTAGTACGTGCTCCAGAACTATTGTTTTGTTTATACGACCGTAATTAGTAATGTTTGTCATGTTACGTTAGCGGTTTTAGAAGTGTTTATTTAGACGCACTACTGACCATTAATTTTGTTGAGCTGATTGTTAACACGTGGTGAATAGTTTTCGATATTAAGAGGGTTTGTAAATGTTTTATATTGAGCTATGAAGATACATTTTTATACACAGCTGTGGAGGTTCTAGCTTAGAGCCAGTGTGGTCTAGACTGGCGAACACTACGATTTACGGCTAGGATCTTTACTCTAGGGAAGACTCGGGTTTTCTTCATTTACATAGTGATCTTACCATATTTCTACAGCCTTTATGTTTTTACATAATATTACGCGTATATTCTTTGAAATAGTACATGGACACGTGTACTGTATTTCACTTACATTGAGCAATGACCCGGCAATATTTAAAGGTAAACTGACGGCTATTGGCGACAAATTATCCTGAGTTGGTCCGCTATTTCCTAACAAGAAATGACTGTGCTTCTGACTCGGCTAATAAACCAATACATTGAGAGTGAGATCTATATAAACGTTACTTACCTCATATTTTGACTTAGACATGTTTCCGTCTCTATCGTCCACTTGTTGTTTGACAGTTGTGCGACAGTAACAGGAATAACGGTTAGCCAAAGTATGTGTAAAGATGCGGTCTCACAGCCTGTTGAGGCCTGTCGTGGCCTGCCACGCGGCAGGATTCCCACCACAGGCTTCATCGGATCGACGATTCCCATGGCCTGTCGGCCTGGACTGGCAAAGCCGGCGGTGGGACCGCAGCATTAGGTAACGTTTTCAGATCCCGGCCTGCGAGAACTCATTACCAAAATGGAAATCGGTTCAAAGTCAAAATCAACTATTTCAGACCAGCGTTAATGTAAAGCCACCACTAACATCCATTTGTGCGTCTATGTTTGTCAATGGCAAACATGCCCCAAAATTCTTGGTCCCATGTTTTTGTGCTGCTGTTAACCTTACTCAAAGTGCTGACGTTAGGGCGGCTCCTATTGTTGACATCGCTGCATTATTCAATTGCCTGATAGTATATATTAGGAGAGAGGTTGGTATGTAATACATAGCGTTTACAAGTGATAGGGGACCGCAGTAAACGCTTCTTGTACCGCTAAGTGTAGGCGTCTTCGTGGCGTGTTGTATAACGGGTACGAGTAGGAGATGTCGCTACTGAGATTGGTTCTGATTGGTTGTGATAGTAAACAGTGTTCATTTAAAATGTTTTTTCACTTTACTTGTATGGGTCTTCTCACTAAGCTCAAAGATATTTCTTGCTAGATGGTGTGGCTTTATGACCGCTACCATATATTATTATTATAATTGCGAAAGTAATTGTTTGTCTGTTACCTTTTCACGCCTTAACGGATTTGGATGATGAGGACACGGATAAACCATGCCCTGGGTTAGGATATAGGTTATTTTTCATCCCGGTAGTACATTCCCGTGGACTAATTTCCGGCCTCAATGTGTAAATGACAACAGTTGGTCCCACCACTTTATCGTGAAGACTGGTGAGCTCAACTTTGATGTTGATTAGCAACATCTTGACAAAAGCGTCGCATTTTCTTTGCAGATCACAACGAACCATGAAGTGTTTAGTGACTTTTTTATTACTGATTTCTATAGAAAGATATTAAGTACAGTAGTCCTTTAATTACTTAAAACTATGCCCCACAAAACCGTTTTGTTGAAATCTATTGTGGTACACCTACTTACATCAGAAACGAGCATAAAACAGCCAATAACAGAATATTTTATCCCGCCACAGCACTCTCGATACATAATAACCTCGGCAGTCCATTCCCCCTCTCGTCTTTGTACGAGCAATGTTCTACCGGCATCTACATAATGAGTATTGTCCCTTTATTATGTACCGCGTCGTTACTTTCAGTCTCTTGTCGCAGTATCGTACGTTTGACGGTTTATACGTCGTTCATTATTGTATATAGCTGTGCTTGTGATCGCCTTATAGATAATGAATAGATAGAAAAATAAAAGCGGAGAAAACATTAAGTATCTGTTTTTGAACACTGAACAAAATGCGACTGATGATAATGGTAAAAGAAAAACTGAGACGGACTACTGAGAATGAATAAAATCATGAAGCTAATAGTTATCACCTTGCAAAGCAATATACACTGAATATTAAACCGACAGGACCGTCATGTTAACTACGTTGCAGCCATCTGCCATGCTGCTAGCCCAATATTTGTGCCAGTAACTTACTGGGTTAATAAGCATAAGCATAATCAGCCTATAATGTTCCCACTGCTGGGACACAGGCCTCCTCTCTGTAAGAGGGACTGGGCCGTAATCCACCACGCGGGCCCTACGCCACTACGACCTACAACTCGTAAGTTGTGGCCGTTACCACTGGGCCACCACTACTCTTGCACTGCACTTACTGGGTTATTCAATAAAAAATGATAATGAGTATAACGCAATTATCTGTTATACCTAAAATGTTATTTTATTTTTCGACCTTTCAGGTTTATACACTTTTTATATCTTTTTTGTAAACCAAAAATTCCCTTTCTAAAAAAAATCTTCCTGATCCCTTAAAAATCGGTACGGCGGCGACTACTACGTCACTATCTTCAAATTTCTGGCCCCTGAGATGTTCCTTTAACCGCAGAAATAGGTAAAAATCACTAGGAGCAAGGTCCGGTGAATATGGAGGATGTTCCATCAACTCGAAGCCAGCTTCGTGAATGGCAGCCATCCCAACTCTGGACTTGTGCGTGGGAGCATTATCTTGGTGAAGCAAACAAACAACAGAGCACGTTCCGAAACGACACAAACAAAATACATCTATTTTTTTTTAAACAAATGAGAATTGATTGTTTTTTTTATCATCATATCTAATAGTTAATTGATTCAGGCGTGACTTTGCGGAAATCCATTATAAAATACAATAGACGTAGATATATTTAGTAACCAATTCCGCTTGACTATTCTTCAAGAGTCCTAAAAAACCCTGTAAGAAATCGACACGTGTTTCACCTCTCAACGAGGCATCCTCAGGATGACGATTGACCAATTGCAAACCAGAACGCGACGTGTTACCACACCGAGCGCTGGAAGCAAAGTGAATCAAATCGCCCGTCACCCCCACTTATATAGGATTGCTGCTCGACGCTAATTGGCTAGAATCGTTATCAGTGCGATAAGCGCGATAAGGGGCGAACAATTGCAACAAAGGCGACCTTGGCATACTGGTATTTAATTCGTTCAACAGTGTAACGTTCGCTGTATTATTTTTAATAATTTCTAAACTCTCTAATACTGACATTTTAAATCCTTTATCACAAGTATGTAAAATTTTGAAAGTGTTATTATTATTTAATGAATGACCTGAATCTATTAAGTGTTGAGCAAAATGAGATTTTTCTGGACATATAAATGGCACATTATAGGAATAGTTGTCCAGAAAAATCTCATTTACACACTTAATAGATTTTACATACTTGTGATAAAGGGCCATAATCCACGACGCGGGACCGTGCGCGTTGGCGGATGTTACATCTTCGAATTTTTGATTCAAGGACATGCCGCCGGTTTCCTCAAGCTATTTTCCTTCACCGTTTTGAGAGCAGTAGTCAATAGTGATGAAATAAATTACAGAAAGTAAAGCGCCTGGCTGGGATCGATACCACCGGGCCACCGTTGCTCACGTCTTGAACCAAAATGGACTGTCAGCGCTTCAAATCTGAAGTAAACATAGTATTAGGACACGTCACGTGTTCAAGTTCCCAAAGAAGCTTTTTGTTTGCCTACTCATAAGTCTTCTCATAATAAGTAAGACGCGAAGTAAGATAGTACAAAGTTTATAATCAAAAATTAATTCTAGTAGTACTTCCTTAAAATATGAATGGGTTTTTACTCATTTTTAAGTATTCCCGCTTTTTTTCTTTTATTTATTTCCCGGTGCTTATTTTCTCTTCATTGATTTTTCCGAAAATAGAACCGAAGGTTATAGGAAAAAATTGCACGTGTTTCGAAGGAATCATTAATATTAATTTTTACTCATTTTAATAATGTTCCGCTGGCATAATTCAGACATTAAATTTTATAAAAATATATGTCTTGTTAGTTTTAAATCTGGATTTTTTTTATTATTATATAAATGGCACTCATCCGATGCTGTTGCCACGTTGAAAAAACTTCATAAACAGTGAATTCGAAAATAATTCTTAATTTCCGTAAAATAAATGTATAGCTATTGTGATAATAATTATTTTCCTTCATATTTTCTAATTTGTAAATAAAAAATATGAATCGTTTTTTTTTTTCGTTCGAGCATTGGTAGAATGTTTTGTTTTCCTTTGCATTAAAGTTGTTGTCTCTGATTTTTGCAGTAGTGTCCTGAAAATAACAATCGAACGCATTTTCGGCGTAACAATGGCGCGTGTTCATTCTTTTCTTGTTCAACTTAAAATTAATTAAATCTTTACTTACTAAGCAAAAGTGTAAACTACAGTTTCTAGTTATGCAAATACAGTCTATTAACATGATTGTTTGTTTCAGTGCCCCCACATCAACTAATACTGTACGACAAGTCGGGTCGGGACGTGTCCGGAGTAGTCGGGCCTCTGGAGGAGGGCAACGAACTTGTGCTCGTATGTGAGGTCAGAGGTGGTAAGGATATTATCATATTGGATCATACCTACGTACCTAGAAGGAATATATCTATCGTATATCCTTCAGCGGTCATTTTATTACGTTAACCCGAGCTGTAGCTACGTTCCCGCGTTGACGTCATTTTTTAGCTCAATAAGTGGTACCTACTTTTTAAAATTTGACTAAAATATAAATCTATCGTAAATGAGTAGGTAGGCAGTTTTCCATTAAAAACCGTTTCAAAAGTTTATCGTCCTCTCTTTTTACTGACCGACTCAAAGGCCGATTTATACTTAAGCTCAAGTTATAAGGATACATTGAATATCTCCAGCGTTCCCCAGAGTTTCCCAAAGGAACGGATACATTAAGCCAATAAAAAGTAGTTAACATTTTAATCTGTTTAAATAATTTCGTGCTAGTACGCTCACTGAAAAAATAAACTTTGTGCTTCCGGATTTAAAAAGCTTGTTGTGTTTTGGTCCTTAATCCTCTCTGAATAATGTTTTATAAGCTTTATTAATCATACAAATTCCATTTTTGCTACATGACTTGTTGACATACCTCTATCTATTAGTTCTACATATCCATCCCTGAAGCATAAACCCTAGAAAATTCAAAATACACATAACGACAAAATACCTACCGACTAGGTAGGTGAATATTGATTCAATCTGGCTACTAGTTTTTAATATCTTAACCTAATGCTCCGAACTCCTGAAATATATTTTTTCAATAACATTTGATTCTCGTTGAGCAAATAAGTATGCAAATTAAACATTAATCTGTTATTGATGTTCCTCTCGGGAGTCTCCTGAAAAAGTATCGACTTTCTAATTTTAATAATTTATAAATCATAATGGATCACAAGAATGGGGGAGGTTTCTATCGAAAAAGAATATGGTCAGGCAACAAACGTAATATTGTAATGGTGTTATTATACTCATTAATATTAATCACCTGTTATTTTAATAGGGTAAGTAATAATGAAAAATGGGCCACTACCTTAATGTTTTTCTAATTATGGTACAAGTATGCTTTTGAATGGATATGTCTGGCCATTACGGGGCGGTAGACTGCGAGGGGCGGCGAAACATAAGCTAACTTAGTACATATATATTTAAGGATTGAAAATACTTGAAAGAAGCGTTATAATGCAGAGTATACCTACGACACATCGACGCGCAAACTGTTACCATGAATTCAGTAGGTAAGTACCTTATTCACCGACGAAAAATGTTTATGCTGGGAAGGTCTAGAACCGTGTGCTGAATGAGGTTATAGTTTGCGCGTCCAGGGGCTCATGGCTAAATGATAACAGCTGTACGGGGCCGGTTCATGATTGCGACCATCCATTACCATGATAACAAGACACTGCCGTGTCTCGGAGAGCACGGTAAGCTGTGGTCTCGGCTGTCATTCATAGATCTTTGACAATAGTTACGGAAAGAAGCCCAGTCTGAATACCAGTCTTACCAAGGGTATCGTGTTACCCAGCAGCTAGGCTAGGAGGTTAGATAGGCAGTCGCTCCATGTAAAATATTGGTATTCAGCTGCATCTGGTTAGACTGGAAGCCGATCCCAATATAAAAAGGGAAAAGGCTAGGCACATTGAGTTTGCGAGTTTCTGACCCTTATACCATGTATAATATGTCCAAATATGCTTTACCCAAGATAGCCTTTGATACAACGATAAAATGCAGGATGCATTTTATCGTTGTTTTCATAACTTTAATGGTGACATCATTCTTCCTACGTAGTGTACCTATACAAGGTGTTAGGGTAAACTCCGTTATCCTTGAAACCAGTGGTTTGTTTTCATTTATAGAACGTAAAATCAATGGAAAAGAAAATCTACATTTTACTAGAAAAGTATTTCACCCTTTCACCCTATGCGCTAGGGCAACGAACTTGCGTCTCAACACGGGCGGGGGGTGCGGGACGTGACCTCGCCGGCCGCGAGCGCGACCCCTCCCTCAGTCAGTCAGCTGTTTCGCTAGCGAGCACGGTGTCGGATAGAAACTTTTTCGGTTTAAAGAAATTTATTTCTCAAAAAGAACATACATAGTTCACTTAAATATGAGAAACTTAACAAAATATTCCAGATAACAAACACAATTGCCGTTCGATCTATCGAGTACATACAATGAGTAATGATTTATTATTGTTGGTCAGCCAAATACAACTTTAATCTATTCTTAAAAATGTTCACTGATGAAGAATCTCTTATTTCTTTCGGTAACTTATTATAAAGCTGCGCTCCCTCAAACAGAATAGTTCTTCTCCCGTACAAGGTCCTAACTGAAGGCAGTTCAATACTATCCCTTTTAAAATCTTTTAATGAAAATAACGTTTTTTTTTTTGTTGTTACCCGGTCATTTATTTTTATATTTAAGTCAACTACCCATGTTTTGAGTGACAACGGTGTTTACCCTTATACCCTGTATAAATTATAAAGTGTGTTTTTTTAACTCGTAGACTAATTTGACATTTCAAGTGATTATTGTTTGTTTTTTTTCAATTTGGAGTTTGACATATGCACCTGTCAAAGTATTCTATGAGATTAAAAAGCAGACTTTAGTAGGTATGTTAGCAGGTATTTGATACTTCCCATAGTGAATTCATTCGCTCTAAAATCGGCATTTAAATTCTCTTATCCTTTGTTAATCTAAAAGTAAAGCAGGCCTTATTCTAGTACACTTAGGTACACGCTACACAGTCATTAGGTCCGCTCTCATTCCAAGATCCCGTTTCGTTGGGTCCTAACCTTGCTTTCGGCATTAAAAACTATCTCATTTACCCTGAGATCCTGACTTCAAAATTCGACGCGTGTAGGCGGTATACAGAGTGTGTCATATAAAAAGCGAGATCTTTTATCAATTAGGAATGTATACAACTTTAATGATTATTTCAATCATAATTATGTTTTAAATAAAAAATAAAAAAGTTTTTTTATAAAAATATTTAAAAATGTAAGTACCTAAATAATAAGTATTGAAAATAAAAAAAGGATAACAAAATTTTAATCAGCTTATTAGGATGCCCAACTTGTAACCCAAATAAATAAACAGATGAAATTTTTCTACGTAATCAACCTAGGTTGATTACGTACCTATAGGAAATTCCATAAAGCACCGAATTATTTGGCGCTAATTTCTCTTACCCCACTAGCGACACAAGAATGATGACAGATACGAAGACAGTCATGACCATAAATATCCCGTAAAAATCACCCCACTTACCGTAATACAAACATAAAACTATCAAGGTAAGTACATGTTCACAAATCACGACGGTATCAGTCAAGGAATAAGCATAAGTTCTACCCCAAGTGGTAGATGAGAAATTAAAGCGATTACTTTGATATATCGCTCTTAAACTTACCGATAAGTCACTCTCTGAGAGATCGGCTCCAAATGGCACCCGGTGTAAAGTTATCCATCGCCCCAAGATACGCCAGGGGGTAGGGAGGGGGGAACGGGCGGGGAATGGCGCCAAAACATTTTGCAAACTTTATATCAATTATCTTTGTACCAATCTAGGAGCTTTTATAATATTGGGCTTATTGTAACGGATTAATTAGCTTTGAAATTTATTGTTCCATTAACAAATTAAATTATGAATTATACAGGAATGTATGTCATTAAATAGGCTTTGGTGTAATGCGATTTGTCTACTTTTTGTTATGCTGTTGGCATTATTCATTAAAATAATACATCTATCTGCCTAGCGTTTTCCCAACTATGTTGGGGTCGGCTTCCAGTCTAACCGGATGCAGCTGAATACCAGTATTTTACATGGAGCGACTGCCTATCTGGCCTCCACAACCCAGTAACTGGGTAATACGATAGATACCCCTTGGTTAGACTGGTTGTCAGACTTTCAGGCTTTTTAAGTTCTGGTCACCCATCCACGGACCAACCCCGGCAAGCGTAGCTTAACCTGATGGATCGACCCGAACGGCTGTTATTACTTAGCCACGACCTCCTCGAGATCATTAAAATAATAATAAGTATCTTTTTATGGCCAATGACCTCGTGAAAAAAGCCGATGTCACCAAAATAAAGAAACATTCTTTTGTCAAAGACTAGCTGACTTACTCTTAGGTTCATTTTATTATTCGTATAAAAAGAGACAAAAAAGGACGAAACAGTACTTGACTAAATAAATGAAGTCGCACACAAACAAAGGGATCTAAACGAATTGAAAGTAGATGCCTCGTTTACTTTATTATGTTCAGTGCCAGTAAAGAGACATGTCAATCCACACTTACACGTTTGATTGATTATGGAGTCATGTCATACTTATGTATGAGGTTCGTTTAATCGCGTCCCAATTTCGATGGGACTACACTGTACGATACTTGATCGTTACGGCCCGGAAAATAGGTACCTACGTTGAGTTTTAGGTACGCTCATCATCTTCTAATGATGTAGTTTCGAAACTGGAGCTTAGGCCTAGCCCGCACTGCGAAATGTCACCGCGCGATTTTTATTAGGGCGGTTTATAATCAGTACGATATTTCAATTTATTAACACGCATTGTGAATAAAATTCCTCGCAATTTTTGTCAGTTCTATGCAGATCTCAGCTGAGATGCATATATACAATAGATAACAGAACTTAAATTTTAATTTACCTGTTAATACGGCGAAAAAGATGAATCAAAAGATGCCATGATTTTCTTACATAAATTATGAACACCTGCGAAAATACAGTAAAAAGATTTTCGGCTATAACTGGCTAAAATGGCTAAAGAATCATTCGATTATAATTTACTGCGTGTAGTGTAGGAATAAGCGGCAAGCGGCCCGCCCCCTCCCGTTTACGCGAATTTTGTTTCTCAATGCGAGGAGCGACTCCTCAAAGTATTCGCGCGTATTAAATTCGCACCGAATCGCGTCAAATCTGCATCTAACCAGAGAATTTTTTACCACGCGAATTTTAAGTCGCGTGGATACCATGTGTTACAGTGGGCGATAAAAACATCGTGCGTTTTTTTATCGCAGTGCTAAAAACGGATGAAGCGAGTAGAAAGCGGCCATAATGTTATAACTCGAATTACATCATTACTTTTAAAAACTGGGCTTGCCTGAAATAAAGCTAAGAGAATAATTTAATTGACTGATGGCTTTTTAATATTTTGGCTTAACTTTATTACTTGTATACGAAATTGTTAGTAGATATTCAATCTTAATCATTTCAACATTATTCTAGATAATAAAAATATAGAGATTAATGTTCTGATATAAATCTTAAATTACTGTCGATTTCTCTTGTGTACACAGACATTGTTATTGCGAGAGTTAACAAAACTTACACACTTTGATTATTAAAGTTTGTTTGAAATATAACTATGAACAAGATTCAAACAACAGGGTTAGTAAGTTGGATCAACAGTTTCTGTTACTAACTTATAATAATTATGATTGGAGAGGAAAACCTTCTTATAGGTATAAGTAAATCGCGGTTAAACCTCTGAAGCGCTCAATGTTTCGAGACGGAATTATGCATAGCCCCTGGGATTAGCGGGTTGTCATCCCGTGTCGCCCCAAAAGGACTCAGCTAGATCATTTTCATGGTCCAACGTGCGGACAAATAGAGTAGTCTTAATGGACTTTTGTTAATATTCCTTTGCCTTTTAGTGCTGATGTGAAAAAAACATGTGAAAGTGAACTTTCAAAGTTAGTTACTATACCCAAATTATTAACATAATTCACTAAGGGTAAATAAAAATTCTCAGCCTATTTTATGATGATTGATGACATGGCCTGAGTCAGTTTCCACCAAGAAAATGATAGGATTTCAGGAAAATGTTCAAAGTCAAAAGTCGATATTGCCTCATATGTAAAAAGTTTTGATATAACGTTTTCAACACTTAGAAAAAGTAAAGGCGTGTAAACCAGAGTTGTTCTAAAACTAGTCTATTTCTGACTATTTTAGGTCTTATTTTTTAAAAAACTTGACGCAAACATGCAAAGGAAAGCTCATTGAATGTCTATTGAAATCCATTAGGACTCCTAAAATAACTTGTTTCAGCTAAAACCATGTTATATAAAGTACAGGCGGAAAATCTCAAATTCAACATATTTTACTAACGATCTATATTTGGTTTGGCATTAGCTATACTCCATTTTATTCCTCTAAAATTCTAACCAAAATCAGTACCGTTACTGAATTTAGCTTCTCACCAAATAATTCCAAAGAATTTCTTTGTAATGTTTTGTTTACTAAACCGTATACCTTGGTACTGCGGGTACTATTGCCTTTGGCGGAGAGCTGGGCAAGAAGTTGAGGAACAAGTTAGTTTGAGAGTCAGTGACGTAGAATGATCAATAGGGCGGGGGTCGACCGGCCGCCGCGATAACGTAATTACTCCCAGAGCCTGCCAGTCTCGCCCCACGACAGACGCCTCTACATTGTTTCTGGCCCATAATCTATAGGGACTTTTTATGGGTTAGTTTTCATTTGTAGGGTGAGTTTCGAAGGGAGTAAAGAAATTGTTCGTGTGTGTAGTTTTCCGGTAGAAAGTTAGTTTTAGTTTTTTTATAGCTTCAGGTCAAACGTTTGTGTGTGGTTTCTTTTCACATTTAAATGGTAAACGAACAAGCAAATGTTTTTTTTGCGGCTCACTAGATTCAAAATACACCATCTAAAAAATATAATTATTACTTGTTTTCTACTACATTCCAACGAAACTACGAGAATTCAAATCATTCGTCAAAAACACTGCAATATTTTACGAAAATACCATTCTTCTACAACTCTTTATTTCCATAAAAGAATTCCGTAAAATATTCTCCAATCATAGTCAAAAGCGCATTGTTACTGCGTTCATAAAGAAAATACTTCTATTCGAAGAGATAGCTCTCAACAGCTTCGGGACTGGCATTTCAAGCTGCATTATGATACATTTTTAACCTTTATAGCTACACTGCATGCTGTCACATAACATTTATTTACTACTAGAATTTTCCACAGCTTGGGATGTAAAAGGCATGTGGAACTAGTATTTGATAAACTAAGTTAGATTTCACGTGTCTTAGTGTTAGAAAGTAACTATCTTGCTAGGGCGTTGCCCTATTGATGTTGTCAATCACCTATATGACATAGAACCTAATAGTAGGTTATCTATTGTCTGTCCAGTGTGATGATTAAACAGCTTTAGACAGCTGTGCTGCTGGGAAGTTTGTTGGGCCACTTCTTCTTCACAGCTTAAGTACTAGGAAGTGGAGAAGGGCGAGCGTTTTGAGAGACTGTGTTATGTAATTTTGACGTTTGAAAAGTGCTACTTCTCAGCCAAGTTTGAATAAATGACTTTTGATTTTGAGGTTAGGTGCGGTTCTGAACGTCTCAAAAGATCTAAGTTATATAGGATCAAAAAGCATAATTCCTCACAAGTGCTAAACATACCTTCAGTGATAGTTAATTGATTCAGGCGTGACTTTGCGGAAATCCATTATAAAATACAATAGACGTAGATATATTTAGTAACCAATTCCGCTTGACTATTCTTCAAGAGTCCTAAAAAACCCTGTAAGAAATCGACTCGTGTTTCACCTCTCAACGAGGCATCCTCAGGATGACGATTGACCAATTGCAAACCAGAACGCGACGTGTTACCACACCGAGCGCTGGACGCAAAGTACTTTGCGTCCAGCGGTTTGCAATTGGTCAATCGTCATCCTGAGGATGCCTCGTTGAGAGGTGAAACACGTGTCGATTTCTTACAGGGTTTTTTAGGACTCTTGAAGAATAGTCAAGCGGAATTGGTTACTAAATATATCTACGTCTATTGTATTTTATACCTTCAGTGATTTTAAAACAACCTTCAAAACATACTATTGTTTCAAATAAAATACAACGTTTCTAAGAAAACAGACACAGTTAACTTCGCAGTGCAGTTGTAGAGCGTGCTCCAGTTATTAATAACTGGTCATGAAAAGTAATAGGACGATCAAGAAATATGTCCTCAAGCCATTCTCCGAGGCGCACTGGCAGACCTCCAAAGTTTGCGACAAAACTTGCCTTCGCACTATATGATTAAGTGCATAGCATCTACTGGCTGCAGTTCCCGTCGCGGGTAAAGTTTTCAGGTTTACGCGTTGAAAAACATCGTATGTGCTGAACTTCCTTACTGCCAAATTTTAAGTTAGGTCTAATATCTAGAAGCTTAGACGTGAATTATTTCCTAAATAAATGCGAAATAGACAGATTGATAGAAAAACTTTTGAATATTATAATTAATTGGTAGTAAAGAGCTTACACATATTAGGCTAGTGGTTTGTTCATAAAAGGTCCCGGCTACTTGAAAATCAGTGAAAGAGTTTTGGCACTAACTCCAAATAATTCTAAGACTGAATAATCCTTACGTAAGTCGAGTATTTACTAGGTGAAAATGTCTCGCGACGTCGCATGATTTCGCACGATGTCCCAGAGACATCGTGCGAAATCAGCCTCTTGTACTGGAACATTTGTCTGCAAGCAAATGCAAGGCGTTATTTAATAACACCTCTTGTACGCATTATGTCACAGTACGTTTGTCCCGTTACTATAAATAATTCTTTCTCCACCAGGTCGTCCAGCACCCACAGTGATGTGGCTGATAGACGGCACACCAGCGCCACAGTACATCGGGGAGAAGACTGACACCCACGTGGTGGTGAACCGGTTAGAACTGCCCCACGTGAGGCGGACGCACCTCAACACGACATTCAGATGTCGAGCCTCCAACACTAACCTCGTCAGCCCGCAGGAGAAGACTGTTAGACTAGAGATGAACTGTGAGACCTACTAATTATACTCGGTGTTAAGGACATCGACGGGCGAACCGTTACTATAACCATAAATTCAGCACATGGTTCTAGACGCTACCAACTTAGTAATTCTTCGTCAATTATTTAAAAGAAATTGGTTGTTTCAAACAAAAGTACAATACCTAGAATGGAGTATGATTTTTTTATACTTATTCACGATACATTTTAACACCCGTTGGTCTGAATTAATCTAAATTAATCACGTGTACTGAATTAACGGTACCGGTTTTCCTGTCGATCATTTCGATGTGTGTTACACCCTGTATTTCTCGTTTTACCCTAGTGCTTTTCTCTTGGTAGTACCTACAGATTATATTACCGAACTGTAGAGGCAAGGAAACAGTATTTTGGAACACCAGGCTGTTATTCGTGCCAACGTTGACTTAACTTGTTCATACCAAAATATGCACAGAATTCTTGTTCCCGGCATTTCAAGAATAAGATAGATAAAAGAAGCTTATAAAACCGCCGTTATGTCGTCACAATTTTTCTGTGATTCTCTGAACATTATTTTATGGCGAGTGTCGTGTAAAAACGTCTCAACAAAGAATCTCTATTGTTATCATAGGTTAGTATAACAGTTGTAGGGTTAAAGTATACATTTATTGAACTTATGTTAAGCATGAAATCTTATAACACTAACTTTCGAATAAAAAAAATTAAATACGGTTACAGTCAAACTAAGTAACACAAAATTTTAATCACTTTCTAATTACGCAATTAAGCATTAAATGTGGCAATATCTTTCAAAGAATATTATTATCAAGCTCGACCAAACGTTGACAACTTTAATAAAGCCTCGACGCCACAAACTTGCATGTAGATATGAAATATTACGGCCACACAAAATAGTGAACACGAACCTACTTGCAGTCAGTATCAGCGGCGACCACAATTTATAAAGTTATGACGTACTGTGGTCAACACATTGACCACAGACCATTAAAATTTAACATGCCTCAGCTTTATGGAGCGAGAGCTAGGGACGAATATATTTTTTCCTATATTTTATGACGAAAACGCTTACTTAGTTTGCTCGTGCGTGTGGTCGTTGTTATTAGGTATCGTAAATTATACTTATCATGGTTTTTTTAGGGCCGTTGCAAAGAAACGGAAGGGCTGTCAATAAGTTTTGAGTCTAACGACTCTAAGGCCTGAATTAGTCTTACGCTGATGTCGATCGCGTACGTCGGTCGCACGTGCGTTTAAACATTATGTTCTATATTGCACCATACTGCGACACAGACGTCCACGGCGCGTACTACGTTGCTACGAGTACGCGACCGACCGTACGCGACTGACCGTACGCGACCGACATCAGCGTAAGAAGAATTCAGGCCTAAAGCCGACATCTATAAACGTTACTTAGCAGCGCTTTGGTTAAGACATGTTCCCGTGTCAATCTTGCACTTGTAGTTTATATTTGTGCAACAGTGACAGGAATAACGCTAATAATAACCACTTCTTATCACTTACTTTAAAAAAACGGTGAAGGAAAACATGGTGAGGAAACCGGCATGCCTGAGAAATATTTCTCGACGGCATGTGAAGCCAAGTGCAGCAATGGACTGCTTAAAAAATCTGACACCAGGTTAGTCACTTACCACACGAAAAAGAAGGAATAACGCTTAGCCAAAGTACGTAACGTTTATAGATGTAGCTTAAAAACTTATCTTATGGTTGAAAGATTCTTTGTCAAATATACCTACTACTGTTGGATTCAATTATTGCACCCCTGTAACTTGTTAGTTATAATAACGTTTTCATTCATTGTTACTTTTTAAAACCAATTCAATTTTGTAACAACCTTAGTATATAATTAAGTTCACCGTTAAACAGTTTCCCTGAAAAGGCAAGTAGTAATTATACACGATTTGAATTGAGAGTTCAAATATACTTCCGTAAACACAAATTACCGTACAATTTAAACATTTTCTATTTATTATTTCAGAAGGAATTTCTTACCTTTGGTTTGATAGATTAAATTTTAAGTTATTGAATCATTAAGAAATCTGTGATAAAAGTTTTTGTGCTAAAATGTTTTAATCTAGATAACTGTTACCCTAAATTAAAAACACGCCAGAAAAATGTCCCTGAATTTTGAATACCTGGTTGTTGGACCAGGTATTCAAAATTCAGGGACATTTTTCAGGCCCAAACTTTTTTATTTTTATTTGTAACTGTGAATAATTTCCACAGTGCGTCCGACGCTGGTGGAGATATTGAGCAAGCCGGTGACGTTATCGTCGGAACGTTACGTCACTCTGACGTGCGTGTCCGAGGGCAGCCGGCCGCCGGCGCAGCTCACGTGGTACAAGGATAACAGAAAATTTAAAAGAGGAAAGGTAAGCGTCCTTTTTGGTGGCTCGTAAATTTTTGGGTGACATGATATTCACGTTTTTGTCACCCAAGCTAATGTTGAAATACTCAAATCGTGCAGTGAATTAACAAAATTTCTCCCTCACGCCATGTCCTATTTAAAAGTGATCGTCGCGTTCAAATTAATTAATTATGTCAATTTTTGTTCGGAAAAACAGAAACACACGCGTTCAAGTTCACCGAACGAAAATTTACATCTGAACGCGGCGTATCTTGATATATTTTGCAAGCAAGGCAACATTTATTTACCTTTAACGAATTTTTAGTTTTTCATGAATTAAACTAATAGGTGCCTAATTCTTCATAGATAGTGGAAGCCATGAACGAGACGTGGGTGAGCAGTCAAGTCCAGTTCATGCCACTGCCAGAAGATGATGGAGTGCAGCTCAAGTGTCAAGCTGACAACAACGCACTGCCCGGGCACAGTCTTGAAGACTCGTTCAAACTAGATGTTGTGTGTAAGTAACGCATGTGACGTAACTATTTCCTATTACCTTACCTTACCTTATCTTTGATGTTTAATCGTTTTAATGACTGTTGTGCTTCATTGAGTACTATAGCTGTACAAGGATTTTTTTGGCGCGTGGCCGCAATAATAACTAACTTCGCCCCCATGTTTTTTCAATACTTTTCACAAATGTTTACCAACAGCGCCCCCCTGTCAACGTCATTCGAGCGCCAAAAGATCCTTATAGCACTGCAATAAGTTATTTATCCCTGTATGTCACATCCGAATGTTAAAAAGAAGTGTGCATTCTGCATCTAAAACCTCCATGCTTTCGAAATAATCCAAACCCAACGAGGCGAGTAATGGCGTATGCCTGCGTGAGAAATGTATTCTCTTTTATTGTCTCATCATATAGCGTCCTTAATACACAAGGCTGATGGAGGGATTTCATGGCAAATGACACATTTTCCTGTCCATTCTCGTTCCGCTCGCGTTTTACCGCACCAAGCCTTTAATCCGCCTCTGTCCTGTGTGGTACGCATAATATAATATTTTCGTACGGTATTTTCATACATCAATAATATTAATGTATAGTTCCTAGAGGCTTCTTTGTATGGATAGAGATCTCAATCGTAAACCAATTCTGATGAAACTTCAATATTCTGTACGGCGAATTCCTAGTTACCTACCAAAAACCAAATCAGATGAAAAACTTTATCTACTTTTCCACTTAAATGTTGTAAAAATTCCGATCTCTATGAAATAATGTCGTTTGTCTGAAAATTCTTTGCCGACTTGGAGTTTCATGTCAGTGCCTTCCTTTTATTTGCGAGTGTTGAGCCAAGTTTTTATTTGTTTCTAGATGCCTTTTATTTCAACGTTCAACGTTGAGAAGTTCACATACACGAACTTTTTGAATTTTACTATGAGGGTCTTTCTTCTGAGGAAGACGAAAGTATTTATACACACAGGGAGCTTACGTCATAAGAAGAAAATGAGTCGTAAATGTTTGTACAAATCAACATTTCCATTTCCGTAAGATTACACAATTAGCGGAACTTCTTAATTCGTTAAGACCCGTTCCCTAAACGAATATAGCTGCAAAATAAGCAATAAAGGAGCTCGACTCAACCAGTTTGCACATCTCCGACATCGTAACGCTTAATTATCATTGCTACTTAAGCACAGTTCAGCATGTATGACATACTGCCATCAAACCTGGAGCTGATTAAACAAATTCCTCCTGAAATAGAGCAAAATCCATTATACTAATCATTTTCTAAAATATATTAGTACGTCTGACGTCAAAGAGGAATCGTTTAGATATTGTTCGAATCTGAAAGTTTACTTACAAAGTTGGACGCTTTGGAATTAGGATCAATTTTGGTAATTGAAATTGGTTTGTTAGTTCTACGACTTTATTAAGAAGATTATTTATTGAAATACTTATAATTAATTAACCTTCTTTTAGAAGACCGTGTGTGGACATCTGTTACAATGGAAATCGCATGAGTCAGCCGAAGACGTAGGAACTCTCGTATTGTCGTGTTAAGGAAACCACTCGCGCACTTATCCACCGAATAGGTACAACGTCGTACATTCTTAATTAAAATGTGTGTAAGTGAAACATGTCTCACAAATGTAAACATACAAACAAGAAGTACATCCTTTTAATTTATTTATCTTATGTCACGTTTTCTTTTACGGATTTTGAAAGAAATCTGAAAGAAAGACTACTCTACTGAAAGTCTCTCTTCAAAACGCTTTAAGCACTTAATTTAAATAAAGTAATTACTAACAACGTTTTCAGAAATAACACTTTAATGATCGGGCTTATATTTTATCTTTTAAAATCTAACCGTCAGCCCTTAATCTCAAGTTTTATAATGGAGCCTTCAACCAAAGCAATGAAAAGAAATCTCAACACTAAAATACGATTTGAAAATCTTTAGAAAAAAGTGTCATTAAAAAAACTGGCCAAGTGCGAGTTTGACCTGCGCACGAAGGGTACCGTACCATTATCTAAAAAAACGGCAAAAAAAAATCACGTTTGTTGTATGGGAGCCTCCTTAAATATTTATTTTATTCTGTTTTTTAGTATTTTTTGTTATAGCGGCAACAGAAATACATCATCTGTGATAATTTCAACTGTCTAACTATCACGGTTCATGAGATATAGCCTGGTGACAGACGGACAGAGAGACAGATAGACAGCTGAGCTTTAGTAATAGGGTCCCGTTTTACCCTTTGGGTACGGAACCCTAAAAACTACCCTAGTTTACTGATGTAAGTAAAAAAGATTTATAATGGCGGACGGCGAGCCAGTAAAACGTATTTGTGTAGCGGTTGTACATCCTTAGTGTAATGGGCTTATCTTGGTACTTATCTGACGTGTCGGTTACCGTAAGCCGGCGTGACACAACAAAGCCCGCGGCGCGGCCCGCCCGGGGACTCGCGATGCGTCCCCGACGGAACTTTGCTCACTGACAATTTATCCTGCGCTACCAACTTGTTGGGAACTAATTCCGCCTAATTTAGTCTGCGGCAGGCGACTCACAGACGCATGGCTTACCCGACGCCGTCGACTCCACGGTGACACCTTCCTGTCTGAAGGATTAATTTGGCTTTGTCTGCCGTGGTTCTGCTTCAGTTTGACATGCCATGTTTAGCCGTTACATCGATGTTACAGCGCTGGGCTTGTCCTTGTGGTTTTACCTACACAAGATGCTTCACCGTAATGGATTATGAACTGATGAGGGTTGGGAATACAACACTTAGGTATTAATTAACTGTGTCTGTTTCACCTGCTTATGAAAGCTCCTATTCTCAAAGCTCAGCTGTTGCCTAAATCATAAATGTTATTTAATTAACAACCGCTTAGTAACGGCCCGACATATATCTATTTAAACGGTTCCGAGCGCGTAATTTAGTCAACTCATTTAACACGTAACAGGCCCTGTCAACATTTCGGAACAAACAACCTATCTAACAATATTAAAAGCTTGTATGCGCGAACATGAGAAACTCAGTAAAACGTAATTAAAACCTTGTTAGCGCCGGCGAGCACACAACATCAACACTTAACATCCGCCGAGGACTCGCCAAAAACTAATTCGGACTAGTGGGAGCGACCGACCCCGCCCCGCCACCGGATCTGGATCGCAAAACGCTCTAAGGGATTAAGCCGGCTTAACGCAGCCAGTGCGTTTACATTCTAATCGCAGGATAACTTGCCAATTTATTTATGCGTAAACGAGTCATGTACACGACCACTGTGCACGATTATTTCAACCTGCGTATTCTCACGCGCGTAACTTTTTCTTAAACCCCGCCAGACAGTCTGATCACTCAATCAAGGCACTAATTCCCCGACGGGCCGGTCAATTTCTGAAAAGCCAGGAAACGTGCTGACTCTATTACGACAGAGGAAATTAATTTCCAAATATAAATAAATTCTATTTACTTCTGCTTGGCGAACCGTAACGCATTTAGAGCAGGGAGAATGTCGCCGCTCACGGCGCGAATCGTTTTGGCAACAATTTAAACGGGGGAATCGTAAATGTTTATTTGGAGAACGGGCGTTTCCTCAGGCCGCGGGGCGACGTCGTTATAGGTCTTTAATGGCCAATAAAGTGTCAACGCCCGCTCCTTGCCGCAGATAAGTGTTCACCTGGAGTAAAAACGCTTTCCAACCTTGGACAGCTCGGAAATAGACCGACAATAATGGCAGACCTTTGTCCTGGACAATATAAAAATAAAAATAATTTTGTTGGTTAAACAACGTACTCTCAACAGACGACGAATTCAAAGATCTGTTGTTATTTTTCGTACTTTACTAAATAAAGCCGTATTTTTTCATACTTTTGGCTCCGTTAATTGGTGGAGGTGGATTGGTGAGAGGAGCTCTAAGTAATAACAGCCGCTCGGGTCGATCCATCAGGGTAAGCTACGCTTGCCGAGGTTGGTCCGTGGATGGGTGACCATTTTCACATATCGAGACTCCTCCGTGCCTCGGAAAGCACGTTAAGCCGTTGGTCCCGGCTGTCATTTGTGGATCTTTGACAGTCGTTACGAGTCGTCAGAAGCCCAAAAGTCTGACAACCAGTCTAACCAAGGGGCATCGTATTACCCAGTTGCTGGGTTGTGGAGGTCAGATTGGCAGTCGCTCCATGTAAAATACTGGTATTCAGCTGCATCCGGTTAGACTGGAAGCCGACCCCAACATAGTTGGGAAAAGGCTAGGCAGATTGATTTTGGTTCCGTTAATTGGTATGAAAGTTACTTCCAAAGACGCCTTAATATCTCTTGAATATGTCGTTAACACGACGGTAAAGTATTTCATTTCCCGTATTCATTCTACTATCATCTGACCAAAAATTTACTACAAAAATTTATTATTATTCAAACTAGCCTAACACTCCCCATTTAATATTACTTCCTACCTCGATAGCAATATTTACACTTCGCCCAGGTACGTGTCCTAAGCCGCGATTACAGAGCAAACCGCAGATCGTTCCCACAGCAACATGATTTAATACTTAGCCGCTCCATTCGTGATTATTGTTTTCAATCTGCTCATCTATCTATTGTAATCCTTTAATATGTCCATTTAGATATTGTTTTAGAATACAAATTACTTTGATATTTACTTACTTCCAAAATATACATTTGTTGTAGGAATCTCCCTTTAAATTCCAATTTGTTTTACCAAGATATTTTATACCATTCCCCCTCTAAAAAGCTTATTTTATTCACTGAAAACAGTGAATAAAACGCACTTTTAGTCACTGTTTTGGTGTTTGAATTTAGAACACATCAATATATTCGAACTCCATCTCAATGCTGTACAACCTCCTTGCGAAAACATACTCGATACAAACTCCGATGTGATTGGTTGACATTTTCGACAAGGAGTTTTAACATTAGAATAAAAACTGTTTAGTGTTCTTTGCTGTCATTAGTAAATTGGCGCTATTTTAAATACTGTAAGTTGTATGAACACAAAGTTTAGTGTTACTTCATAACAAATCGATTGAAAATGCATTCAAGTGATGAAGAAGATGTGTTAACACCTGAGTTTATGAAAGAGAGGGCGGCCGATATAGTAGAAAACTTGCTACCCAACAAATGACGGCTGGTATACATCAAAGCCTACGATGAGTTTGCAAATGGAAAAATGAAAATCAAGCTTCTGGCACATTTTCAGAGTCTGTTTTCCTAACTTATTTTAATGAGTTGTCGATGAAAAAGAAGTCATGGACATTATGGAGTATGTATTCTATGCTACGGCGTACTATAAAAACAAGGCATAATATTGACATATTGACTCGAAGTTGCAAGTTCTGTTTCTCGTAGTCATGGTATAAAGTATAGTATGCAACTCTTGAATAAAACGGATTTATATCGAGGGCCATGAATCACGCGCGTCGCTCAGGATTCTAACACTTGAATCACTCGCTATGCTCGTGATTCAATCAACATGAATCACTCCCTACGGTCGTTATTCAGTCCTTAGAATCCTTCACTTGGTCGTGATTCATGACCCTCGCTTTAAATCCGTCCTTTATTCACTAATTGCATAATATACTATTATTGTATTACGTATCAGTGCTGATAATAGACCTTTTTGAAATGTAATATCATAATCATCGAGCAAGTATAAGCATAATTAGCCTGCAACGTTCCCACTGCTGTGACACAGGCCTCCTCTCTGTGAGACTGAGCGGGCCACGGCCCCAGTGTTGATTGCTGGATGTCGCGTCTTTGAAATTTTGATTCTAGGACATGCCTGTTTCCTCACGAATTTTTCCTTCACCTTTTTGAGAGATATTTTGAACGGTTGACCTTAAATCAGCCTGCAGTTATCAACCAATTACTAGTTGCTACCACGTTGCTCAAGTCTCAAAAATACTGCTTAATAAGTACCTATAGAATGTGACGCAAGTTTCTTAAGAATATTCCGTCAATTTTTTTTTTAATGCTAGAAACCGTAGAACTACCTAACTCTTAATACTACACCTTACTTTTTCTTGTAGATCCACCGGTGGTATCATTATCACTGGGATCAACGCTCAACCCACACGACATCAAGGAAGGTGACGACGTGTATTTCGAGTGCTCAGTGCGTGCCAACCCTAGAGAACATAGGATATCATGGTATCATAATGTAAGTATTTATTTATAGCTTATTATTTTCCGAGTGACTAATAACTTAAAAGTCGACTAAATGTTTGCAACAAATAAAATAACTTGCCAGCGATTAAATATTTTCGCGACTATTATATTATGTAAGGTTCAAAATTAAAGGTGTTATAAAAACTAAAAACTAGCAGCTGCGTTTAGGTAGCAAATAAACTATACCAGTCAAATAAAATATTAGGCGAGGAGCTATAAATAATGACTTGGCGACTAATAATGTTAGTAGGGTGGCAAAGATAATATATTACCAGTCTAGTTAGAGTAGGTTATTTTTTTTTTTTTAATGGTTAGGTTAGGTTAGTTTGTTATATAAACTCTTAATCGCCCTTTACGACAAACTACTTTAGGTATCGTATATACATATCCTTACATTAATGAAACAAAGTCCTCCGCCG
Source organism: Lithophane ornitopus (assembly GCA_948473465.1). Classification (NCBI taxonomy): domain Eukaryota; kingdom Metazoa; phylum Arthropoda; class Insecta; order Lepidoptera; family Noctuidae; genus Lithophane; species Lithophane ornitopus. Next base: position 8,553,462 of record OX419633.1, read on the forward strand.
CGTCTGTCTGTCTGCCTGTTCGCGATAAACTCAAAAACTACTGCACCGATTTTCATGCTGTTTTCACCAATGGATAGAGTGGAAGGTTTTAGTATATAATAACCGACATCCACGCGGGCGAAGCCGCGTGCATCATCTAGTTATTTTCGTGTTTGTCTGTATGTCCGCGCTGTTCTTCTAAACCACGCAACAGATTTTGATGAATCCACCATCATTTAGAGAATTTCTTCCGAAAGGTTTATGTGTATAATACGGTAATATTAAAGTTACATAAAACTAAGAAAACTCGATGTTTTGTCAAGTCGTTAAAACCGTGCGAAGCAGGATCGGGTCACTAATCCTACTAATATTATAAATGTGAAAGTTTGTGTGTTTGGATGTTTGTTACTCAATCACGCGAAAACGGCTGAATGGATTTGGATGAAATTTGGCAAACAGATAGTTTATAACCTGGATTAACACATAGGATACTTTTTATCCCGATATTCCCACGGGATCGAGACTTACACGGGTGAAACCGCGGGGCGCAGCTAGTATGTAATAAATAATACCTACTACACGTATGTATATAGGTATATTGAAGAACAATGAAAACGTTGTATTTTACTGTGTGTACATAAATAATAAATAAATAAATAAACAATTTGGAGATTATTATGGTTACGTACAAATTGTTGAAAAGTTTTGTCAAAAGGAACTATACGAGAAGTAGGTATTCAGTTGTGAACTACTTTAATCCATCATCTGTCATGGCAAAAATTTAATTTAATTTGTTGAGAACTTGTCAAGTTGTCGTGTTATTTATAGATACTATCAACCTACGGACTTATATCGTTAATCAAATAATTTGCCTATAGAAACATGCTATTAATTCTATGTAAGCAACGAGTTAACGTAAATCTACTGAAAATGTCATGATCGTCTAGGATGCTAAATGATGGAGATGATGACGATCGACAAAGACAAAGACATTCATTTATTCGTCGGATATGATACGTATAGAGTTGTATAATAAAGTTCTGTTCCGGATAAAAACGAACGTACGAATATTCACATTTAATTAGGTACCTAACCTAGCTTATATATTACTTATGTTCTAATAAACAATACCAACTATAGACATAAATATAAATGTATACCATTTTTGCACAATTCTTTTTGTCAAATTCTAAAAAATATTTACAAAAAAATTTTGACTATGGACAAGACCTCATCCCAGTTCTTTTAAACCAAGAGTACCTGGACAAAAACGAATTTTTCAGTTATGAGACATAGCTAGATCGATTTTACACCCCCATATTGCAACTTTCATCAAAAGCCGTTTTCGAGAACGGGTTTACAAACATATATATACCTACACAGATATTGCTAATTTAGTAGTATAGTATAAAATTCCAAGCGACTTATTAAAATCATTGCAGAAACCGAACTTAATAATAAACTTAGAATTGATTGATCCGTTATAGATACTTGTTAACACAATAAAGAAGGGCCTGATGAATTAGTTTACCGCGGAGCAGACGCCACGGCTGATGAATTACTGGCCCAACTTGGAGATCTGTTCATTATCGGTCCCCAATAGATTACGTCATCACCCTTCTCGATATTGATATCATGCCTTCCACACTGATTATTATTAAAGATTAATGTTTAAGGATATTGGTAATGCTATCTTTATTAATTGGCTGTTCGTTTTAATGTTGATTAGAATGTATTATTTTCTCTTGTTTTCTGCACCGTGTAAAATCACATCGGGCCAAAAGTTAGTGCAAATGAATTACAGACTTATTTAGGACCCCAATATATTACTAATTAGCTGCGCCTCGCGGTGTTACCCACATAAGTTTCGATCTTGAGGGAATATCGCTATAAAAAGTATCTTAAGTCCTAATCCAGGTCATGCTCTACCCATGTGCTTTCATCAAAATCCGTTCAGCCGTTTTAGCGTTAAAGCGTAACAAAAAAACTATAATTTTAGTTGGGATCAAGATGTAATGCCTTCCACACTGATTATGATAAAATATTCTCATGGATTGATATCGTTATTTGGCTGTTCGTTTTATAGAAATAATTTTGCTACGTCTAAGCTCAGACAGCAAAAAGTTAGCCCTAATGAA